>OZ005671.1:11830699-13201949 GCA_963930725.1 Candelabrum cocksii | reverse complement strand
GATAGCAGCCGATATGTATATATTGTTTATATTTTAGACGCTGAAGTTTTTTGCACCTGTATAAATATTCTGTTTAATAATTAATAATAATAATAATAAAAAACACAAGAAACAATGGTTCACTCAGTCAAATTTTTGTTAGGTCAATAAAGTCAATCTTTTTGAATTTTAAAGTCAATTTTTTGGGATTTTTAGGTCAATAAAAACTTGCCCTAGTGATCACCAAACTTTCAATGTGTGTACTTTTGAGATTTGGTATAAAACAACAAAAAAGTAATAAAGTGTTCATCAATGATTTAGCACAACAGTCATGGGTAAACGGCTGTAAACGGTAAACGGTAAATGTTGGATAAACGTCTTTTAGCGTCGGAAATTAAATAGCATAATTGCACATAGTTTTTTCGCAATAAAGCCTCTAACACACAACAATGTTTTTTTTTATCAAAACGTTAATAATAAAAAACGGATGCTAGGCTAATTCTCATTCATGTAAGGTTATCACATTTTTTCTAACTTCTTTTCTTTCTGGTGATAAATTGCTGCTGATAAACCGGAAATTGTTCAGAAATCACTTAATGAAATTACTAGAAAATAAATATCGTTGTGGTTACATTACTTGATATTGTTAACAGAAGTTTTTAGGATTAGGGATCTGTTTTTTTCTCCGACACTTTTCGATGGTTGTTTTAAATTCCTTTTATCAATAGGTTGCGTGAATATGTGTAACGTGATTAATCACGTGATAATATATATCATATTTCGGAGTGCAAAACTCAATATTTTTTCTGATTGGTTAAAGCAACTATTCCCGGGATTCCTATTGGTTAAAAACAGAGTACAAAATATGACACGTGTGAATGTTAGAATAATGTAATCGTAAAATCAGTTGTGATGGCGGTCATGTTCACGCTTTCAAAGCGTGTTATATAAGATATCATATAGACCTATTGATAAAGTAGTTATCGCGAAATACTCGATAAATATGGCATATTTTTCTCGTTTTTTATGTTTTTCTTAAATATTTAACTCGCCTAAAGGCTCGTTAAATATTTTGAAAAACATAAAAAACGAGAAAAAATATTCGCCATATCTCAGGGAACTTCAATTTTTAAAGAGAATGGAAATAATAATATTTACCGGAAATCCTTGGTTAACAATCTTAAGTACGGACAGCAGCCATTTGCGCATGTGTAAAAGTAATTTGTGCATACAACGTTCGACTTAAAGTTATTTAAAATGAAACTGTGGATCCTTGCTATTCGATATTCATTAGTCAATAGTTATTAAAGGGCTCTGTACGGTTCATTGCCACTTGCGTAATGAGAACTTCCATCGTACTCGTGGACTTCAAAATTGGGATAATTACCCCAATCTTTAACTTAGGAGATAGATCTGATCTTGATAATCATCGTCCGGTAACTAAGTGGACACATTGATTCGGTTTATAAGAAAACATCCGGAAGACTCGTCCCCAACTAACGGCTGATGCAGCAATGAAACTGTACCATTCGATGATCCTACCAATTTACGTACTGCTCGATATTAACCGGCACGTATTCAAGATGTTTCGAATAAAAGATTTATAGTTTTGAGAGGAGATCGTACCACACCATCTACAAGCGTCTAAATATCCATGACATTGTCAAAGCCTCGATTCGAACTCTTCAAAAGCGTAGACTTTCTTTACACGCAAGTGTTCAACTGCATAAACGGAAACGTTTGTAGCAATATTTCGCTCGAAGGTTCCAACATTCAATAAGATCCACACATAGATAAAAATCATTTAAGTGCCAACAAGATAATTATTCAGTACCAATGGTTTTGAATGTTTGCAATTAAAAATAACAAAAGAAACTAAAACGGAACATAACATAACGAAATGCTGAAATACAGCAACAAACGCAGAGCTTCAACGTCCTCGTATCACCAACGAAAAAAATAAGAGCTTCAACGTCCTCGTATCACCAACGAAAAAGAGAGAGCTTCAACGTCCTCGTATTACCAACGAAAAAGAGAGAGCTTCAACGTCCTCGTATTACCATCTCTGGACTCTTTTCATCTATCTTAAATTGGACAAATAATGCTATTCAGATGCACGGAGTAGGCAAAGAAAATTGATGATTTGGTAATCCCATTAAAAAATAAAATTGTAACATAGAAAATGTCATTATAAAAATATTTAGCACAGAAATTGTTTTTTCTTATTAATATTTGACGCAAAGAGATTAAGAAATGAAATTCCCGTTTAGTGTAAATGGCACTATAGCATCTCTCTACATATCATTTCATATCATTCTACATTTTGTTTTCCAACTCATACGTGTCATATGCTCAGCGTCCCACAGGCCTCATTAACCTTTTGTTTATACGTTTACTTTTGTATATATTTTGAACGACAAAAACTTGACGCCAATGTGGATAGAGCGAAGTAGCGAGAAAAGTTACGAAGTTTTTATTTCTTGAATTAATGGTTCAAACCCGCAAAGCCTTGAACTATTAAAACACCAATACATCATTGAGCATTCATTCACAGTGCAAGCAATGTTCGTTTCACACGTGTGACTGATACCGTTCTTGTTACCTTACCTTTTTCATCCGGCGATAGCGCAATGGTAAAGCGTCCGGCTCTTAACCTGGGTTCGAGACTATGCCATTACAAAGTTGTTTAGTGAGCGGTTATAAGTATAAAAACACTGTATTTCATCACAAATGGGAGCAATTAAACACGCTGACTATTTCATGCCAAGAGCTGTATGAGTGTAGTCAATAAACAGGATCTTTTGTTTCATTACTGCTGCATTTTACAACATTGGGTGCAATTCTACTATTGCCATTCTAGAAGTATCTTCAGCGACATCGTGTCGACAGCGACAAACAAGAAGGCAAGAATCATTCATCTAAGTTAGTTAAGTGTTCAACTAGCTGAAGGTTATGCATTTAAATTGATCCTTCGTTATTTTTCTTAACGTTTTCCAGTAGAAATAAACCGAAGAAAAAAATATTGTGTAGTGTTTACTCCTGGGCGCAACTCGCCCATTAAAGTGTTTTAACACATAAGATATGAAAATAGGCGAATACAAATCAATGCCAGGAAAAACGAATTCGACGATAACGTAACAGTACAGAAGAATGGTTTTTAAATGATTTTGTCCGAACTTCGTAAAAACAGCAATGTTATGATGTCATCTTTTGACAGAGACAGACACGCATGCAACTTCTACAAAAATTAAAAAATTTATGCGTTAATCTTTAATTGTTTAGTTAATACACAATATCCTAAAGTTGGAAAATGCCATGGAATCGTAATTCGTGCATATTAAAATGGCTCTTTGTTACACAAACACAAAAAATTAGATTCAATTAGTTACCATCTATAGATTTTTTTTATCTATGAAATGACGTTTAAAATCCCTTGATGCCCATGTCATTAACATATTCTACTTTTTAATGCATTTCCAACATAGAAACATTTTAATCTGCACGAAATTCACAAACCTTCGAGTATCGTGTATTTGCGTTTGTCCAATTCTTAACAAATAGTATATGAGATTTTTTTCGTAACTCGCAACTTCGTTCGGTGGTTCACACAAAGAAGTTAACGTTATGGATGGAAGAGAGAAACGGAAGGCGGCTTTAGAAAATAGTTCGGTTGATAAGCACTCTCTGGCGGGCACACTTGAAAAATCATGAAAACTTAAGAACTCGCAGAGAAGAAATGGAAACAATGTACCTAATGGAAGTCTCCGAGAATTTACAGGTGCGCAAAATAACGCGTTTGAATATGTGGGTAAATTTTTAAAAGCGAAAGGCGTGTTTTATGAAATAAAAAAAACACCTTGAATCTAGGACCTTGAAAACGATAACCTCTAAACAGCCGATAATTTTGGCGATTGTGCGACTTTATTTGAAGAAGTTTCGTTTCGAAACCTTTTTCGGTCAATACCTTTCAGAGATGTGTTCGAGCAGTTTGAACAAAAACCGTTGAAAGCTTTAACTCACAGTTGATTAGGCCCTCACGGCTAACAACCTAGAGAATCGCTTTCAACCATGCTGCTTAAAAGTGCGTAACAGGTGGTTGCAACGCTTCGTATGTTTGCCCCATATGCGGCATTAGATCCCCTGCGAGAAAATCTACGCGCAGAAATGTTATGACGGAAAACGTATACTTGGATATGCGTAGGCTCGGAATAATGATCAATAAAAAGTGATGTGGACAACGCGATCGGTCGTTCTTCTTGTTTTATGTGTGTGTGTGTTAGCCAGGTCGCGCAGTAAACGCCAAGGTGAGAAACGCTTGCAAATACATGTTATGAAAATATTTGACATAGACAGAAAGAGAAATAAAGGAATTAGAATGAATTATCTATTTCCGTTTTTCTTAGGTCACACACATAGAAAACAGAGAGAAGTTTCAAAGTTTGCGTTTCCTGCGGCTCAGCCCGCTCAAAAAGTCCGTCGTTATAACATTCCTGCGAAAGAGGAGATAAAACTGAACAATGTCGTTTCCCCCGAAGAGATTACTATTGTTAAGAAATCCGGAGCGCTTATTGATTCTGAGCTGCCGGGCGCTTTCGGAGATGACGAAGAGTTAACGGACTTCGTTGAAGGTAGCGGACTGGAGGAAGGTAGTGGGTCCGGGCATAGTGTTTCCGATATCATGAAGGCGGCTAGAAACGCTCGCAGGCGAATTCTCGAGAAGAAAGCAGCGAGAAGGCTAACTCATTTCAACAAGGATGATGTGTCTGCTAAAGACGCGGTTGATGTTGCAGCTGACAAGGAGAAACTATTGTTGGAAGAAGAAAAAAAGAAAACAGACGAAGCGAAATCATCGGGAGAGGGTGAAACGACTGACGATGAGAGGACTACAGAGATAGATGCCGTTGATGAGAAGAAGATAATGACAACATCTTCCGAAACGAATAACGAAGCAGGGAAGTTTGGTAATAACTATGTGCCGGCTCCCGGTATAAACCCAAGCGCGGCTTACAATCCTACATCTGAGTCTACAAAAGCAAAGAACACAGGAAACCGAACGAAGCTGAAAGCCGTAAAAAAAAATAGAAAGAAGAAAAAGAAAAGCGAATCTGTGAATGTCGAGCTCTCTTTAAAGGGTAATAATGCTATAAACAAAATAAAAATAGGCTATGTCGACTTCTTGAAGAGTCACTACAATGACGCATCAGATGTCCACGTGAAGAAATCACCGAAAAAAACTAAGACGATGTCCGTGAGGAAAGCCGGTTCAGAGCACTTAAAATCTTCTCAGAAAGACGACACGCATCCATCCCCGGTGCCCAGGAAGAAAGACAGCGATATCATCTTGCAGATTCAGAACATCGCCAAGCAGATCGACGCCGTTGAAAAGAAAAACGAAGAAGAGAAGAAGAAGTTGAATGAACTGAGGAAGTTGAAGATCATGAAGAGCGTGGAGGCGCATGGTAACAGTGGTAGCGGAGATGAAGGAAGCGCAGAAGAGGATGAACTGAAACCGCGACGGAAAAAGAAGCGGATCAGAAACTCTAAGCGGCGACAGCAGCAAATCAAAAAGATCGTAAAGAAAATCGAGAACGACATCAAAGAGTTTTCCGCTAAGAAGAACGCTTCGGCTGAGCAATACAGCTTCGTGCAAGCGAACCGAGACAAGCTTTTCGGTAAATCAAACGAAGAGGAGCTTGAGAAGAAGGTGGCCGAGTTGAAGGCAGAGGTGCAGCTCGAAAACGATACAAACAGCATCTCGAGAGGGGAGGCGGGAAGTAAGTTACTCCTAATAATAAAATAAGCTATATTCTAATAGCTCTATAAAATAAGCTAGTATATCTATTATAACTCACTTTTTCTCGGTCACGTTGTGTGAGATATCATGCGTGAGTCATGCACATTCGGTTGCCGGCATATAAAAACGAGACACGATCGTTGGCGTAGGTTATATTATACCAGTTGTTACCATCAATTCATTAAACCAAATATTTTGAGTGAAAATCATATTCAACAGAACAAAGCTTCCAATGGAAGTTTGGGTAGCAAGGTCTAATTTTAGAACATTTACAGTTAACTAGTTAATTTTAAACGGCCTTTCTCGCAACATTGGTAAATCGTATTATTAGCTCCTAACAATAATTCGTAACTAGTTTAACTTTCTTCCAAGACTCACTACTAATTTACTAATCCTTGGGACGGGACAGGTCACCCCCCGGGACATTCTCAGAAAAAGCACCTATCTCTTCACTCGACCTACCGAAAATATTTTTATGTAAAACACGAGACGCCATAAGAGATGGTTGCTTTTCATTCGCCTTAAAAAAACATTTCGATAAAGCATATTGCTCTTTTGTTGTTTAGGCCCAGAAGGTTTTGAATGTCCTTGGGTTTGTTACTGGACGTGTCACTCATACTGCCCGAAAGAGTGCTGCAACAACCCGTTCCGTTGCAAGGGCGTTTGCAGGACGTTTTGCACGCCTTACTGCAGTGACAGGTGCTGCGCCCCGGGCAGTCGACGTTTACCCAAACTGAAACTGTCATTTCAAACACCGGCCGAGACGGGCAAAGCGTGGAACAATAAAAACAAAACGATGTTAGAGGAGAAGATTGAAAAGCAATCAAAAATGCTGGAAGAGAACCAGAAGTTAGTGGGAGAGGTCGAGGCCGTGAAGCAAGCCGAATCGTACGCTGCTGAGTTATTAGGGATGCCGAGAGACTGTCCACTTTTTTGCAATAAAATCTGCGCCCCCGGATTGTGCGCTCAGGATTGTTGCGAAAAGTCAACAATATTATCGTATTTAAATCAAGAGAAGAACTTACTAGCCCAAGCCATGAAATATAAAAAACAACTTTCCATGCTTCCGAAACCTCAACTGGACGCTCTTTTAGCTCAACAGTACAGTACGGAACTTGCGGAGAACGCAGCGAACACGCAACCTCAAGCGTTTAACGCTTTGGAAAACGACGCTGAAGAAACGCTTCATGATAAGCAGATTATAGCGACACAAGCCCCGGCGCCAGCGACACCAACACTCGCTTACACTCAACCCTATCCCAAACCAGTGGCTGCAAGACAGCACACACATCCTAAACCCGTTCAAGCAACTATTCCGCCTCAAACAAGACCTGCGTACTCAGAAGTGAAACCACCGCAAACGCTTGCGGTTCAGAATTACATGACCGCTGCCGCGGCACCACAAGCCCTGCAAACAGTACCAGGAACACCTGCACCAAGGACGTCTCCTTTCAAAACACCGCCAGTTCACACAGCACCAGCTCATACCGTTCCGGCACACACAGCCCCGCTAGGCACACAAGCTGGTCGTACAGCTCCGGTTAATACCGCCCCAGTCCGCACAGCTCCTGTACACACGCCCGCACAACTATTACCGCCTGTGGATCCGTTTTCCACCAAACCAAATGCCTTTGTTTCACCAGCGGTTCCGCTGCCGCAACAGCAAGTGCTAACACAAGCTAAGCATGCGCCAAAATTTGACGTAGCAGCTCAATATCCAGAGCAATCCTTAGCTCCAGCGCAACTGGATCTATCTAACGATCAAGTACAAATACCGCCGCAATTATCAGCCATTTTCCCTTTTCTCTCTTTATCGCCTGAGCCCCAATCTAATGATATAGCAAACGTTAAGTCCGTACCTCCAGTTCCAAATCAACTTCCAGTGAAACCTCCTTATCCAAACGTAAAGGCGCCTTCTATTGCGAATCGTTTAAATCAAAACTTGGCGTATTATCGACCTAATCCTTCTCCTGCCCCTCAAGTGCCGAGAGTCAATCAACTGGCTGCATCCACATCAGCCCCAGCTGTGCAGCAATATCGGGTGATGCAAACTGTAACGGCGGAAGTGGAGAAACCAGGTCAGTCCAACACAGGAGTTCCCGGGGAAACAACAGTGTACAATCAGCAAATCACACCTCAAGCGAAAGGAATTCCTGCAGCCCTACCACCGCCTCCTGCACCGGCAGCCGCACCCCCACCGGCCCCTCTGTCACCGGCAGCCGCGGTGCAAGTGCCACCAGCGCATTTCCAGCCCGTCAAGTCGCAAGAACCGAAGGTTTTGATAGACAAAATGAAACCGTTCCAGGTGGGAGGTTTGTTATTTACTCCAGAAATAACTCTGGCCGATCCGAACGAGGAGATGCCACCTGGAACGCAAACGACTAAAATAGATCCGCCATCCGCTCCAGCGGCTATACAGAGTGGAAAACCGTTACCAAGTCGTAACTCGTTCTGCCCGACACCTATAAACTGTCCGCCTGACGGTATTGTTGACCCGGATTACTGCCCACCCATATGCCGGTCGTCTTGCATCGAACAATGTCCAAATGAATGTTGTCCGAATTACGGAAGACCCGATGAAACAAAGTGACGTGTGACCACACTTAAACTTTAACCTACTAACAAATATTAGATTGTAAATATATATTTAAACTGTTTTAGTATTTTGTATTGATAAAAAAGTGTTAAAATGTGAACACGACCTGGCATAATTATTGACGATCACGTGGTCACACTTACATTACTGAGTAACACTCACTGGTCACATTCACCATGCAAAATGTTTTATTGAATTGAAACTAATACTAAGGCATTTTTCTAAAGCGCTCTTTATAGTGTAAACGACCAAGGAACATGTTTAGGGAATTTGTCTGACAATGAACCTTTATACCTTTTTTATGTTTTGAAGTAAAAAAGGATTAAAACAGTTTTTAAGACATTTATAGCTTAAAGGTTTTGTAGCTTTCATTTTTTATAATCATCACGAATCCCTAAGTTGCAGAAAAAACATCATAGAATAGTATATTTCAAAACTTGCGTATCATTTAGATTTATTAGGGGTAATAAATATAGTTTAATTGTTCATAATGTTTGTATGTTTGTCTAGTCCATACCTCCTGTCCAGCTACGGAAATAACGCTGGTTATTCATCGCATCTTTAACTAAAAAGGAAAACCAAGTGTTTTTTCCGCAATAATAGAGATAAGACAATGTAATTTATATTACATAAGGTGGTTTTCTAAAAACGACTTATAGTAACGGTAGAAAAGTTTAAGATGAAACAAAGTTAACGTAACCAAAAAGGTCTGTTGCTAAAATCTTTTCTTTTTTTTTACCAGTTGAAAAATAATTTTACAAAAAACGCTTCCAATGTTTTCTTATTAATCTGCAAGCATGAATGGCCACATTCTCAACAGAAGCAATGTGTAAGATCTCTCTGCAGCAGGATAACCATTTTCCGATACTTTTCGTTTTGCTTCTAAGGCGCTTCTACTCGAGATAGAAAAGCTGTTTACATGTGTATAAAAGTTGTGTTGTTTGCCTGCGTGAGGTGAAAGTTTAACTGCTGGTAGATATCGAAGACAGTGTCGTTGATGCCATCGTCCAGATTCGGTCGACACTCGGTCGGATCGAATAGGTCGCAGACGTTCAAACGTTCTACAAGTTCCTCGCCTGATAAAAATTCAAAGTCACTGGAGAGGTTTTCGAGATTTGCATTGTCGTTATCGTGCGTTTCACTGCACTCGATGCTCCGGAAAAAGTCGTCGTTCCACCGAGAATTGTCAGTGGCGAGCTCTGTCGGTTTCGCCTTCAATTTCCGTCGAAAAATGCGCGACTTGTTTTTGCCTTTTTGTTTTTGTGTCGCCGTGACGGTGCACTTCAAACCGCAGATGTCGGAGCCGTCGGCGTTTTGTCGGAGTTGCTTTTGCAGGAACTTCCTGTGGTTCGTGTTTCGCTTAAAACATCCGGGTTTCGACAGTACGGTTTGTACGTTTGACGTCGCATTGTTGACGAAATTTAACAGGTTCTGCCCGCTACAATGCATGACCGAATGCGAATGTGCTCTCCATAACTCCCCCCTGTTTTATACCTGTTGTTGAACTGTGAAGACATATATACACATAACGATAAAACGTGTTCATCACAAAGGCAACAAAAAGGCGCAGGTAAACATTGTGAAACGCATTGTGGCAAGTTGAAACCGACACGGTATTGCCGATCTACATACAGCTACATTAAATGGAAACCATTCAATAACCAGTACAAACGCATTGAAATTTAAAAAGTAAACAAATTTGTCTATTTTACTATCAAATCTATAAATTTTCATCGCGCGTGGAAAATATATTGTCTTTGAACAATTAATTCCGCATTAACCTTTTCAAATATGTGAAAAGTCCCTAAACATTCTTTCGAGCGGTGTGCATTCAACAATTCGGTATTGTGTATAAGGATAGCTTACGGACGCACGCTTTCGCATACCGGCATCGCTTTTCATCACAATGGCAACTCGTGCCAACAAAGGCGAGCGAGCAAACAAAAGAAATGAGATGAAGTTTGAATTAAAAAGCGAGTGTTTACACAAGAAGATCAGACGTTTTTCCTTTATTTTTCAAACAACACGCCAACTGAGCACGATTTTCATTAATAGTCGATTATGTGTTTGAGGGCTTTAGTCTTCCTCTTTTTAAATGTATTTGTAGTTCATAGGTCAGTCTCTAATTAAATGCTGGGAAAACGAATATTTGCTCGGGTATTTTATAGAAAGATAAAGGGAGATTAACTTCTATTTTAATAAATACTTGTGAAAAGGTCGCTTTCAGCCTTGGTCCGCCTTTAAAGCTTTTTGTAAAATGATTTTTAAATTATTCACGCTTTCTTCTCGTGAACCTTGCATATGCACGTGCAAATTGCATGCATCATTTCTTAAGCAGAGAAGAGCTGACTCATGACATTTTAACATTTTAGTATTTTCAGCAACGAATTGTTTTGTACGTAGTAATACTGCCAAAATTCCTGAATTCGGAATTTTTTTGAGAATTTCGGAACTCTGAATGTTTCTTTGAAATCGGTCCAGCGATTTTATTATTACAATTTCTAATATTGGTTTTGAGGGCGGGTGACAGGTAACGTTTCCGAAACTCCCATGCTTGTTGATAACATTTCGTAAAAGCTAGATCATTGTGACGTCATACTTTATTTAGTTTCATTATACATTGACATTCCATTTTTTGTTTATTCCCGTAAATGAATCGAAAATATCATATTTGGAAACATATTGAATACATCTATTTATATAGAAAGTATTATATATATATATAATGATAAACAACATTTTTATTTAAAAATTATTAATTATTAATGTTGTTTATCATTATAATTTAATAATGGAGAATTTATTCACTTTATTATATATATTATTCTTTTTTCATCTTTCGCAGTTTTAAACAAATACATCTAATGATTGATTCCAGCTCCCGTTTTAACAAAGGTTAAATCTTTTTCAATGAAATACCACTCTTTTCAAAAGCACCTAAATAGAAGAAGGAAACACATTTTCCTATTAATCGCTATGGATACGAAAATTGTTCTTCCCATTAGCAAATATTAGCCTCAATAAGCAAACAACACCTGGCGAATCTTCTCCCCCACAAGTAACGGTAAACCGCCATGTGTCGGGGCAATTTTACGTCCGCGCTATTTACCGCAAAAGAAAAACTCAATTGTGCGCATTTTATCTTCCTTCTTTTTATTGTTTTTGAAAGGGCGAGCGCAATAGATCCCTTTCGAGATAGCAATGTAGAACTTATGCAATTCCCTAAGGGGTCCAAAAATAACGATTTTACTGCGTAAGTACTTTATGGATGCCCCCTAACAGTTATTCCTAAAAGAAATTCATGAAATGATAAGCCTCATTTTCATTTAAAAATCTCGCAAATTGTCTAAAAAAATTGCAAAATGAAGGATTTTAACTCATCCACACGCGTCTTGTCCACACGCGTCTCGCTCACACGCGTCTCATCCACACGCGTCTCGTACACACGCATCTCGCATACACGCGTTTTTATTTAGCTTTGTGAACTCTTATTCAACTGCTTTTTTTCTCTCTCATTGTCCCCCAACTGGCAGTATACAATTACCTGTTTTTACACGATTAACCAAAAAAGCGCAAAATCTAACTAGGTAGCTTACAAATGTTCTAGCAGATCTTGGTTTTCGTATAGGCTTTCTCACAATTTCTAGTAGAAAAGGCCCTCTCGCATAAGGACGTTAATTTTTGTTGACCTATGTTACAATAACAGTGGGTCGATCATCAGTTAGCTAGCTACAACATGATTTGTGTTGATTCATCTGTATGCTCATCCGCAATTACTGGCGTTTGTGTCATTCTAATCATTTGTTTATTAATTAACCTTTTGTCGCTGTCAGGTGGAGCAGAAGACGCTTCTGTGAAATTCTTCTTCGCCAATCCACAACATTTGAAAGGTGAGCCGACTATTTGCAACGATATTATATTCTTTCCCATACATTATACGTTTGGTTTATCTGTTATGTATATATGCATTAGACTCCCGCTCTAACGAACTTCATGATCTGTCGAAGCAAATCTGAATCCCCTTTGATTCTATTTAGGTCAAGCCCCTGTGCAGGAATATTTTGATTTTACGAACTCCCGATGTAAAGTGCCCGTTTTTTGTCTCTCTTTTTGTCTGTCTCTCTTTTTGTATTTCGTTATATCGGTAGTCTACTGTATTGTTTTGATGCGTGCGTCTCATTGCTTCAGATAATAACGTATTTTGACTTTTTTTATGTTTTACATTAGCTCATCTCTCATATAAATGCAATCGCTAAAATGTAACATTTACGACGTCAGGGAAACATCTATGCTACCGTCTGTACTCGGAAATCGAATTAAAAACTATTATGCCAATAGCTTGTAGTTGTAGTGCACATATTTTGTTGATAGATGTTGCATTTTCGTTTTCTTAAAAAGTCTCTATTTTTGATACGAAAATAGTCGTATATTTTTTAACAATAAGCAACCCGTTTGATGAAGTACATTTTAAGCGAATATCATATTGATCTGCACGCACGGTTTGATAGCGCTAATAGATTCAGATTTAAAGCGTCCAAAATCAATGGTTTACTTATGACAGAACGTTGACAAGCTAATCAAAACAAACTCAGACGAATACCTATTCGGTCCAATAAATATCAGATCGTTTGACAGGAATTTAAAAATCTATCAAAATCAATTCGCGGTTGAAAACAATTTTCGTTAAGTGGGCAAAAAATTACCCGGAATTTTTATTACACTTTCCTTTTTTGCCGCGCAATTTTGACGCGACGCGAACGCGAACGCGACGCGAAGTAGCGGGGACATTAACGGCATTCTCTCTTATTAATTGCGATAGTTAGATGAAAATTAGATAGATGAAAAACGTAACAACAACAAAACCCAACAAAACAAAGACAAATTATAAATGAATAAATATGTCAAATGCGATTTCTGTGGCAGCTCAACTTCCGGAAGATGAAAGTCATGCAAACTTTTTAGCATGCCGAATATATAAGCGATTTGCATTCAAGCGCGGTACAGTTGGTTGCGAAATCAATCAGGGCAATGTTTTTCGCTCGAAAAAGCAGTCAGCCTCACTGTGCGCGCCTAATGAACCAACCAAGCAAATAAGTCGACCTTCAGCAACGCTAAACGCCTGAACTCTAGAGCAAAAATTTAGAATATCATACTCACTATCAGTCCGCAGGGAATGTGTAAATTTCTAAGTTAATTCTTTTTTGGCGAAACAAGTTTAAAGAGACCGTGGAATCTGTTTCACGAATGGCTGGTTACTAAGCATCGAGATTTTTTTTAATGACGACACCGAGGAATCTGCTGACACCATCGAAGTTTTGCGGGATTTAAATTCGTTGCAGATATGATGGGGCGCGTCCTGTTTTTGAGTTTTCTTTTACTGTATTGCGCCAACGCCAAACGGAAGGAGGCCTTCACGGCGCAAGTTGTAGAAAACATTGTTAAAAATGAGATCGCAAAAAAGATGCCAGCCGCGGCAACCAGCAGCGGTAAAAAAGGCAAATCGCTGACAGGCAAGTTCTGTCAATAACAAAAATTCTCCGTTTACTTGAGAGGTTGCGGATTATCATTTTAATACAGAGGGAACGTGCCTTGTATAAACTTGTCATACGAAGGGATTTTTAGTTTGTTTTTGCTTTTAGGTGTGCATCTGAAAGCAGCAACAGATGCCATCAACAAACTCGTTGACGAAAGTATAGGTAAGTTCAAACATTGAGTCAAGTGCTTATGAGAGAACAATGACATTTTTAGTTGATCGAGTGCAAGAAGCAGAGAAGGAAGTATCTCAGATGCTGCTGAAGAGTATTGAACATCACATACAGGATGCCGGGAAGGTGCTCCTCAAGCAAGATGAAAGTGAGTGAATCATTGTATTAATCACGAACAATGTTTCGAGGAATTCTTCATGGCAAGTAAATTTATTGTCCCTCTTGTTTCAGACCAATGCCGCGACAAACTCGAAAGTTGCGAGAAACTCGCCGCAGATGGTGTATGCGACACATCTAAAGACGCGATGGTGGTCAACTGTCCCAACACTTGCAATTTCTGTGGTAAGATCGAGTAAGAGTAGCTACAATCTACAGTGACCTGTATGTTTCCTGCTGGTCTAGAAATGCTGGATGACCTGCGACAGCAATCGGAGAAAGAAGACGATAAGACTAAATCCACGAAAAGGCTCAGAAGTAAATCTCTGAGAAGGAAAAAGTTACGAAAACATATGAAACACAAGAAAACGTCGAATTTGGCACCCGAGGAGGTGCGTTTGATTCATCAAAATATGTTGGACCAGGCGATCGACCATGCGAACCTACCAATGGCTGTGAGCTCAGGATCGATACCCGTGGTGGCTGCGCAAGGCAATATGCAGGAAGCCAACAGCGAGACGTCTGAGTACGAGAAAGATCGAAAAGAAGCCGAAGAAGAAAAAGCAGAACAAGAAGCGCAAGAGGCTGAAGTCGAGAAATTAGCCGCGGTCGAACGGGCTAAACAGGCGGAAGAAACGGAGAACAAAAAAACTGTGGAAAAAGAAAAAAGAAAGAAGAAGAAAGCGGCGCTAAAGAAAGCCAAAGAGGCGAAAGAGGCAAAGGAGGTGGCGAAGCAAGCTGTGAAAGAGGCTGCAGCGGCTAAGGAAGAAGCTGCCGTTGCTAAAGAAGAAGCCAAACAAGCTGCAAAAGATGCGGCTAAAGTAAGCAAAGCTCCTCCCGTACCAATGGCGGCGGCAACGACTCAAAGTAACCAAGGTAACAATGATATTAACCCATCACAAAACAGCGACAACACTGACGCAATTGCTGCACCAAACAACCCCTCGGCTGGGCTCGCCTACCCAGTGAGCCATTTCATCCAAAAAGAAAAACAAAAAGACATAACAGAAACTGACATCGTTAGTCGAGACAAACAAGAGGACATTAAGGGGCAAACACCGAACAAAAAAGACGACACGAAAATGACGGGGAAAACACAAAAAACTGACACAAAACTGAAGCACGAAATTGAAACGATGGTAGACAAAGCTTTCGGCGAACTTTTGCTGTGAAATAAAGATCATGTCATATACTGCACTATGTACTATGTAAAATTTCAGAGAGATTAATAGGCGTTGTTGTATGATACATAGTTGAACAGAGATTTCCCTACGTTGTAAACCCAGACAGTAAACAACTTCTTCTTACCGAAAGTTTCAGTGTAAACGGATGTAAAATATGATAAAGAAAAATATGTATTTTTTGACGACTAGCGATTTATTTTCTTCCCTAAACCATTTCTTTGTTTCGTGTCCTATTTAGTTGAGTATTACAAGTCGCACTGTCACCCACTTTGTGCCCGGGAATGCTTATCATCCTGTGCACCAGGCTGCTGCAACAAAGCCAGAAAGCCAAAGAAACATTGTCACCCCATGTGCAAAAGGCAAGAAGCTTTATTGCTTAATTGTTTATATGTAGTGAGTTATATCAAGATTACTCTTTTGTGCTTAATTGTAGGGGGAGGTCAAATTGTATTTTTTTAAAATTTCCACCCCCAAAATCATTTTATAACGACCCCCCCCCCCCCCCCCATTTTATTAAAATTTGACAATGAGCCCCACTCCCTTATTTTATTATCAACCCCCATATTGAGATTAAGATTTTTCGATATCAAAAAACACACAACTCTCAAATAAAATATATATATATATATATATATAATAATTATTACCAAAATTTATCAACATTCTCAAAAAAATACCCCTTAGGTCATTGTATTATGACCCCCCCCCCCCCATTTTAAGATATTTCCCCCGGTGTACCCACCCCCTGCTTATTCGACCTTCCTTACAATTAAGCACAAAAAAGTATGTTATAGTGACTAATGCCAAAAAGTGCCGAATGCTGTCTATTTTTTTATTTTTCTTACTAGAATTTGCCTTCCGTCATGCGGTAAAGGCTGCTGCGCTCCAGGGGTCGTACCACCTCTAGTTCAAAGCGAAGGCATGTGTCCACCCGGATGTCCTGTGGTACGATGGCTTTTGTTACTGTGACACAAATATTGCGCTGATTGCATTCAAATTGAAAAATGCCCTTTTCATGTGTTTTCAAACTTTTCACGTTTAGGCATGCTCGCCATTGTGTTTGGACAGTTGTTGCTATAGCAATAATCCCGGCACGCAAGGTATGCAGACGGCCGTCGCTCCTCCCCAACCTCAAATTCAACAATGGACCCAAATTCCCGGTGCAATGAACGTCAATCCAAACGTACCTTTGCCGGTTTGTTTCGGTGGTTGTGTTAACTCGTGTGAGCCCTCGTGCCCAGCCAGTTGTTGTCCGAGTAACATGGAACAATTGCCTCCTTCTCCACATATATTTTGTCGCTCGCCGTGCCCTCATAGTTGCGCCCCCTTGTGCAACCCAGCTTGCTGTTCCTTAGAACAAAAATTACAACAGTCTTACGCACCCGCACCAAAAAGCCTACCTCCTGCACCTCCGCCACCACCACCACCACCACCGCCTCCCCCTCCACCACCAACTAAGTTAGAACTTACACCTGCATCTACTTTAGCTGAAATAGGGTCACTCCCAGCCCCTTTTGACACCTGTCCTGGCACCTGCCCGAAAAGCTGTGCTCCAGGTTGCGACTTTGATTGTTGCAGACCCTTTCTCGACCCAACTATTGTGCATCAAATGCAAGAAGAAATGCTGCCCCCGCCTCAACTCCCGGGTCCGTCTCCAGCATTAGCCGCGCCCTCCCCTCCGGCCGCCCCACCCATGGGTAAGGTGATCCACATACAGCATGTATTCACACCCCAACAACCATCAGCGGGAGCTACGCCACCATCAGTGAGTGAACTACCAGCCACTTGTCCATCGGAATGCAACAAACAATGCGGTCCAGCGTGCGCACGGGATGGCTGCTGTACCGACAGAAAACGAAAACGGAACGAGCTTCCACAGACACCGAACTATACGCTCAAAAGCAAAAGCATCGTTTTACACGATTAAGACACACTCGTACAAACTGGGTTCAATTTCGAAAAGAATTTTTATATGTCCTACTAAAAAACTTTGTACAGAAAGTTACCGTAGAGTTAATGGGGATTAGAAGGAGTGGCGCGGAAGTTACGTTAAACGCTTTCAAAGTGCGCCAACAACCAAAGAAGGTTTGCTCGGGAAAGTAGAAGAGCCACATCATAGAAGAGTTAGATGCACAATCAAACAAACACGCATGATTTGCTTCATTTACATCGAGAAAACATCTTTTAATAAAAAAAGGTTGCCAGCAATTTTACTTTTATATGTCAAAGGATGAATTTGCCTTCTGAAGCTTTTCTCAGTTTTGCTACACCGTACTCTAAGTTCATTGCATACCCCATCACTGAAAATATGAAGGAACAAGAAGCTACTGTTAATATAAAACACGTGTATAGCCATAGTTGATGCATTTTTGGTTTATCCTATATTCCACTGAAATGTTTTTTTTACAATTGTGTTTTCGTGTTGTCGGAGTTTATTACGGGGGGAGGGAATCCTCGAATATCCATAGAGTTTATGATAATGTCAGCATAGTTTAGAGCACGTGCTTTGCGAATTCACGTGGCAATCTTTAAACTTTTTTGGTTTTGGTTTTATGCACGGAGTCTCATAAGTATTTCTCGAATAGCCTTTTTGATTTAAAACAAAGAAGAACGAGTTGATACAAAGGAAAAACGAGGCTGGGGAGTAGAAATAAAATTCCATTGAATAAAATCAGAAACATCATCTACTGTTTGAAAAAAAAAACATCCGCATCATCACATACAATGCGAACTACTTTCGTTTCCTCGTTTGAACTGATCTTGTAAATACGGTCGAAGTTTGTTCACCGACATCAGCTTTTTAAATAGAACCTGCAGTGAAGTGCAGCGGAATAGAAGAACATTGGTGCCCGTGTTTGGAGAAATAATACCAACCTGTTTAAGACACCAAGGTACTTCAGGTCACTAAGCATGTATTAGCATTTATCAATAATATGTCATTGACAAACGAAATGGCAAAAACATTGTGTCACGAGCTAGAACTGGAGACAATCTTGAGAGCAGAGAGACACACACCAAACCAAATGGTTCAGAAGTTCAAAGGAACAAAACGTGACGAAATCTGCGACTCTTGTGGTATAGTGTCACAAGAAGACTTTTCCTTAGATCAATTCTTGTATGCACTTTTAGTGTTCGGCCAAGTTCGGCCATATTTGAAGCGAATGCTTCGAAAGAATCAGATCACAAGAAGACTTTTTTCGGGTATATTCCATTATATTGGTAAATCTTACAAAATGGTTTTTTTAGAAAAAAAATATTTTTACATGTAGTATATCTACGCGTATGAACAAATAAGGAGGTGTGATTCATGATCGGTTGGGAGAGATAATTCCTTCTGCGCATGCCGATGAGGTTGGCTCGTCTATGCATAGAATGTGCTTCACTACCCTGAAAAAAACATGAGTGTAACACAACAAACACGCGGTTAAAGAGTGTTCATTCATTCAATTTGAAAGCTTATTAAGGCTACTGTGTCCAAAATTCAATAATTTCACTGACGCTTTAGAAAGATTTACATGTGCCTAACAAGAAAAATGTTTAATTTGACCCCTGAAAAGAAATGACTGTTGTAGTGTTTATTTCAGTTTTTCAATTTCGGTATATCTGCAACTATCTCAACTATAAATAAATATAATAAATAAATATAATATATAACACCTTGGATCATCGTAACATTCCACAGGAATATTCTTCACCTTTATATCATCCATCAGCACTCTTACGGTTTTCTCACCGCAATGCTCCCTGGGAAAAAAACAACAACAACAACATTGAAATTCAATCTAAGATGGTGTCGTACGTACAATGGTGCAGTGTGTAAAGTGTGGGCAACGATGATCACAATGCGACTGATATTCCTGCTATTAAACTCCGGGACAACGTATGGACCGAGGTAGTACCTGCAATAAACGTTTACAGTTGGCATTCACCACCACATTGTTTGTCTCACCTGTGTTTCATGTACGCTGGATAAATCTTCTTATCGTTCAAATGCTGACGGGTGCCATTCAAAACGATGTGAACAACGCCACTTAGTTTTCGAGCGAACTACTCATCAAAACAGGAGGTAAGTTTATAGAAAAGCATATTTTGTCTAACCCATGCTAGCATGGAAAATAGACGTTAAAAAATGTAAAAGAAGAAGAAGAAGATATAAGGTAAGTATATAACACAATACAGGTTTTTTAAATAGTAATTCTAAGCATAACCCTGAGCTTCAGGTTTCTTAAAGGTTAACCAATTTGAGACTGAAAAGTTTAACACCGAAAAATGTCTTAAAATTAGAGTTTTTTGTTGTAACATTTTTGGCAACCATAAACCATATAGAAATATCATTCATTTAGTAGTTGTAAAGTTCATTGTTTTTGATTAAAGTTATCTTCGCAATAATTGAAGTTCTGTCTACCTAAGGAAAATCTGAGCCGCGAGTTTATTATAGACTGGTATCTTATTTAAAAACCACGTTTATTCCATACAATACCACAAAATCCTTTAAAATCTAATGATTTCACTGTGTTTTGCGACTTTCAAATGTCACGTGTTCTTTTTGTGTTTATGTAACATGAAAACACGGTTTTTCAATTATTGGGTGTTACTCACCCTTTGGTTTGCCATTGACCAATAGGGAGCCTGAATGGAACACTCCCACGGGCATTTTTCGAAATCCATCCCAGGTGACTTTGTGCTGCCACACCAGGTCAACCCGTTGAGTAGATACCTGAGATAATTACATTAAAACCTCAAACTGATCATCTAGGAAATTCTCTACCCAGACAGCGTATCCTCCAAAGTCGTGAATCTTTTAGAGTAGAGGAAGTCCGAGTATTTGTGAGCTAGCTCTCTTGTTCCAGACCACAACAGACCCTAAGGAAAGCACAACCATGCAGGAATTAAGTATTACTTAATCATCAACGAGTACCTTATCACTCGGGACATTTTCGTCGATTTTATCGAGAAACTCTCGGTAATCCTTGTTAGAGACTTCGCAGGGCTTTTTATAAGCAAACGCTTTGAAAAAGATCACCCACAGACTCTCACAGTTCCATTCGTTCTCTTCCAAAACACCGTTTTTATATTGATACTCGAAACAGCGGCCGAGGAAGATTTCCTTTATATGCCGCGTGGTACCGTATCGCTGAATTTCCTTTATCTTTTGTTTGGCGACTTTGGCGGGAACACTTTTCTGGTGCGCAAATGCCGACGCGTAATAGTTAACAAACCAATCGGAATCCGAATCAGAGTTTTGAGGGTCCGGGTCAATTCTCCCCAACACCGAAGCTAAACTATTCCTTGCAAATGGCTGTCCGAGTATCTCTACATGAAAGTCTCTTTGTGGTATCGCAGTTCTATGTGATCTAGTGTTGACTTACCTTGTAACGCCAATAGAAAGAGATGTATGACGAACATTAGAGAACGGACTCTGGAATATGACGATATCAACTTACTGGGAATAAGTTTATACAGTCTTCTCAGGGAAGTTGTGTCCTTAAGGAGTCCTCAAACGCAGAACAAAACTGTACTTACATTGTGCCGAATCACCATCTGTATTTCACATTCTGCACATTAATCATGCGGCAAAACGCGTGCAGCGCACATACCGAAATCATGCGTGTTACGTGACACGTTCAAAGGCTAAATACATTTGTCCAAAATGCGATCCATAGTTCATCCGGCTCTTTCATATTGTTGTTGAGCAAAGTTGATGAAGTGTATCTTGCATTGTATTTAACTTTCATCTGTTAAAAAATATAATCTCAAATTACGTCATGTTTCCTAAAGCAGCCAATCAGATTTGATAATCCGCTTGTGGAAATCCAGCAAATTTCTGAAATACAATTTTATTACCATAAAAAACTTGTTCTTTCTGCAGTCATTTTAAGATAGTAGACTGACTTTTGTATTTTCTTTGCTTTTCCGGAAGATAAAGTTCAAAAGTTTCACCTACGATCTATGAAGTGTACGAATACAGCTTTAGACACGATTCAATTAACACAGTATTTTTGTGTTGGCATAATCACTTGCTTTGTTACTTTTTTACTATGAGGTCAAGTGGATCAACTTACGTCACATATATGTATACGGGTCAATCTAAGGTTTGTCAAGTCCTGATTTTATCTACAGTAACCTTAAGATTTTTCTCAACAATCTTTCATGTATATACAGCTTTCGTTTCGTTAGAAGCGATATATTGGCCTTCTTTTGTATAGATAGCATTCGGACTCATATTCCATTATGAGAAAACTGTTCATTCTTTTCACTATGACCGGAGTCATTGAAAGGCTAGTCGAACAAGCGGTGGTAATATTTTGATGCGACGAGAATAATAGATCGTTAATCCACTGGTCACGTTAAGATGACGTCAAATTAACAGCTGCAGGCATGCTGCAAACAACGCGTGAAATATACGCCTCTGAAAAGGAAGCGATTGACAGTAGGAGAAATATTCGACTGACGATCCAAAAAACAGGCTTTAACAGATTTTGGTATGAAAGCAAAGTGAACACCGAACTAGAAAAAAGGGTCTCGCGTCAACGAAAGTTTGATGCTTCTTGCAATAAAAACTCCTTTGCTGTGCTTAATGTTTGCAATTACAAACGGGAACCTGGTGACCCTCGCATCTCCACTCTCGACCCTGAACAAGTGGCCCAAAGCAAATTGGAATATTTAAGCCTCGTAGAGAAAGAGTACAAGAAGATCCAAGATCAGGCGAATAGAATCTTGGATAGGAGATGGCAGAGGGCAGTCAATGTACCGAACGACCACGAAAGACAGTACTGTGTCGAGAACTTAAGTCATAATTTAGGATTTTTCTCATGATGCTATGAACAGCAATATATGTCTCTTTTTATTCGTCGCTCGAGTATTTCGCAAAGATGGACTCTGTGTTTTCATTCATCAAATAACTCAATAAATTGCTTCTTAAGATCAAAAGGTCACTGAGTTAACGCATTCATCTACGCAAAGAATATTGAATAGACTTATAATCCGTTAACTCCGATGAGTACCTTTCTGCAGTATATTCTGTTCGCAATCTTATTGATTTGCATCGTCTACAACAACAACTACGACGACGACGAAAGTAAAACCGACACGAAAACGATAAACGTTGATGTGGCGCACGAAAACCTCTCGTGCGCGTACTCGTTTCGCGTTGCGAGCGAGGTGAAAACATGGCGGCCGACTACTGTTACGATAAAACGCGCGTCATTGAAGAACTGTTCATTTATGGAGAGGCTGGAAGACGGAGGATCGGTGTTCCGTATCCAAGCGTATAGTGTTTACGAAATGGTGACGTCGACTGCTGAGTATGTAAGCAACGATACTTACGTGGCCACCGTGTTGTTAACCTTCCCCACGCGCTACATAGTGATGGCTATGCTCACTTACACAAATGGCTCTGCGATGGAGAGTGAGATCCACTCGCGGCCTCTGTTGCAGCAGCTCTCCGGAAGCCCAGTGTCAATCAACGTCAAGAGAACGGTAAACCCCAGCAACGTTGTGAGGTACTGCAAGAAGAGAGAGAGCGGTTATGTAAGTGGAAGGTGGATCAAGTGCGGAGGAGCAATCCCTGGCTTGGAAAGATGCGGAGCGTGGCAGGCACACGACTTCGACTTCGATCACATCCATAACTTCAGGTGGGTGCCCTACATTTGTCAGTATCATCAGTACACCAATGATCAAGTCAAAAAGTGCTTCGCGAGAAACGGTTGGAGTAGTATAGTGTTTGCGGGCGATTCGCATATGAGATACAGGGCGTATCATTGGGCCACGAGGTTGTACGGCAGTTGTCATTCATGTGCGAAAACCCACATAAAAATGCTATTCAACAAAATACCGCGGATTGAATGGATCTTCGACGCAAGAGGCACCCGCTTGCCTCTCTATTTCTCAAACATTTCCCTTCCGTTGGAGAAATACATCCACCCTAAGGTGAGGCGATCGAAATTCTCATCGCCATTTCCTCAAGAAGCCATAAACAGCAAGCTGCTGTTATTAAACTTCGGCCATTGGGTTTTGCGAGAAAGCGGAGATCTGGATTTCATGAGACGGAAACTAATGGCGTACGCTGAAGCCGCCTCTATTCTTAAGAAGATGGGTCGAACGGTGATCTGGGTGAACACTGTGAGCTTGCCCTGGCGCACAGACAGATCAGTGATCGATTGGAGGGAAAATACCTCCCCTTATAGGGTGCATCATTTCAACAAGATGGCCGACACCGTGATGCAAGAGTTTAACATTCCTATGATTGACGCATTTCAAATATCTGACGGACGCATAGCAGCGACCCATGATCAAACGCACTACACTAAAAAGTTAGTGGGCAACGATTTTGGCGGGGTTGTAGAGAACGCTATTACAAACGCCATATTCAATCTTCTGTGTAACAAATAACACCAAATAACACCTAAGCGTTGTTTCTTGTTACGTAAAGGCTTTTAAAAGCTATGTTTTCAAGGATGTTGCTGGTGCAATGAGTCTGTATACAAAATTTAGGAAAACTGTATATATAATTCATTTCTGACGAATAAAAATACCAGATTCTTACTCTTTGTTCAGGATAACAATGCGTTTTGAAAACCAAATTTATTTGATGTATAATACGTTACAAACAAATGTAATATTCTACAATGAACCCCTCAAATTAAACAAACGCCCCTTTGATGTCCTCTTCCCAGGCCGCCAACGCAAACATAAGCACAAATCCGGTTAATAAACCCCCGTTCTGCAGGCCAATCGACAGCCACGGCCGCCTTTTCAGAAGCGGGCTACTCAGTAGCTCCGGAAGCTAAACAAAATCAATTACTGGAAGCTTATCTCAGAGTTGAGTCTCACCATGTCCACTAAAGCGATGTAAATGAAGAGCCCGGCGGTGATTGAGAATATCCATTCGTTGGCATCCCAGTGTGTTCCCACGGATACACCAAGAATAGCTCCAGCGAACGAAGTCAATGACGACATGAAATTCATGAGCAGAGCCTGCTTGATGGTGAGACCGGATGAGAGAAGTATGGCGAAGTCACCTGTGAGATTAAGTAAGTCAAAATGAATATCCAGCGAATATATGGTACTTGATAGAGGCGGTTCTCGCTAGGTTGCATATGCGAGATGTTAGATAACTAAATTTTTCACCCCGAAGGCCATGTTTACCACCTCCAAGGCTTCAAACAAAGGGTAAATTGTTTAGACCTAATGAAAATTTATTAACCTTATTTCAGCCCTCTGCACATATTTCTCATCTACACCTTCCACTTAGTCTATGTCTTTTTTACTGATCTTTCTTTCCAATACACAGGATTCTGTTGAGTCATAGGCCCTGCCTCTCCTGTGTATTTCCTTACTAAAAAGAACAACAAAAAAACCCAACTAGATACCTAGTTCGTGGGGTAGTTCGTGACAAAGGATTGCTATCGAAGTGCTGATACCGCCGTGGAGACCGGAGGGAAAGGGCTCGGTAAACGCCACTCCTACTGCCATCCCGTCCATGAAGTTGTGGATGGCGTCCCCTATGAACACCATCCACACGACGGACTTGAACGATCTTATCGAAGAAATAAACGACCTCTTTACCCGGGATGAGTGGATGGAACCCGATATGCTGCCAGTTCTCGAGTTGAAATAGATTTCCGCCTACGCGAGAAAGAGGAATAAGATAAGAGAATATTAACAGCATACTATTACCGCTTCCTTTCGTTTCACGCAGCTGTTTTCCAGGTGGTCGCAATCTTCATCGTCGCATTCATCGCCGTTGTTGTTGTTGTTCTGTAAGCTACATCATCAAACAAAGTGTCGTTAGAACAATATCACCTACATTTTCCATTAGAGGCATGCCTTCCGGTTTCTTTCTTTCGACAACGATATGTTGCGGCGATTGGATCGGTGAAATGCGCTTGTGGTTGTCATTCTAGAGCGAATCAAAGTACTGAAAGTCCTAATTGCGAGTAATAAATCTCACCAGAACTTGTAGTTGATCTTCTTCTACTTCACCGTCGTGCAAATGAGAATGCTGAGGCTGACCGCTAAACAAATGCATGAAGATTTCGAACGTGAAGAACAAGTAGATTCCCAGCAACACCAGTATGCATTTCCAAAGGAAGCTGTCTGGCTGCTCGAATACACTAACTTCGTGGAAATGCTCTCCATCTTTGTGTCCGTGGAGACCGAGAGACTGCAATAAGATATGTCAAAGAAGCACAACCAAACGCTGAAGTTCCCTTACGTGCGGTAATAGATGCAAAACAGCATCGCCTATAAGCGTCATAACCGCCAATGAGATCAAGAACATGAGCAAGTAACTGAAACTCGGTTTCTTGCTGAGCGGAGCTGCCAGCACACCGACCAACGACCCAAAACATATGATCAGGTTGGCTATCATCGCTGCTACCCAAGCTTGAAAGATTTATAAATTGCTATTATAGAATCACTCACGAAAGATTTGTTTACCTTCCCAATTGCTTTCTTTTTTCGCGTCGGTTTTTGTTCGTTTCGTGCCTTCTTTACACACGCCCGTTTCCAATTGATGCACCAATGCCGGGCACATGTCTTTGAACTGCTGCGAGTTGATTGTATGTCGCAAGTTAAATATCTCTCTGTATTCCGCTGAACTGTAACACTATACAAAGGAAATACGTCACACTTACGTACAAAAGGGGTAGTCTTACTTCGCGATTTGCGTGCGCGATTCCTCGTTTTTTGCGATGTTTGTGTCCATGATGACTCGAGACCAACCGAGTTATACCCAGCTTTTGTAGCAGCACGTTAAACCCATATATTGTCATATGAGTGCTGTTACCAAAGTCATCTAGTAAACGTTCGATAAAGTAGTTTTTTTTAGGAAGGCCGAGACTGCAGTAGTCGTTGAGTAGATGCAAGATGATGTAAGGACTGGCTTCTTTCAGCTCAACTTCACCAACGTTCTTTGTTGGAACACCAACTTCACTCAGAATGTCTTTAGAAGTGAAACACTGAAATGATACACATACGATTTCTTACGAACGCCGCCTCTGTTTTGTTTACTGGAACAAACCTTAACGTTGGGAGCACTAAAGGTTTTCTTCACCCTCTCTAAAATCATCTGCAAACTTCTCTCGTTGAGGTACTCTCCTCCGTACGTCTTTAACATGGTTTCATACATGAACAGTGACGAAGTGAAGGAGTTCATTTGCTGTTTGAAAGTCACGCACGTTGATTGCTGGTACGGAAGTAGCGTCAAAAGAAACACCATCGATAGAAACGCTGTTTTCACTTCGCCCTTGCTTAGTGATTCTTGATCGTCTTTTTTAAACCATTTTCGCAAGTCGCTTGATGAAAGGCACTATATAAAAAAACAAACTTTTCATAGTTGAAATGTTTTCTATGGCCATTTTACCTTACTGCAACTCTGTTGTGACGAGCATCCTTTAAAGCGAAGTTTATCCAGCACCTGTTGAATATCTTTAATGGTGACACTCTTCATTTCGCTTTTAACGATCCTTGCAACAATACTTCTTGCTACATCCACGTCATCATGGTAGTCACGGTGACCAAACGCTTGACTATCACGAGTGCTTTCGTGATTGTTGTTGCTATGGTCATGGTTACTATGGTCTTCATCATAACCACGGTGCTCATGGCTTCCATGCTCATGGTTACTATGGTCTTCATTATAACCACCGTGGCCATGGTTACTATGGTCTTTATCATAACCACCGTGGCCTTGGCTACTACGGTCTTCATCATAACCACCGTGTTCATGATTACTATGGTCTTCATTATAACCACCGTGGCCATGGTTACTATGGTCTTCATCATAACCACCGTGGTCATGGCTACTATGGTCTTCATCATAACCACCGTGGTCATGGTTATTATGGTCTTCATCATAACCACCGTGGCCATGGCTACTATGGTCTTTATTATAACCACCGTGGCCATGGCTACTATGGTCTTCATCATAACCACCGTGATCGTGGTTACTGTGGTCATGGCTACTATGGTCTTCATCATAACCACCGTGGTCATGGCTACGATGGTCTTCATCATAACCACCGTGGCCATGGTTACTGTGGTCATGGTTACTATGGTCTTCATCGTTGTCATGGTTACTGCGGCCATGGCTACTATGGTTTTCGTTATAATGACTTTGATCATGGTTACTGTGATCATGACCCTCATGATCGTTATTATAATAGCTCGGGTATTCCTTCTCCAAACTACTCTCTGTTACTTCCTCTTTGGTGGTGATCTTCTCATTATTCTTCAGCGGTTGAGATGCGGCACTGGTGTTTGTATACTTCACGTCGATTCCCCTGAACAAAAGCAGTGCACACAGAAAGAACATCATCTCGCAAGGCACAATCATGAATGACTTACGATCGATGCAACTGTTTTACTTTTAAGCGCTCAGCGAACAATTGTCGGATGACATCGTGGCAATGTACGCTTCATTAATAGTTAAAAAAGCGTCTTGAAACGCTCACTGCCGAGTGCGTTTGATTTGTTTACGAGTTGGGAAATGTTTACTACATGTTTCGCGAGCGTGCATCCATTGCGAAATGCCGCTTAAAAGAGAGCGTAATTTAATAAGTAAAGAGCTTTACAATGGTTTTTATTGACCTCCGCTTCTACTCGAGAGAAGCGCCCATGTTCTGGTGTGGTTTTCCCATTTAAAACCGAGTTTTTTGACACTGAAAGATGGTCGTGCAGCAAATAAAATCTCAAACTGATTTTAAATCCAAGCGAATGTCATTAAAGAAACGCAACATTTAAAATGAAAAGACGATTTACAGACGTTAGTTCATCACTTCATTCCGATGATGTACGAACACTAAGTTGTTTATACAGGCTCTAAGCGCAGCATGGCAGTTACTGACAATTAAAGTTTTAGTAACTAACTTGACAACATCCGCGTTAATTTCATCAAAGCAAGGGCTTTTAGTCAGTTTTAGATGTGAAATCGCATTTTGTAATTTGCTATATTTGTCTCAGGTTGATTAGTCTTTTTATGGCAATATTTTGATTTGTAGTATGACGAGATGGGTTAGCTATATAACCCGTGAAAATTGCACTCATTAATTTTTATCAGAAAGAACAACTGTGCCAACCCGCCTAACGAGTTCATGTATGCGTGTATCGGCAAACCTGCAGAATCGCGCCCCATAGATTTTTTCACGGAACATCCCACAAGTTTTCTATATCACTTGGAAAACTTAAAATTATAAAAAAAAATGAGAAAAAACTGTTCGAAAATCTTTGCGCAGTAATTACGGAATCTGTGATTGAGGAATATTGTGGTTTGCAGGGCCTAAAACTAGTTATCTGACAGACATGATTTACCGTTCCAATACTAGATACCTCGTATAACTATTTGGCTCACTTTATCGATCTAACATTTTTTCACTGGAAAAATTGGCAAATTTGCTTTCCCTAATGAAGTAAAAATCAGCAAATAGCAAGTCGTCTGTTTAAGTTCGGTTCAAAACTTCTCGCTAAATGTGATGACACAGCTAAGCTACAGGTATTTTAACATTTCACTGAAACATGAAGACAGGATTGATGTAATGATTGTATATTTCTAGAGAGACGCAGCGAGTGTGGTGGAAGGGGCAAGCTTCCCGCATATTCTCCATTTCCCGTAATCGTCGTTCACGCCTCTCTCGTAGACCACATATTCAACCACCTTCCTGGCTACCTTCGTATCGCCGCTGATGACGCGCTCGTAGCGGTCTTTTAGAGCAAAAATCTGCGGAGAAGAGCGGAAAAGACACACGTGCGGTTGTACCGTCTACCACACTTACCTGTTCGGTATGCAACCTCACCGTCACTTGCGCGTACATGTTTTCGCGCTCTAAAAATGACGCCAAACGCACGTTTACAATGCGCGGTTTCTCTATTTCACCCACGAATCTCCAATGAGGTCGCGAACTGGGGTTCGACATTTCGCTTTGAAGCTGCTGCAACACCCGTAAATATTAAAACCCGCGAGACGTGCTCAGAAAAACGCGTCATTACCTTCATCACCATTAACGTGGCGTGATCCTTTAAAGTCATCTCCAACCCCCTGAAAACATTCTCAGATATGACTCTGAGAAAACCCAACAACAAACCTACTTGTCGTTCCGCTGCAGAGCGTTGTTTACTTCGATAAATTTTCGCTGAGCGAATTTCGCAAAGTCCGGGGAACGGAACGGTTTCAATTTCCTCTTTAACGTAAATAAACTTTGAGAAGAAGCGGGATATTGGAGACCTTAGAATACGGTACACTCACGCGTATATCTTCCTGAAATATTCTTTTGTCCCGATGTATCTTTCCCTCAAGCCCTGCGAAAATCTTGTTTAAGACATGTGTTTCCACAAACAATATTTTTTGAGCAATATTATTATTTTTATTGGAGCAAAAATCCAAAACCAAAGGTGCTGAAATTTATTTCAAAGAAGTTTAATTTCATATTAAAATATTTATGTAAATAAAATTAAGAAGCAATAAATAAACCAACAAATATTGTGTTTTCCACTGTTCATGTAGACAGCCTCACCTCAATTGTAACAACAGGAGACTTCCTCTCCAATGGAATGTACGTACTGAAAAGCTCTCCTGGGATAAAGCACGCGAAACACAGAGATTAAATAAACCGAATGCCATCACATACCGGTTGAATCGGCCATAAGACCGTGATCAGATGGCGGATGCACATCCACATTTTGTGCGCGCAAATGCGGAAGTTGTAACTTTTTGGAAAGTTCCATAATCCTCGTCACGCCATCTTCTTTCGGGAATTTTGATTGGCGTTTGTGCCTGCGTGTTAAATATGATTGGCTCCCGCAAGTGGTTCCCATAGCTAGCAAACCACTTTGATTCTAAATGAACCAATTAGATTGATTTTCCAAATTACTCTTTTGTTGAAAGATACAAATTCCTACAAGTTTGAATTTAACGATTAGGAAGTTTTTAAAAATAAAAAATTGCATACAGATATAAAAGCACTGTTTAAGAATTACAGGAAAATAAGCAAGTGCATTCTACCTACCGGTAAAACTCGATTTATTAATATCCTGACAGCCATGCGTATTTTTTACTGTAAATGAAGTCACATTTCTCTACTCCCACGCAAAAGAGAAAAAAATAGAAACTGCAAGGAAATATTTGTAATTTTCCATTTTAACATCATATATCATATTAAAAAAATGCGATTAAAGTATAGAACATAAAAACAAGCTAACAAAACTATATTTTAAAAAAATAATAAGAAAAACACCATAAAAAAATATAAAAACGAAAAAATAAACATTCTTTAAAAAAATAAAAACAAATATTGATAAAGTATATAAGTCAGGCTTCGAATAGAACATCCTGTTCTTCGATCAACAATTGGACGATTCTCTTCTGGTGGGGGATGTTGGCGACAGCCTCAAAGGTAGCGTCGTCCGGTGCCCTCATCAATGTGGGTCCAAACACAATCCCCAGGTTTTCAGATGACATCAAGTTTTTTTCTCTCAACGCCATAATGCTATTATACAGTAACGTTAAATTATCTTAAAACCATAAGGAACACTTGACAGCCGCAAGAAGTATAAGTTTTTCAGACAATCAAGTTTCAACTTTTTTTCCAAATATTAACCAGCTAACTTTACACTATTCTGTAGAAATATCAATAGCAAAAAAACTATATTTTTATAGTCATCAATAATAATAATTTCTGTTATATTGTAACCGTTGCAATGTATATATCGATTGAAAGTATCGAATGTTCTAAAGAACATGCCCCTAAAACTAAAAATTGCAAATTGCTTGATTACAGAATTTCGTGACCTATTCTATTCCATATCATGAATACAAATTGATACCGTTGCAGATGTCTGCATAGATGCTTCAGTGTTTTATAGTGGGCAGGAGGTAGTAGTTTAACCACATTGGAGAGTGACATCACATCTTTGTAGCGATCTCCATCATGCTCTGAAGAAAACAATCTCTCGAGATGAGGCAATATTAATTTAAAGACAAGAATCTGTCTAAAAAGTGACTTACTGACTGCTGCAATAAATTTGTCGTACAAATCCAGGGTTATTAGTGGTATCGGCAGCATACGGAAATAGAGTTTTAACAGCCCGCATACTACATTGATGTCTTCAACAGAATCGCGGCTAATATCTGGTACTTGGCCTTCTTTATCAATGGTGTTTTGAATGTTGCTAATATCATCGGCGTACCCAGGCACTCTGTACAACCCCTCTGTCGTCATGCCACGCTTCTCAATCTCATTGATGCAAATATCAACGACCATTGGTCTGGGCATATTGTGCGCCTTTATGAAGGTGGTCAGGTCCACGCCAAAAACTCGTTTTAGGAGACTTTTATCGGGGAAGCAGTCGTCCCCCACCTCGGCCGAACACTGACGATGACAATCAAACAAACAATCTATCAATTAAACGCAAGTAGGAAATAAAACCGAAAATACACACAGAGTGGGAAAATAACCTTGGCAACGGACGCCTTGCGCCTTCAGTCCCCACATAAAGTTCCTGCAAAAGTCACACCATTTCAAGCCGTAGTATGTTTGTGTCTGAAAAAGACAAGATTTAAAGACATTGTCAATTCATTGGACACAATTATCATTACTTTGAAATTGTGAGCCTTTGCACACTCTGATGCTTTAAATGAGTTTTTCTGTACTGGTTGAGAATTACTTTCGGGTGTTTTTGCAATGATCTAAACATGCAAAGAGCATTGTTAGTCATTGATTTAAAACCTTGTTGACAATACTATTAAACTGTGCAATTGCCGTAACATGGAAAATATATATTGCGTGTATATATATATATAATAATTAAATATTATTTAAGTAAACCCTAAAAGAGCCACATTCTTCATATATTTATTCAAACAATAAAAAAACGTGAGATTGCCATGAAATGGAATATAATTGTTACCATTCCATCTTCCTTTTCGTTATAAACTTTTTCGACCGGCTGCTTGGCTTCAATTGCCATCCGATCAATATAATCCTTAGCATTAATCTCAACGTAAAGTGTGATAAGTCCGTCTTCAACTAAGTACTCAACACTGTCAAATTCCTTCTCACCTATTGGGAAAGAGACACGTCAACAATGTACTCTGCACAAGCGCAAACTTACTCACCAACATAGTGCAGTTTGTCTTTTACATTGTAAAATAATCGGTAGTTCTTTGGCTTGTTGTTGAACCTGCAATCATTATCATCATCATCAATATCATCATCATCGTCATCATCAAAATTCTTGAATCAATTTGACTTGTTGTGAAACGCATTAATATTAAGGATACAAATGAAAATAGATGACTATTTCCAAATATTTTATCATTATGTTATTGAGACTTTGACTTTTACCTAAAAATTTAAGATTGTCATCACCAAATTGTAGGTTACTAGTATGTAAGCAAAATAATATGTACAGAGAGACTGAACAAAAAATCGAAAAAATTCAGTACTTTTAATTTTTTGATTTTATTTAAAAAAAAACACACATAAATATCAATGATTAGCCAACATCATTAACTCATTAGATTAATTCATTAGATTTGTTTCCTTTAGGGTTGAAGTGGGAATTAAACCGTAAAAGGACCTGAAAGTTAAGGCAAAAGATCCCGGACTGCTCTGGCTTTCACGAGTGAGATACGATCCCTCTCTTTCCATGACCAGCCTCTCTGCTTCTTCTCTTGCAATCGCCCCATGGAATCTAAATTATCACAGATACGAGAACATAGTCGGAAGCGTTTAGCCTATTTCCATACTCTGATCCATAATATGAAGGCTTGCTGGCTGGAGGCTAAATAAAAAGAAATATAGTAAAATGTTTGCATGCAATGTTTGAAGATCAGGGAAATGATAGCACAATTTACTGGACTCTTTTGGAAAACATTTAACAGTAAGCTCTATGAATACGGATATTTTCAAGGCCACCAAAGGGTCCCGGGTCACTGTCACCATCACCAAAGTTCACTCAAGTCTTAACTTAGATTGCAGAGACAATGAAAATTTGAAATATCTAAAATATTTATCCAGGTCTCCACAGTTCTAGGAGTTAGATTCGAAACAGATGAACATTGACAAATCATTGTATTAAAAATATTAACAAAAAAAAATAGTTAAAGCAAAAATCATACAAAATTGATGAGAGTGGCAATGACCTGTTTTTTAAACTACGTTATATACAACTGACCAAAAATAGTGACTGTACCTTTTTGCACACAACTTTGTAAGGTTTCGGGGCTTTTAACTGAACTTGGTATACTAGAAAAGATACATGAAATAAAGAGCACGAAAAAACAACAACACAATATTAAAAGTCGAAAAGAAGACATCAATTTTCAAAGAATATTCACAAAAAATATTTCAGTAACTTACAATGGGACTTCCAGGAGAAAACTACTTGTTCTGAAATATATATAATAGAATTGAGTTTTTCACAAAAAAGCACACAATTAACAATGATATGAAACACAATAAAAATGATGGTTTCTTTCTTTTGTTAAAAAACCTGTAGTTGTACATATTCCCCTTACTTAAAGGTAAGATTAACTTAACATTTATCTTCATTTAAAGTTGAAGTTCTTTATAACAAACATTTTCAGTTGCTTGATTTTCACCAATGAAATCCTCAAATATTTTATGTGAAATCCTCGAATATTTTATGCTGGCTATTAATACAAACACACTTTTAGGTCCCTTTCTTGCAATAACGGACTCCTGTCAAAAGGGAATAAAAAAATACCCTTTACGAAAAAAAGTCATTTTGATATGGCAAACTTTATGCAGTATATATATGTAACATGTGGTGGCTCCTCGATCCACTCTATCTCTACTATGTTTTAACAATGTAGACAGTGTTCTCCAAGAGTGTGACATTATTATGTATGCAGATGACACAGTTATCTACACATCAGCAAAAGACAAGAACGAATTACAAAGGAACCTGTCAAACGACTTCAAACAAATTGCCGTATTGATGGAGGCCAATGAGCTGATTACTAACGTGAAACCAGGTAAAACAAAGTGAATGTTATTTCGTAGTCCCACGAAAACAAAATACATCACATACATAGCTAAAATTACTCTAAAAAAGGTTTCTCTGATCACAGGCAAAATCTTTTAATGAGCTATATATATATATATCTCAATGTTAGAAAAGTCAACGATAGATATTACAGACATCATCATATGATATTACAGGCATGAGAAAATAAGTTGGATGAACATCCTTGCGAAGCAACCAAAAATATTTTTTATTGCTTATTCGTCGGCAAATAAACTGTCGTCCTATTTTTTTATAGTTTTCAAACACTAATAAGAACCAAGTAGTAACTGAATTCAACATGAGTGCTCTTTGTATTCTTAGCCATCATTTTTACAAAGGGTTAATACTCATGATCTTATGAACAAGAGCCCGATATAGCAACAAGTATTATTACTGATAGATAAAAGTTTTATCATGTCTTAGTCAATGCATAAGCATTTCCTTCGTCAAGTTTGTTTCTTTCCGTCTGCTTTTAAAACAGCACCCTGATGTCTTTGCACCTTACTTTTAGTGTCAGCAACCAACATAAATGTGTTAGTTGAAGGCTAGGAGACATTTCTTTTTCACCATTGTCATTTATGAGAAAACCTTAGAACGTAAGTCAAGTCTTTGGAAATGAAAAAGTTTCTCCCCCTTAAAGTAGTACTTTGTTTGATGACCGGTGGAAGGAATTACATAGAAATTTGCTGCAGAAAAAAGACAAGTAGTCTTTCTGACTTTTGCCATGTTCTCATCCAATTAACATGTTTAATCATTCCATTTAGCGTAGATAACACTTGCATAAGAAATTGTGTTGCTTGTTGCCGTTGTAGTGCTTGCTGCCGTTGTAGTGCTTGCTGCCGTTGTGCTGCTGTGTGTTGCACTGTTCGCATTCCCTGGCTATCATGGCTGTTGCTTGTCTAATTCTGTGGATACCCGCAAAGACAATCTAGTTGACACTGACGAACACCGTTACTGCCAACGATACTAAAGGACGTTCTGCTAACTGACAGAACATCTGACATCAGGTAAGATACACACTGTTTTATTCAAATAACACATCCAACAATTTAAAAGCAATCAATTTGAGATTTCTACAACCTACATCAAAGGCACATCCGATGGGCCAAAGGTGTTATTCGTTAGTTAAGGGCTTACAAAGCGTGGGGAAAATCAATAAAATAAATATTTTGAGAGCAATGCAAGTGCTTGTATGCAGATGAACTGTTCCAAGACTTACAATGGAGAAATCAACACTTTAAGGTGACTTCAGTCAACAAGGTTTAAATCCAGATAATGTCAACGTGGAAACAATGGTTGATATAGATTTTGATGTTGTTGTTTGATGCTACTTTATCACACTGTAAATATTTCCAAATGCTATAGGATGGGCGATGTTGTAGATGAAGAAGATAAAGAAGATGATGGTGACGGTGTTGATAATGATGATGATGTTGGCAAAAACCAAAAAGATGAAAAGATCTACACTTTTCCAGTTAAAGCTGACATGTTACAAGTCATAGGAGTGCTGAAACCCAATTTCAGTGCCAGGAGTGTCACGGACCATTTTCAAAAATAAAAAATCAGTTGCCAATCGACTTTTGTTGTTAGGTTATATATATCCTGTTACCTACATGTTTTCCCTTATGCAAACTATAATATTTTGATCTTGTGCTTGTTCGTTATAGCGGACATCAACTGTATACTTCAGTAATGCAAAGTAAATTAAATCCAACTTAATTTTTATTTGCACAAGCCAAAAAAGAAATTAGAAAAAGAGCTATGTATTCTTATTTACATACTATTAACTTTAAAATTTTCGAATATGTATATTGTCATTTGAGTTATTAACAGAACATAAAGTAAAATCTAGTGAATTTTCTACATCATATAGCTAGCTATCTGGCTATATTTTGTGGCTAGTATGGTATCTCCAAAATCAAATTTAATTTCTTCGACTTTCTGTCGCAGTGAGAATGACATATTGAATTATTTATTTCGTCTTCTTACCATCGGTATGATTTTTTGATGTTCCGTGCATTTCTTTGAGGTCATTATTTTTAACTCATAGTTAAAAATTATTTTATGTAGGATGATATTCCATAAAACCACACTGGATCGAAAATAACCAAGTTCCGGAAAATATGCAATATATTCAAACAATGTAAAAATATTCCGTAGGAACATTTAATCGGATATTATTGGGTTAAATGTTGCATTCGTTTGACATATTTGTTATTATAGGCTTCTTCGAACATTTTTAGTGTGTTTTAACTTTTTGCATCATTTTACGCACAAATCCGATATTTTGGAACTTCGAAAACAAAAATGAACTACAATACAGTATATTCGTCCCGATAAGTGGGACACTCAGGGGACCGACGAAACCTGTCCCACTTAGCGAATGTCCCATTTAAGCGAATGCCTATGTTAGGTTAGGAAGTTTAAGGGACCGAGAAAAACCGTCCCACTTATCGGGGGTCCCACTTAACGGGAGTATACTGGATATGTTTACATGTTGCGGTGGTCTAAAAGATGAGTGTTTTAACTCTGCTTCCCATTTGTTGTCTGAAGCAGATAGTGTAGCATATTCAGCAACAACAAACAAGCAAATTAACTTATTAAATGTTTTTGCCGCCAAAGAAAACGCCAAATAAATCTCCAACTGTAGAAAATGAGGACCCATACGTCACTCTATATAATGTCATCGCTAATTGTCGGTCAGGCATTTGGTTCCGAGTTCGTAGGTTGTTTAACAATATCATCGCGAACAACTCGTAATAAATAATCAAACGTGTCACGCGATATTCGCCATCTTTTCATAAATTCTGTTTCAACCCAATTTTCATATCCGTACGTCCGCCATGACTTATCGCGATAAATTCTTGGAATTCTTTTTTTCAGCGTTTACTTTGCTGTAAATTCCTGTCACAACGGCAGACACTGAAACTATCAACTCAATCACTGCTGAATTGTCATCCCTTTATCTTCTTTTAATAGCTCGCATTCTCTCTTCATAATCACAATCCAACGCCCTTTTCTCTCTACGACGGAGTGTTATTGCGAATAGCGACCTCATTATCGACTTTATTAATTCTCAAGAGATCAATAGATTACTGCAAACTCGCGCATCAACTTCCTCGTTAAAAAAAAGAAGTGTATCCTACTACAGCAACACGTCTGCCACATTCAACGTCATCCTAAAGTGTGGCAATATCGAGGCGAATCCGGGTCCGATATCAAAACCGAAGTGTCAAAAGTGTAGTAAAACAATCCGCTGCACTCTGCGAGAAATGCTTCAGCGTATCACATGCTTCGTGCATCAATGCGTCTCATCTTCTTCAACCACGTCAACAAATAATATTCGTACGAATTGTCTCCATACCGTTCTACCCTTTCATCAGTCCCTTGATATGAGCTTCGAACATCACCATCATGACATCCCTGCAGCTGAAATAATTCCATCACCTGATCCCCATCTATATCAGCTTCAACATCACAAGAACCGACTTAAGCTTACTCATCTCAACACTCAGTCGTTATTATCATCATTTGATGAATTTCTATTGACCTTCGAGAAGTACAAGTTTGATGTCCGAAACATGGCTCACTGACAACCACCACCTTATTGACCATGTTACGATTCCTGAATACGACATTGTCTACAACAACCGTAACAACACAAGAGGAGGTGGCGTCGGGTGCTATATCGCGTCCAGCGTAAAATACAAACGACGGAGGCAACTAGAATCTGTTGTCGAGGACTTCGAGAGCTTGTTTATTGAAGTAGCTGGTCACAACATAAACAGTGATATTCTAGTTGGAGTTCTCTACCGTCCGCCATCTACAAACATCTACGAATGGCTAGAAAAGCTCGAGGAACTTATCCTGACGGTACGAACGAAATGGAAAAGAACGTTCATATTTACCGGTGATGTGAACATTAATCTCCTCGACAGAGAAAACTCCACAGTCCGTCGATACTACAGTCTACTAAAGCAGTTTGATTTACATCAGGTTGTCTCGAAACCCACGCGCGTTACCGAACATTCTGCGACACTTATTGACCATATAATCACGTCCAACAAATCCGTTATCATTTCAACCGATGTTCTTCCTTGTGACTTGATTAGCGATCACGATGCTCCGTACGCTACACTCAACGTTAAATTACCAAAATTCAAATCTCAATTCAAATTCTTTCGCGACGAAAAATGTTTTGACGAAAATGCGTTTTTACGAGAAGCAGAGACACTGTCGTTTAGCACGATATACACTTTTGACGATCCAGACGATCAACTCTCCACTCTAAACCAACTCATCCGAGGATTGATCGATCGGCACGCACCGATCAAACGGGTAAAAATAACGGGCCCACCTTCATTCTGGATGAACGATCCAGAAATAATTGAGTTGAAGAAATTTCGGAACAATATGCGATACGAATGTCACCGAACACATGATCCAGAAACGTGGAAGAGTTTTTCGTACAGCAAGAGCCAACATTAAAAGAAGCATACGACGTTTCTTTAAAACTGCGTTATCGAGCAAAAAACCGAAAGAATGCTGGAGACTAATTCACAAAATATTAAACCCCTCAAACAAACCGATCTCGAAGAAACCAAACGATCTCAACAATTTTTTCGCCTCTACCGGGGTAAGAACAACGAATATGTCACCAACATCTACTAGAGACAACGAAGAATATATTCAAAATGTTTCATCGACACAACAAGATCGATTCACACTGCGAACGATTACATACAACGAAACGACAGAACTGATCAAACAAATTCGAAACGACGACTCAACGGGAAGTGACCAAATACCACCAAAATACATCAAGCTACTTTCGAACTACCTAATCTCCACACTTTCCCACATAATAAACTCCTACATATCGCGAAACGAATATCCAAGAGTGTGGAAGGTCTCGCGTGTTGTTCCACCACCAAAAGACAAAACCCTTCTCAGTTTTCAGACTTTCGACCTATTTCTGTTCAGTGCTGTTTATCGAAAATATTCGAAAGAACCGTTTTAAAACAGCTACTAGAATTCATAGACAGAAAACAAATTTACAAAGATACTATAACTGGTTTCCGCAAAGGTTTCGGAACGAACATTCCTTTACTGAAAATACGCGATGATGTAGTAAAAGCTATGAAAGCCAGTGAAGTTACCCTTGCTGTAATGATAGACTTTTCGAAAGCCTTTGACACCATCTCACACAAACGCTTGATTGAAAAAATGGAACAACTCGGTTTTTCCAAATCATTCCTTCACTGGACTATTAAATACTTACGTGAAAGAAAACAGTTCGTTCATATAGACGACAAGAATTCTGATGTCGCTTCTGTGAGTTTTGGTGTTCCCCAAGGTACAATTCTGGGGCCGATATTATTTAATATCTATGTAAATGACTTACAAGAACACCTACCAGTGAACTCTCTTCAATACGCCGACGATACAACAATCTATGCTTCGTGCAATCTCAAAAACCTTCGAAACACTGAAGATACAATAACAAAAGCGATAACAACAATTCACGATTGGTCAAACGAAAACTGTCTATCACTAAATAGTCTAAAGACGAAGTATATGCTTTTTTCCTCCAGTCACAACTTCAGACGGCATGCAGAACTTCAAACTACAAATATTAGTTTTAACGAGACACCGATAGAACGTAACGATGATACCAAGCTGCTGGGGGTGCATCTAGATCAGCATCTCACCTGGGAACGACATATAGCTGAAGTCCTCTCTTCATGTTACTCTAAGCTAAGTATATTAAGAAGATTAAAATTTTTTACAACACTAGCTGTCCGAAAGCAGCTTGCTGAAAGCTTGATTCTCAGTAAGATAGACTACAACGACGTCGTTTTCAACACACTGAAAGAATCTACAAAAAGCTACGTGCAGTTTTGTTACAAAAAAATATGCATCGACCTCCGATATATTGAAACTGAATTGGCTGCCCGTACGTGAACGTCGTCGTTTCAACATCGTTAAGCTCATTTCAGCATGATGCATATATACAATTCAATAGCTTACCCAAAGAACACTGTGACAATATAATACTTCTCTTACTAAGAAAATTTTAATTGCTAATACAAACTAATCTTGTTTATTTATTATCATACATATGTAATTAATATATTTTATATACCTTTTCATTTTATTTTAAAGGGACGAAGAGCCATTGTAAATATGGATATGCCCAGAATATACCTTTTATTATTATTATTATTATTATTTAAGTATGCCGGCGAACACTGTTTTTATACATCACACAAACATAGTGAGAACAATTTCCAAACTTTGTGCAAGTTTTATTAGAATTTTAAATCCTGCACTTGGTTCTTTTATTCGGTGGTAAATCTTCATCACTTCTATTACGATGGGGCATTTCATGTCGGCGACTCCGTTCTGATGCGCAGAGCTCTTCTCCCAGCTTGATTAAAAATTGACGTATCCTTTTTTTGACATATAACGTACGTATTCTGTTGTATTTTTGTTATGTTGATTTCGTGTCCCCAGAGACATTGCCTTAGTAACGCACGATTTCTTTGATTCTAACAGGTTTTCTGGCGTTACAAAAGGCAATGTCCCCAATGACCATTTCGCACGCGCAGTTTTGTTAAGTTTCTTTGTTGTTTCTAGAAGTATTTATAGGGAAGCACTGGTGAGAATCTTTTATCTCATCAGTGCGAGTTATGTACGGATACGTGTTGTTTATGTATATGATTTTGACACGCGTAAAGATATTGAGTACCATAATTAACTGAGTTGAAATTTTCTTGACAAAGTCAATCAGTTTGCGAAGCAAACAGAAATAGTAATATTTCACATATTCAGTGACACAATATCCTGCAGATTGAAAAATGCTGCCAAAGGCCATCTCCTAGATGAAGCTTTAGTAGAATAGGACCGAAGCATTTCATCTGCAGTGTCAACTCCGCCTTTGTTGTTATTGTAGTTCAAAATTGATTCTGGCTTTCTCTTCTCCCCCTCATGAACTTCTACTGTCTTATGTTCAGAGGAAAGCAAGAACACTACCTTGTTTTTCTTTGTTTTGTAGCTGAGCATCATGATGCTCTCTGTTGGCAATATAAAGATAAACTTAGATGAATAAAGAGCAGCAGCTTTTTTAAAGCGGATTTTGTTCGGAATTTCTCTTCGACGTCCTCTGATGTTACACACCAGTTCTGTCTAAATTATTACGCAATAAAGACTGCTAATATTTGCTCAGTGGTATTATTCAGCCAGTGAAAATATTTCAATCTGATAATGAGCTTCAGGTAGCACTTCCATCAGGCAATTGCAAACATCTATTGTTCTACCTTAAAACAACAATTATTTCTATCTTCGACAGTTTCAACGGTTTTCTTTCTTTTTATGTTGGGCTGCCGACGAGGTGTCATTAGGAATTTTTTAGGACCAGCTACCATCCCTAATTTGATTATGCATTTCAGAAATCAGGGACGATGGAACAACTTTAAAGTTTCGCTGGCTGAAAGAACTAACGCAGTGAAATCTTTTCGATAATCAATAGAAAAATTCTGCTTAGGAAAAAGTATATGTCACGTGATTCAGGTTAACCGATAAAGCTTACCTTTTGTCTGATCGTTCATAAACTTTAAAGACTTTTACTTTACAGCTAAAAATACGGCATGTCAAAACTGACTTTATGAGGTCATCCATAAAGGGTTTCCACACAAAAAAGGATCTCTTAGGGAGGAGAGGGTCAGCAAAAAGTGGACGTCCATATTACAAAAGAAAAAGTTCCTTTTTGGGAAATCTTACTCAGAAGTGTGTTTTGAGAACTGTCGTTTCTGTTTCAATTTAATTGAATGCATTTAAACGAAATGGAATATTTAGAAACATTTATTTTCTCCTCCACTCATTTCGGGACATGTATTGCAATTATAACATGTAAACCCCGAGCTAATTACACTCATCACATCCATGATAACAATGACTGTCACCATGGGCGTAGGCGCATGTTTTCGGCCGGTTATTGGATCGTTACATCAAGTATATGTGACAGCGTCCACAATGGCTTGATACCTCCTCTGCTTCTGATTTATCTTCTTCCATGCTTCTATATACCGGTGCTTCATTTACATTTTCATTCTCCATGTCTAATAACAACAATTACAATAACATTGGGTGCCAAATCAACAGTCAAGCTTGCAGAAATGGTGTTGGCTGGATCATTTGCAGCAGACGGAGTTCTACTTCTAGAAGTTGGCAAGCCTCTGTTGAAGAAGATTTTCTTCCTCAATTGAAACAAATTTAACTGATAAACAGTTTTTGTGCTTTCGTTTAAGTTGTTTTGACTTATAATCAGAATATAGAACTGTATGGCATGCAATACATCTAATTTTACTTCTGTATGTTCTTTTGCGGTTCATTCTAAAACTGCTGGGTACTAGTTAACTAACAGCTAACAAACTAAATAATTAAAGTTATGATTTGTTGTAACCATAAGCGTTGCCTTAAATGTTGGTCACGTTTTCTCTCTCTCTTTGATGTGTTGTATATTCTCCATCAAAAAGTCTATTACCAGTTCAATTTCACCGTCGGACCATTTACGTTTCCGGATCTTTACTAAACTACTGCACTTAGCCATTAAGCAGTTTCAGTATAAACACAGTCACTGAAATAATTAAAGAATTTGAGATCTTGCGATATGATATTTGTTGTGCGATTGATGTTTCTATAAGGTCGTGCGATGGTTGTGCGACTATCGCACGATAATTTTCTTTTATTGGAAACCAAGCTTAAGTAAAACCGATAAAAAAGATAAAGATTTCCATTATGTGGACTTTTTCACAGTTAACTCATATTTGATGAACACTGTATTTTGTGTTTGTATTTACATGATAATGCTGTTAATAAAAGTGATAAAATGTAATGCCAGAAAAAAATATTTATATATATTATACTAAAATGTAGTAGTTAGTATAAATGAACATTTACAAGCCTCCAAGCCAGTGCTTCGTTTTGTTTAACATTCATTATGGAATCCGAAAATAACAAAATTTGTTTTCTTTTTTGTTTTGTTTTGTGATCGCTTTAAAAACCGACGAAAAAAGATGTCGGCTGCATTACGCAAAGCGGCCACTGCAAAGGTTTGGCTTGAAATCCCGAATTTAAGTCCTACAATGAGAACCAAGTACTGGCAAAAGTATTGTCAAGCATACATGGTAATATATAGCTAGCTAACATATTTACATTGCTTTTTATCTCCTCTTTCTTCTTTGACTTATTTTTTGCATAGCTACTATCTAGCTTGTATTTATCTGGAGTTTAAAATTTTAAACAAGCAGACACATTTACCACTAAATTTAAACAAGTAAAATAAAACAAACAAACGGGTAAACACATCTAATATTTTTGAAAACAAGAAAGAATTACAAATTATGCCAATAATACCTCTGAAATCAAATCCCTTCTAGAGTAGACTTCTATCTTAAAGATTACGTCAAAAAATGTTTTGTTTTTTATACATATCTATATTAAATGAAAATGAAATGAATTAAATGAAAGTGTTGGAGATATTTAGTTATAGGAGGATGATATCAGTATGATAAGGACCATCATATAGCAAGCTAATGAGTTGATGATGGGCCTAAAGAACCTCACTCAGTCTGTCACTGTAAATGTATACATATATATACAGATGCATGTCAGTAGTGTATATTTAGACTCGTCCAACAGCACAAGACAATAAAAATGCATCTTGGTCGAGTGATAATTTGTATCTGACGAGTTAATATTCTTCATTTTGCTTGAAATAATTCCCACTCTTTATCTCAATGTTGAACAAGTGGTTAAAAACTAAGCCTACTACTGGATGTTGAGGTCATACATTGCAAGGCGTTATCAGAAGATATATATAGTGATTATTATTGAAATTTGGTCAACTTAGGGGCTGAGAATGCAAAATAGCTAAATGTGACTTTGCTAGTCAAATCCTTAATACCCAAAAGACCTGGGGGAAAAACATTTGGATATTTATCATGTTTTTTGAAGAAAGAGGTAAAAAACTGCTCTGAAATTTCGTCCAATAAAATAATCACCATATGCTGGCTCATGACCTCATTTCTTCTTGTCTGGTAAGTCATTGATGTTGCCATGTAGTATTTTATTTTTTCATTAAATTTTTTATTTTTGTAAATTTTTTATCGGAGATTAGTCAAAGAAATTCTATTTCTCAAAAATGATTTTTGCGAATCTGGGAAATTGTTAGTTCCAGATTGCCCGACAGAACTAGTATTTTTAGAAAGTGAGTGTTTTCTACTGAATGTTCAAACCAACCATCATGTCTAAATTTTAAGTCTTTCAGGAGGCTGATGGTGTAACCTGTTTTTTCTGCAATTTTTGATAATCTAGCTACTGCAAAGAAATTATCATCTGGTAACTCAGTCAAACTGAAATGTTTTTAGAAATTTATGTATACCTTCTTGCAAAATTGGGAACTGTCAATCAAATTTCCTTATTCTTACAAAAAATGGATCTAAACCTTAAGTCATATCATCCCAGTGTATCTCAGTATTTTTTAATTATATGTACTTTTTATATCAAATGTTTTCTTTTAGGAACCGGCTCATCAAGCCAAGATACAAGCTGATAATGATGCGAGGTTTATGAAGTAAGCAACATATATATATATATATACAAAATAAATTAAATTAATTAATTTTAATTGATGAAAAGGATGGTGAAATGTTGTGAGCTATGGTCTATGGGTGGCCATATATCTACATATTAGCATTAGAAAAGATTTTGCATTGGTTCTTACAATCCTTTTCATCATCAAGTTATACATCGAAACAAGCAATATTATTATTTGTTATTAATTGAATAATTATATATAATACAATGATATTGATTTTCTTTTTTCTTTTTTTTGAAATACAAATCCGCTTGTAAAGCAACCATTACCTTTTTAAGCGTAGTAATTAATGTTGGATTAATTTTTGCGGTATTTATTTTTGCGAATTGGGTCCTGGACGAAAATTTTGCGATATTTAATTTTGCGAATTGCGTTCATTGGGTTCTTTCATTGACAATGAAAACATCCATAAACCACTGTAATCGAAGAAAAGAAAAGTTGAAACTAAATCAACAACAGATGTCAGGAGTTTCGTTGCAAACGTGGGAGAGTTTCAAGTTCAAAAAAGGAAAGTTGTACCGTTGTGGAAACTCATACGTGATGAAGAGGAAATTTGAAAACATGTAAACTTATTTAACAAACTTTAATGAGTTTTATTTTTCTTCAACTTGTGAATTATTTTTACTTTTATCCAGCATCTACGCTCCTTCACTCTCTCCCTTATGAAAAATTTTGCGGGATTTATTTTTGCGATTTTAGGCCAAAATCGCAAAAATAAGTATCGCAAAAATTAATCCAGCACGATTCAATCCAGCATTAATTAATACGCTTAAGGTAGCAAAATCTCATTTACCCAATATTCTCATTTCTTAAATGCCTACGTGATAGATATATCATTGGAGATTACAAAAATCAGAGATAGGTGGTCTGGGGAAGTGGCATTCTCGAGGAAATCCTAGGGTACGGCGAAAACAATACTGTTTATACTTTTACGATACTGTAATAAAACGGAATAAGTCCTCCTTCTTAGTTGAAAACGCTGGTTATCCAGTTATCGCTAGAAACACCTACTTTAAGGGGCCATACATTTATGACCTCCACAAAAAAGTGCTCAAAATTTGACGTTTTTAGGGTTTGGTATATGTACGCTATCGGACTTGTTTACGTTACTTCGCTCCAGAATACGGAGCAACAAATTCAATAGGCCTTTTTATTTTCCTTCTCTGGTATCCTATTAGGACTAATCAATGTCGTCGCTGACTCATTCGCTCCATTAACCTCGAAGGAGTGGTGTTTATTGGAGGGCGGCGTATAAAAGAGGAAATACGATCATTGATTTAGAACAACGAACTTGGAATTTTATTGCGCAGATCTGGTACAGGGTATAAAGTGAAGATTGTGAGCTGTGAATTTTTTCTGTATCTACCAAAGGACATATATTCTATCGATATTACTGATTTCTTACCATTTCGTCGGGGTGCTACTTTCCTGGAGAACCTTTTGATTCGTAAATGTAAATATTCGAATGGTATGGAACTTGTACTAGAACACACTTTAGGGATTTTGCTTTTTGTGGTACTGGTACTTCGTGAAGAATCTTGGTCGCGTATTTCTCCGGTTTTAGATCCGAGGCCTTTTATGGAAATGTTTGTTCGTTTGTCGATGTTACGTGAAGTTCTTTCTTTCGGTAGCCTTCAAGCAACGTTCTGAGTTCTAGTCGTATGCAACTTGTGTTCTGCCACCAATGTAGTGTTTTTTCATGTCACGAAACGTAATGCTACTTTACAGGGAGAAAGTTTCGCGTTTTTTGGTCATGCGGATTCGCGAAAGTTTATGCCACGCGAAATGGCCTAGGAAGCTGATTCGCGAAAGTTAAATTGAAGAAAAAAACCTCAAATTTCATGTTTTTCACGTTTTTTCTTTCGACAAGACATGTACCTTAAAGTTCACTCAATTTCTAGAATTTTGAAAAAATGTTCATGCAACAAATCGGCATCACCGACACAGGTGGCACAAGCCCACCAAAAATGGTTAGTGATCGATTTTATCTAGTTGTTAAGTTCGCCACAGTCTTTTTGTTTTGCAATTGTCATTAGTTTCTTTTTTAAGTTTTTTGCCATATGCCAAACATCGAACTGATGTGTTATATCGGGACGTTCTTCTCGAATATATTTTCGGATTTGACCATGTCTGTCTGTTACTAAGGTATTCACATTAATACCAGAACTCTCAAGAAAGTTTAAGGTTTCAACTAACCCGTGCTTTTTCCATGCGTGCCGAATTACCCGAATTTACAACATGCGCTACATAAAATGTAGAAATTTCATTTGATATGGAGTCCATTAGGGTATATGTTCCATATTTTGCATTGAACCCCGGGGAATCGCACCTCCCATGACCAATAAGAACAACACATTTTTGGGCTATTAACTTTTTTTGGAAATTTGTAAACACTTTGTTTATAGTTGGGAAAATAATACTTTTTTGGACTTTATTGAATTGAGTTTTCCCGATAAACTTTACGTTTGCAACACTGAATGCTTCTTTTACACGTTGGTAAGTTAAACCTGTAAAGACGATGCCAGCTGTTAACATTAATGTTCCTTCGTGAAAACGATTAATTAAAGGTTGTGAGCGCCATATAGTGGTATGCTTGGATGTACAAAACATTTGTACTGCTAAAGCACTGCTATGCGTGGATACCTTCGTTATGTATGCTGGCATTTTTACACTTTAGACAGAAATGGAAAAGCGGCTGTAACATTGACCAGAAGATCAGAAAGATATCTTTTTGTTGTGGCATAGATTCACACGGTGTGGGTGGATTACATTTGTTTGAAGTTTCGTCTTCAGATTGGGAAGATATTTTGGAATTTTCGTGAAATGAATTGTCAGTAATAGATTCTATTGGTTCGTTGCATAAATCAGTTTGATTAGGGGATTGTGTAAGCTCAGTTTGTGTTGCTGTGTCTACAAGTATCGGTGGAGAGATGGTTTGACACGCACTGGAAACAACAGAAAGCTTATTGGCGTTTGTCCATTTGGTACTGATTCGTTTAGTACAATCTATTTGTACGTCCATTTTAATGATTTTATCTGTTTGTGTTGCAATCTCAGTTTGACTCTGATACTCTCCAGCATCAACTCCTGTTTGATCCTCCTGGGCGTTCTGGGTGTGTTCTGATAACATACTTTCCACCATCTAAAATTCAACATAAACATCATACACAATAAACCCCAAAATATTTATAATATAACTAAAAACATATTACACCAGATTCAAATTATTGATACCACCCTAAAACCACCTTGTCTGTGTTTTTTCTAGCTAAATAATAACTAATCACCTGTTTTTCTGCTAATTTTTCACTTCTTGCCTCAGATGACAAACGTTTATTTGGTGCTTTAGGACAGCTTGCGTGCGTGAAGGTAAATTCTGTTGGAACAGCATTTGGTAATAAAATAAACTTCCTTTCAGAACGACATAGCTCAGCCTGATAAAAAAACCCTTTTATATATTTATGATTACTGAACTGTTAATTTCTACTTCAGTTATATAAACATCTCGTTATTGACATCAAAAATATAATAGCTGCAAATATAAAACATAAAACCCCCTTTTAAAAACAAAAAGTGTGTTTCTCAGAAGAAAAACAATGCACAAATGCTAACAATGCGCAAATAAATCAAGTAAAGAAAGTTTTTAATTAAATACTCGTTCATAAGATTGTTCGACAAACTTAATAATTTTATAAGTTAATTTAATTCTGTACATCATACCTTTATATCATGTTTAAAACATTCTTCGCGAAAGTGCATACCACACAAGATAAAGTTGTTTGCAGAGGGAAAAGGTGGAGAACGTTTCATTGCATTTATCCACTTATTTCTCAATTTCTTTTCCAAAGGAACTTTATGCCATCCCTTTATTTTACAAGTTTTCCTCTTGAGTGATGAATTAGTACAATTTATAGCAGAGCAAAAAATCATTATAAAATATAATTGTAAACTCGAAGCAACAACAATCACAATTAACATACGTTTAAAACTTTCGAATCGAATCTCGCGCTTATTCTTAACAAAATTTGATTTGATTTTGCGTACCAGAAATGACGTCAGAGAAATTTTCAACACGGTGTTTTTATGTAAATATATTTCGCAAGTTTTTGTTCAAAGTTTAGTGGCTCAGACTTTTTTATAAGCTGGAATACGAAAAAAACACAATAAAACGTTCTTAAACAGTTTTTCGCGGGGATCACGAATATGTTGGTTAAAATAGTTAAAATGAAACACCTTTTTAAGTGAACTTCCCCTTTAAGTGGATTAATTTTCGCGAATTTCGGCCAAATTCTTAATCTCAATCTCTCTATATAATACATCAATTTAGTATTTTATAGGTGACGAGCAAAGCATTCCTACCTGCGTAATAAACATATGATTGTCTGGATTAATATTGTTTAAAAGGGATTGGATTCACGGTCAAAAGGGTTTTCAATGAGATTGTCAAAAATGAACGATATCATAGCAGGTTTTCCCTTTTTCTAACCTTTTAACACAGAACTAAAATTTTCGCGGTAGCCTGCTGATTCGAAATATGTGCAATTTGTCTTGCTCGGAGATCAACTATTGGCAACTGATGTGTGATCACGCACACCTTTGCTTTATATAATGCATTTAGATATTTAAAATGCGCATGTTCAGAACTAATTCCGCCCGCCCGCTTAATGGAAATCGGCCTTAACAGCCGCAACTCGAATTACCGGCTAAGTCGAACTTTTTTAACTCGAACCCTATTTCTTGTCCCGTAGACGGAACACTACTTCAGTTCAGTTCAGTTTTTGTACTCGATTTAGAAGTTTTACTTCTTCGAGTCAGACTTCTTGAAGAAACAAAATGTTTAAACAGAAAGGTTAAAAACATATATACATTAGGTTTATGTTAGAACACATAGAAAAGATTATTTACATTTAGCTTTAGATAAAAATGGATAGTTGTAGAAGTCTAGTGAAACCTACCCTAGACTGTGTTTCACGCTTTGCTTGAATTAAAGAAATATCACCGAGTAATTTAGCAATTTTAATCCATGGGTCGCGAAAATTCTTGCACTTTGGATCCGAAAACAAACTTATTTTAGTGAGATTATTATTTGGACGCCGACAAACGTGTGCTATATACTTTAAATAAGATACTTTTAAGAAATCATTTATTGGAGGGGTTTTTACTATTGTTTCAAGATCTTTATTAGTATAGAAAGAAGAAAATGTTTCCTCGCCGTCGTGCCCTTTTTTGCGTCTGAATCCCCCTTTCACCATTCTTCGCAGGCAACCATACCAGCACGACTCAATTTTTTAAAATTCTTTTTCCTTAGGGAACCAACTACATGTGGCGTATAGGAGGCGAGATCGGACAGATGCCTCAAGGGATTTTCGCCTTGACACCATATTGATTTCGTTGTCCCTTAATACTTTCCTTAGCTGGTGAAATTTGCTTAAGGCACTCGAGACTCGAAGATCAATAAAGGTTTCAGAGGTGTCATTAATTAAGTTATGCCCCAGATAGCAAAATTTATCAACGTTTTCAATATCATTATTGTCAACTCGGATTAGAGAAGGGCATTCTTTAATTAGGCCATCCCGAAAAACCATTGTTTTTGTTTTTTTAAAGGAGATATTTAAGCCAAATCGTTTGCATGTTTTGTTGACTATGTTTAAAATTTGACTACATTCTTGGACTGTAGAAAAGAATAGGATGAGGTCATCAGCGTAAAGGAGGTCTTTCCTTATATGTTTATATGAAATTAGAACGTTGGGCGCGATTTGTACATTCGGAAAGAATTCGATAATCGAATGTGACGCCCCAACCGTTTGGAAATACTTTAAATAACACGTTCTTACAACTACACATACGTAAGTGAATCTTTCAAATTTTCTTTCCAAATAAACAGTCTCTATCATGAATTCTAAGATAGCTACGCTCATTTCCATACCGTTTCCACGACTAATGCCTTTCTGTTAATTATTCTAACTTTTTATGAGTCATACTCGTCAAATCTCAGAAAGAAGAAAATCATTTTGCTGATTTTGTGTCGTTGCTTTTAGATTGGGTATTCTGAAGAGAAAATAAAACTGTTGATGCGTACATAATCTTTTTTGGGACTAATTTTCCTTTCAAAATCTCTTATTAACTTTCCTTGCAGTTCGAAGTAAGCTGCTAACTGCACTGTAGTATCTGTTTTCTGTTATAAAAAACGATAATTGTGGCGGAGTAATGGAGACCTTTTAATCAATGATGATACGTCATGTGAAAATGCTGGTGCATGTGTGTGCGTTGTCAAATGATTTGTATAAATAATCAGATTTGATGTTTAATCAGACCAACTCTAACATTAAACAATACACCTTTACTTTAATGCGCTACATATTGAATGCGGTTGCCAACAGATATTTTGGAAACCGTTTTTGTTTACATACTTTGTTTGGGATTTGTTGTTGTTTTTCAACGCATTGATTTGATTGGATAGTAATTTTATCCAATCGCGTGATACGTAAAATCCGCTTGAATATTAGATTTCCTATTACAAAAATAAACTGCAAATAAAATAATGTCGTCATAAATGTCGTGAAAGTAGTTTCTTTGTTTGCGTTATCCGTTTGTGTCAATTTTCGTTTTATCTGCGTGAACTTTCATTTACTTTGTCGAGATACATTTTATAGAACGTATTTTCATCGTTCTTTCTTCAATCGTTTTAATGGCGTCAAGAAGTCATGTCTTGAACAAAGCCTGGTTTAACCATCAGTAAAATTAGTCTACGATAGTACATATTTTTCTGTTAACTCAAACTCAAAATGAAAGGTTTTTCATTATTTTTTCATAAAAATTGTGTAAAATATGAAAGGGTAAAGTCGCTTGTTTTATGTCGGAAATTTCGAAACAGTTTTAATGCAACTTGTTAATGGCACATATTTTTGTTATTGTTTAGACTGATTGTGCCATCACTGCTTGCTTGTGGAGTCGTGTGCATTACTCCGTTCGCCAAACTTATTTTAAAAACTTGATGAACTTTGTATGTAAAACCTTTATGTTGATTAGTTGTGCGTGTACGGAGAGTACACGCTTCTTTTATTGTAATTACCGTGTTTTCTCTTTTTTTGAATGAATTCAAGGAATCAGGACGTCGTTTTATATTTTTCAGTGACTATATTAATTTATATGTTGAATGAAATTGTGCTATCTTCATTTCCGCGTTATAGCATGTTTTATAGTTTTAAGTTTCACTTTTGGCTCTATTTTGTGAAGCACTTTATATCAAAACCCTTAAGTTACAAAAAGTATGGAATGATATTTTCAACCTTAAAACAACATTTTGATGTGGTACGTAACCGTACCGCATTAAAGAACATTTGAAATCTTATAAAAGGTTATAAAGTGTTGGCATTTAAAATATGAACAAACGTAATTCATTAAAAAAGAAGTACATATAGTAAGTAAAGAAGATATAACCAGGTTAACCAACAATAGTGGTTACTTGTTCAGGTTGAGTCTAATAATACACGGATTACTTATTTCGCCTTCTTTTCCGTGAACATCGACTGCCACTACTGCGAAGTGATAAACGTTTCCGGTGGAAAATGGCGACAGAGTGCATGCCATTGGAAGAGGCAGGGCTCTCACCAAACCAATTCTTCTCCACGCTTTTTGTGGAGGCACAACACTTCCATCTTTTGCATGATGGGCAAATAATTGATAGCACTCGACTTTGTAATTATCGTGTTTATTAACTGGCTGTTCGTAATTCCATGTAAGAATTATGCCACTTCCAGATGCTGATATGCTCGCTTTGAGTTTCGGCAGCTGTGGATCTGTTGGCATGTGCACCTGAGGACTATTGTAACTTATTGTTGCAGGATTATATACTTCAGATATTGATAAAATATTTCTTGGTACTTCTACTTGTGGCCTGATATTTGTTTGAACTGTCGAGTTGCTTTTCAGGAATGGATGGAGCAGCCTTGGTTGCGGGTTCGTTTGCGGTAATTGAATATCATTCCGTAATGAAGTCATTCGTAAACCTTGGTTCGAGGCGACTAGCTGTGTGTTTATACCACACATGTTCCCTTGTATTAAATTGTTTGGATCAACTATAATGTATTCGCTATTTATTTGTGGTCTATTTCCTACAAGACGGAAAGACGGCAGCCTTTGTTGCACTGGGGAAACCATTTGAACAGGTAAAATGGGTTGTTGCGGTCTGAACGGCGCGCTACTCAATGGACATATTTGGCGAGCAGTGGGATTTTTGATTGCATGGGTTTGTATCACTTTTCTTGGCGGTTCACTGCACTGAATTGGGATCACAGATGTTTTACATTGAATTTCCGTGGGAATGCGCTTGCCAGATATCTAAGTTAAAATTACTAAATGTCAAGGCAATTTTATTCAGGTTATTTGGTTATAATTGGAGTAAACGATAAATTACCACTATACCTTAAGCCCACTGATTTTCGCGTGTATAACGATTGGTCAGAATTTCACAGGTAACTAGTGAAAATTTGACGTATAGAACTACTGTATAATAAATTAGCTCTCCCAATCGAGGTAAGCTTCAAATGACGGTAAGCATACCTGTGTTATAGTTGTCCAGCCATTATTACTTAGTCTGAAAAGTTATTGAAGGAACTGTACTTACGCCGAGAACAAAGAGAGAGAATTAAGCACGAAGGAAAATCTGACTCTAACTGAAAATAAAACCAGAAGCTACCAGCAAACGAGGTCTTTATTTGTTAAGATATTTATAAAACTGCTGAAATTCAAATTTTGTTTAGTTACCCTTTACTCTTTAGATAGATGTAACATGCCTGTATTAAATAGGAATATGATAGACGTTGGAGTGTACGTTACATCAGACACAAAGGTTGGACAAAAAGCGGGTCTCAATCAAAACAAATTTTCCTCGTGAAAATCGGTTGCAATTAAGTCGAACAGAAACTTGAATCAAATCTTAATGCGGCAATTGCCAAATACACCAAAATCTTTTGGTTGAATTAAGACAAAATTACACGTATTTATTTTCGCAATGACATTTTGAAAAAGGTTAGTACCGCGTTTAATTTTGACGATTCAACCAAAATCTGAGAAAAAGTATAAACGCGAAAATTCAGGCTTAAGGTAATCTCTTCGAATTTGAAAGTTAAAATTGCGAAATCTTTTTTTATCATTCGTAAAAGCTTACATTGAATAAATATAATACCTTGAGATTGTTCTGCATATTCTGTAGGGTTCGTTTCAGGACATTGATCTGAGATTGCAGATTTTTATTTTCATTCATCAACTTGGCCAATAACCTTTTTGGTGTTCTTCTATCTTCATATTCTAGCATGCGGGCATTGACGATTTGTTTCAAACTCTAAATATTCGAATTTTTTGTTTTTATAGCCACAAGTACTTCTGATTGTTTCCCCCTTTAAGTAGGCTTTATCAATAGGTTGCGTGAATATCTGTAACGTGATTGGCTAATCACGAGGAAATATATATCATATTTCCGAGCAAAACTCAATATTTTTTCTTGATTGGCTAAAAAGGAGTGCAAAATTCAATATTTCTTCTGATTGGTTAAAGCAACTATTCCCGGGATTCCTATTGGTTAAAAACAGAGTGCACAATATGACACGTGCGAATGTTAGAATAATGTAATCGTAAAATCATTGAGTTGTGGCGACGTTCATGTTCACGCTCTCAAAGCGTGTTATATAAAGCCGGATCTCCACGAGCGAACAAGTCCGCGCGGACTTAGTTCTTGAATTTCATTGGTTGAAAATGTAAACATTACGTAATCCGGGGGATTTTAACAAAACGATCTCCACGATAAAAACAGGTTTTTAAAAACGGATGAGAATAAACATGTCGCTGAGAATTTATTGTTTTTGATATTATTAAGGAAAAGATTAAAAGAAAAAGCAAAAAAAAGAAAATGACAAAATTGCTAGACAACAACGACGATTCTGGACAATCTTCGTTCGCTTCTTTTTTTATCTTGTCAAGAATTTCTTCGTTATTTTTTGTTTCTTTTGTGTTTTTTGCTATTTATGGTTTGTGTTGCTGTCTAGTTAAATAAAGTGTTGGTGTCAAATGAAAATAGGGCCTTCATTTGCTCTGGTGTCATATTTAGTAGCTTTATCAGTTCTTCTTGTGTAGCCATTTTTTTTTTAAACAAAAATAAAATAAAATCGTTTCATATTTAATTAAAAAAAAAAGAATTTATTATAATAAACAAAATAGTCCGCTCAACTTAGTCCGCGCGGACTTGTTCGCTCGTGAAGATCCGGCTTAAGATATCATATAGACCTAATGATAAAGTAGTTATCGTGAAATACTCGACCAATATGACATATTTTTCTCGTTTTTTATGTTTTCCTTAAATATTTTGAAAAACATAAAAAACTCAAAATTATATTCGCCATATTTTTCTCGTATCTCGCAATAACTACTACTTATTGTTTTTTGTTACATTATGGTACGTTACACGATCCAAATTAAACCGATTAACTTCCATTAAAAACGTTTCCAATAATGTGGAAAATAACAGCAAAAATTTGCAATGTAACAACAAAATGTACAGCAAAAATTTCAAAACAATTCAGAGAGAACATTAAACTCAAGATAAGACAAAATTTGTTTATCTTTACCCTTAATATGTTATCAGCATCAGTCTGGACTCCTTTGTCGACTTTTTCCGTATTTGTATTTTCAACGCAGTGGAGTGAATCATCTGGTTCAATTTTAATTGCGCATATGGATTTAATATCACTAAATTCATCATTGTCAATATGGATAACGTCTTTGATGTCCAATGCAGTTTTCGGCGATTGAATTGAACGCGAGTTCATTTTGGTTTTTCTTTCAACTCTATAAGTAAGAAAAAACTTAGATATATTCTTTTTGTATTTACATTCTGCTTGGTAATGCAAAAAGTTTATTTTTAGTTTTTTCGGTTACAAAAGCAGTTAAATACATATGTATAAAGAGAGACGAGACGAAATGATAGTTACCTAATTTGCTTTCATGAATTGTAGCATAAATTAACTTGGTGTTTCTATAACAGAATTTGCTTTGAAGAACGCATGATTTTTTTCATACGTGCGTTTTTGTAATTTGTTTAAAAATCAGCACATTTTTCATGTCGAATTGCATGACGGGATAAAATCTTTTTTTTGACCAAATATGGTCAATTTTTGAAATTCTATTTTTTTTTTAACTTACACGTTTATGTAAAATTTAAGACTGTGTGAAGTACCTATCCGCTTATTTTTTCTGCAGCGCATTTTATATAAAGAAAAAACAACGGTCTAAAAATGCTGAAAACCGACAAAATAAAAGGTTTGAAATAGTTGTAACATTTTGTTTTGAAATTTTTTTGACACCCATATCATTTTCTCGGGAATTTGCTTAATTTAGCTATATATATATATAAATAGCTATATAGCTAAAACACAGGAACAAACTATTTATTAACATATCAGTTCGTTTTCTAAGGTTTCTTTCTAAGTTTTGCTTTCTATGTTTTCTAACGTTTTCTATCATTTAATTCCGCACTATTTTATTCCGCACTATTTTATCCTAGTTCAATATAATTTTAAAGTATTATTTATGAAACGTTATAAACTTTTCGTTATTTTCGCTTATAATTGTTCTCATTTTTCCAATTCCAAAAGTACATATCTCATCCATCCTTTAATTATCAAGTTTATTTATTTAGCTTACTCATATTCCATTACAATGACAATGCACGGCGTTCAATGTTTTTTTATTATCTGCCAGTGAATTACACGATTACAAAAGCTTTGACGAGGTCGTTTAGACACGCATCTAGGGGATAGGCAGTGTTGCACGAGCAATAATCTATCACCACGATTGCTTCCTTTCCTTAAATAAAAACAGTAAATTTAAAATAATTTACTTACACTAAATTACTATTATTATAGAAACAAAAAGCAACTTTATTGCCCCTTTTCAAACAGTTTATTTTTGCAAGTGCTACTGTTATGCAAGGTACAACGAAGGGTAAGAAAACCACTGTAGATAGAAAAAAATACTTTCCTTCTTTTAAAAAACTATTTTTGCATCAAACGGAAACGACATTGCTCTGTTCTTTTCAGCTCAACCTCCCATGACAGTTTAGCTTTTGTTTGCCGTACTGTTTCTAAAAACAAATGTTCACAAACAAAAGATCAAGTTTCAAAATCTTCATTGTCCCGTGTTGATAGTTGTCAATTGTTCTTTAACAATTGCTTTTGTTATCATGAAATTATGAAATCCTATTGGATGAACTGTACAATAATAAAAATCGAATGTCAAACTTTTCTCCACATGCTCACCTTCGTAATCATTGATTATCTGAAAAGCAAATGCGAAGATATATGTATATCTATGCAGAGAAAACGATGAGATATATGTGTAGAAGTTCAAACAAAGTTTATATCTTCTTTTTGGAAAAGTCATTTTCAAATATTAACGCTTTTCGACACACAATAAGGCCGTTTTTCATTCACCGCGCGGGTGGTATTTCTTAGTATTTCTTTAGAGTTATGTTAGTATCAGGCCCGGTGTAACGTGCTGAGGAGTAACCGTTCCTGAAAGTGTATACATACACTAGTGCGCATGCTTGCAAAGTTAAATCTAAATCCAATCAGTCTGAGCTTTGATTTAATTTACAGACTACTCTTTCACTGCTTTTTTTTAAAGCGAACTAGATAACAGTTATTTGTAGCTAACTGGCTATATTTAAAGAATATGTGGCTTATGAAATCAAGTGTTGATATAGTATATATAGCTAGCTATATATACTTTAGAAACATAATAAACTACTACTACTCCTGTACATGACAAAGGTAATATAAATAGTTTCTTTGTCCTCATCAAATTTGTAACCATTTTTAGATATTTCAGTAAGTATACAAGGCCTTTAAAAACATATTTAGACTCTACTAGTACTATTTTTGCAATCTATTCTTGGAAATTCCCAGAATTGTTTTATCCATTTGTTATATAATCATCAATGGGATAGCACAAGTAACAGGCCCTGCGACACATAAATGTAAGTGGGGAGGCTAAGTTACTGAGCACATATATTTAGTATCACCTGCCGCCCACCATGGTTGGGGTCAACGGACCAGATAATTTTTGAGCTTTTCACTCTCCTACATGACTTAAAATGGTTTGAAATTTGTTTTTTTAAGCTTTTATAAAGGCTTAATTGTCTCAAAAAAATTGTCCTGCAAAAAGGCGGAGTGGCTATAGCCCCCTCAGCCCCCCCCCCCCCCCCCCCCCCCAGTGTCATAGGGCCTGAGTAAGTAATGTATTACCGCCTTATAACTTATTATACTATCCATGAGTTGATATACATGTATATTGTTTGCTACATTGATATGTTAAACTTGACATATGTACATCAACATGGTGATAAACATCACCTTTACATATGATATTATGCACATACGATACATACAATATATATGAGTTATCAATAGGTGATAAAGTTAAAGTTAAAATAGATTTAATCTTAAAAATATAAAAAAAATAAACTTGATTTGAAGTTGTATTATAAAATCTATATTGAATTCCAGCAGAAGAGCTGTTCTACGTTGGAAGCAAGGGGGAGTTCAAGAAGAAGGTCATCACCAGCGTTGACCTTGCAATTGAGGTGCTCCACCAGTACCACAGCAACCCGACGGGTGGACACAGTGGCCAGGACTTCGTTCAGATACTCAACATGGGTGGCGTTCATTGGATTACAGTTAGCAACGTGGGATGTGACAAGGACTCCGTAAACATTTATGACTCTCTGTACAAAAACGCTTCACCGACCCACAAGGACAAGTTTCTCAAACAGCTGGCTTGCCTACTTCAACAGACATCAGGACAAATGACAGTAAACTGGATTTACATAAAAAATGTCGAGGGGGTTCTGAATGTTCACTGTTTGCTCTGGCTGTGGAATGTATATATTGCTTATTTTTATTTCTGTAAAAATTGTAATAAAATTGTTGTTGTAAAATTGTAATTTCCCAATCCCATCACAGCGAAAAATGACAATCTCAGCACAGCCAAAAATAAAACATTTACACTCCCAGTACAGCCAAAAATCCAAATTTTACAATCTCGGCACAGTAAATTTTACAAGCAAACTAATACAAAATTTACTCCCAGGACAGCCATTCTGTGATAAATATAACGGAAATGGCTACCATCCTTCATAAAAGATTAACATAAAATATATGATTTATATAAAGCCATAATAAGAGAAAAATGTGAAAGGGTCATCGCAAAAACTGGATATTGATGTTTAATATTAACCATTCACGGAATATATTTATTTTCATTCATTTACTCATATTTTTTCTTTATTCAAGCAAATAAAAAGCGCAAGTCTTAACAACTTCTTACGTCGGGTCTTGAAATTACATAATGTATTCAACAATGTCGAGACTGATTGGATTTATAGGATCGCAACTTTTGCGATCTACCATTTTTAAAAGCATCGTTCAAGCATGCGCACTAGGTAGTATTACACCTCTCAGCACGATTACTCCTCAGCACGCTTCACCGGCGAAGTAAAAAAAAGTGGAGGGGCTGAAGAAACAATTTTGCAGGCAATGAAAGTGCACACTGCGTTTCGGACTTTATTCCGTTAAAAGGTGGTGTATGCGCTGTTTATACACATTTTAATATATATGAGCAACGCATACGCCTCCTTTAATTCAACGCAGAAAATTTATTTAAACGGCGGGGTTCATTCTCACTGGTTTCGAAAAAGTACATTCCATTGGTTAAAACAACAAGAACATCTACCGAACGATCTTTACATAAATTTCAACCAATGACGAACTTTACTGGCGAATCTCCACTAAGCGCAAAAGTACATAGAAATATTTCATTGGTCGCAATTAACGTTTACGTCACTGGCTAGAACAATAAAACGTCAACACCTAATACATATTTACAGTCTAAGTAAAAAGTCGTTTGCGGTTGTCATTCGAACATGCAAGAACATTTGCTTTGGCGATCAAGTCGAGACTATCAGTCTGCGCCTTATTAAATGTTATAAAAATGGCAAATGAATTGAAACGGCTAGGTAACATCGTAGATCGCATCTACGTCTTTACTCTCTTTGCCATGGAAAAAGTTGTTTCAGCTGTCGCGCTAGTGGTTGAGTTTACATCTAACAATTTACACAAAATACAATTGTTTATCAACGTTTATTATTAGTTTCTTTTCTTCAGAGGGAAGTGACAGCATCTTATTAATCAAATCATTGGCACAAACAATATCTTCATCTTTGAGTAAGACTTGGAGGGTTTGTAATTCGACTCCCTGTTCTTCAACGTCGATATCGAACTGGTAATTGCTCTCTACACTCGACATTTCTTCAAGAGTTTCTTCACCCTTCAGAGTTTTGATGAACAATGATTCCAACTGCTCAAAAATCAACAACGACGGCTAATTAAATCTTTCTTGGACATCTAATGCATCAACTGCTTCGTAGAACGAAACTCTGTAATGAGTTATTATTAGGGCAAGTAAAGTCAAGTTTTTGTTATTAAGTTATTGCAGTGTGGTTTTAAGTAAGAGTTCTGGACACATGGAGTAAGTTTCAAAATCTTAATTTGATAGGTCAATAAAAAGTCAATTTTTTATCGTTAGGTCAATTTTTCAATTTTAGGTCAATAATGTCAATTTCTTTTAAATGGTGAGAAAAACTGACACTTTAACAACATCTTGTTCATCAATCTCAATCTGTGCTAACTCTATTTATGTTATAGTGTATAGTATGGATTATGAGAGCTCCTTGACAGGTGGTAGCCTATGTCATTGTTACAACAAGCCTACAGGCTATAGAGTAAATATCATGAAAAATATAGTTAGTATTTCTTTAGAGTTATGTTAGTATTATATACAAAATGGATTTTTGATTTTCGATTTTTGATTTTCGATTGCGAATCGGCCATCCTGAAATTTTTCGCGAAGACTTATTTTCGCGAATCATAAATTTTTAGAATTCAAAAAATTTCCTTTTTCAAATGTGGGGTTATCATAATAAACAAAAAGCCGGTGGTTTGAAGATTTCCGCATTTGTTAGGGTTATAAGATTCAATTTTAATTTTTAACGTCGATTTTGATGTACAACCGAAAGCAAAAAAAAAAAAAGACACTGAAAAAACTGTTTATAAATCCAAAAGGTGCAAAGTCAGTCGATTTTTCTTCCAAAAAAAATAATAATGGAAAAAAAACGTTTTTTCTCAAAAATTTTGCAAGTATTTATTTTCGCGAATCAGCCCTGTTCAATTTTTTCGCGAGTATTAATTTTCGCGAATTGGCCTTCTTTGAAATTTTCACGAGAACTATTTTCGCGAATTTGGCCATAATTCGTGAAAAATCGCAAAAATTAATCCTCGCGAAAATTAATCCACTTAAGGTAACCCCAGCTGCTGGGAAAAGAAGACGTTAATCCGTGCAGTAAGTAAGTAAGTAAGTATCGTCAGAAATCACATCATCTAGTTGGTTGTTATCTTGAAAGTTATTAGGACTGTTGCACGCCATGATTATATTTTCAGGGTTGTTTTTGGTGTCCGTGTCGTTTTTGTTTCCTACTCTAAATATATGAGGATGCAGAATGGAACAACGGGCTAAATCTCTCAAAATTGGACTGTCTAGAACGAAAAACAGCAAAGAAATCTGCGATAATCTGGACACGTCTAAGAAAAAAAAATTGTTTTTGTCCCCCATATTTAGGATATAATCTTTGTTTTGTTTTGTTAGATCGCAGCAACTTCTTTCCGTAAACGTGATTTCATCAATGTTCTTAACAGTGTAAACCATTGCCGTTGTTACCTTATCGTTATTTTCTAACAGCATGTTGACAGATTGTTTTGGTCGATTTCGCAGGTACAACGGCACGCTATTGTCACATTTATTAAAGCCTTCACTCACGTCACGTTCCACATACCTTCGGTAATGCTTTGGGATGGAACTTTCAACGACAGCAGTACGCGTTTCACTGAGGGAACATCCTTTGTAATTCAAAAGATCGTCGCATTTTAAATCTTCGTTTAACCTCGTTTATTTATGTATTTATGTATTTATTTGTTTATTTATTCATTTATTTATGGATAGGCATATTCCGTTTGCAAGAAACTGTTTTACAAATGCGGCCTATAAAAAGTGATAAATTTATCAAAACTAAAATCTATACAATGTGATAAAATCTATACAGTGTGTCCGCAAAAACGGAACATCTTGAGTAGATTGTGAGTAGATCATATGTAAGCTAGATCTCGTGATCTACTAACGGTTACTCACTCTGTTCCGTCTTTCGTCAACACTAGGTTGATTTAGCAACGCAACGATAACTCAACCTCAACGGTTCTTTTTGTCTTGGGAAACCCCAAAAAGTCTGGGCCGAGGAATTTACAGTTCATTTTGATTTCAACAAAACGTTAAAATAGGGCTTTACCATTTACATTTTAGCTTTATTATTTCGGGTAAATGTTCCAAATTTTTTTAGCCGAATATAACTTGAATGAACATCTTTTTTGAATCTATGAGGACGATGTCATTCTTTTACCCCTTGGATGTTGCTTATACAAAACGTGTGTGCCTTTAACAAAAAAAGTTCTTTTGGTACAGAATCATTTTCCAGTAGTAGTATATATGTATATATTTTTTTTTTTTGGTAGGTTTACTAATTAAATGATGCTGATTTCAAATCAAGTACGAAAATTTGGATATTTTCACCCATAATACCTTATTTGGGCAAATTTGAGCCCAAAGTTTAAAGTATTTCGCTTGCTTTGAAAATTGGTAGGTTTACTAATTAGAGGGTGCTGATTTCAACTTCTGTTTCATTTCGGTTTCATTTCTGAGCACTTCTGTCGTGTGCGTAAACACCCATGTTTCTTGTTTTTTTTCAAACATTTTTTCAACGAAGTAATTCGTCTCTGGACTTGTCGTATATGTATATGTGCAGTTTGAACTCATATAACCTTTAGTAGATTGGATTACAGAGGTAAATGTTTTACGCATGCGCACGACGGTTGTGAATGATTTTGATATTTCAATCACCATGCAAAATTTGGAGTGATATCCTTCATTATTTCTCGAGATATTGCTAATATACTAGGGTTGGCACCTTATACTCAAAAGAATGCAAAATGATTTTAAGTGTCGAGCTTCTTATATCCAGGGGCCTGCCTAGGGTACGGCAACTTCGGCATGTGCCGTAGGTAAAAAAAAAACTGACAAACGGTGAACCTATGAAAATTTGATATTATATGAATTTCAACAAGTTGTATTCTTGGTTTATATGTATTCCGCGCGTTTTGTTGTCAAAAAAATCCTTCCGCACAACAATCCTTAGCAACAGCAATTCTTAATAAGGTTTCTGATATTGGGCTGGATATTAATAATTGTAGGGGCTAAGGTTATGATGGGCCATCAGATGGGGCAGGTTCTATGGCTGGGTATAAAAATGGTTTCTCTGCAATCATACTTACTCGAAACAACAAAGCTTCATATATATACTTACTGTTTTTCAGTTATTGTTTGTTTTTTCTGTATTTTTTAACTAAACATTTTCCCGGCTCAACAAGAAATCAAATTAAGGACCTTAAGGACCCTTGCAGAACAAGATGGATAGAAAGGATTTTTGGTCTTGGTGAGGTAATAAATCTGTATCCAGCATTATGGCATTCATAAAAAGTTGCGTACATAAAACGTTGCGAGTGAAGTTGAACTTACGATAATTTTTCTTTTCGTCCCAAGCAACTTAGCGTTTAAACACTCGTTTAAACAATTAATACAGCCTACTACGGATTTTTGTTTAAGAAATTGGAGACAGATTTTCTTATACAGCAGTTTCTACGGACCAGACTTTAATATTTTCATACCTCAATGTACACAGAAAGGTGTGACTTACTTAACTTACTTACTTGACTTATTTCGAGCGAGCTCGAACATCAGCAACTAGCGTTCTCCATTCATCTCTGTCTTGCATAGTCTTCTGCAGATCTCCTTTGCTCATCCCTGTATCCTTTCTAAGCTGATCAAGGTATGTTGCTACTGGCCTTCCTCTTTTCGTGTTTCGGTTCCCAAGTGATTACTTTGTTTATCAACTCATCTTTGCTTCTTCAGCAATGTCCGATGAACCTCAATCTTCATCAGTTTACCATAGAGGTCTTTATTCGTTTTATGGTCCTTCCAGGATACTCTGAGTACAGCCCTGAGCATTTTGGTGTACGTACCATCTAATGGTTCACTCATTTTGCCAGTTAATGTCTAACTTTCTGCTCCATATAATAATACACTTTCTACTATAGCACGGAAGAAACCAATTTTAAGCGGTGGTTTTTCAGGTTTGACCTCCATATTTTTTCCATCTTGTTAAGGGCTCGCCATGCCTATCCTACCCTTACGTTCATATCCTTTTTTACTAGATTCGATCCACGCTCCAAGATATTTGAAGTTGTCTACTTGCTTCAGTAAGTTACCATCTAGTGTAACGAGATCCCCTTCCTCTTGGTTGAACAGCATATATTCTGTCTTCTTGAAATTGACGTAAAGACCAACTGCTTCTGCTGCGATTTCTGATCGTAGGAGAAGGAGTTGTGCTTGTTTGAGTGTGTTTGACATGAGTGCAAGATCGTCTGCAAAGTCAGCATCAGTGATGTTTATCGCAGGGTGACGTCTGCTCTGGCGTTCAGTTAAGGTGAAACCGATATTGGACTCTCTTGTAGCTTCCCGTAGAGCATAATCAAGTGCGATTATAAATAGGAAGGGTGCCAAGGTATCTCCTTGAAGCACACCGGCTAGGACGTCGAAGAATTCTGTGTCCCCATCTGGCGTTAAGACTTGTGCCATGATGTCTTTGTACAGTAGACTTATAGCATCCACTACTTTAGAAGGTATTCCATATGCTCTTAAGATTTCCATCAGTTTTTCTCGGTGCATTGAGTCAAATGCCTTGCTGAAGTCGACAAAAGTGAGCACTGCAGGTAGCTGTTTTTCTCTGATTTCTTCATTGAGTCTTCTCAATGTAAGAATTTGTGCAAGAGTTGACCTGCCTGGACGAAACCCGTTTTGATTTATCCTCAGTAGAGAATCGAGATATTTTCGTTTAATATGATCTTGTTGTAGATTTTTGCAGCAATGACAGTCAGTGATATACCCCGGTAATTTCCAGTGATTTTAAGGTCTCCTTTCTTTGGAAGGGGTACTTCATATAAAGGTAAACATCATATAACTTTACTTAGACAATAAAGGACACAAAGTAGATCTAATCCAAAAACATGTACTAATCGAGCCGAAAACACTAGCGAATTTGGCCACTTTATGTCCGCCATTGCTTTTTCTGATAAATTTTTGCAAAAAAACGACAATTGGACCAGCCAAACTCGGGGTTATTTTTGTTCGATGCTTTTATAAAATAACAAGAAAAAAAAGGAAAAAGTTGCGGGAAGAAATTGTTGCGAACACTGGAAATAATTAAAAGTTGCGGAAAGAAAAAGTTGCGAATTGTAAAAAGATTAATTGTTGCGGGAAGAAAAAGTCGCGAAAATATTGTTTTTTGCTGAAATTTGTCTTTTTGGGATTTCGCTTTCCCTAATTTTTATGTTATATCCAAAGTTGAGTGCTCTTTCTATTCTCTTTAGTTTTTCTCACTTTTCCCGACTGTCCATGTCTGGATTTATATAGATCCTAGTCATGCTAATGAGAGCTGAAATTGCTCGAAACAGTTGTTTAGTGTCCACACACAGGAATGTATTAATGTTAACACTTAATGATAAAACTTTCAATTTTGTTTGAGATAGTTCCTTGCTCTTCCTTTTCTTTTTCATTTCTCTTCATTTTCTTTTTGTTTTCTTACAACACCAGTAGCAGCCATAGCACCTACACCTTTATGATTGATCGGACACTGATGATTATTTTTTCATTATTTGTTATATTGCTCACTTTCTTTTTGTCCTACTTTTCACAGGCACTGCATCTTTTTATTAACACTTCTGTGTCATCAACTTGTCGTTCAGATATCAGAGTAGTGACACCATTCAATGATGCCTTGCCGTTGCCAAGTCGCATCACCAGAAGATTCGCCAAAAGAAAAAAAACTTTTGAAAACACAATGGGCAATGTCCAATCAACAAAAATAGTTCAATTAAATTGCTACTGTTTATAAATAGATGACATTCTTTGGCTTCTGCGAAAAAGTACTTCAGAATCTGATTCTACGATAAATTTTTTATAAGAAATATCTAAATAAAAAATTTCACAATTTAAAAAAAATGATCAAAAGAACTTATAGGTTTTCCACTTTAAATCTCACGAAAATGAGAAAAAATCAAGGTATAACGAACGTATCATGAATGTCGAACAAGAAACCTTTACCCCACTTGTTTTCTCCGTTAACGGTGGTAAAGGTCCAAAATGTTCAGTTTTTCACAAACACCTAGCTGAAAAAATTGCTACGAAAACCGGCGATCGATACGAGAATGGTTCTAACTTGGATACATTGTAAAATTTCGTTCATTGTTATACGTTCTGCCCTTATATGTGTGAGAGGTAGTAGGAGTGTGTTTACAGACAAAAACTCTGATGTTGTCGATGATTCCACCATTGCCTGTGACGACATTAGAATTCGAATATCCAAACACAAAGAAACGAGTTGTGCTTTTACTTTAATTGATTTTTTACTAACATATAATATGCATTTTAACTCATTTTTATTGCAGAAATATATTTGTTTTATCTTATTTAATGACATCGTGTGTGAATATTTTTATTGGATTTTATTGTATATTTTAATGTGAATAAATTTTTATCAGCATTTTGTTTGAGATAGTATAAATAAATATAAATCAGTATTGTGTAGCAAATATTGTTAGTAGTAAGTAATTTCGCAGGCTCTTGCATCATTAAAGGTCGATCTAATGCAGTGATCAGTTCTAAAAATATATACAACCTGACGAAGCTAAGAGCGTGTACGTTAGTAGGAAGATCAATTAACCAACCGCATGATCTCGAATGCTTCAGTAACTATTTTCTGCTACTGCATAATCAGACTAGAAACTCAAATACATTGCTGAGACTGTCAAAATGTAAACTGAAGATTGGTAAAAGAGACCTTTAAATTCATGGGTGCTAAGATATTTAATGATTTACCGTTATTTATTCGCGTTAATATAAAAAATAGTGATATTTTTGAACGACAATTAAGAAAGTTTTATTCGGATGACCTTTAATTTATAGTTTAAATTTTTTTTATAATTTTTATATTTTATCCCCCTCCCCCCTCTCTCTCTCTTTGCATTAACTTATTCGACTACATAATTCACTATTTTGTTGCCGTAGATAATCACAGTTTTGTTATCAGAGACAAATTTGTTGTCGTAGATTTCTCATTGAACTTTTTAACTTTTTGTTTCTAATATTCTTTTTTGTTTTTAATTTTAATTTATTGCAGTATATTTTTATCTAATATTTAAACTAATTTGTATTATTTAGAATATAACAGGACACTTATTGATAGCAGCTAATTTATATTTTGGCTGAATAGTTTATCCTGTATAAATATGAATGAATAAATAAATAAATAGTAATATAAGTATTATAATATATAATATATATAGTATTTACTCATTTGATACGCTAAAAACTTAGGGCTTTGTGATAAGATTTTTCTAGTTTTCTTGAAGTCCAAATTCTTGGAAAGCAACTTGTTTTATTTTCTTCATTTTTACTCGTCGAGTTTATGAATTATGGCCAGAAAAATTTAAAACATAATTTTTATGAAAATAAACTTCACTGCCTACGTGGTATTTTATCATCTTTTGAATCTAAACTCGTGTCCTCAAAAACACTCCTACGTGGTATTATTTTTAATCGTTAGAATTTAAAATATCTACGCGCGAATCACGCGCAATGACGCACGTGAAGTTTTTTATAGCTGAAAAATTGCTCAAAAAACACTGTAATTAACGTTACCCGCCACGTGGGCGCCTTGAACCACTAATTAACCACGTGGGTGCCTTGAACCACTAATTAACGTTGTTGACGTCTTTTTGAATAATAGCTTATGTAACAAGTATGTGTACATTGTTGGCGATTTAAATATAAACGCGCTAGATTATCTTTCTTGCGCACAACTCACCGCTATTTACCACATAGCAAATAAAATATCGCTTGCACTGTCAAAAGTTTTCCCGATGGTCTAAAAATCGCGTTTATAAGAACGGTGACAGAACGAAGAAACTGACATTCTTAAAGCTTCTAAAAAATAATATACAATTGATTTTGTGCGTTCCTTGGGGATTGAAAACTTTTTTTATGAAAGGCAATTCGGTTACCACTACCACTATTGAGCGATTCCACTACGTTTCGAAACTGCCGATTCAAAACCGGACGGTTCAAAACAATATTAGAAGATTTTTCATTTACGATTAGAATCCAATTTTTTTTTAATACATCATCAACTATTTTTATTTTTTATTATTATTTTTTTTTTTTTAACGAGGCTTCCAGAACGCTCATTAAGAATTATCATGATGACCTCGACCCGGAGCTTTAGTGTATTTAATTTCCCATTTGTGCTACGGTTATTTTTGATGAAATACGGCGTTGTATATTTATAACCGCTCACTAAACTAAATTTGTGATAGCATGGTCTCGAACCCAGATCTTTTCCGTTCTTTCCTGGATATCTTCCAGCTATCGATTAGCTTCCAGACTGTCGGATGGTGATGCGACATGCAGTATTTTAAATATTAGATTAATTTCCGTGGTAAAATGCTAACTTCGAACAATCAAACAAAAGCTTTCATGGATTGATTTCTATGACTCATTGCCAGCTTGGCATAATTATTTGCCGACTGACCTGACTTATTCTCAACACTATTTTATGGCCAGCCTAAACGCCTTTCTTATAAAGTAAAATGCGTGCATATGTAATGAGACTTTCTATTCTATTTGTTGTTTCTATGGTTATTGTAAGGGTACAGATATTTATGGATATTTTCTTTTCTCCATCGTATCTCTGAACCTCAATACTTAAATTTCATTTGATAATCATTCATATCAGAGAGCTCATCACAGAATTTTTATTGAACAAATACACACAAGCTCCGTCACATGAACGTGCGGAAACATTGCAAATGCATGTCGCGGGGCCGCCTAAAGACAACCGTAACGTTCTAAGATAAACAAACCACGTGATTGATTCGTGACTCGAATTCGCGAATTTAAAAAACGTTAATAGAATTTTAAAAAACGACAAAAAACAAAATTATTTCGAAAATTAATAAAAATTTAAAAAACCTAAAACAAAATTATTTCGAAAATTAATAAAAATTTAAAAAACCTATATATGTTTAAAACCAATATTGTTTCAAAACGGCCAGTTTCGAATCGGCTGTTTCGAAACGTCTGTACACCCTATTGAGCTGCCAGATAATATAAACATTCGTTCAAGGAAAATTTACACTTGGGTGTATATTTAGACCTAATAGGCGCTTTATTAGGCCTTTGACACGTTTAACATTCTATATTGCTACTTATGGAAATTGCATTACATACGGTATTCGCTGAAAAGGTTTAGAACAATTTAAAAGTTATCTAACTGGAAGAAAACAAACAATTTCTTTTAATTAATTTTATAATTAGTATAAACTGGAATAAAAAAATACTTCAGGCACATGCCTCAAACAACATATTGTCGAAATCCGCTATCTCAAACTCTCTTAAGCAGCTATTCTGGTTTGTAAAATACACAAACATATGTTTTTTGAATTGGCTCTGATCATAAAAATGTTTCTTACCACCCAAGGTACCTTTGTACCAAATATCACGCTTTCTACTCAAAAATGCACAATTCTACTTTATTATTGCACACATTGACTGCACTTGAACTTCGTGATTCGAGAGAGAAAGTTTTCTTTTCTATGATTCATACAATGAGCTACATCTTACTCGCACATTTTTAGGTGGTAGTTGGGTTACGCCCTGGTGAAATACCACCACTGCTGCTGCTATTGGTGGCTTATGTCATTGGCTTTCCCCACCAGGCAGAATGCTCCAGGTATCCTTTCTTTCCTACCTAATGGCAAAGGAGAGAAAGGTGAAACTTCCAATACACATTCAACTCTGTTGAGTCATAGGCCCTGCCTCTCCTGTGTATTTCCTTCTAAAAAAAAAAAAAAACAAAAAAAAAACACATGGATAAAATGAAAAGGTTACCTTATTATTATTTTATTATTTTTTATTAAAGGGTTTATTATTCTGGGCTTATCCATTTACAATAATGGCTCTTCATTCCGCAAATACGCATAAAATTAATAAAATAAATGTTAAAAATGTTAAACAGTTAGTCATTATTTACATTGTTTAAAATAAGGTTTTTAGTCAATTTGCAAAATTCATTATAGTTAGTGGAGTTTCTTATATACATTATTAAAATGTTATTAATTTATTAATTAATTTATTATTAAATTTATTAATTAATTTATTAATGTTATAAGTTATTAAAATGTGTGTATGCATCGTGTTGTAAGGTTCCTTGAATGTCTATCTTCATTCTTCTTTGATGACTACTTCTTAATGAACGTCTTGGCACATTACAGTTTAACTGGTGCAATTGCTGGCCAATCTTCTCGGTTGATTGCCTTGTGTGTCAGCTTGAGAAGGTTAAAACGCCTTCGATCACGAATGGGAAGCCAGTTGAGCTTTGCGATATCGGATGAGGAGGCAAAGCGGCGCAGAACAAAACTACATGCACATTTCTGTAAACGCTGCAGACGGTTCCGCTGACAAACATTTAATGTGTTGTAAACAACATCAATATAGTCAATTCTTGAGAGATATAGGCTTTCGGCCAAATGTTTTCTTGTCGCAAATGGTGCAAAGTTATTAAGTTTGCGCAGAACAGCAAGCTTGGCACAGCACGAAGAAATTGTCTCAGTAAGGTGTTTTTCCCACGTGAGGTGCTCATCAAAATTCACGCCCAGTATCTTGGTGTCGCGCACACGTACGATTGGTACGTCATCTAACAATATACCTGTTGGTCGATCATCTAGAGAGTGACGTCCTGCAAGGTGTTTCGATGAGAACATCATGTACTTTGTCTTTAGCGCATTCAGTGACAAGCAGTTTGTACTTGACCACTGTGCAACGTTTTTGATGGAGTTGTTCATTAACTGTTCTGTTTCTTGTAGGTTTTCGAGTTTGCACGATGCGTAGAGATTAGTGTCGTCTGCGTACTGTAACGATTTAACAGGCAATTGATCTTGCGAGTCATTAACATAAAGGGTAAAAAGAACTGGTCCTAGTATTGTCCCCTGCGGCACTCCAAATGATAACAATATAGATGCAGAATTGCGGTCTTCGATTTGAATATATTGTTTGCGCTCACGGGGGTATCTAAGGGTCCAAAGTTGAAATGGTGGCGAGAACCCAGCTGTTTTCATCTTTTGGATGAGAATGTCGTGTGCAATCGTATCGAAGGCCTTCGAAAAATCGAACACAAAAGCGAGTGTAATCTTGCTAGCCTTTGAGGCTTTAATAACGCATTTTTAACAGCATGATGTTGGTCCCGTAACCCTTTCGGAAGCCGGTCAAGGTGTCCTTGTATACATGGTTTCGGTCGATGAACTCGATTAGCTGGGATAAAACTGCTCGTTCGAAAATCTTTGAGAAACAGCATTGTATCAAAATCGGACTATAATCGGATATGGATTTTGGTTCTTTCACCTTTGGTATTGGGACAATGCGCGACAACTTCCATTCAGAAGGGCATCGATTGTCCTTAATGTAGTTGTTGATAATGAAAGTAAGCGGTGAGACAAGAAGTTCGCTAATAGATTTTATATAACGCGGCACTATTTTATCGCTGCCTGTGGAGTCGTCTTTTCGGATTGTTTTAATAAGCGCTTTGACCTCTTCGTAGGTTACAGGTCTATGCTTAAACTCGTTGTCATCGTTGAGTGATTTTATTGTTTGTTCGATTATTGGCGTCGCCACTGGGGTTGCGCTTGTCGTTCTCTTTGCAGTTTCTGCAAAGAATTTGTTGAGTTTGTCAGCATCTTGGGTAACTTTTTTAAGAAGAGGATTCAAAATTTTGTGTATTAAATCCCACCTCTCCTTCGGCTGCTTACTAGCGAGAACTTTCTTGAAAAATGATCGTTTGGTCGTTCGAATCACTTTTTTTAATTTCGCTCTTGTTTTTTGAAATTTTTCCCATAAGGATTCATCGTTATTGAGATGGCATAAATAGCGAAAGTTGTTTCTCGATTTTTGCAGTTCAACTATGACAGGGTCCTTCATCCAGGGCGCAGGCGTTCTTGTCAGTTTTACGCGTTTAAGAGGCGCATGTCTATCAATGCAAGCACGCAACAATGTGGTAAGCATGCAAAGCTGGTCGTCAGGATCGTCAAAGAGGCGCATGTCTATCAATGCAAGCACACAACAATGTGGTAAGCATGTAAAGCTGGTCGTCAGGATCGTCGCGGTTCAAAGTTAGGCGTTTTAAGGTTTATTGTTACGTATGGCGCGTCGTGATCGCTGATCAAATCACAGGGAAGAACATCTGTTGTTAGAACAAGTTTTTCATTGCTTACAATGATGTGATCGATCAGTGTTGCGGTGTCAGCGGTGCATCTGGTTGGTTTGACAACGACTTGCTGCAGATTGAACTGCTCCATGACGCTTTGATACCGCTGGACTTTTGTTTATCGAGTAGATTGATGTTGAAGTCTCCTGTTATAATGAACTTGCGCTTCCATTTTGTTTAAACGCAAACGATAAGGTCTTCTAGTTTGACAATATCGCTATTTTTGTTTCGGCCGGCAATCTCAACCCAGATATTTTCGAATCCAGCAACGATCGATTCATACTCTTTCCAACGTTTATATTTTACGTGACTGGCGATGTAACATCCCACTCCAACCCCTCGCGCATGGGCCCGGTTCTGGTAGATGAGGTCATAGTCTGGGATGGATATATAAACGATGAAGTGTTGATTATCGGTCAGCCAAGTTTCCGACATGGTAACAAAGTCAAATTTGTACTTATCAAAAGTGATTAAAAATTCATCGAATGTTGACGCTAGCGACTGGGTATTGAGGTGCATCATGCTCAGGCGATTTCGTGAGGTCTTTAGGTTTTGTAGATGCGTGTCGGCTTGATTTAGAGAGGCATTGGTGTGATTTAGCTCGTGTTGTGAGTGAAAGCTCAAGTCACCATGCGGGAAAGGAACCGTGAACAAACAGTTCTTGCAGGTATATTGTAGCTCCTGATGAGGTCGAACAACGTGAGACATATTAACACAGGATGCATGCGAAACTTCGAAGCATTTCTCACACACGAGACGCTTTTGGTTACATCGGGTTGTTTTCTCGCAATCCGGACATTTCGGCCGCCGTAAAGGTCCTGGATTTGTCTCTATATCGCCGCACTCTATAATGACGTTAAGTGCAGCGCATGTGTTGTTGTAATAGAGTGCTTTTTTCATGCTTGTTTTACGAAGTAGACGCATCTGGTCATAGGATTAAAGTCCGTAATCGTGTCAACGTTCTTGTTTGGGTAATCACAGCAGCAAGATGCGAGACTAATTAGCAGAATAAATAAAAGTCTCTCCATGGCAACATTAATAATCTATTGTGAAATGACAAGGTATAGTTCCAGTACTAAAGTAGCACTTAATTAGTTGCTTGCACTAATCACTAATTATCGTCTAATATCTCACTCTCCTTCGTAGGTGTTTCAATCAAAAAGTAAACAAGCTTGAATAATTATTTTGGATAGATAGTCTAGCAGCAACAACTATCTTTCCATCGCATAAATAAAACCACTATCAGCAAAAGCTACGCAAATAACAGCAATTCGTCGAAAACTCCAGTCGATGATGCAATGTATCGATTTTACGGCAAAAATTCAAATAAAATATTTTAATCGTTTAATACGTGTTGCTCCGTTAATCACCTCGATGCAGAAGGCAATTCCAGGACTCGCGCAAGTTGTTTCTACGAGCTCCGCCAGCTAACGTCGCGACTCTGACATTCCAAAACGTTGGTGGAAATTGCTATATCCCACTGCTTGGCGTCTCCAAGTAAAATCGAATATAACTAGCATCTCTGCATCTATAATGCAATAAAAATGAATTTCCGAAGAAAGAAAGACAAAGTCCGACATTTATGTTGTTTCCTTTTCGTAAATTTGTAAATGAAAATAAATGTGGTCGGGGAATCTCATGCAGCAATAAACGCCAGGGGGTAATAGGAAGTAGCGCAGAAAACACTCATTTATCGAGAGCCAGACTTTATCCATGTTTCGGCTATTCTAGATTATACCGTATTTCAAACTTGAAATTATGCGTTCATTTTTAGCTTTTGAAAATATGCCATAAATTTAGAAACATCCCCTGCTTTAAAAATAGTATGTTACACGCCTAGTGAGTAGTGTCACGTGCTCATTTCAACCTGGACATCTGTGGGTGGCAAAAACGCAAGAGTATCCAACTTTGAAGCAAACATTCTAAAGTTATTATCGTCTCTATATCGAGCAGTGAGACCAAGTTCTTGAACCCAAAAGATACTCTATAATTCAATAAATATATCGCAATTAAAAACAAATGAAAATAGTTAGAGTTAATATGTTTGACTTACATTGTGATAAAATACTTAATAATGTAAATTTAATATATAAAACATAAATTTGATATTACTAATGCTATTATTAACATAATATTCTTACTTGTCAAGTTATAAAAAGAATCAGCAACAAGTGTTTGATTGAAAACAACTCTAATTGCATCGTGGGTTCAATTTTGAAATCACAATAGATTATGTTGGCCTGGGGATAGTTGTTTCCTGCATTTACAACAGCGTTGCGTAGTTTGTAACACTACGCAATCAGTGCTTTCAGTTTAACGTTCTAACATGGCTTAAGCGGCAGTGTTGCCAACTAATGCCCTAAAACAACATAGAGTTGTTGGAAGTCGTTAGGAGCCACGACAAAATTGCCATCTACAAATCCCATGCAATGCAGTTGACAAGGAGGAGAAGAAAAAAGCACTATCCTTTCGTTGCTGGTGTTATATCCGTATACCAGAAAAGGTTGAGGCTGTTGTTTGTTGGTTACATACCATATTCCCTGGATCAAAAAATGTTCTGAACATTGACTGGTACTTCTGCATCCTGTCTGGCTCGTTTGGCCATTTTATACAAAATATATCGCCCAGAGAGTGTGGCAGCTGGTTTTGTTGCCCTAAGGTCGAAAAAAAGTAGAAAAAATAAAGAAATAAAGTAGATATTTGAGTACTTCTTTTCGCCATCATGTCTCTATTGATAGTTAAAATTTCATATAATTACACTTACTATTATGGCTGTTAAACGTTAAACTGGTGCAAAATATTTGAGAGAAAAAAATTTAAAACATTAAAAAATTTACACCTAATACAAGCTTTTTTATAAAATCAATTTTCAATCGTGGGAGATTAATATCATCGTAACGTCACTGCAAATTCTCGATGAATGTCCATAAAAATACTGCTTTTTACTAAACTTTACCTAGTCGCAATTGATGAGATTATCCTGGTGGGGAAAACCAATGACATAAGCCACCAATAGCAGCAGGAGTGGTGGTATTTCACCAGGGCATTAGGTTTAACCCAACTACTACCTAAATTATTTTTTTTAAAAAAAAAAATTTAACCACACGTTCTTGCAAAAATCCTTTTTCAAGTTTCAAACACACCAATATCCTAACTCCGACCCATTAACCTTTTCAAGTTACAGACACACCAATATCCTAACTCCGACCCATTAACCATTTCAAGTTACAAACACACCAATATCCTAACTCCGACCCATTGACCTTTTCAAGTTACAAACACACCAATATCCTAACTCCGACCCATTGACCTTTTCAAGTTACAAACACACCAATATCCTAACTCCGACCCATTGATCCTTTCAATTTAGTGGAAGATAGAAGTGTAGGGAGATAGTGACATAGTAGGACCCACCATAATTAGGTCTGACGCGCATCTTTAGCTTTGCAAAACATACAAAAAGTAGCCCTGATACTGTTGCGAACATATTAAAAACAATGTTTGTTTGTACAAATCTTGACAGATATTGCTGCTTTTTGCTTAAAGACAATGTAACTAAATTTTTTCTTTAATTTTTTAAGCGGAGAGGGGAAATGGAAAAGTACTGAAAGTTTTTTAAAAACGTGAAACAAAATTTTCTCAAAACTTCATCTTCAAAACGTCAATTTCGAAACTTTCGAATCGGTAGTTTCAGAACGTCCATACACAAAAAAAACAACACTTACCTCGGGTAAAAATCTTGCGTAGTAATCTTTTGCAAGTTTCCAAAGGGTTCGATTTTATGTCCATTATTGTTTTAAATCTACGTAAACAACCTTTACAAGGTTTATGAAGTACTCAATGTATAAATTGGCTTCCCAAGATGGTGGAAGCTTCTCTTTAACGACGCTATTATACGGAAAGCTCATTGCATTATAAAAGCGGACGAAAAGAACTTCCAACTCTTGAGTCAAAAGATTTCCGTTAACATCGCTGATATATACGTATCGTAACATGAAGATCAAACCAAAACGCTTCGCAACATTCAACTGTCATGGACGAAACAAACCCGACGAAACAAACACTTATAACACCTTTAGGTCTGTAAGAGTAACATGGACCACAAAGATTTTTACTTTTATGTAGATAAATTGTTGGTCTATAATGGTTTAGTTTGAAAACAACAAAGTTGAGAAGTTATTCCCCTGACAGTTTTACTTTAAGAGTTTTTGCAAGTCCCTTGAATATTACTCATGGATAAAGCATTGAAAGAGTTTTTAAATTTGACTGAAATACTTTCAATCCATGCTTTGATAGGAGGTGGGTGAAAAATATTGTTTTTTCTGGCGCGTCACTTATTTGCAACCTTTCGTACATTTGCTTACCTTACTTGTATTAAATATTTATCAAATTAACATTCTTCAATGTTTAGTCCAACCACATCATATAACTTTACAAAGAAGCAAAGAAAGCGCCCTCGATAATAAGGTCTTTTGGAGTTTTCTATGTTTTTTGTAGCAGTGAGTTTAAATATACCTTAGCATACTCACGTAGCAATACCGTATTTACTTTCTAATGGAAAAATATTGTCTCATTAATATATATTGAAATAAAGAAAATGTTAATTAACCTGAAAAAGGTAAAGCAGAAGCCAAGAACAAGAGAATCCTAAAATTGGAAAAGACACTTGACGTACAATTCAAAGAAGATTAACATCACGACCAACTATAAATACCTTGGAGCTGCATTTGACAGCAGTCTGTCTCTAAACAGCAGTCTGTCTCTAAACATTGATAAAAGGTACAAAAAAAAGCTTTATCGAAATTTCTCATGCTACATTCAATACTAGCTGTCCGGACACGCCAAAACACAATTAACTAGGGAATGATCCTTCCTTGTATTACATACAACTGCACCATCAACCTTTACTTCATGCAAACCCAACAGAAGAAGCTTTATACCATCGATAGGGCAGCTGGAAAGGTTACTGATAAAAACGACTGTCAGTAATGGACGAAATCAAAATTTTACCAACCATTAAGTAACCATTTCGATGCGATGTCACATGGTCAAAAAACAAAAAACAACGGATTCTGTTTAAAATACCAAAAACGAAACTAAAATACACCAAAAGTAGTTTTTACTCAATGGGAGTTCTATAACACATTACCTATCGGTGTCAGAAAAGTAGAAAGTTTTAATACTTTTAAAAATAAAGATAGTGACATAAAGATAGTAGAACTAGTAGACATAGGAGGACCCACCATGATTAGGTCTGACGCGCACTTTTGGATTTGCAAAACATTACTTGGCAAAAAAGTGTGTGGGGAGGTGGGGGCATGGTCCCACTTTCATTAAAGGAACAAAATGGCAGAATTTTTTCCCCAAAATGGCTGCCAATTTTTGCTGACGTCATCATTTTTGTAAAATTTTGCTTAAAAACGTATTGCTCAATTACTTGTTGCTGGAAAAAGTTTTAAACAGGTTGTATGTTCTTTGTGATATATTTTGAGAAATTATTGACTAATAAAAACAATTCATTAATTTTTTTACGCTTTTTTATCAAAACTATTGAGAACAGAGCGCCAATTTTAGCAAAAATATCAAATATTTTCATATTTGATTAACTTTTGTACCACCCACCCTATTTTTGTGAAACTTTATACAGATGTTCACTTTCATATAAGGAATAAATCGATTTAAAGATTTTTCTATAATGGCGGCCAAATTTTGCTGACGTCAGCAAATTTTCGAAAATTTAGCCTAAACCTATATAGACGTATACTGTATTTTATATGTACCAGTCGGAATGCCTTCTTCAATGACACCCTTGTGGGGGTTTGATAAAAAGTTCTAAAAAAACGTCGCTTTTTAGTCAGATTTAGGGAATTTTGCTTTGCTGGTATCAGCTTGTTGCTCGGCATCTCCCGTAAATATTGTATCTAATAAATAGGAAAATGCAACTTTTATCCATTTTCTTGACTTCCACTTGATAGTGTAGGACCCGATTTTTTGATCGACCATATCGGTCCCCATTTGGTGAAGTCATAAAGCTTATAAATTGCGTAAATTGACGAAATAGTGACATATACGTTACCATAGCAACCAATGAAAATCAAACATATTTTAGAAAAAATGATGTTATTTTATAATTTAAAAGTTATTTCAGGTATTCCTAACGTTTTTAAGACAAGAAAAATGAAAATTTTTTTATAGTATATAACTAAAATTTTTTTTGAAATTTTAAAATATTTTCTAATAACAAGATAAATTTTGGAAAAAGTCACGAAATTTGAGGTAAAAACCTTTACTCTATCAAAATTTATTTAAAAAGAACCAGCAGGGGGGGGGGTTCTCAGAACACCCCCCCCCCCCCGTACGAATAGGGTTAAACCTATGACTAAGACCATCGGAGAGAGAGGGCAGAAGGAAAAAGGTCATGGCACAATTTCCTCTTTGGTTTCATTCCCTGTTATCTGTTGTTGTTTTTCATCGCTATTTTAATAAATGGCGAAAAAGCTTAGAAGCCAGCAAGAAATATTTCCATAAACTTGTTAGCTTCTGCAATGGTCTTCAAGGACAGGTGTTTTTCTTCCTACTAGTGTAGTGTTTTAATTGCTTACAGACAAGCTTCATTTCCCGTATTATTACATGTGTTTACATTTGCTTTTGTCGCATTGTTGTTAATAGCAAACCATGGTACATTTTATTTGGGCCGAAGCTATAGTGCCGGCACATAAGATACGACGGCAACAAAGGTCGCACGTAACTAAAACCTACCCTTTAGATGTAGTTGCCATGCTCGTTCTTGAGTTACAGACACATAATTCAATAAAATTGTTTTTCTTTAAATTCTTCAATTTTCGTAAGAATTAAACAGTCTCCATCTTGAAATATTTTATGTCAGCCATGCGGCCATCTTATGTTGAATATATTCATAAAGGACTGACGCATGCCGGTGATATAGACATCCATAGTTATTTAACATTGTAACTTTGGAAAGGTACATCAATGATGTACGAAAAAACCATTTTGTCAAGAAATATTTTTGGTGCAAAAGATAACTCCGATTACTCGAAGTAAATGTCAGGACCCTTGTATACGGCAACGATCTCAGTAAGGTTTCCGAAGTTCGATTGTGTTTTCTGATCATACCAGCTTATTATATGCCCATGAAAGCACTTTAATACTTTAAGACTGCAAATAAAGAACTTTAAAAAATCCATTAATGACTCATAACAAATGAACAACTCTAGAACACCATTAATCAAGCTAATTATGATATTACTCGTAATAAACGCCAAACAGAAAGAATACCAAATACTTTAACGCCTCTAAAATTGAGCACTGATTATATAAATCGCCTTGCTGGCCATGCAAAAGTCCTTGGAGTGATAACTGATTTGACGGGAACATCAATTACCTTATCGAAAAAATATTACTCGAGGACAAAAGTGATCAAATTTTCTCAGGGTGATTAAAACAAAAAACTGTACCAGTTGGAGGGAAAATGGTTTCCCTTAAGGTCTAAACGGGTTTCCAATCTTTCGAATACTGATTCTGCAGCTTCGACAGCCACAACAATGGCGGCTGCCTTGAATGCGCTCGGAATGGTTTCGGTTTCTTCATACAAATGATTACACAAATCAATTTCAAATCTTTGTATGTCACGTTGGTATCAGTCAGGCTTTTACTACGTTCTAATTAACAAATATTTATGATATAATTACGATTTCACATTTATTTTACATTTCAGTCTTTATATGGTAGATAAATATGCAAACTCCCTTTTACTTATCAACATTCGATGATTCAAAAAGTCGCAGTGGATGACACAAGATCTTTTCTTTTCAATAGCAAATCCTCTCTATCGACAACTCGTAAAACTTTTTGCTATGTGGTAACTTTTTTCTATGAACTAATTATATATATGGTGCGAGCATATTTTCAGATAACGCGATGTACCACGAATGTTTCATTAGGGCTTCGCGATATGACTTTTAGCTTTCAGTCAATATTCTTAAGAATAAAAAAACAAACTAGATTACATGTTTTATTCGGATATTCATTAAGTTAGTTGAGTTTAACGTCCGTGTCTCATAGTTTTTAAATATGCTTTATTTTTTGTATTAATACGTGCTTAAAGTACACTCTTTTTTTTATAAGAACCAGTAAAATTGGGGTTGAGGCTGGCTGTTCTTAATATTTTCAGAATTTTCAAGCTGAGATGTTCTTAATTTGTTCTTATTTTAGAGAGCCGTTTTAGGGTTTTAGTCTTTGAAGGCGTGTGAATAAAGATAAAAAAAACACAGAATATTTGGTAACAAACCCAAGATAAAATGTTAAAGCTTTATAAAATTGAATCTATATACATAAAATCGTAGTTAAAATGTACAAGACGAAAAAGTCAAAGATAACTCGCACACAGTTTCCAAAAAACACCATTAACAGGTGTTATGTATTTTGTTAGATGGCCACATCGTCACCTGTTGTTCTTAAAAAATGAATCTACTATATTTATCCGAGGCTGAGGTTGTTCTTAATTTGTTCTTAATTTTTTGCATGATTTTCAGGCTGGTGTTCTTATAAAAAAAAAGAGTGTATTTTATTCTTTTCCTACCAGTATCTTGAACAAAGGAACGAGGAAGGACTTATTTTAGGGTATTTATTGAATGCTGATGTCAATCACGGCTTACGAAATACACTTTCGTATGATAACTCACTGCAACATTTTCCGGCTGGTTATCAAATATTGATGAAATATCTTTTTCATGACTAGCTGTCAAAAATGGCAAAACATAATGCTCCGTTTAGTGCGTGCGGGGTGAACTTGGCTTAGAAAAATCCGACTCGTGTACTCCCGTAAGAATTCCTTTGAATTCAATGGAAACGCGCGTAGTTATGACACCCGACGCATTTCAACACACTTAGCAGCGCGAAAAGCAAAACCTGCGTGGTTATATTGTGCTCCTTTGTTTCGTTCGCGTAACCAGAGTAGATTATCTCTAATGGACATTACATAACGCACACTTATTAATCTATTAAATTATATTGCTAAACAAAATAAATTCGAGCAATCAATGGACATTCTATGCAGTCTGCTGTTTTGTTTGGAACGATAAACCATGCCTAAAGCTTTCCTTATCAAGAGATGTCGAGGTGGGACGGCAGAGAAGAAAAATAGTTTTATGAATAAACCTCTCGGTATACATCTTTTTGGAATATTACAATTGTAAATAAAACTTACAAGTTTGTATAACATTAACGTTTTTTTTATTTAATCGATATTTTGTAGAAGGGAAGTTCAAGAAGCCATACCAGCATGAATACGCGAGAACAGTGGTGATAGAAAACGGCGGTCTGTACAAAGCGTTTAATTTTTTGACGACGGATTTCCTACGCGAGCAAAGTGAAATTATTCCATCGCCGCAGGGAAGTTTGTCCAGCTTAGAAGGCGATGAGGCGAAAGTTGTATTCCAGCGAGAGGCACAAACCAAAGAGAACAGTGATTTATTACGCAAGCACCAATGCGAAGTCTGTCTGAAGACATTCCAACGGACAAGTAGTTTATCCAATCACCGCTTGATTCACAAAAACGAAAAACCGTATAAATGCAAACAATGCGAAACTTGCTTTTTGCGAAAATCCGACCTTGAGAAACACGCCATTATACACACGGGCAACAAGCCCTTTCAATGCGGGACGTGCGGTAAACGCTTTAGCCAGTCCTCAAATATGCTGACTCACCAAAGACGTCACACGGGAGTGCGGCCTTATTCGTGCAGTTTTTGCGGAAAACGTTTCTACCGAAAAGTCGACGTGAGGCGTCATGCTAACATACACAGAACGCTGTGACCGATTGTAAAAAATGTATATGAAAGATTTTATGCAAATTGTCTACTATTATTTAAAATGTTATTGTATCAAAAGGGTTGTCAGTCGGAGATCCTTCATCTTTAGATTTTGGGGGGATTTACGAAGTATTCCTATACACATAGACATACATATTGACTGAAGAAAATTGATAACAGTTGCGTTGATAAAAAAAATTTTTTAGTGCAAATGTTGCATTTTGTTAAAAAATCGATTATTTCGAAATTCGAAATCGATGGAACAACAGTTAAAAGAGGAAGTTCTACATCTCTGAAAACATTTTTCATTTCATGCGCTTCAGCAATAAATTCTTCCTTTCTCGTGGGAATGTTTTGTTTGACGCATAACGCGTACGTGGGTTAATTATGATAATTGATTCGTTAATATTGCGACAGTGGTTGGCGGAAATAATGAAGTAAGCAAAAATAATTAGAATAATTTGAAGTTCGAGGGGTTCATGAGTAATAATCATGACGTAACGTAACTGGCATTCTTCTATTAGTGTCAAATGACGAAATCTTTGAACATCGGGATATAGGAAAGATCTTCGAATATTGTCCTTTAGTGAAGCGTAGATATACATCTAGGAAATAGGTGGAGCAATTAGATTATGGTTTGAACGAAAAACAAAATAATTGAAGGGTTTCATTGGTTAACGAGGAGATTGTATAACTACAGTTATTTGAAAGCAAATCTAAATGATTTTGCATCGCGTATTGGTCGCCTTCCTGTGATTTGCATAATACAACAATAAGAGCACGAGGTAGGCAATAATATGCAGACCGGGGAAAAGTGTGGTCTTATCAAACACAATCGCATTGTATGGCAATCAAACTCACGGTTATCTGCTGAAATCGTGCAAATTAGAATTGCTTTGTATGTCTCAAACGTCAAAAGCTGCGTTTATGTTACTTGTCTTGATGTCGTTGGAAGGTATATTTCCATTCAGTTGAACGTTTGAGTGCTCTTCTGCGATACTGGTATTGTCTCTGAGAACTTGATCGAAGCTCTCCAATATCACATTTAAATTCTGGAACTCTTCCTGGCGGGCACGAAAGTGACTTTTGTAAGTCTTATAAGAAACGCAGATGATTGCCACGCAAACAGAAAATACAGCCAGAGTTATGAGAGCAATATAGAGAGGTTTCAAGAGCGTGGCATGCTTCCCTTCATTGTCTGATGTGTTGTTATGACACGTGTGCCGACACATTCTTTTCGGATTGCAATCATCCCTCTCCACGCTCAGAATTTCAGATATTTCTTTGTCTCGAAGGTTTCTAGGGTAACGGCACTTCCCGTAGGCATTCAGTGCACCTAAAGAAGAAATGGTCTGGCAACTACAGTTCAGGGGATTCTCCGCTAGGTTAAGCTGATTCACCTGGCTGAATTTGAACGTGTCTTTATAAACTGTTTGGATACAGTTTGAACGTAAGTTGATGACGTGGGCGGATAAATTTTGAAAGGCTTTGCCGGCAATTCTTTCGATCGAGTTCTCCTGTAAGTTCAGATAGCGCAGGTTTTGCAAATTCGAAAAGACGCCGTTCGAGATTTCCGTCAAATTGTTGTTATTCAAGTTCAACGTTTTCAGGTTTTTCAGACCGCAGAAAGCGTTCGGGGAGATATGTTGAACTTTGTTGTGTTTTAAACGCGGACCGCTGAGCCACAATTCCTGCAAACTGGGCATGGATTGAAATGTCCAGGCTGGTATTTCGCGAATTTGATTGCGATGCAGGCGCAACGATTTAATGTTTTCGTAGCCGACAAAACTTTGTTCTGCGATCGACTTTAACTTGTTGTCGTTCAGCATTAGATTCTCCACGCTAGGTAAACAGCTGGAGAGGTTTCGCGGCGTCACTTCCAAATCGGTATACGTTAACGACAGTGACGTTAAGCCGGTGAAATCCCTGAAGTTGCATGTGGGGAAGAGGAACAGTTTTTGGTACGATATGAACAACCGTTTAATGGATTTAGGAAGAATGTAGTGTAGGCGACTCAGTTCTTCAGGGAGTAGAGTGTCGGAGCAAAACGCTTCTTCTGATGTTACTTCGCACGGCGTTGACGGAAAGGATACGACGAATGCCGTTTTTAATAAGGCGTACACAACACAACAAAGCGGCACAAAGCGACACATGTCGAAAAGCAGCGAAATGTCACCGAATACAAGCGCACCTTCTTACAATGTTATACAATCAGAACTATGTTTGAAAACTACACAAGAACAAGAGTTTTATTTGCTCAGCGTAAACACGTTGTCATGTGATGCACGATGAATAGTTCTGTAATTGTGCGCATAAAATAAGCAATCCACGGACTGTAACACTTAGGAACTAGCAGTCTACGGTCCACTACTTTGTTAATGACAACTTGCTTTTTAAATTAATATTCACAAAACATAAAACCATCTACTACAAACTTGCAACATTCTACATTTAGAAGCAAATGTGTCGTTCAAATAAAGAACGAGTGACGGCCATCCGAGTGAAGAATCAAATCACGAGGTAATTAACACCGCGAGTCACGCTGCATATAAGAAATAAATGGCGACACAGTTTAAACATTGGTAAAAATTGGTAAATTTGTGTAGGCGGCGAGTGGCCATGGAAACACAAGCTTGGCACAGTCAACGTAAAAGTAAATATCTCTTCCTTCGATATGTTCCGAATGCAACCAATATGACAGCTCCGAATTAATCCTGCAACAAAAAAACAAGAACAAAAAGAGACGCGTTGTTGCTAGGAGCGACATCTTACGTACTGCAAGAGTTGACCAATGAGATACTTGTGCTGCTGACAAGTATTCCTACAAGAAACACCGTGCGTATGTTACACAAAACGGCTAATAGTAGCACCAATTACCTGATGTATGCCGCGTTGTTTCGCTCGTAGGAGGCGTTCAAACTTACTTTCACCTAGAATTCATATATGAAACCAGTAAGGTTTAGGTAGAACCAATCATAAGAACGTAAGAGTTCAAGTGGCTCTAATCATAACGTAAGAGTTCAAGCTGCTCTAATCATAACGTAAGAGTTCAAGTTTCTCTAATCATAACGTAAGAGTTTAAGTTGCTCTAATCATAACGTGAGAGTTCAAGTGGCTCTAATCATAACGTGAGAGTTTAAGTTGGTCTAATCATAACGTGAGAGTTTAAGTCGCTCTAATCATAACGTGAGAGTTTAAGTTGGTCTAATCATAACGTAAGAGTTCAAGTTGCTCTAATCATACGTAAGAGTTTAAGTTGCTCTAATCATAACGTGAGAGTTTAAGTTGGTCTAATCATAACGTGAGAGTTTAAGTCGCTCTAATCATAACGTGAGAGTTTAAGTTGCTCTAATCATAACACGAGAGTTTAAAGTCGCTCTAATCATAACGCGAGAGTTTAAGTTTCTCTAATCATAACGTTAGAGTTTAAGTTTCTCCAATCATAACGTAAGAGTTTAAGTTGGTCTAATCATAACCCAGGAAACAAAACATCCAGGACATATCTTAGTAAAGGATCGCTTACAATATCTGAGGATCTGAGAGACACTTCGATATCCCGTTGAGTTCCGTTCGATGCGATCATGTACTGGTTAAACGATAGCTGTACGGTGGTGTTTTGCAAGGTGATCGCAAAATAGTTATTGTTCTTCACCAGCACGGCGACCTAAATATAGGAGCACATATCTGTTATTTCTGCAGTCGTACTTTTGTCTAACTCCGTCTAGAGGTAATGCTTCCAATGTAAATAGAACTAATAGCTATAATCGATTATACGCTCGATTGATACATTTTATAATGTTTTTCAAAATATTTAACAAGCCTTTTTAGCCAATCACGTTACAGATGTTCACGCAACCTTTGGTTTTTGGATAATGCCAACTTATGTCAGACGACTGGCAAAATTTTAGCGCGAATCGAATCTTTAGACACAAACTCGAAGGCAGATGGACGAATTTTTGAAATTTTCTCAGTGAAATAGGCCACGCTACCTCGTACACCATCCACGGTGTGGTAGCGTTTAACGAGAAGTTCTTGACGTCACACGAGTATAGTTCAAGGGTGGTGTCCCGCGGGTAAATGAAGTACACGGCAATGCCGCCCAACCCCAGCACAAACACCGTCAAGAGAAATATCTTCAGCTTGCTAAAAACAGGTCAACGTTTACAAAAGCTCATCGTCCTGCGACTTGGCAATGCAAATTTTCGAGATCACCAACAACTCACGTCCGAGCAGGTCGCAATCTTCGGTCTTTCACACGTATAAACGTTACCATGCCATCATCTGTATGTGTAAACAGAAAAAATGACGGGACAGCGAGCTCAAAGCATCACCTCGCTTACCTTCAATCTCGCCTTTCCCTTCGCACGTCGGGCACACGATAGGGAAATGTTCGTAACACGAATTCGGTGACTCCTCGGGTTTCTTCGACAACAGCAATGTTGTGTCGTTTAATTGGTCCATTCAATTTACAAGTAACACTAGATAGACAACTGATTGGATAATTTTCGAATGAATTTTAACCAAATCTTGCGTAATAAATATCACACACACACACACATATATATATATATATATATATATATATATATATATAAATTTTTAAACAACATTATCGTCAAATTAGCATTATTTACACCTATGTACATAGTAACTGCAATTATAAATTAAAAATAAATCGGTGGTTTTTAAAAAAAATAAAAGATGATAAATATATTTTAAAAACTAAGCCGAAGAATTTTGGTCGATTTAGAAAAATAGCGTTGGCATGGAGATTATCATAACAAACACGTGGGATGCGTAATGGAGGTCAAGTCGATTGCAAATAAACTTTCCCATTTCGTTTTAATGAACGTTGTGAATTTGTTGAGTTCGGTTGCCGTTTGAGATCTTATCATCCATTGGCTCTCCCAGTCCGTGTTTCCCTGGAAATAACCAACCAATCGAATCTGATCAAGATATTTGTGCATTCAAATAATAAAATAACGACAATCTGAACATGCTACAAAATGGTTCCTTATTTTAAAATCACGAATAAAAATGCGAACCTCGTTCACAAAAGTGACCGTTACATCACAAGCCTCGTCTTCGTAAAACTCCTTGAAGATAGAAAAACAAAACATAACACACAACCATCAGTGATATGGAGACTTCACAGCTTACCAGCGATACCACGTCGGTAATGTGATGTGTATCGATGATCGTGTACTGAGGCGTTACGATCATCTTTGGAAAGAACGTTCTGGGTAGCGGCCAGCAATGACATTCTTTCGTGAGAAACAACTGGGAACTGGTGGAGATTAAAGTGCGATGCTCAAAGGGCTTTGCTAGAAAGATGGAGAATAAGGTGTAAACAGAATTAAGCTGTCCGTATGGGCTTATTAAGATACCAATCCAATTATTAGGGATTTAAAAAGGTTTTTTGATGCATAAGAATATTTGGAAACCTGTTTTCACGCGTGCAACGAGGTAGACCTTGACGTCGTTGTCAACTGTCATGAAGCCGGCTAACGAATCGTTGACAGGGGAAGTCTGGAGAGGAACAAGAAGTTTAAGTGGCTTTTAAAGTGACAACTTTCCTTTCTGTCTATTGAATTGACTTTGAAAAACTATTGTGTCCTACGCTTGTTCGCTTGAGGGGCTTATAAATCACTCAGAAACAGTTACAATGCCTGGAACAGTGAAAAGCCAGCTTCCCACTTTGTCAGAAGTTTTGTGGGACTGATATGTTCAATCAAAGAAAAAGGTGATTCGGGTGATTTTTTCGTATTCCCTGAAATTCTTGAGTGAAAAGAAAAGTGTGAGTTGATTGATATGCAAGTTAAATAGTTTTTGCGCAAAGAAACTAAGCTTACAATGAGACAATCTTCGTTTAGCTCGTTAAAAATGTACCAGCTGTTATCGTCATTAAACGCGGGTTGCTTGCTTACAGCGCTGATGAGGTTGTCCCGCAGTAGGTCTTCGCAGAGGTTGACAGCCTGAAGTACGAAACGGTTGCAGTTTTCGATATGCGACACACACACGTCAATCAAACCTGCACTCGTGTGTCCACTTCTTTATGCACGCACAGAAACTCAACCATCTCGTGACCAATGAAACACTTCTGATACGACCGTAAATGGTGCTAAGAAAAATGGCGCATCTTACACGAGGGTGAAAATATTCCCGTTATACAAACAGTGTACTAGACGAAACGAGTGATATCCAAAAAGTAAATCTTCATCAACGTCCGTAGTCCTAGCAATGAATGATGTTAAGGAACATATTACCTTTCTTGTTTGAAGGAGCTGTGGGGTGCAGAACAGACACAGCGTATCTTGTAAGCGTACAGCCTGGGGAAAACATATAGAACAGGCTGAATTTCAAATTAAAAAGCGCCTACCTTCTCTTGTAAGCTTTCCTGTAGTTTGAGAATTTGAGACCTAAACGTATATATTTTTCAACTGTCTGCATAACGTTATGTAGCAGTTATCGCGTGATACGAGAAAAATATGGCGAATATTTTTTGAGCTTTTTATGTTTTTCAAAATATTTAACGAGCCTTTAGGATTTTATATCTTATATAACACGCTTTGAAAGCGTGAACATGAACGTCGTCACAACTCAATGATTTTACGATTACATTATTTTAACATTCGCACGTGTCATATTTTGCACTCTGTTTTTAACCAATAGGAATCCCGGGAATAGTTGCTTTAACAAATCAAAAAAAATATTGAGTTTTGCACTCTGAAATATGATATATATTATCTCGCGATTAGCCAATCACGTTACAGATATTCACTCGCAAATATTCATTCGCCTAAAAGCTCGTTAAATATTTTGAAAAACATAAAAAACCCCAAAAAATATTTGGCACATTTTTCTCGTATCTCGCGATAACTACTACTTATTTATTAGACTTAAAGTGGTAGACAAAGGCCCACCTCAAATTGGCGGTCGTTCTATTGTGGACGTTGTGAGACATAATGTGGTGCTGTTCAGGGAATTTCTTCAAGAAATCAACTGAAACAAGTAATCGCACTCAAGAAATGACATCAAACAATTCTCGTATAAAAAACAACTATCATCACCATCACGAACAATCGTTCAAAATTCAATATTCGTTGTTCATTCAATCTTAACTTAAACTTTTAGGTAAAGTGTCACTAATAAAATAATTACAAAAATAATTACATAGTTAAAAATTATACAAGAAAAGCATGTTATTATATTATATATATAATATATATTATATCGTTTTACACCAATTGGTAACCAACAATAAACGTTACACAGTATGAAGGTATCAAATTTCATTCGCAACGAACTATTATAGAAAGCAAGTAGAAGAAGATACCTTCTAGAATACTAAGGAGCTTGAATGTGCGCTCTCCATCTCCTGTGAGGAACTTCATACGGAGTGAAGGCTTTGTGAACTCAATAATGAAACTCTAAACAAGAAGAAGCCATGCAGACAATCCATCACACCAAACGTGATCTTTCTACCTGGTAGTTATAACCAGGTGCAACAAGCTTCAGCTTGGACGCAGGGTAGGCAGCAATTTTTTTCAGGGAAGTACCAGGGGATAAGCTGAAGCATAAAAAATATAAAGAAATATAAAAACACAGTATCATAGACAAATAAATACCAATTTATTTATTTTTTATAAATATAAATTAACAAAAAATTGTCTGGTCCTAATTTAGGCTCCTTTTTAATTATTTAAGTTTTTTATTAATATATAAACAAACAATATTTGATATATTAAAGATAATGATCTTTTGTTCTTAATTACCTGGTCTTGTCTAGAATGGTGAACACATATATTGCTGTGCTGCTCACAGTTAGAAAGCAATCAAAACTTTCACACTTGCCACTGGTTATGCAATCACACTAAAAGCAAGAAAAAACAAAGATCCGATAAAACTTTAAAAACAAGAACTGTTAAAAAGTCATAAAAAGGTAGACAACAAATCCAAAGTCTTTATAACGTCTTACATTAATTTGGCAAACAAACATTTCGTCGTTTTCGGAGTAAACATTCAAAGACAGAAACAACTTTAGCCTGTGATCGCATTTCAAAAACTCTTCTTTGTACATAGAGTCTTGGGTGGTGAGATGTCGGGATTTAAGATTAGTTATTTGCTGATCATGCTCGTTGGTTGAATTGACGCTGGATTGCGTGTCACTCTGTTTCGTGTCAAAGCTAAAAAAGAAGCAAGTAAAGTAAAGTTGTAGAATTAACCCTAATGTTGGTAACGGGCGTAAACGAGGGCGTCTATCCCCTTTTTTGTTAGCGCAAGATGTTGGGTGTAACTGTGGAGGTGGGCACCACTCCTACCACCAACACCCATACTTTGTCGCATCGAAATGCTACTCATTCGCTGAGTCGACGAGGCCAGGAGGATTTGAACTCACAACCTCAGAAATCCGAAATTGCAAGCGCTCTACCAACTGAGCTATCCTGACTAAAAAAGAAGTGCTACATAATATAACCATGTGTTGAGACAAACTCTATTGTAATATGATGGAGATTCTGAATGAACCTGTGACAGAATTTTGAGGGCAGAGACGAGGATAAGAACATGTGTTGGGGAGGTTCACTGTCTGTTTCGTTCCGCTCGATGATCATTGTGCTCCCACAATCACTGCATATTATCGTGTGGACAGCCCTTTGAGAGAGAAACCGCGCTCCACACTTCAGACACTAAGAGGAAAAGAACGACAAAACATCCCACAGTGGAAAATGTGGTGACCTCACCTCACAATGATTCATATCGGAGATCTTCTTTTGATAGTTCTTCACGGCGAATGGTTGCGCAATTCTCATGAAGACGTCCAAATGTTCCACAAGCTCAAACACGTACTTGCGATATTGCCACTGCGGTTTCAAAAGATCAAAGGTCACGCTAACAGACAGGCTTTCTAAATCCGTTTCCGCTTTCGCCAGGTAGTTCAAGTCAAGTTTGTTTAAAAGCTAACATGGGAAGAAGACAATCTGTTACATGCTGTCTATATGGCTACATATATTTTATCAACCAATCAAAAACATTAAACATTTGAGATTGATCACAAAGAACAGAAGGTTTTATGAAAGACTACAATACTATTTGTAGGTGTTTTTTGATGAAGATATTTTACAAAAAACCTTAAATTTACCCCTATACTTTAAGTATAATTTTTAAAACTTGTCCTTAAAATTCCATTTAATGCCATCTTACCGCCCCACTTTCAGATTTCTCTCGTAAGCACTCCCTGTGAAGTACTAGGAATATATCGCAAAAGTCAGCCCCATCCCCACTTTGCATTTTCACTAGAAAAGTGCCCTCTAAAAACAACATCATTTTCAACGGTCACTTCAATCAATTCCAACTTAAAACTTACAAAACACACACACTGATAACGAAGAGAAACAAGCAGGCGTATTATGTATATACGAGATGACCCAGCGTATTTTGCATTGGGTTCAATGTTACCTCATGCTATGCAGGCACTTATTGTAATGCTATAGCCAATTATACTTCCAGTTGAAAGAATAAATTTGTTTTATATATTTGTTGTGTATCTTACATTTTTAATAGGCTTTTCAATATTTTTTTATCCAGCGATACCCCAATGGTAAAGCGTTCGGCTCTGAACCGAAAGGTTCTGGGTTCGAGACCATGCTATCACAAAGTTGTTTAGTGAGCGGTATATAAATAAACAACGCCGTAATTTCATCAAAAATAACCGTTGCACAAGTTAAAGCAATTAAATACACTAAAATACCGAGGTCAAATGCTCAATGAACGTTCTGGAAGCCTCGTTAAAAAACAAACAAATGTTTGTTTACCTGTATTAATTGCAAACAAAAAGGTTCAATAAAAAGAGTTAAAAAGGAAACTTCGATATTAGGAATCTTCTAAGCACAATAACATGCCATGTTCTCCAAAAAAAATTTGAATTTTTTCAACTTCTACCTTCGTCATCGGCATTATCGCTTTCTTCATCATCGTTGTTATCAACATTATCCTCTGCAACAACTTCAATGACACTCTGTTCCACTGTTGCTACTGACAACCGACTATCGGCATCCCCAATACCCTGATCAATTTCTGCGCTATCCAACGAAAAACTCTTCATTGATGCCCCTGAACAATATCAACTTGTCATGAACAAATCCAAAGAGACACACAAGATGGAGATGTTTAAAGTTGTCAAAAGATCGAAAACAAATAATGGATCCAATAATACAATATAATATCTATGTACAATCGAAAGAAATCAGCTTTTAAAAACAATAAACCGTGTTTAACATGCATCTATGTGTCCAAGGTGATTTTCTTTGATTTCATAGGTCAATATAAGCCCAACATGTCTTAAATTGACCTACTGTATATAATTGTTTTCGTTATTATGCAATTTAGTTATGCTACAATTTATCCCCTACATCGTTGAAAGTCAACCCCATGGCAAAACTCAGCTACGAGTATTCAACATACAAAAACAAAAACAAGGCCATCATAGTTATAAAACTGTTAAAAAAAGAGTAAATAAAACAAAGGTATCAGATTCAACAATCCTTTTTAATTCAATGCTATATGGAAACTTGTGTCAACAGAAAAAAACAAGTATTCTCATAGTCGGGAGCAAAGATGAAACATGAATTCTGAATTAGAGAGATAAGGCGGCCGAAATTACATACTTGAAGATGCGGTATCAGCCGACCAAGAATCGTACTTCAATGTTCCATTCATCTCTAAATGATAGTGACTATATCCAATAAAAATTATGGAAATATTTGATCAGGCATATATTTAGTGTACAAATAAATATAAAGAAAGAAAGTAAGTTACAATAAATAATATCATAATGAAAGTGATCAATACACAAATGGAAACTCATTAGGCACAATAACTATATGACAATATTCGTCGCGATGTTCAAAACTGCGTCAATAAAACCAAGTGATTATACCAGACACTCTCCTATGTCTCCTTCTCACAGGTTGTTTTATTTTTCGTTGTACTGGCCCACTCTTAGTTGTGCAGTCAACACCATTCTTGCGTTCAGTATCATTAGCAATCACTTCTTTATTAATACCTAATGTTAGTAGAATACTTTGTTAGTAAAAAAACAAAAAGACCATCGGCATTAGTAAAATTAATAAAAACAACAACAAACTGTTAGTAATGGCATCTAATGGAAAAATTAGACAACAAAAGGTGTTTACGCAAAGAGAAAAGATAATCAATTAAAGATCCAAACCTTCTGATTTGATAGACATGGTAGAGATACCAGAAGTAGTTGAGTCAACACTGGCATTGAAATGGCCGTCTGTTCTGTCAAGTATCTCGGCCGGCTGTGTTTTCCTGCTTTTGCCCTAGAAGTGAAATTTAACGAAATCTTTACAATCATAAACGAACATTAAAAGATTAAAAAATTGAACACATGTTTGGTTCAGCAAGTCTAAAATAAGTAAACAAGACACATTTAAATAAACTTTATACTTTAATTTACAGTGAGAATTATCCATGCTTCCCACATAAAACTTTGACTGTCTTTAAAAATCAATGAGCTAGGTAGCTCTTATTATTCTGCAAACTTTTTCTAGTTATTAATTGAAATTAGCAATGAAACTGTCCTACGGACGTTAACAATAATATGATAATTGAGGAATTGTAATATAATTTACCGAAGTCTGTTAGAGAAGAAATTAATTTGAATAAGTTTGTGTGTGAGACAAGAAGATTCAATCATGATAAAGCTCTGGCTCGCTTATCCTAATAGGATTTTGCTGTCTTCATTAAATTTTCCATCAACTTCGCTCATGTTTTTAATTTAATTGACCTTGTATATATTTCCTTGTATCATATATATATATTTTCTAGTATATACAGTATAAAAATTTAAATATATTCCTTTTACTTTTACTTTTTTATGAGATGTAAAGAGAAGAACCATTGTATTTTATGGAACCCAATTTTACGTTAATAAATAAATAAAAATAAACAAATTCTGTATGTATGTATGTTACCAATCTATGCCAATCTCCTCCCAAAAAAGTCTATATATGGGTAGTCATGTACATATAGATAAATTAATTATACATTTAAATTGAGAAAGAATTTGTTTGGAAAACAAAGTTAGCCATAAAATATTTAATTATTATTATAAATTTTAAACCTACGCAATTGATAAGTGACATCACATCTAATTAATTTATTTAAATAAAGACTTGTCAAAAAAAAAAAATTCTTTGGCTAAAAACCATCCCAGGGGCATCACAATCATACCCTAAAAATTTGGTTCCAATCGGTCCAATGACCTGCAAAGATTATTTTCTTATACAGTTGAAACTAGAATACACCAATACCTGGACAGGCATACTTTTCACAGAACTACGAAGACGTTTTGCTTGCAGTGTAACCAGGTTTCCGGGCGATGTGGTCACACTGGAAATGTAAGAGGTCAATGGGATGGGCTTCACATCCTGTCCCAATTGCTGAAAGAAAAGTCACGCATGTTTAAATAATATATTTCCAGCACAGTAAGTAAAATGTTTTAACGTGAAAGGTTTCTACTCACATAGAATTCATCGTGATTCAACTTCACACCATCAAGTGAAACCTATGTATAGAACGCAACCACAATGAGATTAAATGCAAATGAGGTTGGGAAAACAAACTTATAGCGCCCATATAAGTCTCCCCTATGAGACATTTTGCAAGTGACTCCACAATGTGTACACGCATCGACCAATGATTTTTTTTCGTTAGCATTAAATATAATAACCTTGGGTATTTTTCTCAAAATGGAAAGCCTTTCTACTTTAGTAGGAAAAAAATGTGTCGTACCTATTGATTCTCCAGAAAAAAATCCAGTTCAGTACAAATTCTATTGTCTGGCAAAATAATGTAACCAAATAGCAAATTAACCAACATGTTTGGACGTAGACATAAAAAGAAAATGTCTAAATTATTTTTATTTCAAGGCATAGACACCATTCGGTTACGCACATTCTATTTCTTTCAAATACTCTTGTAAGTCCTTTTTGGTTCAAACATATATGATGTAGTGTCATTTTACCGTTTGTTTTCTGCCGAACTTTCGGAAGAATCGCCACAAGACATAAGAAGTTCTTCCTCTACATTATTTGGACTTTTTATGTGTTCATAATAGTGTATTCTGCCAGAAAGCATTTTAGATTTAGAAAATCAACTGTTTGTGTAAACTCCCCCTTTTACATGTTAGATAGTATGCAGACCATTCATTGTTGTTTAAGACATACACTCCCAAAATATTTAGGGAGTATAGAGAACCATACACCTGGCTTTCCATGAACGTACGCCCCACAAAAACCCTATCAATTCTATCACCAGAGTGCTGAAAATGGCAAAAAGTGAAATTTTCTTTGTTTTCTTTTTCTTTCTTATTAAATAGCTTAAAAATTACCAACCAACCATCTTTGGTAATCATAGCGATTTACGTCAAGAAAACAGTAAAAACTTTTGTTTCACATTTTGAAAAGAAATTATTATTATTATTATTATTATAAAATAAGGTTTACATCAAAAATTTAATGTATAGGCATAAAACTGTGCCTGTCAACCTATAACAAAGCAAAGTCACGCAAAAGCATAAAAATGCGAAGAGAATAAAAAATTGATAATAATAGAAAATAAAAATAAATCGAAAAATCGCTGGTAACGCTTCATAGAAAGACATAATCAAACAAATAATCGTAAATAAATAATCAAACATACAAATATCTTTTGTTTCTCAAGAACAAATCCAATCGATTTTTGAAAATGTTCAGTGACTCCGCAGTAACAACTTCGTTAGGGAGGCTGTTCCAACTGTCTACAACTCTCATCGTAAAGAATTGCCTCCTGAAGTCGAGTCTGCAGAATTGTTTTTTCAATTTATATGAATGACCTCTCGTCCTCGTCAGTGATTTTCCTTCAATGTCGAACAGTTTGGTTTCACAAAAATAGAAGTTGTGAAACCATTTGTAAACTTCTATTAAATCGCCTCTTATGAAACGGTAATTCATACTTGGAAGACCTAAGCGTACAAGGCGGCTTTCGTAGGATAGATTTTTCATACCGGGCAACAGTTTTGTGGAACGACGAAGAACGTTTTCAATTTGCCTTTTGTCTTTCAGCAACCTTGGGTTAATAACCGTACCACAATATTCTAGATGCGGGCGAACAAGTGCTATGAAAAGCTTCGTGAACATTTTTGTGTCGAGGTAAACGAAAGTGCGTCTGATCAATCCAAGAATGCGATTTGATTTGTTGACTTGAGTCGTGATGTGAATTGCGAATTTCAAGCAACTATCAACTTGAACTCCCAAGTCACGCTCGCATTTCGTTGGTTTAATCACGACGCGTTTTGTTTCAAGCGGGTCCCACATGGTATACGTATGTAGCTTGTTGTTATGACCAAGATGCAAGACTGAACATTTATCAATATTAAAGCACATTCCCCAGTTTTTTGCCCAAGAAACTAGCGAGTCGATGTCTTTCTGAAGTAGGTAATGCGATGTGGCATTATCCAATGGAAGATACACCTTTGTGTCATCAGCAAAAAGGGCAGCAGGGAATGTTATTGACTGGGGAATGTCATTGGCATAGATTATGAACAGTAATGCAGCTAATACAGTACCTTGTGGAACGCCACTTCGGACCTCATTCCAGTTTGAAAAGCCATTGTTGACTCTGACTCTTTGGCGGCGGTTACGAAGAAAGTTTTCGATCCAATTGAAAGTTTTTCCTTTGATGCCATATGCTTTGAGTTTGACTAGGAGACGCTTGTGAGGTACTTTGTCAAAGGCTTTCGCAAAGTCTAGGTATATGTTGTCAATAGGAATTCCTTTGTCTAGAGCTTTAGTCCAAGAGTCGATTACTGAAAGCAGATTTGTGACACAAGAATGACCAGAACGAAACCCGTGTTGAACTGGGGTGAACATGTTGTTTTCGCGGAAGTGATGAAGCAAATGATCCTTAATAATTTTTTCGAACACTTTTGTTACTACACACGTGAGACTAATTGGTCTATAATTGGACACAATAGTTTAACTCCTTTTTTGAATAGTGGCGTTATGTTTGCGTCTTTCCAAATTTGTGGTATGTTACCCGAATCGAAGATCTTCTGAAAAATAATAGAGAGCAAAGGTGAAAGTTCAGTAGCAGATTCTTTGAGTACTCGAGGATGTAGTTGGTCAGGACCAGGAGATTTGCATGTTTTTAATTGAAGTAGATGTCTTTTTATGTTAGCAGGCGAAAAGTCAGGTTTGTCAGCGAATGGAGTGAGACAATGATAGTGCTTGAAAGAAGGAATATTCGATGAATTGTCGTTTGTGAACACGCTTGCAAAATACTGGTCGAACTGAAGAGCTTTTTCTATGTCGGTTGTTGCAGTAGACGCGTTGTATGACATGTCCGGAAAAGAAGATTTTGATTTTAGTTTGCTTTTCACATACGAGAAAAAGGCTTTAGGATTGTCCTTTATATTATCAGCAAGTTGCCTTTCAAATTGTATTATTGCTTTTCTGCATGATGCTTTGGCTTGGTTCCTTGCTTTTGCATATTCGTGGTAACTGTTCTTGTTTGGAGATCTTAAATAGGCAGAATATTTTTGCTGTTTTGTTTTGAGTTTCATAGTTGTTTCTATATTTAGCCATGTTGAGGATTTTTTGTGAGAGTGTGGTTTGGTCGGAATATTATTATTGACTAACACAAGCAGTGACTGGTGAAGCCAATTCCATGAAGCGATAGAATCTAAGGACGCCAGATAGTCAATGTTTAAAGAATTTAGCCCATCTTTGATTTTTATGTAATTTCCTTTTGAATAAAGAAAATATTTCGAAGCAGTTGTAGATGTATCAGTGAATGACGTAAATAGTTTGAAATACAGAAGTTGATGATGACTTTTACCAATAGGTGAAAGATGCTGTATAGGTGATATTATGCGTTCTTCTGAAGTGAATATTAGATCGATGGTAGTGGGATTTTGAAAAGGTCAGATATGCGTTGGTTTAAAAACATGTTGGTATAAATAAGAATTGCGTATGTGTTCAATGAATACTTCTGATTTGGATGAGTTAGGAAGAGGATTGTCGGCAGTTGACCAGTCTATGTCTGGGTAGTTAAAGTCTCCCAAAAATAGCTTGTTTCGGTATGTTCGGCTGTCATTTAATAATTGCGTATGAAGTAGGTTATCATTTTCAGGAGTGCTGTTCGGCGATCGATAAAAGGTACTTAAAAGCAGATCTAGGTCCTTTAACCGGACAATGCAACTGACCATTTCACTGAAGGATACTTCCATGTTGGTTTGGGTAGTGTTAATTGTGTTGCGAACATATATTATAATACCTCTACGGCAGGAGGTAGAGTTGTGGTTGGTAAAATGGTTATAATTGTCTATTGAGATTTCAGCTTCCAGAACATCAAATCTTTTATTCTTAGGTAATGTTTCAACCAAGCTGATGATATCAGGATTATGCTCTTTTAGAATCTGCAAAAGTTCCGATCTTTTATTTAACAATGAGTCAACGTTAGTATAAACTATTTTTAAATCTTTTGAATGAGCACAGTTTTTATGCCAGTAGATTCTTTCCTTGGTCTTTTTTTCTCTCAAATAACTTTTAGGTTCCAAGGTGGACCCGTAATCCGATAAAACCATTCCCCCGAGACATCGCTTTTTATCAAATTTTTTTGTTCTATTCGAGCTGCGTTGAATTGATCACATTCTTCTTTAGATCGATCTGGGTTGATGTAGGTACCAGGTAATGATTTTTTTAGAAATCTTGTATTTCTTAGAATTTGATTCTTTGTCTCAGAATTTGTCAGTGATACAAGGAGCGTCCGAGGTTTGTCGTTGTTTTGCGGACCTAACCGTTTACAATCTTTGATAACGTTTCTCTCAAGTTTAAGATTACACCCTTTATGAGCAACGTTAAGGAAATCTGCAATAGGGTCTTGAGTCTCAACACAACAATGAGATTCAATGACCGGTCTTGTTTGTTTATCTCGTTAATGGTTTCTTTTATTATTTTTGATGAATTAAATTGGTTCACCTCCTCGGATTGTGAGTTGTTCTTTGTGGCCTCAGCATAGTTGCAGTAAATCTTTTGTTGTCCGTCAAGAATGCTTGTTGATAGTTTATCAATTTTATTGTCAAGTATATTCAACTTCTCAATAATTCGATTAACTGGTGGTTCTGCTATGTTCATACATATTTTTTGGCAGGTATCACATACCCAAAATAACTTATGCATTTCGATTGCTTGGTAAGCCGATAGTGATAATGATTGACAACTGATATGATACCAAAATTTACACATGTCGCATTCAATAGCGTCATCGGTGTCTTCAAATTTAATCTTACACGGATTGTTCTTATTTCCGGGACAAATATCTTTGGATTTGTTAAGAACCATAATAACTGACAAACGTTAAACTTTTCGATCAACAAGTGAAATACCTTCAATTACTTATAATTGCAAACGGATGTTGAAGTGCAAATGTCTTGCAATTATGAAAATTCGGGTTGTAAGAGCAGAAAAGCGCAAATTCAAGATCGTAGAACAAAAAAATAAAATGATTTAAATAATGTACTAGGGTAAAGAAAAGTTGTTCCACACTCAAACCTTATTTTTTCGGGATATGAGGCAGTCCCCTGGGGTTTCGACCCAAGCTCCCGAAAGTCCTCAACAACCCGGAAAGATTCAATGAATGGAAACACACAAAATGTAGCTATGCGAACACAAATATACGTGAGTGTAAAATGATATAGTCAACAATTTGAAGATTCGGTGACTGAGACAGTTGCTTCCAACAAACTGTAATGCTAAGGTTTAATAAATTGCAAACTTACGATCAATTTTCTAAGAGCTTCCAAAACACGTCTGCTCGGAGCAAGCTCAAGATTCAAAAAGCAAATTCCAATGAATGATTAAAATGCCTTACGTGTGACCTACTAGACACCATTAATCACACAGTACACTGTAATAAGCTGTGGCGTGGTGCTTAATTTTTTGTCACGACCATTGGTATATGGCGAAAGTAAGTGCGAAAAGTCATAAATTGCATGCATGATACACAGGAGAAAAATATTCCTTGCTATATAATAGTTTGTAATTTTTCTTCATTTCGAGCGGGCTCTGGCTAGAACACTGCTCAAAGAAAGTGTTTTGGATAAAACCAAGCTTGCGACTTACTGTGCCTCTTCTTTTGATGGGAGAAAGTTTTCTGATGACACTAACTCTGTAGTTTGCGTTGTAACAAATGGGATTCTGGCGCAAATACAACTAGAAGAGAAAAGCAATATATTAAATGATGTTCAACTTGACAACACACCAAGAAAAAGCGCGCAGAGGAAACATGGTAAGTTTTTCAATAGTAGACGCAGCTTACTGTTAACAGCTTTTCAAGGTAAGCTAGTGAACCCAGTTCTTTAAAATCAAAGATACAGTTGGCAGTCACATCCAAGGCCTTCAGACAATAATACGATTTCAAACCTGAAGTAAACGATGAGGTAATGGTGTAGGTTGAAAAGGAAAATAAATCAGGAGAAATCAAAACAATCTAATTTTATAGGAAAAAAATCAAAAAATTTAACAGCAACTTCAATATAGTTATTATGTAAAGGTAGTAAGATTGTTAATTTTGTTATTTTCCTTGTTAACATAATGAAAATAGTAACAATGAACCAACAAAAAGGTGAAACCTTTAAGCGACTTTAGATTGTTGTTGCGTAGAGTCAGATGGGTTAAACTATGCGATACGTTGTTCGAGAGGATCGGGACAGTTTCGAGAAGATTGTAGCCAAGATTAAGACGAACCAACGATGGGAGCACCTAAAGTGTAATCAATGAATTGTTTGTTGAGCCGTTTTCTCTGTTATTTTGTAACAAAACCACTGTTATGAAAATTTTAAATAAATAAAATTGATATTTATATATAGTTCTTCTTTTGTTTATTTTAGGTCTATATACATATTTACTGATATACATGTACTATAGTTTGTTGAATACAGCCTTGTTCCAGGAAATCTACTAAGTATATTTACAACAACCACTTTGCTTTTTCAAAAACACCAGTTTTATTATTTAATATGAAAGCCGCCTGTGATTACAAAAATTTACAGAGTATTTCTAAAGCAGTGCAATTTTTGTGAGGTATAAATCTGTATATTTACAGTTATAAGGATTTGTAATTCTAATTTAAAAATGTAAATGAATTGAAATGACAGTGTGTCTCAACATTTTTACCATGCAACAAACTCTAAGGTTTAAGATTAAGGCTTTAATCTGGATACAGACGATAACTGGTACAGGCATGTGAACTAACATTCAAAAAACAAGTATGCAGTCTCATGATTCAGTTGTAACAAGTGTGGCTCCACATATTTTAAACTTACCGCTGAATCAGCGCATTTGATGTTATTATAACTGACATTGAACCTCTCCAGTGACACAAGCATTCTCTATGAAGAAATAAAATTAAATGTTAACTAAATAACTGAAACGATCTACAAACTTACTTTTACAAGCAACCAGTCGGGAAAGGATTTATATTATAATAATAGAAATAATATATATAATATAATAAATAATATATATATATATAAGGAAGATGGAACATGAATTTAAACACTTTAACAAAATGTTTTTGGGTGTTTATTTTAGTAAACACAGTATTCCAACTTAGCGCAAAGATTCCCTTATTTTTAGCTCAGCATTTATCTCTTTTGATAAAACTTTACCAGGGACAAGTAAATCGCAAATTTTACTCACCAAAGTTGTATCTTTCAAAGACTCTATTGTGTTGCAGCTGAGATCAAGGCGAGTTAAAGATCGAAGCTGGAAAAGCTCATCTTTGTTTCGAGCAAACTGGTTAATCATTTCCTACAAATAAAATTGAGCCATTTTGATATGGAAAGTAGTTATTATTTATACTTATAAATATTTAAGTTTTGGAAAAATTATTCAACGCTATTTACTTATTATTTAGTATAACAAAGTTCCAATGAACGAACGTGATATGATTGAGGCGTGCGACTACTCGCACGCCTTACGCAAAGAAAATAATTTGAGGAGAGCTTTTAAACGCACGCCTCAGGAGATTAAGGCGTGCGATCGCACGTGCACGCCTCCACACACGCCTTAATCTCCTAGCCTCAATCATATCACGTTCGTTTAATTTTCCCCATATTTCGTACAGAACATTAAACGCTCCGAAAATCTCAAAATTATTAAATTAAACAAAAACTTAAACAAATTTACATTCTCATTCATTTGAATGACCATTAAAAACATGCGATGATTGTTGTTTAGTGACGTAGTTTACAACATTGTTATGCTCCTTCTGCATGCCTAAAGTTGTTACTTCGAAAGATGCGCAAAATGTTTCATTTGTTGATTTATTGTCTGCATGTTTTATCTTTTGATTTTCTATCATGTTACAGAGTAGTTATTCTGCATTAGTTTGTCTTTTAGTTGAAAGAACCTGTAGTACATCATGTTTGCATGTCTGTCAGTTCAGAAAATATACGATTTTTAAGAACTGACAAATATGTGCTTTAACTGATTGATTATTCAGAAGAATTCGAATCACAAAACCATTTTTTATAAAGCGCTTAACGTTTAACGCTTCCGTCCTCCAGTTTTAATATAGAAGAAGGCAATGTAAACAAGGAAGTTAAAGCTTTGAGAGTCAGTCACTTGTACTTGACGCTTAGCCCTCGTGTTTGGGGTTCACGAGCATGAACGTCCCCCACTTGTTTACAACTTTTAAAAAATAAACATTTTTTTAAAAAAGCGTTTCATTTAGAGGTCATCAGTAACATATACGGCAAACAATAGTAAAATAGATCGTTTAAATTGTTGTAACCGAATGTCAGATGCTTTATTCTTTTTTAAATTTAAATCATAAAAATACAACAACTTTTCAATAATAGTCGCGAAAAGAGGAATATTTTATTAAGTGATACAAATGTTCTGCGTTAAACATCGCGTACGTAAATCTGTGAATATGTAATTAAATATGTAATTATGCCGTAAACAACCAAGTCAATGTATCTTCAGATTTAAAGCCAAACAAGATATGTTTTAGAAGTAAAGAACCATTTACCGCGCGGGTTTTAAGTGACATGCAGAATTAAAAAATGACATTTAAAATTTATCGCGCGTCATCGCACGCCTAGACAAATTCAGGCGAGTGGATATCGCACGTCTGAAATGTTTTTAACTTCGGTTAGGCGTGCGAAGCACCACACGCCTAAATTTTTCTTATGAGAAAGCCTGATAACATAAGTATTTTCTCCATTATTTCGTACAATATATTAAGGTTTGACAAAAAAATCATTTTTCAATTGTTACTTCAGTCACACTATGCTTATTAACCTGATGCGACACACAATGATGATATTACCTCAATGCTGCTTACAGACCGGAGGCACGTAAATGACTTCAATTGATGACGTAACAAAGCAAGATTTCTCACATTTGTTATTGGAACTTTGTGGATCTAACAAACATAAATAAATAAATAAATATACATAAATATCATGTCCACTTAATGCGTTTTACATCGCTGAATCAAGGCAAAGTTCACTAGTTTAGGCAAAAAATTATTGACAAAATATATGATTGTGATAGAGTGACTGACCTCAAGCACTTCCAGAGACTTGAAGCAATGCAAACTCAAGAGAGGACAATCAGACAATATCGCACCAGAAAGAAGCTAAAAAAATGTGTTGTGTATGAATAAATATCCTAATTGAACCTCTTCTGTTATCAAATAATCCATTCAACTCAGACACATTACCGACACCTCCATGAAAGCCATACCTTTAGATACCAATCACAATGTCAATAATATTGCCGTCGAAAAAAAAAGACACATCAAAAGGTGAGTTTACCGGTCAATAAAAAAAATAGTTGTCTATTGTAACATTAAATTATATTGTATTTCACATTTTCATTTCATAAATTACCAACAAATTCTGCTTTTCGGTGCAAGAATGAGCACTTGTTACCTTGAATGAGACAACTTTCTGTATGAAGTCAAATATAAATGAAAGTGTGCCAGTATCTTCAGAGTACTTCGTCACTTGAAAGCATGGTTGGTTAATGCCTAAAAATGCAAAATCACAAATGCAAGAAGAAAAGGCACCAACAATGTATACAGCGAAATGAAATTTCTTAATAGACTTACAAAATATATATCATAGAGTTAAAGTCACATGACCATTCACCAATTTTTTAGAGCTAAACTACTAATCACAGTCTCAAGGACCAAATAATAAATTTGAATTTATGTAATTTATTATTTATATTTGTAATTATTTGAAAAATTTATGAAATTTAAGAAACAAATAAGTGAAATTTTGAGTCAAGTAAAACAAATTTGGCCCTAACCTTCAGTCAATTTTTCAAACAATCCGTTAAGCAATATAAGAACAGGTGCAGTCAGTGACAGCTTTAATTCACCTAGCAATATAGCATCCCCTGAAAAGAAACAAAGAGATGAGCTAAGAGTGAAATCGTTTCATTTCTTTACGTAAAATTTCTCAGTCATACTTTTGTTTGTGATATCTCATACAGTCTATGCTACTAACAACTGCAGAGCAATGTACGAAACATGAAACAAATATATATATTTCAAGATGTTTAACGTGAAACAATATACATAAATGGTAAATTACCATGCGATTGCAGCAGTTTATATAGATCATTGATCACTTGATTGTCTTGAGACCCATTGATACGTTGACGTTTTTTTTTTCGAAAAAAATTCATTGTTTTCCGTAAACACTACATTTCCTTTTTTTCTTAAAAAAGTTTAAAAGTTAGCGAAAGTTTAATAATTCAACAAAACACAAAGAAGCAAAAACAGTATATATATTACAATGGTGAGACAATATCATATTTCAGTGTTTACAAACAAAATAAACATGCCACAAACAGCTCTAAGATTAATGTTTTTGTACTTAAAACCAACAAAAAATTTCAGAGAAGCTCAAACAGGTATGGTCTTGGCAATATATAGATATTGCTCATCTAACCTATATAGAAATTGCTCATCTAACCCATTCGAAGTTAGTTTTGCCTGAAAATATACTAAGATGGTAATTTGACTGTAATTGACCTTTAGATCAAATGCACAGTCTCTTGAACTATAATTCTCTAAATTATCCAAAAAAGAAGAGTAGAAATAATTATGTTGTTAGGTACATATATGTGGACTTATATATGATATTATTATCTAGTAAGATAAGCAGCATATTATTCGTGTAAACATTTAATATGGAAAAATGTATGCAATTGTGCCATGATGAGGTGTAGTGTCAACTACCTACTGTTTTGCAAAGCTGGCTAGCTCCAGTGCTGTATTCGAGGGTATAAGGCAGTATACGCAGTATACTCTCTGCTTTTTCGAGCAACTATAGTATACCCTCTGGTTTTCCAAAGAAAGTGCGTATCCTTACTGATTCTTGACAACTACTAACTGTAGAGTCCAACTTGTCCCCTTCCATTTTCATGGTTTACATTTACATCCGGGTTTTGCCTCGAGTCGGTGATTCACTGCTAAGTAGTTCACCTGTTTTTCTTTATTTCGCTACTTTATCGCTGCAGAGATTTTTCCGTTTGAACAAGGATAATCAGAAAATCCTATTTAGTGGTGACTGTTGTTTAGCTGAAGCATTTATTATAATAGAGGCACTAGCCTGGTCAGCTACTGGTTGATATTGCTAACTTGCAACCTGAAAAAATGATAGAAGGAAATTTGCGTCATGCAGAAGCAGAGGTGAGAAGAATTTGTAGACGCTCTGACATTGATGAAATACAGTCAATCCAAGGATTAAGAGACTTTAGTGAAAATGTTAAAATTGTGCCCAATAATTTGAAGCCTCTCTTGACAGCTATTTCAACTTTACCTTGTTCGACAGCAGAACGTGAACGAGGTTTCAGTTTAATGAACAATATTATCACAGGTTTAAGAGCATCTTTGCTCATAATGTGATGTGAGCTGTTTGATGTTTATTAATTGCAATGGACCACCTGTGGCTCAATTTACCGCTAAAAAATATGTAAGATCCTGGCTGCTAAACCACCGATCAGCCAAGTTTGTAAAGAGGATAAAGATGTAGATTCCTCTCGGCAGGCTGTTTGGAATGTATTCATAGAAAAATAAACAATTTTGTATATACCTCTCGTCCAATTTTGATGTTGATAATTCATGTTATGGTAGAATAAAGATTAGTATTTTGCAAGTTGTGTATTATTTATCATTTTGGCAAATCTGAAAGTATAGCTACCCTGTGCTTTTTTACAAATACAGCAGCAGCACTGGCTAGCTCTATTTAAATTTCTGAAAATCTTTGTCAATTGATTGAGAATAAAAGAACAGCAATATTCGAACAGTCGGTTCAAACTCTTTAAAAATGTATATATAAACTTAATTTCCCGATAACAATGTTTATTTGCAAGGAGGTCTAGTGTTTTGATGCGCGAGACTGTTTTGACATATTTTCGACTTTGCACTTCTCCTTTTGACCATCAGCAAATTTTTTTAAATAAATTGATACGACAATAACAGTTAATATGATGTCATGTTTTGTTTGGTCATAAATGATTGGTCAAAAGCTTTTTTTACGCTGCAGCACATATACAGTATACTCCCGATAACTCGAACCTCCGGTGGGATCGGTGGAAATAGTTTGAGTTAAGGCGATTTTTTCTTCAGACAATATAATATAAATATTAAATACTATAATATTAATAGTATTATTAAACGCACCTTAATAAAAAGCTTCAATTCACTAAAAGAAGTTCCGTATATCGGTTTGTTTGAGTTTGTCAAAAAGGTCATCTTCCACTATTGAGCTTATTTGGTTGATGCATTTGTGAATGCACTCCCCGTTTTCACTGAACAACATGTAGCTTCTTATTAATTCCAAAGCCTTACATACATCACTCGAGTTAGGGCAAGTCGGTTCGATCAACATGTCATTATCAACATCTCCGTCTTTTTCAGCCTCAAGATTTTCCTCACATTAGACATAATCTCCTCATCATTCATTACCGGCTCGGTAGTGTTGACAAAATCATCCGTAAATTATTATATCTACCGCAGTTGTTCCTTCAGGGAAGAACTCCAAGGTGTGAACCGCAAGCTTATCTAACTGGTCTTGTAGTTCCTTGAAGAGGTCATCGGCATCTAGCAAGACGTCAACTTGATTTTTCTCAGAAATTCCAGCTTTAGCGAAACAGTTGCCAATAGTTTCAGCTTTTACCTTACACCAAGCAATATCAAGCATTTGCATGCCATCCAATACAGAGAATTGCGGAAGTTGCTTTTCTTTCTCTAGTGCATCTATCAATTCAATACAATGACTTCTTTTAAACGAAATCGTGAATGTTTTGATTGTGCGTGTAGATTTCTATTCGAAATGGCTAAGGAATCAGTTAGACGTTTTCATAGAGCCTGACAATCCCAAAGATAAGTTTGCAGTATGTGTTAAAGTAAATAAAAATGTTGTTGGACATTTAAAAAAGGTGCTACTGGAAGATTTGCAAAAACAATCTTTTTCTTCCTGCGGAGTGATCTATAAATTCTTCTGGTGTGCAAAACACTGGGAAAAGGTGTAATCTTGGAGATGGAGAGGGCATGCAAGTGCCTGAAAATGAAAGAAATTTAAATATTTTGCTATAAATCAAGTCTTTTTGTTTTCTTTATTTCCCAAAGTTCGAGTTATCGGAAGAAATTAACCGAAGGGGGACAAGAAAATGGTTCGAGAACGAAAGTTCGAGTTATCCGAGGTTCGAGTTAACCGGATATTTTATAAGGAAGTATTAAGGAAATTTCAAGGGAGACACGAAAATAGTGCGAGATCATGAAAGTTTGGGTCATCCAGTGTTCGAGTTACCGGGAGTATACTGTACATACATAGTAATTAAAGGTTTTCCATTGCCATCAACTATAATCATGTTTAAAATTTTAGGCGCAAAACAGCCGAGTTATTAACTTATACTCGTCGGTATATTTCCGGGAATGTCGGCACTTTTTTACTTTTTTCATCAGCTTGAAGAGGATTCTTGAGGCCCGGTCAGTGGAAGATACCAGCAGCTAAAGTCGTATTTTTTGTACTACTACCTACCAAGATTACATCGTTTATTTTTCTTAAACATTTATGGTAGAGACGTTCAAAAACTTATATCTTTAATTTTCTAACCATTCAGCATCTGAAATGTGTCGATGTCAATGTGATTGGACACTTATATTGAGTAGGAAACACCAGAAGCTGACCTGGAAATCAATACAATGATAGGAAAAGTCTGTGCTAAAGCTGGTGTGAAACTTGAGGAAGCACATGATAGACCGAAGTGGAGAAGGCACACCAAAACATGGAGGTCAGTTATCCTTCGGATGAGGGAAGCATGCTGACTCATCATCATCATAAATATATTACAATAATGACGATGACGATGATGATGGCTACCAGAGCATTATAAGCACTAAACATGTTTTTTGATGTTTCTTGGTTATGAAGGGAATTACTTTGCGCAAATACTCCATCACGATTTCCTGGATGGACAAATTTGATGAATGCGTGATATGGACTCTGACTCTGACTCTGGTAACTTTACTTTTGGATGGCTTTTGTCCGTAAAACCTCCATGAACGTGGATTCGTTAACGGTATGTGAAACACACGCGAGAACCTCTTCGATACCCGAGGGTAGACTTGAAATTTCAGTTCTCATGCACTTATTGCATAAAAGCTCTCCGGCTTTTTTGTGATAATTGAAAGCATCTCCTGACTCTCCTCATCAAGAACACAACATTTCTCCGTCTTATCGAGAATTGAAAGCTACTCTGCCAAACCGACATTTTTCTTCTTTATTTTCTTCCTTCTAATAATCGTCATCATCAGAATCATCTTTACGTCTGGTACTTGAAACATTTTTTCAATGTTTTTATTTTAAATTTGGGCGTTGGAAAGATATTCTGAGAACCTATCGTATCTATTCTATAACTAGAATCTTTCCTACATTTGTTCGTTTTTAAAATTTCAAATTCCATTAGATTGTGCGGTATTCAGGCTAACTCTAACTCATTATCATCCATGAAAAGGAATCGAGCTAAACTGCTCCCAATCATCTCTTACGAAAGTCGAAATGATTCGCATAAAGTTTCATTTTCGCATTTCTTATATAATTATATCAAGATCGATATGTCATTTTTACGGTTGCCGAAGTATGTTCTTAGCTTAAATCGTGATTAATAGATATATTAAAACGAATTGAATTATTCATTTTTATGTCATATCAAAGAATGGAGCGTTTCCAGTGCACCCCTGAGGTAGCTCAAATGCACCGTTTTTTTTAGGAAGTAGCCCTAATCTCCCGTTAGGGGGTGGCCGATTACACTGCCTCCATCTCCCCGAACTTCGTCATTTCGTGAATTCTAACGCAGATTTCGTCTACGTAATTTGCTCTTCTAATTGATTTTCTGCTTCTGAAACATTTCCCTGAAAACCCATCACCAAAACCGCTAAGCGATTTAACGAGCTCTTCGTAAAAGTTGTTACGCTGTTCCAAGATGGTGTTAGTCTTGGAACGTTCTTCTGAAAGTTGATTGTTCATGTAGATGTGCTGATTGTTCTTCTCGTTTAACGCTAGCTCTAACTTCTTCGTTTCAGTTTTGTGATGTTCCATAGCCAGTTTAGACTTCGAAGCTTTATCAACGAGATCGTCATTAACATCTATTAAGCTTTGCAGTTCGTCTCCTTGCATTCTTTTGTTGGCGGCCATTTTCTCATGTTTCTCTACGACAGACTTTCCAAACATATGTGCTGTGTCCAACTGCGCTTTTAGAATTGCGTTCGCGTCATTAACATCTTTTAACTTTTTCAATTCGCCCTCATGCAATTTTGTTTCGGCGGCCATTTTCTGAAGTTTCTCTTCGACAGATTTTCCAAACATGTGCGACGTATACAACTGCGTTCTTAGGATTGCGTTCTCGTCATTCAACTGCTTGATTTGTTTGCATGCGTCTTCGCTCTCTTCCCTCCCCTTAACTCTCACCTCCAGAACCTTTGTTTCCATAACTTCTTTGCAAAGTTCTTTAAAAGCAAAGTTAATTGCTTTTTCTTCTCAAATAAAATTTTAAAATCTCTCTCGAAAATCGACAGCTACACACTTTTGAAAAATGTGCAGAGTGATGGTTTTCAAGCTTATTTGACGTCACTTATACGCTGGCAATTTGACGTCATAAGTATTTAACTTTTTGCTAATAAACTATTGCAACTGCTGCAACGGCTTCAACAATGGCGGACGTCAAACAGCCGTAAACTATTACTTTTTAACAATAAAAATACTCAAAACATTTACCGCTGTTTCTATATCGGAAATCCGGTTTACAAACGCTGGTTCACAAATGGTTAAAGATGAACAAAAAGAGAAAAATAATATTTAAATTTCACTTAATTAATTCTAATATTGAGCAATTCCCTTTATTGACAAATCCTGAATACATGTCCCAGAATCCTTTGCTCTTTGACATTTAAAATCTCTTGATAAAGTTAACCATTCACGAAATCGATTTTACTTTTGAATTCGAACGTGAATAGATTTAAAATCTTATTAAAAGCTAATGATTTTTTTTCTAGATTTAGTGCAAAGGATTCCGGGGGTTGTATTCCTTAAACGCGCGTTTTTTACTATAAGTGGTCGGTTCATTGCTTCCACCACTTCACTGCTGGCTCTCTCAATTTCTACTTTGGATAGTCTATTTCGAGAACCACGAATACAAAGGATTGCGCTGACAAGAATTACAAAGGACAACGTTTTACGAATCCAATTTGTTACTGCTAGTTGGATGATCTTCTTACCCTGTGGAAATATTTTGAAATTTTGTTTTTCTTGTCTGAGAGAATTATCATTTTTATATTTTTGTAAAATGACAATAATCTGCCAAATCTACAAAGCGGACACCATTGGTGCATAAGAAAAATGTCCGCTTTATGGAGGGGTCCGCTCAATAGAGAGTATATCTGAATTTCACTGGATTACAAAAATGCATTATTGAAATTAGTCCAATTGGAGATCAACTCTCCTTCATTGCAGGTCAATTCCTTTGGCCATTTCGCGATTGGCCGGTGATTCAGGGCGTCACGTTTGCGAGTACAACTTAGTTTACAAAGATATCGTATGTTACAGTGGATCCGCCACAGAACATTTGAGAATAATTAAATAAATATATATGGGTAAACATATTCTAAAGCCCCATAACTAATTAGGTACCGTTTCCTTTTTAAGCACTCTTTTGATGTATCGTTTAGCTTGCTTTTAGCATAAGTTATAATAATGCTATGCAGAACCTTTACAAAATAGTACTATTGGATTCTCGCAATTCGATTATTGAAAATAGCTAAAATTTTGCTTAGCTTAGTGATTTTCCCATTCACTAAGAGGTGGTGTCCTTATACATGAAAATCTTATCTAAAAATGAGAAACATAACATGATTTTTTGGCAATCACGTGCTTGCCATTTTGTAACTCGAACCAAGCAAATGACGTTCATACACGTGATATCGTTCAAGTAAACAAAAGATCATTGTTTCTATATAAGCAACAAAGATATGTCCTTTGTACTTTATATTGTACTCACTGCAGAATAAACAACAGGAACTACAAACAAATGTGCATTAATTGGAGTGAAGAGATAAAATGGCATTGGAATATTTCAGCGTAGCGTTGCCCGCTCTTTTAACTCTTTTCATTGCTTTTTTAACATACAATATTTGGAACTGGTACTTTGATCCGCTTAGAAAGTACCCATCACCTAGAAGCCATATCCTTTTCAGACATTTGATTCACTTAACTGGCGATCATGTTAAAGTATTCAAGAAGTGGAGCAAAGAGTATCGCGAACGTGGTTTGTACGTGTTTGAACCGGTCTACAGTAAGTTTAAATTTACTTGTCATAACTTTCCTTTGTTTTATTGAAAACTAGCTATATAAACCACTTGCAAAATGCACTCATCACTCAATAGAGAAAAATTTATATAATTTCATATATATTTTTCTACCAGTGATAATTTGAATATTTAAACTTTTTTTCTGTTTTTGCTCCGCTTAAATTTGCCTTCTTGTTGTAAAATGCCTTTTAGATTTTTTACTCGATAACATTCGTCGACAAAAATGGATACTTATGCACATGCAAATTGCACGCATCGTTTCTTTTAAGTAGCGAATCTTGGCCATCTTGTTTTTGTGTGTTTGTTACATGACTAACTGTGTGCTCGCTTTTATGTGTAGTTATATAAGTATATACTTAATATATTAACCTGCCTTTTTTGTTTGCATACAAATAAATATATATGTATGTCTACCCGTGACAGTGACAATATTTAAACCTTTAAAAATCAGTTTCAAAAATCAATTTGCTTCATATAATTTTTCTCTGCTTATAATCGACCTATTTAAAGTTTTCTAAACTTCTTTCTTTAGATTCTGCACATAAGAATTTTCATCGCCAAGAGTGCATATGCACATGCAAATATCACTCATTGTTTCTTTAAGTAGGGAACAGCCTGAGTAATGGCTATATGTGTTTGCAATAGTCACTATAGTTACGTAATAACTATAGTTTAACTGTAATTTTTATAACAACAATTTTTGACACAGGACGACCGTGATAACAGTGTATTTATATTTTACAACTGAAGTTTATTTTTATCCTGTATAAATTTCTTTAATAATAATAATAATAATACCACGGTTAATATTACGGGATATTCATCTTTTTTACAAATATGTTAACAACTAATCGAAAATTTGTAATCCATTAATAAAACAAATTGCATGGATATCTTCCATCTTGCTATTTTGACGGTTTACTTACTTTACTTCTTACTTCCGGTTGGCGCCTGTAAAACGACGGGATGAAATAAGACGACACGTCCTCCATGCATCTTTCTAGATCTTCCACATTCTCAAAGTCAGTGTCTCTCAACGGAGTATTCACATACGTTGTAGATGGTCTTCCTTTCTTTCTCTTACCATGTGTTTGAATCCAAGTAATCAACTTCTGTGGTGGTGAGCTTTTGTCTCTGAAGATATGCCCAGTTAAAGCCAGTCTACGTTTCCTTATTGTTGAAGATACCTTCTCCAGGTCACCATAGAGAGCTTCATTTTTCACTTTATCTTTCCACGTTATGTTTAACACCATTCTGAGCATTTTGGTGTAGGTACCATCTAGTTGATTCTCTTCTGCTTTCGTAAGTGACCAAGTGGTACTTGTATAGAGAAGTATAGACTCTGTGGTAGCTCTAAATAGCTTTATCTTAAGCTGTCTGTCTAGATTGCTTTCCAGATGTTTTTCATCTTATTTAGCGATTGTCATGCTAGTGCCTTCCGGACATTAATATCTTAATACCTTTCTTTAGAGCCTATCTAGCTACCCAGATACATAAAATCTTGCTTACTGGTTTCTTCTACGATTTCCTGCTTCAGTTTCTTACCATCTTTGTTCCATCCAAGTTTCAATGTCCTCAGGATCTACGTTGAAGAACATGGTCTTGGTCTTCTTTGCATTTATAGAGAGACCAACGTTTTCACATTCAATTTCCACACTGCTCAATAATTTCTTAGCTTGTTCAATATTGTTGGACAGTCGAGTGATATCATCTGAGAAGTAAAGGTCTGACAATTGTGATTGCTGGTACTCTTCCACTCCTTCTCTTCCTCAATGTAAATCCAAGCTCCTCTTCTTTTCCTTCTGTAGCTTTTCCCATGGCGTAGTCAAGAGCAATGACAAACAGGTAAGGAGCAGGAGTATCACCTTACACGACGTCTGGAAGTATATGAAAGAAGTCAGTCTCTCCGTCAGGCAATAATACCTTTGCTTTGATATCAGTATACACAACAATAATAGCCGACCTTCCTGGACGAAAACCGTTTCGATTACATCTCAGGCAAGGATCCATCTATGAATTCTATTAAAAATCATCCTGTTAATTACCTCGATGATTACCACCAATGATGATAAGCTGATACAGTAACAGTGATATTATTATATTTAAATTATTTATATCCTTGTTTCTAAAAAATATGTGCATTGCTATGTCGTTTAGTTGCGAAACGATTAGTGCTGATAACTCCCGAAGTAATCAAACGCGTATGTACGGAATCCAAAATATTTATGAGACCGACTGATGTTTTGCTTAAGATTGCACCTTTAATTGGTAAAGGTGTGCTCTCTAGTGATGGAGAGAGTCATGCATACCAAAGAAGGGTTTTAAATCCTGTATTTTCGCCCCAGCAACTCAAGAAATACGTTCCTACTTTCAACAAGCATGTTCAGATCCTGATAGAGGTAAACATCATTTGAATACCTTTTAACATACAGTGAGAGAATTGTAATTTGATTGATTATTTTCAGAAATGGAAAAACAAAATATCCGGAAAACCAGAAGGCGAAAAGATCGTAGTTTATAATGACTTAACAGCTTTAAGTTTTGACTTCATTGGAGATGTGGGATTCGGTTACAGGTTTAACGCGTTGCAATCCGACCAACTTCATCCATTTACGAGAGCATTAAAGGAAGCGGGAGAAGAAAGATTTTCGCCTAAAATATGGAAAATATTGCTTCTTTATCATGTTCCGTTTCTACAGGGATTTCTAAATTTATTTCCAAATAAACAGGTCCTTGCTAATAAGATTGCCGCGGAAACAATGGATGAGGTGCGTTTTCAGTTTGAATATTGTTTTGTGTTTAATTCATCTTATAAACATTCACACTCATTTTAGCTGATTGAGAAACGGAAAAATGAACTTCAAGCAGGAGATGTACCAGAGTCTCAAGAAAAGGATTTTCTCTCAGTTATGTTGAAAGCGCAAATGGCAGAAGAAAACAGTAAAATGACTAACTCTTTAATTCGTGATAACATCTTCACTTTTCTGGCGGGCGGACAAGGTACCACCAGAACATCAATGATATACATCCTTCATGCATTGGCAATGGTGAGAACAACTATAGTTTAAATTGTTGCAACTTCTTACTTTACATAGCGTTACCTATCAATTCTTAGAATTTTATCAGTCTGTAAGATTATAGACCCAATTACAAATTTCAGTATATCAATTATTTGTAGCTATGCAAACTCCGTTCAAATTACACTCATTATTTTCCCCAGAAATCTTTGTATAACAATTTACTTGTTCACAATTTTACTTGAATAAAATAAGATAACATAAAACTATCATACGCCTATCAATCTCTTATGATACACCGGTCTATCTGTAATATATATATATATATATGGCAAGATTCTAAACCAAAAATATTTTATTTCAACATTTTTTGAAGGGTTAATAAAATTAGAATAAGTAAGCTTGTATTTTGATTTAAAAAAAATTCAAAAAATTTACTTAACGATTATTGCCACGTGAAGGTAAATCATAGGTCGTAGCTGATCCGAACAATACACATTGTTGTAAATATACTGAGAAGATTTCCTGGAACAAGGCTTTATTCAACACAAAACTATAGTACATGTATCAGTTGTAAATATGTATATAGACCTAAAATAAACAAAAGAAGAACTATATACAAATATCAACGATTTTCATAACACTCATCATAGTTGAAATTCTTGATGTGGCGGGTGGGGGTGGTGCTTATTGTTAAAAGAGGTTGAGCTAGAAGAAATTGATCATTTAAAAACAAATTATAAATCTTTTGTTAGACATTAATAATGCTTAGACATTACTAGTATTACTGTTTTATTTAAAAAATAAAATAAAAATACAAACAGTAATACGAAAAGATGTTTTATTCCAACCAATCAAATAGTTTTTCTTTGGGCAACTTCTACTTGGGTCTTTTTCGATTTTTATCATTGTTTGCGTGATTTTTCGAATTCTTAGAAAGATCAATGACAGAACTCTGATATTATTACAGAGAGATTATATGTCCATTGCGAGATTATATTGTTATATATATATGTAACTAACTATGTTAGTAAGTGCTATTTGTAAATTAACTTTATTCCTATAATATAGAAAAATATTCCTATGTTTTGGCAGCATTTGGAAATTCAAGAAAAGTTGCGATCAGAAATAAAACTCTTGATGTCAGCTTACGAGGACATTACATACGATAACTTGAAGAACTGCACGTACTTGGAATGTGTGATTAAGGAATGTCTTCGCTTGCATCCACCGTTTGCTTTGCTGTGGAGAAAATGTGGCACTGATCAAGTTGTCGATGGTCATCATTTTCCCGCAAATGAATTTATTGCATGTGGTATATTAACAAGCAACTTGGATCCAAACGTTTTTAAAGATCCCGAGACTTTTAATCCTGACCGGTTTTTAACAGGTTGGAAAATTTACCAAAAAAAATCATACAGGACTATGTCATATCACTTTTCGTTTAGATGCAATTCCGGCTAACGCTTTTTTAACGTTTGGATATGGTATCTTCGGATGCATTGCCAAGGCATTTGCAATGACGTCGATGAAAGCGATTGTCGCAAATCTCCTTCTTACGTTTCGTTTCAGTCTCGACAAAGAGGATATGGTTCTGGAGAAAAAGATCTTTCTTGAAATTGGCACTAAAAAACCTATCGCGATTATTGTGCAATCTCTTCATTAACATAATATTGGGTTGCAAAAGGTTTTTGTTATTGATCCAAGAGTTGAAGCGTTAGCTACAGGACAGTTGCATCGCTCCTTCACAGTGACAAATATCTGTTTATTCATTTACTTAATTTGTTTCACATTTAAAAATTTTTTATTAATGATTAAAATGCCTTACGTGTGACCAACTAGACACCATTAATTACACAGTATACTGTAACAGGTTGTGGCGTAGTGCTTAATTTTCTGTCGCGACCATTGGTATATGGCGAAAGTAAGTGCGTATGATATTCCTTGCGATATAGGTTAATGAATTTTTCTTGGTTTCGAGCGGACTCTGGCTAGAACACTGCTCAAAGAAAGTGTTTCGAATAAAACCAAGCTTGCGACTTACTGTGCCTCTTCTTTTGATGGGAGAAAGTTTTCTAATAACACTAACTCTGTAGTTTCTGTTGTAACAAATGCGATTCTGGCGCAAAGACAACTAGAAGAGAAAAGCAGTATATTAAACACTGTGAAATGAAGTTCAACTACACCAAGAAAAAGTGTGCAAGTCTTTCAATAGTAGACGCGGCTTACTGTTAACAGCTTTTCTAGGTAAGCTAGTGAACCCAGCTTAAAGTCAAAGATACAGTTGGCAGTTACATCCACGGCCGTCAGAGAATAATAGGATTTCAAACCTGAAGTAAACGATGAGGTAATGGTGTAGGTTGAAAAGGAAAATAAATCGGGAGAAATCAAAACGATTTAATTATAGGTAAAACATCAAAAACTAAACTGCAACTTCAATATAATAATTTTGTAAAGATGTTATTTCTGTTATTCTGTTATTTCCTTGTTAACATAACCTAATAATGTGACGAATATAGTAAAAATGAATCACCAAAGGTGGAATATTTAAACAATGTTAGATTGATGTTACGTACAGAGAGATGGGTTAAACTATGTGAAACGTTGTTTGAAAGGATCGGAACAGTTTCAAAGAAGATTGTAGCCAAGATTAAGACGAACCAACGATGGGAGCACTTAAAGTGTAAACAATGAACTCTTTGTTGAGACATTTTCTCGGTAATTTTGTAACAAAACCCCATTGGTTTTCCAAAAACACCAGTTTTATTATTTACTATGAAAGCCGCCCGTGATTACAGAAATTTGCAGAGTATTTCTAAAGCAGTGCAATTTTTGTAAGGTATAAATCTACATATTTACAGTTTTAAGGATTTGTAATTTTAGTTTAAAATTGTAAATGAATTGAAATATGTCAGTATGTCTCAACATTTTTACCATGCAACAAACTCTTGCAATTGCCAAAAGAATATGTGTCAAAGAAACAACTGCAATTGCAAATACATTGGCTCGCCATGTACGGAACTGTGTGGATGCAAAAATTGTAACAACCAGAAATTGATGATAAAGAAGACGAAAAAAGCTGCTTTTGAAATGAAATTTTGTGTTAATGCTCAGGGTACAATATTGTTCAGAGCCCAATGTTTATTTTTCTTATAACAAACATTCATCTTTCTTTTATTAGAAACGAAACTTAGGAAAATAAGCAAAAAAGTTAAAAATTTCGACATTTTTTGCATTTTCAGCATTTTTCTTGCAGTGTTTAAAATTTTTCACTTTTGATTCTGATGAAGCATTGTCTGATGAGCATTTGTGTCAAGTATCAGACAGATTGGACATTTTTTCTGATTTGATGGTCAAATTTGTAAATTCATGTATTTTCACAAAAAATCAGCATTTTCTCTTCTGGTCTGTAAAATACACACCCACAAGAAAATTTAAGATGTCAAACATCAATTTTTTTAAACTTTGGGCATTACCCTACACGATGGTACATGTTTGCATTTGTTGCCACGACCGTCATAGTTGACCTACTTTGGCACTCGGACTAGGAGGGGTGTTAAAGAAAGAGGCAAAATATTAATAAAAATTGAAATATAGCTTTTAATGGTTTTCCATTTCAATTTTTTCGAACGGATTTTCGGACAGATGGATCAGAGATTCTGCCTCATTAACAGCTTCTGTAGTATAGAGTTTTTGAATCCCGACAAGATGATCGCTTTAGACGATTTCATGTAACGATACATATCAACAATCAGCGCGAGCGTGCAAACGTTTGACTTTGACGTCATGCGGCTCTTTTAAGTTGAGCTACCATCCGCATACCAATCTTGATATTATTCAGAAAGGAATGATTTGACACTCTTATTTAGGGAGATGTCAAGAGACTGGTACAGCTTTGTATGATTAATTAGCACATGTAGTGCATGAACTATGCGAACAATTGAAGAAGGTATTTTAAGAAGAGCTGAAAGATGCATGAATCAGAAGATGTGTGGTGTGAAACTCAACGGATGGATTAACGCGAAGGTACTTGACTTGGCATTCAGGAGACGATTGTATAAACCGTTAGGCTGGTATGAGATAGTGGCGGCATGTGGTCTGGAACCCTTGACATTGAAGGAGAGAGAAGAAGGGAGAGACCTAAGCTGACCTGGAAATCAATGATGGGAAAGGTCTGTGGTAAAGCTGGTGTGAAACTTGAGGAAGCACATAAATAGACTAAAGTGGGGAACGCACACCAAAACATGGAAGTCAGTGATCCTAGGGATGAGGGAAGCATGCTGACTCATTATCATCATTAATATAATACGATGAGGATGATGACGATGATGATGGCTACCAGAGAATTATGAGCACTAAACATGTTTCTTGATGTTTCTTGGTTAGGAAGGAAATTTTTTTTCTCAAATACTCGATCACTATTTCCTGGATGAACAAATGGTTTGGTGAATGCGTAATATGGATCTGGTAACTTTACTTTTGGATGGCTTTTGTCTGTCAAATCTCCATGAACTATTCTTTACAAGAACGTGGATTCGTTAGTGGTTCAGTATGTGAAACACACGCAAGAGCTTCTTGGATACCCGATGGTGGACTTGAAATTTCAATTCTGATGCACTTATTGCTCTATAAGCTATCAAGCTTTTGTTCGATATTAAAATTTTGAATTCCATGAGATTATCCGGCATTCAGGCTAACTCTAACTCATTATCATCCATGAAAAGGAATCGAGTTAAACTGCTCCCAATCATCTCTTACAAAAGTCGAAATGATTCGCATAAAGTTTCATTTTTGCATTTCTTATATAATAGTATCAAGATCGATATGTCATTTTTTACGGTTACCGAAATATGTTGTTAGCTTAAATGGTGATTAATAGATATGTTAAAACGAATTGAATTAATCATTTTTATGTCATATGAAAAAGTGGAGCGTTTTCAATGCACCTATGAGGTAGCTCAAATGCACCGTTTTTTTAGGGAGTGTCGCCAGTAGCCCTAATCTCCCGTTAGGGGGAGGCCAATTACACTGCCTCCATCTACCCAAACTTCGTCATTTCGTGAATTCTAACGCAGATTTCGTCTACGTAATTTGCTCTTCTAATTGATTTTCTGCTTCTGAAACATTTTGCAGAAAATTCATCACCAAAACCGCTAAGCGATTTAACGAGCTCTTCGCAAAAGTTGTTACGCTGTTCCAAGATGGTGTTAGTCTTGGAACGTTCTTCTGAAAGTCGTTTGTTCATGTAGATGTGCTGATTGTTCTTCTTGTTTAACGCTAGCTCTAACTTCTTCATTTCAGTTTTGTGATGTTTCATAGCCAGTTTAGACTTCAAAGCTTTATCAACAAAATCGTCATTAACATCTTTTAAGCTTTGCAATTCGTCTTCTTGCATTCTTTTGTTGGCCATTTTCTCATGTTTCTCTATGACTTTCCGGACATATGCAATGCAACTTTTCTCGATTTTTGACGTTTTAAATACTAACAAAAACAACATTGTCAATCCAAACGTTTACAAACCAACCTAACCAAATAAAAAGTGTTCTGTTAAAAAGATTTTTGCAGAATTCAAACACACTCCTCCGTTGATCCTTCCAGCTCACATAAGCTTCTTGTAGTGTTTAATGTCCAGTTAAACCCTCGAGATCGCGTTAGAAAGGTCTATATCGCTTATTGAATGTTCCCTCTTTAATGAGCGATAGCCTCTCAGGCATAGAAGTGTAGATTTTTGATCTAATAAAGCTCGTTGCTTTAGCCACACTAACATTTCTCTTTTCTGCAAACATTTCCGCAAGACGTTTGTAAAAAAACGTTGCCTTCTCGTCCCATGCCATCATTTGTTGAGAATACCAACGGGGTGAAAGAACCATTTTTCACGCTGATGACGCGTTCGTTGTAATGTGCTTTTTTTTCGTCTTCATTTCGTTTAAAGCATTTATTGAGTTCTAATCCCCTGTATCTCAGAGCGTTAAGGTCAAAGACTCAAATATCGAAAAATGCCCTTTGACCAGGGGTCCAGAACCCAATTGTGCTGATGTCGAGACGAGCTTCTTGGTTTCTATTTGCACTTCTATGTTGCATCGGTTCGCCTTGCAATTCGATCAGCATTCGTTCTCGCCTTACATCTTTGCAGATCTCGTTCAGCAAAATGGAGGTGATGCCGCGTACTTCGTTATGCCGCAATGTGACGAAGCCACCCTTCTTGCATGATAATGCATGCTGTAGATCAAATCTGTTTCCGCATACACATTCAGTAGGTAGTTTTGGTAGTGCCCAGTTATACCTGATACACAGAGCGTCTCGAAATTGCTCCTTATTGAGTTCATAGCCAAGGTCTTTAATCGGCAAACAAGTTAGCCAATTCGAAGTGCCAACCATTTTGTTGGCGTCATTCAACCTTTTTTCTTCTTTTTTTATTTCAGATCGTAGTTTTTCTAACTTGTCAATGTATTGTTTGCGTCGTTCACTTTTTATTGCCCCGATTGTCTTTCCGTCATCTCCGATGGATTCTTCCAGTACCTCTTTTTGGAGCTGATATATCAATTGTGATGAGTTTTCGTGTTTTATTGGAGCGATTTTACAAACGTTTTTAATCCCAAGGCCTTCCGATCTCGGAGGCAGTGATAACAGTATACGTTCATTGTCGTTGACCAGATGTCCACCGTTAATGGCTGGAATGAACTGATGCCTGATTATTTTTTCGATCGGGGATAGATAGGATTCAATTCCAGGTATTGTACGGATGAAGTAAGAAAATCGATGTTGATACCCACTGACGTAGCACGCGTATGCATATTGTGGTTGAGTTAACGCGATTCTTGTCAACATTTTTCAGAATTGTCTTGACAATTCATCCGACCATTTGACAACCAACTTGTTACAATACTCATTCTTGTATTCCTCACTACCTATCACTGCACCAAGATGTCTCTCTCCTCTAGTTGAAATCTGGATGGTGCTACTTCCAAATAATTCATTCGCTTCTCCAAGAAATCGCTCTTTTACTATTAACCATGCCTTCTGTGATTGAGGGAAATAACCAAATAGTGGACCTATGGTTGTTATGCTTTCCCACCATTTCTTTAATGATTTACATTTTCCAACTGCCGTTATGTCATCAGCGAAAGCAACCATTTGATCTTGTTCAGTAATAACCGTCATCATCACATCAAGCAAAGGAGTTATACCGATCGCATACACTGCCATACCCAGAGGATCGCCTTGAGTTGTTCCTTCATTTGAATGCAACTCGGTTCCCCCAATGACGAACAATCTTGCTGGTATGTTGTAGCAGTTGGTTACGTAGTTTGCAAATATTGGACACAAAAGTCGAATATTATGAAGAAGAGCTCGTCTATTGATATTGTTAAATGCGTTGGCTGCATCCACGAGTAGTACAACTTCTGCTTCTTCACTCTCAAACACTCGACGCATCGCATGAATGGCTGCTTCGCTGCCGGCTTTTTGTCCTGAGCACATTTGAATCTTTCTGCATGAGTCTATTATGTCTCTCTTCACAATATACATCGCTACCTTGCCACAAATCCTCCTCAACACTTTCCCCACACCAATGGGTCGTACTCCGGGTCTTTCATCGAGCGGTACCAATCTACAGGCTAAAAATCCTTCCAGCGTTTCATCGAGTAACGTTTCCGTACACAGTTTCTTCACGACGTTTGCTATCGCTACTCTCAGGTCTCTCCCGCAATCACCGTAAAGTTTTGAGGTTATTGGTCCCCTCCAGCCATCTGCGTTCATACCAGAAGGCCCAGATTCACCTTTTGTTGAGAGTGCTGCTTTCAAAACCAGCGATTCGTCAATGGCGTCGTACACAATTGGATTTATTGTTACATATGGTCCTTGCAATGTATTGTCTTCACTAATGTCTTTACCAGCAGGATGTTTGTCTCTCAGCAATGCAATTGTATCATCGTTTAAGGGTAAGATCCCACCAGCCATGTTGTTCGTTAGAAGCTTTATCGCACCATTAACATTCCCTCTTGACATCTGGTCTTTAAATCGTCTCGAGATGCTTTCAATGTCTGTTCTTTCTGTTGCCTTTGGAAGTCTAGATTGTAATGTATCTGCCTCATTCATCAAACCTTCGATATCACCTCACACAAACACATAACACATAACACATGTTGCGATGTATACAACTGCGTTCTTAGGATTGCGTTCTCGTCATTCAACTGCTTAGTTTGTTTGCATGCGTCTTAGCTCTCTTCTCTCATCTTAACTTCATCTCCAGAACCTTTGTTTCCATAACTTCTTCGCAAAGTTCTTTAAAAGCCGAGTTAATTGCCTTTTCTTCTCAAATAAAATTTCAAAATGACTCTCGAAAATCGACAGCTACACACTTTTGAAAAATGTGCAGAGTGATGATTTTTAAGCTTATTTGACGTCACTTATACGCTGGCAATTTGACGTCATAAGTATTTACTCAACTTCAGGAGGCAATTCTTTACGATGAGAGTTGTAGACAGATGGAACAGCCTCCCTCATGAAGTTGTTACTGCGGAGTCACTGAAAATCTTCAGAAATATGTTTGATTATTTGATTATTTGTTAGATTATGTTTTTCTTTGCAAGATACGGCAAAATACAAACCGTTACCAGCGATTTTTCGATTTTTTTCTTCTCACATTTTTATGCATTTTCAAGATTTTGATTTGGAGAAAAAAACTTTTCATGAATCCACGGATGACTTCCAAACAATTCCGATTCGCCAAAATAAATCCACACATTTTTCTAAATCTAGAACAGAAATATTGTCACGGGATTGAGGGACAACTAAATTAAAGTGTTCATCAACGTTAACCTCTTTATCCACTGTTCCGCAGGTTTTTAGAAAAGCTTCTGAATATCCTGTCTTTCTCTTTTCGTAGGATTCTTGTTTACTTGTTTTTATCGTTGTTGCTGTAGCGAAATCGAAAAAATACCAAGAATAATTTCTTCCTTAGTTTCCACATATCTTTCTTGAACAATCTCCTTATATTTTTCCAACAGAAGATGGTCTTAGGTCAGTTATCTGAAGCTGTTACTGTTACTGATGAATTGAAGAAGAATTACGTTTTAATTTGCTTAGTCCCATCTCTTATTTAGCCGCAAGATTTGACAGTTAATTGCTCAACTAAGTCATTTATTAAAGCGATGGTGGAAGAAGGTGAATCACATAAAGATACCGACATAAAATTTACTTTAAAAGTTTTGAAACCTCTGCATGCGAGTTGGGTTTGTGGTTTGTACAATTATTTTTGACTTCGTCAAAAGTTGTTATTAAAAACGGATGGCATGCTGTTAAGCATTGCAAGAGAGATTCTGCGAAGCTGACACTTTTTTCTTGGAAATCATTTTCCTCATCATCAGCATCCTCATCCAAAATTTCATGCGTTTCCTTGTTTACATTATTTTTCTTTGTGATGGCATTGATGCAATATTCGCATATTGTTTGTTGCCAGGCAATTTATTTTTGGTGTAGTTTTTCCGCCTTGCTTTCAAGTTCCTTTCGAAATCCGCTTTGTTTGACATAGAATGTACCTAGTTCCAGTACTTTGACCCAATACAATAGTTATTAGGCAAAAAAATTATCTCGCTTCGTAGACCCCAACTAGATCCAAGTTTTTATCAATATTTGAGCGACGGGTTTATCTTTTCAAATAGATTCCTTATGTTTTCATTCCATCAATAACCTTGTATTTCAGGACACAACGGTTTTCTACAGCGTGATTTTAGAGCTGAAACATACCTCAACAAAGACACATTAGCAGAGAGTCTTGTGCTTCTACAGCAAGTACTAACATTTGTGTTAATAAGTTACATTATAGTTTTTAAAATTTTCCATTTGTCCTTAAATATGGTGCTAATATGGATGGTTTTTCTTTAAAACAAATTTGTCAGTGTTTCTCTTCAACTGTATGGTTTCATTTAACTGCAAATCATGATTATTTCGAAGTAGACCATCAGAGGATGAACCCAGAAGTCCTCACTTACTGAAAATACCTTTATTACTGTTATCGCCATAAGACCATGGCCCATTTGCAAGTACAACATAGTTTACAGAGATATCGTCTCTTACAGAGGTCCTCTTATAAACACCCTTAGGTTTTCTAATGCGCAACACTGACTCTGAATCTTTTGCTCTTCCAAGATCACTCTACTCTACTCTTGATATCAAAAAAAGACTGTTTGGTCTTATCATTGGACAACATTCTTTCGAAAAAATATTTACAAGTCAATGTTAACTACTGCCTCCTTGTTGTACAGCTTGAAAAGAGATTTATTCGATGAACTACTGCACTTTCGAAATTCAATTATTCAAAATAGCTAACAATTTGTTTAGCTCAGTGATATTTCCATTCACTAAGTGGTGGTATGTATACATTATACATTATAATCTTACCTAAAGATGAGAATTTTTTTGAAAATAATAGCAAGTTTGACGTGTTTCGAGTTTTATTTTCAAAAATGTATCGTAATATTCGTTTTACAATTGCAAGCTATGCGCCTACAAAATATGATAAATTCTTTTGACAATCACGTGATTATCATTTGATCGTTGGTGCGTCACCGAGCAATAAAGTTGATTCAAATACATGACAGATTTATTTTATTTAATCATTTCGCCAAAACAACAAAAGTTACAATTTATCCAAATATATACATATACAACAAATACATACACATTTATTTAATGATCTTTGAATGTATTAAGTCGGCAGGAAACTCAAGGAAAAACTTTAAGAAGTTTTATCATAGAGTACCTTTAGTTCAAGTTATGAAAAGATTTACGAAAATTATATATGTGTATGTACGTACTACAACAATTTCAAAAGTATAAACGCAAATATTATTTACATTTTCTGATATAATCTCAGCGTTGTATGATATATAACAGTAAAAATAAAAAGAAAAAAGAAAAGGAGAATGAGAAAAACAAAAAAAAGTTAAAAAAATTCTTGTTCATTATCATGTTCAAGAAGAAGAGACTTTATAGTCTTCTTAAATTGCAAAAGGGTAGTAATTTCCTTCACTTTTAAAGAAATAAAATTATTCCATAGAAAGGGAGCTCTGTATGAAAAAGAAAATAAGCCAAGTTTACTCTTCTTTAGACTTACGCAAGTCGTAATGGAAATCTCGTAAATTACATTTGTTTGTAAAGACTTCTGGCACCAAACCTTTACTTAGTTTGAAGACAAATATTAAATTATGGTAAATATTGAGTTGAAAGATATTTAAAGCATTAAGTTGACTTAGTAATGATTTGGCATGCGCAAACCTTTCACAATTAAAAATTATTCTCGATGCTCGTTTTTGCTGACGATACAAATACATGAATTTTGATTTATGCGTGCTTGCCCATGCAATATTTGCATAACTTAAATCACTATGAACAAAAGAATAATACACGTCCTTTACACACGTCCATACACGTCCTAGATCTTGTTTTCAAAGTAAACAAAAGACCATTGTTTCTATATAAAGTACTCACTCCAGAATAAACAACAGGAACTACAAACAGATGTGTATTTATAAGAGTGAAGACATAAAATGGCGTTGGAATATTTCAGCGTAGCGTTGCCCGCTCTTTTAACTTTTTTTATTGTTTTTTTAACATACAATATTTGGAACTGGTCCTTCGATCCGCTTAGAAAGTACCCATCGCCTAAAAGCCATTTCCTTTTCCGACATTTGATTCACTTAACTGGCGATCATGTAAACGTATTAAAGAAATGGAGCAAAGAGTTTCGCGAACGTGGTTTGTACGTGTTTGAACCGGTCTACGGTAAGTGACGTTTAAAATTACTTGTCATAACTTTACTTTGTTTTATTAAAAATAGCTGTATAATTTTCTGTCTTTTACAAATATCTAACCCTGACAAGCTGTATATATAAACCTTCAAAAATTGGTTTTGATAATACTTTTCTCTGATGAGATCATGTCTCTTTTGTGAAAATATTGGATATAACTTAAGATTTTCCACCCAATGACTTTGTCAACAACAATGCATATCACATTTAAATTCCACACATAATTTCTTAAGTAGAGAATATTGCGTCATCCCGTTTGTGTGTATTCAAACAAAAATATAATGCTTGCCTTTTTTAGGGATGTTTTGGTTTTTGGCATGCGTTCTTTTAATTATTTTACTGCTTTATAACGATTTTATTCGATATTTTATTGAAGTAGCAACAAAAACTTTATAAATTATGTGGCCCATTTTTTAGCAAACTTCTGAACGCAGATACTGCGTTTTCAGCAAGGTAATTTTTACTTGGTCACTCGTGTTTTTGCATTTTATAGTAGCATGTTACTAAATTGTAATGAGAAAGTGTGTCATCTGTTGAAAATCTTAGGGAGATGAACTATTTATATCACTATAATAGCAAAATGACCCGAGTACAAGATGCACTGATGACTACATCCAAAACGTTTAAAACAATTTTTTAATAATCCATGCCATTATAACTGTATGCTCGCTTTTATGTGTTATATAAGTATATACCACGTTGCGGTCCATTATTTATGATTAGCTATATAAACCCCGTGCAAATTGCACTCGTCACTTAATATATTAACCTGCCTTTTTTAAAATTTATTTTCCCATTGCATATACATATATAAATTTTGTACAAACAACTGCGGACTCGTTGAAGTCCGTTTGATTGGTCTTATCGTCGAGAACCGTCTTTTATCGTTACAATCATAGTAAACAAAATTCAAATTTACCAGCAGCTAGCTAATATCAAATACGCGTGTATACAAAAGCAAATGCGATAAAAGATAAAACGATTGTCAGAGAACACGAAATTTCAATTCAAAAAGCTAAAATCATATAAAAAATCAAACAAATGTTAATCCTTCAAAAGTTTTTCTCAACATCTTGAGAAATCAAAAAAAAATTTAATTTTTTCTTAAAAACATCAAAACTTTCTGCATTTGTAAGAGTACTCTCCCTCCAAAATAATATTATTCCATAAATGCGGAACACGATAAAAAATACAAAACTCCTCGACATTAGATTAACATTTTGGTTTGAAAAGGTTTTCTGTTCTCATAGTGTATTTGTTTTACGGTTTAAATTTAAAAATGTCATTAAAAATTTCAGATAACACTGTTATTTGATAAATATCCAATATATTTGCATCAATAAACAAAGACGGCTTCCAGTGTGTTAATTTGTCTTTAAAATAAATTGTTCTTACTGCATGTTCTGACAACGATGAAGAGACTTTAGTTTTGATTTATGCGTACTGCCCCATACTATATTTTGCGGTAACAATGAACAAAAGAGAAGTAAAGTTGTTTTAATAAACATTTGTTCAAATAACTCTTAGCTTTATAAAGAATACCTACGCTTTTAAAAACGTTTCCACAAATGTAAAGAAATGTGAGGCTTTCAGGTGAAATTCTCGTCAGTGTTATTTATTTGCGTTGAGCCAATTAGAAACATTTACCAATTCCTTGTTCATTTTTAAGAACAGTCCATCTATGTTTCTATCAGAAATAAATATATTGGTATCGTCTGCAAACATAATACGTGACAATAACGTAGAGGATTTATGGCATGGCAGTCATTAATATAGACGAGAAATAAGAGTGGTCCTAATATAGAACCCTGCGGCACTCCACAAGTTATTTTACAATAATTGCTATTATTATCTTCACACATAATTTTTGTGTTCTGTTACTTAAATAACTTTGAAACCATTCCAGACATTTACCCCTTACATCGTAATTATCAAGTTTTTTTAAGCAGTATTTTGTGATCAACAGTGTCAAAGGTGACACTGTCAAACATATTTCAAATTTCAGGTTTTTGACCGCCAATCTTTTAGCCAACTTCATCGAAACAAATTTACGGCACCAACATGATTTATAATTTACTAGGTCACCTTTGGTTTGTATTTGACGGCAGCATTTTTTTATTTTATTCTTTAGTTAATATGAATTTCAAAATCATTTAAATCGAAAGTGAACGACAGTAACAGTGATATTATTATATTTAAATTATTTATGTCGGTGTTCCTAAAAAAATATATGCATTGCTATGTTGTTTAGTTGCGAAACGATTAGTGCTGATAACTCCCGAAGTAATCAAACACGTGTGTAAGGAATCAAAAATATTTATGAGACCGACTGATGTTTTGAATAACGTAGTGCCTTTAATTGGTAAAGGTGTGCTCTCTAGTGGTGGAGAGAGTCATGCATACCAAAGAAGGGTTTTAAATCCTGTATTTTCGCCCCAGCAACTCAAAAAATACGTTCCTACTTTCAACAAGCATGTTCAGATCCTGATAGAGGTAAACATCATTTGAATACCTTTTGACATACGGTGACAGAATTATAATTTGATTGATTATTTTCAGAAATGGAAAAACGAAATATCCGGAAAACCAGAAGGCGAAAAAATCGTAGTTTACAGTGACTTTACGGCTTTAAGTTTTGACATTATTGGAGATGTGGGATTCGGTTACAGGTTTAACGCGTTGCAATCCGACCAACTTCATCTATTTTCGAAAGCATTAAAGGAAGCGGTAGAAGAAAGATATCCGATTGACACATGGAAAATGTTGCTTCTTTATTATGTTCCGTTTCTACGGGGATGTCTAAATTTATTTTCAAAGAAACAGGTCCTTGCTAATAAGATTGCCGCGGAAACAATGGATGAGGTGCGTTTTCAGTTTGAATATTGTTTTGTGTTTAATTCATCTGATACATCTCATACAATCACGCTATTTTAGCTGATTGAGAAACGGAAAAATGAACTTCAATCAGGAGATGTACCAGAGTCTCAGGAGAAGGATTTTCTCTCAGTTATGTTGAAAGCGCAAATGGCAGAAGAAAACAGTAAAATGACTAACTCTTTAATTCGTGATAACATCTTCACCTTTCTGGTTGCCGGACAAGGTACCACCAGAACATCATTGACATACATCCTTCACACATTGGCAATGGTGAGAGCAACTATAGTTTAAATTGTCACAGTTTCCTACATTACATAGCATTACCTATCAATTCTTAGAATTTTATCAGTCTATAAGATTATAAACGCAATTACAAATTTCAGCATATCAATTATTTGTAGCTATGCAAACTCCGTGCAAATTACACTCATTATTTAACCCAGAAACCTTTGTGTAACAATTTACTTGTTCAGAATTTTACTGGAATGAAATAAGACAACATTTAACATTGTCATACGCCTATCAATCTCTCATGATGAGATTAGACTTGTCTTTTGCCTTAAACAAAATTAAAAAAATTCACCTAACGATTATTGCCACGTGAAGGTAAACCATAGGTCGTAGCTGATCCGAACAATACTCATCATAGTTGAAATTCTTGATGTGGCGGGTGGGGGTGGTGCGAGAGCTTATTGTTAAAAGAGGTTGAGCTAGAAGAAACTGATCATTTAAAAACAAATTATAAATCCTTTGTTAGACATTAATAATGCTTAGACATTACTAGTATTACTGTTTTATTTTAAAAATAAAATAAAAATACAAACAATAATACGAAAAGATGTTTTATTTCAACCAATCAAATGGTTTTCCTTGGGCAGCCTCTACTCGTGTTTTATTCCATATTTATCATTGTTTGCGTTTTCGAATTCTTAGAAAGACCAATGACAGGACTCTGATATTATTATAGACAGATTATATGTACATTGCGAGATTATATTGTTATATATATATGTAACTAACTATGTTAGTAAGTGCTGTTTGTAAATTAACTTTATTCCTATAATATAGAAAAATATTCGTATATTTTGGCAGCATTTGGAAATTCAAGAAAAGTTGCGATCAGAAATAAAACTCTTGATGTCAGCTTACGAGGACATTACATACGATAACTTGAAGAAATGCACGTACTTGGAATGTGTGATTAAGGAATGTCTTCGTTTGCATCCACCGTTTGCTTTCGCGGGGAGAAAATGTGCCACTGATCAAGTTGTCGATGGTCATCATTTTCCCGCAAATGAATTTATTGCATATGATATATTAGCAAGCAACTTGGATCCAAACATTTTTAAAGATCCCGAGACTTTTAATCCTGACCGGTTTTTAACAGGTTGGAAAATTTACCAAAAAAAATCATACAGGACTATGTCATATCACTTTTCGTTTAGATGCAATTCCGGCTAACGCATTTTTAACGTTTGGATATGGTATCTTCGGATGCATTGCCAAGGCATTTGCAATGACGTCGATGAAAGCGATTGTCGCAAATCTCCTTCTTACGTTTCGTTTCAGTCTCGACAAAGAGGATATGGTTCTGGAGAAAAAGTTATTTTTTGAAATTGGCACTAAAAAACCTATCGAGATTATTGTGCAACCTTTTATGTAACTTAATATTACGTTATTAAAAATTTTTGTTATTGATCCAAGCGGTGATTAATAAGGGTTAGTGTTAGGGTTAGCTACACGACAGTGGTATCGCTCCTTCACAGTGACAATTGTCTGTTTATTTGGGAGTGTCTATTTTATCGTGCTTTTATGTTATCTTTTCAACGTATAAATATAAACAATGTACGTTGAAACTTCCCTTCCATGGAAGCTCTCCATTCGTTACAATTCCTAACGGATACCTTTTGCAAGCGTAAAAAGATTTGTTATAAAGTTAATTTCCGTTTCCTCGGTGGAGACAGTGGAGACTCGTATATTTCCGCTATAAACAGTCGGCTATAAAGAGGGTTTTATATCAGAGTTCGCCCGTGATTTTATCCGTTCCTAGAGACGGTATCTGCTATAGACAAGTTTCACTCAACACAATATCGTAAATAAAGAATAACAAATTAAAAAAACGTTAAGAAACCGGTTTACAGTATAGTGTGCTCATGCGCAGTATTGCTTTCAATGTGACGTCAATTTAATCTCTGGTATCACACTTTAATAGGTTGAATATGGCTGAACTTTGATAAAAAAAATTCTCTTTTTTCTGTGAAACATAAATCGAATGATTTTCCGTTTCCCCGTATGGTATGCTTATCTCGAAATTTTCCAAGTTACAATAGGGTCACCAAATTCCTTTTTAACATTCTAATTCTCACTGGATGTTGCCCTCTCGTGTCAGTTCTTTTGTGGTTGACAAAACCCGATTTAAATGTCGATTCCGATATAAGCTTTGTTTGTATTTTCTCGGTTTGGAGAGATGTTGGCTTTATAGATGATGCAAGAAGAAATCAACTGATTTAAAGGTTCATATTTATCAAGAATAGTTTGGCGACGTTTGTGTGAACATTTTTACTGTATGGTGGATTGAACCATGTAAAATAGTGACGTAATAGTTTTTGAGATGCCCACATTTTGATATTATTTTAATAAATTTTCTTTTTTTATTAGAAATGAACTTTAACATTTTCGCAACAGAGATTGCACGTTTTCGTTGATTGGTTCTACGGACTACACCGATTTAGAATGCTCTATTGTATCGTTGGGTCGGTCTTTTTATGATATATATATGTACAGTTCTTCTGCATATTGTTTCTTTCCAGTTAGTGACTTTCCATTTGAAGCTTCAATTGCAGTTATTTTAATCTTAGTGCGATTTGTTAAATCTTTTATTGTATCAATTATTATTTTAAGAATCAGTTTCAATTTACTTAAACTGATTTTGAAATCATTTCGATTCTCCAAATGCTTCTTAAATCTTAATATCTCAATATGGTTCTTGCGTCTTTCCGGATTTGAATTCTTCATGCGCCATTTCTTTAAACGTTTGAATTAACAACAGAATTATGAGGTTTTATTGAATTATTTAAGGTTCTCATTTGCCTGAAAGCAATTCATTTCGCCTTCTTGGTCTTATATTTACCAGCGACCTCTTATGGCGATCTTATATTGAAAATATAGCTAAATCAACTGTCATGAAGGTTGGTTCTCTTTTACGAGAAATGAATTACCTCACTCCTGAATGCGTCCTTTACTTATACAAATCATCAATTCGTCCATGTATGGAATACAGCTGCCACATTTGGGCAGGTGCACCAAAAAATTGCCTGAATTTGTTAGACCGTGTTCAACGGCGTGTTTGCAACGCAATTGGCGAAAACCTTTCTTTGAAATTGGACTCCCTATCACAGCGGCGGAACGTAGCGTCTCTTTGTCTTTTCTACAAGTTTTTTTATGGTCGTTGTTCAAGCGAACTATCATCTCTTACACCTCTCAAAATTTTTCTCAGTTCAACTAGGTTGTCTTCTTCGTCTCACCAATGGACTGTTTGTGTTCCAAATTGTCGTAGGGATTTTTATAAAAACAGTTTTTTTCCGCGAACGTCCAGACTTTGGAACTCCCTTCCATCTACATGCTTTCCTTTTGAATTTAACCTTCAACTGTTCAAATCTAATGTTCATCGCTACCTTAAATCTGCTTAACTTCTTCTGTAGCTCTTTACTCGCAAGTGGCCTTTTAGGCCTTGTTTTGAGCAATCTTCAATAATAATAAAAAAAAATGAAATTATAGTTGGGTCTTATTTTTTCCTGGTTATTTTAAACAGCTATCGTCTTTTCGAGCTTCAGTTTCATTGTTCATCGCTTAGGTTATATCTGCACCAGAAAAATATCTTGCCTCTCGCAATGTTAAGGTTCCAACCGAAAAGTCAAGGGTTCGAGACATGGCTTACTAAATACATAATGCACTGTTCTGTTTTTATTGATCTAAATAGTATATACCTGTGACAAATTTTGTAAATTTTCATGAAGTAGAACAAAAGTTATACTGGTTTGAATATACAGTTTACCCATTTTACCCCTAAATTGGTGATGAGTGACGTCATCAAAATTGTTAATTTTCATGATTTTTGTTTTGAAATATTAAAATATCTTAGTAAGATACATATTTTGTGCAAGTTTTGTGTAAATCTGATAGAGCTAGAACATAATTAAATACTCTCCTCACAATAGAATTCAATGGCTTCCAGCCGCACGCTAGCATGACCAGTTATTTAGTAAGCCATGATGCTATCGCAAAGTTGCGGTTGTAAATAAAAACGCCGTATTTTGTCAATAATAACTGTAGCACAAATGGGAGCAATTAAATACACAAAAACTCCAGGTCGATGTTTTCATGATAATGCTTAATGAGCGTTCTGGGAGCCTCGTTACAAAAAAAAACAACAACAGATTCTTTGTGTTTAAATTAATTAGCGCTTTGCTTAAAACAAGATTATGTGATTTTCCACAACTCAGTAATGTTATTCCAGGTTTGTTTGCATTCCCAATTGTTTCAATCCATATAGTATTGACATCTTCATCAATCTTGGTATTACAATCAATTACAATTACAATTATTATAGTCGATGAAGGACGCGGTCATTGTTGACCCTGGCCTCGCCGATCCGATCCTTTATACTCTTTATTGTGTTTCATTAGACAGATTAATGCGTTAGCGTCCATCTCCTCTCCAGGTGTGAATGGTCATCAAACACCTTCTCACAAAAGTCTAAAGACTAGAGTAACGTAGCAGGTTTAGTGTGTTACCAGTAGCAAGTCTGACCAACCTGACCTTAACTTGGCCATACACAAACAAAAACAAAATATGTGATATTAGAAATCTGATTGACAAGCTAGCAAAACTATCAAACAATAAGAAAACGGCAAGAATACTTGCTGAAACAATTTGGCAAAAACACTTCCATTCCAACACAACATAGCGGCACTGAACAAAAAACGACAACTAAAAGCTGTACGCCCAAAACATCAAATCCTGCGATGGAAAAAATACCACTAAAGCACATTGCTAATTACAGTAACATATTTATTAAAGATAATATTGATAGTATTATTTATTTGTGTTTGTGTTATTATATCCATTTCGAGTAAAATTCCATCTCAGCTTTGAAGCCGTCGTTGAGTCTTTCCGTATGGCCTTGCACTACTTCGATTTCTTTTCTTTTGGCGTCAACAAACCAGTTTACGAATTCCTGGCCCAGGTATTCCGTTAGTGCTGTATCATTTTCCATTATGGTCAGTGCATCGCCTAGAAATATAATTCGGTGTCAATGAAATAATAAATCGTGGCGGTACAATTAAACTTTGTTGAAATATAGAGTTGTGGTATTTACGATATTCATTCAATTATAGAGCTAACTGTCATAAAAAGTGTTTTTGTTGCATTTAAAAGACTAATGCGTTCACGTTGATTAACAGAACACGCTTCTAAAGCGTCTTTTATCGTAACGTTATGTGTTTCGTTACCATAGCAACGAGATTGTTGTTAAGTAGTATGTTCGCACCGAGACTCGTGGGAAGTACCCCGCAAAAATTCTCTTCATTTCCGGGTGGTGGCAATGTTAGTTTGTTTTTAATTCCGTCCATACCAGCTGCCACCTGTCCGGCCAATGCAAGGTACGGGTTCATTGCGGCGCCCGGCAACCGGTTTTCCAAGTACGTAGCCTTACCCGCACCTCTCGCAATAACGCGAATCATTGTTAGACGATTTTCGACGCCCCACGTGATTAGGTGTGGCGTCCCTGCGAAATAAAAAACTGTGGTAATATGGTATCATAAACTTCAAATTATGCGTGTGTTCGTTCATTGGCGGAAAACAATGAATATACCGTTAATCCTCGAATTGGCCCACTGGGATATATGTATATATTCATCAATACTTCATAATTGTTCAGTTCAAAATATCAATGTCTTCGGCATCATCGATTGCTTCATCGAGGATCAAGTAAGGAGGGCAAGCCTCTTGTATATCTGTCTCATCAGGAACGAACGGATTTTTCTCTGTGCCGTCGAGCAATTGTAACTGGGCCTTTAGCACTGAGCGGGGAGGGGGGGGGGGGCTAATAAAAAAAATTAGATTCAATAATGGGGGCTTATTCGAGGGGAGGGCTTATTCGAGGGGGGGGGGTCAATTCGAGGATTTACGTTACAATGGCTACAATAATCAATCTTGACAAATGGACGAATGGTGTCCACCAGAATCTAAACAGGGGAATGCTCGAAATTATATCATATATCTACTAAGTTCTACATGTTTTGGGAAATGCTGAAAAGTAATATTTTCATCAAGACATCGTTGGATGCAATTACCTATATTCCTGGTGCTGCCTTCCGAATGGAGTCTTCGCCAGCAGTTTACCGTGGGGCACATGATTGCTAGGGAAAAATAAATCCATAACAGTTTTTTTCCGAATTAAAAATTCCGTGGGTTTCACTGAGATGCTCAATGTCAAACTTCTTCCCGTTTTGAGAAACTCTCCGGTGTAATGTGAATATAGCCCTAGGGAACAGAGATATATTATGATTATCAATACCCACCAGAGAGTGCAGGCGCATGCTTTAATATTCCAGCCAACCAGTATTCGGCTATTTTACTCAACCCTGACTCTGATTTCTCATCCCACATTGCATCCTCCACAATACCGCTTTCACGCGCCCACCATAACGAGTGATTAAAGTGACTTGAGTTCCCCACTTTATCTCTGAGCGGCTTCGACATGAACGTAGCTCGCCCGTGTTGGCCCGGCTTCTGTAAAATCTCTTTCGCAGCCGTTTTGAACATGAACTCGTTGTCCGCTCCCTCGATTCCCATGACTGGTTTGAGAACAACTTCAATTTGTCCTGGCGCAAACTCCGTTTGAAGTGTCTCAATGGGTATTCCTGCTTTTTCGCACATTTTTGAAAGGTTCAGTAGTTCTTCTTCAACGACACTAAATGCTTGAGGTATGTACAGGGTACCATCATTGAATAGAGGATCCCCTGAAAACCAAAAAATATAGCCTTCGTTTGTTCTCGGATATAATTTCGGATATAATTGTTATGTTGTTGTTGATTGATTGATTCAAGGCCATTGGAATGTTAAGAATGCTAAAAGGATAATTCTGCCCATTCCCTCATCTCTTGCACCCCACTATGTGAAAAATGACAGGCTGTATGAAGAAAGAAATTTCATTACAAAAACCTTTTAAACAGCCGTTTCTGTTTGACAACGAAAAATACTCTTTCATAGAATTGAGTACGCACCTTCGTCATTGAACATTGTGAATTCCATTTCGATGGCGTGTAGAAGTTTTAACCCGTGGTCTGTTTCCAGTTGTTCACAGAGCCTTCGTGCCATGTAGCGTGGACAAGCCTGCTGTCTCTGACCATCAATTCCCCAGAATGTTTCACAAAGCACTCCTGTAAAAACAACATATAATCGCCGTATTTAATTCTATCTGGCATTTCTCTAGAAACGACAAACGTATAACGTTTTGCAAGCGTAAAATAATCATCGCCATGCATCAACAAACCTCCTATTGAATAATCGTTTCCCGCCCACGACAACAACCTTGGACTTGATGCGTCTTCCGCAGGCGTCAGTCTAGCATCTGTACACCTGACACCATCCAACCTTGTCGCATCGCAGTTAAAATAATTATCAAACGAAAGCAGGAGCGTTTTCCAAGCCATTCCAGGTCCTTTCTTACGCATGTACGGGAAGGCGCTCTTCGTCACAACTTTACATCTCGCGATTCCTTGAAAATCTGCCACCATGAAACGCAAGAAATCATGCTCCTCTTCACGTTCGTTTTTTCTTTCTTTCTCGACCATCGACTCTTTCATATTGACCGTCTCAGCAACCAACAAAAGTGCTCTCGAACTGAAACATTTAAAATTGATCTCAACATCCTTGTTCTTTTTTGAACAAAAAAATTGTGTTTTCTTATACGTATTTTTGCGCTGCAACGTTACCCATTATAAATATAAAGTGTAATATCTTCGGACCAAAAACTTGCCCTTCAATTTAAAGACTTCAGTTTCATGTCGAAGCATAACATGATGCAATCTTATTATAAATGTACTACTTTAGCGATGGTATACGATTGTACTTTCACGTATTCTTAACTCAAGAGCTTCACTCACCTCGGTTGATCGGCACCAGCATCGACTCCCATTTCATGAAATAATTATTCGCTCTTGCACTAACCTCTGTCAACCAGATATAAATATATATGTCATATCCGCGTAAAACAACCTTTAACCACGTGTTCCCTTAATGCCATGATGGTCTATTCACCTCATAGTTGAATAGAAAGCTGAATAAATGAACGCAAAATACAACTGAATACATGATTTAAAGCCAAAGGCGTTCATTAACACCCTCGTGATTTTTTATGAAACATAAACAGAGTATTATTGTAATCGCGTATAAACTATGACGTATTTATATCTAAAAATAAACACGAGTAGAAGTTCGTAGAAACACATTCTCAATGTTGTCGGCCTATCGGGTGTTTCGTTTGAAGAGAGACTACGCATTGCGTTCATTAAAATAATTTGAGAAATTTTGTGGTCAGGTTTTTTATACGTGACATCAGCTCAGGGGAAACGTGCAAGGGAGACTTTACGAGACAATCCTTGACATACAAAAGTTTTGTCCGCTAAACACAAGATACAGGAAACAGATTTAAAAACTAGAAAAATAGAAAACATAAAGGAATAATAAACATCGCTTTCTAAAACATAGAGCCACACAAACGCTAAGAAGTTCAAACATATACAGCTTGGAACGAACTCACATCAATAGCATGCACTTCACTAAAAGGCGATACGTGTCGCAGATACGTTGCAAAATATGCAAAACCCAATACACATGCCGGTAATTAAACGCAATAAACGCGCACAACATCACAAAAGGTAAATTGCAACAAAAGCGGATGATTTTTAACATAAAACTATTTGCGTCTTGAACTGAAGCCACAGACCAACTGTAGGCACTAACACAGATTATTGATAAGAGAAACAAGCACACTTTTTGCATACCCATGTGTCTTACACGTTAGGATTTATGTTTTCAAACAAAGTTGCGGAGCGATGTTTGGGTTAAAAAACTTACATTTGTTCGCTTTGGAAAACTTCCCTATTCTCGTCCAGTTTAATATGCCGAAAGAGCATACTATTGAGCATGTAAGGCTCGCGATTATGCGATTATGCGAGTTTTTGAATGGGTTTTGTCCTATTATCAGCTACCTTTTTTTAACAGAATTCATTAAGTACGAGTGTGATCTCCCGGTGGAGCCAAGTCTTTGCCGAAGCATGTGTTTGAGTTTAACAGTCTCTGAGTAATTGGAAGACTGCCAAGCCTAGTATGTAACACTAAGACATTATCATAGAGAAGAAGTACCTGACAAAGAGGTGATTAATGCCAACGAAACTGCTCCAGTATCCATGACACCTTCACCAATTGTGTTAGCGGCAATGTGTGACGAAAATTGCAGTTTTAGAAATGACGCTGTTTTTAGACAATCTTGGTAAGCTACAATTGACTCTAAGCGCCGATCCATATGTATGCACGCAATAAATGTTCTTATCGACATCGCCTCCTTACTTTGTTACAAATAGGCAAACTTTCCCCATTTGTAGCAAAATATAATTACTACCTTAAGGACATAAATTAATGCTGGTATAAAAGAATGCGTCATAAATGTTTGCGAATTAGGCCTAAAATCGCAAAATTAAATGTCGCAAACGATCAGGGCGGTACCCAAACTGCAAACATTTATGTCGCAAAATATAAAGATTTGTGGCTAAACACAAAAATTTATGTCAGAAAATACAAATTTTTTTTTTTTTTTAACGGTGTACATTAGTGAATGCAAAGTTTTTGATTTTTGGCGGGGAACAGTAAAGAAAGAATGTTTGAAGTCAACACTTATTTCTTCGGAATCTGAAATTTCAATGATTACATCTGATGTCTGTTTTTTGGAAGAACTGCTGCCCGTAACAACTTTTTTCTTCTGAAAAAAGGATCGGATATCTGAATTATGGCTGCCAACTTTAGACCCATTTTACCATGTCTATCCACTGGATGAGGAGACGTGGAGATTCAAAGCCGCAGTTATAACTGGTGGTATAGACATTGAAAATTTTGTGACGCCGAAAGAAAGCTTCCAATCAGATTCGAAAGATGAGTGGGAGCCCGATGGTGAAACAGATGACAATAGCGAACGAATGATAATGGATAACAATACCGAAAGAAACATACTGGAAATATTAGAAGATGATGAGTCGTAATTTCGCGAAAAATTATAACAAAAATAAACAAAACATGTCCATAAACTTTATCGCATTATTATTTATTATTGTCTATGCCCGAACCAGATTTTTTCAATGTAGTAGAAAAGAAATTGAAACAAAAAAGTGAAATCGCAAAAATTAATGCCGGAAAATTTAAGGAAAAGAACAAAATCGCAAACATTTATGATGCATTCTTTTATACCAGCATTAATTTATGTCCTTTTACGGTAACCTCATTTTTAAATGTTGAGCATATATAATGGCGAATTTAGCCGAAATAGTGAAGACAAATATAGAACGACAAAATCTTGTGTGAACAGAAATAACAATTACAGGTGACAACATTATATATTCTCTTTTATCGGCTTCTTCGTTGGTTGGTCCGCTGGATCCTGAGTTGGGTGGGAGAGCACCACCGCCCGACATACCACCTGACATACCACCATCCTCGCCAGCTTGGTAAAGTTTTGTAATAATAGGTGCACGTATTTGTTCGAGTTCTTTTTGCATCAATTTCCTCTTTTTCCGCTGTTTAAGTGAAAATATGACATGCTCATAATCAAAATTCTTCTTCTTAGATGATAAACAGAAATTTTAATGAATAAAATACCTGATTGTCATCTAGCCAAGATATTGTTTCAGTACACTTGCTTAAAATGGTGGATTTGTCTTCCTCGCTGATTTTATCTTTAACTTTCTCATCTTCAACTGTCTGCTTTATATTGTAGCAATAACTTTCCAAACCGTTCTTAGCTTGAATCTTTTCTTTCGGCTTATCATCATCTTGCTTGTATTTTTCTGCTTCTTGGACCATATGGCTTCAATGTCTTTTTTCGATAATCGACCCTTGTCATTTGTGATGGTGATCTTGTTTTCTTTACCAGTGCTCTCATCAGCAGCGGTTACATTCAAGATGCCATTGGCACCGACATCAAAGGTTACAGTGATTTGGGGGACACCTCTTGGTGCTGGTGGAATTCCGGATAACTCAAATTTTCCAAGTATGTTATTGTCCTTAGTCAACCCCCTCTCGCCTTCAAAGACTTGAATGAGAACACCAGGCTGGTTGTCCGAAAACAGTTGTGTTTCTTTTGATCAAAATTGTAAAGACACCACCTGCAGTTTCGATGCCAAGAGATAATGGTACTACGTCAAGTAGAAGCACATCGTTAACAGATTCATCTTTGCAGCCGCTCAATATAGCAGCTTGTACAGCAGCTCCGTAAGCGACAGCTTCATCAGAGTTTATTGACTTGTTCAGTTCTTTATTGATAAAGTATTTCTTGAGGAGTTCTTGAATTTTTGGGATTCGTGTTGATCCACTAACTAAGACAATCTCATCAACTTTACTCTTACTGAACCCACTTCCGACATCACTTATCGCTTTACCAACCGGAGCTAGGGTACGTTGGAAAAGATCATTGCAGATTTTTTCAAATAATGGTCGAGTGATATAGAAATCTATTCCTTCAAACAATGAGTCGATTTCAATAGATGCTTGCGCACTTGCTGACAAAGTTCTTTTTGCACGTTCACAAACTGTTTGAAGCCTTCTTACAGCTCTTTTGTTACCAGAGACATCCTTTCTGTGTTTCCTTTTAAATTCCTTAATCATTTTGCTCACAAGACGACTGCCAAAGTTCTCACCACCCAAATGTGTATCGCCGGCAGTCGATTTCACTTCGAAAATGCCATCTTCAATTGCAAGAATAGACACATCAAACGTTCCACAAACAAGATCAAAAATCAAGACATTCTTTTCCTTGCCAACCTTTTTGTCAAGTCCATACGCAATGGCAGCTGCTGTCGGTTCATTGATGATTCGCAAGACATTGAGACCTACAATAGTACCCGCATCTTTTGTGGCTTGTCTTTGTGAATCGTTGAAATAAGCTGGAACTGTCACAACAACACCTTTAACTTTTTGACCGAGATAAGAATCAGCAATATCCTTCATTTTCAGTAGCACCATCGAAGAAATTTCCTAGAATAGAACTAAATAGAACTATATAGAACTCCTTTCCAAGGATAGAACTGTTTCGTTTCACCCTTATAATCGACAAAACAAAAATTACATCATACATCTAATATAGTACTAAAGTCAAGAAGTGCCACCCGTATTTTCTCACCCTTGACTGCATTTTGATGTTGTTAACATCCACCCACCCATTGATTTACTGTAAAAGAAATTTCATGCGGGTCATGTAACATCTTTGACCTTCTTTGGCCACAGTTTAATACATGGTTGCCAAGGTTAAAAAGGCCGTTGCTAAGGAAAAAATTAGAATTTTCACTCATATGTAACTAATTTAATGGTAAATAATTCAATTTTGCTTGACATGTCCTAGGATGTTTTTAATTGAAAAGAAGAAAGATTAAGCTTTCTAATGATATATGACATGTAAAAATATTTTTGTGGGTTTTTTTTTAACGGCCGGCAATATAGGTAACTTTCGGGGCCGAAAAATTTGAAATTCAAGGTGGCAGATTTTGGCGAAAAATTCACAATGTTTATGATTTATCTTAGAAGGTACATTCTTCAATATTTCAAAGTTTGAGCACATTACCATTAAAAACAAAGATTTTATAGCATATTTAAATTCTGGTCTGCAAAATCCTGGTCTGTAATTTATACATTTTTAAATTTACGATATCTAACAAACCGCTGATGCTAGAAAGTTGAAATTTTGGATTTATGATCCACCCAAGATATACATTATGGCAATATCAATATAAAAGAATTTTATTGACTCCCATGATCCTGTAGCATATTTCTGATTCTTACCTGCACTTGCTCTTAAGCCGAAACCGAAACATAAACAAATATGGGGGGTTGGCGAAAACATTTACTGTCATTACTGTAAAAACAAATATGGGGGGTTGGCGAAAACATTTACTGTCACTACTGCAAAAACAAATATGGGGGGTTGGCGAAAACATTTACTGTCACTACTGTAAAAACAAATATGGGGGGTTGGCAAAAACATTTACTGTCACTACTGCAAAAACAAATATGGGGGGTTGGCGAAAACATTTACTGTCACTACTGTAAAAACAAATATGGGGGGTTGGCGAAAACATTTACTGTCACTACTGTAAAAACAAATATGATTATTGTATTACCTACTCTGTTATTAAACTTAACTAACTCTTCATTTTTGTTGAAACAATCATCACACTGCTATTTTTCGTTTTCATCATTTAAAACCTCTGTTGGAACACATCTTGTGAAACTAGTTTAAGCAACTTTCATATTCAATCATCTCTCTGGAAGAAAGAAAAGTAAAAAAGATAGAGTAGAGATGGTCTGCCAGATAGGTATTTGACTCTATGTCCGGAAAGAAATTTAGCATCACCAACTCAAAATGCTATAACGTCATATTCTACCATTCCCGGCCGCCTTATTTTGGTGGATGATTTCGTCTGCTAACCGTTGTATGTTAGCAGTTATTTTGATAGTTTTTATTTTTCTTATCTATGGCAGCAACCGTCCACCACACCGTCTTTTTATGTTATAGAAAAGGCCAATGTAATGGAGTTATGTATCGAAAATTTAGATTTCTTACAAAAGTTTTTTAAGAGAGCCGTTTTAGCCATTCTAGTGGGTAGGAATTCTAAAAATTTTCTTGGCACGTCTCCTTAGAATACTAAACATTTTGGCATCTCAATATCACATTGATGGTTACGGCACTGGTCTATAAGGGGTATAGTTTTTGAAGAAGAAAGTAAAGAAAGAAAAGTGAAGTAAAAACAATTTCGTAAAACTTTCGCCATGCAATCTGATTGGATGGTGAGGAACCCACGAGCGTAGCCCGCCAAAATTCGGTTTTTAATAAAACCTATAATGGAGCCACATAGATTTCTGCTCCATCTTTTGCTATCTTTTTTGCATTAATCTGATTTTAGAATCAAAACAAATTTACGGCACCAAAATGATATAATCTTCGTTCGATTAACCAATCAAATCTCTCTCTTCTTATTCAATTTTATAGTAGCACAATGCAGTTAATCAGACAGAAACAATGGCGGCCCTGAGTGACGAAATTTTTGCGGGCCGACGAAAAATTTGGGTCTTTCCTGAAAAATTATTTTATACAAATGTCACTTAAAACAACCATTACTCGAACATGATTTTCTTCTTTCGAACGGTTCTGAGAAAAAAGGAATAAAAAACAAAATCGATGTCAAAGCTAAAAACGAAGTAATCGGCTTTATGGTAGAAAATGTTTGTGAAAGAAATCAAACTTTGTTGTTTTTTAACGAGACTCAAAGAACGCTCATTAAGCATTACCATGAAAACCTCTAGCCAGAGTTCTAGTGTATTTAATTGCTCCCATTTGTGCTACGGTCCATTTTTGATGAAATACGACGTTTTTTTTATTTATAACCGCTCACTAAACAACTTTGTGATAGCATGGTCTCGAACCCAGATCCTTTCGTTTAAGAGCCGAACGCCATTCCCATTGCGCTATCGACGGATAAAATGACGTATTTCATAGTTGCGTTTTTCTTTTCTCGTATTCCTGATCAACATGGTGCACTTTCACTGCGATTTTACTTTATATCATAATAAGAAACTGAGCAAAGGCCAGAAGGGTTTGTCGGACTAAATTTAGATTTCTGCGATTTGTTGAATATAACGAATTGTGAAGGACAGCTCGCTGCTATTGTTATATAGAGATACTATGTACTTTATAGAATTCTATTCATCTTATAATCTTAATAACGGTGCCCGAACATTGATCAGATGCCCTTGTTTTCTATGATTTATTGGTTCCTCTTTTTACTTCAAGCCATTTAATTTATGATGAAACTTGTATGTTTTAAGTATACGGCGCGGCGAAACACTAAATGGTGATGGCGATCAATTAGTAATGAGGCGTTTAGGCTAAATGAAAATGGTGGTGCAATGCGAAATTTTTTATTGCTATCGTTTGCGTAAATATTCTATAGATAATTTGATTTGAATTTTATTGTATAACCAACAATGTTATCAAGAGTAACAATTTTTCATTTCTTCGTCAATGGCTCAAAAGGAGAAAATTATACAAATAATAAATTCAATAAAAGTTCTTACGTCAATGAAATCGAAAACGCGATAACTACAGGTGTTTAGGCTAAAAATAAAGGTTTTCAAAAGGTCTCAATTTAAAGGCCTACGTCTTTCCCTGACTACGCAGATCGTCAAACATTGCAGTTGTCAGGTTTTACAGCATTTCGCAGGGGAAATAATCAACAGGTGGGAAACAGCGGTCCAAAGAGAACGCCGGCAACGGATACTGGTACATGAACTTTGATTTTGTCGATTGACAGGGAAGAGGAGAATCTCTTTGTTCAGAAAAATCACACGCAAAATCCAGAAGGCTGAAGTCATCCGATAATGTAAATAAAGAGCTGCGTCTTAACTCTTCGTCGTTATTAAGCGGGCAATTTCCCGGAGGAAAGTCGACGTATAATAGTTCTTTTCTGCTCGGTTCACTTAACAGATAGGTCTTTGCGATGTAGTCAAAAGATAATCGTTTTTTAAAGCTCGATTTACTATCTTTCTGTTCTTCATGATAACTCTCCTTCTTGTTCCCTTCAACGTTGTCAGTGGTTATGATGACACTGCTCTTTGATGGACTATTCGACGTTTCCTCAGGCGTGTGGCGAGTGATTTTAATGGTCGGGCAAACCGTTTTATTGCTTTTTAACTTGCGCTGAGGCGGAATTAACGCTTTCGATATTGAACCAAACGGATTTAGTTTAGACTTAATCGCGTTACAGCTGCTGGAAAGATTGTACGAATACGGGGAATGTTGCCTCGCATTCAAACTCATGAACTTGTTTTCGATTGATTTCCGGCTCTTCACTGTGCACTTGCGCGCCGAAACCTTCTCTGGTGGCGTCTCGTAGAACCCAGCGACAACGCGTTTGTTAAGTTTAAAAGCGAACCTTCCCGTGTGTATAGATATGGCATTCGCATACAGACCTATCAACTGCTCACGCTTTTTATGTAGCTCGCACAAAACGTTCTCTATCTTCACGTCGCCATTTTTTGCAGCCACCATCCTCACTTTCATGGTCAGCAAATTGTACAGACACTGTCTGAACGTCTCGCTTTGCACGGCCCTCTTACTTAAAAATGCAACGACCACAACGGAGGTTTTCGACTCGTACTTTTGCACGTCCTTGCATACCGTTTTCACGTCTGTACGTATCACTTCGAAATTGTGCTTGAGTTTCACCAGTATCTCGTCCAATCTCTTAACTTCACCGTAGTCATTGTTGGCGTTTTGCCATAATACAAACACCGTTTTGTTGTTAGACATGCAGGCGTCTACGAAAACTCAAATCCCACACTGGTGTTTTCCTCAGAAAATACTTTCTTAAAGAAAAGAAACAACAATTGAGAAAAACCACCTGCAAACTTTTGATGTTCATTCATTCACCGTCGAAAGATGGAAATACAAAAAAGACATTTTGCGTAATAGGATTACAACAAATTCTTATTGCAAACTTCAAACAAGCGACTTACTTTCAAACCACACACAGTCGACTCTCTCTAATTCGAATCTTTATTATTCGAACTTTCTATAATTCGAACAAATTCTAAGTCACCGTCAATTTTCCTTAAGAAACTCTTATAATTTACTTTCTATTATTCGAATCTCTTTAATTCGAAAACCTCTATATTTCGAACAAATTTTCTGGTCCCCTCGGCAAAATCCTCTCTGGAATTCGAATTTTCGAAATGTAAAACTAACCGTTAAAACTTTCGAATGTTTTTTTTTTCAATATTCGAATTTCTGTTCGAATGTTTTGATTTTTTGTAAATATAAGTTCTTTGTATAAAGTTTGATCATATTTTCTTGTGACTATGGTTTGATGAACTGCGTCAGATTTACGAAATTTGGAGTTGATTTGTGGAAAGCCTCAGCGACGCGAGTCGTGTGTTTGACTTGACAATCTATCTATCTAACACGAAAAAATAAAAAATTGAACACTTTTTCAGCAATTATCACTTGTTCATGTATGATCGTGAAACTTAGGAAAAGAAAAAAAAGAATCAAAGAAATCTCGATCATTCTTTTTTATTTTTCACCTCAATTTTTGAAAAATTCCGATTTGTCTCTTTAATTCGAAATTTCATCCTTTAAACCCGAAAATTCGAATAAGAGAGACTTTCTACTATTCGAATCTCTTTATAATTCGTACAAAATCTTTTCTCCTTGGGATTCGAATTACTCTCTAATTCAACTGTATTTCAGCAAACAAGTTCGATTACATAGAAAGAGAGCGAAAACTACAAACCTGCGGTTGACTGTGCACTCCAAGTGAAACGTCCGGCAAAGATGTACTAACGAACAGCCAACGTTTGCGTTCTTTTATATACTCTACTTTGTTCACGTCGCGATTCATAGCACAGCGTGGTAAATTTTAAAATAGGCTCATAACTCAACAAATAGCCCAGTTTCTATTGACACTCACTCTGTTTATGTCCTGTTTATCTTTTCAAACCTTTAGATAATATTTTTAGCACGTGCCGAAATAGGGTGTGGCAGATCCTAACATATAAATCAAGTTATGAAACCGCAGGTTGTTTTCACTTGCAATCAATTCCCTAAACGTCATTAAGCGTTAAGAAATTTTCTTTTTATAAACACCCAAGACCCGTAGACTAAAATGAAGAACAAATGAAAAACAAATGAAGCTTTCTCTAATACAGTAGGGCACCCGGCATTTTTAGGCTTTTGCCGTTTAAAGTTTCAGATAATTAATTAATAATAATTAGACAAAAAAAATTCCAAGATAGACGTTGGACACTAGTACCTCTAATTTATCTTTTTTTCAATGTGGCTTCGAGAACGCTCATTAAGCATTATCATGAAGACCACCACCCGGAGTTTTAGTGTATTTATTCGCTCTCATTTGTGCGACGGTTATTTATGATGAAATACGGCGTTATTTATTTATAACCGCTCACTAAACAACTTTGTGATAGCATAATCTCAAACCCAAAACCTTTCGTTTAAGAGCCGAACGCCATTCCCACTGCGCTATCGACAGATGAAAGGGGAACGACGTATATTTTCGAGAAGAGCTTCAGGGAATCCCCTAAAAGCTACAAACACAATCTATTATTCTATTCAAAAGTGATTTAATTGAAACGTAGGAGTTGAAGGGTGTCGTGGTAACTCTAAATAAGTATAGAGAATAAATAATAGGTTGAAATCCTGGATATTTCGTAACTGCAAACAATAAACAGTGGCTCAAGATCTTTTTGCAAGCATGTACACAGCATCGAATAGAGAGCGATACTGTAAGATCCTCACAACAGTAGACTGGTCCCAGTGGGCACAACACGTTTAAAAAAACGTTTTTTATACGTTTATTTTCGGTTTCACCGTCCAAGTGCCTGTTGAACGTTTCAAAAACGTTTAATTGACGTTCCAAAAAAACGTTTCAAAGTGTCACGTTTCAAAAACGTTTGATTGACGTTCCAAAAAAACGTTTCAAAGGTCACGTTGATAAAACGTTCCTTGTACGTTTTTAATTACGATGCGAATAAACAATTTAGAACGTTTTGTCAAAATAAAAACAATATTAAACAAATATCAAAAATGTTTCAAAAACGTTCTAACGATTTTGCATAAAAAATCACGATATAAAATTTTGTGGAAACTATTTAAAGATGTTCTCGGCTATTATTTTCTATGCTGGAAATTTCAGTACATATCTGGGTTAGTATCCCCCTCTTCAGCTCCATTTTAAGATATTTTAGCCGGAGGGTTGGTGACGGGTATTTTCCAGATTTCTACCAATGACAGTCGACAACAAAATGTGAACTACCTATCACAAACAAACAAAAAATAAGCGGCAAAATAATAATTCCTAAATAGCGGCAAAGACAACTACATCTATTTGAGTTTCCAAGCAAATAAGAAGAAGCTTACATCAAAACCCGAAAAAGATCTCGTCCTAATACAAGGTTTGGATAGCCACTATTTAAACTGTTTTGTGTAATCTTTCCTATTTAGCTACATTATAAATGTTATTTTTGCTTTTTTGATATTAATTCGTTATAGCTACATCTTCCTCTAGCTTTTTCTGTCCCTAAAAAACTTATTAGATCTTTTAAAAACAATTTTGCTTTCACCTTTTGAGGTTCATTTCCAATTATATATGCTCAAGATTCATTATTGTTTTAAGCCTTTATTGCTAATTTTGTCCATTGCTGATGTCATGTGTGTATTTTAAAAAACTGTAAAATAAGTCTCAAACTATGATGGCTGCATAATCTCAGAAACTCCCTTTCACTTTTACAAAATTGTCAGGAATTTTGGATCCTAAATGTCAGTAACAGACCTTTTCGCAATTAGCTGTAATTCATTTACCGCAAAGCATTTTGGGATGCAGCAGGATTTTTTACAGGTTTACAAAAGACAAACACTTCATTACAAGCACTTTTTTACTATGGCTGAAAATATAATATTGATTATTCAAGACATTAACGCCCAGGGCATGCGATTTGGTTTAAAAGGATTAGTTCGTTTACGCGGTGGTTATCCTTATCCTCTGAACTATATCATATCCTTTCATATAAAGTTTTGGTGTTCTGGAAACATTAATTAGAGCGATAGCCAGCAGCGAAATGATTAGAACATACAATAACATTCATTGACATTTTAAATGGTGCAGCACGGTTTATTGCCTTTTCCCATTCTCTCAATTCTTTTTTGTTCTTGAAGTATACCATCTCATCAGTCCAACACGATGTTTAACAACCAACCTGAATGATAAAAACATGCAGACAACATAAATGTATATCATCCTTGATTTTGTCTCAATATCTAGTGATATTCATGAAAAATAGTTTTAAATCCTGTAGATTCATTGTAAAGTGTACAGGACTTATTTATTTGGTTGTGGCAAATGGTTCGGCAGCGGTCTTATTTATAAGCAAACAAATCTTATTTATAAACAAACACACACAAAATGCAACAGCTAGCTATACTTACTCATCTAATCTTTTCCTATTGTTATCACAACCATATACCACGCATTCATCGTTTCCCATTTTAATATAACTGTTCTAAACTACATAATGTTTTTCAGTTTTTATAAAGTTTTTACCTCCTGCGATATTAATATGACTGATTTTAATTAAAAGCATTGTTTTTCTTTTGGTATACCAGAATGCATTTTGTGCAATATATTTGCGGCTAGCTGCAAAATGGTCTATTGCTAAAGATGGGTGTTATCTTAATAACCATGGAGTTATGTTCCTTAAAAAAAATTTGCAGGATGGAAACTTTAGTTGCTTGTATTACAGAAAACAAGATTTAAATATCTTCTTCACATGCTCTTTGAATTCAAAAGAATTGAGTGTTCATCATGTTGTTTGTATCGGAGCAAATGTGTTTGATTGGCTTCTAGTACTAACATGGTTATTATAATACTTCTACATCACTTTTAAATATTTTTTAAATTGTATATGTATTTGGTTGTTTAAACTGTAATACTTTATGATTAATATAGTATATAATAGAGTTTTAGGGGATGTTCAGGGCTTCAATTCACAAATCAAACTTAACGATTTAAATGAATCAAGTTGTGTTCTTTTTTATTGAAATCACGAATCAAAGAAATCTTGTTATAAGTTCTGTTTTTGCTTTACCTACGGTTTTAAATGTTCTTTACTAATCTTCATTACAAACTAACAAGAAAATAAGTACAACATTTTAGCGTCATTAAAAATATTTTGTCAAATATCTATTTAGTAATAAAATGTTGTATGTGTATTATGCCCCACGCATACTTACTTACGCGGTATAGCAACATTACCTTTTGATAAAAATTTTGGTTTGTAACTTTACATTAAAGAATTGCATTTATTTACATGTTGTTAAGGGGTTTGTGTTGCATTCTGTTAGCTGTCATTGAGCAGTCCGTGTGTGAAGGATATGTCACTTTGAATCCATGTTTGTTTGTTTTTAGCCCTGTTAAACGACTGTTTTAAAAGTTGTTCACTGAGTGGATGAAACAGAAAAGGTTGTATACTGGCCACCAAAATGGAAAAAACAGTTAAATTACCACGTAAGCAATTGTTAAATTCATGTTATTGAAAAACAGTTATCTTAGTCCAATTTTGTAGGGTCAGCAGCTTCAACAGACTGGTGGCAACTCTGTAGCTTCTGCTGTAAATCGAGCCTTGAACGAAACCACAAGCAAAGAGGTCCAAGCTTCAGTGAAGTTAGAAAAAACAGGGAAAAAGCTTTAAGCCCAACGTTATTGTATAAAGCATTGCTCCGTAAGACTTGTAAGTAATGAATTTGGAACAAAATATTGTCCTATCTGATCGGTTAAATCTGCTGTTAAATCTCATCTACAAGAAAGGAAAGATAATTCACGTCCTCGAGGCATTAGTGTCAGATAATTCTTCTAAAAAAGAAGTTGATCGAGCCCCGAGAAGTTTAAAACTCAATCAAAGAGAAGAAAGCGATCAAGACCAAATGCTTAACGATATTGTATGCATTTAATGCTTAATTATGATATATTTTATACTCAGATTTTGTTTGTTGTTTTTTTTTCCTTTTTAATATAAGGCTTTTTTGTTTGAGGTCTTTGATGAACGTTTTTAAGGACCGTTTTATAATCGTTGCAATGGAACCGTGCTTTACCCGTTTCACTGAGACGAAATATGAACCGAAAAAAAACGTTACAAAAGAGGTTTAAGGAACGTTTTATAATCGTCGCAACTGAACCGTGCTTGCCCGTTTCACTGAGACGAAATATGAACCGAAAAAAAACGTTACAAAAGAGGTTTAAGGAACGTTTTATAATCGTCGCAAAGGAACCGTGCTTGCCCGTTTCACTGAGACGAAATATGAACGGAAAAAACGTCACAAAAGAGGTTTAAGAAACGTTTTATAATCGTCGCAACTGAACCGTGCTTGCCCGTTTCACTGAGACGAAATATCAACCGAAAAAACACGTTTCAAAAGCACCGTGTAAAAACGTTCTTGTGCCCACTGGGGTGATTACTACAAGTATAGTTATTTCAAAACCCTGAAACGGTGACCTCGGTGATTTGAATACTGCACAAAGTGTGCTTCTATCATTTTCTTAGTACCGACCTCAGGATAAAAGATGTAGGAACTGTAAAGCATAGAAGAATGAAAGATAAAGCACTAACAGCTTAAAAAGTGCTTTCCATCGGCTAGGCCGATGGGGGGAGGAATTATTGACTTTTGAAACGCGTCCCTGTTCTCAAGGCTCCTAAATGAAGAAATTTTTCAATGAAACAGAAAATCCCGCCGTTTGCGTAATACATCACTATAGCAACCGCAATCATCTTTACGGAAACTCTAACCCGCCTTTCAAAATATACTACCCAGTTTTTTCGATTTTTTTTAGAAGGAAATACACAGGAGAGACAGGGCCTATGATGACTCGACAGAGTCCTGTGTATTGGAAGTTTCACATTTCTCTCCGAGCATCTTGCCTGGTGGAGAAAGCCAATGACATAAGCCACCAATAGCAGCAGGAGTGATGGTATTTCACCAGGGCGTTGGTTTTAACCCAACTACCACCTAATTTGCAAAGTTAAAAATTCTCAAGTTTCGAAACAAAGCAAAAAAAGTCAGCCAATCAAATGCACCGATTTAATTAGCTCACATTAAACATTGCGCAATATTTAAGCTTTAGAAATGCAATACTACTTGTATTGAATGAAAATTCCTGATATATGTATATATATAGTTTAAGGAAGATTTCATAATTTAAGCTTTCATACAAGCGTTACTTGTGTATGTATGCGAATCAATGAGTGATTTGAATATTGTTATATTATATATTGTTATATGTATTGAATAAATACAATGACGATGCAACGGAATTTAACGATCCACCACAATACGATGTTTGAGAGGTCCTAGAAGTACAAAAGTTGCAACAATAAGGGACATTGATAACAATGACCTCAAACAAATACAAATAAGAAACGAGTAATTTTGATATGAGTAAAGTGTTTTTCTTAAATTTTATTTCTGAATTAATTGTACTAATGTATAAATTGTAGCTCGAGGGTAAATAATCATGCCGATAATATTTAGAGTTGTATGCGTGGCGGGAATGCCTCCGTGCTTGCCGGAATGCCTTTCTTTTCCATTCGGGTGTACTTTCAGACAAAGAGTCATTTCATAACGGCTAGAGTTTGGTCTAGTTCTTTGGCATTATATAATTCGTTTTCCCTACTTATTGTTGCCTTGCTTGGTGGAATGCATTACAGAGTTGCGTACTGGAATCTCGTTATTCTGGCAACATTTCAGAATAAGCAGTTGAAGAACTCAAAGTAATGGCGCCATGAAAAGCCATGTGTGTTAAAAACATTTTAAATGTTAAAAATTTGAAGCTGTCAATTGAATCTTATTTCGTGAATAAATACAGAACATTTGACGATTAAATATTTACAAACTGTGTGTACATAGAACAGAAAATAGTTCTTTAAATTTTATTCGGTCGTCTGCGAACGGCCCGTAAGTCTATACATTCGTCGGCGGCCCGAAAACGCTGACAGCAACTTGGTCAAGTTGGATTTCTCTTTTTGTTCGAGTAACTCGCCGGCTTTATCGTCGCCCATCAAACGTTCGTCGCACTGTAAGTCCGTCACGTCCAGAGAGATACGTTGACCTGTTTTGACGCCGTCATCGCAAAGTCTGGCGCTAAAATTGCCAAAGATTTCGAGCGCAGAGCTGCTTTTGGCAACGTATTTGTCGGAGAGCGATGCTTGGAAGAGCTCTTCATAACAATGCGTCCACGTGGCGTAAAAGTCGTCGGTGAGTCGCTTAGGTAGAATGACGTGGTCGTGCGGCGAGCTGGAATAACGGTCGCCTGTAAATACAAATTGTTCACAATATTACTATATAGATTGCTACCTATTGTTCAGTAATTTGTCATCGAATGAGTTGATTACAAAATAAACTGTGTACTGGTACTTCTAAAATCATTGGACTTTATATAACAATATCACTGTTCCAGTGGTTGCCGTTCGATTTCACTGATTTTGAAATTCATATTAACTAAAGAATAAAATAAAAAAATGCTGCCGTCAAATACAAACCAAGGGTGACCTAGTAAATTATAAATCATGTAATGGTTGGTGCTGTAAATTTGTTTTGATGAAGTTGGCTAAAAGATTGGCGGTCAAAAACCTGAAATTTGAAATATGTTTTTTTTTACTTTCTCGCTACAATTTCGCTACTAATTAACGCAGCGAAAGTCAAAAGGCGTATGGTTTTTTATAAACTTTTTGCATTGCCAACTTTTTCTTGACAATAATGTATGAAAGTGGTATAAAAAAATGAAAAAAAATCGCTAAAACAATCCAAAAAAATTAAAAGAGATGCATGTCGAAAAACAAAAACATCGGAAATTTGAAATAAAAAAAATTTGAAGGTTGTTATGGTAAGAACTCTTTATGATTTCCACTTTTAAGTCTTGATTTAATGTTTATGAAGTGATTTGTTTTGAATTTTCCAACTTTTTCTAGCTGTTTAATGAACTTTCTTCTAACCTACTACCAAGTAAAAATGAAGGAAATAAGATGGGAAATGTTTGTTTCTAGGTGTGTATAGAGAATAGTTAGCTACAAATCTCTGTTTTATTGATAAAATATGTTTGTGAAAAGGATTAGATGTATAAAGTTTTGGTGACGTTTGAATATCAGTGAACTTTTGTTTTTTTATCCTCTGTATTGCTAACTATGATTATTACGAACACACCAAGGCGGGCTAACTTGACTATACTATAATCAAGAAGAAAAACACATAAGGCGGGCTGACACAGTTATTCTTTGTCATAAAAGTAATTATGATGAAGTAGTGATGATTGCATTTTGCATTCGGATCTTATTGCTAGTTTATATAATAATATCGCTGTTCCTGTTGTTCCCTTTCGTTTTCGACGTTTTTGAAAATGTATGACGGTGCTGATTTCAAATCAAGTACCAGAATTGGGATATTTTCATCCCCTAATACCTTGGCAAATTTGGGCCCAAAGTTTAAAGTATTCCGTTTGATTTGAAAATCGGTAGGTTTACTGAGGGTGCTGATTTAAAATTGGTAGGTTTACTAATTAGAGAATGGTGATTTAAAATCACGCTAGTCTTACCATGGCGATTCCTGCTATAAAACACAACAAAACGCAAAAAAGCGTATGACCAATGAATTTTAATATAGTCAAAAATCTTAGAAAATTCTTTCTTCCAAAGAGGTAACATGGCGGATGTCCAAGTGACGTCATTCTTTAAAAAGCTCCTTAAAAAATAAAGAACGAAAAGAAAAGGCAACAAGACAAAGTTTTAAGAAGTGAAGATAAAGGTAAGTACTTATTTGTTCTAAAAAATAGACTCTTCTCTGATTTTACTGTTTTTATTGCTGTGTTGAAAACACGGTTTATAAAAACATTAAAATGAGAAGATGACGGAAATATATGTAATTTTTAAGATATTGCTATTTGTTTTATTAATGGTTTTGATGGTAGAAATATCCAATTAATTGTTAACATATTCGTAAAAAAGATGAATTTTCTTATTAATCGTGTTATTACGTAACTCTGACTACATATTACAAACACGTTTAGCCATGACTCAGGCTGTTCTCTACTTAAAGGAACAATGAGTGATATTTGCACGTGCATATGCACTTTTGATGAAGGAAATTCCAGCGTGAAAAATCTAAAGAAAAAGGTTTAGAAAAATTTTAAATAGGTCGAAGCAGAGCAGAGCAACAATATCTGAAGCCGACTGATTCTCAAAACTGATTTCAAGGTTTAAATATTGTCACTATCAATATAGACACGCATGTATAGTTATTGTCAGATTGTTTGATTTCGTGGCAATTTAATTTTGCAACGCAACACACAACTTTTAATAATACTAACATAATTCGAAAAGAAATACTAACTATATTTTTCATGATATCTAATGACATGATCATCATTACGATGATCATCTTCCGGCGCATAAATATCTTCATCATTGTCGCTATCGCTCTCATAAAAATCAAATTCAGGGTACATAACAAAAGCCTCTCTTTCTTCCTCATTGATATCGAAAATCGATATAAAAATCGAAAAAAAATGCTAGAATTAAATTTCGCGAACGAAGAAAAGGTTTTTTCGCGGGAATTAAATTTCGCGAATGAAGGGAAAAAACTTTTCTCGCGAAATTTTCTTCCCGCAAAATTTGACAATGAAGTATATATATTTGTATGCAAACAAAAAAAGGCAATTTATTATTTTTGAAGTGATGAGTGCAATTTGCACGGGCTTTATATAGCTAGCCATTCAACAACGTTTCTGAGAACTTGTCGTTTAGTCCATTTATATATATTAGTCAATAGTTCTATATATTATTTTTTGTTTTTTTCTGCAGTTGCAATAAATACTTTTTTTCAGATTGTAGAGTTTTAAGATATGATTTTGCGTTGAACTGTAGTTTACGATGAAGATAATATTGACAGTCGGGGACTACCTACTCCACTACGTGACTTTCATCTTTATCAGAAAACCAATGTTGTCTTCAATATAAACCACTATAAACCCACAATTCACATCTTTATTGAAAAACTAAGCCCGTCGTGACATTCTCTGGGTCAAGTAGCAAATATAATAGATAGCTATATAACACGCGCTCGTATACGACAAAGAATACCTTAAGCACAGAAAATAAGTCGAGGATAAAATAGTGCGGAATTAATTAGTGCGAATTAGGGTGTATTTCGCACTAATAAATTCCGCCCAAATCTGATCGAGCTCTGCAATTCGCACTAATAAATTCCGCCCAACGCAAACAAAATTAGCAATTCGCACTATTAAAATCCGCCTAATGTAAAAAAATTGGCCAGCATTAGAAATTTCCGTGAAACTCACCATGAACTTAGGGCTTCCGCACGTCTTCAGATATCTAAGTTGTCTTAGAAAAAAGGGCCGTTTGGGGACCTTGCTTACGAAGTGAAAAAACCTACGGAATCGCATAAATTAAATCCGCAAATTTCATAAAAATTTCGAAATCGCACTAATAAATTCCGCACATTTAGCCATTTACCTCGATTTACACTAATTAATTCCGCATTAATATAAAAAATTCGGTTCTTAATTCACACTAATTTATACCGCACTTTTTTATCCTCGACTTATTTTCTGTCCTTAAGGTAACTGTGTCAGCCCGTCTTGATTAGTTTTTATATAAATATGTATGTGTGTGTATCGACAAACCTGCAGAATCGCGTCCCATAGATTTTTTCACGGAACGTCCCACAAGTTTTCTATATCACTGGGAGATTTGAAAAAAAATTAATAAGAGTTTGAAAGCCTTCACTTTGTTGTGCTGGTTACGAAATTATATAATCTATGGGTATAATAGAAATAATTCATATATTTATAACTTTATATTTCTACCGAAGAAAATATCGCATATATTTACCGTTCACTTCGTACATGATTCCAAAACTTGAATACTTCGCTGGAAAGGTTTAGAAGAAACCTGGGTCTTAGGGAACCTCTGCGACCAAAGGAAGTCAACGGGAAACTCTCTTTAAGAACGAACAACAAAAAAACTGACTTACAAACCAAGGGGGTTCTTTGTGTTATTATAGCACTTGTTTACTAAATCAACAATCGCGGGGGTCTTTTCAACGCATTACAGCATTTCGGAAGAGCGCAACAACGTTAATTGTTGACCCCCGTTTTCGTGTTAAAGACATGCACTGTTCTTTTTTTAAAATCACAAATATTCTGAGCAATCGCTCCAAAGGCATAATACATTTCAAAAGAAGCTGTTCAGGTGTACCATTTACCACTATAACAACATTTAATTAACTCAAAGGCTTTCTGAACAGCTTCCAATTCTGAAATGACACGTGTTTTTCGTAAGTTACACGTGTTTTTCTCTTTCATTTATAGTTTTAATCAGTTGAGTCACACAACACACTGTTTGTTTAGTTGACCCCCTGTTAAGAAAGGTCAGAAAACAAGATCTTTGTTTACTTCAACACGCCGTCATTTTATCCCATTATTCAGCTTCTTTGAATTATTGATGGCTAATGTAAAATACACGTAGACATGCGAGCAAGCAGATTGTTTGGAGGAGCAGACACGTTGTGAATCACAAAACAAAAAAAGCACGTCGGAATGTAAAGATTGCACAAAAATCACGGAAACAAAAGGCGCGGGAGCATATATACCAATGCGCACAAAAGAAAACTTTTTAAAAAATCTAACCCTTCGAAAGGTTAACACTATTTCTTACCGTGCAAAAAATCATCGAACTGCATTATCCCCCTCTCCTTTTACATCGCATTTGCAATTGTTTTACACGAAACAGAGTCGCTCTTTTAAAACAACAAAACGCAACATCCTGTTCGACATTCAAGACATAAAAATGATAAGATTAGAGTCAATATCATGTGTGATGAGGTGAAAACATATTTCAAGTTTTTAAAGCTTATAGCGTGCCTCGTCTAAAGCTAATAGAATCTCAAAAGAGGACGAAACGTTCACATTTCGTTGCCATCACATTGACAAATGGTGTCGTTTAATTAAGAATGGACAAAACCAACAAATATATTATCGACATTTGACAATCTCATAAACCACTTTAATTGCTTGCTACCTTAAGGACAGAAAATAAGGCGAGGATAAAATAGTGCGGAATTAATTAGTGTGAATCGAGGTAAATGGCTAAATGTGCGGAATTTATTAGTGCGATTTCGAATTTTTTATGTAATTCGAGGATTTAATTTTAACAAGAAGACGTTGGTGGGTGCAAAGGCAACACGATCTTCTCATTACAATACTTGTTGGAAAATTATGGATTTAGTCATGAGACTTATACGTCATCCTTTAAACTGGCCTTGCCTTTTACCAATTTATCTCTGCTTTGACGAGAAGAACTTAGTAGAACACTCACATGGTTTAATTAAATAAAAAACGTAATAGTGAACAGAACTTAAACAGAATGGTTTACATCTCAGACTTAAAAAGGCAAAATGCTTCTGCGAAGACTTCGCATTGCTCAAAATCAAATGCAGAAAACTATAAGATCAATACCGCAGATATCTTTAAAAAAAAAAAAATTTGACTTTACGTTTCACTTAAAAATGTGCTATCTCGCAAACGGTTTATTGGAGTTTGAAAATAAGTTCTTGAACATTGCAAGAATTACCTGAGATTTTCCCATAAAACTCGCAAAAGAATAAAGTGTATGAAATGAATAGACAGGAAAGCCATAAGTATTATAATTGCTTGCTTCCACTCTCTCGAAAGAAGTATTCAATGGGACGGTGGGAACCTACTTAGTTGACAAAACAACAACGTTGAATTCGATTACATCAATAGTTGTTGAAAACAGGAAACAAACAATTTATAAAATAATTGCTTTAATCTTTATTCTGGCAAATGTCAAATTGGTTGACCAATATTCCGTCTAATATCGCTTTAAAACGGAATTGTTTTCATTCTTAAAATTCGATTTTAGTATTCGATTTACATTATATAACAGAAGGAAATCGTGAAAACCAATTGTTACAAACTTCTCGTATTTTTTTAAAAAACAAGCACACGCAACGCAGGGGTGTAGGCAGAAATTTCTAAGGGGGGTCGTAATTTGAGAAAAAGGGCCGATGTTCGTCACCGTGAGATCTAAAAAGGGTAATTCTTTTCACAAGATTCTTTCTAAATCAGAAAGAATACGTGCAAATCACATGATTATTAAATATATTTAAATTTTAGGCCGGGATAGCTCAGTTGGTAAAGCGCTTGCAATTTCGAATTTCTGAAGGTGCGAGTTCAAATCCTTCCAGCCTCGCCGACTCAGCGAATGAGTAGCATTTCGATGCGGTGAAGTGCGGGTGTTGATGGTAGGAGTGGCGCCCGCCTCAACAGTTGCACCCAACGTCTTGCGCTTACGAAAAGGGGATAGACACCCTCGTGTACGCCCGTTACCAACATTAGGGTTAATTCGGCCACACTATTAAATAATACAAAAAATGTTTTTCCTCTTTGCGATCAATTCAAATATCATATTTTTCATAAATATTCTACGAGGATGAAGTTGCTTAAAAGTCTTAACGGCACAGTGCCGTATCTAGCTACAAATGTTTGGGGGGGCTAAAAATTTTTGGAATTGCCTAAAATGGGCCGCCCACCATTGTTGTGCGGCGAAGAAAATTTTGATACCAAGAACCTCTGAAACGCCTATTTTAGCATTTTGGGCATCAAATATTTATAAAAATGAATTGCAAAACATCTTCGAAGAGATAAGGAAAAAGTATTACAAGGAGATTTAATCTGCCAGTTCAGATTAACAATGTTTTTATACATTCCATAAGACATATATACAACTCTGAGGTGAATAAAACTTAGTTGCTGAGCCTATCTTTTTCAGAAAATGTCCCAAAATATTTTTTGCGAGCGTCGTTGTTTCCAACAAATCTATTAGCTGCTTCAATAAGGTCAATTTTGTCTGTCAATTCTGAGTGAACATGTAGAATCATCAAGTGGTTCAGACGGTTTTGTCCCATGGTTGACCTCAAGTAGCTCTTAACTCGTTTCAATGCTGAAAATGACCTTTCACTAATGACATTGGTAGCAGGTGCCACTATCAATATCAATATCGAGTAATGCTTATTTTTGTCGTTTTACCCTATTTTTAAAGTGTAAAAACAGCATGTTCCTATTTTGAAAATGGTCATGTTACTTTGCAAAATAATGTAAATTATATATATAAACCAGAATCTCAGCTTCAAGTTGTTCCTTATAAAAGGTTAAGGTGTTCATTAAAAGTAACACGAAAGGAAAATTATTATTTCATTCCGGAAATTTTATCCTCTTTTTTTAGAGAAATTTGTCAAACAATATAAATTAATAAAGTATCGTCAATTGCTTTGTTACTGGTTTTCTTCTGAAAATTGTGAATATAATAAAGGTATGAATATTTCAGACGCAGGTCTAGCCTGGGTGATACTACTACTATTCTTGAATACCTATTTTAATAGTTAATTTCTGTTTGAGAAAACACATTTAATGATATTTTTATTCTTTTTTATTTATCTTCATTTTAAAGATTTACATCTCTGAAAATTATTGGGGGGGGGGGAGGGGGGGGGGGGTAAAGGTAGATACGGCACTGCGGCATCATCATAGTCTACAGTGACATCACGATGTATGTTCATCAACGCCAAATTGCTTAGACGGCCTATCGTCATCGAAGTTCTGAGCCAAATTCGAAGGCGCCGAATAACTTTTTTCGCATTCACACGAAGTTACGGGCAATGTGCATCCAATTTTTAAAAGCACAAACAGATTTGGAAATCTGCTGTTGTCGCAATTATTTATTGCTGTAGCCAGCGATTCTGGACGCTTCAATTCACTTACGGAAGACCAATATCGTTTCCAGTTGCGGATTTCTATATGAACAGCATCGTTGTTTGGAAGATCAACTGCGTATTGTTTGAGAACATTTGTCAACTCGATTGCATAACGACTACATAAGATTGAAGGAACCAAGATCAACAAGTTTGAGGCAATGAGAGACAATTTGTTAAAACGAAATTTCATCTCTAAAATCAAGCGATCCAACAAAGGAGCAACGGTAATAATCAATAGGATTTCCCAGAGGTAAATTATTTCCGTGCATTTGTCTTGCTGCAAATTTGGGGATGGAAGGTTCTACTCCCAAGGAAATAGCCAATTTCTCAGCAATTGCAACAAAAACGTTGGAATGTTAGCAGGAGTGAGTGAATACCAAAAGCAAATCAGAAGCTTGGTAGTAGTAAAAGTTTAGTTTGTGTAATTCTGATACAAAACAACTGTTTACTTAATCAATGAATACTTTATTAAAATAATAATAAATTAACCTTGTCTACAAAGAAACGACCTGATTGTAAAAGGGCACATAAAGCAAAAAAGGGGGGGGGGTCGTACGCACCCAACGACCCCCCTCCCTACGCCCCTGCAACGCTTTGGTACACAACCTTTCTTCAGATATTTTTGTTGCGTTACATAGAAGCTTTGAAATGACGAGACTATTCGTTTCAAAAAATTTAAAATATACCTGGTCAGAAGAACGGATAGAAAAAATCATTAGGAGCCTTGGTAGTAAAGCTCGGGATCGGTCGCACTTCAGCTCGAGGTGTAGCTGATACGTCGACAAATTTCACGGTGTGTGTGACCATGACTTTCTGCGAGCGCGAACTGTTGCATAGCAACCCGAGACACCGGAACGCAAGTGTTTTTGGTTTGTCGTATTTGATTTCAACGCCGACAATCTGGAAGCAGGAAACGAATTTAACAACCATTGCACTGTAAAACTAGTGTAAATTGTAACAAACCAAATACAAACTTCAATTTATAGTTCAATGATATATACACTTGACGCAAAACGTTAATTTAAGGTTAGGAACTTCAAAGAAGCGGCTAAATTAAACACTAATACCGGGTAAATATGGATGGATATATCATATCGACCTTCCCCACTTCAGAACATATAACTTTGTACATTTTTAACTTTCTAGTTTCTTGTAGTACACACTGTACCTTATTTTGAGGGTTGGCATAGTAACCAGTTTTCGCGTAGAGGATTTCATAAGTAACTCCCGTGATCATGTTCTGACATTGCCCGTTCGTGGTGGTCACCTATGACGGATATTAAAAAACAAGAGAATAGTTTGACGCTTCCTTACCTTTGCAGTTGGAGGTTGATATAGTACAGACACCCACTCGTCAGTCGTGGATCCATCTAAATCACCAAAGGAAGCTACGTGCGATGGCTGGTTGGCAGTCAGAAACCCAAAAATCTCTTTTTGCAAACTGGAGCATTGAGAAGCACCCATGCCATTAGTCATACTGTAAAAATTGATAACACGTTGTTCAAAACAGTTTTTATGCTCTGCACAGAAACTAAATTTGTTGTAAAGATTTCAACGTATTGAATATTAAGGCATTGATTGAACCACTACCACATATACCTTACAAAACAAGCGCCCCATCTATCAACACCAAAGGTAAGAGTCATTCTTTCTAGACCACTTGAACAAAGAGAGGATTTGGATGGCATCATCATCGAAAGGCCAATTTTTGAAATTTGGATGGTTGACCTGACAAAGAAAATGTCAAATGATTTTCCTCGAAGGAAAATGACGAGAGTATTTTACCTCTCGGAGTCGTTATGTGGAACGAGGTTTCCAGATATGACCGGTAGTCCCCTAACATAACCGGGACGACCACTTCTTCGGATTGCAGTCTTGTTTGTTTCAACATCCTGCAATATCATTTTGGAAAAATTGCAAAAAATAATATTTCTACAAAAAAATACGGGAAATTACAATGCAAAAAGACGTCTTGACGTACCGACATGTACTGATACTGAAACGTGTGTTCTATAGCCTCGACCTCCGGTTGAATGTTGCGCAGTTCAAAACGAAATTGTACACTCTTAATCACAACGGTTTCGTTGGAGGAGTACGTCACATCGTATGTAATCTGTAAAGTAGATACAATTCATGATAGTTGAACGGTTTTAAACTTTGTGGTCACTGAATTTTAGCTCTGAGATTTTACTGTATATATTTATATAAAACTTTTTAAATAAAATTTAAAAAATATCTCATATAAATATTTGTGAAAGAAATGTTCGCAAGACGTATTGTTTTGTCCTTAGGGAACAATCATATATTACGTCATCAAAAGTGGGGGGGAGGGGGGTGCAGGGGGTCAACAAATAGCAATGATTATTCTATCAAAAAAGGACATGATCACCAGAATTAAGTTTTACTTTTGGTAAAAATATGGATGACATAATATGTGAACGTTTCCCTTACTATGACTCGTCAGTTTTACGGACCAATGAAAATCCCTGAAGCGAAGGATAAGATCACAGGAAATCAGTGTATGAACACGTTCTTGAGAAGGATTTCAATTGATGAAAACATGAAGGTTGTAGGAATAAGGTGATAACATGAACAAAGACTAACATCACCTTGGAGAAAACGTTTTCGCATGTTTTTGATGCTTCGTTAAATGTTGGTTTGGGCAGTTTGTTAAAGTTGCAGTTTACAATTTCCCCGTCAGGTGTTTGGCATTTAATTGGCAGCAGTAATTGTGGCGTAATGAGCTCTGCATCGACAAACGTGGGCATGACCTGACTGGCATTCGTACCTTCCATAAACCTTGTGGTGCCAAAGATAAACGATGGGTACTAGAAAAAATGCTGTTCACTTTATTTCCCAACAATTAAAATCTTGTTAAAAAAATAAACAAAAATTAATATATATATATATATATATATATAGTTAATATGAATTTACAATTCACTTCATTATAAAAGTGTTATCTTAACACTTAGAATATGCCCAATTTTAAAGAGTGATAAAAAGGATGATAAAAACACCAAAAAAGAGGATGATGCTTTTTCTTCAAAACCCAGACCAGATGAGGACATGAATGTAAAGCGTAAAGAAAGTTCTTACGGGAGCAATTTTATAAGTGTTGAGATACGCCTGGGCGTTCCACTGAACATCAAACGTGCATTGCTCCTTTAAATCTCTCACGTGAATAACACAACTTGTTGCTCCGGTAGTGAGGAACTCTATAAAAACATGCATTTAGCGATAAGGTACGCAACATTTTTACATCGGATGTCATAGTAATCATTGTATTATCATTATGATGAACAATCACTAAAACAATACCAAACACGAAAACAAATGCTTCTGGACATTTTAGAAAATAACTTTTCGTTGAATTGCTTACTCGCGGGAGTTGTGTAAGAACAAGTTTCCCCATTGATCGGTTGAGCAAGGTAACCAGGTTCACCACTGGTCAATAACACAAACATCGTGTCACCATTCTGAAATACAAACATGTTTTATGAAGAGGTTTTGACTAAAGCGACATTGCGTCTGACATACAATCAATGAGCAGTGAAAACTTAAACTTCATATGACATTACTTAGCCTTCAGTAAACAAAAACCAACAAAATGATGAACTAACTTTAAAAGAGTCCTGGTAAACGCGCGTATAACCATCAGCCACTATGTACGAAGCACGATGGTACTTCAGCGCCAACGATTCAAATTCTGCTGAGCTATTTATAGATGCAATTGTTGTGTAGAAACTTCTTTCCTGATCTAAAACACAACCAAGGCACAAAGTTATCGCAGTTGAAAAAAAATATCCAAGCTTTGATTGTTTTATTTATTTCAAATATTTATACAGTACAACACACTTACTGTTGTCAATACGTGTCCACTTAACTTAAGTTTTCAAAGAAAGTCAAAATATTTAAAAGTTTAAATTCAAATTGTAAAATATAATTCATAATATAACTGGGCAAAACGCGTAGTAAAAATATGAGATGAACCAAGTAGGCAAAGCGGGTGTAGAACAAAACCCCCTAGGACAAAACCCCCTGAGGACAAAATCCCCCATTTTTTTTATAAAGTAGGACAAAACACCTCTTATTTTAAAATAATTATATAGTCAACGCACCTAAAATCTACGCATCAACAAAGTCCTGGAAAAAACACGTGGCAAAATTTCACAATGAAAGATAATTATTAATTAATTAATTAATTTTGGGCCCAAATTTTAAAATATTTTGTTTGCTTTGAAAATTGGTAAGTTTACTAATTAAATGATGCTCATTTCAGACCAAGTACCAGAATTCAGATATTTTCATCCCTAATACCTTCTTTTTGGGCAAATTTGGGCCCAAAGTTCCATTTTTTAAGTATCGGACCTGCGATGATCCCATAAAAAAGATTTTTTTCCCAAAAAGTCGCAAATGCAAAGGCGAATAACTTCCGTAATTTTGACCATAAAAACTTTGTGAAATTCTATGTGAAAGAAGAAGCCATTCTCGGCATGATATAAGAAGCCTGAATTCTAATTCGTAATAACTACCGACTTATTGTCCCACACGGCAACCCCACTTTTTACATATAACTGTCATTACCCCCGACCCCATACCCTAAATCCGAAAATTAATAGCACTTTTGAGGTCTTCTATATGTAGCTAAAAGTCATATAAAAAATCAACTTGATATCGTTAAAAAAGTTATCTTTTTTACTTATGCAGCCCTAACCCCAAAAATAAAAAATATTTTTAGAATGTCTTTACAGCCCCACATGTGGCTTAATCTAAGGTATCTTCAGTATGAAAATGGTTTTCAAAGGGAATGGAATGACGGAGTTATCAAGTGATGACTATTTATAATCAAAACTGGAATTAAAAGTCACGTGGTACGCTAACCACAAGATTTTTTTTGATTTTTTAAAGGCTATTATTGGTCTTATATAGTCCCCTAACTATGCCCAAAATTTTAGCGCGATAGGACCATTTTGAAAGAAAATTCTTTTGAGAGTACATCCGATATCCATTCGAGGGTAATCTATTAGACTTTTACCCATGACTGAGGTTTCAACTTCGTAAATGCATAACTCATTTCAACATTGGGCCCAAATTTGCCCAAATAAGATATTAGGGGTAAAAATATCCAAATTCTGGTATTTGATTTGAAATCAGCATCATTTAATTAGTAAATCTACCAATTTTCAAAGCAAACAGAATATTTTAAACATTGGGCCCAAATTTCCCCAAATAAGATATTAGGGGTAAAAATATCCAAATTCTGGTACTTGATTTGAAATCAGCATCCTCTAATTAGTAAACCTACCAATTTTCAAAGCAAACAGAATATTTTAAACTCCATTATCTGAGTTGTTTTTAATGTTGCAGAGATTATGAGGGGTTTTGTCCTAAGAGGGTTTTGTCCTAGGGGGGTTTTGTCCTAAGGGGGTTTTGTCCTAGGGGGGTTTTGTCCTAAGGAGGTTTTGTCCTAAGAGGTTTTGTCCTAGGGGGGTTTTGTCCATATACCGGCAAAGCGGTTAAAGAGTTGAATGTAATATTAATAATGTTATATATTATTTTAAAAATTCTTTGCCTTTATATCGCCTCCTGTCATGGAGCGTCGACCATATTCCAACTTGACCTTAGTTTGAGTCATTGGTTTTTATATCTTGTGTTGACATTAACTGTTGAGGGTGCAATACCGTGAGGACATTTTGTTAGAACATGCAGATTTTTTTGTAAAAGTGCGAATTGAGATTGAGGGAGTGGCCAAGTTCTACTGCAAGGTATTTGTAAGTGTAAGTTACATTAGGTTTGAAGTGGAAAATGAAAGGTTGATGATGTAGGTGAGAGCGGATGCAATTTCACATGCCAAAACTTTCAGCATATTTGGTAGCAATAGGTCAAGACTACATGTTTTATTTTCTGTAGTTTCTTCAGCTGTTTTTTGACACTTATAACAAACACATGAAAAAAATTGTGAAGTTTTGAAGGCAAAAGTATTCGTCTTTTTCTCCTTCCTCCAGAAAATCTTGACAAGTTGAAATAAACATTTCTTTAAACTGGATACAATGTTTGTATAAAAGCTAGCAATTGCATTTGATGTTAATGTTAACCATATAAAATTCCTCCCCCCTTCAAACACATGCCCCATATAAACTCCCTCTCCCCGTAACACACATGCCCCATATAAACTCCCTCCCCCTTAAAACACATGCCCCATATAAACTCCCTTCACCCCTTAAAACACATGATGCCCCCATATAAATTCCTTTAAACACAAAAACCATTCATCTACAAAAATCTAAAATTTCACACACATGTGATTTTGAAATTTCAACAAAGATGTTCGTTTTATACACAGAAAAAGACTTGGTTACACATCTTAGATGTTTGCGCCAGCATTTGCATAAAACCGGGTAAACTTTGTGCAGTTTTTATACTTACAATTATCTTGATACACACAAAATAATCCACCACCACTCCCTTGGAGTTGATATTCACCATCGGCTGAGAACAACACGTTATCAGAAACACACACTTCTGACAATCGACTAAAATAAAATGGTATCAAATTGCAGAAAAATCACATAATATTTAAGTGACTTTGATGGGACACAAAAAACTTATTTGATGTAAAAATATTAATAGACCTATATAAGTAAGCTATATATAATACTAAGGAATGCTAACAATTATATATATACATCCAGAATTTACTAGAAGAGTATCCAGAATTCAGATCATACCAGAGCAATAAGAATATAAGCCATAAAATAAGAATTTTGTCAATTTAGCTAAGAAAGAATTTTAAAAATCTACGTAGATCATTAAAAATGTGTCACATGGAAAAAATAGCATCGAAACAAAACCAACTTTTCATCAACTTTTGTGCAACCATTAAAGGCCAACTTGTCTACATTTGAGCATTCAGCATCGCAACAGCAATTTGTGTCGCAAAAGTTGGCAGTTAAGTCGCAAGTGCAAGCTAAGAACAAAGAAAACAATAGTATGACATTCAATATTAAAAATTTAGCCTTAACAAAGTGGAAAGGACAAAGTCATTGATATTGCCCTTGGTTATGAAAGAAGGGACTTACATTGCGAATGAGCAAAATCTTGAAGTAGTGATAGAATCAACAAACTGCAAATGGCAACCATTTTTCAGTGTAACTTTGAGTTGAGAATATGAAATCAATATGTCAATAATATTATATGTTACACAAAAGAATTATAGTATTGTTAAGAACAACAAAGATCTTTATTATACAAGACAATGCATCATTATGAATGTATATATACAGAAAAAAATTGCTAATATATATACAACTTAAAAACTTTCAATAAATAGTCAAATAATTTGACATGTAGAATAATAAAAGTTATAAAAATGTGTTCATTTACTTTAAATGTTTATATGGGCGAATGACATTTTTTCATAAAATGACAAATTTCCAATTTTTTCACTTGTCCGCGTTACATTTTCGCTTTTCAGCAATTGTTTTTTCTGAGTTATACAATTATATATTTTTCTTCTCAAGTTTAGCTTCAATTGAAATTTCAATTACATCAGTTCCATCTTTCTTCTCTCTCTACATTTAACATCTACCTTCCATGCTGGCACATGTTAGACAGGTTTACTGATGGCACACCTCCATCCTACTCTATCCTGCGCCAACCCAGGCAGAATACGTTTCTCAACGAGATCTTTCTTCACAACCTGGCTCCATGTTGTCCGTGGCCTGCCTCTGCCACACTTACCATCAACTACTACATCTCTACACTTCTTAACCTAGTTATTATCATTCATTCTCTTAATATGACCAAACCATCTAAGCCGACGCCTTTGCAAAGATTCTCTTACACTTTCTAGTCCACAGCGTTCTCTTAACTCATTAGAAGGTTTCCTATCCTTCAATGTCACATTTGACAACCATCTAATAACTCTCATGTCATTTCGCTCTAGTTTGTTTAAACAGTTCTAACTCCCCATGTCTCCCCACTATATAGAAAAATACCCCTTACATGCACAAGCATCATACACCCTGCCTAAGTAAAACTTTAAGTTCGCTTTCAGGCAGATGAATGACCTGTAAACTTGTATTAATGCATCTTATCATACTTTGGTGACAAACCATCAAATACAGTTACAGCAGTTTGGTCATTCATCGTTTCATACAGGGATTTAACAGTAATTAAACTCCAGACGCTCTTAGTACATTCAACACCTCAAAGCAGTTATAAAACCAAACATAACAAGATAATTTGGACTGCACAAATAACTAGATTTTTTAAAAGGCCACCTAGCTCTTGAAAAGCCCAAACAATAAAACTATTGTCCATCCATGCCCCAAGCAACCAACAAGTCATTGTTCAGCCTCTTGGCCTTATACATGCTCAATTTTATACCTTATCTGAGACAGTGGAATACAAATTTAAGGCTGTGCAATTCCAAAACTTTGGTTCATACATCAGTCATAGTCCAAAATGGTTGAAGCAGATTTTTCTACAAGTGTCAGAGTAAGCTAACGACTAAACAAAAATATAAAAATATAGCTTTTTAGTGAACTTCTTCACGATAACAACTATCAAAGGACCTCATTACCTTTCTTGCCCCAGATTACTAACAACAGAACTTTGGAAACCAAGTTTATAATGGTAGGACATTGTTATAAAAATCCTGTCTATTAAACATTTTATACGATTGAGTTTGTAAGAAAATAGAGCATAGGTAGTTTAATTTAAAAGGCCTATGAATGTTGATTTATGTGCTCTTTTTGTTTGTAATGAATTTTATGTTAAAAAGCAATTTTGTTGTTGTTGTCATGGTGAAGTTATATTTACGAGATTGTATATTTTCTTTGTTCTGATGACGGCTGGAACTTAGCTGAAACTTGTAGCAATAATAAATAGTAGTTTACATGGCCGTAACAACCGGGGGAGGGGGGGGGGCATGCCCCCCCAAAAAATATATTTTTGATTATACTTTACATGTTATTAAGTTTCATGGAAGTGAAACATTTCTCAATTAATTTTCTTCTCAAGGGATGAAAATAGCCTTAAAATCCCGCATTATAATGTGTTTTTAGAGCTTTCAGATTAGAAAATTTACTTCGTCGGCCACCCGTGGTCGACAATTTTTCCACTCCCTTTTCCTAAAGTTTCCAACTTGAAAATGTTGACAAAATCCTGACCGTGTGGAATACTCTCCTAGTTTCTCTCGACTTCAACGGACTAGTTTGTGTAACAATGAGAAAACCTTGAGACACACCTGTTGTATCTATTTTAATTGTTACAAGTTATCGCAAAAGACACGAACATTTAGAAGATCAGGCTAAAATTAAAAGTGGGAAGAGGACCTCCACTAAGGATGGCAGCGACGGTATCGGCGATAAACCCTACTCACTAGATGGGCTTCCACCGGAAATTCTACAAGATCGATCACTTCCTGCCGATTTCGCAGAGAATTGAAGTGGCTTCAGCGAGAGGTTTTGATTCTGTGACTGAATCTGAATATTTTCTCGTTGTATTCTATTCTTTTATATTCTGTGAATAGATAAAGATAACGTACATAATAATTTTGGTTAATAAGCATTTTCAAACAGGGGCCCACAGATGTTTTCGGCCCCGCAGTCCCTGAAAAACCGGCGCTGGTAACCACCAAGGGATATATTCTGATGATACATATATTAGTAACAAATATGTGAGTGTTATTTTTTAATTAAATAAATAACATATACGAACATGATATTACTTACTTTTAAATACTTCACCACTTCAAGACCTTGTATCATCATGTAAGAAATGATTTTCTGCCTTTTATTACATCACGGACTAGAATCACTTCGAAGATATATGAATGAGAGTGCTACTTTGCGTGCTGTTTTTAATTCTCACAAAATTAACAGTTATATATGCTGCACGACGAAGTAGTAGTGGCGGTTTTAGGGGGGGGGGGGGGGGGGGCAAAGGGACCATGGCCCGCTCTTTTGGTAAGCAAATGGGGCCCGCACCAAATATTTCTTAGTTTTAGTAAACTTAATCTTAAAACTCTTAACTAATGACAATATGTTTGTTTTCGCACCTGATACTCGCATATTTAATCTAGTTGAAAGTTTCCCTGACGACTTGCAGCCGGAATTAGGGACATAATTAATGCAGTTCAATGAATTTTAAAAGATCTGAGAAAGGGAGGAACTCTTTCCGTTAAAAAATCAGTGTACACCATATGATTGATGCCTTTCATCGATTCTGTTCGTTCGTCAACTATTTGCTAATGCTTCGATTTTATTTACAATATATCTTTGTATGTTCGTTACAAAGTGTAAAGGAGATCGTTCGTTTTCTAAACTCAAGTTAATATTGAATGACTTGAGAAATTCAATGGGGGAGGAGAGGATGGCGGCCTTGGCCGTTCTTTCAATAGAAAGTCATTTATTGAAAGGCATTGACTTCTCGTCTGTAATTGATACATTTTCAGAAGATAAAGCAATCGGATGTGCTTTTAAGTAATTTAAAATCTTTATTTGGTCTTTTGTAAACAGCTTTTTCAGTTAGGAATCACTTTTGTGCAAAAAATAGTTTTATTTTTAAAATCTTCAAATAGATTGATACACGTTTTTTGTCGATTTTTATTTATTAGCTAGAGTTGTTTATTTGTAATTTAATGTAACAGACTATTATCATTTTGTCGTTTCTTTGGCTTATTTTTTATAAGTCTAATATATAGGTATACAGCTAAAATTTCAAGCCTTAAGACTTTGTCAAAAGATCTTTAAAACGATTTTAAACCCGAGCCCCGCATATGTTTTCGGGCCCGGGGCCCCGCAGTCCCTAAAACCGTCGTTGCAAAGTAGTTCTAAAAAAAGGTGATGCTGTACAATGGCGCTATGCTATTTGGGAAAGCTTGTAATGATCCTTCCACAATTGCGGAAGGCAGTATGATCGTGTGTCTCAATGGTGGCTCAAAACTCAAGAATGATACTCATTTCGAAATTACAAATGCAACGTTCCTGTTTGATTAAAAAGAAACAAGAACTGATCAGCACGTTGTCACTGTCACATGCATAATGAAAGCCATGACAAAATTGCGATGGCAACATAATTAATCTAGATTCTAGTTGTATCCAACAATTCCTAATCGGCTTTGGCTCTCCACTAATAGAAAATATATATTGTTTGACTTCTTCCTTCTTTTTCAAATCATTAAAAACTGTTGTGTAACTGAAAAAACGGGCGAGTTAATCTTTTATAATAATAATCCGAATGAAGTCAAGTAGCAGCATCTTCACCGCTTGGAAATAGAGCTCTCTGGTGAAACTCACAGATTTAAATGGGACAGCTGTTGCTCCAAAGCCGATCTCTAAACGGATAAGTTCTAATTAATCATTCATCACAACACAACACCAACAACATTGCATTGCATTGTTCATCAGAAAGATTTTTAACTGGTGGAAGATTTTGAGTGTCAAAGGAAACGGAGCAGCAGATTTGAACCCGTTGTAAGCAGAAATTAATTCATGTGATGACAGTTACAGCGGTTTCTACAGTTTGGTGATGTGCCCCTAAAAGTCCTTCTTTTTATTTGTAGTTACAAAACATTTCTTTCATTTCTTAAAGTATTTAATTCGAATGTAGAATACTAGCTCTTACTCTTAGTTTATATACCGTAAAGATTCGAATAAACGCCCAGTTTCCTTTAACAGCCCCTCTCGAATAAGCGCCCAGGGTAAAACGTAAAAATTCAAAAAAGTGCCCGCTTCTTTTTAACTAATACACAGAAATTTTTTATGCTTGAGCTGAAAGAATGAAAACATTCCCTTCTTCTTTTGTAACTATTCATTTAAAATCCTCGCAGTTCGTGGATTTTTTGTTCTCGCCGAGTACTTCCTGGTACTATAAGACCAACTTCACGTTTTCGGTTTCCAGTAACTTTGACATGTACCGAAACATTTAATAAGCGCTGGAGTGTAATGTTTATGTTTTTAAATGTAGCATAACCACGTCAGTTCGCTTTTTTGTGTTTGTAATAGTCACGGTTAGCAGCAATACAGAGGATAAAAAACAAAAGTTCACTGATATTCAAACGTCACCAAAACTTTATACATCAAATCCTTTTCACAAACATATTTTATCAATAAAACAGAGATTTGTAGCTAACTATTCTTTATACACCTAGAAACAAACATTTCCCATCTTATTTCCTTCATTTTTACTCCCTAGAGCAGAAGGTAGTTTATTATTAATAGCTAGAAAAAGTTTTATCCAAAAAAATAACTCGCTAAACTTTTATTTGACAACATTTTGTCAACATTTATGACATGCAGTTTGAATTTATGCCTGGACGGGGAACTATCGATACAGTTTTTATAGTCAGGCAGTTGCAGAAGAAATATCTGCAAAAGAATAAGAGGTTATATTTTGCATTTGTTGATTTAGAGAAAGCTTTTGATAGAGTACCACGTGAAGTAATTTGGTGGGCGATGCGAAGGTTAAGAGTCGATGAATGGATAGTGTCAGTTGTTATGTCTATGTATGAAAATGCCAGAAGTCATGTCAGAGTGAATGGATCATATAGCAAGGAATTTGTAGTTAAGGTTGGTGTTCATCAGGGATCTGTTCTTAGCCCGTTACTCTTTATCATGGTTTTGGAGGCTTTATCTCAGGAGTTTAGAGTAGGGTGTCCATGGGAATTATTGTATGCCGATGATCTTGTGCTTATTTCAGATAGTCTAGAAAAGTTAACTGCGAAATTTGCTACTTGGAAGAAAGGTATAAAGTCAAAAGGGCTTAGAGTTAACATGAGTAAGACAAAAGTTATGGTCAGTGGAGGTGGCATTTCAGCACCTATTGCTTCAGGTAGATGGCCATGCTCTGTATGTAGTAAGGGTGTTGGAAATAACTCAATATATTGCAAATATTGTGATCATTGGGTTCATAAGAAGTGTAGTGGTATAAAGGGTCGACTTACCTCAGTGGTTGACTATGTGTGTAGGGTGTGTACTGGTGATATTACCTTAACAACTGGACAGCCAGTAGAATCTGTGCCAATAGGTGATGACTTTTTAGAGACAAAGGATGGCTTTTGTTATTTGGGCGACATGATTAGTACAGGAGGTCGCGCAGAACAAAGTTGTATAACTCGAATTAGATCTGGGTGGAAAAAGTTTAGAGAACTTTTACCTCTCCTAACTTCTAGAGTGATATCTCTTCGCACAAAAGGAAGGGTGTATGATGCTTGTGTAAGAAGTACCTTTCTATATAGTGGGGAGACATGGGGAGTTAGAACTGTTGAACTAAACAGACTAGAGCGTAATGACATGAGAATGATTTGATGGATGTCAAATATGACATTGAAGGATAGGAAGCCTTCAAATGAGTTAAGAGAACGCTGTGGACTAGAAAGTGTTATAAAATCTTTGCAAAGGCGTCAGCTTAGATGGTTTGGTCATATTGAGAGAATGAATGATAATAACTGGGTTAAAAAGTGTAGAGATTTAGTTGTAGATGGTAAGTGTGGCAGAGGCAGGCCACGGACAACATGGAGCCAAGTTGTGAAGAAAGATCTCGTTGAGAAACGTATTCAGTCTGGGTTGGCGCAGGATAGAGTAGGATGGAGGCATGCCATCAGTAAACCCTTCTAACACGTGCCAGCATGGAAAACAGATGTTAAATGTATAGAGAGAGAGAGATTTTACTTAAAAAAAATTTTCAAAAATTTTTCTACTTCGCGGGGGTTCCCGACCTTCTGAAACCTTAGTAAACGTATATTTTCAATTATACTCTATCGGTTTGATATGACTCACAACAACTTGATAATGGAATATTTTTTGATAGATTTTAGTCATAGGCCATAACCACAATATTTTTATGATCGCCCTTTTAGATTTTTACACCCGCCCAAATCCGCCCTTTTAATGATTTTAGCAAAAAACGTATATATTGTACGTATATTTCAAAATACTATACAAACATGGTTTGTTTTTCTTTCGAGCCCTCTTTATCAAATCTGACTCTTGTTTCTCCGCCCCTTTCAACGGCCACCCTGTCCGCCCTCGCTGCAATATCAATTCAGTTACCAAAAGACTTTTAGTTTTTTTTAGTTTAGTACAATTACAGAGATGCATGTTTCACGAAAAAAAAACTATGTAGGAAACAATATAACTATTTATAATCAACTGTGATCATTTTCTCCTAACCTTTTTTAGCTGTGCATTAAATAACTGTACCGTAAATGACCGATCTAACGCCCACTCCCGAACTGACGCCCCTCCCGAATAAACGCCCAGTGTTAAAGTTAAATTTTTTAACTAACGCCCACTCCCGATTAAACGCCCATTCCCAAATAAACGCCCAGGTCCAAAAGAAACATTAAAACAAACGCCCGTGGGCTTTCATTTGATTCACAGCAAAAACGTGAAGCAGTCCTATTGAATCAAGAGTTTAAAGGTCGGTGTTTTGTTGCTTCTTCAGCGAATGGCTGAATGAACGAAGCGCTAACTTTCCACTATGTAAAGAATGTTCTCGGATCGCTTGCTTTCAGAAAACGGCTATTAGTATGGGACTCTTTCCAATGTCACATAATGGAAAGTGTCAAAGAAGCCTTACAATCTGCGAAAGTGCACATGGCTGTCATTCCAGGGGGGTGCACAAAGCATATTCAAGCCCCCGATGTTAGCTGGAATAAACCTTTCAAGGCCTACATTACAGAAAAATTTGACCAGTGGTTAGCAGAGGGCTTACACGAATTTACTGAAGCTGGAAATATCAAAGCAGCACCACGGCGGAAAATTGTTCAGTGGATTCTCGAATCGTGGTCACATCTATCGAAAGAAATGATTGCCAAGTCGTTCAAGGTTTGCGCCGTAAATCTCTCCCAACAAATGGCTCTGAAGATGGCCAAATACATTGCTTTAAGGAGGGTACGACTTGTGAGGCAGGAGCAGAAAAGTTAAAAGCATAACTAGCTGTAATGACAAACGAGGAGATAGGTGATACCAATCCCTTTTCTTTCATTAATGAAGAAGATATGGAGGCTGCAACCCAGCCATTCCACCTCCTCGATGACGATGAAGAGAATGACGAGAAACTTGATATCATGTAGTCGACGTACATCTTCTCGATTATATTACTTTTGTCGATGGACGCCCCTCCCGAATAAACGCCCAGAGTAAAATTCGTTTGTTAAAATAAACGCCCAGGGCGTTTAATCGATCATTTACGGTACTTATTTTTATTTTTGTATAGACACTAGTTTACTTTATTTAGATGTACATATATTCAATTGATAAAATATTTCCAAGTCTCCAAAATAATTAAGGATTTGTAAAGTTTTTCATGAAAAAAGAGTCACACGTCACGTTATGATGTCATACAGATTGTTTTGAAGGTAAAATTTTGATAGAAATAATTTGAAGTCCCTTTGCTGAAAATATCATGGGTACAGCTTTCTCGAATGCAAAGTTATTCATGGAAACAGTTTATTTGTTTTTTTATAAAAACTGATCATTTTTTACTTTCTCCTAACATATATTTTGGGTCATATTTTGGTGCTTTATCACTTTTGTTATGTGTTTCTAGTTTATATATACAAAATATCTGTCAACTGAAATTCCCTGTATGGTTCAAGCAATTATTTGGTTAATGGCAAAAATGCGTCATCGCGTGACCTGGTGACGTCATATATGATATTTTTATGAAAAAATAAATTTCTTTATAGTTGGTCTTACTCTTGGGAAAGTTTCATGAAATTATCTTTTATGGTTAGTAAGTTATTGAGGAAAACATGGCGCGGGTAAAAAAAGCCCCCCTCCGGTCGTACAAGGGTCCGAAATAGCCCGGTCTTAATAAGGTTAAACGTTAAAACGATAAGTGGAAATCTAAAGAATTAATTTTCAATCTTAGCATAAAAACCTTCAACCAATCAAATCGCAAGGTTGGTCATAGGCTATTTTTATTTTATAGACCTTTTTTTTTCATCGGGCTCTGTGTGTGTTTGTGGAATCGGAATAAATATTATTGACATAAATACTCGCGAAAAATCTTAATTTAAAGCTATAATCTTTTTATAGCAGAAAGAAAAAAAAAAATTTTCCAAACTGATTTTTAAAGGTTTAAATATACAGATTGTCACGGGTGGACACGCATATATATATACAGTATACTCCTGATAAGTGGGACACTCAAGGGACAGACAAAATCTGTCCCAATTAGCGAATGTCCCACTTAAGCGTATGCTTATATTAGGAGAATAGGAAGTTCAAGAAACCGAGAAAAACCGTCCCACTTATTGAAAGTCCCACTTATCGGGGGTCCCACTTATCGGGAGTATACTGTATATCATTTTTTTATATAAACACAGAAAAGCAAGTTCACAGTTTTGCACTAAGTTTAGTCTTATTGCTAGTTATTATATACAATACAATAGTATATTGAATATTTCAAATTGATTACTATCGTAACAACAAGAAATTGCATACAATACCGTGTTTCCATTAACGTAATCATTTTATAGCATGGGTGGAGCCAAACAACAGCAATGACGTGCAATAGCCGTTTATACTTTTGTGTTCAAATCAAAAACTCACAAATGCTATACTTTCTTCGTATTATTTTATAGCCAACGATTCTTAAAAGAAGAATATTGTATCGCAAAAAAAAACACATGTTGACCGCAACATTTATGAAATAAGGAAACGAGCAACAAATCATCTTGATTTAAAATAGATACTATTCAAGTGTTCTGTAAAGAAAATGTTTTTTCTTTAGAGAGTTTACTTTCGAGGATTGCTCTTTAGCAGGCCTCTCATCTCGTTTTTGAAGTTTTTGTCGGTAGTCAGAGTTACAAATGGCAGGCCGTTTAGATACCCTAACGAGATGGTGTAGGCTAAATTAAAGCCACCCATGTAAAAGGTATCGGGAATCCACGGTGACACAAAACTGATGATGCAGAACGGCAACCAAAAGATGATGAACGTCGTCGCATAAAGAAACGAATAGCGCACCTTCTTGATGCACTTTTCCATTCGTTCTGTTCTCTTGATCTTCCTCTTCATCTCCTTTCGTAACTGTATCAACGCTCGAATTATACAAACAAGCGAAGGAACGGAGACCAACAGTTGCTTGCTGATGCTCAAAATCAAAGCCGTCGTGCCGAGACTCGACGATGTCGTGTTATTCCTGCACGGCAAAGTCCCCAATTCTAGCATCTGGTAGCCGTAGATAAATACCATAATTATGTTCGGCGCCAAACTAATGGCAATGACGGCAACGCAGTATTTGTGGACATTGTTAGGACGGAGTCTTGATTGGATACCATACGGTTCATAGCAAACCATATTCTTTCGGTGCGAAACAACCAATGAAAGGAGTATTAAAGAGCAATTGGTGAACGTCATAATGAGCAAATACCGCAGTAAACACAGCACAGAATTTAAAAGACGTTGTTTTCCGTACAAATAGAGCGCTTGATTGCCTATGTGTACGGGTATCGCCGTAAAACAAGCGGCTATGTTACATATGGAGAGAAAATGAAACAAAGTATTTGATACCGACTTTGAAGTCAAGTAGCGTTGACACGAATATTTACCGGAAGCTAAAGATCCGGCTAGTGACGTGAGAAAAAAAAGGCAAGATATTGGCAGCGTGACGTGCAGTAAAGCTTCGTTTTCCGACGATATCTTCCCCGCGTTGTTGGTCATCTCGGCAAATGGCCGCGATTGGCAAAACCGCCCGCTTTTATTTACAACAATAAATAATTCATAGAGCAAAATTCACGTAGATTGATATAGCAAACCGCTGCTTCTTTTAAGTGGGAAATAATGAGATATGAAAAAGGTGTTTTAGATAAGTCCCGTGGTCTATAACTGTTAAAACAGTGAGTTTCCTTAGATTACATAAGTGATGAACCATAGAAAATCCAAGTCAGCAACAAAAATCAGTGTGAGACAAAAAATCTCTGATACAATGTATTACCGTGCTAACTAATTAATTCAAATTTAGTTTGTAGTGGGTTTATAAGTGCTAAGGCCTATATCTGAAGGGTTTTTAGTGTCTGAAAAACAACAACAACAACAGAACCGTTCATCCGTTGTACTAATAGAAAAATAATTTTGTCACATATATATATATATCCAACACGTTAACGGGAATGTTTACCAGAGGTCATAGATACTTTTTAAAAATGACGAAGTACAACTAAAATATGCCTACTGGCGATATAAAAACATTTGCGAAGAAATATTTAAAGACCAAAAGCTTCTGTTTGAATGTCAAAAAAAGAAAATTCTAGAAATGTCCCACAATCAGTTCTTGTTATCTTTGTTGGTTATTGTGAGATTTTAAATTAACGCATTGAAAAGCGTCTTCAAAAAAAGTTAAGTAAACAGTACAATCAAAATAATAAATGACGAAAACCTGGACTTGTAAGAAAGCATAACAATTACTAAAGAAGTAATCAAACACGTAATCGTTATTGAAAGAGCTCAGAAAAATCTACTGACAAACCTCGAACAATCATTGTAAAACCTTTGAATTTTCAAGACAAAGTACAGAATCTGAAGTGAGCACGACAGTGAACTGGAATATTTATTAAAGAAGATTTTCCAAATGGATACCATGGCAAATTTTGGGAGGAGGGTAAAAGACCTAGATAAAAAGGTCTATCTTAAAGTATGACAGAATTTGTCAGAGACTTTACAAGTTATTCGATATAATTATTGTTCTGTTCCATACAAACATTCTTAGTATTTTGCGTAAGTAACATGACGTGTTTTCTACGTAATATACTCTCAACCGCTCTCTCGACGGGTGCATTCTCTTAAAACCTTTTTCTCTTCTGTACCGTAAGGTAACTTTCTCCATTCTTCACGAATAAGTGATTCGAGTATTTCACATACGACGCGAGTTAAACTTAATGCATCGGTAGGTATCAGACGAGGCGCGATTGTTTCTTTTATGAAGAGGCGTTACATCTTTCCAGTTGTTTTTTTTATGAAGAGTCGTTAGAAGACTCCATCTCCAGTCTTGAGGAATACCGTCTTTTAGAAACTTATCATAAATAATGTTCAAGGGGGCAGTGAAATTTTATTTGAAAGTTCAATGAGTACTCTGAGATGCAGACCATCTGGTCCTGCTCACTTGTTTGTCTTCAAATTAACTAATTTCTTTCGGACATTTTCAACTGAAATGTCAAAGTAATGAAGTTCATCCGAGAAAATTCTATTCCTAAACGAAGGGACATCCTCATTCGTGAAAACACTCGTGAAAAAGTCCAATAATATTGACGCTTTCTCTTGGTTGGTACTGGCAATATTGCCTTTGTCATCAGCTAGATCAGGGATTCCCGAGGAAGAGTTTAAATTTGATTTTGCGTAGGAAAAGAAAGTTTTTCGATTCGATTTTACCTCTTTCTTTACTACTTTCCTGCATTCTCAGCGGGCTTAATTACTGGCATTCCTGCATGCAAGATAGTCGTCACCATGCTTTTATTGACGAAATCGTTGATATGCTTTTTATTTCTTCTTGATTTTCGACATTTTTATTTAAACAAACTTTTTGTTTTCACCTTTTGGAGTATTAGCATCTATAACATTGGTTAATTCTTTGTGGACCATGGAATTTCATTGATGTTAAGGTTTTTCAATTTGTTATTCCAGTTAATGTTTTGGTATTCATGACGCATTTTTTCATAGTTGTCTTTAACGATTTGCATTGTTTTCTTCATTGAAGATGTGATTATGACAAAGTCAAACATCGATACAGAGTGATGACTGTTACCAACCGACAAGGTCATGGTTAGAATTAAGTCGAGTATATTGGGTGCTCGTAACGATCGTTGGTGAGTTGGTTCTATGACGTGTTGAAACGAATCTCTATCAGTCTCCGAGAATTTGAACGCTTTGTGACCTTCTCGAACAATGGTAACACTATTTACCAAATCAATCTCAGGGTAATTGAAGAAGTCACCCATAATGAGGAAGTGAGAGTTCTGTTGTGATACGTCACGGGTAGCATTGTTTAAGGAAATATTATTATTATTATATCCGGCGATAGCGCAATGGTAATGGCGTTCGGTTGTTAACCGTAGGGTTCTGGGTTCGAGACCATGATATCGCAAAGTTGTTTAGTGAGCGGTTATAAATAAAAAATACCGTATTTCATCAAAAATAACCGTCACACAAATGAGAGCAATTAAATAAACTAAAACTCTGGGGAGAGGTCTTTATGATAATGCTTAATAAGCGTTCTGAAAGCCTCGTTAAAAATAAACAAATAAAAATCATGAAATATCTGAAATATCTAAATTACGACAAGAAATTATTATTAATAATTATTAAATATTAATCATTATTAAACAAGTTTGAGTTTTAATTTAATAAATCCCGTCAAATAAAAATGAATTAAGAATTAATCATTACAAGAGGTAAGCATTACAGGACTTCCGTCGTAATCAACTAGTCTAAAATGCATTTGTTTTTATAACATTACGGTTTAGTGTACAGTTGGAAATTTTGGAAATTTCCAAATCGTGCGCCCATTTAAATACTTATGCTAAAGACTGCGCAAGTTGTGAATAGAGTGGATGAATGTCAATAAAAACATATAACACCAGGAAAGGAGTGTCACAGTCATATCCCTCACGTCGTTGTACCGGAGAGTCACCCCTCCGCCTTTCTTGCACAAGGGTATATCAAATTGTGAGCAACATATCCAGGTGGTAGGGTGGTAGGGAATAATAATTCGCGTCGACGGTATGTGTTGAAGTTGTCAATGCCAATTGTATCATATTTTAATCGCGTCCAAAAAACTCTTGTTCATTGATGTCGAATCGCGTTATAATGAAGTATTCTTGGACGTAAGGTTATTTAATCCACACGCTCAGAGGTACAAGGGTATGGAAACCAAGAAAAGTTTTCTCCTAAACGAAAAGGAAAAGAAGAAACAATACAACGAACGAGTATTGCAAGTTGAAAATAGCTCATTCACGCCACCGGTCTTCGCTACAATTCTACAAAAGGTTAGCCAAAATGATCGCCGAGAAACGAAAATCAATGGTGGCGAATTTCATTCGGTCAAAGATATGTCTATCGTTATACTAACTGAGCTGAACCACGATACTGGCTAACCTGGCAAATGTTATTCCCCATAAATAAACTAACGAACTATAATCGTTAAATTTGTTTATTTAAAAAATGGAGATAAAAGATAGCGGGAAAATTGCCAATAGATGAGCACGTTTCACTTATAAATAGTGCGGCTCAATTCTCCAGCCGCTATGTATTATATGTTTGCCATGGGTAGAAGGAAGATAGCTATGTCAGTTAGAGACACTGTTACAACTAAATTGACAGGGTTGCAATGGGTTCACCGTTCTTGGCAATATTTTAATGATAAATTAACGAGGAGTTTTGGATGAAAATTATTCATAGCCTTGAAACAATTTTTTATTTCTTTTGTGGCTGTCGAATGTTTTTTTTTTCATTTTCATTTTAGTATTCCTTTTTAACTTATTAATATATATTGTTAACTAATTTGTATCTAATTTTTAACACTCTTATAAATATTTCAATAAATAAAATAAATAAACAAAAATGTTAACCCTATCCCAGACGGGGGGGGGGGGAGCTTTTTGGCTCGCGGCTAGATATTAATATTAATATCGTTTTAACCACTACAGCTACAAAGCTGAAATTCACAGTACCCTTCTAACTTTTATATTGCGTGATTTTGGTAAAAAAAACTTTTTTCAAAATGGCCGTCATTTTGAGTGATGACGTGTCTTTCTTCCTAACACGAAAAAATTTTTTTAGTGTTTTTTAGTTTTGCCATATTATTGTATTGTATATGTATTATATACTATTCATTGTGTATATAGATGGTTATGTACCACTCTGCACATCACATTTCCAAAAGATTTGCCCAAGTTGTATTGCATGATTAGAACTCAAAGTAGCTATACTAGTTTATAAATATATAAACTTTGATATCAGTTTTAGTGCTAGCTTTATCTTCGTTTTTTTATCTCTGCTTCTGTTTATGTCATATTTTTGTGAAGTTTGAAAACAAAAATTTTTCGTAAAATCTTCAAATTTTTGCATCAGAAGATTGAAATATTGTCCATTTTAGTGCAAGCCTGATGACGTCATCGAATTTATTGATCACGTGATATAGTTTATTTTATTGTTGTTTAGTCCCAGCCGGCACAAGAAGTTTTAAAAACCTCTTTTTTTGTTTTTTTTTTGGTTTTCGAAAAACCGTTTCCAAAAGAGTTCTTAAAAACGTTTGAAAAGCGGTTTTAAAAAGAGCACTTTCCAAAAACTTCTTTTATTCCTCTTTTTCTGGGTTAAAAAAAAACCACGGATTTTTTAAGCTGAAAAAAAGAGGTTTTTTAGAGGGTTTTTTTACGCTGCAATAAAACGGTATTATAAAAAACCTTTAAAAAACTGTCGTGTGTGATTGGCCTATTTAATTACCGGGGGTTATAAGTATTTCTAAAATCAAAATAGTAATTAAGAATTTGTGTTCAAATCTTAAATATCTGTTTTATACATAACCTATATGTTTATAAACGGCATAATTATTGTTACAATAAAATTCATTTCAAATAATAATAAAATCTTAGGTTTTTAATCTTTTTTTACCCCCGTTATAAAAGTTTTTTGGCGACAAAAAGAATTTGCATTCTGCAAACAAACAGCGAACTGTCATAGAATAAGATGGCTTTCAGAATAACATTGCAATTTCTATTATGACTGGTTTAAGCGAGACAAAAAACCCCGGGAACCGGTGATTACTTGAAACTATATTATTTCTATGAAAGTTGTTGTTTTCGCGGAAAGATGGATGAACATTTACGAAATATTGAATCATATGTATTATTAAAGAAGAAATATTATTCGAGCTTCGAAGTGTTATAAATCATATTCTTTGAAGAGTTTTTTTGTTTTTTGACCATTTCTAATGGGACGGCGAAACTTCAATTTGATATATTGTTTTAAAGTTCCACGTTTAATTTTTAAAACATTTTTAAATTATGCCCTGTATAAAATAAATTATTTGAGATTCTACTATTATTATAGTAAAGAGTTTTTCGATTTAAATCTAGTTGGTGAGCTTCACAGGTTTACAAATCTAAAAGCAAAGGTCTGCTAAAAGTGGTTTTTGATAAAGAAAGAAGGAATAATTTATGTAGAGCACGCAAGTCCGATAGGCGGCCATCCAACTTCCAAATATTGTTGGTATAGAATTGGCGCAAATATACGGAAATGGGTAATTTTTAGAATATATGTTTTTTAAAACTTGTTTGGGTAAAATTATTTGACTGATTTTAAACAATTCAAATCCTGTTTGTAAGGTAAAAATTGCGAGCAATGTCAACGAAACACCACTCTCAGTATACCTGCCCCTGAACTTACACCAATCAAAGTAGGTTTAAAAAACCTAAACCGTATATAGTAGGAAATATACACTTGGGTTTCTTAAAGTAATTATCAATCAATCAATGGATTGGAATTTAATAGCAAGGTACTAAATGTAGTGTATGGTCTTATAAAAGATCTTACAGGGTTCATACAGCTTTCATAAGTTTAAATCTTCCCTGATTTTTGTTAGTTTTTGTTAAACGACGAAATGTATAAATTGCTAGGGATAGAAAGAAGATGACGGCCGTTTATCATTCCCAGTCAAATGGACAGGATGAAACATCAACTTTTAGACATGGTTGTGTACGCTTTAAGAGTCCAAAGACATTCTGCAACGAAAATCTCCCCGTTTAAGGCGCTTTTTGCAGGGCCAGAGTTTGCCCTTTACGACGAGGTAATAAAATCGCAAAAATCCCAAGAATTCAACAACATTTTTAAACGTCAGTTACATATTGCGATTTAGAATAAATTCAAACGTCAGCTATCTGATGATGAATATCGAAACCTTTTCGATAAAAATCGGAAAGAACTGGAAAATATTTCTAAGACCGTTAAAGTGGTATTAGTGATTATCGTATATTTATTTTATTTAATAAAACTTCAATTATTCATCTAAAACTTTTTTTGTTGTTGTTCCAGAACACAGAAGCCGCCCAAACAAAATATAAATATTATTACGATAAAAAAATGGTTCATAAAAATAAAATAGAAATAAAATTAGATGACTAAAGTTTTAGTTTTAGACATACCGGGCAGAAGGAAAAAAAGTATTAAAATGTCAGGATTATTCAAAATTTATCGGCTGATTAACTTTAAAAGCATTATAAAACGTAGATAAATACGTCAAATAAATAAACATTTCCACTGCAGTCTGTGCAATACGATCAAAACATAAAGGACCGTTTGTCGTAGTTGACAAGACGAAAGCCGGAAATTATAGACTGGCAACGCTACACGGTGATGAAATGCCACAATATCACAAGCGCAAAACATTTTTAAAATGTGTTGATGGTATCCACAAAATCCTAAACTATTTCTATTTTAGGATTTTGTGGATACCATCAACACATTTTAAAAATGTTTTGCGCTTGTGATATTGTGGCATTTCATCACCGTGTAGCGTTGCCAGTCTATAATTTCCGGCTTTAGTCTTGTCAACTACGACAAACGGTCCTTTATGTTTTGATCGTATTGCACAGACTGCAGTGGAAATGTTTATTTATTTGACTTTTTCACCTTGCGCGTGGTTAACATTTGGAACGCACTTCCCGAAGACATTGTCAATGCTGCCTCAGCCTCTATAAACATATATAAAGATGATTTTTTCTGTTCATTTTTCCGTCTCTTTCGCCACACCTTAAAACTACTTCGCTAGTTTACGATACTTATTAGTGTCTTTAGTAAGTATTCATTTGCTTTTGGACTTGAGATAGCCTTAGAGGCATTTATATTTTGCCTATACTTTATATCCATGTACATCTGTCTTGGATATTTTTGTAAGCTATAAGAGTAGTATTAATAAATAATAACAGCATTTTATATACTGAAATGTAGTAACTATCTTTATAAAAGTTCGAAAAGAAATAAGAAAAGCAATCAAATTGCGTTCTCATCTTCAAAACAAACTTTTCAATCAATCAAATCGCGTTCTTGGTTAAATGAGCTTTATTTTCATTGATTTTCTTTTTCTATTTATCAGGGTCTATGCGTGCTTTGGCTAGTGGTGCAGCTGTACAAGCGTACTACTGGTGTTGTCCGAGTGCTTGGTGAAGACACCGACTCGTTTCCATTCGGTAAAGGCGTACGACAAGGCTGTCTTATTTTGCCGATGCTTTTCAATGTTGTGGGCGAGAGAATCATGCGTATGGTGAAAGAACGGTTGGTCGAGCGGGCGGGCTGCATTATCGGTGAATATGCTGTCTGGAACCTGCGTTACGCTGACGACACAACTTTGATTGCTGTAAGCAAAGAGCCGCTAGAGACGGCAGTCGAAGCACTCCACGTTGCGAGCATGAAATTTGGCCTGCACATCAACCCGAAGAAAACTCATGTGATGCCGATGAACGGACAAAGCGTGATAAACATCGATGGGGTGACCTTGGATTCTGTCGACAGCTTCAGTTTTCTAGGCTCGCAAGTGAATATGGTAGGAAGCAGTAGCCCTGAGATCTGGAGGCGCCTGGAGATTGCCAGAAACAACACCTGCCAACTTGCGAATATATGGAATCTTCGGATATTGACATAATGACGAAAAAACGGCTGGTCAAAGCACTTGTTTGGAGTGCGGCAACATATGGCCGTGAGAGTTGGACACTGAAGAAAGAAGACAAACATAGGACAGTAGCGTTCGAACTGTGGGTGTGGAGGCGTATATGGCGTGTGAGTTGGAAGGACAGGAAGACCAACATCTGGATACGAGAAAAAGTGGGCTGATCAGGGTCTACTACTTGAAATAAAGCGTCAAAAGATGGCGAAAAATGCACACTGGAAGAGAAGACCGGAGAGCTTAGTGGCTGCAAGTATCGAGGGGGATGTCCAACGCTGTTATTAAATTCTACCACACATTTATGTTCTCTTTAAAAGGAAAGAAGTTAAAAAGTAGAGTATTTTTATTTCTTCATCTAAACATCCTACAATATCTCTTGACGACAAACCCTACAAACAAGTCTCGTATCTCACCGGTGATACCGTCTGACCTTTGCAGGTCTCGTCATTACGAATCTGTCGGTAAACTATTAAACCCATGATGCCAAGAGAAGAGTTGATCGACCTTACGTAATCTTTAAGATGATTATTAAATTACCGACTTATCGGGACATAATCTGTTGTAATGAGTGATCGCAAACTCTAGTTGGATAGTTATGGAATCTTCGAAAATGTGTTCTCCGCTATCAAATCCAACAGGTCAATGAACATAGTTGTCGGTGGGCAGAAATCCAAGACGCTTTGCTCCATTTTTGAAAGGTTTAATATGATCGCCAGTTAAGTGAACCACAACGCTTGACCAACAGGTGGTTTTCTAAGCGATGGGTACTATCTAAGCGGATTTAAAAAGCAATGAAAAGAGTTAAAAGAGCGGGCAACGCTACGCTGAAATATTCCAACACCATTTTATGTCTTCACTCCGATAAATGCAAAGCTCTTGTAGCTCCTGGTTGTTTATTCTGGAGTGAGACCAATATATCTTTGTTGTTTATATAGAAACAATGGTCTTTTGTTTACTTGAACGAGATTACGTGTGTGAACATCATTTGCTTGGTTCGAGTGACGAAGGCGATATAACAAGATAACCACCCGAAAAATCTGATTATATTTTTACGTTGGCGCGTTTCAACAAAACAAAACAAGAAACTAAGCTGAATTCATTTTAACTGCCACGTCTTTTAATAATATCATGCAAAAATGTGAAACCCTTTTAAAAAATTATTGACCAAGTGTTTCTTTCAATTCCACTCGTTACACTTTTATAATTTTGTTATGAAAAGTTTTTCTTGCATTTACTTACTTGAAGTAACAGAAGTGTGTAGAACTACAAAATATTTATATAAATTATAAATGAATAAATAGATAAATCGTGGATTTTTGAGCATATATCTAAACGACAATTTCCCTACTCCTGGTTGTACTATTATTGCAACAGTTGGTGTAGATGCCATCTTGGCCGCAGCATAGCTGAACATCCATGCCTTGTTTCATCAGGATTACAGTGTAGTGCCAGGGGCGTACCGTGTGTGTGTGTGTGTGTGTGTGTGTGTGTGGGGGGGGGGGGTCGTTCGGTGCGGACGACCCCCCCTGTTGGAACTATGTGCCCTTTTGACAAAAAAATAATAAAATTTTAACAGCATGATTTACGATCAACAAGAACAAGAAGTAATTTCAGATGCAATTCTCCTGACATGAAAAGTTACACCATAGACATACTAGGGAGAGTCGTATATCTATGGTTACGTACAGTGCCGCAACCAGCCCCCCCCCATTTTTCAAAAAAAATTGAAACTGGGTTGAAGCTGGATCTGGTTGAATTCGAATCGAATTGCGAAATTACTGGAATTTCTTTCGAATACTTATTGTTTTTCCCTAGAAGATAGTCTTAATGTTTCAAAATACCCACTTTTCATGGTTTCCCTTTTTAGATGATGCTTTAGATTTCTTACAAAAGTTTTTCAAGAGGGCTGATAGCCCTCTGATCTAGAGGGTAAGAATTTTAAAAATTTTCTCGGTACGTCGGCCCCAACCATGCTGGGGCCTCCTTAGATACTAAACATTTTGACCCGCCCCAATATCACATTGATGGTTACGACACTGACATAACAACTGGTTTCATTTTCCTGCAAGAGAAAGATAACATTCCATTGAACGATTGATTAAAAGAAAAGGCAAAAATGGCCACCGTTTTAGTTCTTTTGTCGCTATTGTTTTAATCAATTTGTAAAAGCAATATTTACGGTGAATTAAAATTACAACATTGTACATTAAATAAAACAGGCTTCACCGGGGGCTTTGCTTCATCGTCGGATCCCAAATTAGTAAAAGTTTTAAAAAAATTGTGCCCTTTTCATTCTTACGTCCGATCCCCACCACCCCCCCCACCCTCACTCCCCCCTTTTAATTTTTACAGTATGCCCCTGAGTGCGGTTACAAAGAACAACGCAGTGAGGAAATAGGCGAAATATAGTATAAGAAAAATAAGATATTTCATTGATAAGAAACTGTTCAATTTTATACAGCATATTAAACCGTCATACTCATAAGCTTAAGATAATATAAATCCCTACAGAATCTTTTATAACAAAACTGCGATTGGCATACGTCACAGAGGCCAATGAGGTTGGAGCTATTAGAATTTTTTTTAGAAATATTTAAAATAATGGCGGCGTGTTTGTAAACATCTTGAACAAAACTTTGCATCATATATATATATATATAAAATACTTTTATAGTAGCACTATACTAAGTTGTTAAATAGTCTTAGCATTTTATCTTCTGAGAGCAAGTTGCTTATAAACCGTTTGCTTATATAAAAAAGTATATATATATGAATAGTAAAGTATTTGTGTTCTGGAAATCTGCAGGCTAAAAATCTCTTATTTTTTCAGGTTTTAAATTAAAACGATGATAACATTATATGTATATATAAATATGATGCCATGAGTTTGCCACAAACTACTCGACTTCTTTCGGAAGTAAAAGGTATATAGATATACATTTATATAGGTTATTTATTTTCTTATATAAGTATATTTTGTTACATAATTTTAAAGCTTTACAACATTGTATATACTAGTGTAAATACCTGGCTTTGGGCTTTGCTTGGGTGATACTTAGGACAATAAAATATCAGAAAACAACCAAATTTCCAAGAAATAATTTATTGTGATGAGTCAGTAGGAAAAATACAAGACAAGAGGTGCAAAATGCACTCATTACTTCAATGACAAAATCTGTGAACTTGCCTTACTGTGTTTGTATAAAAATATATACATATATATATATATGCTTGTCTACCCGTAAAAATCTGTATATATAAAACCTTTAAAAATCAGTTTCGAGATTGTTTTTTCTTTGCTAAATTAGACCTCTTTTGCAGCACAATTAGCTTTAAATTTAGATTTTTCACTAAATAACTTTTGTTGACAACAATGCATGTGCAAATTTGACGCATCATTTCTTTAAACTGGTGAATGTTGCGCCATCCTGTTTTTCGCATGTTTGAAATAAAAAAATCTGTAACTAGCTTATGTAAGGGAAATCATTTTTATTAAACATTCGGTTGAACATGCTGATTCCAAACCTGTCTTTAGTTTTGCTGTAGGCACACTATTAATATAATATAAAAATATCATGTATCATGGATTCATTCATTCATCATTCATATTTTCTTTTTCATAAATTTTCAACAAAAAACACAATTCTCCTAGATAAATTCAACACTATATACATCTTGTAGTGTTGAATTTTTTTATTAAAAATATAATATTATAAATGATCAAAGAAAAAGTGGAAACTAGTAGAAGGTCATGTATGGGCTTGCTTGCTGTTTACATGGAAACACACAATTTCTTTTGTTTGATTTTCATTGTTCTGTTTGTTTACTTGATCCACTCACATGTGATATTGGAATGATCGGTCGAAATTGAATCAATGATAAACTCAATTTCGTGAATACAAAACTTCAAAGTCTAATATGTGTGAAAAATATTTGAGAGATTTTGCAGGTAATTTATTACAATACTTTTGCACGGTGCTTCTAATCGACAGTTTGACAAAATTAAATTTATAAATTCAGCGTTATTAGGTTTTCTGTCATCTCAATGATCGTCAGATAAAACATTCTTATATATCATATATAATAATATATAATATGAAGATCTGCCTACAGTATACAATAAGGAATATAGAGATATAAATATAAATATTTTTTAAGCATCGTGGCTGTTGTTAGATACATATCAGTGTTCAGGAGTAAATCTACGATATATGTTTTTGTAACAGTATATATCAAATTGTTTTTTGTCATTCTTCAACGCAGGCATTGTTGCTGATATTAAGCAAGTATTCTTCAAAAAAGAGCAGCCACTGAATGACAATGATATCGAAGTACACAGGCTATGTGTTCACTTGGAGAAGTTACTCAGGGCCGGTGCCAGAGGTAAAAGTCAAGTGTCTCTATCAAAAGATCAAAGCGTCTGAAATTCAAATTTGTTGAGAAAGTCAGCAATGTTTGTATTTATTTATGAATGTATGTAATCTGACCCCTTTATTTGACGCAAGAATTTTTGCAAAGTCATGGTTTATGCTGATGTAAAATATGCACCAACAGCTATATATATTATTACCAAGCACAGGTGTGGATTTTTGCTGACACTGCATTATCTAGAATTATGTACAGCGCTAGAATATTTAGAATTTTTGTGTTTCACGTCCAGAGAAATACTCATTTACTGGCTCGAAGAAAGATTATTGGAATTTCATCTCGGACAGTTTGTCAAAAGATGAGATGGTCAAGTTTGTTAATGGAATCGCTGATGTAAGTAAGTTTAACGACTGAAAATAAATATTGTCCGCAATATATTTTGGTACTTTTTAAAACATTTCTGTAACAAAGTAAAAGAAATAGAGTTTTTCTAATGTTTGTTTTCAAGTAAATTTCCTGTAGAATACACTTGTTGTAAACTTGATTTGAAAACGATGGATGTAAACTATAGGTGGGCTGTAAGAAAGATACTTAAAAGTCAAGATGAGGTTAGTTTCTGCTTCGCTGTTGAAATATGAAAAGAGAAACAACTGATAAATGTGTTTCATGGAACTGCACACTTACAGTATGAATATATTGGTTCGGGCATAAAGTTTGATTAAAAATAAAATATGAAGCATTTATAACGACAAGTTACCTACATGTATTTTGACTCAAAGTTCCATGAGCCATCTTCAGAGTGAACAAACAAATAAAAGTGCAAGCTTATATTTACGGGGACAGGGAGTAGTTTAAGTAACGAAGATTGTTGAGTTTCTTTGTTGTGTTTATGGCTCTAAGATATGATTTGGTTGTGGGTCTAATGGCATGATAAGGGGAAATTCATATTTTATTTATAATCATACTTACAGTAGCTATCTGATGTGTCCATAAACAAACCATGGCTTTCGCTCACCTTTTATTTCACCTAATCCTCTTCTAGGATACCCCTTTCAAACATTTGACTTTCCTTGAAGATTTGAATGATTGAATCATATTTTTCCTGCAGTCCTGTTAATTACACAAAACCATGTATTGGCATACTCAAGCGAAAATTGATGAAATGTTAAATGTTTTCAAAATAAGCAAGCTAATAATGGGCAGAATGATGCATGAGACAGAATGTTGTTATCCAAAATTTCAACTTTCTCGTTGAAATGATAAAACCTTTTTTCAGTTTCGTACTAACCAAGGTAAAGGAAGAGGTCTATTGAGGCAAGCTCTAATGGAACAAAGTTTAGCAGACACCATACAAAGATGTGCGATTAACGAGAAAATTGTGAGGTAGAGATTTATTCAGTTATATTATAGCTGTGTAATTTTTAATGGTTTTGTTCTTCCTTAGAGATTATTACACTTCGGAGTCAATTATCCACAATAAGAAGGCTTTGGAGGTGCTGATGAATTGCCTGTATGATTTAAACGCTGTGGCATTTCACCTCCCCTACAAAGGTTACGACTTGGACAGAAGTTGGCCTTCTTTTTCCAGGTAATTGTTTTTGATTTATGCTGCAATCCATTTAAAAGTTTTGAAATATGCTCATGATGATCTTGGCCTTGTCCTCCAAGTTTTCGGGGTGGGTGAATAGATAGTGCCTTATTGTTATATTTAAAAGCAAATTTGGATGTTTTTTTACAATCAGGGAAAAATCCACATCTTTTTCAGGTTTCAATACGTAATGGATTGTAGCTTTTGTCTTATGTAGATATAGTGAAATTTTGAATTTTTATTACAGAAAAGCATTTCACGATTCCAAGAGAAGATTGTCCTCGTCGAGTCTTCTAAGTCAGTCGAGTGGAATTGGAGAAGATGTAAGAAATATGTAGCTTTTTGTTAGAGTTTACTAGAGGTGGTGAAAGCTCCACTTTGTTGCGCAATTTTGCTGTTTTGTTATGCATGTTTCTTGGATTTTTTAAATGTACTTTTGCAATCTTGTGTACATTTTACTTTTTGCGTCATCTTTTTTTACTAACAGACATATTTGTATATCTAACATGAGCTTTTATTTCGTAGCCAGAATTGTTTTTATTTTGACATTAAAGTCTTTTATTTCTCTGATTTTAAAAATATGTACATTAGTAGATTACTGGGCATCATGATCAACTGTCTTCCTCATTTTTGTTTGCATTGCATATTTTCACTTTTTCTTCCTTTTTACATATAAATTTTCGCTTCATTGTATTTTTAGTTTACTTTCTTCTTTTATATATTCAAAATAGTTCTCTGATAAACCGGCCATTTGTTTCTTTTCCAGTCAGTGTCTATCGCCGACCCACTACAAATTCTGCACAGTCATATCAACAGGTTGGATTCCATCTTAGAGTCATGGGATGGCAACTACAAGTCGTCCGCATCTGTGCAGGGGGTTTCAATAGAACGCGCTGTCGACAAACTAATGAGCATTCATGCCGAAGTGATCAAGTTGAAAGTTGAGCACGAGAACCTTACTCTGTCAGCACAACAGGTGAACGCCAACAGGCATGAGGCTGACGACAGACTCCAGCAAATACAGGAAAGATACTCTCACATGCAGAAGTTGAGTTCAAGTGTTTTAGGAGAGCAGGTGACGGAGTTGAGCAAGAAGCTCACATTGAGCGAACAAGAAGTCAAAAAGCTGAACGAATCGCAAGCTGATCTGAAGCAAAAGTTTGAGCTAATGGCACAGCAATTAAAGGATTCTAAAGAGAGACGGCACAGTTTGGAGTTAGACTTAAAAAGGTCTGTGCAGGACAATGATGAAACGAATAATGAACTTGAAATGATGAAACATGAGCTCTCCGTTAAGAGCAGTCTGTTTTTAGTAAAGGAAAGAGAGTTGGAAGTTGCAGAGGCAAACTTTGAGAAATCAAATAAGCAAGTTGTCCACGAACTTAAAAGAGAGTTTCAGAATAAGTTGAATTCTGAAGTGAAGACCTGCATTTTGTGCGAAGAAAAACTGGTGAAATTAGAACATGTGAATAAGAAGTTGGAGACAGAGTGTGAATTCAAAGAAGGGCTGGAGAAGACGGTGGATAATCTGCAGAGGGAGTTGGTCGCAGCGAAAGAAGCAACTGCCCAGCAAGAGCAGTTTTTAAACGATGTTTATGATACCTTTGAGTTAAACGATAGCGTAGATGGTAAAAACAATTTAAAAATTTCCATGCAAGAAGCTACAATAAAGGTGAACCTTTTATTCATTACTGCCAGAAATGTTTTGCGGAATTTTTATCGTATATTTTGAGGGCTTCTAACTATTCTAGTAAACCATTTACCCAAATTTATCAGGAAGAAATTATTCTGGAAGGTAATTGCTCTGCAAACAAATTTTAATTCAAAAGGTTATTTCGTAATTTTCTTTGAATAATTCAAGTTTTACTTATGTAAAAGATGATGTTCATGATCTATTATTGCGTTGTCTTTTCCCATATTGGTGGACGCATTTGCAAATAAAAGAACACCTTTCTGAGGTGCAATTGACTAAGCCTTAGGTTGAGCTTCTTACATTTTTTCCTGTGCATCAAATTAAATTTTTAAATCTTTTTATCGCAAAAACAGTACCGCAGAAGTCACCGTTCACAAGCGATGTTATTTTTACATTACAATGTAATTTATTCTTAAAAGTAGGTAAAACCAAAATGAACCAATAGAATGTACATTGCTGAATGAGCTTGTTCTGTTGTAAGGTAGCTAGGGACTGTAAGGTTTTGAAAGATTTCATGTCTTTAATATATTTTTAGTGTATGTGCTTTGAGTTGAAATAGCTAAATCTAGAGTCAATATCACATTAAAATAAGATGAAGTTTTCAACTTTATCACGAAAAAGAGATGGAAATTAAATCTTTAGCTTGCATATTACAACAGTTGCTTAATGGCATAGAATTTTTTCGAATTGACTGAATTTAAAAAATAAAATATTTGTATGATTAAAATTATTTCAACTGTTATTGTTATTTAGTTGTTTGTTTTTGTTATTTTGCATCTTGGAATGTTTTTTGACGTTTTAAAAGAGTGCTGAAAGGGTTCATGACGAAATAAAAAAAAAAGCTAACTCCAAATTAAAGAATCAAGTTATAATCACGATTTACTGTTCGAGATATTTTCCTTGGTGTAATAATCTTTTTCAAAATTGTTTGAACAGAAAATAAATGTTAGTGGGACAACAATGGGAAAAGGGAAGCAATGTTTTTATTTCATTTTACTTAAGAGACCCTTCTTAGTTTTATAAGAATTGTCAATGCAAGAACATATTGATCATTGATTGGTAGATGATACGAGAGCTGCGAGAGGAAGCGAATTCATTGAGAGCATCCAACATCGAATCTGACGCCAACATCATCGGAATGAAATACGAGTTAAGTTCCATCACAAGAAACTTCACAAACCTGCAAACTGACCACGCGCAACTTGTATGTGAAAGCGAAAGTCTCGTACAGGTAGTTAAACATTGTTATTTATACACAGATATTTACCCAATGCTTTTATAAAAGCACGAAATATATTGATTTGATTTGATTTTGATTTATATCATAAATAAATAAATGATAATCTTGAATTGAAATAATTTTGTATGCAAATAAAAATAATGTTTAAAAATTTTGCATCATTGTGTTTGCTTCATGTATGGAATGAAAATGAAGAAGACATAAACAAAATTATTTTAAAAAATGGTGATGAGACCAACCTCATCCATAGGCACGATGTTTAATTATTATTTTTCTTTAATAATTATGCAGGGTTTTGATAATTATGTGGGATTTTGATAATTATGCAGGGTTTTGATAATTATGCGGGTTTGCGGTTTTGGAGTAATCAATCTGGGTCTTATTTTTTTTCCAGCAACAGATTAAATAAATTTTGTTGAGTTCCAACCAAAACTGTTTTATGACACCATGCAAACACAAATCAGTTTAGTTTCGTTGTTGTTGTGAGGATTTTCAGAAATGTTCTAAGTAAGCCAAGACCTTACAAAAGTGTGTCCTTCTGAATGCATTAGCTTTTTGGCACTGTATGTAGAAAATTTGATTTTGTTTTATTGAAGAAATTGAAGGTTGCTGACAGTGAAAATGTTACATTGAAGGAGCACAACAGATTGCTTGGAGAACAAATCAAAGTCACTGCAACTAATCTCGGAAAGTACAATCTTACGTTATTTGCCTCAAAATAAAAGCTTGCTCTCATGTGGAATCTTGACTTTGAAAACTTAAAATAGAACTGCGCGCTGGAATTGAACTTTTTATTTATGAAAGCTGTTTTAATTTATATCGGTCTCGTAATAATAACAGGGACGACAGCATTTCGAAATTGTGCTGTCTGTTGCCATGTAAACACTCTAACTTGTGGTAATGTTTACAGTTTAGAGGATGATCATCTGCTGCGGTCAAGTGAATCAGAGACGCTCACAAAAGAAGTTCAATCGCTGAGGTTCCAGTTGAACACAGAGGAAATAAAACATAACAGTGTGAAGAATGTGAGTTTGTTTGCATTTAAGGATGATTATTTAATTACAATTTGAAGGATGATTATTTAAGGTTCCTAGCGAAATTTATAGCGAAACGGGTTTTTAAAACCTGAATGGTTTGAGTTCTTGCTAATATTTCTCTAGAAACTTGAAAGGTTAACTGTGGAGTACGAGAATTTCTCTGATCTTTCCGCGCGAAGTGCGACGCAGTTGGCCGAAGAACATCAATTTGAAATTGCAAAGCTCAAAAGGGAAAATGAAGATTTGAAGAATAAGGTGAAATTGGTTTCCGGTGTTCAAACTTTTATTAAGGCAGAGGTAGGTAAGATTATTAGCTGAAAGTTTGACGCACTTTGACTATCCTACTGTAATGGAGGAAAAACCTGAGTATGTTTGTTGTCCGCCAATCACTCCCAAACGACTGGACCGATTGGAACCAAATTTTCAGGGTATGATTGTGATGAGTTTCAACTCAGTGAAGTAATCACCAATTATCATTCTGACATCAACAGTTACATGCAACAACCAAGATAGAGGGGATAAGCAGATTGCTTATGTCTGCTGGTTTAGTTAATCAGTGTTGATTTGGCTATTTTACTTTCTCGATATAACCATAAATCTTTCCTTTTAAAACACGAAGATTGGAACCTTGCTTCATTAATATTTCAGAACGACGATCTGGAAGTTAAACTGAATCAATTGCAAGAGGACTTTGACGTGGTTAGCGTTGAACGTGAAGAACAGAGGGCGTTGTCAGCAAACGCGTGGAATCGACTGAATAACTGTGTCGCCGAGAGGAAAGAGAAAGAGAGTGAATACGAGACTCAAATCACACTCTTACAGGATGACATGAAAGAGATAAAAATACAGTTGGTCAGTTTGACCAGGTAATTGATTGCTCTGGTGAATATCTACATTTTCCGCCGAATAGATTGATATCTACGATATATCGAAAAATATCGTTTTTTACATTGGGAAGGAGATTTAATTAACATCACGATATAAAATCTCAATGATCTTTTACAAATTCTTTGTTGACTTTTTCTGGCTAATTTTCTTCACTTGGCCGTGCAGAACTTCAATCTTTAATCTAAGATGTATACTGCGACAACGAGGTAGTTTAGGCCGAACGTCTTGTTTAAACGGGGTTGTTTTTAGAGACAAGCAGGAATTGTGGGAGCAGAAAGATGCGCTGGAGTTCACATTGCGTTGTAAGACTGAAGACAGGTGGATGAAAGATGGCGAAGTGGAAGTCTGCACTGAATGCTTCAAAGCGTTTTCGCTGACCATGAGAAAAGTGAGTTTGTTATTACTGTTCTTCACGAACGTTTTTATACAGGATGATCATTCAAAATTAGAAATATATACATATTCCCAAAATTGTGTTCTTCCATGGGTCCTGTGTAAGTGGGGGTGAAAAAAGCGTTAAAAAGAAAAGGAGGTTCAACTGGTTAAAAAGCAATTTGATAATCAAGGTGTTACTTTGAACTACAGAATATGAAAATGTTATATTATTTTCAATTTAAATATATGTCTTATTTCATGTGCGGTTGTTTGATTTTCAATCTGTTTTTAACTTAAAAATTCAGCCTGTCATCACTTGTCCGAAATTCCTAAGTTTACCAATATAAGATGCAAGGTTTTTTGTGTGTTTGGCATATTTCACTCGTCTGATGTTGAACGATATTATTTGAATGATTGTGTTTTCGTAGCATCACTGCCGCTTGTGTGGAGGCATATTTTGCAGTTTGTGTTCAAGCAATTGGCTCAAAACGCAACATAGCAGGTAATGTTTTTATGCAAAGGCTGTTTTTATTGAACGGGAATGTTGTTGCCGAAGTTGTCTTCTTGTTTGTCTACTCAATTTTAATAGTGTTTTTTAAAAAGTTGTTTAGGAGATAAAAGTAAAGATATTAATTGTAATGGTGGTAACAGGCGTTATGATGGTAGACACCTGATCCCCTTTTCGTTATCGCTAGGCGTCGGATGTTACTGTTAAGGCGCGCGCCACTAATGAGACAAACGTATTTTCAATGACGTATTTTCGACGTAAAATAATTAGGAAATCTTTTCAATTGAAGGGTTATATACCTGCAGTAACAACGCCAGAAGATTAGTTTTCGAAGCGAATAATCACCTTGCTTCTCACTCATAAAATACGCGACCGTTGGATACATACAGAAATTCCTTGTGTTCAACTGAAATAGAAATCTTGCGAAATGATGAGTCACCAGGCCCTTCTTTCCTTCCTTCTTAGAATAGTTTGGTTGCAACGTAAAACAGAATTTAATGCAGACATATTTAACATGATACATTATATTTGATACAAACCAATGAAATTGCATTATATTTGATACAAACCAATGAAATTGCATTATATTTTTGTGTCGCGACAGTATTTGGATAAATTTTTACATTCTCAAGAAAACAGGTTGGTTTGGCACTTTGTCAGTAAAAGGATCTCTTGTTAGATTATAGGCCAATGTTTGAAAATTACCCAGCGTCTTCTTTAACGGAAATAAACTTTTAAGTTTATAAGTCGATTTGGTCGTGGATAAAAATTTTTTTGCTACTTCTGGCAGGATCAAGAAATTGTTCTGCGAGAAAATTTCAATTCGAAATTTGATAACATTAATTAATGGTACACATCTTGCAATCCTTCCTTTTTCAAAGTTAAATGTTTTTAATTGTATTTACTATCAAGAAAGAAGGTCCGTTCCTGCAACAACTGCGCCACACTTTACATGGATGAGTTGGACGGCGGTAGTGTGTGCGATGGTGGAAGTGTGAAGACTCTGAATGATAGCACGATAAGCAAAGAGGACCTGTCAGGACAACAGGTACTCGAAAGATTTTGTTCCGTAGAATATACGTTCACTATGTCGATTCTGGTCTTTAAAATATAACTTCATAATTCTCGTTTTTTCAGAATTTTATTTGTAATTTGTGAGTTACATATTTCCAAGTTAACATATCACTTACGTTCTTAACTTCATTATGTTTTAAAACGAAATCGAAAATAAATATACAATTTACAAACAAAAAGATCCCTCCTCCAAGATTTTCTGATTTGACTAGAAATTCTCTTCCCTGGCGGTTTTTAAGATTTCTACGCGACACAGTGGTTATTTTTATCGCGTGTGTTTTGAAAGGATTCGTTCTCGCCCGCGCTCAGCCCTTTTGAAATGCTCAACTCCAGTGACGTCACAAGCTCGGGACATTTCGGCGACAGCGAGTTGATAGTTTTCCTTGAGAAGGACGTGGAGCGGGAGGCGATTGAACCGGTACCGGGAGACACTGGCGGAGAGTTTCAGGTGAAGTTGCCGCCCGGAATCAGGTACCGGCTTCCGGTGATTGTGGAAAGCAATGAAGTGCAGTTAATATGGCGTTTTGATTCCACGCCGCAGGTTTGTCTTCCTTTCTTTTTTATCGTACAGGTTTAATTCCCCTGTCTTTTTGTAAGGACTGGCAAATAATAAAAAGTTACGGCTATTATCTTTCTTATTCTGCTAAACTTTCGAAAACTCCAAAATGAATATGTTAACTATAACAACTAAATGAATAATATATGTTAACTATAACAACTAAATGAATAACATATGTTAACTGTAACAACTAAATGAATAACATATGTTAACTATAACAACTAAATGAATAACATATGTTAACTGTAACAACTAAATGAATAACATATGTTAACTGTAACAACTAAATGAATAACATATGTTAACTGTAACAACTAAATGAATAACATATGTTAACTGTAACAACTAAATGAATAATATATGTTAACTATAACAACTAAATGAATAATATATGTTAACTATAACAACTAAATGAATAACATATGTTAACTATAATACTTACAACTATCAAACACCGGACACAATTCTTTATAGGATGTTGGATTTGGAATCGCTTTTCGTTCCCTAGAAGATGATGCACAGATAAAGGTTGCGTTTAAATTCATCACTCATCTTTGATTGCAAACACACAATCTATTTGATTTCAAGTTCTCTTTGAAATAGTTTTTCAATTAAACATTTGGGCTCGCATGTCCACTTTCACATATTACATTGTAATTCCAACTCTCCAGTTCCAACGCTTTCGCCCCAAAAAATCTATAATACAACAACCCAGGGTCCAACGGGAATTTTATAGAGTCTACTGTATTGTCTTTAAACGTTTTAGACGGTCATCCCTCTCTCTCTCGTTACGTTTTAGACTGTCATCCCTCTCTCTCGTTACGTTTTAGACTCTCATACCTCTCTCTCCCGTTACGTTTTAGGCTGTCATACCTTTCTCTCGTTACGTTTTAGACTGTTATCCCTCTCTCTCGTTACGTTTCGCACAAGCAGACAATCCACGGCAAAATGAGGTTGGAGAAGGCCGGCGTGTATTATTTAATGTTCAACAACTCATATTCAAAGTAAGTTTGATTCCTGCTCCTTCATTACATGCAAGGTTTTCCTCTTCGCAACACCAGGATTGGCTAAGAAAGATTGTGATCAGAAAATGACCTACTTTGTGATTCTCAACTTTGGGCACACCTACTCTATAGGTGATCTTGTCATGTCAAATCTTGTGCAAACACACGTGGTGGTTTCACTATCTGTAAACCTTCTCAACTTAAGATACGGTAACCGATGAATAATCATTGCTTTCAACGTTTATTAGAAGTAGATTTTGTTGTGAAAGACCTTTTCTCCATGTAACAAAATACAAAAAAAACATTTTCTATATCTCACATACCTCGAGCTGACAAAGTCTTTTCCAAAGACGAAGCCCTCAGCTTTTGCTTAAATTGTCGATGATTTCAGTCTCGTGTTGCTTACAAAAAGGTGTATATCATTTATGTTGTAGTTGGCTTCAGAGGAAATAAACATGTTTTTTTTTGTTCTTTAGGTTTACTGCGAAAAATGTTACCGGTAGAGTTGGATTGGAACTTGATACCTAATCCATTGCGATCGTCTTATGCGCGCCTCATCATTTTTTAAACGTGTCCGTTGTTTTTATATCGAAAACCCTATTTATTAGAAATTTATACATAATTGAGCAGAATTAATTTATACATATCTACGTATTGTTTGTCTTGAAAAATGCCTCTCGGGAAAAATTCGTGTTTTTTTTAATTATTTGACCCTCGCGCTGGTTAGTTTAATCATTTTAAAAACTTCACCCATTATCATGGTGCAGAAATACAAACGTATTTTATCCGTACCAAATGCAGACAGTGTAGAAGGTGCTCGAACCCAGAACATTTGTGTTGAGCCTTACCGACTGCGCTATTATGACTTGATGAAATGTCGAAAATATATTTCAGACTACAAGATGCAAACACGTATATGTGCTTTATTATGATTTACAGAACAGGGCCGTTTTAAACTGAGCACGAGTTTAATTTTTTGTTGGTTTTCCCTAAATTCATAAAATTGTGATTACTTACTCGGCAAAGCAAAACTTTTGTCTCCCTGAAATTATTACCGTTAAAGTAATGACAATGAACGTTTTAAATCAACGTCAAACGTAATTTTTAATGCAAATTCTTCAATTTTGTAAGTTCAACATGGGATGGTTGAAAAATAATTATCATGAAGCCCCATGGCAGTTTCTTTCTCACTTTAAACTAATTCCTTTATAGAAACCTGTGTTCCTGAGAACAATATTTCTTGGCATTTCTTCTAAACTGCATACACTTTGCGTAGAACACGCAGTGAGCCAGGTTTTTTAACTTTCAAGACAAGTTGCGGTGTTGCGGGTCTGGGTGGTGCAACATATTTTGATGAACGTTGGTCAACCATATAAAAATTGCTAAGTTCATAATTTGTCAAAGATTAACTCAGTAAGTAAGGCCTCGGAAGCCAAAACGTTTCACGACCAAAAAAGACAGGAGTCCATTTGAATCTACCTACTTCGTGGTAGAATAAAATTTCAATTCTTGATGCTTCTGTATTATACTTATATATGTGAATCAAGCTACAATTTGTACGAACGAAAACTAATAACTACATGTGAATTATTACAGTGCGACCCCCTAAAAAAAAAAAAAAATTCAAATAGCAGGTGTGAGTGTGTTGGTATGGAAATCGCCGCACACTTGACCCGGGTGTTTATCTGGGTCCGGTGTCCATCCCCCACCGCAATTGGCGATGTAGATCTCATTTTTGCTGTTCAGTTGGATGGTGAAAGTGTGCTCGTGTTGACTTGACGACTCGCTTTTGACAACGAGTCTGTTCTTTTGTCCAGACAGCAGTTCTTCGAGCTCACTTTTCTCAATGTTAACCTCATGGTCGTGTTCGGTGACGCCTGGTTCATCTGAATGAGATGTGCCGCTGCTGTAGGTTTTAAACGTGTCCTCGACAGGCGGCAGTGTGTTGGCCATTTCATCGAGCGCCTCGTAACTCTTCCCCGCGTTACTTCCTGCGTCGCTTATCGGAGTAATAGGGTAACGTTGTCTTACCAGATCCATCCCGGTCATTTGGTGGAAATGAACACGCACTCCAGACGACTGCACGGCCTTCTTACCGCCCGGCGTCATCACGAAAACAGCCGTTTTAGAAGTATCGGCGCTGTCCATTTCCGCCACCGCACCCGAGTAGAAATGGTTGGGTGTTCGAAAGAAACTTCTCGACGTAGAGTAGGGATAAGGATCATTCTCGCTACCACTGGCGCCACCAGGATTAGAAGATTTTTCGTCTCTGTATTCTATGTTGTACGGGTTCCATTTGGTCAACGGCGTTAAGTAAATTATTTCAAGCGGCAGAGCGAAAGTGACGGCAGTGTCTTCAACCACACCGTTGTCGTTCTTAAAAGAAACATGCGAGATTTCCGGTTGTGTTGTGTGCGCATAATACAGGCGATCAGAAAAGCCCCGCTGCACCTGTCGCCGCACACCTTCGCTATTTTCTTGCACAAACGTGCGGTGGTAATATGCGGCATTGAGTTCTTTTTTCGGGGTTTTTGGGTTGGCGGTGTAAAGACGATCCTGAGGGGAGTTTGGAACTTTGCCTTTCATAGAAAAATTGTAATTGTTTTTGCCTGGTATTTCTTCCATGATGGCATCCAAGATGGAATAGTCCAGAGGTATGTTGCGACGCTTCCCATAAACATCCACACCTGAAAAAAGGTAAATTATTCGGAAGTTGACCTGCCATTTATGAAACGCGTGGACAAGGAGCTTCAAAGAGGTTTAACTCACCTTCTATGTCAAAGTGTGCAAGTCGAGACTCGTAATACTCTTTGTCATCTTTATTTCGCGACAGTTTCGCGGCGCGATCAATGCGCAATTTGAGATGGCGCGTCGGTATGTCCATTGAAATAGGATGACACAGAATGCCGTAATTCCATTGCGAAAACTCAACCTGCCCGTCATCGCCCACGCGCGAGATTCTGGTCGGCATATCGGCGAGATTCTCCAATAAACTCTTCGTTCCGCTGTACGATGTGAAGCGAATCTAAACGCAAACAAACGTCACAAACGGTAACTGCGAGAGCGTCATGCGCGTACTTTCTCTTGTAAATCCTGCCAGCTCTTGGCATCGATTTGATGACGATCACTGTCGAATGGCTCGTCTATATTCCCACCTTTTGCCGCCGTCCACGAACCTTCAATGTAAACCATCACAGCTCTAAAGAACGGCCGATAGTCTCTGTGCGTATGGTCTTGATTCACAAACGCTTTGAACCACTCCTGCATTTCCTCTAGCTGTCCTTCCACATCGCAATTTTCCATCGTCGGGTTTTTTTCGCATTTTTCTTTGCCGGCCGCGTAGACGGCAGGCGGCACGTCGGGATACGCCACGGCCTCTGTCTCCTTGTATTTATTGCTGGTCTTCGACGGTTGCTTTAACATGAAGTCATTGTGTCTGGTACGGAAGCGTACTCCGTTCATTACCCCGATGTACTCTCCCATTCCCACCGTAGCGATGTTGTTGTCGTGATTGTGGATGGCCGCGAATGAGTAGCCGTACACAGAGCCGGAGTGGTAATTTCTAGGGCCGACTAGACAACAACACAGAATCACTAAAGATATATTCCTGACTGTAAAAGAAGCTACGAGATTTGACGACATACACTACCACCGATGATACGCTTTTTATGGAGATAATTAGGCTCAAGAAGCAACTTTTTAAAGTATACCAGGAAGACTGAAAGTGTATCTTTTACACCAAAATGTTTTATGTCTATGGCATGTGTCGAAAATCTATATGCAGGAACCGTGTTAGATGCAACAGAAATCCTAGGAAACTCATCTGTCTTAGGCATGTGTTACCTTTGATGAGACGCACTTGCTTGATCCCTGACCTGAGTGACGTTCTCTCCTGTTGTTCCCCATAATACTGCACATCCATCAAGATTTTGGCCAACTCTTTGAAGTTTTCTCTCAGTGTCTTTAACTCATCCACCGGTAGCACATCGTGCTTCTTGCCAATCGCCTCATCGAACGCTTTCTTCAGATAGCTTTGTGTCGTCATAAAATCCTTGTTCACATCATTTGCCTCAGCCAATAATTTGTCAAGTTTGTCCGTAAACCATTGTCTCTTCATGTCATATTCAGCCGTGTAAGTTTTGATTTTCGATTTGATATTTTCGGTTCGGGTAGCTATACTTTCATCCACAGAATCTGGTAGCTCTCTGAAAAAAAAATTAGGTTATAAACGACAAGCACAAAATACATGTTTGCATATATGCATATTTGTGAAAATTTGAAAAATCTCAAAACGATATTTTTCTTTTTTTCGACATCTACACCCCTTAGGGCACTCCAAGACACCTAGGGAATATCTACGCTAAACAAACTGAAATTATTATGTACTTACGACACGACTTTCCTGTAAGCTTCCACACCGACTTTATCTATTTCGCCCTGCGCCATCCTCACGAATTCTTTCTTCGAATCATCAATCGCATTCTCCAAGTGGTTGTGCTCATCATAGAGTTCCTCTAACTTCGCCATCTCGGTCTGCAAGGCCAATTCATGTTTTTCGAATTCTATTTCGTAATTTACCAACTCATCTTTCAATGCTTGAAAACGGTCCCCAATCGCATCGCACGTCACCGTGGCAACAAGAGCCGCGAAGACAAGCAACGTACCGTGCCCCATAACTTCTCAATGAAACTAAAGACAGAGTGAGCGGATGAATATTGATTTTAAGTTCTGCAAAAGGCGTTAATATTTCCGTGACAATCTGCAAATCTCTTTATGTTGTCGTGGCAACCAGTTGCATCTAACAACTACAAAGTCCTAAGCGTTTTAGCGAAAAAAATCCAATTTGGATTTCGTATAACGTCAAATTCACAAAAAATTGAGAATGTAACCCGCCATGTTATGCGCTGAAATTGACAGTAAAAAATTTTTAAAAAATAGAACTTCATGGATATAACTACAATGCCAAAAATATATGATTTTCCAGACAGACTGTTGAAAACGGGTGTAAACAGAACCAAAACCCACGTCTGCCTTTCAGAATAATACAATACACTCTTGTTGCAAATAAAATATATAGCCAATACACTGTACCTCGGACTGTCAAATTCGTTTACCTTGTAACAAACGCTGGCAACTGTCTAGAACTCCGTTGCATGGAACATTTCCAACAGCAACTTTATAATCACATTAAAATTCACTCAATTGAACGATTAACAAAGCAAAGAGGAAGTTTTCGTCAGTGATGAGGATGATGTGATACGACCACTAACTGAAATAATGGAACATAATGCGATTAGAACACGCGACGATTTCAATCGGTCAATTATAATGTAAAGCGTGAGCCATATAAGGCGAAGGGAAGGAAACGAGATCAGACGAATGTCGTTTAAGCCAATGGGGAACTGTTTGCGCATCGCAAAGTTAATAAGCACTTAAAGGACAATTGCGTAAAACACAATGCGCAGTTTGCAGTCTTTGAAATAAGAATCAAGACATTGTCATTGAGACTGTGTAGGACAAAGCATTCACACGGATGGCTATAGTTCAATCGTAGAGCGAATTCCAATTTTAAAGTAAACAAGAAGCCGAATTCAGCTGAACTACCACGAAGCTTGATGAATATGTTTTGAATTTGGTGTCATGCAAAAAAATGCTTTTGACGCATTAGAGATTTCTAGATGCTGAACAATGATTTTGAAAAACCGCTAACCGTTCCAGCAATCATTTTTTCCCCGTAGAAATATGAATCGAATAATTATTCATGTAATGAGACTTATTTCCCCGTCAATATATTTATCAATTTTGGTTCAATTTCGACTGAGGTCAATTCCACTTGTCTGACCTCCTTCTCGCAATCACATAATACTTTGTAGATAATTCTCCGTTACTTTTATCACGTAGAAATATACATTTGATATTTGAAAACAAGAAAAACAACGTAAATAACTAATCAATTACTTAGAGCCAATTACTTATCTGTCAAATTGAAAAAGCAAAGGGATTACAGGGGTTAATTTACGAGCCATTTTAACAGCACCAAGGGCCTACTTGCCTAACCGACTTTGGGAAATAAACCATAACACGATTTAACTAAAGATTTCATAAATTTATTTTGATGTCTACTTCTGAGAAGAGCAACATTCTGATCGCCAAATACATGTCAGCCGATAGTCTAGGGCTACATGAGGAATTTGAGGAAATTTTAGAGACATGTCATCGGCTATTACACTCTTTTTTTACAAGAACAATTTTATAAGAACGCCAGCCTGAAAATCATGCAAAAAAAAAAAACAAATTATGAACAACCTCAGCCTCGGATAAATATAGTAGATTCATTTTTTAAGAACAACAGGTGACAATGTGGCCATCAAAAGACTAAAACCCTAAAACGGCTCTCTAAAATAAGAATAAATTAAGAACATCTCAGCCTGAAAATTCTGAAAAAATTAAGAACAGCCAGCCTCAACCCCAATTTTACTGGTTCTTATATAAAAAAGAGTGTATTATATAGAAAGTTGAGAATTCTATGCTGCATTATTGCGGTTTTACTGTACGGGACAGAAAATTGAAATATGTTTGTGCCGTTTTCTTTCTGCGAAAGGCCAAATAAATTTTTGCCGATTTGTGTACAATGCTTACGCATAGGCATTTTTAAAGCTTTGCATTTAAATACTCCTTCGGGGTTTCTCTTAAAAATAGCATAGATTATTATTCAGCATGTTAATACAAAAGTTCAGTTTCATACTGCAAGTGTGTAAACTTTACCGATGGTGTTATTCGATTCCCGGAAAATAAGAAAAGAAATAAAGTAATATTTATGTTATGTTTTGACCGTAAAATGCGAACATCAAATGTATATTATAAGTTAGACTACTGCTTCGAACAATAGTGAACTTCCATGGTAGGAACAACATGATCTCGGGAAAATTGAGAAAACTTTAAACAGGAAAATCGGGGAGACCTGCACCGACATATTCGTGGTATAATCAAGGAACTAGCAGAATGGCATAAAAAGTTACAAAGCAATGCAGTTAACCAGGCGCACCAACCTCAGAAAAATCTTTGCTTTGAGGTTCATCTTTCTTTAAGCAGCGTTTTTTCCGTGCTTTTCTGATCGGCGGCAATTTCAAAGGATTATGGATTTTACAGCTAAACAGAGGGACATTCCGGCTTATTGATATGCAGTAGTGGTACACAAGCGATGTTTCTCAAAAAACAAATTTAAAAGCCAATCATTGGGCAATGCGCTATCTTTTATTTAGAAATCGTAAAAGCATGTAAAAAGGGTAGATTATAGCTAACAACAAGATAATGCGATCAACATAGCTATATGAAATTTATGGCGACTATACCTACCCATTTGCATAAATAAATTCAATAACGCCTTTGGTTGGATAAAAAAAGAATCAAATATGGGTTTTTAAACGTATAGCGAGTTCACACAGTGTTTTTAGAATACTTGTGGATATGTCGAGGCGTTTCATTTTTGTAGGATTTTTTTACCTCTCGTATTGCTTCTGATATCAGTGTATATTTGCTGACAATCAAAATGTATTTATGAAGGTCGAAAGGAAGTATATCTTTCTGTTGTCGACGGTTATAAAACGTTTTGGGTTTGTGAAAAATCTGATATGCTGCTGGTATATTCTAGTTACCAAGAGTAACAAGATGAGTAACTATAGCAACATGCTGAAAAATCATTACTTCTTCGTATTTTTACTGTCCAATCCTAAACCATTTATGCCCAATGTCTCGATGTCTCCACGCGGTCGTGGTTCCGATGGCCTATCATTTAGTAGGGTTAATCGAGGCAATGCAATGCTTGAAGCTGACGACGATGCGCTGAAAAAAACAACCCAAAGCAAAACAAATTCCGGAGAAAACGCCAAATTTTCCCGTTCGGTTAAAAAGTCAAATAACGTAGCGCTAAATAATGCGTTGTTTCTTGCATGTCCGCGAATTTTCTGGATTTCGCGCAATTCTGTACTCTCAGGTGCTTAATACAAGGGTGGGGGGGGGGACGTTTATTAATTTTTGGAAACCCCCCGATCTTATTAAGACCCCGTTTATTAATTTTCACTTGTTGTCAAAAACGAAAACTGTATCTCACTGATAAAAATAAAAAAAATTCGAAAAAGTATTGATTCGTTTTTGTTTCGAATGGTTTTCATGTTGTTGAGAATTTGTTAAAATAACATTTACTTCTTATACAGAGTACTAAAGATTACTAATTGATACTTATATACGTAACATGGCGTCAGATCGGACGTTTTCACGAACTGACCGAGGTAAATATACACTTGAAGAAAAAGATGCTTTAGGCAAACTTTGTAAAAGTTACAAAAACGAATATGAATTGTCGGTTAATAAAAACTCCCAAAGAGTGAACTTTAGTGACAAAAGAAGAAAACTTGTTAAAAACATTGCCACGTGGATTCATCCCTCCCCCCGTTTTTTAAATCTGAGGAAAATTCCCCCCTTTTATTAAGACCTATACGCCAATTTGTTCCAAAAAATTAATGGTGTAAATATCATAAAAACCACTTAAATGTCGGCTCTTAAAATATGAGAGAATAAAGGAATTGAGATGTCTTACTTGGAAGACCAGGAGAACTTTGAGATGGCCGGTGAAAGATCCACCATCTTCTCATCTCGCCTCCGCCAGATGTTCGGATGCTGAACAAATATCCTCACACATACATACACAAACAAAAGCAACAACTGAAAGAATTTATTGGATTATTATTGGGATTGGATGGGATTAGGACCGGCACGTTCGGTTTCGTGAGCCGAAGAACTTATCCACTGAGCTACAGCGCCCTAATCAGTGGTACAGATATCAATAGAAACTAGTCACTGCTAATTGTGTCTTTGAAAACCGTAGAAAATAATTACAAAGTAAAAAATGTATATAATTTAATTCGATAAAATAGATAATTAATAAAAACGGACTTACATTTTTTGACAAAAACATGTGTTCAAAATGGTGGTTGCTATGGTAACAAGAAGCACACATGAAGAAATTTTTGCAGCCACCGCACCTTTAAATAAAGAAAAACATGAACAGATCGAAAATCTGTAAAATATCTTTCTCAAATTAAAAATTACACTTGACTTCTGAGAGCTTTTTCGATTCTTGTGCTGAGTTTCTTGGGGTGTCGGAAATACTTGTACTTAATGTAAAGGCATGGATCTTGGATCGAAACAAAACTGAATGATTGGATGAAAATACTTCCGCGACAATCCAAGGAGAAAGTTCAATTTCATTGCGACTTTTTTTTTAAACAAAAGAATAGTTACCAAAAGAACAAATCAAATTAAATTGTTCTATTATGATCCAATATCATGCTTTTTACGTACAAATTAGGGTCATCATTCAAAGAAGTCAATCAATGAGCTATAAGCTTGAGTTGTGGAATGAAGCAAGAAGACAACTTGTCATATATATATATTTAATAAACATATTTATGGTCGTTCGTATGATTTCATTCTGCGATAGTTATATTTCGACCTGCTTAGTGTAGGTCTTCATCAGACTAATAAAAAACCGGTTTTTAAAACAAACGTTTGTATCAAGTATTAAAACAAGACAACTTGTCATATATTCGTATGTTACTGTCTGCCACTAGCATATCTCGTAAATACAAGATGACAGAATATACAATAAAAATCTTTTATAAGAGATTAATTGATGCCTACAAAGTTAGATCAGGTTCCAACCACGTTCTGCTTAAATTTCCCTTTGTGCATTACAGTTTTTGAGCAAAACTCATTGCCTAATAGAATTAGTTGGTGTCATTGCCGCTAGAAATCACCCAGGATCACACTTTATGCGCAATAAATTTTCATCAACTTACTTACTTTAATATGCTTCCAGTGATCCTATGCTTGCAATGGTAACACGGAACATTCTGCAGTTTTTCGCGACGACATTGCCTTTGATGTTGTTTGTAGTCTGAAATGACTTTCTAAAACACGAACAATAACTCAGATTGAGTTGGTACTTAAGTTAATAGAATAGTTAGTATATATACACTTATTTTTTTTTTATAAGAACAATTTTATAAGAACACTAAGGCTTAAATTGGTCAAAAATTAAGAAGAAGACTAAGGCTTAATTAATAATTAGGTTGGTGCATTTGCAACTGTAAGACCCCATTACGGAAGAATATTCAAAGATATAGGAAGAATAACAGGTGCGACCTAAATTTAGTATTATTCTTCACCTGTACGTGTTTGTTTTTTTCTTTTCTTTGTAGATATACTATGCAACTTATGGAGTAATAAGAACAGAATAAGAAAAAATCGAGGCTAGAATCAGCTAAAAATTAAGAACAGCTAAGGCTGAAGCTAATTTACTTGGTTCTTATAAAAAAGTGTACTTCAAAATAAACATGAAAACAACATTGTGAATGCATTTCATGACAATTGACGAAAGAAAGAAGATTGCCTTATAAGGAGCGAAATCACTCCTACAGAGTGGGCATTTGATTGTTTCATCTTTCGACGATTTATACTGGTGATCGGCCCAAATCTTCATACAGTTTATGTGGATGCTATTGCCACAACCAAACCTATGCGCAAACATGCATGCTTTAATGATTCCACAAAATACACGAGAAAAGTTTTTTGATTTATACGTCTATAAAGACTATCAGATACAAAAATCTATCTGAGTTATTCAAAGAAAAAGCCACAAAATAGAGGAAGATTTCCTTCTTTTCAACTTTCTAATCATGAGCTTCACCAAAATAGTATTTGTAAAGTTCAAGTATGATGTACAGGTTTTCATTATCAACCATGGTTGAATCATTAGCAATAAGATTTACTTGCAAAACGTTAACCCAGTCTTTTGCCGAAAAATATCCTCTTGACATATTGGGCACAGATCTTCCTTCTCAATGATCTTTTGCTTCATCGCATCTTCACGTTCTTCTGATGATGCAGAGCTAGTGTAAAAGCGCCTGGCATAAGCAGATTTTGTTCCAAAAATTAAGGAATTCAAATCCCGCTCTACCAAGCCGAGTTGATAGACAACTGAAATAAAAAAACACAACAGAAACATGGACATTATGTTAATAATAATAATGACCATCTTAGATTGAAAAACTACGGATATTTCTTCAACATGTTAGTACTGTTACCAAACATTTAGTAAAAGTGATATATAACTGCAGGAAGCACGAATAGAAGTATGGAATCTTGCCCTGTCCCTGATACTATCAAAACGTATAACTGCACACTGCAAATAGTTTGTTAAGTCATTGCTTCTTGGTTAAGTAGCTTGTCCTATAGCTTCTAAGATTCATCAAAGCCATAAGAAATGAGCCATTTCAATGTACACAAACAAAACATTTCCAGTTGATCGGTTTTGTGGCATATTTTATCGCAATAAAAGTTACACGCAAAAAGAGTTATTTCTCTTGTTTAAGTTTTCTAAAATCTTCACAAATTCAATAAACTGATGAATCATTGTCTAAAATCATGTGGCATGTACAGAAAAGTGTTTCACCAATGTGTGTCATAAAATGGTTCATGGCAATAACAAGTCCTAGGCACAGGAAAACAAGTAACTAATCCGGCAATAGCGCAATGTTAAGGCATTTGGCTATCAACTCAAAGGTTCTGGGTTTGAGACCTTGCTATCAAACTTGGTTAGTGAGCGGTTATAAATAAAAAAAAAATTTCATCAAAAATAACCGTAGCACAAATGAAAGCAAATAAATACACTGGCTAGAGGTCTTCATGATAATGCTTAATTAGAGTTCCGAGAGCCTCATTAAAAAACAACAACATAAACATAACAAATAACTTACGTAACACAATATAACATGTTATATTATCTCCGCTAACGTAGAAAGAAAATATGTCTAATACTTTTTAGTGCTCAAAACAACCTTACAGTCATATAGTCATGTCAATACCAGAAAACAACAATCTTGATTTCAACGATCTTATCATGCTTATCTTACTAACTCTCAATCCTTCACAAATTAAGAGAAATGAAGAAACGCTTACTGGGATTGTCTTTAGATATTCTGAACTTTTTTATAACAATCCTGAAATCAAATGATATCATATCACACAAATTGAAACTAAACCTTGTATCTCAAAAAATCTAAAATTGTTCTTATATATACACGATAATCCAGATGTTCAATAAAACAGGCTTTCTGTGTGTAATATTTGTTCCACGTTTTCAAAAGTAACTTTTGCCACACGCATATGTTTTAGATATAAATTGTGGGTTCATAGTGGTTGAGCATGAACGCAGTTTTTTTGTTAAAGATAACAGTAACATAATTGAGTAGTTATTGAATGTGTTCATTGACAATCAACACTAAATCACTTTTCTGCATATTCAAACTGATCAACAATGGTCAACGGTAGTTCCTTCAATATTCAATCATTTTTACGCCATTGTTAGAGTATTAGTTATTATGGCTTTCGATTGTCAACCAAGAAACTCATTGCATAATATTTATAAAGCCTAACTTGTTTGGTTCGGTTGAGTGATTGGATGCACAAGTATGCTATAGGACTAAGCAATGTGGGAAATTTGTTGGTTATCCATGCTGAATATATATATATGAACTGTAATTTAACTTTATTCCCACATGCTTTTAAAACATACATTCCATCATAAATTTGATATCCAATTAAAACAAAATTACTGCCATTATCAATTTCTCAAATTTCTACAAAACAAATACAAAGATGTAAGAGTACCTATGAAATGTTCTAACTGACATACAAACAACAGAAATCCATCTTAATTATCAACAAAAATGGATCAATCTCAATTTATAATTTGCTCTCAAAATTGACCTTGATCTAAATTTCAGGTGAAGTTTTAATAAAAAGATGAACTGCATTACATTCATGCTTAGCTTTCAAGCTTTTAAGCCGAGCGAGCTCGACCTGATGATGATGACATTCATGCATTCAAGTATTAATTACCATAAAATATGAACGCACAACTCTTTTTCTTTAGTATAAGTCAAGCAGTCACAAGTGTGTTGCTCACCTAAAAGTACCTAAATAAAAAAAAATATATTAAATATTTCCAAAATGTAACCAAAAAGGGTATTCTTTTCTAAAAAAATTCAAAATTTCACTGTAAACTGTTCATCATGATCAACCATGAAAATCCCATTTTAGTATGAAAATCTCCAAACTATTAGAAACATAAAATTTTGTTTCCCTATTCTCCTGAAATTTTGAACAGGGCCTGACCTTTGTACCTAAGGGGGAATTTAAAACTAAAGTACCAGTAATTAGGTTGGTCTAATGGAAATATTTCCTGGTGCTTTCCAAATCCATTGTGACTTTCCTTACCATGTTCTGTTTCATTATGTACTATATGGTAAAATCGGGGTGACCCACAAAATTTGCAAACAATGGTTTTACAGCACTACCTACATTCTAGTTGTTATGGTAATTTGTGATTGTAATGAATGTAGTTTCTCATGAAATTATAGATTAAAACTTATTTCATGTCCAACCATGAAATGCACCACAGAATGCTGGTTGTTGCCCCACAAAATGCTGATGAGAGTTTGGCGCAATAAAAATAAAATTTCTATGGTGAAAAAATAAAATTTCTATGGTGGAGAAATAAATTTCATATCAAATTTCATATCATTTTATAAAACATAAATCTATTGCCATAATATACTGTGTTAATTTTTGTGACACCTTGCTTAACCTAAATTATTATTTTTAAATAAGAAATGAATCTCAGAATGAAACTCAGGCAAAAGAAGCTAGTGAAATGGCATAATTCTGCAGCAGCTGACCATGTGTTAGTGAAGCAAAGCCAAAACAAAGTGACTCAAGTCAATGAATCAGTAGAGTATTGTAAAACACTCAAGTAGAGGGTATGTAGCTGTGTCATCTGGATTGTTCCCACTGATCAAAGATGCTAGAACCATTAATAAACGGTTGGATGGTGATATTGTGACTGGCAATGAGAAGAATCATTGTTGTATTCTTTTGAAAGAAGAAGAGGAAACATTGGTGCGTTTGCTGCTGTGCAGGTCTGCCTCTGCAGACGGTAGCAAACCAACCATGTTGACACCTGCTGCTACATATTTTACCAAAAAAATTCTCTATGGAGAGACAAGAAATTCAGATACAAGCGAAGAAAATGATTGTGATGAAAGTGATACTGATGAAGGTGATGAAAGCAACATGGATGAAGATAAATGATAAAGATGCTGTGAATGAGATGGTAGCCACATGAAAGTTCTTATCTCCACCAAATGATGAGACCAACTTAGTAGTGGTTTGTTGTCATTTATGCACAGAAAAAAGATGCATATTGTTGGCTGCAAGATTGCCTTTTAAAGGATGAAGCTAGTCCAATAGACCATCTGTTGCCTTTTTGTATGGTTTTCATGCTTCAACAAGTTTTTATTAGGTGGTCGATAAAATGTAGGTTGGTGGCCCACAAAATGCTGGTATCCTAAAAGGTAGCAGAACTTTTTACATACAAATAGGCTAGACCTCTCCATTGTACCTCATAAAGAAGAAGTCTAAAGGCAAGTAAAAAAGCCTGTTGTGCAAACTTAAATCCAGAACTCTTTATGTTCTGAACAAAAGACTAAAAAAAGAGCAACTTGAAAAAATCAAAGAAAGTGCTTTTCACCCAATATCATTTATTTAATACTTAGCTAAACCAACGAAAAGACTTTGCCACTGCAGTCGATTTTATATTGAACATTTCCATTAATGATATGCAGCAAAAAAAGCATATTGAAGCTTGTGACACCTATAAAACTAAATACCTACATTTTGTGGGGCACAAGCATTTTGTGGGCCACGTACCTGCATTCCCTGACTCATTACATTAATTATTTATACCTTGTATTTTGCATTTGATTCATGCTCCTTTATCAGGAAACCAGTTGGTCCAATCTGTCTCAGTAAATATAATTGGGCTTCGCAAGCATTTTCAATTCTGGTCATCAGAGTTGGTGGACATGAATTTCGCCACTTCACCATTTTGTTTCATCATTTAATTTGTCATTTTACCTTTTTATTTTGAGTTTACTATACAACAAACTAACTTCAATTTAGTATGTTTTAATAAAAAAGATAGATACCTTCAAATAACTACATATTTTAAAATTTATGTTTTGTAGACTTACCAATTTCAGAAACAAAAAAACGATTAGATAATTACTAGATAATTTACATTTTGGATTTATTCCCAATTTTCCCATTTTACTCGGGTCTACCCTATTTAATTAATTTATGTAAGAATCACTAATGTAACAAGATATGTGGTTGTTTGCAAAAACGTACACAATCTCGAAAAAAAATTGTATAAAAAATATATACATATTTATAATTACTAAATTCACAAGAAAAAGAAGGAACCATTTGTTTATGAATTTGTTTTGGCAACAGGGGCAATCGAGCAAAATTGGCCCAGTCTTTTTTTTTAAAAAACAACATTAAAAATTCCTGGGTATGATTTGTACTTTCTTTTTCGATTTTAAACCGAGATCAAGATGGTGGGTCTCCATAAAATCTGTTTTTGGCTTTATATTTCTTTTGAATCCTCTTTTATCTCTACCATCATAAATGATGCTTATATATTATATTTATTTTGTATCCGTCCTTTTCTCAAATAAACTCAAAAACATTTTTTTTAGGAAGCAGTTATTAAGAGGATGTTTTTTTTAAATTTAGGCCAAAAGGACCAGAAAGGTCGGTATTGTTGGTAAATATGGGACCAGGTACGGTGCTTCATTGAGAAAAATGGCCAAAAAAATCGAAGTCAGTCAGCATGCCAAATACACCTGTCAATTTTGCGGGAAAGTACGTTTTCGGTTTTATGTTATATTATAGCTGTATATAATGTTTAATTCCTTCAGTAATTTAGTAAATTCAATTCCCTTGTAGTAATGGAATTTACGGGTCTTTGACAAACGATTTGTCTTCAGGGTTCAGAAGTATAGGGGGGGATCAAGTTCAGACAACAATTTAAAAAACAAGAATCGTGTGTGATTTGTTAACTCTCAACCCTGAATGCAATGGAAATAACATTCATGCTGCTAATTGTCTCTTGTAGCCAAAAATTTCACACATTTGCAGAGATAGTAAATAAGATCAACTTCAGAGTTTTACTTCTATCAATCCTTTTTTATTGGACAAAATCTAGCTAGGACTAGATTCTTCTCTCTGCATTTTTGTAGAGTTTTACGTAGACATGCAGATTATGTCAGCCAGTGGTGCTGAGAAATCTGGAAATAAATATTGAGTTTTGGATATAAAGTCTTAACTTTGGTTCATAAAAGTTTGATAATAAATTTGCTAAGAAAGATGATTTTTAAGTTTTGATACTGTTCTCTGCTATGAGTGAAATATTTAATCTTAGTTGATTTTAATTAAAATGCAGTTGTACTATTAACCTGATGTTTTGCAATATTTTTCAATTTTTGCTTTGAAGGATTCAATGAAACGGGTAGTTGTTGGTGTTTGGAAGTGTAAAGGTTGTCGGAAGACTGTAGCAGGTGGAGCTTGGGCACCAAGTACGTCAGCAGCTGTTACCGTGAGAAGTGCGATCAGACGTCTGAGGGAAATGCAAGAGATCTAAACAAAATACTTTCGATTAGCATTGTCTTTCTTGCTTTGTTGCTCCACAATTTTTATCACCATTGATCAATTTCAGGACTGTGTTAAGGAAACGCAAACCGTTTACTGTAAAAAGACATGAAAGTGTACACATGTTCTTATTTATTCTGTCTTTGACATTTTAAGGGTAATGCCTACTCTCAGATGAAATAATACATGAGATTTAACTAATAAAAAAGTCGATCGAGACAGTGAAATTTCAGTAAATCTAGGTCCAGAGTAAGATATGTATGCGTTTGGTTTATGAGAGAATATCTTAACTGCTATAGGGTAATTTGACCCCAAGGAACAACGTGGGATGTGTGTCAAAATCTCTATCTCCTGGTGAAAGGTCTAAAATAAGCTTGTAAGGCCTTATGGTTTTAATATAACTTAGTAACCGATGGTTACAGAGAGTAAAATCGTCAATTTTGGACGCACCTGTACTCTTTCAACAACCCCCCCGTACGTACGTACGCATAATTATTACATTTTGACAGAAAGGGTGCATATGTATGTCAAATACGTTTCGAATTAAAACATTTTTGCAATGGAATGTTTGATTTTGTAAACGAGTGATTCATAGATGAAAGAATTCCGGATTTTTGGAATAATAGAACTTTTTTTCCGGATTTTTTCTGAAAAACAGGAATTTTCTAATGGTGCTATTAGAAACTAACAAAATGTACATAAGAAAGGTATTTACATAATTTATATACAACTATATATAAAAGCATGTCCTTTTTTGTGGTCTCTTAATAAAAAGAGCACAACGACTAAAGTGTAAAATTACCTCTATCTTAGAATTTTACGCTTTAGTCGTTGTGCTTTTTTATGTACACCTAACCCCCCCAGCTGTCGTTTTGATTGAAATCCTTTTAGGATTTCCGGGTTTTTTAAGAAACTACTCTATCATCCTTGTGATTCCAATTGCTGGTCGGTGTAGCGCGAAATTAGGACTTCAAAGTCTTGGTTTCCCGGTAAGTTTTGACGTTATACGTCCAGGAAATTATGATCGGTGCGTTAAAACAAGACTTGTTGTTTTCATGGAAAAACAGGACTCCAAATCCCTTATCTTAAAGTCATTCTATTGTAAATTAAAGTCGATTCGAACGCGAAAGCACGTGAAAACAATACAATATGTATTTTGTGTACACGTTTTTTTTATATAAGAAACCTAGCAAAGGGCCTAGTTTTAAAAGTTTCTTATTTTATAGTCTGAAATACCATGTTCCTAGTTCTTGTTCTAAGTTTCTGCGCACATATATTTAGTATCACCTGCCGCCCCATAATGGTTGGAGTCAAGGGGCCAAAATTTTTTTGAGTTTTTGACTCTCCAACATCGATTTAAAATAGTTTAAAATTTGTTTTTGAAACTTAAAGGCTTAAAGGAAATTCTTTCAGAACTATAAAGATCACAAACAAATTACAAGAAATTAACAAAAGAATTGAGACGAAACTTATTAATAGAATCAATGTTTTGTTTTAATTATCTTTCGAAATCTTGATTAGAAAATCTTTCTTTCCTCGTACTTTTCCGCAATTTCGTTTTCCATATTTTGACCAAATTAATCTTGTCCGTGAGTTCTTTGTAAATGTAAAGAATCGAAAGGGCGTTGAATCGCTTTGCCTTTGTTGTTGCTCGTTTCCATGTTTTCATGGATTCACTAACAACAACTTGCAAATTTTTGTAACATTATGAATCAGCCATCTTTCGTTCTTATCACGAGATTTTAATACTTCAATAATGTCATCGAGACATTCTGGGAAACCATCAAACATACGCTGGAAAATCTTAAACTCTGTCTCCAAAGCAAAAACATCAACTTCGTCAGAGAAAAAACTTTTTACCTCTTTGATACCAGCCTCAAAAGATTCATTGTGTGCTCCATGAACTAAAAGTTCTTCTAGGTTTGAATATATTTTAAATCTTGGCTGATAAAATCGTTCCTTGATAGCAGCTGTCACATGTTCTAAGGCTTCAAAATAGATTTGGCAAAACTCCTCTTCCACACTCGCAGGATGATGTGCTGCACTGGAGGTCTGTTGTCCATCCACGTAGCGCAAAATTGAATATTTTGGACTTTTTCCTTTTCACTTTAACACTGACTCATCTACCTGGCAAGGTTTCGGCTCTTTTGTCGACTAGCTTGAAGATACATCTCGACGTCACTTTCTTTTGTCATCTCCTGTAGCGTTTTCAATGTCAGGCTTGCAAGGTTTTGACTACTAACAGCTGATAATTTTTCTGACTGTAGTGCCTTTGATAAATTGTCTGTTATCGAAAATAGTCTATACCCCAAACACAAACCAAAGAAAAAATTGAACGAGGTCATCTGTGCTTTTATATCCTATTATCAATAGGTTGCGTGAATATCTGTAACTGATTGGCTAATCACGATAGGTTGCGTGAATATCTGTAACTGATTGGCTAATCACGATAGGTTGCGTGAATATCTGTAACTGATTGGCTAATCACGATAGGTTGCTTGAATATCTGTAACTGATTGGCTAATCACGTAACATTTCGGAGTGCAAAACTCAATATTTTTTCTTGATTGACTATAAAGGAGTGCAAAATTCAATATTTTTCTGATTGGTTAAAGCAACTATTCCCGGGATTCCTATTGGTTAAAAACAGAGTGCAAAATATGACACGTGCGAATGTTAGAATAAGTAGTAAAAACGAGAAAAATATTTGCCATATTTTTCGAGTAATTTGCGATAACTACTTTATCAATAGGTCTATATGATATCTTATATAACACGCTTTGAAAGCGTGAACATGAACGTCGTCACAACTGATTTTACGATTACGCCATATTTTTCTCGTATCTCGCGATAACTACTACTTGTACGCACCTTCCCATCGGTATTCAATCCGCCGTTCTCTAAACAAACGCTCCAAAGTTTCACCAATGCCGTGTATTCAACTGAATCTTATCGAGCATTTCGCTCGTACTGTCCATCTGGTTACACATAGCTTATCCAAAAATGGCGCCATATGTTCATTTTATAGCGCCGCCTCATCCATATTTCCATCCACATTTGATTTGATGGCATCTAGCACGTTTTCTCTCTTTGGGGAATATTTGACGAGGACACACATTTCTCCTACTTTCCCCATAACATCATTCAATATCTTTACATTCTGGCATGTGCTTTTGATGGAAAGGTTTAAAGAATAGGCATGGAAGTGTGTCGGTAGAGCTTTCGGTACTTTCTTGAAGATTTCCGTATGTTTCACGACATTCTTCTAAGGGTAACTGCATTCGTATCAAGCCATCTTTAATAGCTCTTGTAACAGTTTCACTTTTTAGGTTTGGGATTTCGTAAAATCCTAAAAAGGATTGTTTACTAACTTGTTTACTGTCCGGACACAAATAAATAGTTGCTCAAGACTGTATATGTCGGTCCGTTCGTCGCTCATTAGACTGTAAATCCTGTTCTCCTTTATAGGCTTCAAAACTGTTCGCAGGACATGTTGAGACATCAGCGTCATTAGCTCTAGTTGGTAATCGGCATGGGTAAACTTATGTTTTCTTTTAACAGACATGAATTCGGTCTAATATGGTGTGATCGTATTTTCCCAAGAGAAGATTTTTGGAGCTGTTTCCCATGAATCTGAATCCCTTACTTATGTAAGCAAGTTTTTTCTCAATAGGAAGTTTCCTTCTTTCTCCGCGTTAACACAAGGAAAACGGAGTCTGTTTTGCTATCGTAGTGCATCCAAGTAAATTTCTTGAACCAGTAGTGTTTACAAGGTCTGCTTTCCTGTGGCTGACTTCGGAAATACAAAATCTCTTTCGGCCCGAAGTGTGTAAATGGTGTGGTTGCTAAATGTGTCCCACTAATATCACTGCTGAAAAAAATCGGTTACTGCTCATTTGTTCTCATGCAAAAACAACATAAACGTTTGAAGAAAAATAATACATCTGCATTTTTGCAGCGAAATTTTATCAAAGTTCAGCCATATTCAACCTATTAAAGTGTGATACCAGAGATTAAATTGACGTCACATTGAAAGCAATACTGCGCATGAGCACACTACACTGTAAATTGGTTTTATAATTTGTTATTCTCTATTTTAATTTACGATATTGTGTTGAGTGAAACTTGTCTATAGCAGATACCGTCTCTAGGAACGGATAAAATCACGGAAATCTTATGACCCCCAATTTATTCGACCCCCCCCCCCCCCCCCTCTTAATAGGGAACAAAACGCAAACAACGTTTTATTTTTGGGTTATATACCTATCTATTTCATATATTATATATATACTTGCGTACTGTTTTTTGTTCCGTTGTTTTGTTTCATAAAAGAAAGCAATAAATTTATTCGAAAATTATTTAAAACCGCCTATGATATAAAACACGCTATTGCTTCCTTCGTTATTGTTTGCCTCCAATATCTTTCTCCGTCATGGATGTTGCGTTGTTTTCCAGAACACGTGTTGCTACTGCTCTACATCGTTTATTGATGTTAAGAATTGTTGCGAATGGAGAGCTTCCATGAAAGGAAAATTTCAACGCACATTGTTTTATTTATAGCTTGAAAATATAACACAAAAGTACGATAATAAACACACTGAAAAAACATATAATTGTCACTGTGAAGGGGCGATGCCATTGTTCTGTAGCTAACCCTAACACTAACCGTTAATAGCCGCTTGGATCAATAATAAAAACTTTTATTAAACGAAAATTAAGTTAAATAATGGATTGCACAATAATCGCGATAGGTTTTTTAGTGCCAATTTCAAGAAAGAACTTTTTTTCCAGAACCATATCCTCTTTGTCGAGACTGAAACGAAACGTAAGAAGGAGATTTGCGACAATCGCTTTCATCGACGTCATTGCAAATGCCTTGGCAATGCATCCGAAGATACCATATCCAAACGTTAAAAATGCGTTAGCCGGAATTGCATCTAAACGAAAAGTGATATGACATAGTCCTGTATGATTTTTTTTGGTAAATTTTCCAACCTGTTAAAAACCGGTCAGGATTAAAAGTCTCGGGATCTTTAAAAACGTTTGGATCCAAGTTGCTTGTTAATATATCACATGCAATAAATTCATTTGCGGGAAAATGATGACCATCGACAACTTGATCAGTGCCACATTTTCTCCACGTGACAGCAATCGGTGGATGCAAACGAAGACATTCCTTAATCACACATTCCAAGTACGTGCATTTCTTCAAGTTATCGTATGTAATGTCCTCGTAAGCTGACATCAAGAGTTTTATTTCTGATCGCAACTTTTCTTGAATTTCCGAATGCTACCAAAATATACGAATATTTTTCTATATTATAGGAATAAAGTTAATTTACAAACAGCACTTACTAACATAGTTAGTTACATATATATATAACAATATAATCTCGCAATGTACATATAATCTCTCTGTAATAATATCAGAGTCCTGTCATTGGTCTTTCTAAGAATTCGAAAAATCACGCGAACAATGATAAATATGGAATAAAACGCAAGTAGAGACTGCCCAAGGAAAACTATTTGATTGGTTGGAATAAATATTTTTTGCATTACTGTTTCTATTTTTGTTTTTTAAATATTGTCCAAAGCTTTGTCCCCCACTGAGGGCGATGGAAATAGAAAGTTCATCGCATTATTTCTTTGTCTTGGTTCATCGCCATATCATCTCCACTAACTGTCGCATTGGATATAACATCCATGAATATAAGGGTCTTCCCCTAAAGTCATTATTTTTTGTTATTCTAGATTTCTGTGAATCTCCCCAGAAAGAGTAGACCATCTTCTTGCTTTGGTTTCCGCTATCATCAGCAAAAAGGATAAACATTAGTAAGGCAATAGCTCCTGCAGAACGATTGGTGAATCTCAACTGGTGAATTTTTAGCTAGTTCTACTAGCAATCTGCGATGCACGTTATTGTTTTACTGTATTTGATGTCGGGCAATATGGTAGCAACATTTTGATTTGAAAATGATAGGCTTAATATCCCTGGATATAAAACTGTTGCTGACTGCAAATTTGATCCTTTGCCTTACTTTCTAATTGGTGATGAGATTTCCCCACTATAAACCTGCATTATGAAACCATATCCTAGAAAATTGTCCGAAGAGCAACGTATATTTAATTACCGTCCCTCATGGGCTAGAAGAGTGATTCTCCGGGCCAATTAACCCTATTTCAATCGGGTGATTTGATACGTGCTATTTCTTGGGGAGGGGGGGGGGGTGGCAATCATAGATCCAAGCAGTTCATATGGATCCACAACAGTTTTTGGAGGAGGCTTAGATTGCATCTTTGAATGAGTGGTATTAATTTCCTCGATTGCTTTCAACTTTGCAGTTTTTCAGTTTTTTTAGTTCCTGAAGTAGACGAGGCCAAAAACGGTTTCTTTATCGAAGGAGGAGTAGGGGAAGAAAGGCCTGAAGCTCCTTTACTATTGTTGAATGATTGTGAATCACTCTCCCCGCTAGACGTTTCGAAATCTTCACCTACTCATGTGCTATTTGTAGACTGTGATAGTTCTACGTTTGCTTTTCAACTATTTCTCCGCGTAATCTACATCTGCACGTTCAGCACCAAACTTGTTTTGATTTTAACGAGGTTTTTCTTTTTACTGTGTCTTTTTATCAAATTTCCGAACATTCTTTTCTCTTCTCTTAGATAGAAGGAAATATAAAAATAATAAAAGGAAATTGTATTCCCAAAGTCTAAGTAGAAGGAGATGATAAATAATGAGAAAAGATTGTTAAAAATAATGATATACCTTCCAGTAGTCCAAGTGCATCATCCACACATTTACATGCGTTTGGAACATTTTCTTTAAAACATGGAGAGGGCTTGTCATAGAGACATTCGTATTGCTCACTTTGTTTGCTAAATTTGCTAATTGGTAATAAAAAATCATCGCCCTCAGTGGGGACCAAGCTTTAGAAAAGATTTATAATTTGATTTTGAAATGATAAGTTTCTTAGCTCAACCTCCCTTGACAATAAGCTATCGCACCCCCCCGCCCTCCCCCACCCCCCACAACAAGAAGTATATATATATATATTACAGAAATACTGGTGCATGATGGGAGATTGATAGGCGTATGATAGTTACCTGTTCCTCTTTTAACATCCAATAAAGATTCTGAACAAGTACATTGTTACACAAAGATTTCTGGGGAAAATAATGAGTGTAATTTGCACGGAGTTTGCATAGCTACAAATAATTGATATGCTGGAATTTGTAATTGGGTTTATAATCTTATAGACTGATAAAATTCTAAGAATTGATAGGTAATGCTATGTAAAGTAAGAAGTTGCAACAATTTAAACTATAGTTGTTCTCACCATTGCCAATGTGTGAAGGATGTATGTCATTGATGTTCTGGTGGTACCTTGTCCGGCAACCAGAAATGTGAAGATGTTATCACGAATTAAAGAGTTAGTCATTTTACTGTTTTCTTCTGCCATTTGCGCTTTCAACATAACTGAGAGAAAATCCTTTTCCTGAGACTCTGGTACATCTCCTGCTTGAAGTTCATTTTTCCGTTTCTCAATCAGCTAAAATAGCGTGAAGGTGTATCAAATGAATTAAACACAAAACAATATTCAAACTGAAAACGCACCTCATCCATTGTTTCCGCGGCAATCTTATTAGCAAGGACCTGTTTCTTTGAAAATAAATTTAGACATCCCCGTAGAAACGGAACATAATAAAGAAGCAACATTTTCCATGTGTCAGGCGAATATCTTTCTTCTAGCGCTTCCTTTATTGCTTTCAAAAATAGATGAAGTTGGTCGGATTGCAACGCGTTAAACCTGTAACCGAATCCCACATCTCCAATAACGTCAAAACTTAAAGCCGTAAAGTCATTGTAAACTACGATTTTTTCGCCTTCCGGTTTTCCGGATATTTCGTTTTTCCATTTCTGAAAACAATCAATCAAATTACAATTCTCTCACTGTATGTTAAAAAGTATTCAAATGTTTACCTCTATCAAGATCTGAACATGCTTGTTGAAAGTAGGAACGTATTTCTTGAGTTGCTGAGGCGAAAATACCGGATTTAAAACCCTTCTTTGGTATGCATGACTCTCTCCATCGCTAGAGAACACGCCTTTACCAATTAAAGGCACTACGTTATTCAAAATATCAGTCGGTCTCATAAATATTTTTGATTCCTTACACACGTGTTTGATTATTTCGGGAGTTATCAGCACTAATCTCTTGGCACCTAAACGACATAGCAATGCATATATTTATTTGAGTTCCGCAAACACAAGAGCTCACAACAACGATCGCGATTTGATTAGTTGAAAAATTTGTTTTTCGCAATTTGATTCGTTGATTTAAATTATTGACATAATTACTTAACATAATTAACATGCTGCTGTTAAAGTTTGGCGGAGACACACAGTCAAAATGATAAAGATGGCTAGTACCTTAAAAGAAGAAATTTTCGCAAAATTTATTTTTGCGATTTGGGGCTAACTTAATGAAAGTTAATGAAAATGCCTTATCCGCGAAATTAAATTCCGCGAAACTTAATGAAAATGCCTTATCCGCGAATAAATCCGCGAATTCAATTTTTCTTTCGTTTTTTTAGTGTCACTTAACATGCAATTAAAAATATAAGGAAATACAACGTAGTCTAGCACTTGCCGGTCACGTTAGTCGCCATGATGAACTAGCAGGAAAGCTACTACTTTGGACTCCAGACGCTAAAAGGAGAGTCGGACGTCCATGTGTAACACTGAAATCTATTATTGAAGAGGAAACTGGTCTGGCAGGAACTGAGCTGATGGCTGCAATGGCTGATCGAGAGCTCTGGCAATTGGAATTTGTTTGTGTTTCACCTGCGCCTACTGGCATTAAATGAAGCAAGTCAAGTCAAGTCAAGCGGCTAAAACCATGTCATTTTAAGTATGGTTTTTCCAGGCTTGAAGGTCTTTATGGTAATAATTCCTTATGATTTCCAAGTATAGATTTAATGTTTTAAGAAGTGATTTGTGCAATTGAACGAGTTAGGTGACAATTTCTTAGATAAAAATTATTATTTGAATTTGCCAAATATTCCTAGCTATTATTAATGAATTATTTCCCAATATAGCGAGTAAACTATCTCTGAAACAGTTTTATTTCTCTATATATTATTTAGTTAAAGAATGTGGAATCTAAATATATAAGACAAAGCATATAGCGTAAACAGAAGATATAATAGTATGACTATATGATGCACATCTCCCCCCAGATTAAAGCATTGAACGTGAGATTGTTACAATGGTTAAATCGAGCAAAAAGAGAAGTGTCATTCAGTATTCAAGAGTCAACGATCTGCCAGTTTCTTGTAACAGTGTTCGAATGATTGTTTGCAATCGTCGGTCGAGTCAGGTGTTTCGCTCTGCGTAGCCTCCAGTGTCACGATCGTAGAATTGCTGAGACTTTCGAGCACGAGTTGAACGTCGAAGGGGCTGCTCGTCCTGACGGATTGTCGACGGGGTGGTTGGTCGTGATGAGCTCACAGCAACTGGTGGAGATGGGGACGCACCCTCATGTATCTCAGGTGTGAGGAGGCTTTCAGTGCTGGGATGATTGGAGTTAGATCAGCCGACTCAGATGGTATCTGTTGATGGGCCGGTAGGTTTGTCAGAGGTACTGCTACTGGAGGTTCCTTGGCAAGAGCATGGTTGTCCCTGGACGAGTTTGAGAGCTCGAACTGCCATACCGGGCCTTGTGGGAACCGGGGTGTGAAGAGACAAAGGCAGCGGCGGTTCCTCAGTGTCAGCCTGCCTGCGCGGGCGATTTTGACAACATTTTGGTCGTGACCTTTTGATTTGACGACAACGCCACTGCGGTCCCATTTACCAGCGGAGTTGTCCGACTGGTTTTGTACGAAGACGTTATCACCGACATCTAGCTGGTAGAGGTTCCTGGAGTGTTCCTTGAGCGTTTTCATTGTGTTTACGTAGCTTGTCCTCATTGCATCCTCTTTCAGGCGCCATATGTTTGGCCATTGATTGCTGACCTGGGGGTTCGGGAAGGCGAGCAGGCTCATGTTGAAGTACGGTAAAGTGTCCTTAAATGGTCTGCCAAACAATATCTGTGCAGGTGAGAACTTGTATCCAATCCTGTTACGCTAAGTAAGTAGAGCTCGAACTATACTGTCGTAGTTCAAGTCACCGTCTGCACCGATGTTGCCCATTAGATGACGTTTTGTGGACTTCACTGCCAGTTGGGCTCTTCCATTTGATGAGGGAAAGTGTGCGGATGAGATTCGATGGCGCACTCCACAACGGTAAAAGAAATTTTCTGTTTCTTTCGCAAGAAACTCGCGTCCACCGTCGCTCGAAGCCTCGTCCGGACCACCAAATGTGGAGAATAGGTTTTTCAAGGCTTTGCACAAGCCTTTCGATCCAGGGTCGTTGGTTCTCAACTTGACCTGACTTTGTTCTGTCCATCCCGATAACTGATAGCTGCTACAAAATAAAGTACCAACCTCGGAAATGAAAGAAAACACACGCAATGGCTTCGAAGGGTGTGAATGGTATCCAGGGTTTAATTGGTGGAGTCTTGGGTTGAGACGGTGCGGTCCTGTTGCACGAAGAACAGTGTTGGCGAGTGTGTTGGATATCGAATGTGATGCTAGGCCAGAAGACCCCTGCTTTTGCTTGTTCCGTCATGCTGGTAGTGCCTTGGTGTACTGCATGTAGAGACTGTAATGCTTCCTGCCATTGAGAGGGAGGGATAACGTTGAACAAAATGACATCATCAATGAAAAGGAGGCTGTCCCTGTGGTCCCAGAATTGTTGCGGATCGGCTTCAAGCTCTGGGCGATGGTATGGGAATCCTCTTTGAAGCGTCTAATGAGTTCAACCATGGTTATGTCCTTTGCAGTGTGCTCTTTGACCACATCCCAGGTAATTGACCGAAGATTGCCGATGGCAGGTTTGTGGATTGCAGCTAGAACGTCGTCAATGGTGCTTTCATCTTCTTCCTCAATTGGTAGGCTAGCTGCGAGGCGAGAAGTTGCCTCCGAGAAGAGATTTCCACTGCCAGGAATATGTTCAATAGTGAATTGCTATAGTAGTGCTCGTTGTTTGAGGTGGAAAAGTCGCGAATTTGTGATTTCGTCGAGGGTGCAATCTCCGAAGAGCTTGGTCAACGGCTTATGATCAATGACTACCACCAAGTTGTCACACCCCATGGTGAAGTACTTGGTTTGCTCCAGTGACCAAGCAATGGCCAGTGCTTCTCCTTCCACAAGTGCATATCTCGTCTCAGCTGGTCTGAGGAAGCTAGATCCTGCTAACGTGATGCGCCAGCCGTGACCGCAGCAGCCCGGTAGTTATGATTGCAGTATTTCTGTGAGAGGAAGAAACCAATTCCGGTCTTTGACCAGTATGGCCTCAGGCACGTTAATCGGGCAACATCGAATATCTCCACCCCTTTCTCTATGGCAGCAATTGTAGTGTCCTTAGATTCTGTAAATGCCTTGTCTATCTCCTCCGACCAGGCAAACTTCGCCTTGAAACTGAGGAGCTTCTTAAATGGTGCCATGATGTCTGACAATTGGTTGTGGGATGCTACCTGGTTAACCAGTCCAAACCATGATCGGATGTCGCTCAGCTTAGAACCTTCTAAGGCTTCTCCTTGGGAAGTCACGAATAGTAGTCAGGAACTTTTCGAGTTGCCGGAATCCTCTGTCAGAAATGTTGAATCCAGCAAAATGAATTTCCTTCTGATCGAATTGGAGGTTCTTCTCATTTAAGGCAATCCTGTAACGTCCCAGGAAGTCTATGAAATCGATAATTCGCCATCAATGTTGGTCCAAACTCTCGTCCCATAAGGCGGAATCGTCTACGTACTTGGTTTTCCTGTATCCATTCCCACTTGCTAAACCCTTGAGGCGACTTTGTAGCGGAATCGGCCCCAAGGAATTATGAATGTGGTGAGGTGGCAATCATTTTTGTGGATTGGGACTGAATGGTATCTGTTCCAGGCGTCGGTGACTGACTTACATGTATCGCAGGCAGTGACGATTGAGACGATTGAGGTCCACAGTCCGTCTTGGTGTCCAATCTGCTTTCCGGGCAAGGACCATTCGGTGGCACCACAGTGAGGGTTCACTTATGGATACTTTATCCAGCACTCGAAGTGCAATATTGTCGTGAAGTTGCTGCTCAACGTCATCCGGCCAGTGCAAAGGGACAGTCACCGAAGTGTGTACAGCCCCTGGGGTGGCGCTGGGATGAGCGTGGGGTTGTATGACAGGGCCTGTCATCCCTGGAAGCGGTTGGCGGCGCATTTGTTGAAAGTTGAGGCTGCGAAGCGTGAGACAAGCTATTGAAGCCGAGTATCTTCAGACGGTTCTGGAGGGAGTGTTATTGTAGGGCAGCCGCATAAACACTTCTGATGTTCCATCATCGAGATTTCTTGTGCAGTTCCAACCGCGGGAATGTTTTTGATATAACATTCAGCTGAATTAGAGCCTCCCGGGATAAATAAAAACATTTGTGCCGGGCTGACATATGCTATGATTGGGGCAGTGTGAGTATCACCGTTTTTATCCAGACCAGAAATGCGTACGAAGACTACCCCATTAATTGGAATTTCTTCCTTGCTTGCAGCGAGGAGAACAATCCTTACTGGAAGTAAGTCGGATTGTTTGAAGACGCAACGATGGAAGTCCGCTCGACTCCAAAGGCAAGATTGAGCGCCTGTATCAATAACGAGAGTGACGTTGGATGGTGCAATTATGGGGCAAGTTGTGTTGATGTGGATGTAGTTTGCTTCATCAATGGTAAACCGAAGTCGTAGGGTAGGGTGGCGCAGAGATTCGGCTGCTTTCTTCCTTCCCTCACCTGTAAAGATGTAGTGGTCTAGCACGATTGGTTTACTCGGCTGTAGTGGTGCGTTGTCGTAAATTGTTGTTTGGTAGAAGTTGCGGGTGATATGGCGGCTATGGTTACAGTTGAACGATTGTTCCCATGTTCTGATTTTCTGGTGTTCTTCTCTTTGTTTTGAAGGTTGGATTTGCGCCAGTAGTCGATGCACAGGGTACATTTGATCATGCGTCGATGTCGTCTGATCCAAGTGAGTCTATCAATGTCTGTTCTCCAGTTTTTAGAAAGAACCTCAGATTGAGGTTTCATATTAAGCTTTCTTGTGGAAATTCTTGCTGTGGTGGTCTGGCTCATGAGTGCGTCACGTGCCATTTGGCCTCAATAAAGTTCGCAGTGGCCTTGACATCTTTGTCATCCAGTTCCTTCCAGCCAAGGATGTCTTTCTGGATTTCATCCTCGACCTAATGTCAGTGAAGTTAACCTATTGGACACAGATCGTACCTGGACAGTCAATGGTATAATCGTAGATGGCCACTTTGCCGTTGATTCTGGCAAAAAATGAACGTGCACTTTCCGGTGGTCCTGTTTAATTGACGGCATGTCAGATCTCCTAACACTCTGGACGACAGGTGTGACAGCTATGCGTTTGATTTCAGCTAGGAAATGGTCTTCTGTACCAGAGATTGCCTCAAGGTGACTCTTGCGTATGTCGTTACCAAGGTCCTCCTCGTAGCATTGCAACAACTGCTGAACAGCCTCACCCGGGTGCCAGGGTCGTTCCGTGTTTGAACATTGTCCAAAATCATCGTGCTAAAAAGTCATTCCATATTTCCTCGGAGGAATCCTTTGAGATGTGAGGACGGTCAATTTTGAGTGCCCTCTGATTCCCCCTGGTATTGACGTGGACATTACTATGCACCATTAGAAGTGCAGCTGCAATTCCTGCATCCACATCGTCCGTGGTATATCGACATTCGGGTATTGGGCATCGAATGATTGGCATCTTGATTACGAAGATTCCACATAAACAATTATGGCTTTCTCTATATATTATTTGGTAAAAGGCTGCGTTAATAGCATCGTGCGGTAGGTTGTTCCAACGATCATTCACATGCATTGTGAAGACGTTCCTTCTCAGCTCAAGACGACAGTGCTGCTTCCTCAGTTTAAAATAATGACCTCGTGTGATCACTCGATTTTCGCCTTTAAAAGATTTTGATGTACATTTGTAGTCTGTTCTCCAGTTTTTAGAAGGAACCTCAGATTGAGGTTTCATATCAAGCTTTCTTGTGGAAATTCTTGTTGTGGTGGTCTGGCTCATGAGTGCGTCACGTGCCATTAAAACCATTTGAATTTCTCTATGAGATCACCGCGAATACATCTGAAACGCATGCTCTTATTCCCGGAACTTGTTTGATGGCTCTCCTGAGGCTCTTCTCAATGTGTCTTTTGTCTTGTAGCAATCTCGTGTTGATGACAGCTCCACAGTATTCGAGATGTGGTCGGACTAGCGCGGTGAACAGAAGTTTGAAAGACTTTTCATCCATAAATGTGAATGTTCTTCTTATGAGACCAAATAGTTGGTTTGCTTTGTTGACTTGTTCTTTTATATGATAGTAGAATTTTAATTTGGAGTCGACAAAAACACCTAAGTCGCGTTCGCATTTGACAGTTTTGATTTCAACTCTTTTTGAAATGTTATGATCGTTCATTGAATAGGTGTTTTGTTTATTACTGTTACCGAGATGTAGAACGGCACATTTCTCAGTATTAAACACCATCCCCCATTTTTTGGCCCAATCTACTAAAATATCGATATCATTTTGGAGATGAAAATGTGATACAACTGAGGAGAGAACGCGATATACTTTTGTGTCATCAGCAAATAGTGCAGCTGTTGATGATATGACATTAGGGAGATCATTAATATAAACGATGAAAAGCAATGCGGCTAAGACTGAATCCTGATGTACTCCGCTCTTTACTGCTTTCCAGTCAGAGTATGTCCCATTCACTACAAGTCGTTGACGACGGTTAAGTAGAAAGACCTTGATCCATCTCAAAATTGCACCTTCAATCCCGTAAGCTTTTAATTACCTGACCAGGCCAACGTGGGGAACTTTATCAAAAGCCTTTTGAAAATCAAGATAAATATTGTCAATAGCAAACCCTTCATCAAGAGCTTGTGATTTTTCTTTTTTTTAATTTTAGATACCGTAAAATTCAGTAAAGAAACCAGCCCCGCAATTATGAACTATGTTTCGTGATTCCATGTGAATTTTGAACTCGAAACACACTCGGAATTTTACGGTATATATGTTAAAGTATAAAATTTGTGTTTTGAGACTAAAATTTGTGAGGTTGATACAATGAAAACACTACTTTTAGTTTAACAATGTTTAATCAAAAACAATGGTGGTTTCTTCATTTTCATTTCATACATTGCTTCAAAAGGGTTCGAATGTCTTTACATCGTGGAGCTGGTTTTTCCTTGATTTGTGTTTTCTCTTGTGTTTTTTTTGTGGTACAGCTATAGCAGCCTCAACAACATCACCTCCCTCCAAAAAACTCCCCATTATAACTTCTTCCTTACTTTTAAAATTTTACGAAATTTGGAATCGCGAAATTAAATTCCCGCGAATTTTTTGGATACACTTTGTCCGCAAAATTTCCAAACCATGTTGATCCGCGAAATTAAATTCCCTTTGTTCCCGCAAATTTCCTTAAAAAAACTCCGCAAAATTAAGTTCCCGCGAAAATTAATTCCTTTAAGGTTGTGGATATCTGGGAAGAAATTTTTGGTTGGTGTTTTGGATTTTGCATATGAATAAAAGCCCTAGGATTGTCTTTGATGTTGTAGGAGATATTTTTCTCAAATTCCTTAATGGCTGATATGCAAGCGGATTTTGCTTGATATCAATCTCGCTCTGCAATAATCTTGGTATGTTGATAAATTTTTATTCGATAGGTAGATGCGATATTTGTAACTTTTTTTCTTCAGTTTATGCATGACACTCCGTGTTATCCACTTCGGGTTATGTTTTTACCGACACTTGTTGCTAGTGTGCTGAGTAAAGAATTCCAATTATCGATAGTGCCAAGAGAAGAGTTTATTTTTTTCGTAATCCCTTTTATTATAATTATATTTTAAAAGTTGATTCTGATTAAAATTTCATTTGTCAGAAGTTCAAAGGATAGAAGTTGATGGTTACTCTTTCCAATCGGCGGTAAGTGTGAGAGAGAAGTGATCATGTTCTGTTCACTGGTAAAAACGAAATCGATTGTAGTAGCATTTTGCGTGTGTCTCAGGTGTGTTGGGTTAAACATGCTGATATAAATGAGACTCACGAGTTGAATCGAGGAATTGTTCGGATTTAAATGAGTGTGGTATAGGGCTTACATTGTTTGTCCAGTTTATATCTGGGAAGTTGCAGTTTCCCAACATAAGGACATTTTGATATTTACGACAGCAGGTTATAATGTGTTTGTTTAATTTGTCATTGTTCCCTTCATTGCTGTTAGGAGAAGGTATGTTAAAGTATGTTAAAACTAGAAGTTTGTAATTTTTAAATCTAATTTCACAACACAACGTTTCACTTTCTCACGGAGCTTCGATGGAGTCAGAGATGTAGACAGTGATTCCTCGATGGCGGCTTGCATCAGAAAAGTTCGTAAAAGTTTGGTAGTTTTGGATTGCGAGTTCGCTGGTATGAACATTGTAACCCGAATTTTTCGGTAGTGTCTCAGTCAACAATATGACATGCGAGTTGTGTTAGATAGCCTTTAATTCGTTACGTTTATTCATCAGAGAGTCGATATTTGTATAGAGAATTTTGAAACTTGTACTTAATGGTTTTCTGGGTCTGAAGTTGACCCGTTTTAGGTTTGAGAAAGTTTTGTAGGAAGTCCTTCCTTTCTTCTCGGCTCCTTGACAATTGTCGATGCGAGCGGAGGGCTGGTGATCCGATAGAACCATTCCGCCATTTCAAAATCATTTCGTTTGTCGATTTTTGATCTCGTTCTTGTTTCTTGTCATGGTTTACGATTAAGATTTTGGCATTTTGTTTTTCACGTTAATTGATTTTTACATGATTTTAGACTTGGTATCTAATCTTTTAAATGAAACAAGAAGGGGCCTAACTTTAGAATCCATTTTGTTTCCAAGCCGTCTAACGTTATCAATTTCCGTTTTTTCAATAATGACATCAGATCTAAACAGTTTTTAACTTCGTCTTCTTTTTCAGGTAAGTTGTAAAGGACTATATTCCAGTCTCTAACTGAGTGGTGCAGATGTGTGGGTGGTGTTTGAGTTGATGTATGTGGTATAGCTTCAAGATCTGAAATTCCGTTGATAACGTTAGCTTTTTTAGTGATTTCTTCGATTTTTTTATTTACATTAGAATATGACTTGGTGGCTTCGGCATATGAACTTTGTATTACAGTTTGACCGGCATTAATATTTTTGGTTAGTTTATCAATTTTGGTTTCCACTCCCTTTAATTTGTCAAAGACGGAAGATATCATGTTAATTTGGATGCACTTAATATGGCACGAGTTAAAAACCCAGAAGAGACTAAATTTAGCAATTGCCTCGTAAGCATGTTTTAAATGTTTTGGCAATCTATGTGGTGGCAGTAGGCGCATACATTGCATTCAATGCTTGGTCGTCGTCTTTGGTTATTTGCCTTGTCTTTGTGTCCGGGACAGATTAAGAAGTCCGTCATTTTTGTTGCAGTGAAGTGAAGACAGGTTTTTAATCCCGGGGGCTTTTAGTTGTACAGGGTAAAGTAGGTTTTTGTTATAAGGTATGGTGTATTAAATACAAATATATACGACGGTAGAATAGTTTGATAATTACTCGGGTGCAATAGGAGCCACAAAATAGAGCCACAAAACAATCTTTCAATTAGAGATAATTATGAACGGAAGTTCATCGTAAAAAGGATTTTAATTGGTAGATAAGTTCTAAGTAATTGCGCTCAGCAGTTGTAAAGGAAAATATGTTGGTAAATGAAATATGGTATAATAATGATATGGAAAAGTATAGGTTTCCCACGATCAAAAATCCTATTTCTACGGGTTATGAGGCAGTCCCCTGAGGTTACAACCCAAGCTTCCAAATATCCTCTAAACCGGAAAATGATTGATGTTGAAAACTTGTAGATTTGAAGGATGTGAAAAACCGCAACAAACAAACTATGACAAGGATACCTGCAATGTGAAGCGTCCTATGTCAAATGTCTTATCTAAAAGATAAGATAGAAAGCGCAAATAATCACTCACAAAATCCTCAATAACCAGAACCACAAAAACACGTCCTTCGCGTTTAAGCATTATGTTTTGTCTTTAAAGTAACGAGTAGTGCATTTTCCAGTGCGGGTAATATTGTTAGTCTATACAATAATATGGAGTTCCTGTTCCAGTCTTACCATGAAATTTAAAAGAATTAGGAATTATAAAATGCAACAAAACACAAAAAAAACGTTTGACCAATTTTTTATAAAGTTTTTAAATTGCCAACTTTTTCTTTTTTATATTATTTGCTTATAAAGTAAAAAGACGTGAGAATTTAACGGTAAACATATTTAAAAGAGACGTATGCAAAAATCAAAAACAAAATGCATGACATTCTAGAGGTTTGCATTTTGAAAACACACCAAAACGGGATGACGCAACATTTGCTACTAATTATGCGTGAAATTTGCACGTGCATATGCATTGTTGACAGAAATTCATGCAAAAAAAAATCTAGAAAGGGTTTTACACAAAATCTTAAGTAAATATAAACGTCACTTACTGTAGACCGGTTCAAACACGTACAAACCACGTTCGCGAAACTCTATGCTCCATTTCTTTAATACGTTAACATGATCGCCAGTTAAGTAAATCAAATGTCTGAAAAGGAGATGGCTTCTAGGCGATGGGAACTTTCTAAGCGGATCGAAGTACCAGTTCCAAATATTGTATGTTAAAAAAGCAATGAAAAGAGTTAAAAGAGCGGGCAACGCTACGCTGAAATATTCCAATGCCATTTTATGTCTTCACTCTTATAAATGCAAAGTTCTTGTAGCTCCTGTTGTTTAGTCTGGAATGAGTACAATATATCGTCATTGTTTATATAGAAACAATGGACTTTTGTGTACTTAGACAACGAGCCTATGCGTGTAAATTGCCTGGTTCGAGTGACGCACGCGATCAAATGACAAGCACGTGATTGCCAAAAAATTTATTAACTTTTTTAAAGCTTTATGCGTATAACTTGATACCAAAACTTATGGTAACAATACATTGTGTTCTGCAATAATATGGTTTATTAACTACACATAATTTTATATGAAATCATACGCTCTAAGAAGTGTTATTCCATGATTATGAATCTACCGTTGCACTTCATTTCTGCTAAAGTTTGAAGCTTTGTGTATCTACCCTAGAATTAAAATTAACATAATCTCTTGTTTTAGTACTACACGCCCCAGTAAAAGTGTCAGGTCACATAAAGCACACAACATAGTATTGATCCGTTGATCCTTATCCCAAATAACACAGGTTTTGCACAGAAAACGTTATTTCATACCAGTACTTCATACAGTGGTTTACATATAAACTGTAATGTTTCAAAAGGGTACAAATACTTTTACATCATATTTTAGGCATTTGCATCATATTTTATACCCTGAAAACTGTATTTACATCATTATATTCACTTAATCAGTTGATTCTTGGCCTTAATCATATTAAAAGTTTGGTTTGTGATATATAAATTTGAGTTTAACTATATAATATAGTATATGATCGAAATTAGATAAAGTTTGCGTTATTTTCTATATTTCTTTAAATAAACAAAAATTATGACGACACAAAGCAAGTGGATTTATCAAAATACTTTAGAAAGGTGGTAAACTAGTTTGTAAGCCTTAATACATTTATAAAAGCATTAAAAAGTACGTTAAATAACCAAAATAACCATTTTTTCGCAAATTTAGACATTATTGTGACGCCATCAATAACGTCATAAAAGAAATTTTCAAAAAGGTACACGGCGGAATTAGAAAGTCCTTTAGGTGTTATATCATATTCAAGTGTTAAAAGTTTGACCACAAGCCTATTTAGATTGTTATGCATTGCCCCATGTATAAAAGAATGCAAGAAGACAAATTGCAAAGCTTAAAAGATGTTAATGACGATCTTGTTGATAAAGCTTTGAAGTCTGAACTGGCTATGGAACATCACAAACCTGAAACGAAGAAGTTAGAGCTAGCGTTAAACGAGAAGAACAATCAGCACATCTACATGAACAATCAACTTTCAGAAGAACGCTCCAAGACTAACACCATCTTGCCAATATGTCAACATTTTGAAATTTGAAAGGGGGGTTTAGGGTAGGAAGCTTAGCCACGAAGTATAAGCATAAGTTTTGACAGATTTTTAAAACGCGGCTGTCCAGAGTGAGCAACAGTCAGCTTTGAAATCTTATGCCACATTTGATCAATGCGAATGATGGGCTTGTTATTTCCATCGAAGTACATTGGCAGCTCGTCATCTGGCGTCACTCGAAACTCGAGCAATTTTGTCTGGAGCGCATCTTTATCTGTCACAACATTCGGAAATTTTTCAATGATATTTTGTAGTTCGTCTGTTGTAGCATGAAGACGTTCTGGGAGCCGAAGAAATGTCAATGATTTGATGCCATCAGAACGCAGAACCGGCATAGAATTTTGCAAATATTGGGCACACTTTACTTTTGAAGAAATTTTTGGTATTGAGAAGTACCAAGAAGATCTTTCGTGCAAATTGCTTGGTCATCACACCAACGAAAACTGGTTCCTTTAAAATACTTGTGTTATTCAGATCTATATCAAGAATCTCTTCACATGATACAATGGCATCCGGACTTACAAATCGTGTCAACAACGAACGATAGAGGTGAATTGCAGATTGCAGGGACGGATCCAGGAAAATATTCTATGGGTGCGGGATGAGGGGCCTGTGGGCAAAGCCCCCAGAAAAATTTCGAGAAAACGTCTAGAAAAATGTTGTAGTTCAGAAAACTGACATAAACTGACAGGAATCAAATCTATGTTATCCGTCAGGAATTGAGCCGGTTTCTGTTGTTTTAAATAAATTCTTATTTATTGGGATATTTCTTTTAAAATTTTATACGTGCTCAAGCACCCTGAGCACCTATCTGGATCCGCCCCTGGATTGATACAGCACATAAATCATCGGATCCTCCGCTTGCAGAAAAGTGTTTAAGCTATCAAAGAGTGGAATAACAGCCTGGACAAACATCGCATACAATTGAGTTATAGGTGAGTTAAATGCCTTGACTAAACGCTTCTCCCGAGTATCGCTCGATTTTTTGAATCATCGATATCATAATTTGATAAGAAGTGCGATTTTAGTGAATCCCATTGCGCGAAACACGCGTGTTTCATACATTACTTTGAGTCAGAACCATGTTGTTTGAATTATTATTTGTTATTTTTTTTTTGTGGAATAATTATCAAAATCGCGAGAATTGAAAGTATTTTGTTTAATCGGATGGGAGAAAAAAATTAGTGTAAAAATCAAAATCGGGAGAGTTGGCATGTCTGATCTTGGAGCAGTAACAACTTTTACAAAGAGCTCGTTAAATCGCTCAGCTGTTTTGGTGATGGATTTTCAGGGAAATGTTTCAGAAGCAGAAAATCAATTAGAAGAGCAAATTACGTAGAGAAAATCTGCGTCCGAATTCACGAAATGATGAAGTTCGGGGAGATTGGGGCAGTGTAATCGCCCTCCCACTAACGGGAGATTAGGGCCTTTAGCCACGTTTGTACAGCTATTATGTAAATAGCTTCCTAAATATTGATCAGCTGCATACTAACGTAGATTTTTCTACAAAAAAGTTTTAGTTTACCCACAATCACCAGATATACCTACAACGACCGAAAGGGTAAAAAACAACCCATATAGATATTTACCTACAAAGATTGCGTTGTCCTCTTCAAACAGCGTTAGTACTTCATCCTTCATGTAATTAGAACAACACGGGAACTGATCTTATTTAGATGTAGGTTTGTAGGTTATTTCACTTCGAGATAAAGCATGGTTTATTTGTCATTTGTAAATTCTGGGTGATAATGAGAACGCAAGATTGCAATCAATGGTCGACAGAATTTAAAAGGATTACAGCAGAATAAGGGTTTATCCATGTAGAACGTTCAGCAAGGCATCAGGCATCACAATCAGGCGTAGAAGCTTTGGTATCTGAAGAAATTACAGTTATAGACAAAGAACTACAATTATTTTATTACTCTTTAGCTAAGACCAGGGAAAAGATGGTGCAGTCTTCTAATTATTACCCACCAGGATACTTCATACCAACAATGACCTAGGCTCAGAGTCACAACCAAACTTACGTTACTTGCGTTATTTTGATAGGAATATTGTAGATGTTATATTTAGAAACAGGAACATTAGCAAGGGTTTTCCATTGTGATTTCCTTCTTCACCATTTCATAGAGTTTTTACTCTGCAGATGCAAACATTTTTATGCATTACCTTTTCATTCACACAGAAAACACAGTGCTATTTTTTATTGAAATGTTTGTTGGTTGAATATACAGTAGGCCTACTCTTTTATATGAATGAATGCTGCAACGTATTCTAAAAAATGAGAGATTTGGAGAGTTGGACTCCTTTATTATCAGCAAGAGCAGTCCGGTCGAATGCTTCTAACCTGGTACCTGTGGAGCCAGGGGTTAATCTTAGTGTCCGCTTTAAAGCTGGGAGCAATCCATATGAAAGTTGAAAACTATTCAATGATAGTGCTATGCTGAAATCCATACAAACGCATACACTCAGAGCAGGGGTGGCGCCAGGGTTTTTCCAACGAGGGGGTTTACAGCGCCGACGGGGGGGGCTAATTGCTTGACTCTAAGTTTAACACAAAACTCATTGATGATCAAATCTATTACAGATTTGGCACCTCTAAATTTAAACATAACCTGCCATGAAACTTGATATCATGATAATTGTATTAATCAGAAAAAAAAACTAACGTTAAAAAATGACAGTATTTTGTTAATATTGCTTTACTTCCGACGGGGGAGCTGAGAGGTTCCGACGGGAGGGCTGTAGCCCCCCTTAGCCCCCCACTGGCGCCACCCCTGAGTCAGAGAGGCTAAAAACCAATCCTGATTTCTCCTTGCCCATAGAAAAATTAAAAGCTTTCAATGTCATGCAGTATGCAATGGTTTATGAAAATGCCCATCATTTTGAATTCTTGTGGAATAAAACTTATGGAGCGGCTGTTTTCAGTCAAACAATGTCAACAAAGTTTTGTTGAAGTGAAAAGTTTTATTAGGTTTGATAATAAAGACTGTCGAAGTCAAAGATTGCTAACAGATAAGTTTGTTCACATTCGAGAAATCTTGGAGGCTTTTGTAAAAAACTGCATAAACTACACCCCGGACAGGAACTTGACCATTGATGGACACTTATTTCCAATGAAAAATAGATGTCCTTTTATTGTGTTTATGCCGGACAAGCCTGACAAATTTGGAATGAAATTTTGGATACTAGCAGAGGTGGATTAGAAGTATGTTTGCAATGTTTTACCTTACCTGGGAGCTTTAGAAAAGGAGCAACGAAATGGTACTCTACTCTTGGAGGATGTAGTAATGCGACTCACTTCTCATTTGCCACGAAGAGGTTCCTACAACGTCACAACTGACAATTTTTTACGAAAGTAAATCTTGTCAGTTTGCTGCAGGAAAGAAACATCACGATTGTTGGAATTATTAGAGCTGGCAGTAAAGGATTACCTAAAGAGATCACAGAAGGCGGAGAAGAAAGTTTTTTCTAACAAATTTTAAAATTGTACACTTGTAAACTATCAGTGTAAGCAGAAAAAAATGTCTTTTTGATATCGACAATGCACGCTAGCCCAACCACAGACACAACAGAAAAGAAGAACCCTGACATCATCCACTTTTACAACAAAAATAAAGTAAGAGTGGACGTGGTTGACCCAATGACAAGACAGTACACAACTCACTCAGCAACGCGAAGGTGGCCGTTGGCGATTTAGAACAACATTTTGGATATTGCCTTGATAATTTCCTGCATTGTATACAAGAAATGCACTCATAGTAGCATTAGTCGCCGACACTTTGTATTGGAGCTAGTGGAAGCTTTGAGAAAGAACTATGCACAAAAGCTACTACGACCCTGAGATGTAGATCAGTACCAAGATCGACCATTGGGGAAGATGCAGAGATGTGGCGGTAGTAGCTGTCCGAATAAGACAATTACAATCTGTCGACACTCAAAAACACCGACATTTGGAAAGTGCGAAAATGGCGACTGGACAGTCAAGTTACAGAGTGTAAAGAGTGCATTTTGTAACTTTTGTGACAAATAATGCTCCGTAACATTGCTGTTATTGTATGGCGTAGTTGACCAAGTGCAATTTATTGTGAACCCAAATTCCTACATTTGCATTATAAAAAAAATCAAAAAATTGTTCGTTATTTGCTTATTTTGTAAGAATATGTATGATTGGAAACGTTTATTAGCCGAATGTACAAAGTTATAAATTGTTGCACCTTAGGGTATGTAGCAACATTATAAAAAGTAACTTAAATAAAAAATAGAATTTCATGGAAAAAAACAACGGAAATATTGAAAGGCTTGATTTTAGAATTTACGAATTTAGCAAGATTGATTAATTAACCACTTGATTATCTCAGGTTAATACTTTACTACCGTTTCTCTTAAAATAAAATCAACCGACACTTAAAACAATAATGCGTGGAATTCTGAACATTACAATGCTTTAAAAGATGTAATCACAGGAGGTAAGGTTGACTGTTCTGTAAATTATCGTTCACTTCCACTGTGAGTCACTCGCCTACTGCGTTCTGATGTGCATTTGCTACGCAACATTTTACTAAATCAAACGAGAAAACGAAACCAAGCGGACATATCAGTTAATGCAAGAAAATCAACTTACTTTAAAATCTACGTTTCGGATGTTTCTATTTAAAGCATTTTCAAAGCAACAGGAAGAATAAGTTTCATTGTTAGATGTTCTCACAAAATCGCTTGTAACAGGATGTTCAACGGAAAACATGTGCCTGCATTTGCTAAACTTCGCATGGGAAAGAAGGAACTATTTTCACATAAAAGGCTGTTAGAAGGCATTATGGTTGTAAACAATAAAACCAACGCAAACGGATGCTTGCATTCTGCATCAAGCAAATGCTGAACAAAGCGATGCATTTTTTAAGAATTAGAGTTAAATATCACTGTAGGAAAAGACGATTATACAATAAAAGAGCACAATGAATTATGCTAAGCATGTCTCCTATTTCCGTGTTGCCAAGTGTTATATGGTAGATTGTTTTGCTGATAACAGAAGGTGCATTGTGTTCTTCTAGAGACGAGGTATGATTTTTACATTTGCTTTCTAATGTTAATTAAAATAGCTAATTGCATACAATTTTCATCGCTTTACCTCTCGCAAGGTGCCTAGGAAATCATTTTGTATGCCGGAATAACCAGAGACCGTCCTATTAATCTCACTCAATTTATGTACCCAAGGATGCAGATGCAAGATAACTATTACTAAACACAATATGCCTTATAATTCTAGCTCATCATCATCATCATCCGTTTTTACGTGGCCTTTTCTACTCAGAGTGGGTTGCACGTTATCAAAAGATGATATTCCCCACAATTGTGTAGGTTTAATCATCTGATGGTTTATTGAAGCAGATGTTTTTACAGCTGGATGCCCTTCCTAACGCCAACCCCAGAAAGAGGGAAAACAGTGGCGAGTTAACCCACGCAAGATACCAACTTTGTACTTTAAACTCCGTGGCAGCCGTGCATAAAGGGCATGGGTGCTTATGTCCATGAGGTCAAAGATGTTTCATGACCCGCATACCCTATACGCTCGTTTTCTATATTTCCTACCAATAGTTTACCATTGATATTAAGGATGTCACGTGGCAATATGCGTCTAGATATGTGTTAATAAAATACATACTATCTTATAATGCTTTGTAAAACATTACAAGACCTTCTCGATCGAAACCAAGTGTTTCTAAAATGCGTGGAATAGTATTTGAACTTGCGTAACAAGCTTGTTAAGACATACAAAATTACATGGTGCGAGCTTGATGCATGGGGCATGTTGATTCAATAAAAGCGCCTGAAATTTCTAAATGTGAAATGACAAGAATTATTTCCCATTAAAAGCTGAGATCGCTCATTTGGCAATCAAGTTTTGTTTTACTAATCGACAAAAACACGATAAGGTAAGTATTTCTTTACAACCACTTTCCAATTCCTTTCACATCGCGTTTCAATTAAAACCATATAAGACATATTCTAATCCGATTTACACAACGCACCAATGTCAAAAGGCTTTACATCATGGGCGTCCTTTGCTTTCAAATTCAAAAGAAAGAACTTTTTAATCAAAACCTTGTTATTGTGTGTTTGTCGATTGCGAGTAAATCTGAAGCTACAGCCACAGAAACGGACTATTTTCCAGAGGAGAGATAATAACGTGACGTTTTAATCAAATGGGTTGAGAAAAATGAAAATTCGTTCTATTTTTTTAGCGGATTTTAAATTCATATAAAACTGGCGGTCGGCATTTTTTTTAATTTGGTGGTAATTCAAATTATAAAAAAAACATTTGAACATTTCAATAACCATTTGAATATTTCCAAACCTTGGATGGAAAAGCATGCCAATTATGCTGATAAAAGGTCCTGGAAATAATGTAAGATTGAAGATTCGCCAAAATGTATGCTTTACGTATTTTACATTAAACAACATTTCTCGGGAATAAGTATATGGTATAAGTACCTCGAAACATAATTCTTACACTTATTTTAAAAATGTTTTTTTTTACGTAATTACCTCTTATTCTGACTGACCATAGTATGGTACTACTGTGACATAGTATTGATTGGAACATAGCATTTTTACAAAAAATTGTGTTTTCATCCAGTCGAAATTAAGTAATTTTGAATTTTATATATAAGGTGTTCTAAAAGGATTCTGCTTCTTTTGTTTTCAGATATGCATGGTATCGTGTTATGCCTAACGATTTACTGTAAGAAAGCCATTCGTTTTTATAAAATTGTCTCTGCAACATTTTCATTTGGATTATAGCAACTTTTTATATTGCAAACACTCAGTCATCGCTTCTGTGGACAAGGAAAATTATCCCGTTTTTAATCCAAGGAAATAGTAAGTTTTTATTTAAAAACTTACAAATCGAGTAAGTTTAAATTTGGATTCAATTAATTTCGGATTTGAAAAGTACTTTTGGATCAAAAGTAACATTTGTAGCAAGTTATTATAGGGACACCTTTTACTTTCTTCATTTAAAGACCAGTTATGAATTTAAGATGCCGTTTCCGTGTAGCGCCATCTTTTTCATAATGGCAATGTACGCAAATAAAAAGAGAAATCACAGCTTGTTTTTATAGTTTTATTTAAATATGCAAATGTATAAATTTGGCATAAGTTATGTATCTCGCAAATTATTTGTTTTACCATATTTTGCTGAATGGCAATTTTCATCAACCTCGCGGCGCTAATGCGATACAGTAATATAAAAGATCATAGCTTTTTAGGTAAAACCGTAGCGGCCTAAACAAAATCATAATAATGTAAAAAAAATTATGTTTTCCGTTTGCTTTGAAAATTGGTAGGTTTACTAATTAAAGGATGCTGATTTCAAATCAAGTACCAGAATTGGGATATTTTCACTCCTAATACCTTATTTGGGCAAATACATTTTTATAATTTTTTTTTAACATTTTTGAATTTGTTTAGGCCGCTAAAATACGGTTCTACCGTTTTTAATCATATCGTTTTCTCTTTCAGTTTGGAATAAAACATTAATTGAAGATGTGATACAAGCGTTTAATAAACTGACATGCGTTAAATGGCGGAAAAAATCTGTTGAAGATCACAGTTATGTTATATTTAAGCCTGACAGCGCGTATGTATATATATATTGTTTGTTATTATAATAAATACAACTCGTATATATTTTCAAACAAACAATATCGTATAACAACATTTCTGTCTTCTTTTACAATAATATATAAATGATGCTCTGGTTACAATGAACACTTTATATGGATGGGAGTTCTGGTTGAAAACAGTGCATCCAAATCCAAAGCCAACCCGCTTGATAGTAACTTTTTTATCAAGATTGTCGATGAATAGATGAATAAATGAGCAATTTAATGTTCGTAATACTTTAACCATTTTATAAATCCTGCGTAGAAAAGATGCCGTGACCATATCTTATATACTACTTCCCGTTAGGTTTCGAAAATTTCATTCTTAGATGTCATTCAGAAGTTGGCAAACAAAAGGGTGCACAATATGTTTCTATTGGATCACACTGTAACAAAGAAGCTGTTATCCTTCACGAGATGATGCACGTCATGGGCTTTAGGCATGAAATGCAACGTTTTGATCGAGACAATCATGTTGAAGTGTTGTGGGAAAATATAAAGCCAGGTAGGTAGATGCAAATAAACTTTTGTTTTGCGGGAGAAAAGTTATTACTAAGTAATCATTGTCAGTAATAGCATACAATTTTCTTTCACTTTTAGGGTATGATAGATACTTTGAAAAAATGCCAATGGAGGACAATCACTGGTTACACGTGTCTTATGATGTACAGAGCATAATGCATTATGGTCCATATGATTACTCTATTAATCCCCCTACTAAAGTTACATTAAAGGTTTTGGATAACGAACTACCAATGGAAGCACCAAAACATCTCAGCGCCAAAGATATACAAAAGGTCAAGGAGTTATATGACTGTAAAGAAGGTATATACAAAATGAAGCATCTCCTTTCACAATTGAAAATGCATATAGGGCAACCATTGTATTTTATGGAACCCAATTTTACGTTAATAATAATAATAATGTATATAAAGAGAGTAGAATAAATATAGAGTAGGATTTCAACGTCAACATGTTATTATTATTATATTAAGTCTTTTAATCTTTTAATTTCATATATATAAAAATTTAATGTGCGAATTTCGATGATTTTTCCGTTTAGAAACCGTAAAAGGAATTTTTGTGTGCTAAATTGATAAACTAAAACTAAATTAATGTTGTTGTTTTTTTTTATTTTCACAGATGAATCTGTAGAAGGTTGGTCTTCGTGGTCTGTGTACTCAGTGTGCAACAAAAAATGTTTGAAAACAAAGACTCGCTTCTGCTACTCGAAATCCGGTGATCACATATGTTCTAACGACGTCACATCAAACCCGGGAATTGATGTTCAAGAAACACAATGCAGTGTGGAGGAGTGCAGTAGTAAGACTTTATTCAGTTAAAAGTCTATTTTTGACATGTTGTTTCTGCAGTAGACCTTTCATATAGCAGCTATCTTTGATAATTGCTTTACATACGAGAACTCACATGCATTAATTAAGCTGTGGCAAAAATTAAAAAATAATCAATTACAGATAATCAGCTAAAGGTTTATTAAATTTATTTGTTCGCAGTTTGATAATGAAGCAAAAGTTTATTGACTTCATTGTCATTTCAATAATTTTTCAATCTTAGCAAACGGGGTTTGGTCCAGGTGGTCATCATGGAGTGAATGTGATGTGAGTTGTGGAAAATCGTCAGTTGAAAGATACAGGACATGTGACAGCCCACCGCCAAGGTTGCACGGGGCATCATGCCATGGCGTGAAGCAGCAATCCAGCCCCTGCAGGAGAGGTACATGTGATAAAGGTAAATAACTGTAAAAACCTTCGTCATTATATATGAATGCCTTTTATTGCAGAACGTCATGATTGTGAGTTTGAGAACGATGGATATTGTTTTTGGAAACTGAGAGGTGGTTGGAAACGGACAAAATCAGGGGGCGTGCTCGGACCTAAAAATGATGTTTCGTTTATATCAGGTAACGAATAGATTTTATTTAACTCACCTGATGCCTTAATGAAGATGATTTAGTGTCCTGGGGTTTGTTGTAATTGTTTTGATTCAACAGAGTTTACAAAGCAGAGACTTTATTATTAGTTTACAAAGCAGAGACTTTAGCCGCAATTTTGTGATACATTTCTATCTATCTATCGGATTAACGTTTTCCATGCTAGCATGGGCGACATTTACAGTACGAAAATCAATATTTTAAGAAATGCCTCTTTTCCTTGCAGGCTATTATCTTCTCCTACAAATGGAAGGATCGGCAACATTAAACATTCCTGGACTGACGTATAAGTGCGTGCAAATGCAATATTTTACCGCGAACGCCAGTGATTTGGTTGTTTCCTTCAAGAGCAAAAACGAAACTTTTGATTATGCGCTTATGACTGATTCGAACTTCACTTGGATGCAAGCAAACATTCCGTTGGGTTTTCATGATGATTTACGCGTAGGTCTACGACGTAGCTTTAAAATTATCTGCATTTGAAAAAACTTATCTAAAAACGTTGGCTTGTGGCTTATTAATGGTTTCCTTTTTTTCAGTTGGAAATTGCTGGAAAAGTCAATCGTGAAGGATTTGTTGCCATTGACGATGTGTTTTTCAAAAGGAACAACTGTAATATGAAAAATGGTAAGTCACTTTCGATTACATGCTCAAATATTCGTCTATTCCATGTTTCTTATCAAAGCAAAATTGAAAGAACCCGTCCACTCTACATCCCACCCGACGACATCAAATATGAGTACAACCTCCTTAACTAAGATTACCAACAATCATAGTACAAAATATGCAACAACAAAACTGGCCAATAGTTTTTTAAACGGCAATGTTCAATTCAGTAACACTTCTTGTTGTATAAGACTATTTACCTTGTTCCAAATCAGTCCGCTTATTTTGTGTTTATATCTCTTGAATTTTTTTTAATCGATAAATTAAAAAACGGTTTATTTGTAAATATATATTAATTATATAATATTTAATTAATTTATACATTGTACATAAATCAAACGTAAGGAATATGAATACGTTTTGTTTGATATTTGTAAAATAGGTTGCATGTCTTTTGGTGATGGCAAAGCAATGAATATCGTACGAGATGTTTTGTAATTGGTTGGAAAGCATCATCTTAAACTTATGCAGTGGTGCCCTCCACTCCATTTTTTTAATACACCAGAAAACCCTGTTACGGTTAGGTTTAAAAATTGGTTTTAAATAGTGGCGATTACAGGAATACTTATCTTCTTATTTTTTATCTATCACTTAATTTGAGTGTGTAACGCCTACCCGTTCACCGACGCAAAATTTGCGATTGTTAGAATGTTCCTAGCTACAAATACGATGAATGGAACCTCCTCTTAGGGGACCGGAAAAAGTTGTTCTTCTTATCCGATTTTTGGTCAAAATGAGGGATACAGGGATAGAGAAAGGAGAAAGAATGAAAAAAACTTTATTTATCATCAATCATATTTCTCTTAAATTTTTTACTTGAAGGAATCTTTTGTAGAAACTCTGAAATGTTAATAGTACCCTTGCATTTCTTCTGACTCAGCAAAAAAACTGAAGTTTATGATGGTTTCTATTGCACTCGTTATTGCTATTGGAGTTGTTTCTAGTTGTTAAAAGATCACTGTCTAAGCATGCTGTTGATGGTTAAAGATGATGTCTTGGTAGAAGTTCCACCGGGACATGTTCTACCCGAGTGTAAACTGTAATAATGAAATGCGAAAAGGGGAACATAAAATGGGGAGGGAGGGGTTGTGGGGGAAATGTAGGAGTGTGTAGGCCTGCCCAGGAGTTGAAAAGGATGTATATTATATGGTTTATTATGAAGTTTTTTTCTCAACTAAAACTTCTTTTGAATAACAAAAAGTAAAAGGTTAAACATGCACGTCATTTTTCCTTTCGATGCGTCAACTTTTTATGTTGGTACATTGCCGTCCAATAGACAAGCAATTTCTCCTCTCCAATGAAGTGCGTTGTCCAGTAATCTGTTGGTTGTTATAGAAGATTTTCCCTTTGTATTAGTAATAAAAGATTCTTTAATGATTTGATTGGATCACTTTAGGTTTTGTGGCAAAAATGTTTTGAAGTTATTTATTGACATCCGTTTCCCACTCTTTGCAAACGCCCTTTGATCTTTCTACAAAATACCGATTTCTATTGACTTCAAACGGAAGATGTCACATCTTCATTTGGTTTTAGCGACGAGCAACACATAAGCGCGATTGAATGGCATCAATACGCCCTGCAAGAGAACTCTAATTCAACCTTCGTTGCTTTTCTCTATGAGTTTAGATTGAGTCCTTAGTTGTTTTCGCAACGATCGCAACCCACGCATCACTTCATCGCAATCTCGCACTTTAATCCCAACGTGATATTCCTTCTTATCTAACTTTGTTTTGAAGGTGACAAATCCGTTCGGTTGATGCTTGCAACATGGATATGTCAGTGAATTGCTCGCACCAAACGTTAAACTTGACTTCAACTCGGTGATGTTTTCTAAGGCAAAGTCAATGCGCTGTGTTCCCCAACATTTCGAACAGTATATGATGGAATTGCTCGTTACAAAAAGTGTCCCAGCTGGCAGATTTTGCTGGTTATACTTTCGAATTAGTATCAAACCACCGGTGATAATGTGGTACTTGAGCCCGCCTCTGGATTCACCGAACACGGTATCTTCTGGCAACAACTTAGCACTGAAACATCCCATTCTCCAAAAACCTAACGCTCATGCTAATAATGTTGCAATGCTTACTATTTGGTCTGCGGCTTTAAACGGCTTTCTTTGAAGTCGATTAAAGTGTTCAGAATTCACATTAAAACGGTTTAACTAAAATAACACTCCACTTCGGTGTTTAAAAAATACTCGGCGTTCTTATCAGATCTTTTCCAATAGATTGTTAACCGTAGTTAACGTGTCAACGCTGAAACCATATATCAATACAATCTGAATTGCTTTTCTCTTCGACTACAAAACATGTGCAAATAAATACTCAACACAAAGCAACGTTCCTTTTAAAAACAGGGTTTAAAGGAAATAAACAGTGTCATCGATGTTTTGATTCGTTCAAGAAATTAGAAAAAAACTAATAAATTGACCTCAGGTTATCACAACACTTATTCAGGTAAATAGTTTGCGAGCACGTGTTAAAACAGACATGCAGTTACTTAACTTGTTGGTATACAGTTCAGTCTTGTAGCGCCTTGAGTCCAGGGTCCCCTCACCTTTTTGCAGAATAAAATTCAGCTGTTATTGAAATAAGGTCTTGGTTTGGCTCCACTCTACTTTTAAAGACGCTCAGCGGTCACTGTATAAGTCTCCTGATCACATTTCTAGCGGCGGTTTTATTCGCAAAACGTAAACAATGCAAAGTGTTTGTATAAAGAAAAGTGTGAACATTCGATTGATAGCTTCGGTTTCATTCATTTATCTGTATGCAGTCCATTAAATAGGATATCGCCACCGTACAATTTTTTTATATAAATGTTAAAAATATGGTTTAACATGATTTCGGTTCCCTCCTTTTAATACAGCAATCGCTAACAATCTCTAGGGGATATATGCATTGAAAACAAAATCCAAATATGAAATGCAGCAGGTCGTAAACGTTTCGTCTATAAATATGGTAATGTAATGTCCCTGATAAGTGAAGTTTACATCGTTAAAAAGATGGCTTGAACTACTTACTTGGATGCAAGCAAACAAATGCGCTAAGAAATTGTATTTGTATTGGCAAGTTGAATTTTCGTTTGAAGATAATCAAGAGTTATACCCAGGGGCGTCGAGAGCCACCACGGGCCCGGGGCTCACAAGCTCCTGGGCCCCTTGTGCTCATATATTAATATATATACACATACATATGTATATAGTATAAAAAGTGAATATAGTAAATACAATAATATATGTATATATATATTCCGATATAACTATCGGAAGAAAAGCATTATTAAAAAACAATTATAAACAATCGATTTATTTCCAAGAAATATCAAGCTTATTTTAGAGGTGCTTTACGGGCATTGCGGCTTCCAAATGAATCTATAATATTTTGAAAATCGAGAGTCTTAGCTTAAGGGGGCTTCAACTGCAAGGATCCCTAAACTTACTTGTTAGTCTTCTTTGACACATGGTCGATCTCAACACATTTTTTACCCGTGTCAATGTGCTGAATGTGCAACTGTGAAGGTAACGTTAGAAATATTCTGAGAAGGACACAGACATTTGGGAACAAATTACTGAGTTTTAAAGTGAAAATTTTGCAATAGTTCCCATAGAGATATATCCGTGTTCCGAGATTTGCACTGTGGATGCTTTAGGCTAAAAAAATTAGTATGACATATTATAAGTCTGTTATGCCTTAAAGACACACTCAACTTAGGTACATAGTTAATTACTGTCTGTTCTTCCGGCGGTAAACGTAGAACAAAAACTACTGCGCTTAAAACAGTCAGTATATTACATCTAATTATTTCGCCGCCTGCTGTGGACTTTGGTCCGACTGATTCTCGTCGGGTTTGGAGCAAAGATCGCAATTCTTCACCAAAACAAAAACACATCCGCTCTCCGTCGTATCGCATTTGTCTTTTGATATTCCATCAAAAAGTTAATTTAGTTACCGGAAAAAACATTCAACAGAACTCGCAACACTACTTCTCACTGATGAGATAAGCAGTGAAATAGATAAAGGAAATCTAGTTGGTGCTGTATTTATAGACTTATCGAAGGCATTCGACACACTCAGTCATTCAGTCTTGTTATCAAAATTAAAGTCATATGGAATCAGAGGAGCTGCACTTTTTAATCGTTCCCTGATGTGCGATTTTGATGGTCAACTGTCTGAGCCGAGCCCCCTTACATGCGGGGCACCCCAAGGATCCATCCTAGGACCGATTCTTTTTCTAATTTATTTTAATGACTTTGACGCTTGTTTAAGTCATTCAAAAGTTATCAAATTTGCTGATGACACCGTTATCTACGTTTCCAGAAAGTCTAAAGTAGAAATAGAAAAAGATTTGAATACAGACCTATTTGAAACCGGGCAAAACAGAATCGATAATGTTTGGTACACGGAAAAAACTTAACCAAAACCACCAGTTCATAAATCTTCAGTATAATTCTCAACCTATTTCAACCACAAAGGAGTACAAGTACCTGGGAAACATATTGGACCAAACAATATCCTTTAACACAAATTTTAATCGTGTTTACAAGAAGACATCAGCAAAGTTACGTCTGCTTTGGTCACTGAAATTATATCTTTGTCCAGAATCACTCGTTAAAATTTACAAGGGAATACTGTTACCAGTTCTACTATATAGCTGCACAACCAACATAAATTTAACCAATTCGCAAATGTCTAAACTGTCATCTCTAGATAATAGAATTGCTAAGATAACTGGAAAGAAACAGACACCAATTGAAAGTGAAATGAAGAAACATTCAGTCATACTAGTGAAAAAGTGTTTGAATAACGAAGTTTGCGAGAATTTCGTAACAATCTTCACAATAAGAAATCATGAAGTCAACACAAGGAACAATGGTTCTTTGTTACAAGTTTCCAGAGTTTGACTCCAGCTTGCCAAATTTGGCTTTCGTTCAATGGGTGTAAAAATTTACAACAAGTTGCCCATTGAACATCGACAAGCTGAGAGCTCTACAACTTTTAGGAAGCTTGTGACTGATTATTTTAAAGTATAAATAATTTTTATTGATGTATAATGTAGTCTTTTAACAATTTCGTCTTCAATTTATCTAATTTTTTCGTTTTAAGTCTCGCAGGACACATGTTAATAACAATGTATGTAACATTGAAATGTATATATCCTGTATAAAGATTTTTCATAATAATAATAATAATAAGTATTGATAAATATATATGCTAGTATACGTGCTCTCTATAAATTTTGTTTATGTGTCTTTTACAAAGTTTTTGCAATGCGCTGTAATATATATATATAATATATATATATATATTCTGAAATATATACCTATCTATCTAAATACGATACTTTTACTTACCGTATTTTATCTAATTTCAAACTTTGACTTTGCAAACGGGGTTAATTAGAGGGTGGGTTTTATTCAGAGAATCAAATTGAGAAAAGAAGCAGAAGTTTCAAATTTTCATTTTTTCATTTCTAACGTGCAACAAAATCGTAAAACACAATAATGCTAAAAGGTTAAATACAATCAAATTTCAATGTTAATGTTATCTTTAATATCCTCGTCAATTAAGCGAAAATTCTCATACCGATCTTCGGTATCAGACTCTGTTACAAGTGTTGCGACGAAAAACCAACAAATCGTTTTTTATCATAATTTGTTTGTCGAAAGAAAGCAACCACGGTTCTTTTAAAGATGTTGCGTATTTGTAGTCTCACAACTGTAGAACATTCGTATGTTTCTAATAAATGTCGCATTTAACGATGTGACGCTTATTATGGGGTGGCGTTTATTGGCGGGCGGTGTTAATTATAAAAAGCCTTCAGAAGTGCAGCGTTTATTAGAGGAAATAAACAAATAATTAATATATAATTTTAGCACAGTTTATTTATATTTCTTCTTGTATGTTCCACATTTTTAAGTCGCCATGCTTCTCACAATCCTATCAATCATCAAGCTATATGTCCAAACAAACCTATTAATCTTCAAGTTATACGTTTAAACAAACCTATTGATCATCAAGCTAAACATTCAAACAAAGCTATTGATCATCAAGCTAGACGTTCAAACAAAGCTATTGATCATCAAGCTAGACGTTCAAACAAAGCTATTGATCATCAAACAATACGTTCAAACAATCCTATAGATCATCAATCTAGACATTCAAACAAACCTATTGATCATCAAGCTAGACGTGCAAACAAACCTATAGATCATCAAGCTAGACATTCAAACAATCCTATAGATCATCAATCTAGACATTCAAACAAACCTATTGATCATCAAGCTAGACGTGCAAACAAACCTATAGATCATCAAGCTAGACGTGCAAACAATCCTATAGATCATCAAGCTAGACGTGCAAACAATCCTAGAGATCATCAAGCTAGACGTTCAAACAAACCTATAGATCATCAAGCTAGACGTTCAAACAAACCTATAGATCATCAAGCTAGACGTGCAATCAAACCTATAGATCATCAAGCTAGACAATCAAACAAACCTATTGATCATCAAGCTACACGTGCAAACAAACCTATTGATCATCAAGCTAGACGTGCAAACAAACCTATAGATCATCAAGCTAGACGTTCAAACATTCCTATAGATCATCAAGCTAGACGTTCAAACAATCCTATAGATCATCAATCTAGACATTCAAACAAACCTATAGATCATCAAGCTAGACGTGCAAACAATCCTATAGATCATCAATCTAGACGTTCAAACAATCCTATAGATCATCAAGCTAGACGTTCAAACAAACCTATAGATCATCAAGCTAGACGTTCAAACAATCCTATAGATCATCAAGCTAGACGTTCAAACATTCCTATAAATCATCAAGCTAGACGTTCAAAAAACCTATAGATCATCAAGCTAGACTTTCAAACAAACCTATAGATCATCAAGCTAGACGTTCAAACAAAGCTATTGATCATCAAGCTAGACGTTCAAACAAAGCTATTGATCATCAAGCTAGACGTGCAAACAAACCTATAGATCATCAATCTAGACGTTCAAACAAACCTATTGATCATCAAGCTAGACGTGCAAACAAACCTATAGATCATCAAGCTAGACGTTCAAACAATCCTATAGATCATCAAGCTAGACGTTCAAACAATCCTATAGATCATCAAGCTAGACGTTCAAACATTCCTAGAGATCATCAAGCTAGACGTTCAAAAAACCTATAGATCATCAAGCTAGACGTTCAAACAAACCTATAGATCATTAAGCTAGACGTTCAAACAAAGCTATTGATCATCAAGTTATACGTTCAAACAATCCTATAGATCATCAATCTAGACATTCAAACAAACCTATTGATCATAAAGCTAGACGTGCAAACAAACCTATAGATCATCAAGCTAGACGTGCAAACAATCCTATAGATCATCGAGCTAGACGTTCAAACAAACCTATAGATCATCAATCTAGACATTCAAACAAACCTATAGATCATCAATCTAGACATTCAAACAAACTTATAGATCATCAGGCTAGACGTGCAAACAATCCTATAGATCATCAATCTAGACGTTCAAACAATCCTATAGATCATCAAGCTAGACGTTCAAACAATCCTATAGATCATCAAGCTAGACGTTCAAACATTCCTAGAGATCATCAAGCTAGACGTTCAAAAAACCTATAGATCATCAAGCTAGACTTTCAAACAAACCTATAGATCATTAAGCTAGACGTTCAAACAAAGCTATTGATCATCAAGTTATACGTTCAAACAATCCTATAGATCATCAATCTAGACATTCAAACAAACCTATTGATCATAAAGCTAGACGTGCAAACAAACCTATAGATCATCAAGCTAGACGTGCAAACAATCCTATAGATCATCAAGCTAGACGTTCAAACAAAGCTATTGATCATCAAGCTAGACGTTCAAACAAAGCTATTGATCATCAAGCTAGACGTGCATACAAACCTATAGATCATCAATCTAGACGTTCAAACAAACCTATTGATCATCAAGCTAGACGTGCAAACAAACCTATAGATCATCAAGCTAGACGTTCAAACAATCCTATAGATCATCAAGCTAGACGTTCAAACAATCCTATAGATCATCAAGCTAGACGTTCAAACATTCCTAGAGATCATCAAGCTAGACGTTCAAAAAACCTATAGATCATCAAGCTAGACTTTCAAACAAACCTATAGATCATTAAGCTAGACGTTCAAACAAAGCTATTGATCATCAAGTTATACGTTCAAACAATCCTATAGATCATCAATCTAGACATTCAAACAAACCTATTGATCATAAAGCTTGACGTGCAAACAAACCTATAGATCATCAAGCTAGACGTGCAAACAATCCTATAGATCATCGAGCTAGACGTTCAAACAAACCTATAGATCATCAATCTAGACATTCAAACAAACCTATAGATCATCAAGCTAGACGTTCAAACAAACCTATAGATCATCAAGCTAGACAGACGTTCAAACAATCCTATTGATCATCAAACTTGATAAGAACTTTTATTTATTTAATTCGAATGACAAAAGAATGGCTGAAAATGTGAGAAATTTATTATTAAAGGCTTATTGTTATTAAAGCTGTTATTAAGTTATTAAAAATGAAATGACTGTTTGTTTATTTTGTTCAATTTTAACAATTTATTGAATAGCATTTTTTTTACTTGATTATTATTTACTATTATTATTAATTTCATTCATTTTCTATATTTATCGAAACTATCATTATTATTCTTTTATATATTATAATAATAACAATTGTATTTCAGTACTCCTCAATATATTACAATGGCTCTCCATTCCATAATAATAAAATATTATTGAAAACTTTATGTAGTTCTTTTCAAGCCTACTATTCATAGGGATTTCGTTAAACTACCGGCTACTTTTTCCTACGAATGTTCGTTCTGCGTGGTCAAGGTGGATGGTATTCATGGTCATAGGATGTATCGACGGTCTGTTGTACACAAGAAGTTTGAAAGCCTTCAGGTAGTTTGGGAAATCTTCTTCGTATAAGGACATGTGTGCAAGCTTCATATTTTGCACAATTCAATCCATTGCCGGAAACCAACCCAAGCGTAGAAGATCTTAAGTTGTTAAAAACTTCAACATGACGAAAGAGACTCGTTTTAACAGCTGGTTAATCTTCTCCATGCGATATTGTGGAGCGCTAAATAGCAAAACATTACAGCTAGTATTACATTAGCTCCTATCAATATATCAGCTTGCTTTGGGTTTGGGTTTGGCAGGTTGACATTTCTTAGGTGTTGGTAGGTACTTCGAAGGTCCTTCGGGCTGATTTTGTTGGTTGGTAGATTGAGGTTATCAACTATTCAAGCTCCATCGATGTTGATCCATCCAGGGTGGTCTTCCGAAGCTATCTTAAAGCTAACTTGTTTGGTCTGAAAGGAGATGGTATCTGTGATGGCATTTGACATTTTGAGTGTTCTCGCTGTACCCTTGAGATCGATCTTTGTAGCAAGGTTTTGTGAGATCAGTGTGGAATCAGAACCTGGGTCTAGAAACGCATTGCTCTTGATCGAGTTTTTCCCATTGATTATGGTGACGGGTACAATCTGCAATAAGGTACGATGTGATTTGAATAACGAGTTGACATTACCATTCATCACTGTACCAGGTGTATCACCTATGGTTTCGTGCAGAAGCGAGTGATGTTTTTTGTTGCAGATCCTACATCGGTTGGTTGAACGGCATTCTTTGACCAAATGACCTTTCGCCATACAATTGAAACAGAGTTTGTGAGTAATAATGATTTGTTTACGTTCTGCAAATGAAGAGTCTTGGAATTGTGGATATTCCATCAGCCGATGATTTTGACAACATATCCAGCAGGTTCTTGTTCCATTATATGGTTGTTTAGTATTGGTTGTGGTTAACATTGACACCGAACCCTCTCCATTGTTGTTGAGGATTTGGTCTTGGTTTTGGTGAAGAATTCTCGACTGTTGCGACTACGTCAACAATGGGGTTATAAAAACAAGTTTCACCTCTAGCCAGGATGAAAAATAACTAAGGTTTATATCGATATTATACCCGGTAGTCCGTTGGTAAGAGGACTTATAAAACGTTTCTCTCCATCCTTGTATTGTCTGTGAATGTTAACTTAGCGTGGACTCTAAAATTCTCAACAAATTCTGGCCATTGGGATGGATTTCCATCAAATGTAGCTAGTTCGATTATTGGTAGGCTGCGGGATTCTGAACCTTCTTGCAATGCTCTACCAATGCTTGTCTTGTCACAATCTGCTTTTGGTAGTATAGTTTCTTTATCCTCAATCAGAAAATCTATAAATTTGTCTATAAGTTCTGAATCGACTGACTATTAACAGTCATCAAACAAAAATCTATATTTTTTCTAAATCACGTGGATTATATTGGAGATTTTTTGAAGAGAGCTTCACAGTTGGTGGTTCGACAGGAATAAGCTGGTAGCTAGGCTGTGGTTGGAATAGTGGTGTATGGATAGAGATAGGCTGGTAACTAAGATGTGACTGCATAAGTGGTGGATTGACGAATGATGAGGTTTGTGGTGGTGGAGACATGGTTGGAAGTGTGTCAAAAACAACAAGTCGGTTTTGGTCAATGGAAGAGTTTTATTTCTAACAGAAATTTTCTGGGACAAGAAATCTGAGTCAGAGTTAACTGTTCGTAGTAGCGTTTGTCTTTTACTTCTTTCATTTAAGCTGTCTAACATTCCGTTTTCCTTCTTGACACGTTTGATTTCTTCCGTTAACTCTTGCTTCCTTGCCTCTAATTAAGATAACCTTCCTTCCTTAACAATACCTTTTCCTTTGAGTCTCGACATCATTCTGTGCCTCGGTTTAGTTATATCTTCTCTCGATTCAGTAAACTCATATGAAATTACTTTGGGAGTTCGGGGGTTCTGGTAACTCTCAACGGCACTTTGGAATTCAATAACTCTGAACTCTTGGGTGGTATATAAACTAGCCTTTTCTCCTATTCTTTCAGTTGACGATAGTTCTTTCACGTAGTCTAGATGAGCGGTTTGAATTTTTCGCAACGACACATCAACTGCACTCAATAGTTCAGCGATTCTTTTTCTATTCCCTTGACGCGATATTAAAATCATTCCTTCATAAATTTGCCTTGTTAACTGACCTATGTGGCAAGCTCTAACCATTCGCAAATGCTTTATATAGTGCTCTCTATCTGATTCGTATTCATTAGGAGACGGCATAGCGATTTATAATGATAATTGGGTTCACACGATTAACGATCGGTCATTAACGGATTCAAGCTGCTAACAGCGAACAACAAACAGCAAGTAAAGCGGAAAAATTTTAACAGTAGCTTTTTGATAACAAACGGTTTGATAACGATAATATTTCAAAATTTGAAGCAAACAAAACACATTTTCTTGAATTTGGTTAACGATCATGAGAGAGAGGTGAGAGCTCAATTGATCCAAAAATAAGATATGATTTCTTCTTGATGTCTTGCTTTCTCGAAGCCAAGATTCGATTGCCGCCCTAAAACTGAGCAGCGTGGCAAAAACAAAAAGGGCTAAAATGCCGAACGCAAAAAGCAACGTAGACAAAATAAAATAAACCAAAAACGCTAATTCATTTCCTTCAACCATATTTGGAAAATTACCATATTTGGACATGAACATATATAGAACATGATCATATTTGGAACATGACCATATTTGGAACAAGACCATATTTGGACACGGCCATATTTGGACATGACCATATTTGAAAAATTACTATATTTGGAACATGACCATATATGGAAAATTACCATAGTTGGAAAATAACCATATTTAGAAAATTATCATATTTGGACAAGCCCATATTTGGAACATGATCATATTTGAAATATAACCATATTTGGAATAAGACCATATTTGGAATATGACTGCATTTGGAAAATTACCATATTTGGACATGACCATATTTGGAACATGACCATATTTGGAATATGACCATTTTTGGACATGACCATATTTGGAACATGACCATATATGGACATGACCATATGTGGAAAATGACCATATTTGGACATTTTTGATAGTTGCTCCATTTAACAGTTGGAATTTTGGAAAAACCTTTTTTTACAGCCTTTTTTAACAGCCTTTTTTAAACCTTTTTTAACATTTTATGAGAAAAATTCAACACTGACTATAAAAAGCTTGCGGTTATAGCAATAATTTCAGACAGTAATCTCCATAACACTAGGTTGAATTCTGCTTGTACAAATTCTAGCTGTTAAATGACTGTGAATATTTGCTGAAAATATAAAATGAAAAGCTTTAACCAATCAGAAAATATTGTATTTTGAAGATACATCGGTACCCAAAAATGCAAAACCTAGAAATTAGCTTTTAAAAACTTAAAAATAATAGAACAGGCATGGGACTACTCAAGCATAGTTGATTGTTGTAAGAGTGGAAAGAAGAAAGGTACTTTCTTATGCATTCTCTTACTCAAAGTTATACGTTGCTATGCGCGTTTCTAAGGCAAATAATATCTTAATATATATACTAACAGGTATTCAATTTAAAAATTCTCAATAAAGGAAAAAGATGTGATGCTGCGGTTTTCACTAAATGTTAACTGAATAAAATATAGTTTCAGAGTAAGGAAAATATCAAAAAAGAGATTTTTCTCAAAAATAAGTTTTTTATAGGTGTCCAACTTAACTGAATTGTTTTTCGTAAGTGTTGGTATCATACAAGGATGTTTCCTGTCTCTCACACTACTTTACATATTTTTAGAGTTTGTAATGGATGAACTCTCAAATAGACAGAAAAAACTGCAGTTGGATGAGCGTCTTTCAACCGATATCCACTATGCAGATGACACCACTCTGATTGCAGCCATATTGGATTTGCTAAGGATATCAGCAAATGAACTGGAGCAAGCATATGCAAAATGGGGAACAAAAATGACCCCCCTAAAAAGTGATTTCACCTAGTCATGATGATATAACCATCAGTGTCTCAACTGTTAAAAATTTTTCTTTGGCTCTGTAGTTCCAGAATCTTCTTCAGACGTGAAACGTAGAATAGTGTTAGCTTCTTCAGCTTTTGGTAGGCTCAAAGTAAATGTCTGGCGCCGTAAAGATCTCTCAAACTCCTTGAAGTTACGACTTTATAACGCATTGATCGTCCATATTGCTATCTCTGCAAGTGAAACATGGACGCTGAAGGAGGAAGATTCTAGAAAATTACAACTGTTTAAAAATGACTGCCTACGTACAATGTTTGGTGTTAAAATGAACAAAGTCAGTATGAATTACATAAGAAGAACATCATGTTCACCATAACAAACATAGTGAAAAAGAAGCACTTGAAATGGTTTGAACATGTTGCAAGAAAAGAAGTAGGAAACTTTGTTTTGAACTCCTACAAGAAAGATTTTCCTGGCACCCGTTCCAAAGGAAGGCCACCAAAGCGCTGGAGGGATCAAATTAGAGCTGATACAAAGCAGCTCATCTTGACTGCTGAATGGCGAAAAGATGGATGAAGATAAGTCAAGTAGTAAGTCAAGATATGTAAAGGATAATATTGTTTATAACTTGAAAGAAAATCACTTTTAGCGTGTGTTGTCTTAAGAAAATGACCACGAAAAACTCAAATCTGAGCAAAAAGGCCAAAAACTAGTCGAATTCTACGAAGGAGAACAAATAATTTTTTAAATTAAAATTTCTGATTTTTCTATGTATGACTAATCAAAAGAAAACGAAAAGAAATTTTTTTTTGAAAATCGACGTAGTTTTTCACACGTTCTACGGAAGTTTTTGCAAGAAGAGAAATTCACTTATCAACGTGAGATCTCAAAAGTTGTCACAGATCACGATATTCCATTAGATCTTGTCTTGAATCTTGACCAGATCCCTCTGTCATATGTTTCTCCAGGGATATACCCGGAGTGTATTTAATTGGTTCCATTTGTGCTACGGAGTGTATTTAATTGGTTCTATTTGTGCTACGGAGTGTATTTAATTGGTTCCATTTGTGCTACGGAGTGTATTTAATTGGTTCTATTTGTGCTACGGAGTGTATTTAATTGGTTCTATTTGTGCTACGGTTATTTTTGATGAGATGGAATTTGATGAACGTTGTTTTATCTGTAATAGCTCACTAAACAAGTTTGATAGCATGGTCTCCAAGCCAGAACCTTTTGGTTAAGAACCGAATATCGGAAACTTTGTAACGCTATAAATCTCTTCATTTGGCTAAATACCTTTGATGCATCTATGATGCAATGTTGCTGTTTACTCAAAGATATAACGCATGGAGAGGATCGCGGCTTCTGCTCCCGAACCGTGATTCGCACATGTTTGTAGTGGACCAGCAGAATTGCGAATTTCTTCTTTGAATGTTTGACTGATAATTTTATCGACTAACAGCCTACTTCGCCTACTCCAATCGGACGAACTTAATGGTATTAATCGGGATGCAGTATGAGGTTTAGTAAGCGATGGGTGATATAATTTTGATTATGGCTTCTTTTTTTCTTCTAACGTCCGAATGAGCCGTGCGTGATTAAAAACGAGGCACAGTTTTGAAAGAGAGGCTATTGTTGAACCAAAACAAATGCAAATCACTGCAGTAGACGCCCGTTAATTCAAATGCCGCTTAATTCGAACTTTCCGTTATTTCGAACAAATTGCCAAGTCCCTTGAGTTTGGTTTAATAAAGTCTTATATTTTGAGCGGCTTAATTCGAACTCCGATAAGGCGAACATTTCGCTAATTCGAACAATTTTTTTAGTCCCTAGGCTACATTATGCTCGTTAATTCGAACATTTGTGTATCTATAAATAAATTCTTATGGGAAAATAAAAAAACGTTTTCATTTTTATTACATCAATGGTGGAAAAATTTCTTTTAATTTATCAATTAAATTGACATTTCCAATAAAATGAAGTTTGCAAGGTATTTGGTGGCCTTGCCCATCGCCTAGGTTCACTCTTTTCCCTGTCACTTCAACTTTGCAGCTGTTGTCGTTGCCTGCCCGAAGAAAGAATGAGACTGTTTTTGCAAAACGACCAGCCTTTCCTTTTGTTAAATGTCCAACCACAACGCTGTTCTAGATGACTGCAACCGCATATTTGTCGAATTCATTTTCCGGTTCCAATCGAGTTTCGAGGAATTCTCCATTCTTCAGTTCCCATATTGCCATATAAGCATGATAACCTTTTACATGGGAACTCAATTTGTATTCCTTGAGTAAGATAATTGGCAGTTCTTCTTCTATAGAAAAGTTGGAAAAGTCCATGGCAGCGTGATATTATGTGTGTTGTATGTCTACACTATGTGTGCGTGTTTGATTTCCAAAACGTTCGATTTTGAAAATGTCAAATCAAAATCAAATCGAACATTCAAAACATTCGATTTTTAAAATATTCAAATCAAATGTTTTGTATTCATTTGTTTGTTTTTCGTTTGCTGTTCACGTTTAAAGTTGTTAATTGCTGGAAAACGCAAATACAACCATAAAAGCTTGCGTGAAAAATGTCAGGCCCTGAAGGATTTGCAAAAAGGAATGTGTAATAAAGATGTAGCAGCAAAATATAATGTACCGAAAAACACTTTGTCAACTTGGGTCAAGAATAAAAAAAAACTTTTAGATGCACTAGAAAAAGGAACCAATGTAAAACGACAAAAGTTGAGAACAGGTAACTTTGAATTAGTAGACAAAGCTGTTTTAAATTGGTTTCAAACCATGCGAAGTCAAAATGTCCCGTTATCTGCAGCCATGATTCAAGAGAAGACAATTGTATTCGCGAAAGAATTAAATGTTGAAAATTTTCAGGCATCAGATGGCTGGCTAGGACGCTGGAAGGAAAGAAACCGCATATCGTTCAAGACCATATCAGGGGTATCAAAATCAGTTACACCAGACATGGATAATGGGTGGTGGGAAACTTCTCTCCTCACACTTTGGTCAAACTACGAGCTTCAAAACATTTATAATGCTGATGAATTTGGACTATTTAATCAATGTCTTCCAAATAAAACGTATCAACTTAAGTCTGAAAAATGCTCTGGTGGGAAGGTAAGTAAAATACACATTACTGGCTTGGCAGCAGCTAATGCTGTCGGAGAAAAACTACCGATTGTTTGTCATTGGCAAGTCTAAAGCCACAGTGCTTCAAGAACATCAGATTTTTACCATATAGATATACCGCTATAGAAATCAATGCAAGAGTTGGATGGATGGCGTGTTGTTTAAAGAGTGGGTCAGAGAGATGGACAGGAAATTTGCCGATGAAGGCAGAAAAATTGCATTAATCATTGATAATTGCCCTGCCCACCTGGAGATTGAAAATATGAAAGCCATCAAGTTGTTTTTTCTTCCACCGAACACCACTTCTCAGACCCAGCTGATGGACTAGGATGTAATTCGCTCTCTTAAAGCGATTTATCGTAAGAACGTGGTTCGTAAGATTATCAGATGTGTTGAGAGCAATAAATCGCCTCCAAAAATTTCTTTGCTACAAGAAATGCAAATGCTAGTTACAGCTTGGGATACATTGACAACAAAGACAGTTGTGAATTGCTTCCGGAAGTCTAAAATAACAAGTGAAAGCCAGAATGCAGCTATTACTGAAGAAGATAACCCTTTCAATGAATGTATCTCCACGTTTGGTCAAGAATTCAAGTCAAGAACAAGTGCTTGTTGACAGAAATTATCCATGCAGGGTAATGCTACTTTCCAAAAAGATTTGTCAAGTCGCAGCTTCAATATGTAAAGGTACATGATCACCAAACCGAACAACAAAGTCTAGTTTATCAATAATTTTGAGCAAAAATAACTACTTCATCGATCGGTACGGGTGCAGAAGAATGTGGCACGTTCCATTTTGATAGGTTTGATGCCCAAGTTAACGGTTCTTGGAACTCTTTAAGATTTTTACAGTAGAAAACCTCTATTGCAAACAAAATAGCTCCGATATGGTTGCGTTTTCCTAAACAATTCGATCCGGTGCCAGCTGGATAAGCGCAGTTGTCCAGCTAATATGGGACCCAAGTATCACCTGGAGCTAGACAAATTTTAACCTGGATATTATTGTAGGGGCACTATTGTAGTTTCAGAAAAGTTTTGGTAAACGCCCTGGGGCGGGTTACTTTACTCTCCAGCGTACTCCATCGTAGAAGACACAAGGGTTTTCATTGCAAAAAGTGACAGTCAATTCAGGCATTATATTCTTCATTAAAAACCCAAATTTCATATTTTAGGTATTGGTTAACCTTTTGTACACATGGAAATATATTTCAAATACTCTATTGAGGTTCGCAAGTGTTCACTCTTCTTCGCAGGGGCTAAAATAAGCGACAAATAGCCTGCTTTTCTTGTTTTTAATAGTAAAACGAATTTTCAGTATTTTTAGTGAAATATTGTTACAAAACTTGTTTTCGTGTCAATAAATTTTTATACAGTCACTCCAAACAAAAATCGAGTTGATAACACTCGTTGGGAGGGGGTACTGCCTTGTACCAAAAAATTGCCCTGAAAATCAAAGTAGCAGGTTTTGAAGTATTATCTCTAATTTTGATTGTCTTTAGAAAAAAAGTAACTTTAACTGTAACATGTAAAATATTCGCATTTTTAGTTTATTTTGGCAAAACAATGATGACTGCTTTTACAATTATTTGAGTAGTTTTACATGATTTAAAAAATATTATTTCTCATTGTTTTAGGGAAGAAATTAAAAATATGATCAAAAAAAGTATAGTGCACTATGAAGGCTATAGGGAATATTCAAAACTCTAGCTAGTGACATTACATGTGGAAGTTTATTTGAAAAAGCCCAGTGGGCACAAGACGTTATAAAAAAAGGTTTCACCCATTGGGTTGATGAACATTTCCCTCGCGAAATCGAGGACATGTTAATACAAGATGAATCCAGTGATACAGAAACGGAGGTTTACGGTAGTGTCGAAGAAAGCACACTGACGATGAAGACTTTTAAAACATTTTTTCATAGAGACTTGATATTTAGCGTTTAGAAGTTTTTATTTTTGCATTTGAAAAGAAAGGAAATTAGCTAAATTCTGGCGGGTTTTTTTTTCTGCGAGGGAGAGCAGGAACGTTTTTACACTCCAAGAAAGAGTGCACCGAGTCCCACGTTTAAAATTGAAACAGTTAACTTTTTATAAAGACAATCAAAATTAGAGATAATTCTTCAAAACCTGCCTTTTTGAATTTGAAAGCAATTTTTTGGTTTTTGTATCACGAGGGAGAACAAGGCAGTACCCCCTACTTTTTCCATTAAAAACAAGAAAAGCAGGCTATTTTACCCCCTGTGAGGAAGAGTGAATACTTACGAACCTCAAATAGAGTATTCGAAATATCTGTACATATGTAAGAAAAGTTAACCAATACCTAAAATTTGGGTTTTTAATGAAAGATATAATGCCTGAATTGACTGTCACTTTTTGCAATGAAAACCCTTGTCTTCTACAATGGAGAGTAAAGAAAACTTTTCTGAAACTACAATAGTGCCCCTACAATAATATCCAGGTTAAAATTTGTCTAGCTCCAGGTGATACTTGGGTCCCATATTAGCTGGATTACAGGTAGCAGCGAAAATCTCATTGGTGTTGCACGAACATTTTATTAACACTTTGTAGCAAACTTCTTTCATAGGTTTTAGTGCAATTTAAATATAAAAGTTTGTAGTTTTTGATAGTTCCATAACTTTAATAAAACCCTCATAAAAAATTGGAAAGACCTTTTATATGTTCTGTTGATTTCTTTCACTCTTATAAAAAGGGCGTATTCATGTCTGATGCCATGCCATAAGAGTGGTAGATCTTACATCATAGAAAGAGTGAACTCATTAGCAAGTTCTGCACTTGGTTTCATGTTCGGATAAAGAATTGTCCATCGAAGGTTAAAATATCGCGTGTTCCATCACACGAAAGGCCATGCTTGATTTTTGATGAAAGATCAATTTTCAATTTGGCAGACACAAAAAAAACAACCCCACATAGGGGAAAGTATATTTTATTATTGAATGCTGCCAGCGTTAGATGCAATTCTTGGCCATAGTTCAGCGCATTCTTTAGCTACAGGTCCTGTTATGGCGGAACCTAATGAAAGAAGAACCGTACAAGTTAATTAAAATTGATACTTCGACCTACTACATCTACAGGTCATCCGTCAGAGTATTCTTTTACTAATGTGAATTTGTCACGAAAATTATAAAGCTTTTTATGATTAATTCTAAATATAATTATTACTTTACTATGTCTTTCAAAATAAACAAAAACAAAGGAGACATAATTTTTACATTTTCAAATGGTCTACATGTCATCTACACTTACTATATTTTCTTATTATACTATCTTAATCTAATAGTATCTTTGAAGTTAAACAAAATGAACAACGAAAACCACCAAACGTAAAATATGACTAACCTTTCATTTCACCTTTGTTGTTGACAATGACACCAGCATTGTCTGAAAGTTAACGCACAGAATTAAAAAGAAATGATTTTAATTCATAACAAAATTAGAACCAATAATAACTAATAAATACACACCTTCAAAGTATATAAAGACGCCATTCTTTCGATGATAGGGTTTCCTCTGGCGTATGACAACAGCTGGCATTACTAAATTAAAACATTTTCTAGTTAATGTTAAAAAGATATGCCCTATGAACTTGTTCAACCCATGTTAGCATGGAAAACAGATGTTAAGCCGATAGATAAATCAATTACAACAACTCTTGTTTTTGAAAAATTATTTAAATTGTACAATTTTGATCTTTATTAAGTTAACAAGTCCCCCAAATAATTATAGACATATAACAAAGTCTACATAAAAGTTGAATCAATTAGCTTCAGAAGACATTATATCATCAATTCTTTATCAGAGGATTGACAGATAAAAGAGTTCATCATAAGCTCTGTGCAAGCAAGCATTAGTATTATTTCCTAATGGCTATTCATTGGAACATTTTTGTATTTCGTTCCCCTTCACTAACAGAAATCAAGCCACCAATATACAAAAGATTTAGAAAAGCTTTTGAAAATAAATACAATTTTTAAATAAAATGTTGTTTTCATTATAATTAAATAATGGCGAATGCATTCCCTTATTTAATATACAAAAGGTTTTTTTACTAATCTATACATGTTTTTTTAATAAAATACATTTTATTTGCTTACTCAGCAACTACTACTACATGCAAACTTATTACTTTTGATGAAGATGAATAACTGTCAGCCTGCCTTTGCAACAGTCAGTAATACTGTTAATAACAAGATAAAGAAGTTAATATAAAACCTTTGCAACCGCCAAGAACCAAACAGAAAGTTTTAGCCAGCTATTCCTTACATCCCTAGAACATTTTCTCATATTTTTATGGTGTGTACTTAGTATTGTTAAAAACCAATTTTTGAGCAAATAACGTAAAAAAGTTTTATTTCAATCAATCAGCTTCAGAAGACATTGTATCATCAATTCTTTTTCAGAGGATTGACAGATAAAAGAGTTCATCATAAGCTCAGTGCAAAATATTGAAGTAGCATACCTTAATACAAGAAATTGCACCACGTTTAATTAAGACACACCTCTTAAAAATAAATATAACGCCTGATTAAGTTTGGCATACTTTTCAGTGCCGTGTTCAAAAATGTTGCCAATAATCTCTGAACATTGATCAAAATCCTTCATTTCGTTGAAACAGGTAACAGAATAAAAACATCAACAAAAACAAGTTTCTGAATTGCAGGGATTATCCAGGCCATTACTAAAGCACGCTCTGGACAAGTCCTTCTCTCCATACATATTTGTAGTTATTTATACAACTGTGAATACTGTTATTCATTTGTTGAAGTTTAATTACTTAAACTTTACATGATTTTTTATGTTGACAGGCTTAATTAGTTTTCGCTTAATTTGTTGTGTCTTAAATACACATGTGGTATAATTTCTTGTATCAAGGTAACATATAGAATCCATTCTTGATCAAGACATTAAACTAAACAAAACAAATATCATACACAAAATTTTGCTCCAATCCATAAATATAAAGATAAGGCAGGGTTAGATTCAAGTTAGAATAGGTTAGGATTTTGTATATATATTGTAACATTTTCTAAATAATTTCCCAACATGTTAAGAAATGGCGATTCACCTTTCTTCCTCAATTCAGGTTTTCCCTTTTTAACGGAAGCAACAAACATATCTCCACTAGTCGCAGATGGAAGTCTGTTTAACCTTCCCTTAATACCGCTGACTGCAATAACGAACAAGTTTTTTGCACCAGTATTATCAGCACAGTTCATAACAGCACCAACTGGCAAAGCCAAAGATATGCGGAATTTCCCGCCAACCCTTCCTCCAGCTATAAAATATAAGAAACGTATTATCTATAAGATATATTCTTCTTCAAATTCATCGACATCTTTCGTAGATACAATGAAATACATCAGAGTATTGAAAAGATTCCCATGGATTAGAAAAAAGTTTTGATTTCAAAATTCACCTCTCTTGCCCGACATCTTTATTTTTGTTCAAAAAGAACATCTTTCGTTCTGTAAAGTACAAATACTAACATTATCGGACTGAAAGGAGTAATATTGTTGGCGAAAATTTAATCTTTTTGTTAAACGCCGTTTTTGTTGTTGTTTTTTACAATTGTTGTACTTCTGTAAAATATATTGAACAACGTTTTTAGTTTTTTTCCGACAATAATATAATATAAATACAAGATGCTTTATAAAAAGTAAAAAAATATCAGTCACATAAAAAATACTATAAAAATTGGCATGGCAAGAGTGCCCTTCTCATGAGACCAATGTATTACATTTAAAAGCTGTAAATTAAATTCCGATATTTTTCTATTTGCATATAAACATATTAGTTAAGTAGCAAAGATTTCTCGTGTCTTAGTGAACAAATCTTAGTATGGTTACAACGCGTTTTCTGTATAAAGGTACAACATATCGTATAATTTGACTAAAATGATTGATGGATTTTTTTTCCAAAAAATAAACATTTTTAACAAACATAAAGAAAAGAAAAGTAAGAAAAGATCGCGCGAGGTCTTGATTTGCTGTTATAAACAATGCATTTCATTATGCATTCCAGATTCGTCAATCACTCCAGCAGTCTTTGACCTTAGTCAGTATCTTATTAAGAAATGTTGAATAAGTTTGCCTTGCAAAAAAGTCTGTCAAAAACAACGGTTGGTCACTTTTTTTAATACACTTCAAATATGATATCCAATGAAATGACTCGTAAATCTATCTGGATTCCATACCTTAATAATTACCATGCCGTAATACCAGTGGCGGTTTTAGGGGGCCGTGGAACGTAGATTTTCTTAAAATCTTGGGTACACAAGAATAGTCCATCTTTAACGTATTATTGATCAACTTTTAATTGTCTACTTCTTAAAAATCTTTTTGACAATTTTGAGAAAAATAAAATTTTTCTTCTGATTTTTGCGAGATTTTCCTCTTCGGTTTTTCATTTCCGGTTTGAAGTCGCTAAAACGTATTGGTTCTTTGTACAGGAAATTAGCGATGCTAAATACAATACCTGAATACCTGAATACATGTAATTCCAGTAATAGGTGAGCATATCAGGGTGTAATGTAGTTTTAGGGTGGTTTGAGCCAACGTTTCAATAAGGAGAACCCTTGGCGGGTTTGTAGGGGTAGGGGTTTCTATTTTATTCTACGATGTTAAATGACACGTGTGGGAAATATCTAAGTTGGCAAAACCCGACTTTTGATTACTTTAAAGTTCAAACGATAATGCATTAGAAGGTAGTGTAGGAGTTTTGTTTTTCACAGTGCTTGACTTACGGGGTATTCGACACTTCGTTCATCATATCAACCACTAGGGTTAATAATTCGTTATATAACATTTGATGCTGTTTATCTTCTATATTTCCTCTTCTAATGTTGGCAATTTACACTTGAAAGTGAAGAAAGAGGAAGGTTCATCCGCAACAGATGACAAGAGTGAAGACCAACCGGACGAGTAAACTTAAAAAACAACTAAACAACATTTGTATTTGGCAAAACATTTTCTGTTTAGTATATGTGATATTTCATTAATGAATGAGCTTGAAGCAGTTATATAAAAACCTATAAGCTGTCAAAACCGGGTTTGATTGATATGAGACCAGCGTTTATAACAAAACGTCAAACAGGAAAGTATCGACAAACACACTACGAGTGTTAGTTTAATAGCTTTGTAAAGGCTAGATAGTGTATTAGAATTGGAAGAAAAGTATTTTGACAGTCCACAATTATAGTAAAGAAAGTGCGGATAAGCCGTGCCTCAGCATGTCATACTTTTGATTGATAAAGGCAAATATTTTTTTTTATTCAGTGTCAAAAAACCCCTCCTCATTGTGTCTAAAATAGGTAACATTTGCGCAAATGGCTGGTTATTTGACCCGTCCAATATAGCGTGAATACATAAAAAGAGAATAAAATCGATCAAATGTGATTTGATGATTGATTTTTTCTTTATACTTCAAAGATTGTGTTATGAAATTGAACGCGGACGGAGAATTTCCGTGATTCGTAATTCTATACGCGTGTTAAAGGTCCCGGTGTAAAAAGAAAATAATGACGTTTTGCCTGCGTATCGAAAGGTAGCGAAAAAGGCAAGTGGCGGAAAAGAAAAGGTCCGTGTAGAATGTAAGCGAAAAACAATGGCGCAGAAGTCGCAGTATTATTTTCATAGGGTCAAAAAGCCACGCCACACACCGAAAACTAGGCGAGAAGCGACGCGCCGCGAACGTTTACGAGTGCAGGAACTGAGACTCGCCTACCGGTCGTTGGAAATCGTTTTAAAAATTCGACGCCAGGGCCGGCCGAAATACTTGGAGATTTTACAAAACGCCATCGCCTACATAAGATACTTGGAAGACAAAATCGGTCTACGTGAGACCACGGCTTAATTGGCGGATGAAGAGAAAGAAATTCGTTTTCAATGAAAGCGTGAAGAGTGCATATAATTTATTATGTATATATATATGAGTTCGCATGTTCATATTGTTTTAAATGATGTCTAGACGTACACTCAATCGAGGCTCGGTTTTCTTTTGCTCCGTTTTAAACTCTGCGTGTAGTTAGCCATCTCTTTCGAGGTAACAGAAACATCGTTTATATTGAGCAGGGCGATTTCGATACCGTAAACCTTCGTGAAATAGCGGTGGTAGGCGAGGATTTCCTCATTATGTTGCTGTTCTAGTAGACACGTGCGAGATTCGAGCCCTTCGATCAATTCTGTCATCCCCTGTTTTAGTTCGACGAATCTTTTTCGTAGTCTTCTGTATCTACGTAATTGGGCATCTAAACAAAAAATGTTCTCCAACAGATTTTCAGAAGCAACATTAAGCGCTCGACAGAAAGGGAGAAGAACCATCATGACGCAACAGTCGTCCGTACGCACTATACAACGCAATGCGACAATTTTTAAAGGTTTTAACATAAATTAGTATATTACCAAGTTTTGAGTTACTAGGGAAATTGTAACCCTAGTATACAATCTCAAGAATCGAGTAGTCCAGGAGGCAATAATTGGGGGAACAATTTTTCTGTCAAAGACAGTAAATTGTGGTTGTTTTGAAGGTACTTACGCAGCCCCTTCCTTCTGTGCAAACACCTACAGACACATTCATACACTCCACCAATGACGTTCAACGACACCCAGATAACCACGAGGAAGAACATCAACCTCTGGTACAACTTCGACTTCCAGCTAACAATCACGCCAGGAGATGAATCCTCAACAATCTCCACCGCAGTGCTGTTTTTCTCAATCGCATCAACCATGTAACGCTATGGGAATGGGGTGTAGTTTAAGGTGTATGTTATATACGAAGACGGACATTAAAACAGTCAACTTCTGTGAGCCAATATGAAAAAAAACAGTGGCGTTTAAATTTCTTTGAAGATAAAGTCTTTCTGTCGAAGTTTAGAGAAAAATATGAATATTGCACGAAGAAAAGTTACTTTTAAGATTTCGTCAATTTTATCCTCGACCAAATGTTGATTCTCCTTCGCGTACATACTCACACACGTCGCGTACTTTGTTAAATCACCGAAGAAAGCGACTCGCACTGCGTTGGGAACATCGTAGGTCGCCTTCATGCTAAGACCGTAATCTTTGATTCGGTTACCGTACAATTGCGCAGTCAACATGTCGAAGAACGCGTAACGATAGTGTCTGTCGCGTAGCTGCGCGAGAACCTCATCCGCGGAATGTAAAGTTACATTTCGCTCAAACTTTCCGATGTATTTGTCCGCGAAAAAGTAAGCGGGACTCCGATAAACTGCTATCACCTGATCGCGTGAGAAAAAAACGTAAACTTACTTTAAGTGTTTCAAGCAAGCTTTTCTAATTCTGACGTAACACTCATTCGAAATCTTACGTAAAAATGACAAAAAAGACAGCAGCAATCTTAGTTTTCCATAGCCCAACTTATTACGTATGTACCAATTTACAGTTATAAAAAACCCCCCGAAAAAGTGGCCGAATTAACCCTAATGTTGGTAACGGGCGTAAACGAGGGTGTCTATCCCATTTTTGGTTAACGCAAGACGTTGGGTGTAACTGTTGATGTTGGCGCCACTCCTACCACCAACACCCGTACTTTACCGCATCGAAATGCTACTCATTCGCTGAGTGGGCAAGGCCGGGAGAATTTGAACTCGCAACCTCAGAAATCCGAAATTGCAAGCGCTCTACCAACTGAGCTATCCCGACCTTAAAACTGTTATAAGAGAAGTTCAGCGTTTTTTAAATCGGACTATGCACTTGCCTTTTCAGTAGGGAGGCCTGGGGCGGTTAACATTTTCACCACTTGTTTGGTCAAATCAGAGGACAAGTTTCCAACCACAATACCCGTGAGTACTAAACCAATCAGCGACCAGAACATGGTATAAATACGCCCTCTTATCGAACGCGGATAGAAGTCGCCATAGCTAAACGAAAGCATTATAAATGGTAAAAATGTCATTTGTTAGTTGAAGAGAAAAGCGGTTTTGTGGTCTAAAAGATCTGGAACTACTAAAATCGCTTGAATTTGAAAGGATAGAAGGAGGGTTCGCTATCCGTATGCATTTGTAACCGGCTTTAATAGGTAAACCCATTATTTTTAGATATAAGGTTTACCAAATGGTGGTATAGGAAGGCCTAACAAACATGCTAAAGCTGTTTTTACCGATAACATACTTTATATATAATATAAAAAATACTAGAAAAATAAGTTGAAATATATTATTTGAAAATCAAGTTTCAGACAACAGATTTGTAAGAAGCAGACGAAACTACAGAGATTATAATATGAAAAGAAGTAAATTAATAATGAATAAGTATCGTAAAAGGCTTAATCAATCAAATATCTTTTATTCCGCTTATCGAGGTATTCCGGTCGGTAAAATACACAAAATGTAAAAACTTTCTGTTTGCTATTTGGATACGAGTTACATTATTTTTATTTTCATTATTTTTAAGTTTACAACATTGTTTACCCAACAGTAGTGCTGGTCATGAACGAGAAGTAGGCGCCTTCAAAACACCCTCGCAACGCCCAACATTGCCCCACCCTCGTATCGCAACAGGTATCCTGGAAACGATAAAAGCTATTACTTGGAGTAAGATGAGCGTATTGACGTAACAGATGGGAATAAGGAAAACATTTAATTACAAGAATCCAGTAAAAGATCCCGAAAATGGCAGTGGCAATGAAGTAGAACGCAATCAGCGGGATGATCTTCACGATGCCTCCAGTAAGCATCTTTTCGCCTTCATCCGCGCTGTCTGTTGGCGACGAAACCAAAGCAAACCCCGGCGTTTTGTAAATCTCCGCGTAGGATATGTCCGCCGACACAGTCGCGCCAATGACGGGCATCAAAATCCTATTCGTCGTTAACGACTTAAATTTTGCCGGAAAGCTGAACGGCTCGTAGGTGAAGTTCAGTTCATCGGGTGTAAAGTCTTTGCAGGCGAGGGAGCAGTAAGATACAGCTCGTCGCGTGATGTCAACTAACGTGCCGTCGATTGTGGTGGAGGTGTCGTTGTAAACAAACGGCAACAGAGGTGCGTAGCTCAACAGGACGTTGAGAGAGGAGAGACGGCAGGTCTCTATCGATATAGAAATATCAATGTATGTATTAACGTTTACAACCCCTGATTGCCTTATTTTACTAGCAAGAAAAACCTGTTTTATATCACTAGATATATAAACTCCGTACAAATTACACTCGCAACTTCTATGACAAAGAATAACTGTATCAGCCCGTCTTTGTGTGTTCCAAATAAGGAAAATAAAACGTTCAACGTCAACATAAACCATATATTTTTGTAACGAAAAATCCACACAAAAATATCGCCCATTAGATTATTGCCGATCGAGTACATGGCGATAATGATTTCAAAGCCCTCACCAAACGCCACAGATTCACTAGTCCTTCCACATCCCGCTTCCGCGCATGCGGCTACCGACACCTGGTACGTGGAATAACTGTAGAGCTCCTCCAGGTAATACGAAGTCACATCGCCTGTTCGAATGTCGCGAGGCACGGATGTACCCAGCCCCACTCCGTGACTCAGGTGTTCCAGATGAAGTAGGTAGCCTTTACCGTCGAATGCGTTCCAGTCAGTGACAGCTTCCCAGCTCACAGTGGCGTGACTGGAACCCTCTTGGCTCTCTGCAGCAATGTTTAGTGGAGCGCTGCCAGGTACTGTAAAGACAAGAACAAATATAAATTACATAAAAGTACGAACACTGAATTTATATTTCAACCAACAGTTTACAAACATTCTTTATGTAGTACGTAAGGCCACTTCCTTTCTAAAATAGACTCACTTCCTTGCGGCGTGCATTTCACATCCTCGACACTCTTATTTCCTTCCCCGGCGGAAGTGAATGCCGATACCTTGATATCGTACTCCTCTAAGGGAGTCAAGAAGTTAAGCTGTGCGCTTGCATCATCTGCATTGTCGTACATGATCTGCTGATCGTCAGAGGCTACATGAGTGTAGTACACTCGATAGTTGGTCAACGCACCTTGGTTGTACATGACGGGGGCGGGCTGCCAACGGATGAGAACTGACTGCAAGTCAACCATGACGCATTCCACCTTTGTGACGGGCTTAAGAGGAACTACAAAACAATGAACACAAACGGAGACAATAGATGTTTTCATTCTTAAATATCTCGACAAACAAGGTGACAGCGGCATACCAAATAATGGTTGCAATGTATTAAAATATGAGTGAATAGGGGGGAAAGTAATACACGATATTACAAAGTCAGAAAATGTTGTGGAATCGTAATTCGTGCATATTAAAATGGCTCTTTGTTACACAAACACAAAAAAATAGATTCAAGTAGTGACCGTCTATAGACTTCTTTTGTCTAAGAAATGACGTTTAAAGTTCCTTGACATTCATGTCATTAAAATATATTTACCTTTTCGTGCATTTCTAACATTGAAACATTACAATCTGCACGAAATATGTTGAAAAGTGTTCGCTGACTTTTGAATATCGTGTATAAGGAGAGTTTATAAGTTTATAAGTTTATTAAATCAAGTTACTCACCCCCCTCCAATGTTGTGATGGCCATCCATTCCCCAGAAGTTCCCGGGTACAAAGTATTGGCAGCCATGTTCACCTCGTAATTTGTGCTTCCAAGCAGATTCCCGATAGTGTAGTTAGTCTCTGGAACGTTCACCGTAATCACCTGTCTAAAGAAACTGAATTATTCAAAAAATCTAAAGAAACATCTGCTTTATTCTTCTAAATTCCTATGATCAGACCAAACAATTTTACCTCAAAACTTATGCTATGTATCCATTAGACGATTTGAGAGTGGTGCGTTGCATTGCGTCTTAAAAACCATATCGGATAGGGGGGTCTGTTCCCATTAAAAACGACTCACATCGGGATGAAAAACGTATCGGATAGCTATCACAACGCTCCGTTTCTGAAAGTGACATAACATCTATCGGATAGCTTTTTAAAACAATGTTTTTGTAATGGGAACAGGTAAAATAGGCGTTTCAGCATAATTTTTAAAACGAAATCTCGTTTTGAAAAATGGTGTTCTGTTTGTGTGAAAAATGGCGCTGAGTAAAGTTGATTTGAGCAAACAAATTGTTATACTTCAAAGTGTTTGGGTTTCAACTTGTAATGTTTTCAAAGCTTGAATGATTTCATTTTTGTCTCAAAAGCACCAACGTTAAAAAGAAATTATTTTGAAGATGCTGATTGCTGACTCAAAGAAAAAAAGAAATAAAGTGTCTTCGTCGTCAGTCCAATTAAAATCAGATGCTTTCCCAGTTTTCTATTTGCCTTCTTGACTCAATTATTGTTTTTCTAATACTCAAACACGTCTTTTTAAACAAAAGTATCCTTGGGGAGGGTGTCGACAAGATCATCATAATGCGCATGAAGTGTCTAATGGAAATAGCACATTTCGTTTTAAAACGAATTACTAAAAGCTGTTCCCATTACATACGATATGCCGTTTTGATTTTTAAGACGCAACGCTTCGCTAAATCGTCTAATGGATACATAGCCTTATATATTTTGCATACCAACAATTTGTTTGAGTCTATAAAATTACGACATAAAAACTATAGAATGTGCTTATTGAGTGATGTCAATATTTTCATGGTTTTTATTTCTTTCTTTCAGTACCGATTCAAAGATTGTTTTGTTCGACAGGAGGTTACTGTCATCAACATTCCATCCAGAGAGTCAAGAATGTCATCCTTGATTATTCTTTAATGCCCAACAACCCTTTTTACGTGACATTACACAAGTTTAAAAAGCTACCATCATCTGAACCTTATAGCTTATCTATTGTTTTCAGGGCATATTTTCATGTTGTAACATGCTTCTAAAACCCAACATGAAGATACGTTGTTTTGCGTGGTCACCTTGCTCTTCTTGGTACAAATACAAAATCGTGATTACCGCAAACTTAGTAAGATTATTTCTGAAAATACAAATTCGTTGAAGTTATCAATACAATATAATTTTGTGCATTTCTTTGCGTTAGGAAGGCTGTTGATAACTTGCTGTATACAAAATAAAATATTTCTGGATGGAGTCGCATAGACATCAACTATCATCAATCATCATCTATTAACAGGCATTTATCTTATCAATTATTATCTGTACTAACGAATAAAAACATTTTAGCTTACCCTGTGTTGGGATCATTAACATCTCGTCGTTTTCTGTTTTCAGTGCCTGTGGGACGAACTTGGATCGTGTATGAGCGAACAATACCCAGGTCTGTTGAAAACAGTTTCCACGACAATAAAACTTGGTTGGCACTGATTGTTTCAATCTGTGTTACTTCAGGTGATAGGATCGGTCCTAAAAACAATGACTCTTAGATAATATTAAAATTATTATTATTAGTTATATATATATATATATATATTTAATGTTTTTTTGAAAGTTCAAAAGATGCATGTTTTTGAAGTATGCATAAAAAATCATTATTACCACCACTTCCAGTAAACTGTGGTCCAGTGGAAAAGTGTTTTACTATAAATTCCCCACTGTTGCAATAGTTTACAATAATAGTAACAGATAGGCAAGTATTAATAACCCATATGCAACAAGTTTTCAATCTTGTTTGAATTCCCCACCTGCTTCATCAGTTTTAGCGGAGACTGGGCTTGAGTACACACCCACCCCATGACGATTGACACCTGCCACTTGTATATTGTACTCTGTAAACATTGTCAATTCATTCACTTCGTAGCTGAAAGTATCATATCTAAACAAGAAAACACCAATGATTTAGATAAACAAGAAGTGTGCAGATTTGAGAAATAATTCCAGAAAGAGTTTGAATGTATTGCTTGGTACATATTGGTGAAAAGTAGACAACTTCACTGAAAGTTTCGCGAACAATTTTGTTTCGTTGTATTCAGAGAATGAATCATAAACATGTGGCACTGCGCTTGGACCCCTTCGTCCTAAACCGCGCCCTAACTTTAGGTCTCTTTCAAAATCAATTTTATTATTAAACAACGATGTTGTTTTCTATCCCCGTGAAGTTGAAATGTTTTGCGGTGCGTTTCTTACAAAGCGATTTTTTGCTTCCCAAGTATATCTTGTTGTATACACAAGATTGAGACGGTTACTTTAAGGGTTAGGGTTGTCAGGGTTACGATGAATGATCGGAGGGAACAAAATGGAAAGAAGCCAATATTGCTTTTCGTCCCATTTCCAAAATTAGTATAATATCAGTTTGTAAAAACTATTTACATAAGAGTGAAGATAAAACAAAAATCCCGCAAAGCAGTTGAATTAAGGTGGACACCACTTTTGACAACTGCACATTATCCCGTTGAAATGCTACTCGTTTGCCGAGTATGCATAGCTGGTAGGATTGAAATAAAAAAATGTGGAAATTTGAGATTATGAGCCCCACCGATCATTAACATGAAGCAAGCCAAGAAAAAATTAAACAAAATTTCTTTACAAATGTACCTACTCAATGAAAAAAGACAAGAAAACATTTTCTCTGGTTACAGTCAAATTGAAGCCAGCCCGTTCGGCTTTCTGCCAGCCATCGTCATGGATGTCGTCCCACGTTACTTGGAGAGATGTTGAACTCGTATTAAAAGCTTTTACATTTGTCGGTGCCAAAATAGGTGCTACAAAAGATTATTAAATATGACTTCAAGATTTTTGTTTAGGTTTAATAGAGAACAGTTCTTTTGGAGATCCAATTGATCAGTCTCATCATTTAACTAGCACTTACTAGCACTTGGCGTTTTTGCCTCACTTTGTGCAAACAAACTGGCAATGTATAAACCATTTCTAGCTCTCAGTTCAAATTTGTACACTGTATTCTGCGATAGTCCTTCTACCATGAATTCCTCCACTTTCGATATATTCATACTCATTTCCTTGTTTGACGATTTGTAAGTCAGTTGGTATCCTTTAAAATCACCAAGTACCAGATCACTTTCGATATGTGTCCACGATAATGCAACGTGGGAATAGTTGAGTGCAATAGCTTCAAAGTCAGATGCTGTTCCAGTAGGCTCTACAAAACAATAACTTACCCAATTAACTCATAACTCCGAAAATTTCAATGACTCTGGCAAGAAAGTGAGCCTTATTTATTTATGTCTAAAAAATTCAACCATAAACATTTCAAGCTTTATATTTTTTTGTAATTTTCATTTTATTAAAGCTAGTCCAAACTAGTTCCTGTTGCTCTTCTTACCCTCATTATAACAACCATGATATTCATATGATCTTTGAGATTCAAACAATAAACACAACAAGTTTCTGATTATTTTGTCTTTGATCAATACCTTCCTCTACTGTCGCAAAAGACTGAACATTGCTCCATTCACCATTAACATCTGACGCGGATCCCGACACCATGAACGCATATGTTGTAAATATCGCCAATTGATCAATTAATTTCGTTGTTGTCTTCTCTACATAGAATTTCTTCTCTAAAGTCTCCGTGTTTTCCATTTCAATGATATAATGTGAGAATCCATCTGGCTTCACTAGGAGTGACGTATCGATAGCATCCCAGGTGATCTCTATGGAAGATGATGTCGCACTGACGAGTCGAAGATTCAAGGGTGCGTCAACTGTAAAGAAGGTGCTATATTGGATAGAAAACAGTAGTAAACACTAGACTCGAGTTTATTACGTATCTTCCGCGATTCTGTAGTGTTTAAAGTTTGAACACATAATTTGTTACTAGATGTGGTAGAAGATTACTCTATAAAGATATAATTACAAGAGTTTAATACACACACTCCATTCTGGACAATGAAAAGAGCATAAGAAAACACACATTATATCGGACTAAGTTTTAAATGATTCTACTACATTTTGAAACTGCCGATTCGAAACTAGCCCTTTCAAAATAGACGATTCAAACCTGTATTAAAAGATTTTATTTACAATTAGAATCCAAGTTTTCTTTAATTTTTGCCTATAGAGATGTTTTTATTTAAACGTAAATAAATAAAAGATTCCTTATCTTTCACTTTCCATTAAATATGCCCATCAACTGTGGAGTTTTCCTTAATTTTTAGACAACTGTAGTGTAACACCGTATTTTTGTAAGAGTGATCCAAGATACCACTTGATTGATTCGTGACTCGAATTTGTGAATTTTAAAAAAGGTAAAACAAAATTATTTCTAACATTAATAGAAGTTTAAAAAACGTAAGACAAAATTGTTTTGAATCAACAGTTTCAAAACGTCCGTTCACCATTTTAATTCATCAATCAATGAGAACAAATGGGCCAAAGCCAAAAATTTGAGCTAGGGTCAAAATTGACCGTAATTTCAAAAAGCCACATCTCAAAACCACTTTGAGAGATGAGGCTAAAATTTTCAGGATTTTCATTTCTCAGTCATACTAACAACTGGTGAAAAATTCATCAAATTCTGAGATGGTCCCCAGGGAGGCATTTGCTTGTTTGGCATGGAATGACCCATAAATTTGTTTCAACTTTTATAGTTAGTTACAAAGATGGCACCTAATTAATACTCTATACTAAAGAAAAGTATTTTTTATGCAATATCAAGAAAAAAGCTGTTCATTGCAAAATGAGCCAAACTGTAAAATTCAACACATGAGAACAACACCTCGTAAGAAACTGTATTGAAAGCTATGCAAGACTGGCAAAAATGAGATTTCGGATCAAAATTCATGAAAGACTTCTTTCTCATACAAGAACTTACAAGGACACTCCTTGAAAAAACAAACATCATCAGGTGTTGTAGAATATGCAAAGACTTTGGTACTTGCTCCATCAATTTGCACTGTAGAAAATGTTTTTTGGAGACCTTCACCACATTCCAGATCACTCTCACATGCCGATTGAAGTGGTGTCCCAGCAACATTATTGTCATGGACACCTGTAAGAGGATGCAATGATCAATAGAGTATTATCTTCCAGCACAAGTCAGTAAATGGAAGAATAAACAATTACGATAAACGAATATCTACAAAAGAGCCAAGATGAATGATTAGGGAACCCAGGGGAGTGTCTTTAATGTGTTATTTCCATTGCTATTGGAGATTTTAAAAAGCACCATTCTGCAAAATATCTGTTTTTACACACATTTTTAAAGAAAAGAACGCTACGGAATTATTATTATTACTATTAAACAAGAAGAAAATACAGGCAGCCTGTTTACCTAACATGACCACAGGTGACGGGTCTATGACGGGGGTAAGATCAACCATATGATTCCTAGAAAAGCCAATGTAAGGAGCCGTCTCATATCCGATCCCAAACATTTGATACGTGTTGTCAATCAAAACATTGAGCTTGCCTTTAGGACTTTCAAATTCTGAAAATAGCAATGCAACCATCACTTTGAGTGTAGGAATTTCAGCTTTCAGTGAAAGTTTTGAAATGTCTAAAAACCTCACCATGGCTATGTGAGTATGTTGAATCAGTCGTCCAATCAAATTCTAAAACAGAAAAGCATAGTAGAGCATGAAACATAAACAAACAAACAGAAACGTTTTTACTTCTCGGAATGTATATTATTGCATCGCTAGCACCTTAGTATTTTTGGATGTCAACCTCTACTTTTTTTGTGGAAAAATATTTCTGTTAGGTTTGGCATTTTAGTATTGTACGTGAAAATCTGACACACTAACCCCTGGAAATAAGTCCTTTATAGAGACTTGATAGTTCCTGGTGCAAAGCGTTGAGGTAGACCGAGAAAGACATGGTAATAAGGACAGGTTTGCTACAGAGAAATTTGAGTTTAGATCTTACACAGATCATTATCATTAATATACCCCGTCCAACCCATGCTAGCATGGAAAACGTTAAGCCGTTAGATCATGAATAATGAAAGATACAAGAAACCCACCTTCGTAACCAATAGTTTCCAGTTCATTAATGTTCAGATATTCTGCATTGTCTAAAATCAATTGAACGTAACTTCCCAGCATAGGTTTGGGGCAAGTTAAGGAAACTTTAAACATTTCACTACTGACTACACCGTAACTGCCACATAATGGATTGGCGCCCCCATTGTTGTCGTCACCAACATGGACCTTGAAATTGCTCAATCTCTCCCTGCAGCAGTCGTACCTGTTGAACACAACGACCTAACAAGAAACATAAGTTCACGAAAATCTCTACTACCATCTACATTGTCTTGCATGGCATGCTGGCACGTCTGCAAACACACTAAAACCTTCTGGGGCGTGCGTTTAAAAACACTCCTCAACTTATTTTCTTCCCGTAAGGCGTGTGATTATTCAATTATATCACATTTATTTTGTTTAATTTTCAACTTATTTCGTACTGAACGCTAAATGCTTTGAATATCTCAAAACTATCAAATTAAGTTGAAATCAATTTAAGAAGTTGTTTTGCATGTCCGACAGACTATAATTAATAATTTTCGCAAAATGGAATAATAATATTATTGGCACTTCCAAAAAAGTATTTTCATTTTTGTTTTCAGTTTCAGTTTCAGTTTTTAGATGTTAAGAAACTGGCCCAACTATATACAACATACAACAATGAAAAGAAAAAATGTTAGCTTGCTTCTGATATTGCACGTGTTTATGGTGAAATTGAAATTGGGTGTTCAGTAAATCTTATTTTTATTGAATGAAAGGCAAAACAACAAATTACTATAAATTATAAAACTTTCTTGGGGAAACAAAATTAGATGTACTTTGCAAAATAATTAAAAAGACAGAATATAAAAAATGCAGAATAATTCTTAACCTCTAAGTTGAATGGAAGTTTAAAAAAAACCTGTAGCATCACTTGTAAACATGTCTGTCGGTTCTCTTTCAAAATCCTTTCTATGTTTCACTATGTTAACATTTATAATTATCGCACGCCTAGACATGTTCAGGCAAGTGTACATCGCACACCTGAAAAGCTGTTAACTGCTGTGCTAAATTGTTGGAAAGTGAACATTTGCTATTTTTACTTTTTAAGCATAAATGGAAGCAAATGAGGGTGTCAATCCCCTTTCTGCTAACACAATGCCAATAATACCATCAATGCTGGCACTTTTACTGCATTAAAATGGAGAAAAACTGCATTACTCATTCGTTGAGTCTGGGAGGCCGGCAATCATCGAAATTCAAAATTGTGAGTGCTCTACCAACTGAACTACATCTTGGCAAAATAAGTAATAAGAAATAACAGGACACAAAGATTTTCCATATTTTTAGAAGTTGACCGTTGATGTTTTTCTCACCCGTCCATCCTTTGAGGCATAAAGAGTGCAGCAATAACACAGATCAGCACACTATGTGCTTTCTTTAACTGCATCATACCTTCAATATGTAAGACTTCTTCCGTAATTCCACTCGTAACCATGACGGTGTATCAGCACCAGTGAACATATAATTATCGCCGACCATTATAATGCCATCAATGGCTTTCTCAGGGACCATTCCATCATGTACAGAAGAAGATGTGGCTGTCCCATATAAAGCCAGATTCTGCAAACCTAAACAAATGTGCAAAGAAAAATCACGCAAATGTTAAAAGAGTGGTCACACGTACTCATGGTATTCCACCGAAAGTGACGAAATTCATTATCATATTACAGCCACTGAGTAATAAGGTTATGTAAGAGTAGAAAAGGATTATTTTTCCTTCAGAATAATGCACTTACTTTTATATATTATATATATTATATACTTATTATTATTTACACATATCTTTAGAAGCTATTTAAGTTAATTTCACTTTGGAAGATCGCTCATACATTAAATAGACATTTATCTTAAACCTGAAAAAGGGATACCACAATCATTTAATAACCATGATATAATCACATCATAAAATAATCAAAATTATATAAAAGAAATACACCTTCATATCCGTAGACTTCCATTTCGAGGATATGTAATATGGTTTCTTTCATTATGACAAGGTGAACATATCGACCATTTAAGGAAAGAGCACAAGGTACATCGGCTACCAACACGCCAATCATTGAATCGGTGTTGTGTGCACAGACCTTGTTCGCGTTATAATCGGTGTCTTCACCAACAAACACTTTAAAATTTGTCAAACGATCTTGAGTGGTATCAGCGCCGCCTCTGTTATAAACCATTGCCTGAATGTAAAACAAATAACAATCAGTATTGTGGAGACATGGCAGATAGAAAGATCATGAATCCAAGTTATGCACTCAATAATGTGAAGATAATGCGATACAGGATAGTCTAGAGGAAAGATACTTTCAGGATTAGGGCTTTTGATAAATCACAGATAGTACAAACCCAACAAATAACGCTCGTTTTAAAAAGACTATTGTACATACTAGTATATGTAGTAAACAAAAACAATTAAATATTAAAAAAATAAAAATGTTGAAAAGTGAACATTTCATGACAATTAAGTGCTTGCCACATTTTTAATAAGTAATCTTCAAGTGTAATCTCTTACTTTGAGAACTAATGAGCTACGACCAAAATCAATTCTCAGCCAAGGTTCATTTTCATCAGCCGCACTGTGGATCATTTCATCAGTTGTTGCTTTTAGACCATCAACAGCAACAAAACCTTTGTTCGCAGCCGAGTAGAATGAAGAAGTTTCAGCATCTTTGTTTAATGCAATATTTTGATTTCCATCTGGAAATCAGAAAAGAGACACATTACCACTTTTTTGTGTTCACTTTTCATGTTATTGAGTTGAATATTTTGGTTCGCGGATAAAGATATATATCAGGGATATTTGATTATAAATAAAATATGAAGCATTATTATGAAGCATTTACAATCAGTTATTGAGTTGATTCTTCCTAATAAAAGAGATAACATGAAACTCTGAGTATTAAAGAATTTTGTATTTCCTTGTTCCCTTATACTGGAATTCCATCCAAATCCATCATAATCACTTTTATCTTCTTGAGGCAACCTTGATTGCTTTTAATTTTAAAATGGTCCCTGAACACAAAAGAGAATGTGAGATAGTTATCTTACCTTCCACGGCTCTGTTTAGCATTGCTTTTTCAATACGACCAAAGCCCCCTTTGAACGCAAACACATCAGACAACTTCATGGCAGAAGATGAAACGATTTTAGTAGTGAGAACAGAATTTTCGTCAGTTGATTTCTGCGATATCACAACAAAGGAAGAGTATTGCATTGAAGATGCCGAAGAAGACACCACAGAAGTTCCATCTTTTAGATCTGTTGACAGACTATCAATATTCATCTTTTGAAGATTCCAACCTGTACCGTCATATTTCCATGTCTAAAGACAAAACATTATAAAATATATTTAAACTATGTTTTGATAAAGGATCATTCAAATGGGTGAAATGGGTGAAAACGAACAAACAAAGGTATAATCGCATGACACATTAAAAAGTCGTTAAAAAGTCTCACGTTACTCATTTAAGCATGTACAACCACTACTAGACTTTATATGTACTAGAAGGGTTTATATGTATGAAGGGTACAATATATTATCATTTTTCAATGAAACCCATGCGTATACACTTCTTATTAAAAACTGTTTTCAAAAATGTAGCGACAACAAACAATTGAAATTAAAATTATTTCTTCTTTAGTGTCTACTGAATTTTTATTGGTTTTTAAAAAAGTGTCTCTTCATTGATTTTTGTAAACAAAACTGAATGATTGTGTGTTTGATCGCTTTTTCTTCCATCGAATGCAGCATAAGTTCTTCTGCATTTGTCTCTAAGTTGAACGGAATATTAAACAACCTGTAGCACCACATGTAAGTGTGTCTGTCGTTGAAAGACTTATCACATGTTATGTGTTAGCATTGTATTGTTGAAGAAAACTGTACTGCTCTTGTTTTCATATAATCTTCTAAGGTATTAAATTGAAACTTGTTTCCAGAGAGAAAAAAAATTCTTTTGTTTGATCGCAAAACTTTCAGTCACAATCAGTAGTGTTTGTGAGACAGCGATCTTTGTGATCACCATGTTTCCAAATGTTATTTTATGCAATTAATTAATTAATTATATTATTATTATTATCATTATAAATGTGGCTTCTTTCATTTTAGAATTTCTTTTAATATATATTTGTATTTCACACAAATTTATTATCGTTTTATCGAAGTTACAACCACACAATGATAGTTAAGCACTTTGGAGATTTCTTTAATAATATCAGAGTTGTGTAAGCAAGATTTCTTGAATACTATTATACTTAAAAAAATTTATACTTATAAAAAAAAACCAAAGTCCAAAGTCCACTGCTGCTTAGCTCTTATGGTTAGTATTAAAATAAAACTATTGGAAACTTACCTCATCATTTGGCTGCAATTTTACCAGGAAGTCACATAAAACAGCTTCTAAAATATTTATCCGAAATGGGGATTTTAGAGTAATTAAGAAAATAGTATTTTTGCAAATAGTGCATTTTAAAAACAAATGTTGTTTTCAAATAATTTCAGTTTTGAAATAATTTTAAATTTACAGGTTAATTGATTACCTTCAGATATCAAGAAATACACTGAAGGCAAGATCTTTTTAATGGAACCATCTTGAAGAAATGATGCAATAATAAAGTAAGTGTTTTGTGGGATATTAGCAACAATAAAAGCGATATCAACTGATGGAACAATTTTTTTAAAGTACTCTTCTCTGCCATCTTCAACAACCAAAGACAGTTGCACTTCATCATGGCTGCTAACAACTGATTGCTCCCAAGATACAAGTAACGAAGTTTCAAATATGACATCAAGATTAACTGATTCTTCCGATGAAGCAAAAACTAAATGCAAAACAAATGAAAAAAAATAAGATCAAAAATATATTATAATACATAAACAAATTGTCCACTACCAATTCCCTAACTAACCCTAACAATTGAAAAGAAGCCATGTATTTGTGAGGGGCTTTTGTCTGAGGGTTCTTATCTGAATTTTTAGTCTAACCCTTGCTTCAAGGAAAAAGTGACTTTAATCGGAATATATATATATTATCTGAATAAAAGATTAAATCTCTCTGATTCAATCATTTATTAAGTATAAGAATATATAATATACTATATATACAATCCTTTTTGATTCTTCGATTAACAATGTTTTTTGTCTCTGTACTGTAGTATGAGGGTATATATAATTATTTTATTCAATGATTAAGTGTACCAAGTTGCATTTTTCTATTTAATATTGAAACTCTACCAAGTAGATAATAATTGAACGGTATTCATATTATACAGCAATGTTAAAAGATTTTAGACTTTGATGCTGATAAAAGATGAGGATATTATGATATTATATATACAACGTTGTCCATGAGACACGTGAGAAGTTGTACAAAGGAAAATTCTGGAAGAGGGTTAAGTGATGAAAGTACGCTAGAACAACATCCATAAAAAAACTTGTAGAAAAGACAAAGAGAAGCTACGTTTCGCCGGTGTGATAGGGAATCTAGTTTCGAAGATAAGTCTGCGCCGATTGCGTTGCTAACACGCCATTAAACGTGGTCTAACAAATTCAGGCAATTCGCAGCAGCACCTGCCTAAATGTGGTTTTGCTGCAATGCAAATATTTTCCAATATTATGAACATGGAATCGCCAATGTCGGTAACCACATACAATGAAATTAATGAAAGTTTGTACCTATTTAGCATATTCAGTTGCAGCTTTGAAAAGTAGGACTGCTGCTGCTATTGAAACCAGAAATAAAATACTGGGTGATACATTTTGTACATGACTTGATTGCGGATTGCCAGGTTTCCATTGATGGTACATGGCAACGTAGAGGACATGCATCAATCAATGGAGTCATCGTAACTGTATCAAAAGAAAATGGCAAGGTGGTTGACACAACTGTCATGTCAAAACAATGCAAAGGCTGCCAGATTTTGTGTAAAATGAAAAAAGATGCCTGTTATAATGACTGGCAGTTGAATCGTCAATGTCAACCATTTCAAACTGCCTGGTGTGATGAAGGGAGCTGTAGCTGTAACAATATTCAACAGGTCAATAAAAAAAAATAAGTTACGTTATGTTTGTTACATTGGAGATGGAGACACAAGACTTCCTATTCGGAAGTTATAGCATCAAATCCATATGAAGACATTACAGTTGAAAAGTTAGAGTGTATTGGGCATGTTAACAAGCGAATGGGAACACGTATCTACATAGCTTTTGCAAACGTATAAAGGGAAAAAACTGAGTGATGGAAAGAGATTATCGGGGAAAGGGCGACTAACAAACAAAGCTATCAAGGGTTTGCAAAATTATTACGGTATGAGTATAAGGCAAAACATTAACAACTTATATGCCATGAAAAAAGGTGTATGGGCTGTTCTTTTTCACAATGCAGACATTTCTGATTTGATGACAAGACATCAATTTTGTCACAGAAATTTGATAGTTGGTGTCTAGGAAATACCTGCAAGGAGAAGTTGGGTTTGCCCATTGCCATAAAGAATGTACTCATGCCCATATTCAGGGACGTGTCAAATAAAAAATTGTTGAGTAAGTGTTTACATGATCAAACACAAAATGCCAATGAAGCATTCAATGGTTTGATCTGGAAACAGTGTCCGAAAACCACTTATGTGAGCAAAAGTATCCTGAAAATCGCAGTGATTTGTAGTTATCAATTTTAATGATGGATTTGTTGGCCTTTCTGCTGTATTCAATGATCTTGGTATAGAGTTCGGATGTCAGACACAAAGAAAGGGCATTTGTGGAATGACAATAACCGGGTAAAGCGAATGATGAATGCAAAATCTACGGACAATGTGAAAAGTGATAAGAAACGACTGCGACATATGAAAAAGGGATATTTGTACAAAGAAAGAGAAGAAGAACCAACTCCCTGTTATTCTAAGGGAGCCTATTGTATTGAGAATTTTTTACATGTGTTACATGTAGAACGAAAATGAAAGCGATAACATTTATAAAAAACAACGGCGACCGACAATATTCAATATCGCTGCATTTTTGAGAAAAAGAGGCAAAAACGCTTAAGTGAGACATTCGCTAAGTGGGACAGATTTCGTCAGTCCCCTGAGTGTCCCACTTATCGGGAGTATACTGTATGCATTATAATTAATTTTATCATTAGTATGAATTTTATTGTGGAGAATACTCTCTTAGTATATATTTTTCAATCTTTCTAAATAAGTATGATGCATATACCACCTTAAAAGACGAACAAAAATAATTGTTTTCACTTAATTAATTCGACTAGTTGCTTCCGCGATTTCAATATTCGCTGTGTCTGCTTCTACTTTGGATCGTCTATTTCTAGAACCGCGAATACAAAGGTAAGGATTGCGGAGGATTTTTCAAATTACTGATATACTATCATTATTACTGTTGTATAGAATACAAAAATATAAACAAAACGAGGGGTCATTTGTTGAAATTGAACCGCGCAATCAAAAGTTAGAGGACTTTAAAGTTCCAAAAAATTGTTATTCTTTAGAACGGATTTCGTAGAAAATGCCGCAAATCAGTGGCACTGAACGGAAATCCGGGGGTTATGTCAGAAAAAAACAAAAACTTAATAAAACGTCAAGTACATTGTAGATGCTTTATATTTGGCATGAAGATAATTGGGTAATATTTCTAAATTTGGGAAATTTTTTTACCCAAAAATACATGTAAGTTAACAGAAATAGTCAAAATGTATAATTTACTGACCAGAATATTTTTGTTATAAAGCTTTAATCAACGAATTTTATGCCTAAAACTTGAACTTAAAGACGATATAAAGACAATATGGAGAAGGCCTAAAATCATTAAAGCCTAAAGCATGTAATTTACTGACCGAAAAAGAAAAAATAGCAAATTTCAGACTAATGTAGGCAAAATAAAAATGATGGGAGGTGGAAGCTTAAATATTTTGTTAATAATTTTATTGCAAAAGACTAGAGTAAAGATGAAATTTACTAAAAGTTATGGTTTCATTTAAAAAAAAAGTTCGGATATTAGAAATATTGCTCATTTTCTTTATTTTTTTTTGTCTATTTTTTGCAGACACACGTAGGAGCTTAGAAACCAACAGAGCGGCAATCTCCTTTCTTTTGTGGTTTCAACGAGGTATAATGTGTTGCACTTTGACAAATGCTTCCACCTTGGCTTTTATATTTTTTATGAAGGAATAAATTTTATGATTGGTACCAAGCGAAGAAATATATAATATGACATTAAAACATTAAAATGCAACTTTTTTTCTTCCATAATTGAGACAAAATATGACTTAAAGTTTTCTTTAAAACAATATATTTATTATCTCAATAAAATAGTACAAAGCTTTTCGTACGTCTGTACATCATCAGGTGCATAAAAAATATGTACACTAAAAAACTAAAACGTTGTCTAAATAGTATGTAGATCATAAAAGAAATCATAATTAAAACATTATTTACACAAAATCTCATGGGAGCTATGTTACACCATTTCTAAAAAGCCGTAAAAATCTAATATCCAGTTGGTCATTAATGCTGGGTCTTTGTTTTACAACATAAAAAGCTTCTAATATTTTTCTTTTACGAGAATCTCCTGGTGCATTAGAAATAGCTTTCCAATTAAAAGCATGACCAGTGTTACTCAAAACATGCTTTGACGGCTCTGATTTTCCAGATAGCTGATCATTTAAAAAAATATGACTGTTTTAATAAAAAAAACTTTTTTGCAATTTTATCAAACTCCCAAATACCATATTTAAAGAAATAACGCTTTTCTAACACCGAACCCCCGTCTTGCGCGATCCCTAGCAAAGGATTGCGCTGCAAAGAAGTGCAAAGGACAACTTTGTACGAATCCAAATCATTACTGTTGAAGTTGGAAGGTTGCGATTCTCTGGATTTGATCAAATTTGATTTGATTCTTTGATAAAAACTTTTCTGTTTCTCTACTCGTTCCACCGTATGGCGTTGATTTTCATGGAGTGAATGAACCATGCTCGAATTTTAGTACACGTTGACTGTAGGCCTGTTTCTTATTTCGTTCATTTGCTGCAAAGGTATTTTGTAACTTTTGGTTTCTGTAGGATGGTGCAAATGGGTTGAAAACCCTCACGTCAAAAAATGCACGCTGTCCCTTCTGCCAGAAGCTATGACATCTGTTCATCTTCGTGGCTCACATCTGCACCAACAAAATCATCTGCATAAGCTACATGCTTTTGGTATAGTAATGGTAGTATTGGGATAGCTCCAACTGCAAAAACAGTCATTGCAAACGGATCACCTTGCGTTGTTCTTTCAGAGAACGTTATCTCTTTTCCTCGTGTTACAAAGAGACGAGATAATTTACCGTAGCAATATTGAACATATTGCGCAATAGATGTGCATAGATATTTGATGTTATGCAATAATGCTTCCCGATTCAAGCTATTAAAGGCATTTGATGCATCAATTAGAAGCAAGCTATGCGTTTCTTCCTCTTTGAAGATATCATTTAGTGCGTGGGCTGCTGTCTCACAGAAGGTAAACCAGTACATAACTGTTGCCTCACAGAAGGTAAACCAGTATATAACTGTAGAGACCCGCAACTTTCCATGATATCACGCCATGCTATCTGTAACTTTTGTTTCCCGCGCAAATTTAAATTCCTTTAAATCGCGTGATCATAACAAACTTCAATAAGAGTGTGCCACCTCTCCATGAATGTGCTGACTGGTGGTTGGTTGGAAAGTTAGCTACGGAGCAGGGGATTTAGGGTGGATTTGGAATTTGGACACAAATTCATTTATTTTATTGGTCATGGTCTTGAATTCGTGTCATTTTATTGTCAATCGCTTTATCATTATTCGTATTAAATGTGAATGCTGGATGGCCCTCCCTCTTACCAAGGGAAATTGCCTAGAAACATCGTTGGTCCTGAAATCCAATGTTTCTGTAAGCAAAATAATAATTACAGCGTAACAGTACGTATAGTTTACGTTCACTACTTTTCTCTACTAATGGTGGTATGAGAAGGAAATTCAAAGCTTTTACTACCGTTCAAAGGAGAAGATTTTGAACTATCTGTGCTATATATCAGGAAGAAGTTATGCTACTCGCCGTCATAGGAGCAATGCTTGTCGGAAGCGTGAAATATTCGTCGGAAGGGAGACCAAACCGTGATTCTTTTTTACTGCGAGAGATAGGAACAGTGATCTGTTAGTGAATAGTGGGTGGGTCGATGGGCTGAGAGGTAGGAGTTGGGAAGGTAACCCGTGAGTGGGTTGCAAAGTGGTTTTAAAACTCAGTTTTAGCGTTGGAAAAATTGCACTCGGATTTTTGTGCTCGTCGGAAGAAATTCAGATTCTGCACCTGTGCTCGCCGTTGCGTTTGCTATGTCTATGTGTTTGCATTCGATGGATTTACGAAGATTCATCTACGAAGCTTAGCTTGACCGATACCATGTTTGTTGTATTCCAAAATGAAAAGGTTCGAAATACCAGAGCTGAAGGTGCCGAAAAATTGGTTCAACATAATGAAAGTTCCTGATAGCGGGGTTCGAGATACCGAATGGAATTATAAGTAAAGTTACTGGGAATGCTGAAGAGACCGAAGAAAAAGTTCGAGATAGCGGATGTCGACAGTATATAAAAAATCCGAAGTAAAGTTTTATAACAATTTAATTTATATACAGTTGTTAATTTTATCGTCTGTTTTTCCCTTGATTGGTTGAATTATCATCTGTCTTTCTCTTGATTGGTTGAATTATCGTCTGTCATCCCTTGGTTGGTTGGATTATCGTCTGTCTATCCCTTGGTTGGTTGAATTATCGTTTGTCATCCTTTGGTTGTTTGGATTTTCGTCTATCTATCCCTTGATTGGTTGCATTATCATTTGTCTTTCCCTTGATTGGTTAAATTATCGTTTGTCTTTCACTTGATTGGTTGAATTATCGTCTGTCTATCCCTTGATTGGTTGAATTATCATCTGTCTTTCCCTTGATTGGTTGAATTATCGTCTGTCATCCTTTGGTTGGTTGGATTATCGTCTATCTATCCCTTGATTGGTCGGATTATCATCTGTTTTTGCACGAACCGTCGCTTAAATTGTATACTGGATAACTGGAAGTTCCGGTTTTCAAAATTTACTACGTACTGTTGATTGTGAAAATGGAAAGGAAGTGCAGCAACTACTAACAAGAACCAACTGTATCATTTACACTAATTTACAAGAGAGCTTAAGGCAAATGACAGTCGATGATTACTTTTATAATCGCAGTGCATGATGAAACTTGAAGGACTTTTAACTGTATCACCGGTGTATATGAAGGTAGCATTTGGAAGGATTTGCGTTTTAGAGTTCATTTGTGACCTTGTCTTCGCATTATATTTCGTCCTTCGCTTTCTCCAAGCGCGTAAACATCCACCGTTAACTAGAACTTTAAAATCTATAATTTTTGAGCTATCGAGCACTCTGGATTAGACGAACTTTCGATAACACAAACAAATTTCTGTATCCTTTGGTGATTCGATTTAAGCGGCGACTACTGTATATACCGTACAATCCCAATAACTCGAAAACCCAAAAAGACCGGCTAAAGTAGTTTGGAATAACTGGATTTCGTTCAGGATTGCATTGTATATAAATTAACCTAAAGTTTAATACGCGTAGCATATAACCACGTTTCTGACAGTGCGCACAATTGTTTGGTGTGTTGGGATGAATCTATGAAACAAATCAATTAATTGTCTGAAGAATGAGGGCGCCATAGCAATACAAACAACGTGTATTCGTCGCCATCTTCTCACGGTGATTGCGAAAGACCGCATAAAGATCCTGGATTAGACAATTTGTCTGCGATTGTTGATCAAAGGCAATTTACATACAATAGCTGAATGCAAAGGTGCTTTATTCTAGCGCAATTCACACCCCTTTTGCATTTGTTTTAGCTGTTCTCTTATCGATGTAAACGATTCTTTTTAAGTGTCTGGAGATGTTGTCATTTAATGTTCGTCTAATGAAGGGAAGGCCGTGCGAATTCAAAAAAGTTGGAAAGTCACTTTTAAATTCAAAAAATTGGCAAAAGAATTTAAGAAACGAATTTTTTCATTTATCTCGTTTGTAGAAATGCTTGTATTTCAAGCATTTTTATATATATATTCTCTCGCAAAAAAAAGGAAGCAGTCTTGGAACCACACGTGTAGACATAATTTGAAGATTGTCTTCTCATACAATAATTATATTATTCAGAAAAATAATGGAGGTATTTATTTCGCCAGTTTATAATTAAAATTTTAGCTGTCTACAATTTTAACAATCAATAGACTTGGAATTCATAGAAGACTAAAAGTCTTGTCATTGCTCAATTTCCTAATAAATTATAATACAATAAAGGGTTCCTACGAATTATTTAAATCATAATGTAAAAAATTAAAGCATTAAAGGATATATTATTATATAGCTATACTATAGAAATAACAAAAGAGTAAATTTTAGTAAAAGATATTGTTAGTGCCAAAATGAAATTGTTTTAAAGAAGGTTTCCTAACTTAAGTTAGTCATAATAAAACCGCACTAAAAGATCAAAATGGATTGCAAAATTTCCAGGTTTGTTTAAAGAAGTTCGAAAACAATATGGTTAATAAGTTAGCTTTTCTTATTTTGGCGGGATTTTTGTTGTAACGGAATTATTGAAGACACGCTAATACGATTGCGTAACGGATGTTTTTGAAGTTGCTAAAGTTGAAATACTGTACAGGAGAAAAACACTTATCATGACATGGTTGTCATCTTGTTTTAATAAGAATAATGGTTTGTTTTTCGCTACGGCTCGAAGTCATTAATGGATAGTCTCGTGATATCTTTTTATAGCAAACCCAATTTTAATAAATAGAAACCGCTCCTAAAAGCTACAAACTAATATTAAGTTAAGAAGAATATATTGAAAATTTTATTCAAATGAAACATTTAACGATCAATATCTTGTGATTCTGGTGAAAAAGCTCCACATCATATTGTAAGGAAATAACAAAGGCGTTTTGAACTTTCGAATGTTATATGACAAACTGGGCACGAGGCTTTACAGCTTGTTTTTCATTCAAAGGGACGTATAGTTTTATAGAAACGTTCGGAACTAAAAATATTTATCTTAAATATTTAATAATTATTTCAGCACTACAATAAGAAAGTAGGTCTTCATAAAATAATTGGTACGCATTGCGTGCACCTTTAATCAACCTCGAGCGGTGTGTTCTGACTACTCTTCAAAACATGAGACGTTTCAGGGAAATTATTTTAACTTAAGTATCACCTGCGTGGCTTGCGCAAAGTATACAACAATAACACGTCAGCACAAATTCAAGCATCACGCGTTCCACTGCAAAAATACTGCATTAGCAAACCGTATTAATACGAGCAACGATCGATACGAAGTACTTCTCCAGAATGAAAGGTTATGAATATTTAAAGTGAGAAGAATGATAAATCGAATGGGAAAAACCACATCAAAAAGAAAATTTAACCACGTGAATTGAGTCGCTCGAAAAACTCAATGTATCGTTTTCAATATTCCACTGCAATTATCGTCACCATATCCGGTTTCCTTCTTTATGGTTGTCCTGGACACCGGAAATAGATGACAAAATAGACTTTACCTAGACTTCGTAGGATAGTTATGATGCGCTTTAACTTTTATGTACTTCCCGCAGTATGGTCCCGCTCATATGTTGCAATATTATGATGTACATTATATATATTATGATATGTAATATGTTAAATCATATAAAATATATATTATTAAAATGCATAATATATAAAATAAGATCGTACATTTTTTATGTTATATATTATTGTATATGATATATATTATGTTACATATTATATAGTTTTCAATGTTCAAAATATACGGTCAGTGAAATCTGACCAACTTTGTTCGGTCTGGTCTGAAAAATTAACTTAACGCTCGTGTTATTTTTGAGAAACTGAAAGTGAACAATTTAATAATAATAAAGATGGCAGACTCTGAAACTGATGAAACTAAAGATATCTTTGTTTTTTGAAGAAACATCAGATCTTGTTAATCTTGGCAATCGAACGTGATTTGAATGAACTGTTGGAAAGAATAAGCATAGCAATTTTTTTTTCTTCGTTTGAATCACTGAAGGAAGATTTCCCCCATGCTAAGGATAATTTGAATGGATTGATAACGTTGTTGTATAAACAAACCAGACAAAAAGAAGTCGAGGGAAATTTCGGGGTGTACAAAACAAAACGTATTATTAGACGACGTATTGTTTCTTCGTCAGCCATCTTTGTTTTAAATTTTCTTGCAGTTTAAGAGCGCGCTCATAAAAAGAAGCGCTGCAGACAATCAAGACCAGACAAAGATTTAATTGAGATAATTTTACTGACCATATAATTTCACAAATTATATATATTACATATTACACAATATATATTATATATAACTTGATATATATTACATCATCCAATGTTTCATACAACAAATATCATAATTAGAATATATATAATGTGTATCATAATATTGCGACATATAAGCAACCATATTGTCAACTTTGATTTTTGTTTAATTATTGATCGAACAGCAAATCACAGTTTTGTGATTGATCAACCGTTTAGTTTTGCAAAACTTATAAACAGCGAGTCGTAGTAACAGAAAGAATATTGTAATTTTCACCGTAATGTTTGTGTATTTAATTACGATTGTAACGTATCACATCGCAAATTGTTTCATAGGTTCGGTTCATGAAAATACAATAGTTTTTTTTGTTTTTTTGTTTGTTGTTTGTTGGCTTTTTAACGAGGCTTTCAGAACGCTCATTAAGCATTATCATGAAGATCTCGACTCAGAGTTTTAGTGTATTTAATTGCTCCCATTTGTGCTACGGTTATTTTTGATGAAATACGGCGTTGTTTATTTATAACCGCTCACTAAACAACTTTGCGATAGCATGGTCTCGAACCCAGAACCTATCGGTTAAGAACCGAACGCCATTACCATTGCGTTATGGATGAATTTCTAATAATAGCTCAGAAATAAAACGTTGACCCACAAACCTACAAACGTTGACCCACAAACCTACAAACGTTGACCCACAATGGAATCAATAATAATGTTTTTATATTTTAATATTCATTAAATAAAAACCGCGTAGTTTCAGGGAAAATATTATTAGTCATATTATTTTCGATGTTGGAAAAGGTCCTTCGTGACTAGAAGAATCAACAGCACAATGATTTTAGACTGAAAGTAACACCTATATTTCACTCCCATGTTCGTGCCGAAAATGTCCCCCCTTAGACCTAAAAACTCTTCAAAATGACATTACTGCCGTTATCACTTTTCACAATTTAAACAGTGTAGAGAACAAAAATAAATAAAATGCCTGCTATACTAAGTGCGCAATGTTTTGTTTTAGAAAAAATATTGTATTTACCGGGAAGTAATACCTAGTTTCAATACCTTTTATTGACTATCATTAACTATGCGTTCGAAAGGCCAAACGAATATATTACATTGAAAAGATTTTCTCGTGATATCCCGATGACAGAGTACGTGGTTGTTAAACACAAAATAGTTTAAACAACAAACTTGATTATCGCTCATTAATCCGATTGCTTTATTAACATTTCGCCAGCAGTGTCAATGTCTATATATTTATTTTCCAACAAAAGAAAGCCTTAATAAGTACAAACATTGCAAAAGACAATTTTTTTTTGAGGTTCACATGTCACCTCCTTCATTGTTTGTTTTTGTATCAGAAGATAATTAAGGCCTCCTCCGGATCAACTGTAATCCGAATTAGCTAATCAAATCTCGCTTTCGAGTCATCGGTTACTTTGTTTGTTGGCGGCAGGTGACTCGCTTGATTAGGGCAATGTGTACAACGCTCGGCTGACAAACTCCTATGATCAGCTTATTGTACTCAAATGAATCACTAAGTCAATTATCATGACAAACCTTTTGCGTTACAAAATTTATGGATTTTTAGAACTATCCTTTATATCCGAAATCTTTTCACTGAAATTATGCATTTATTTGCCCCGTAAAATATTCTTTGGTTTTTTATAACATAGTAATAATATAACATATACTTTTGAAAATTTTTAAGATTTTAATTTTAACTGACGCATAAAATTCTAACGAATGTTTGAAGGTACAAGATTTTTTTGTGCCCTTAATATATTAAAATATAGACCAGTTTTTGCAATTTTATTTTATCAGTAGTTAGTTTTTCTACCACAAATCAATTTAAATTGAATCATTAAAAAGGGCAGACATAGTTCTTACCGAAAATTGCTTTACATATCTAATCAGTAGAGTTTTTCTTCTTGATTGCCATTCACCACAATTGAATTGAGAAATTCATTCCGATTTGTAAGTTAATCAAAAACCATCAGTGAAATATTGCGTAGAGAATAGAGCGGACTGTGATGGTTGTAAGGGGTAGAGAATCTCGCAGTTGGAGGTCTTTCAAAACGTTTGCCATATCAATCGAACAAAGCGTTGACATTGTAACTGGTTATCGGGTTCACACAATCGATTGAAAACGGATCTTTCGCGTTTGTTTGTTTTAAGATTGCTCGCCTTGGAATTTTTTTTGCCAGACAGGAGATTCAATTTGTAAGATGAATAAAAATCAAATGAAAACATGATAATAAGATGTTACTCTATTAAATTATCTACAATCGCATTACTTTTGTTGACGTCATCGCATTTTTAGTCATTGTCTGTGTGACTTAAAGTCGTTTGCCCTAATTGCAGATAAGGTTTATCGGAGCTTGAGATATATAAGGTCTTTCATCTACAACCAAAAATTAGGGGAAGGAAATCAGAAGAGATTCTGCTATCTGAAACAATCAACCTTTTTTCTTTTGATGTTAAGATTATTATAGGCCTGTAAGATGTCTCAAACACATCGAAACTAATCGAATTAAATATATATGTATATATATGCCAAATATATATATAAATATGTTACAAGGAAATATTTTTGAAACAGAATGGCAGAAACGCCAGTAAAACAGCTTTGTTTTATAGGGAAATATTTCCTTGCCAGTTGTTTTGCTCTATTGATACGTTGTTTAAGTTTCGTTATGCAAAGGTCTTTGTTGAGTTCATTAGGCAAAAATCGATTGAATGGGATTTTATTGTTGTAGTCGAAACAAACGTTTTTCCGAGGACACACAGTGTACGCAGCAGACGTTTCCTTAGTCGAATCAATGCAGAGTTGATCTTCTTATGTCGTGATGGTCAATAAACAAATCGCAGATCTTATTAGTTGCCATGACTCGTCTATTGTTCATCGGGAGGGATTTTCTAAGTTAAGGAAATGAACTGGCCATAGTCGATTACAATCGATAGTCAAACGTGTTTTATTGGTGTTTGCGATAACGAGTGTGGTATTTTAGTTGTACGGATAGGCTTGTAAACGAAGAGCGACAGTAAATTTGGTAAGCCATCCTTTCTTGCTTCTTCTTTAACAGCAGAATAAATTATTTATTTTAGTGAACTTTTATGCCTAATTTTCGTTCTCTTGGTCATTTATTTATATAATTTTATTGTAAAGATCTGTGCAATTTTTTTGTTTGTGAACATTTTAACAACCGTTACACTTTAATAGTACAGTTGTTGTTCTTATTACGGTGCCGACATAAACCTACTAATTGAATGACGTTGGTACCATTAAATGGATTTTGAAACAAACGATGTTGTTATTGCCATCATATTTGTCCTTTTTTGATGTTGGTTTCTTTTCGTATACTATAAATATCTACACAACAAATAAACAAAAAAAAGCCAAAAATATGTCTTCAGATGTCCATTACACGGGATAGCGATTGACAAAAAACGTAGGAAAAAGATACTTGTGAACTATGAAAGGAAAGTGTTTTGACCTTCAAAAGGTTCTATAGAGACCGAGTGAAAACGATGATTACACACACACGCATATACACGCGAAGTTTTGAAAAAAAAGTAAAAGACGCGTAATAACATCGCCTTTTTGTTGTTTCTTATTTGTGTGGAATAGTTAACGTAAGCTCTTGTGAAATGAAACAGGAAAGATGAAGTTGAAATGCATAGCTTAATATCTGTGAGCTAAAGTCGAAATATAAAGGAAATTGGTTTTTAATAATTCCTTGTTGATGTGGGGGAAAACACGAGCTTCTCTAACCTCGCACAAATCGTTTCGAGGTCAAATACGATGGAAACACGAACATTTCTTCAAAAGTGCGTAGAAAATACATTGACAGCAGTCATAATTTCAAAGCGTTTCTATACCTTCGCACAAGGGATCTTAAATCAACACAAACACGGCGTCAGATTACATGCTTAATCCCGAAGTCTAAATTCGTATCACTTTAAATTCGGTCCGCCTGTCAAAAACCACTAGACGTTTGCAAAAACTCCCACTCATTGCAAACAACGATGATTAAGCCAATGATGGATTCTTAAATGCTCAGTATTGCTTGAGCGTTATAAAGTGAGAAGTTGTTTACGGTTTTATGTAGATCATGGAACGACCGATCGAATGTCGAACAGGACCAGAAGGACAACCCGCTAGAAAGAACATCGCCAACATTGAGGTAAGCCCCTTGTGGTAGACAGTCCGTTTGTGGTGCACTTTTCTACTCGTTGTGGTGCAAAGAAAACCCCCGTTAGGAAGCAATACCGACAATTTTTAAGTAGTGGAAATCGAATGACGGCAACGTAAACACGTCGTCTTTCCTTGCAGATTTATGAGAATTTTCTACATATTGTACACGGCAGTAATTATGGAAACATCATTGCTGTAAATGAGATTTTTCGTTAAGTTCGTTAACGCGAGATGTTATTTTTTGTTCAGGCGGCAAAAGATATTTCGCAAGAAGAGGACCGTATTCTGGAAGCATTGAAATCCTGCAAGTTCAACAAAGTTGGATGCAAATTTACAGTGAGTACATTTACAATTACGGTCCGAAAGTAGACAAATAAAAAAGATTTAGATCATCCAAAAAGAATAGTATTTTTAGTTGTTTTTTGGTGAATTTAGGGTAACCGTTTTGAAGTGGACTTACATATGGACATCGCCAGTGAGAAACATTTGGACTACGTGTGCAAGTCAATTCAAGAAATCAAGAGCGAGTATATTAAGAAGGAAAGCAAAGTGATTTCGAAGCACGAGAGCAAGTTAAAGACCCTGCAAGAGTACATTTGTAAACAAAACACGGTAATAAAAGAACTCCACGAGAACAACCGTATGCTGGAGACGTCGAGTAAGGACTTCGAGCACCAGCTCAGCGAAGTGACGTCAAACAACAGCAGATTAATCGAGGAGATCAATCGACTGAAAATGCATACAAACGCCCTGCAGGAGGAGATGGTTGAGAACAAAGACGTGAACTATTCTGGTTGTTTCGTGTGGAAAGTGAAAGACGCTGCGTTGCATGCGAAAAACGCCATCCAAAAGCAAAACCTCTCCATATACAGCCGGCCTTTCTACACCAGTCGATATGGTTATAAACTTCGCGCTCAGTTGTTCCTCAACGGGTTGGGCGCAACTACAGGCGAATACGCGTCCATATATTTCCATTTACTGCCCACAGATCACGATGATATACTCGGTTGGCCGTTCAAACACAAGATCACCTTCTCTCTTCTCGAGCAATCGGCCGAAAAGACCGACAACATTTCCTACACCATGGTGCCCTCGGTCGATGATAACCAGTTCAAACAGCCCTCCGTAAATATGAGCGAGGGGAGGGGATTCAATAAATTCTTTTCAGTCGACCTCCTGAAGAGCGAAAAGTACGTGAAAAACGATTGCATATTTATAAAGTTGCGCGTACACTGCAAAAACAACCGTTGATTTCTCACATCGGAAACCTGTATATAATGTACTATATGTTCGAAACGCTTTAGAGCTTTAAAAATTTCCTAATCAATAGAAAATTATTTCTTATTTTACTTCGCTTTATTTGCTTCACAATTATTACCCGGAACTTGACAAAAAAGGAGTCATAGAAAACAGCCATCAATCTGAAATTCTCCAATACATGGCAGTTGTCTAGAAAAGCCCATTAGGCATTCGCTGCGTCATACTGTGAGACTTTCTGCAAATAAACTTTCTAATTGTATAAGACCATCTTCGATTTTAACCGAATTAACCTCTTTCGAACGCCGAACTCGTCACGTGGTTGCCGTTTTTTGTTAGCTATAATTGGCCTGTCGTCATCGCGGAAAATTTTACATCGCGGAAATTGAGAACTTTATTTGCCCATTTAAACATTAGTGTTGACACTTTCCAGCTTTAGAGAGACATTTGAAATTATCCGCAAATCGAGCTAAACAAATATATAACCAAAACGTTCAGCGCGCATCTTAGTAGAACGCAACATCTGCGGTGGAGGGTCGCATACGTCACTCAAACACTTTGTTTAATATATGTGACGTGTTTGGTGACTAGACAAACTTAACCGAGGAGTCAAATTTGTGACGCACATAATGTCACTCTCGAGCATGTAATGTATCGTTCTATCATAAGGTAATAGACAACTGTCAAAATGATTCACATTTGGCACCTTATGTCTTAATCAATCTTTATTAAATCAATTTTTTTGCAGCGAAAGTATGTAACAATGTGTTAAGATAAATACATTATATATATATATATATATATATATATATATATCAAAAATATATATCAAAAATATAAATAAACAATTTCAGTAAGGTTAGAAAATATTAGCTTATCACGAGGTATGGAGCGCAGGCTAACAGATAAGGTAAAAATCTGATAAACGCTTATTAAATAGAGCCACAAATATCAGCAATAAAAAATTATATAATTCATCTATTGAATCTATAAATATATTGAATTCGTAAATTAAATATTAAAAATAGAGTTAAGAGAAAATATAAAAATGATTGGTTCTCGATGTTGGTTCGAAAGATACTTTTAGACTTGCATGGAAAACCTTCTGCATTAGTGCCCGGAAAATCTATCCTTAACTTAAAACGTTTTGAAATACAGATTTGTTAAAGCTCGTTAATACTCCATAAACAGCGGCAACACCGCACACTTATATGAAACACACTGTCTGATGCTTGCTCGATTGTATTAATGTCAAACTTCCAAATTTAACTGTAAGGCGCCCATTTGCTTGGCTACGGGAAATTTTCTTCGCAAATTCTATTTTAGAAGAAAAATAAATAATTTGTTACAGCTTTGTACAATTACGTCATTGGAGAGTCTAAACAAAGGGAAATAATTAAACACCGGTTAGAGTGCTAGTCTGGCTTAAAACAAATAGCGTCATGAGAGATATCTTTCAAGGAAATGTTTAGTTGATAATAGCAGGAAATACGTTGATAAAAAGTGAAAATGTTTCCTGGTGGCTTGAGTTCGTTGCGAACAGTCGGAAATATTCTTAATTCCACGCAGGATATCGAGCCCTTAGGATATCCTGATACTCAACTGATAATAGGGTTTATTAATGATATTTTTAGTGCTCTTGCGCCAGATGGTGCTCTGCAAGTAAAAACAGAGCGTGTCCGTTTGGAAAGCAATGATATATTTCCTGTGATTGTCAGATAAATCATGTAAGATATAATGAAAGGAACACCAATACCAAGAAATTGCTCCTGCTTCCGTCGGTCGGATTAATTCAATGAAGATAAACGAGGAAACACTTGACTCTGTGCACAGTGCGAACGTTTAAATGTTATCAGATAAGAGAAGATTATCTATACAACTGCTTGTTAAAATATATCAGGGCATGAAACTTGAATGTGACAAGAAAATTGCCCTTAATGGTTTAAGATTGCTTAACACAACAATAACTAACCCACCAGCTGCTATAATTTTATCTCTAATTGCATATAGGAGAAGAAACTATCACTTACATAGGTTTATATAAAGATGTCAGGTAAAAATTACATATAATTGTCGAAGCAAATTTGGACCACTGATCTCCGGCGATAGCGCAATGGGAATGATGTTCGGCTCTTAACCGAAACGTTCTGGGTTCGACACCATGCTATCACAAAGTTGTGAGCGGTTATGAATAAAAAACGCCGTATTTCATCAAAAATAACCATAGCACAAATGGGAGCAATTGAATACACTAAAACTCCGGGTCGAGGTCTTCATGATAATGCTTAATGAGCGTTCTGAGAGCCTCGTTAAAAAAAAAAACATACAAACATACAAATCTCAATGCATTAAAAAAAATTGTTTTTCAAATTTACATTTTGCATTATAATTTCGAGTTCGCGTTGTTTTGCCATCGATAAGTTGTGCTCGGTTCGTGGTCTAAATAAAACAGATCGAGTTAAGTGCTGATCCACTGTGGATAAGAAGGAACAATAGGCAAAAGAACCAGAAAGAAAGACTGTTTCTACAATGTTGTCGCGCGTTTAATAGCACATTATCGTAAAAATCCAAAATCATGGAAACTTAATTTGTGCGCTGAAAGATGATTGAAAAGAGTTAGAGAAATCCAAATTACAAATTTCATTTGTAAAATGAGACAATTGCTGTCTTGATAAGTATCTAAAAGAGCGGTTTTATATTATTGGCTAATATTAGCCAACTACGAAGCACCAATTCAATTGTTGTCTTACTTCCCGCAAATATGTCAACTATGGCTAAGCCTACTCGTTCGTCGCAAACCCTAATAACGTCACAGTAGTAAACGTTCTGGCGTAATTGAGATTTGTTGTTGTTGTTTTAATGTTGTTGTTGTTGTTGTGATGGGCGGCTTTTGCAAACTCCTATTGGATGAGTAAGGCCCTTTTACTGGAATGGTGACACAGATACTAACGGTAGTATTAGCGGATCTGGTAAAACACAGCAATAGTTCACCCCCCGCCTTCCCCCACTCGCATGGCTTTATAACACACGCACAAAAGCATCCCTCACCTGGGATTGAAAACAGGGTGTGCTTGTAGAGGCTTTGAGCCCCGTCCACTTTTATCGTGTCCCCAGTGATGAAGGAAGCGGCTGGGGATAACAAGAAACAAACCATACCGGAAACCTGATAAAAAGTAAACGAACAATAAATGAAAAGTTGCTAGCTATCAAGACACTAGTTTTTACGGGTTTCTTTGTTTTCTTATCGCAGTATATTTGATTTTGGCGGATTTTTCTCGGCCAAAAATAACTCAAGTGTGTTATTAACACTACTACTCTGTGTAATATAAAATTTTTGTTTCGCTTCAAAACACGTTAAAGTGGAAACCAAATGCTTGCAGCTAAAAATGTTGCGGTTGACTTAAAGGACTCCGAAGTCTCGTATAGACGTGCTTTTGGATTGAACGCAGTTGTATGGAAAGCAAACCTGCAATTCACAAAACATTTTGTATTTGATGGTTAACCTCTTCGACAGTTCCACATCTTTTCATTGGAATGTCTTTCGCGACTTTCACAAACAGGTCGGGAGTGTTGTAATTAGCAGCCGCTGTCTCCGAATAAATCGTGCCCTTAAAACAGAAACACGCGTGTTTAGTTTTCTCATCAAATATACGACACGACATTCACTCAAATATTTCCCCATTAAATAAAACAATTTCAATGATAAATAATATAATTGCATAAGTAATAATTAGATTTAAGTTTGAGAAGAAAATCAACGAGACATTATTTGTTTAGTACTCTGAGTTTCGTGTATGTACACTCTTCAGCTAAACTGATAGAATATTTTACAATTCGATTTGGAATCCAACCTGCTTGAATAATTCAATTATTTTCTTTCTCGTCTTTCCGTGCTTCGTCCTCTCATGTTGCGCAGAAGGATCAAGCCGTCGTCTCTGTAAAATCCATCATCAAGTCGTAAAATGCCAAAATCTCGGCAAAACCAGCACCAGAAACCGCGGGTTGCAACTGTCGAAGAAAGCCAGAATGTCCACTCGAGGGAAACTGCCAGCTGTCTTCCGTTGTATATAAGTGCGAGGTAACTGCACCTGAGTTACCCAAGAAAGTCTATATTGGTCTGACCGAGAAAACATTCAAAACAAGATACAACAGCCACGCCCAGTCCATGAGGAACGATAAGTACAAAAACAGTACCTCGCTGTCAATATATGTTTGGGGCCTGAAAAATAAATATGGCGTCACCCCATCTTTAAAATGGTCAATTGTCAAAAAAGCCGGCTGCTAGACCAACGGTTCTCGCAATTGCCCTCTTTGTTTACAGGAAAAATACGAGATCCTTTTCTACCTGAACAAAGACAAGCTACTTAATAAACGTAGTGAGTTGATTGCGAAATGCCGTCATTCAAACAAATTTTTGCTAGCCAATTACAAATCGAGAAACCGTTAATGATCCTTTCGTTTTTGTTTAATTTATCGTCTCTCGGGAATTTACCAAATCTACATGTACGAAAAACCTTTTGTAAAATATTCTATTAGTTTAGCTGAAGAGTGTACATACACGAAACTCAGAGTACTAAACAAAAAATGTCTTGTTGATTTTCTTCTCAAATCTAAATATATTATCGCTCTGATTCTGCAAGTTTTATTGAGCACTGTCAGTGACTACAATCAAGAAATATTTTATATAAGCAATAATTAAACATAATTATGTAGTAATAAACCATCTCTTTCAAAATCAAACTCTCAGCATTCAGACGGAGAGCTGATATAGTAACGATAATATCTCTAGCTCCCCTGGTACCTACTTTAATGTCAGAATTTTTTGCGGGAAATTATTTTCGCTGATTGATAAAATTTTGTGGAACTTCTTTAAGTGTTCATTTTCGGGAATTTTGAAATTATGTCTGTTATTAGTACTGGCAACGACTGGCCGAAAGAGAGAAATTGAAATGTTTAATACCCAAGAAATATTGCACTTTTTTCTAAATACATACAATGAATATTTACAATCCTGATCATCAAAAATATTTCTGTCACTATCCGGTGGATAATCGTCATCTTCTTCTTCGTCACTCTCGATTTCCTCAACCCGCTTCGCAAAAGTCGATCTTTGATCTTCTTCCAATACATTGACGTGAAAACTTTCCTCGGTATCTGAAGCTCCGATAATTAATGCGTCTAGCTCTAGGTCATTAAATGGTCGTCTTTTTGCGACTCTTTTCATTGTAGAAATGAGAGAATTCCTTGTGAATTTACGCGAATCAGGAAAAGGTATATTTATTTTTCGTGGAACAAAGAAAAAAGGTTTTTGCGGGAATTTATTTCCGCGGATGTGGGGCAAAGGGTCTTTTCGTGGAATTAAATTTTGATGATGGCAGGCAAATCCGGGAAAATTTCTGACATTAAAGTAGTCAAAGGCAACAGGGAAACAAAGGGGTTAGCAATTATTCTATCTGAGTATTCTGGCTCATAAAACAGCAGTGAAGTTCATACCGGTGCTACTGAGTTGATGCGGATATCGTTAGATGCCCATTCCAATGCAAGAGTCTTCGTTAAATTCATAACCCCTGCACGTGCCGCTCCTGAGTGCCTGCGATGTTAAATATTTATAATATTGCATTCGAATATTTAAGTGAATAAACTTGAAATGTTGTTTAATAACAGCCGTAAAATACATGCAATTGAAAAGTTTAGGAAAAGCGTCCATTGAAACATATCTTTTGTATAATATAAGAAAAACGATCATCATCACCATTTACATTTTACACCTCTATTTTCCATGCTAGCATGGGTTAGACGTGGTTTCAACAGATGATATTCCCCACAATTTTGTAGGTTTAATCATTTGATGATTCATTGGAGCAGATGTTTTTTACAGCTGAATGCACTTCCTAACGCCAACCCCAGTGAAAGGGAAAACAGTGCCGAGTTAACCCACGCAAGATACCAACTTTGCATTTTAAACTCTGTGGCAGCAATGCATAAAGGGCATGGGTGCTTATATCCATGCATGTCAAACATGTTACATGAACCGCATACGCCGCCGATGTCATAATATATTAACTAAATATATAGAGAAAAACATTGTCGATAACGTACGACATTCCAGGAAAGCCATTCCAATTGTCCAACACAATGTTAACAATACTGCCACCATGTTTGCCCATCCATGCGTGAAATGCTAAAAACATGTCAAAGAAAAGAGACATTTACATCTTTTCTTAACAACATATGCACAATAGATCCTACAAATTGTAGTAGGGGAGAGGGAGGCTAGTTGGGTCAAAACCTTTTAGAAGCCAGCCATTTAAATACTGTTGGACATAATCCGATATAGTTTGGTGAAAATCATAGAAATGTGTCATAGTATTAAACCCTAGATTAAAATTAGTCCAGGCCTCAACCTTTTTTTGATATCTTGGATTCTAGAAAATTGCAATTGCTGTACCAACGTGCCCCATAGCGGTTATGATTGTCCATTGATGACTTGACATATTGTCTGTCTGAATTATCTTGATTGTCTGTCTATTCATTGCTTAACTGTATCCGGGCTCTCACTGAACAGCAGCTTCAAGCATGCTCTTGCTGTTCCACCAATTGTGTTTGGAGAAATTGTACAATGTCATCTTCACTAACAATGTCAATGTCCTTGGGATTTAGGCGAGTAAATGATGCTCCATTGCAAATAATAACCATGATGACCATTACAAATTACATATAAAAAATAGTCTAACAAAAGAAAATGTAAAAAGAAAAACAAAAGGTGCCCACCTTCTCGCAAACAATAGTAGGTTCCATTAAGGTTTGTATCTACCACAGCATTCCATCCCTTTGTGTTGATTGTGGAGAAGGGTGCTATGAATTGTCCACCACCGTTGTTAACTAAGTAATCGATCGAACCAAACCGCGATACTACGCCCTCCATAAGAGCCTTCACCTGATCAAAGAACCAAACTGAATTAAACATTTTTAACGTTCTTTAAAATTATATTTCCCAACTCCAGGGTTGTATCACTCTCTATGACGAGTATATGTCTGTATATCAAACCTCATAGTTCCTTCAAACAATTTGGATGAAACCAGGCATACTAATTAAATCAAATTAAAAAATATAAATTTACCCCCAAAAAGTGTTACTATTAGCTTTATTATAAGAGATATCCCGCAATAACTAACCAGTTTTAATTAAACATACGGATGGTGCGTAAAAACTGGCCTGTTCTCTTTAGAATGTGCACTGGAAAAAATAATGAAATGCGTAGCTTTTGTAAGACAGTTTTAGCTACAAACAATTTTGTTTTATTTGCAGAAAATGTTTTAAAAACAATGCCGGTTTTACTGATTTTAGGAATTTGGTAACTTGCGTTTGCGAAGCTGTGAATGCAAAGCCTTGAACATTATCTATATTTTACATGTTTTATTTCTTTCGTTACACAACATTTTCAATCGAAGAAAGAAGAGTAAAAAGGCAAAGTTGATGTATTGTCTGAGCTTCTTCGTTATTATATTTCATTGTCATACTTTTGTTTTATTTTTATTTTACTCACGGTTTTTACTGTTAAAAATCACACTTCAACAAACAAAAAGTTTTAAAAACAACGAACCAGGTACCGTGTACAACTCATTAAGCACCCTGTGTGTTTATTTAATTTTCAAGCTGTTAGGGTGCATACTAAAAGTTTTGAGAATATCGTTTGACTTTTCGAAATATTTTAATGAGCGGAGATAAATAATGTATGCAGTTCAAGTAATCCCATTATATATAACAATATTAACTCAGTTATCACATTTACAAATAAAAAAAAATAGAGCAGAACAAACATAATTGACAGAAGTCAGATCCACGTATACTTCACCCTTCCCTTAATTTCATAGTTTGCCAGATACATCAGATTTTGTGTTTACATGTCCGTCTCGCTCCGACATGTTTTAATTTTTGATTGTGGTTAAATTACACAACGCTATATAAAGATGTCCAATTTTATTCTGCTAAATAAACCTCTAGCCTTAATATAAGAAAAGATTCGGATTTTTCCAGACTAAAGAATGCGGCGACGGGATAATTATATGACGGTGGTGTCGGGAATACCACGTTGAACTACCAACCTCATTCCCAGCGCTTCTTTTTTTCTTCAGATTTGTACGGTTTAGCATTTTTATTATGATTTGTGCCTGTTGTTCTTTTTCTAATAACGCTACTGATTCACTTGACACAGGTTGAACTGGTATTGCCATGTTCAGCTACTTCTTTTAGTGTGCGTCTCGATGATATTCGCTTTACAAATTTGGTCTTTCATCAGCTCTTGCATCGATATAATAAGAATAATCTACCTGTGCTTTGAAACGTTTGTTTGGAGTTTGAAACAGAGGGCGCATCGTAGAAATTGATACTGAATTATTCAGGAATAATTTAATACAAATGTTTCCTGTTTCTAATCAGTGGTGGCATTGTGCTGCAAACCCGTGTTGTTTTAGAATCAGTTGAATCACAGTTGTCCATACAAACTTTGCAGGATAGGGTGCATTAACTTCTTTTTGAGGCAAAAACAATTCTAGGAACAATACTGGTGAATAAGCAAATTCATGAATAGTTTGCCTACCCTGGATTCCGGGCGAATTGCAGTCTTGGAGGTTCGAGTTATCGGGAGTGCACTGTATTTTCTTATATCTTTAATTGTACAGCTTTTTGCATGTTAAGCGACACAAAAAAAAACAAGAGAAAAATTGAATTTCGCAGATAAGGCATTTTCATTAAGTTTCGCGGAATTTAATTTCACAATTTTAGGCCCTATTTTTTTCTATCGTGTTCTCTTACTTTTAACGTTAGAAATTAGAGTTCAGAGTTTTTTTTTGGTAGTGCCTATACATGAGCAAGAAACATCTTTCTGGAAAAAAGCCTCACAAAGAAATATATTGAAAAACAAAAGATAAAAGGATACAAAACAAACAAATGAAAGTTTTTTTTAAAAAGACTGATTTTAAAAAATATGTCGCGGTCTTGAAAAAGACCGTTTTTATGATTTCAAATTAAACAGGATACAAAAAGTTAAAAATCGATGGCTGTCGCATCTCTGCATGTGCATCCAAGCTCGGCAAGATAATCGGGATGCAAAAGCACATAGCGCCCACCCCACCTATCCCCTTTGTCAATTTGACGTTTCTCATGGCAATTTGAGTGTGGATCCTAACCCTTAAAGCAAAGTATATTTACCTCATTTTCATTTCTAATGTTACACTCAACGGGATAAACAACTTCTGACCCAACTTCATTGTTTAATTCTTCGGAACATTTTTGTAATACGTCACTTTTCCTTGATGCAATTACAACTTTACTGCCCAGAATAGCAAGTTCTCTAGATATGGCTTTTCCAATACCAGTTCCACCACCAGTAACTACTGCTACTTTTTCATCAAAAAGGCCAGGCCTAAATACTGATTGCATCAACCTTCGAGCCATAGGCTTCTCAGATTTTCATGATTTTAAAATATAAAACACCAAGGGTGAGAACAAATTTCTGTTCCGTTACAAAAAATTGAGATTTTAAATTAAATTAAATTTTTATTTAACAATAAATCATGTATATGATACTATTTTTACAATTAAGGGTTTTTTTAAAAAAATTGTTTGATATAAATTTTGTTAAACAAATAAGTTTTTGATTATTTTTGATGCGTCACATGATTTCTGGTCTGTAAATTGTTGTCAATTTGTTGCTAGGTAAATAATATTTAAAATGTCCACTAAAAGAACAGCCAAAACAACGTGCTATTTTTGCCTTTCTTTCTCTTCATAACTTGAGATCGCATTTGCCTTTACAAGAATGAGTTCTCGCCAAGTCTTACAAGGTAGCATTTTTTTATTGTTTTTCCCCTATAATATATAGTATTTGTATATAGCTATTGGTTATTGATAGAATCTATTTGTTTTTAAAACATCCTTGCTTCAATCAAATTTCAAATGAAATGAAGAACTAAAATTAGAAATTGATTTTTTAAAACTTTTTTAACGTTTTTAAATTTAAATGAATATGATTCAATGTGAATACAGTATGCCATTAAATATACACAACTTTGGTTTAAAAACTCACAATAAGGTTTTAGGCTATACAGTTGACTTTCTACAATAAAAGTTTTTTATTAAACCATGTTGCATACAGTTTCATGAAATATTTTATCAATTTAGCGCATTTCTGCATAAAAATAAACTTTTTTGGCGCTAGTTCCTTTTCTAGTGCACTTTGAGTTTCCATTGACAAAAATTTCTTTGCATTCCACCTTAATAATTTTGATTTCTTTTTATTGTAAAAAAATAACGATGATAAATAAAGCAGCAAGACAGACTTTAAAAAGTTGACAAATAAAGAATTAAAATGCAAAAATTAATGGAAAAAAAATTATCTTTGAAAAACTTAGATTTAAACAGGCAGGCTTTCTCATAAGAAAAATTTAGGCGTGTGATGCTTCGCACCCCTAACTGAAGTTAAAAACATTTCAGACGATATCCACTCACCTGAATTTGTCTAGGCATGCAATGATGTGCGAAAAATTCTTAATCTTATTTTTTAATTCTGAAACATGTCATTTGAAACATGTCATAAAAAACATGTGTGGTGAATGGTCTTTCCTTCATAGCATGTTTCTTGTTTCTTGTTTGATTTAAATCTGAAAATACATTGACTGAATCTGAAAATACATATTGTGCTGTGAATATCTATTATATGATTTACGTACGCGATGTTTAACGCAGAACATTTTTATCACTTAATAAAATATTCCTCTTTCTGCGACTGTATTGAAAAGTTGTTGTATATTTATGATTTAAATTAAAAAAACAACAAAGCGTCTGCCATTTGGCTACAACTATTTTACTATTGTTTGACGTATATGTTACTGATGCTAAGTAGAGTGAAACGCTTTTTAAGAAAATTTTTTATCTTTTAAAAGTTGTAAACAAGTGGGGGACATTCATACTCATGAACCCCAAACACGAGGACTAAGCGTCAAGTACAAGCCTGACTCTCAAAGTCTTTACTTCCTTGTTTACATTTCCTTCTTCTATAGATTTGAATTCTTCTGAATAATCAATCAGTTAAAGCACATGTTTGTCAGTTCTTAAAAATATTTTTCAGCATATTTATTATATATTTTCTTTAGTTCTTCTAATCATACGATTAGTAACCATAGTAACATACACACTTCTGTCTGTCGACATCGATGTTATTTGTAAACAATTTTTTTAAAACAAGGCTTTTTATAAATAAGTTTTACTTATTTAGCTGAATGTATTGATGATACTTTGAGTTCCGCAATAAATATTTTTTTACAAAGATTTTTTCAAATATAGAATCAAACTCAGTATTTAGAGCGAGTGAATTAGCTTTTAAACGCACGGCTCAGGAGATTAAGGCGTGTGTGGAGGCGTGCGCGTGTGATTGCACTCCTCATGAGAAAGCCTGAGCAGGGTATTGATCAGCCATTTGAGTCCAAATGTGATAAAAGCGGTGGTTTTATGCTCCATCAAATAACCTGATACCATTTCTCATATCAGAGAGCTCATCACAAAATTTATATTGAAGAAATACGCAAAGCTCCGTCACATGAACGTGCGGAACCCTTAAATGCATATCGCGTGGCTGCCTAAAGGCAACCGTACTAACGTTCCAAGATAAACCAGTTGATTGATTCGTGACTCGAATTCACGAATTTAAAAAATGGAAAACAAAATTATTTGGAAAATTAATAAAAGTTAAAAAACACAAAAACTTTGAGAACCTTCAACATATTTTTAGTAGAAACCGTTCACATTTTCAAGTAAACAAACACTTCAAGCAAAAAAATAATCTTAAAAAAAAGTGAGCTAGGGGTAGAAAAGTATCTAGCGCTTTTTTTTCTAGGTGTAACATTGGTGGTCGCGTAACATAAAGCACTGGAATTTTTTTATTTTATAGAATCTCCATTGTATCAAAATCAACTTTAATTTTTTAATGGTGGTTCTGGTTTAAAAATCATATTATAACAATATGTACCTACCAATACTAACAGCTACCAATTTTGTTACCAATCTACAATATATATATAAATCTGTATAATGACGCAATCTGTATCTTCAGTCTGCGTGCGAAGCATCTGAGAGAAAAATATATTGAACTGCTATTTTTTACAAAATTTTAATTTTCAGCCTCTACTCGTCAATCCAGATAATAAGGCAGTGGTAGAAATTGCTGTTGTCATCAAGTTTCCACAAATGTTGGTGTTGAATTACTTCAAAAACTCACTCAGCAGACCTGGGGTTTTAATCGGCAGTGTAAACTAAAGTTTAAAAAATCATTTTAAATGGCATAATTTGGGTGGATAATAGCTGGTTTGTAATTAGAAATTACTTTGCAAAACAGTAAAAATGTATTTGCGTATGCAATTTTTTTCAAATAAGAATTTAGTTATTGGTGAGGTGCAAATCTTATAGCTAGCTGTATAGAACACTTTGAAGTGAAATAATAAACCCCAATTTTTATTTTGAAAAATCGCATGCTATAAAAATATGGCGTGCGATTCGCCACACCGGAAAAAAATATTCAAGAAACAGACTGACTATATATGCATCCTGATGCAGCCACCTGTTCTGTTTTAATGCAATGCATTCGAATGCATCAAATTTGTATATCTTACGTAAACAACATAAAAATTATTTAAAATAATTTTTATTAATTTATTTAAAAAACCTTGACGCACCCTAAAAAGAAAAACCACAATTTACAAAAAATTAAAAAAACAAATGCACCCTATCAGCGACGTATCCAGTAGGATTTTGATACAGCGAGTGCGGTATTGGCGCCCAAACTCTGGTGCCCAAAAAAATGCACTATCAAAGATTTTTTCTAACATTAAACAAATGTTTTTCCTTATTCAGCTATGTTTTTCAATCTATTTTGTACACTCTTTTGTTTCAATTAACATGAACGCAAAAAAATGTTTTATAAAATGTTGATCTTTATTTGTTTTGTGTTCTGTTTTAGATATTTTTCCTTCACTTACAGGACCTTTCTGTATATTTTCTCTTTTCAATCATTATCACGTCGACTAGACATGTTTTTTATCACGTTATAAACACGTGCAATTTGTTTTATCGCATTTAACTTAACAGTTAAATTTACGTCAAACAGTGATCTTTGTTGCACGCTTTTTGTACAGAATTAATACATTCTGCATAAATTTTTCATAAGTGTTGATAATTGAGCTCTCTTAAAAATTTGCGGCAAAAAAATACTAAAATAGGAATTTTGTATAGCGAAATTTAAAAAAAAAACGTGTTTATTAGTAAATACTTGTTAAATTGCTATAGTTGTGTTACATATGATATGCAATATATTGTTTTTGCTGGAAACATTTGATTGTGTTTATTAATATATAGCTGAACAGAGAAATTCTCATTTGATATAAAAATAAAACAACAACGCGCGCCTTGTTTGTACTCTTTCTTATATTCATAAAAAACTAATAAATACATTTGTTGTTAAAACAACGTGAGTTTTTATTGAAAGTAGTTACTGCAGAAAAAATTACCGTAAAGGTTTCTTGTCTTTGTAAATAAAATACTGGTTATCTTTCTCTACTTTCCGCGAGTCTTGTGTCACCGAAGCTAACATCGTAACTGTACTTGAACGCAGTTTAATATTCTTAAAAGACCTTGCAGTTTTTTGAGTCATGCGGATGGAGAGTATTGCCTGACTTTGTCTTCTATAAAATGTCACGAGACATATTTTCACTGGCGAAATATAGTTTTAACAAGTTAAAATATAATAGGATGTTATTAGTTTTGTTTTTAGTGATTTTTGTAAACAATTCTTTGTGGTTCGATCTTTTTTTCTTCCATCGAATGCAGCATAGTTCTTCTGCATTTGTTTGTCTCTAAGTTAAATGGAACTTTTAAACAACCTGTGGCATCGCGTGTAAACATGTCTGTCAGTCATGTAGTTATGATTCGAGCATTTATTCAAAATGGCGTTGTTTTAAAAGCTTTTGGATAATATAAAATACCTTTTTTATATCATATTCAAAATAATCTTGGGTAATGCAAATTAAAAATTTTTTACACCTCTTTTTCCATTCCGTCCCGTCGGATGAGTGAGAAGGTAAAATATTAATTTTTCACTCGTCCGCGCAAAAAAAGTCTGTCTCGTACCGTTGGACAAGCCTTATGTTACACCACTGGATAATGAGTGTATTATCCCCCGGGAAGTGCATTTTCCAGCAATGTAGACACATACAATCAAAAAGAAATTTTGCTCCTCTGCCCCCATGGCAATTTTGCGTGACATTAAATCGACAACATTTTCATACAAGCACAACGATATCCCTAAATAATGTCTGGATACGACACTGACCATCAACTCCACATTAAAAGTCGTTTAATCTTGTATTGAAATCATGTCCATTCAAGGATTGTTGGTTTTAAAACTTGTGGTGGTTCTATTAAGGATTCTCTACCTTTATAAAAACCAGCCACATTACGTTATCCTTAAAAAACACAACTCCTAGTCAGTATTCCTGGATTTGCAGCTTCTTTGGTTTTGCTAAGAACAAACAGTTTTGCACGATTGAAATGATCAAATGTTTTTCGTGTTTTCTCCTTTTAATCTTGTTTGCTTTGATTTATTATTGTAAGAATAACATGTTTTAGCAAAATAAATAGTTAAAAATGCAGTGGAAAGTGAAATAAAATTCCACTAACATAGCATCTTTTTCTAAGGGGCAACAAATTAAGTGTATTCCACTACCCTTTTTAGTTTTCGAACAGTACCAAAAAGCAAGGACAACATTTGTGCAGACGGTATCTGAACTGGCATCTCGAAATCAAAATATAGAGACTCTCCAAAACGCAGGTTTGTAACGGGATGTTGCTATATTGTTGACTGAGCATTCCTTTATGATACATTTCTGAATCTCTTAACGTTTTGCTCTTTTCATTAATTCAAGGTTTGCAGTATTGTACCACTAATAAGTACCACTCTTAAAAAACCTACCTTATTCGTACAAATTTTGTCGTGGAGAAAATTTGGCGAAAATGGAGATTTTGGTCTGAAATCGCCAAATTAAGTCCACGCCAAAATTTGTATGAATAAGGTACGACTTAATAGTAATTGGTGGCGTACTCTTAAAATCTTTAACTTCTGAAATTTTTCTCCAAGATCCTCTTACTCAAGAAACTCATACTTACTTTTTGACTGTCCTTGAGATCTTCACACACATTTAAGTCAATTTCACCGATTGCTCTGATAAATCCACATGGAATCTCCTAATGATTAATGGTTTTAAGTTGCCACCCTTTTTCAGTTCAAAAGTCTAGATGATCAAGTAATTTTTAGAAGTCATTAAGTTCTTTTCTTGACCAAACTGCTGAACACGAAATCTTTAAAAATCCTATCTTGTCTTGTTTCATTCTAACCAGGTGTTATGGCTCTACTACGGCCACTTCTATTGGATGTGGTGCCAGCCGTACAACAAACTGCGGCACTCGCACTGGGTCGTCTTGCCAACTACAACGATGACTTGGCCGAAGCTGTTGTCAAGGGAGACATTTTACCGCAGTTGGTTTATTCACTGGCCGAACAGAATGTAAGATACGATTTAAATGATCAAATGTTTTTGTTGTTTTCTCCTTTTAATCTTGTTTGCTTTGATTTATTCTTGTAAGAATAACATGTTTCAGCAAAATAAATACTTTAAAGGAAGAAATTGTTGTGGGAAGAAAAGGTTTTCTCAACTTTTGCAACTTTTTCTTCTCGCAACAATTTCTTCCTTTAAAGTATTTAAAAATGCAGTGGAAAGAAAAGAAATCCCACTATGAAACATAGCGTCTTTTTCTTACTCTTACTTCTTATTTTTTTACTCTATAGATTATCGACGGAGTGAAATTTTTTACTAAAAGTGATCAAATTTACATGGATCCTTAATTTTGATTCGTCATCATTAATTAACATTGACGATTAATTAGACATTAATCAGATGTGATGTGAAAGGAAATGATGAAAATGTGTTTCTAGTGACAACAACAATTCTTTTTCGTTGCTTGCAGAGGTTTTACAAGAAGACAGCAGCATTTGTTTTACGAGCAGTAGCAAAACATTCTCCAGAATTAGCTCAGGTATTTCTCAATCACTTTCTAATGAAATGGTTTTCCGATTACTGCTCTATTTGAACTCTATTTGAAAGAGGAAGCTTCTATTTACAATAAATTTGCTTTTCTTTCCAGGGTCGAATTATTATTTTATTACAGATTAATGAGCAGGTTTTTTGTTCGTTAACTTAGAAGTAAATAAAAGTTAGACTTTAATTATGATTGCATTAGTTTAGCTTTATGTTAGTGAACAAGTACTCATGTTGTAGGCAGTTGTTGATTGTGGTGCTTTGGAATCCTTGGTGATTTGCTTGGAAGAATTTGATCCTGGTGTCAAAGAGGCAGCGGCGTGGGCTTTGGGCTACATCGCTCGTCACAACGCTGGTTAGATTAATTGTTTGGATTGAACTTTGGACTCTTCCAAGCCTATGTTTTTATCTGTTCTTTTATTTAACAATGAACATTCTTGAAATTTTTTAGTGACGATTGTATTTATTATTTATGAGTTATTTACTATTATGTTTTGTTATATTTTTCTCTTACAAATATTTAGATTTTAAGCTTTTATTAGTGTCTCATTCTTTTGTTTTTTTAAATCTGTAAAAGTAACAGTAGAATATATAATTAATTATCCTAAATATATATATTTACTAAGATTTATCACAAGCTGTGGTGGATAGTGGAGCAGTTCCTTTGCTTGTGTTGTGCATCCAGGAGCCAGAGTTGCCCCTGAAACGCATCTCTGCATCCGCTCTCAGTGACATTTGCAAACATTCACCTGAGGTTTGTGTAGTTTATTGTTACTTACATTCAACCAAATGTCACGACATTTATCTTGAATCATGATTTTTATGTCAGCAGTGTACTCAATCAAATTTTGCCTTCTTGGACCTCTAGGGTTCATTCTTTTTAAATTTGTGATTCCATTTGAATATTATATTTTTGAGTTTAGTTTTTAGTTTTGTAACAGTTCCTCAGTTATTCAATGATACATTTTATTGTAACTTGCTAACAGGACTTGGACAATCGTACCGATGAGGAAACTTCTACAATGCGACTTTTATGAATGACTTTGTTTTTCAGCTTGCACAGTATGTTGTAGACGCAGGAGCGATTGCGCATTTATCTCAGATGATTCTCAATCCAGACTCTAAACTCAAGGTACCGAAAAAGCATTTGTCATTGAAATCAAACCATAGTTTATCTAATACGGGGGTTGGCGTTAGGTAGGGCATCCAGCTATAAAAACATCTGCTTCAATAAAACATCAGATGATTAAAATCAAAATTTTCATTATAAACTAACATTTTGACCTAATAGGTCATCGTCAGAGTTAGCCCTTGGCTTTGTTAAACTATATTTTCAATTGTTCACATTTATTACAAATTCTTATCGTCTTTTTTCATTGTGTTTCTATTTGGTTAGCGTCAAGTGTTTTCGGCGTTGAGCCAGATCGCTAAGCACAGTGTGGACCTTGCAGAGATGGTTGTGGAGGCAGACATCTTTCCCACAGTGCTGGTGTGCTTGAAAGATCCCGATGAATACGTTAAGAAGAATGTCGCCATGCTTGTTAGGGAAGTGGCGAAGCACACACCTGAAGTAAGTTTAGGACATCTATTGAAAAACTGATCAACAATACCAAGTTTGTTTTGGTTGTAAGGTCGGCATCTGACCTTCAATATTTTAGGGACGCATAAAAATATATTGGGTGGCATTGTGATACTATTCATTAACTGTGAATAAAGAATGCCACTTTTTCTTTAGCTGGCTCAGTTGGTTGTTAACGCCGGTGGTGTGGCGGCAGTCATTGATTACATCGGTGATACTCGAGGTAGTGTCCGACTTCCGGGACTCATGATGCTTGGCTTTGTTGGCGCACACTCTGAAAACCTGGCCATGGCAGTCATTATATCAAAGGTAACCATGTTAATCTGGATAAAGACTATATTTAATATTGGTACGGGAAGATTATAGCAGTTACGAAAGCTTTTTCTGTTTCTGTAGGGAAGTATATAATAGTTGACATATATTTTGTCTTGTGTTAGTACTCCCATGCTACGTAAAATACATCACCAATCGTTTTGTTTGTTTGCAGGGAGTCATCCAACTGGCGCTAATTTTAACAGAAGAGGTTGAAGACCACATAAAAGTAAGCGGCGTGAAAGATAATTCACTGTCCAGGTTTCTTATGGGAAACTATACGTTAACAACCTGTTGCTAATCTTTTTGAAGGGACATCAAGAAATTGCTCTTCAAATTTTGGTGTAAATTATTTTGCATTAATTACGGTTTTTATTCTTCAGGATTTCCCTAAATGTTATTTTATTAGGTAGGGAGGAGATTTAGACTAAATGTTCGAGTTAACTGAAGTCATTCTAGTTAGCAGGAGGTGAATTGTTCAAAGTTATCATTGTCTCCTTTCAGGCTGCCGCCGCATGGGCCCTGGGACAGATCGGGCGTCACACCCCTGAACATGCTAAAGCCGTAGCCGTGGCTAACGTTCTCCCGAAACTTCTATATTGTTACCTTTCTACTGAGGTGTCTGAAGACCTACAGACGAAGGTGTGTCATTTGTCTCGTTCACCTTTCATATTCACTGGTGTTTTAATTACAGGCGAAGAAAGCGTTAAAGAACATCCTCCAGCGTTGCATCTACCTATCCGCCCTCGAACCGCTACTGCACAGCGCCCCGCCCAACATTCTCAAGCACGTCGTCAGTCAGTTCTCTAAAGTTTTGCCGCACGACGCAAAAGCGAGGAAGCTGTTTGTGACGAGTGGCGGGTTGAAAAAAATACAGGAAATCAGAGCCGAACCCGGATCCGCGCTGCACGAATACGTGAATGGAATCAATAACTGCTACCCCGAGGAAATAGTCAGGTGGGTGAGATCGTAATAATCGTTCATTGGCTACTTATTCGAAGAACCATAGCTTGTGTAGGGAAGTTCCTTGTGTGACAGCGAATCGTCACTTCAAGAGTTGATGAAGTTAAGCCCAGATGAGTTACACTACGAAATATTTTTTTTAATATCTCAAAAATAATAAGTGAATTTATAAGTAATAAACAAGCAAACATTGGATATTGATTCGATCCAATTAAAAGATTGATATCTGTTTATGTTCACACTTTAAATGTCTTTTTTCATTTCACTCTACCATTCTGTTTATTTTCTCCTTTTAGATATTACTCCCCCGGGTATTCTGAGAAGCTTCTCGATCGCATCGAGCAGTACCAACCGCCGTTAGTTGAATAACTGCGCCTATCTTTAATTTCCTTTTGCTAATTGTAACGGTATAAAAATATAATATAAGTGTATATTCTATTGTGATCTGACTTTTTCCTTGTAAGCAACGAATACAACGTTGGATATGCGCCTGTTAAGAATTGATTTGGACCAGTTATTTGTTCACATTTACGGAACTTACGTTTGTGGATTTTCTCATCTTACGAATAAATTGTTTTACAACCTGTCGAAATATACGGTCTATGAAAAATACATGCAGATAAATACGTGTTTTTGGTTTAAAGTCCAGCATTAACCTTGTGCTTTATAAAATTGTCATAAATTCGTGAGCCTCGGTCGCTTTTGCAGAGCCGGCTGTTTGAAGTGTTTCCTGCACGAAAATTGCTTCACAGTCCATATCTCCTCCTCTTTGCAGACGCTGTAATTCGAGAACGTTCCCATCTCAACGTAACTACCTGATTTCCTATCGAACTCTTCGTCGTCGTCTTCATCAAATGAATTTTTCAGAAAGTTGAGGCTCGGTGGCTTCGTCTCTTTTAATGAGGAACTCCTGGCGTGCGTTACATTTCGCGTTTTTTTCAACATGCCCACGCTCCAACGCTTTTTTGTGTTCACGCGGACTATGAGAGCTTTGTCGTCGATTTGGCAACAGTTGGGTAGATACGCTGGCAGAGTTGAAGCATGAACGCTCTCACTGCCTCTGTACATGCTGTCCAGCTGAAATCGTAGGTAGTGAAAGGGTCTATTGCATTTTCTTATGGTCGCTTAGGCAACACACTTACCCAATCACATCTTCCAATTGTGATTTCTATCAGTTTTGCTAGTACGTGAAACCATCCGCGCATTTCTTTTTCATAGCGAGAGCAGAGGAAAAATTTACGGCCTTCTGATTGGAAGGCTAGGGTGTGTACGTAAACTTCGGGACTGTGCGGATGGTCCTGGATGTGAATTGTAGAATCCTTTGTCACAGGAATCACGCCTAAATATATGACACAGTTTGCATAGCTGTAAGAATTTATGCAGAGTGCTATCAATGTCTAAACACTGAGGATAATATTTAAAAGTCGGTGTTCTGACAACAAAATTCTTATATCTATCAGCGGAAAATCAACAAAGATATGAGAGGAGAATGAGGACTCGAGATTTTTCGATGGAGTTATTTTATGTTTAACATTTTTTACCCATGGTAAAATGTGGTTTAATGGGACAATCTTTCGGCTAAAAGCTAGGTTTACTCGCATGTAAATTCAACAGGATTTTCGAAAGCTTTTAAGTGATGAAACTTCCTCGCTGCATCTGCTGTTTGGACATAAAATTTGAGAAGGTTTGACGTTACTACCACTATATTTTATTTGAGGTTTGACGTTACTACCACTATATTTTATTTGAGAAGGTTTGACGTTACTACCACTATATTTTATTTGAGAAGGTTTGACGTCACTACCACTATATTTTATTTGAGAAGGTTTGACGTCACTACCACTATATTTTATTATTATTGAATTATTATCATCGGTTTATAGTCCATGATTAGTCCATGCAAGCATGGGATATTGGAGTTGGTTTTTTCAAGCATTTCTAAGCATTCTCTGTACTACAAAAAGGATCATTGTGAAAAAGCTCGATCGGCATATTGCTGGTGTTTTAAATTTCATGCTTTCTTCAAGCTAATAAATGAAGTTGGCCTGATTGTTTGAAATAAGAAAATGAGAGACTTTAAAAAAACAAACTAGTATTTATTTATTGTTTTGGTGGGGGGCGTTTATTCAATTAATTAAAGAGAGAGGCGTTAATTATAAAACAACATTTCTACTTAGCGAGCGTACACTGTTTATAAATAAATATTTGTAGTATTTTTACTTACGAATTGGTTTTCGTTTTTTCAGGAAATCTAACTTGCTATCCCAGTACCCAACATAAAACTCATTAAGTTCGCTAAACAAAGTTTTTCCTTTTTTCGACTGCATCTCAAAGCCAGATTTCAACGATCCCTGGCAGTTTATGGCTGTCAACACAAAGTAGCGAGTATACCATGACGAGTCTCGATGCATTTGATCTGTGGGCGGCGACTTCATGAACCAATCCTCCAGCAGTATACTCACATCTTTTAGCTCCGTATAGCAATCAGACATCGCTAGTTTGTTTTTCAGTTCAACTTGAGCTTTCAGCTCTCTTTAACAAAAAAACTTTATTTTAATGCGATTTGGATTTATGAAACCATTGTTGTCATTTGCATTGTTTTGATTGAGCATTGTTATTGCATACTCGCTCGCATTTCCAGCAGGAGGGAGTTATTATAAAGGAGGAAATCACGTGGCCACCAACGTGCAAAAATGTTCGACACACACTATCGTTTTCGTAAAGTGAATAAAAATATTACACCTCAGAATCATATTTTTTTCTAAAAAGTGTTCTTACTGCAGTAGTTTGGAAAAGACCCCCGGATTTTCAATTTCCATGACGTCACTGACGTAGTTGTTGCTAGAAATCCTACAGTAAAAACATCGTTTATGCCAAATCAAAGCTGCAATCTTTGTTTCCCACTAACACAAGTAGCTGCTTCCTTGTAACGCGAATAAAAACGAAAGGTGTAACGTTCATATGTTTTATATATATATCCCATATATTATTTACATACCATATCAATCCTCGCACATTGATAAAGGTATGCAAAATTAAGAACGCTTGCTTGATTTGCAAGCGTGAAATGAAGTTGTTGTTGATGTAAAAGAAAGAAGCATGTGTTCCTTGCATGCATCGCGCAGTGTTGGTCTTAATAACGAGAATACATCACGGATGTTGCTGTTGTTGTGGAGAAGACCTCTTGTAGGAAACCCCTTGATGTGAAACTCTTCAACTGAATTGATTCTGATTGGACAATACATTTTCTTTTGTTACATTTTTCTTAAGAAACTGATCCAGCATGCGTTGGAGAAAAGAGAAAGAGAGAGTTTTATATTTTGTGTGAGCGAGGAAGTTTATATTTTATGTGTTGACGGAAGAAAGAAAGAAATTATAAAAAGTTAACCCGCGTCCTTCATCTTTTAGTTTGTGGAATAAAGTTTTACGATTACACATGTTTTCACAAATTATTGGCGCGGCCCGATGAGGGACATAAAGTTAGATATTTTATGGTTTGGTATTTATTACACGGCGATCGGTTGTTGATATTTTAGACTTGAACACGCGGTTTGTATTTCGGTTCAGGGTTATTCTTACTTTGATTATTGTATCGGTTTGGATTTCGGATTTGCGGTCGGCTAAATTTTCATATTGATTCATTCATTTGATAATTTTTGTTTGTCTATTACACAGTTACATAGTCTAAGTATGGCCTTTTAGGATTCTTATAAAGCGACAGAAGCACGTGTTCGAGGAACCAGAAAAACTTATTTAGGGAACATTTCAAATCAAGAACGGACTATATTAGAACTTGTTGATAGTGATATTCCAGAGAAAACTTTATTAACTGCATCAAAAAACAGTATAATCAAAAAAATGGACAAAGTAAAAGCGCTTAATGATAATATTATCGATCTTTTAAACGGCGAGGAAATGGAATAAGAACTTGATGAATGTCTTTTGCGAGCTGATAACTTTCATGAATTGTTAGCTAAAATAGATTCGTGTTTAAACAAAAACAATATCGTGGACACTGCTGTTCATTCTACTGTTCAAAACATTTTTTTAGACTCATCGAAGAGCGATTTTTCTACTGTTAAAGTAAAACTGCCTCAAATAGCTAAATTTGACGGCGATATTACAAATTGGCAATCGTTTTGAGAACAATTTGACTCGGCTATAAACTCAAACGATAATATTAGTGACGTTAATAAATTCACATAGTTACAATCATATTTATGCGACGAAGCAAAAACTTCCGTTTCAGGGCTTTCCCCTACGTCTGCTAATTACAAAGAGGCGATCGACATTTTAAAACAACGTTACGGAAATACTCAAGTTTTAATCAGCTCATATATGAAAAAATTTGTTCTACTGCCAAAAATAAACAATGATAATGATTTTAAAGGTTTACGGAAATTACTCGATCAAGTAGAATCCAGTGTCAGAAACTTACGTTCATTGAAAATAGAAATAAACAGTTACGGTGCATTATTAGTCCTCTTGTTAACGAAAAACTACCGAACGATATCCGTGTAAACATTGCTAAAAACTTTGAAAATGAAATTTGGGACATAACATTTATGATAAATTTTCTTAAAAAAGAAGTCGAAGCTAAAGAAAGATAATTTGCAATCGGTACTTCTTTTGGTGTCAGGAAATAAACTCCCGGAAAAATACCCCCCGGAAATATACCCCCCGGAGAATTACCCCCTGGAAAAATACCCCCCGGAAATATACCCCTTGTACAATAAACCTCCGGAAATATACCCCCCGTACAATAAACCCCCCGGAAATAAACCCTCCCGGAAAAATACCCCTGTACAATAAACTCTCATGAGCTACCTATGGTATACCAATAAACTGCTAATAACGAGCAGTTTCTTTTATTTGATAATGGTTTTGGGGATGACAACCGAATCTTCATTTTTGCATCAAATCAAGCTATTCAGCTCCTCGCTAATTCCGAGGATTGGATCGGTGATGGAACTTTCAAAGTCTGTCAGACATATTTTTTCAATTATATACTATTCATGCTAGGATCAATCAGCGAATCATACCCTGTGTATATATGCTTTACTACCAAATAAAACTCGACAAACTTACGAAAGACTTTTACTTGAGGTATCAAATCAAGTTCTAGCGGTTGGAAATCTTCCTTTGACCTTCCTCGTTGATTTTGAGATAGCAGCTATGAACGCTGTCACTACCATGACTTTGCAAATGCAAAGAAGAATAACTTCCGTAATTTTGACTATTAAAACTTAGTGAAGTTTTATGTGAAAGAAGAAGCCATCCTCGGCATGATATAAGAAGTCCAAATTCTAATTCGTAATAATTACGGAGTTATTGTCCCACACGGCAACCCCACTTTTTACATATAACCGTCACTACTCTCGACCCCATAACCTAAATCCTAAAATTAATAGCACTTTTGAGGTCTTCTATATGTAGCTAAAAAGTCATATAAAAATCCACTTGATATCGTTAAAAAAGTTAGAATCTTTTTTACTTATAGAGCCCTAACCTCAAAAATAAAGAATATTTTTAAAATGTCTTTACAGCCCCACATCTGGCTTAATGCAAGGTATCTTCACTATAAAAATAGTTTTCCAGGGGTTTGGAATGACGGAGTTATCAAGTGATGACTATTTAGAACCAAAACTGGTCACGTGGTACGCTAACCACAAGATTTTGTTTGATTTTTTAAACGCTATTATTGGTCTTATATTGTCTCCTAAATATCCCCGAAATTTTAGCGCGATACGACCATTTTGAAAGAAAAACTTTTTGAGAGTACATCCGATTTCAGTCAAAGGTAATCTATATTCAGTTTTACCACTGACTTAGGAACTTAGGATTCGACCTTATAAATGCATAACTCAATGAATAATCAAGGTACTGAGTTGAAATTTTCAACGAAGATTGGAAATATAATATCAATCTGAAGTATATGACAATTATTCTTAAAATTTGGATATAGTGGCTTGCGCATGCGTAAACCTAAATTAAATATATAGAGCCCTACTGAAGGTTATAAGAAACGAGACTTTGCATGTGAATGGGCAAATGATGGGGCTAACTAGATAGATAAAAAAAATTGGAAAAAGTTACGGCAACCGAAAAAAAATCAAAAAATTTAATACGCATGCGTTTAATTCCCGGAATTCCCAACTTTTTTCGAAAGTAATTCCACTATAAGCTAAAGCCATAATATAAGCAACATTTCCCACAAAGGTTTACAGGTATCATATTTCCTTAACGAAATATGCGCAAAACCATCTGCGCATGCGTGTGCAATATCTGACAATGATGTGAAAATGAATTTGTACTTTTTGTCAATGAACCCTTGTCCTTAAGTTATAGGCAAATTATGAAAGGATTCCGTCAAGTAGTTAAGGAGATCTAAGAAGCTCGAAACTAACCCTAACCCTAACCCTTCGATCTTTTTCCAATTTTTTGAGTATAAGGAATGTTGCCAACCCTAGTATATTAGATTATCACTCCAAATTTTGAATGGTGATTGAAAATAATCATATCTATCAGAATGATCTGGTTACAAATCTCAAAATCCACCTTTAAATCGTCCATAGATCGTTCTAATTAAGATTACTTAAAACAAATTTTTGTGTATGGACAGCTATGCTATTGTGTCACCGGTCAATAAACAAAACGTTCCGAAAATACTACGGTATCTAAGGGAAATAACACGTAACTAAGAAAAAACAGGTCTCGAATGCGTATAAATTCCACATTATTAACTTTTTTCACAGTTTTATTCCAGAAAATCTTACCAAAATAGACAAAGCTTCTTGGTACAAAATTCCAGATTCTCATCGTAAGTATCTCGCAAATTCGGTTTTGCGCATGCGCAGCTCAAAATGTTTCAAAAGTTATCATTCACAAGTCCTCTGGATTCTAATTTATTATAGGTTATATGAGTCTAAACGCAACAGTAATAACGTTCTAATATTATTTAACCACCACTTGATTGATTCGCAAATTTAAAAAACGTTAACAGAATTTTAAAAAACGAAAAACAAAATTGTTTCGAAAATTAATAAAATTTAAAAAAATGAAAAACAATATTGTTTCGAATCGTCAATTCCGAAACGGCCAGTTTCGGACCTGCCGTGTCGAAACTGGCCGTTTCGAAATTGACGATTCGAAACTGACGGTTCGAAACAATATCAAAGGATTTTTCAAACTTTTATTAATTTTCGAAACAATTTTGTTTTACGTTATTAAACGTTCATGTGACGGGCTTGTGTGTATTTGTTCAATATAAATTTTGTGATGAGCTCTCTGATATGAAAGATAATTAAATAAAATGTTAAGTATTGAAGTGCAGAGACACGATAGCGAAAAGAAATGCTCTATTATCTACTCTATTTCTTATAGACCTCCAAATAAACAGTCTAAATCTATTTATTCAATTCTCTCCGGACATTTTAAAAGCTGCGATAAAAAAGCAATTTATTTTGTTGGCGACTTCAATGTGAATTGTTTCAATTACGCAACAGACACCAAGGTAAATTGCTTTCTACACATATTATTCTCCTACGCCATGTGTAATCACGCGTGCAACCACAAAAACATCTGTAAATTGTATATTTCATTCAGAACCATTTTACAATTTCTTCTATAAATAATAAACCTCTATATGAAACAAAAATTAGTAGAACAGCTATCTTTACATATGTGTGAGACTCAGAGTGAAACAGTAGCATAAATTTGTAACAATGCCGAAATTCCCTAATACACATTATTCCATAAATTTCTGTACTCTTACAATAACCATAAAAACAAAACAAATAGAATAGAAAGTCTCATATGCACGCATTTTGCTTTATAAAAAAAAGGATTCTAATCATAAATGAAAAATATTTTAATATTGTTTCGAGCCATCAGTTTCGAATTGTCAACTTCAAAACGGCCAGTTTCGAAACGTAGTGGAATCTTGGGTGTACAGACGTTTCGAAACTGCCGATTAATAAAACTGGTTGTTATTTTGATCTTTTCTGGTGGATTAGTGTATAAAAGGTTGTAAATATTTCAAGTTAGTCAGTCTGCTTCATTAGAGTCTGTCACCATAGCAATCGTCATAGAGTTTACAACGACAGAAAGGGGAAATCGTCAACTCACTCGAAATGGTTACCTATATGTTTTTAAAAAAATGCTTGCAAACGAGGTGAAATGTTTCGAATGCGTTTTACGACGAAAAGGTGGCCAGTGTAAGGCATTAATAAAACTGGACGAAAATGACTTAGTTGTTGGGGAAGTCAATGAACACACACACGCTCCGTCCCAAACCCAAATGGAGGTAGTCAAAATCAAGGCTGGTATAAAAAGAAAAGCGGAGACCACAGGAAATGCTCCGCAGCAAATTCTCGGTACCGAACTGAGAAACATTTCAGAAGATGCTGCTGCTAACTTGCCTTCTGTTTCGATAATGAGGAGGAACATGCGGAAAGCTCGAGAAGAAAACAATATCCCTCCAAATCCGTTGACACGCGAGGAGATACCGATTCTACCGCAACGTTATCAGAACACAGCAGTCGGCAAACCATTTCTCATTTATGACAGTGGTTTAGGAAACCAAGAAAGAATTTTCATCTTTGCTTCGGAACAAGGTCTACAGTTGCTAAGAGAATCTGAGCATTGGTATGCTGACGGAACTTTCAAAGTTTGTCCGGACGTTTTTTATCAGTTGTATACTATTCATGCTCAAAAAAATGGACAGATTTTTCCGGGAGCATTTTGTTTGTTACCGAACAAGACAGAGATGACCTATAGACGAATGTTCCAGCAACTCTTCAATCGTATAGAGTACAATAATTTGCAAGATATTTTTGTAGATTTTGAAAAAGCTGCTATCAACGCCATTCAACATTTCAACGACAACATCGAAATAAAAGGTTGTTTTTACCACCTATGCTCCAATATTTGGAAAAAAATCCAACAGACTGGTCAACAAGAAAGACACAGCAATGATCAGGAGTTCGCTTTACACGCCCGAATGCTTTGTGCGATTGCTTTCCTACCGTCAGACGATGTTGTCCGCGGGTTTGAGGAATTAAATGATCATGTTAGGAACCTTTACGATGAAGAAATGGATGGTCTGTTTGAATACTTCGAAGATACATATATCGGTCGGTATCGAAGGAATGCTGCAAGACGCCCACCTTTGTTCTCTATTGAACTATGGAACATGTTCCATAGAACATTCGACGAACTCCAGAGAACAAACAACGTTGTAGAAGGGTGGCACAGACGATTTCAAGGACAGGTATCATTGTGTCATCCAGTATTTTGGAAATTCTTGCAGCTTCTGCAGAATGAAGAAAGCTTGATTCGTGTCAAGATTCTTCAAAATCTCGCTGGACATCCGTCACCTGTTCAAAGACGGCGATACCTGGATTGTAATCGCCGGATTCTTGTCATTGTTGATGATTATCACAACAGAGACACATACCAATATCTATGAGCGATTGCTCATTGCTCTTAGCTTTTGAAGATTTTACGATTGTATGTACATTTTATGTTTGAATAATGATTTATATCCTCATTAGAATACTAACTACTGAAAAGAAAAAATTGAATAAACCCCCTATTTATAATAAAACCAGTTATCCAAAGAAATCCTCAAGTAGAGCAACAGGAAAGAAAAGATGAATAGGACCTCTCAACACTTTTTCCACTTTAGGGCGAAATAAGTTCCAGGAACAAAATTTTATTTTTAAAATAAGTATTTATTTTAACTTATATTTGTTTTCGTAATTATTATAAACCATTTCGACAAAACGCCGCGGTGAAGAAAGAGTTTATCAAAGCGCGGCGTTTATCAGAGTAAATACGGCATTCCAGTGACCAGTAAAGTCCTTCCGACCCGGGGGAATTTGGTCGGTGGGAATTCACCGGGGGGAGGGATTCACCAGGAGGGAATTTGATCGGGGAATTCACCAGGGGGGGAATTTGATCGGGGGAAATTCACCAGGGGGGATTTGATCGGGGGGAATTCTCCGGACAGCGTTTCAGTACTGTAGTATTGTTTCCAAACTGTGACGTAACAATCGAATGTTTGTGCACACCTGTAATTTGCTCGGATGTAACTAATGAAAACCCCAGACTAGTTTCTACAAGTTATGGTCACCTTAAAAATTTAAAGCTTGCAGATTTCTCTTCCGATGGAAATAAATCGATTGATGTTTTAATCGGCGCTTATTACTACTATCGGTTTATAGACAATAAAATCATTCGAGGGAAATCCGATGAGCCAGTTGCTTTATCATCATGTTTCGGATGGATTCTAAGCGGTTTTTATGAATCTTCATCGTGTGTTAATTTCAACTCTACTCACATACTGCGCTGCAATACTGAACAAACGATTTTAAACAATTCATCTCTTGATTTATCAATGATCAATTTATTTAACAATGACTTTGATTCAGAATTAGTCGAACAAAACAAAACAAAAGATGATTATTTGCACTTACTTTCGGAAAATCTATCGTTTAATGGTTCTCGGTACAAAACAAAATTACCATTTACAGAAAATCCAGATGTTTTACCTGATAATTACAGTTGACTCTCTCTCTAATTCGAATCCCAAGGGGAAAATATTTTGTTCGAATTATAGAGAGATTCGAATAGTAGAAAGTCTCTCTTATTCGAATTTTTAGATTTAAAGGGTGAAAATTCGAATTAGAGAGAGAAATCGGAATTTTTGAAAAATTGAGAAAAATCATAAAGGTGAAAAATAAAAAAGAATGATCGAGTTTTCTTTCATAGCTACTTTTTTCCAGGTGGAAAGAGTATAGGCGGGATACCAAAGATTGTGTCACTTCTTTATTGGACGTCCCTTTCTCTAACTCCAATAAAGCTTTATACTTTGTCTCAAGCTTTCGGACTATATGGAGTCGTTTAGCCATTTTGAACGAGAAATAAGACGCAGTTCATCAAACCATATAAAGTCACAAGAAATTTGATCAAACTTCATACAAAAGACGTGTATTTACAAAAAATCAAAACATTCGAACAGAAATGAATTTTGAAAAAAACATTTGAAAGTGTTAACGGTTAGTTTACACTCCGAAAATTCGAATTACAGAGAGGATTTTGCTGAGGGGACCTGAAAAAGTTTTCGAATTATAGAGGTTTTCAAATTACAGAAATTCGAATAATAGAAAGTAAATTATAAGAGTTTCTTAAGGAAAATTGACGGTGACTTAGAATTTGTTCGAATTATAGAAAGTTCGAGTCGACTGTATTCTCTTTCGAAAAAACGGACCTTTCAGTTTCACTTTCAGTTTCACTAAGAAACGATCAACCGTTATTACACTAATATGACGCAATTATTAAGGAATACGTAAAAGACGGTATTTTAGAAGAGGTCCCAGACCAGCGAATAAACAGCTCAGTACATTATTTGCCGCACCGTCCAGTTGTTAGGGAAGATCGCGAGACAACGAAAGTCAGAATCGTTTTCGATGCTTCAGTGAAATATCAAAATCAGCATTCACTAAATGACATATTAGATCCAGGTACATGTTTGTTGCCATATTTATTCCACATTTGTTACGTTTTCGTCTTGGAAAAATTGCTCTTGTTGCGGATATTAAAAAAGCGTTCTTAGAAATCCTTATTAACGAAGAACACCGTGATTATTTAAGGTTGTTATGGTTTAAAAATATTAACAGTTATTCTCCGGATATTAGAGTATTGCGATTTACAAGATTGGTGTTTGGTCTTACACAAAGTCCTTTTATCCTGAACGGTACCGCCGTTAAACTTCATCTCGAAAAATATTTTGATCAATCAGAAATTCGCGATTTTATACTTAAACTTTTAAAAGAACTCTATGTTGATGATGTCACTGTTAGTTTTAATGATAATAAAGAAGCCGTTTCTTTTTATGAAGTATCCAAGGCTTCTCTGAGTAGCGGAAGTTTTCAGTTACGTAAATGGGCGACTAACGATAAAATTCTTCAAGAGCATATCGATGCAAACGAAATCGACACCGATACGAGGTCTGAGGATGGCTATCGTAAAGTATTAGGAATTTCCAGGTCAACGTTTACCGATGAATTTGTGTTTAGTTTCGACAATATAATCGATCTTGAGTTACAGTTACCGCCAACGAAACGAAATATTCTCAAGATCAGTGCAACATTATTCGATCCATTGGGTTTAACATCGCCAATAACATTACAACCAAAACTTATTTTCAAACAGTTATGTATGGAAAGATGCGATTGGGACACACATATAGACGGAAATTTATTAAAACGCTGGGAAAAATTTATTTGCAATTTGAAATAGACTAATCCCTCTATAATTTTCAGGAAGTGATAGGTTCCCTTTCTTTGGAGTCGGGACAATTTCGGATCTGGACCACGCCGTAGGTTTTCGACCATTGAATGTTTCATTGCAGAATTGCAGCAAGATGGGCCTAAGGCTAGGAAGACTCCATGTTTTGATACCTTAACCATCAAGGCCTGGAGCTTTTCCTTTGTTGAAATTTCGCAATACAGTGTCAAGTTTATCAAGGGTAAAGTTGGTTATGCAAATAGTTTCACTTTTTTCGAATACTGGTTGTATTGGGGTATCAATAACTGAGTTTATATTGGGTGTTCTGAGAAGGTCTTCGAAATAGGACTTCCATTCGGTTTTCAAGTCCTCCCCCTGAATCCTCTGAGTTTTTACGCTTTTACCCGATAGGTGTTTGACTAGTTTCCATGGGTCACGAGCTTGATTATGCGATTCGAAATTTGATAGAATATCGTTAAAGAGATTGTTTTCTGCGATATCATAATTCTTGCGTAGTTCTGCTTGCGCGTGGACGACGCTATCACCTGTTTTTATTACTTTTTCACGTGAATTTCTTACCTCTGGTTCATCACGAACGCTCAAAGAAAGTTTTTGTTTTGGCGGAAGCAGATCAATTCCAACACGAGTACAAATTGATACCAATTTATCAAAAGATTTCTCAGTGTATTTGTTCCATTTCTCAGATATAGCATCATTTACCGATTTTCGAAGTGTTTGTGACAATTAAATTATGCTGCAATGCAAAGTCACCGATGATGAAAGCTATTTGAAGCTATATGAAAGCACCGTTTCTATTTTGAACATCGTGATACGAGAAACGTGTACATAGATGGGCATTTAAGTCACCTCCGATGATTATGAAAGCATGCTGAGGTATTGCTGAAACAGCATTACTTAATTGTTGGTAGAACAGCTCAACATCCGTGTCAGGTGACACGTTTGTAGGAGAGTAACATGAAATAATGTAGGTTTTCGGGTTTCCCTTTAGAACTACAACGAGAATACGATCTGATATTTTAATTACTTCTGTTAGATTCGTAAGGGCATCTGATCGAACAACTATACCAACTCCTCCAACAGACGCTTGTATTCTGTTTCTCGTTGCTGATGCGGTAATAAGTGTCGATTTACCTAACGTACTATGAAGTAGCTCACAAGCGTGCACCTTACGATGCTCCTGGAGACAAACGATATCATAGTCGTAGTCCTCGATGTGCTTCGTAAACTCTTCTTTCAAACATAATGACGATAAGGATCTAACATTAAGTTGACCAACGCAAAATGGACGTGATGGTCTGCAGAATCCAGTTTTATGTTTCGAATTTGTTATATTTAACATAGTGTTGTCGATTAGCTGGTACTAATATGGGGGCGCTGATCCTCCACACCGGGTTTAAGAAAAAGTGGCCTTCTTTTCTAAAATTTAACTAAATAATTTCCAACATTTGTGAAAGGAAAATATTAGTAAAAAAACACTAGATAACAAAGATGACTTTTAATTATCGTCGTTGGAGGGAGCCAAGCAATTACGATTTGAGCAAATTACCAATTAAAGTAGGTAAATACTTTCTACACACTAGCTCGTTCTACTCTGGCGAGTAAAACTCGAATTTCGAGTTTTGTAAATAGAAAATCAAGCATCATCAAGCAGAAACACTAGAATCATACAAACATGCGACAACAAAATTGTAGAAAGAAAAAAAGATGAAAGGCGTCGATGTTAACAAAAATCCTTTGTTTGTCATAATATATGACAGCTTGAAGATATCAATTATAATGGCAATTATTATTGCCAAGGCCATATCGATTCGGTTGCATGTTTGAAGAATTTCGCGTAGCAAAACTTTTGTTACAAGAGGTTAAAAGATTTGGTGACAAAAGAAGCAGCAAAGTATACTTTATAGAAGGAGTTTTAACCCTACCATACACAAGCGATTTTTGTCGCTGACTTGCGCGTTCTTCCCAGACGTCTTCCCTTCGTGTTGTAAATTTTGGGCGGTAAACATTATTCCGCTCATACTGACAACAGAATTGCACTTTTTATTCCCTTGAGAAAATATGTACGAAAATATATTAAATAGATAATGGTGGTAAAATCTTTTTTTAAACACGCTCCGGAAGCGAATAAAGAGGGAAGCGTACACTCAGAAAGTATGGTACTATTGGTACTTCACATCAGCATGCAACTTAATTGATTTACATAAGGATCTTCGAGTTTGCCGTTTTATGACCCTGAATCTAGTCAAATGTTTGTAGTGTTAGCCGTTAGCAATTTTCTATCACTCCAAGTTAAATAATTATAATCAGTCTAAAACTATCATATGGTTGTTCCCTCTCTTTCCGCTAAGGATTTTTTACATTTTAACTCGAATTCAAACTCAATTTTAACTTCTTGACCCATTTGCGAGAAAAGCCTTTATTTGTGAAATATTTTATAATGAATGATTCGCAGGCATAATCATCGAGAAATACTTCTTTTCCTCGTGAAAATTATTCTTACCGAAAATTAACTAACTTATTTCATAAATTGCAGTATTATAATTGCTTAAGAATTTTGAACATTAATTGTCTAACAGAGAAGGTTGAAGATGTATTAGGTCGGGAGTAGAGTTTGATAATGAAAGAGGCCCAAGAAGCTTTTAATCATTTCGAAAGCAATGTTATTTATTCGATGCTGATATTTCGACCTACATCTGTGCAGTAGGGCATCTTCAGAGTGGTTACATAGATAAATTAAATTGTGTTTAAAAGTGTCGTAAAATAACGAGAGGTTAATTGTGAGAAAATGACGCGTTGAGGTGTCGAAGGTTAATTAAAAAGTTTAAGATTCGCGCTTTTTTGTGGACTTTAGGTTGGGTTTGTAGGTTTTAATGAGTACGGTTATTTTATTCGTTCTTCTAACTTTTTATTATAGAAAGGCTATTGTGGCAACTAAAGCAAGACTTCATAGGCATTTTATATTTATATTGTCCCTTCGAAGTTGGCCGTTGCTACAAATATCAAAATTGGACTGAAAAAAAAATCTGCAGGAAATATTGGTATTAAGAAAGTATTGTTGGATATTTTAATTTCTTACTTTACCAAAAACTATTAAACTTACTATATTCATTTTTGTTGCAAAAAACTATCAAAATAAACAACAGCGATGGGATATTTCAAATAAAAGGCTTCTGCGTACAGATATATTTCTTTACAATATTTCTAAATCAACAAACATTTACATTTTCTGCAACTTTATTCATCATGGGGCGTAGTTGTAGTCAGGGAGCTAATGACACAAAAAAATAGGAAACAGTGCAAAGTCTGCGGACATTTAAATAACCCAAAAATCTTGAAGTTCATACAAAAGTAATACTAAAAATCTTTACCGGACATCAATATATCCTTTATAGGCCAAGCACCAAAGAAAAACAAATAAACTCTTTCATCACTCGTCCACCATTTTATTGGAATTATTATTATTATTATTATTATTATTATGAATATTTCGACAGGATATATACATTTCAGTATTAAAATTATATACTGCTATTAACATGTGTCCTGTGAATTACTTCGAAGAAACGTTCGAAAGTATAAAACGCATGCATCTCATCCCGGGGGTTAATGCTAACAGACTATATATGAAAATGAACCCGTTGTTAAAATAATTTTAAATAAATTTCTTTATATAGGTACCTGAAATATAGAAAGCGTGTTTTATTTTATTTTATTTTGTAAAACAATATAATTTAATACGAAATAAACCCAGTGTCGGATTAACTAAGTGCGGGGCCTGTAGCAGTAACTAAGTGCGGGGCCTGTAGCAGATTGATTTGATATACAGATAATGACCGGGAAGTAATTGAATATTTTATAGATTTGATCTACATTCTACAACAACAAAAGTCTAATGTAATGTTTTATTTGCAAGGAGAAATATAAAGCTTCAACAATATCATTCAAAAGTCTTTTGACGCATTTTGATCTCTGCAAATTTGGCAATTATTTCAGATGAGTTCAGTGACTTAAGAACGTCATTTTCAATATTCAAAAGAGTTAAATAGTGTAGCCGCTCTTTCCCCATCGTGCTTCGCAGAAAGTTTTTAATCAACTTCAATTTTGAAAATGATCTCTCTCCAGTACAATTAGTTACCATCATACATAGATAAATGCGTAACAAATTGTCAATGTTAGGAAACGTGGTGTCAATATTGTTTTCTTTAATCAAAATGAAATAGTTGAGTTCTGGGGAGGAGCAATCAATAGCAATGTGCTTTACGAATTCTGAAAACTGAGGTAGTTCATCTTTCAATCCGTCTTCCAAATCCTGGGGATATGCTTCTAAAAGTCTGTCAGCACTTTCTTGGATCTGCGCAGGTGTTAGGTCATGCAAATTTCGCAAAAAACTAAACCGTGTGTTCAATTGGGTGTATGCCTTGCGACGTTGCTCCAGCGCAGATAGTAGGCTGTCCAATACTGCAAAGAAAAATTCCACCCGGAATCTGTCGTTAGGTAATTGATTATCCATTGCATCTGGAACTGAACCGCCACTGCCTGCATCCTCATCGCGCCTTCGATTTCGGACAATTCTTCTTGTTCTTGTTGGTCGGTAATCCGGCACTTGAGTCAGTTTCTGCGCCTCTGACTCAAACTTAGCGAATTGTGCTCTGAACGTCTGTAGAGATCCTGCCAAAGAGGCACACAACGCTGAAGCAATGTTGAGATTTTGCTGATTTGCTTGAAGAGAGGCTTGAGTTGCCTGGAAGCGCTCGAGTACGCTATTCCAAAAAACCAATAAGATTCCAGTTTCGAGCAACTCCATTTGCTCGAGGAGTCCATTTGCCTGCTGTCGACATTCGGCCTTTTGCTCTTGGTCATTCGCAAGTTTCTCCAGTGCCTCCTTTATGAAAGGAAAACGTTCTTTAATAACCTTAATGGCATCAGCTCTTGCGGACCATCGTGTTGCAGAGAGCCTTTTTAGCACTCCACCACTTGATCGCTCCAGAACGGACCACCGGTGTGTTGAAGCAGCAAAGAATACATAGATATTTTCAACGAAGTCAAAGAACTGAACTGTTTCTGGACACGATTGTGCAGCGCATACACCAACTAAATTCAACGAATGAGCATAGCATGGAACATATTCTGCAACAGCACCAAATTTTTTTTTGACAAGTGCCTGTACTCCGTTATATTTTCCGCTCATGTTGGACGCGTTGTCATAACTCTGTCCACGGCAATCGGCAAGATTGATACCCTTCTCACTGGTATACAGTACCAGGCTGTCGAAAATCTGCTGAGCGGTATGGCTCTCCATTGGCAGAAATACCAGAAACCTTTCCACGGGTCCTGTTTGCTTGACATTTGCTTGACCTTACTGTGAAACAAAGCTGGTCCGTGTGAGCAATGTCCGGGGTTGAATCTAGTGATATGGAAAAGTATTTAGCTTCTTTCAGTTCACTGACGATTACATCTTCAGCTGCTTTTCCCAATATTTTGACTACCTCTTCGCAAATGGTCTTTGATAAGTAGGAAGTGTGCCCTTTTCCACGATTTGCATGCATCTTGATGTGTTGGCACAAGAATGGATCTACAGTTGCAATAAGCTCCAACAGTCCCAAATAGTTTCCGTTGTCAGGAGACCCTACTGTTTCATCTGTTCCTCTGAAGGCCAACCCTCTTTCACACAAGAACTTTATGACATTTATGATTCTCTCCAGTAGGGAACCCCAGTATTTCTTCTCGTCCTCAAGTTGTTTCGTCAGGGCGACATCAATTTTTTCTCCATCTTTTCGGAGATTGATCAGGTACAGGACCCCAGTTTTATGCATCGAACTTAACTCGTGTCTCTGAATGAGCAGCTGTGCATTCTTCCAGGCATTGAAACCTTCACAAAATACGTTCAATTCAGTGTTTGATGAGGCTGCTAGTTTGCAGGTAAAACAGTACAGTTTGCCTTTGGTCTCGCTGTAGCATAACCACTCCCTAAGCCGCTTTTCATTTGTGGTTTTATGCACATGAGTAAAATATTGCTTTTTGCAAAATCTATTGTAACCTTCAGCCTCATAGAATCTTCTTGATTTGGTAAAGTCACTGTTCATGTGTTGACATTCTGAGCTGCCTCTTGCAGCCCAATTTTTTTTTTGTTCATATGTAAGAATTAAAGGCCACTCCCCCAAGTCATTGGATTGAGCTGCCAGATCTACAACGATAGGTGTTGGTGAGTAGCAAAGCTGTTGAGTTTCCATTGCCTCGGTTGGTTCCTGTTGTTCTTGCTCGGTAGTACTTGAGCTTGAGCAAGGCTGCTGAAGTTCCAGCATACTAGCATCATCATGAGTAGTTGAGCCAACAGCAGATGGTGACGTAGTAGAAAAAAGTTGTGAGCTTAGGCATTTTTTGCAGAAATTTCTGTTGCCGTTCTGATGCCTCTCTCTTTCTTCTAGCTTTCTCTGCTCCGGAAAGATATTTCCTTCCCATATCTCTGTCTCGTGAAGTCATTGTGAAGTCAGTCTGAAAATGAAAAGCTAAACATTACATTAGAGTTAGCAGTAATATTGAACTAAATTAAATTTACACTGAATCAACTATTACAATCAGTTTACAGTTCGTCTGACAACATTAACCTAAAGTACAACAGATGAAAAAAGGTAGCAGGAATCTAACTCACTCAATGATATGCAATCGAAAACAACCATGGGGCCTATAGTACCCCCTCCCAACAACTTTTAAATCCAAAAACTAAAAACGTAAATTGGGTGCTGGCTAGCTAACTTTACAAATTACCAGTACCAACTACAGTATGTTCGACATTTTTTGGCAAAAAAATGTTTTGCTCACCAAGCGCGGGGCCCGTAGCAGCTGTTACATCTGCTACTATGTTAATCCGGCCCTGAATAAACCCCCTGACGTTCCAATGTTTATCATTACGCAATGCAAATAATGAGCGGAAAATTAAAAAAAAGAGGAAAAATGTTAGTTGAAGGTTGAAAAACTAAAAAATGTCAGCTCAGGGTACGAGTTCTCAAGGTTCTCATCGGTTAAGTTTTTCATCAAGAAAGAAAAAGATCTGCATAATTCACCAACAGCAAATTAATCAATCACTAAAACTCGAAAGTTCACAGAAAAAGCACTGGAAAGAGTAAAATATGCGAGGTAATATATAATTTGTTTTTATCTCGTGGGTTTAATTTTTATTATTATTATTATTGTTGTTGTATTGTATATTAAAGGCATTTCTCCAGGCCCACCGAGAGGGGGAAACAAGGGGGGCAAGGTACCCGGGGCCCATGCTAAATAAGGGCCCATAAATATTTGAAACAATTTTTATCAATGGGCTTAAAAGCTTTAAAATTAAATAATTAAAATAATGATTTGGTCTAATGAGTTGGTAGGCCCATTTCAATAGCCCCCCCCCTACTAAAATATTGTTTTTTGAAAATAACACTCGCGCTGCGCTTTCGTTCTAGGGCCCAACTACACTTCTGCCCCCCTCCCCCCCCCATCCTTTAGTTTTTCTTGGCGGCCCTGCATTTCTCTATAGTTCCTTTATTGTTTTATTTTACCCGTACGAAATTGTGCTATTTCTATTGATTAAAGCAATAAGGCCTAGGTATTTTTTAATTTTTTACTCTAGCCTGGTTCCGCAAAATTATATTTTCTTTTGAACATATGTAGTACCACCATTCGGAAAACCGTTTTTTTCCTTTAGCAAAATACGGAAAGATGACAAAGTAATCAAATTACTCAGCGAAGATAAATCAGGTGTTTGGGAACTACAGTTTCACCAAAAATGCTACGATCAATATACTCACATCAAAACCCTGAAAGATTGGGACAGCAAATAGGCAACAAAGCCGAGGAGCATACCGTCGAAACAACTGGTGAATTGCGAAGAAGTTCATGTCGTAAAAAAGATCGATCAGGTATTTTACATTCGCAGTTGATATCATTTTCAGAAATAATTTGCAATAGAAATCTTCAGAAGACAAAAACTTAGATTAACATTTTGCGGAGTAAATACTACGACGTAAATATTCAAATATAGTTTCGTTGATAAATCCCTTGTATTTTGCCAGGGTTATGCATAATATTAATCCGTGTTTAAAATTACGGTTGTAAGAAGTTATTAAAGATGACCATTCTGTTACTTATTATTACCTTGCACTTTTAGGTAAAGTTATAGCTGATGTCGAATGTTGCGTATGCTACAACCCTTGAAACCTGTGGATTATGAGGCTCTAACAAAATGTGTAATGGAAAGTGCCGCCGTCACTCTCAAGTTATCAACTTCGATGAAAAATAGCAACAAACGTCTCCTTGCTTATGTAACCAGTGTGGATTGGAGAAATATTGTGGCACTTGAGCTGCGTTACCATCGTTCATGTTATAAAGACGTTACTCGAGTGATTAATCGTCATAGCACCGAAACTATCAAAGACGACCGAAAGCTACGCTAAGTTAGTTGAATTTGTCCAATGTTTAGAGAGAGAAAACTGCACAAAAACCGAATATCGCAAAGGTTTATACAACGCGAAATCCACTTTTCCAGTCGAACGCGAAAGATTATTTTACGCGAAATAGATTTAATCGAGCGATTCGCAAAAGTAAATCCCTAAAATTTCGCGTTTTTTTTCCTCGCAAAACTTTCTCTCCGTAAAGTGTACTTCCTTTACTTTTAAATAATCTGAAGCATAATATATTTAAATGTTAGGCGCCTAATCGTTTTTTAGACGTTTATAAAATGTTTATGACGTACACGTTTTTTTTTATAAGAAACCAGTCTTTAAGAAACCGGAGGCTCAGGTTTGCCAAAAATTAAGTAACTCCTAAGAAACTTAGGCTGGCTGAAACCTTTCAAGAGTTTTGAAACTTTTGTTATTCTTATTATATGTATACATAAACAACAACAAATTTGGTCGTGACAAAATAAAAGTACAATTTAAGAAATTTTTGACGGTCAGAAAAGATAAATTTTAAGAAACTTTTGAGTCTCAAAATGACCGAATTTTAAGAAACTCGAGGCTCAGGCCGTTGCTTAGGTTTCTTATAAAAAAAACATGTATTGTGTTAGCTTTCGTTCTTTTGAAACCGAAATATACGTAAATTTGCTTTGAATTGATGACGTCACTAAGCAAACTTTGCTGCCTTGTAACTTCTGATACCATTATTTTTAACAGGTAATGTAAATATTAAATTTGATCTACATCCAATTATCTTTCGAATAGTGTATTTTGTTATCAAAAATGACGTCATAATATTTTATTCCTTTGGCGTGACGTCATTATTTCTTAAAATACCCCTAAACACCCCTGTAAAGAATTTTTTGAAAGCCGGTAAAGATTTTCCTGTTAGTTAGGGTTGGTTTGATGTTTTACAACTACTTTTATTTTGTCCGCAAGTTTTCCAGTATTTTTTGTCATCAGCTCCCTGTCTATTGTGATTGATAGCATAAATGGTGTTGTTTCGACGAATGAATTAAGCTAAAATTAAATCAAAGTATTGTGTCTAAAATTGAAAAGGTTTTATATGCAATCAATGAAATTGTACCTGCTTTTCCCATTGCAAAGTTTGTCAATGTAAACATTCTCCGGTTCAATTTTCCAAAACAACCATCTACAGGAATTGGTGCTGCCAGTTGTGGTGTAGCTGCTATCCTTGCAATTACGGATATATTATCTGGTCAAGTCACATTTCCAACACCACAGTTTATGTGGAAGTTTTTTAAGAGCATGAACGTTCACCGAGTTGAATTACTTTGCAAAATTGTCACTATGGCAATGTCACCTTAAAAAGACAATTATGCAAATATATTAGAGAATTTTATTTATATATGCTATTATTAGGGCAATAATTTAGTAGTTAATCTTGTTGATTCTATATATTATAAAAAAACCAACCTCATCTTTCAATTGTTTTAACTTGTTGCTAGGAAATAACTTAGGTAGTTATTTTGTGATTAGGATGCAAATACAGTAATAAGATTCATTTTGATTAACTTTGCAGAACGCATATATAGCTAGATATAGCTAGCTAAAGTATTTTTAACACATGTTTATGTCATAATCCGGAAATTACAATTTAACTTACGCTATAGACGGAAAAAGCCTACCGTTTTTCCTAATCTTCCATCATTGTTCCTTACTCAGTTTGTTTTCTCACTAACTAACTAGGTAAAAACTCACTCTGTTTTTTCAGAGTCACAAGAACTTTCTTTCTTGTGACTCTGGTTTTTTCTTGCCTCTTTATTTCCATCGCCGCATCATTTATATTTCAGTTTTGTTACTCGAAATAATGACGTCACTGGCACAAGCTAGTGTGTAGAAAGTATTTACCAATAATTGGTAAGATATTCTACTGTGATGGCTGCTCTATTAAAAGTTTCTAGTACTTCATCCTTTAAGTGGTATAGATTGAAAACAACCGTTTTTCAGATGCTTTAAAGGGTTCATTCTTTGTTCTTCAATGAAAATCTCATTTCTATCGTTAATCGCTTGGATAAGATCTATGATAAACAAAGAAGAGAAAGGTAGCAATCTGATGATATAAACTAAAACATCTTGCAACAGTAAACAAACGAATGACTTTTAGAACTAAGTAATTAACCCCCTAGATTAAGTAACATTTCAATTGAATATGGGGGGTTCAAATGTGGGGGGTTCGAATGTCATGACTCAAACTTATGCTGGAAACTTATTAAAAATATCCTTACAACTTCCATAAATACGCATGCGCCAATAACGAAAAAAATTGTCAAGGGTAAACCGATTCCCTGGCTTACCGAAGACATTAAACAGGAAATGAACGATCGTGACGGCCTTCTTCGTAAAGCAAGAAGGACAAAAGATACCAATGACTGGAAATTCTACAAAACAATGAAAAATCGAACAAACAACAATATAAACAGAGCAAAAACAAAGTATCATAGGGATTTGCTTAATGAGAACATTTCAAAACCCGAAAAGTTTTGGAGGCATATCAAAGAACTTTTTCCAACCAAATCTACCAATCAACAATGTCCGAAGAGTTTCGTTATTGACAGTCATCAAACAAGCAACGAAAACGAGATTGCAAATGGCTTTTGTATGTTTTTCCACACAGTCGCTAAAAATCTTAAGGAAAACACAATAAAATTAAAGAACTTTGTATGGCCAATCCCGAAGAAAATCCCTATAAATACTACACATCGATTCAACTTCCGCTATGTATCAGTTCCTGAAGTCACACGCATGTTGAAAAAGCTTAACAGCAAAAAGTTTTCTGGACCAGACCAGATACCAGCTCGCTTAATTAAAGACTGTGCAAATGAACTAGCACCCCCAACCGCCCACCTCATTAATATCATCCTTGAAACTTCGGTAATTCCAAGTGATTTCAAAATCGGACGAGTTTCAGCAATTTACAAAAGTGGTGAAAAATCCCAATTAAATAATTACCGACCCATCACCGTATTACCTATCATCTCAAAAATTATGGAACGATGTGTTTATAACCAGTTAACTGATTACCTAGAGAGAAACAATCTACTCTCGCCTCGTCAATTCGGCTTCCGTAAAGAAAGATCAACCGAATTAGCAGCTACCCTATTCCTATTCTTTACAAATCTGCTACATCAATGAGTCAACCTGTCTACAGTGGAGTTCCTCTCTTGTTTATTTTACACTTCAATGATGCCGAGAAACAACTGATCAAATGTAAAGTAATAACGTATGCTGATGACACCATTATATACTTTCATAGCAACGATATAAATGCTATTGAGAGAATAATTTCTGAAGAATTTACATATCTGTCAACGTGGCTTGTAGAAAATGAACTCGTATTGAACTTAAAGAAAAACAAGACTGAACTAATGATATTAGGTACACAAAAGCGTCTTGCAAAAACAGACCTAGCAAACTTAAACTTAAACGTCGAATTTCAGTCATCACAAGTACGAACGACATCATCTTACAACTACTTGGGTGTCAAAGTTGATCCATCATTGAATTTAGCTGGGCACTTTCAGTCCGTTTATAAAACAGCTTCGAGCAGGCTGAGATTGTTACGTAGAATTCGTCCGTACTTGACAAACTTAGCTGCATTACGTATATATGAAGCGTTTGTACTATCTAAAATCATGTACTGTTCGTTAACCAACTACTTTCATCAAACATACCGACGAGATCTACTATCTTCACTTGAACGTCGTGCAAAGGTTATTATTGTCAACACTGGTGGAAAGTTTCCCTCTATCGAACAGAGGCAGAAGAAGAAAGTAAGCAAGTTCGTACGAAGTTGTATGGATGGTAAAAGGGACAATTTTGTTAACTATTTCGAGAAGATTAGTCATCAAAATCAAACCAGAAACAATAACTGCATGTTACGCGTCCCGAAAGTCAAGCTCGAATCTTCAAAGAAATCTTTTTATTTTTATGGTGTATCTATATACAATAAATTATCTAAGGAAATTAGATCAGAAACTGATTTTAAAGTTTTTACTAAAAAAGTTAATGATTTTTACTTTGCGTAGTAATCTTTTAGTTCAAATCAATGTTCAAATCTACACAGGACTCGTTGGTAGAACAGTTTTTATTATGTATATACATGTATATAGAACTGAAACGAATATCCTGTATAAAGATTATTAATAATAATAATAATAATAATTAAATACGTATAGAGTTAAAAATAGTTTTGCAACAGCGAACTCGCCAATGACTTTTAGCCTTACGATGTATCCCCCTAAAATATAAAGAGACAACCGAAAATCAGGGGGTGAAATTTGTTATTTTAAGTTATATCTTTTAACACTAACTGTTGCAAAATGCTAATGTTTTGTTGCAACTCGTTCATTCAAACAATAATAAATGTAATTTTCGCCTAGCATAATCGGACATCGAGGTTTCAAACGGAAATTGAGCCCGCTCTGTATGTCGCAAATATATTTTCGCGATTTATTGCCAACATAAAATAGATTATTATTTTAATTTGCAAAATGCGAGACGCTGTAGTAAAGTTTTGATTGATAATCCAGTAATTTTTAATTGGATTGATAGATAAAAACAAAATCGTTTATCGTGTGGAAAAGTCTTAAAATTTTGATTGTAGCAACTGCAACAGTTGCTACAGTCTAGATCCGCCCCTGCAATTAAAGTACGATTAGTACATAATGACGTCCAGATCATATCCAGTGTACTCCATTGTAGTCGCTGTAACATTAAGTAAACACCATATGTCTGAAACCACCATCGGTCTGAAACCACCATCGGTCATCCACCATCGGTCTGAAAGAGACTGATTCTGTAAACAACTCTGTGCAAGTATTGGATCTCTTAAAAAGCCAGCTAAGACTAAATATTTGCATAGACGATATTAAAAGTTGTGAAAGACTTGGGACTTTTCAATCCGGTAAAACTCGACCTTTAAGAGTTACTCTTTGTGATTATGGCACAAAAATCTCCATTTTAAAACATAAAAGGATTTTAAAAGAAGTAGATGAAAATATCTATATTAATCAGGACAGGAGCAAAGAAGAAAGAGATCTGTTTAATAAACTTCGAGTTGAAGCTAAACAGAGGGAGGCAGAAGATAGTTCGGGGGAATGGGTCTACAGAGTAAGAGGACCACCGTGGGATCTGTTTGTGAAACAAATAAGAAAAAAGCCCTCTTCAAAATAAAATCTTGGAATAACAAAGCCAGAAGACTAAGGAATTCTCATCCTCCTTTCTCTTTAGCATTTTGTAACATTCGAGGTTTACGAACAAATTTTACGGATGTTGAAGCTTTTTTGTTCGAAAATAAACCGGATGTATTAGCGCTTTGTGAATCTAATCTAAATGCTGGTATATCTTCTAATGATTTCTTTGTTCCTGAATATCTTCCTTTGTTTAGAATGGATTCCTCCATTCATATGCATGGTCTAGCAGTTTATGTTAAGGAAACGTTACCAATATCTAGAGAAATTGACCTGGAAGACCCCGACCAACCTTTCATGTGTTTTCGTTTGTCTCTTCTTCATTCAACTAGTTTTCTATTTTTCCTCTATCGCTCTCCATCTTCCCAAGACTGTTCTGTTATCAAATCAGTCTCAAAGTCCGCTGATTCAGCTATTCTTAAACATTGCTCAAACAACATCTTTGTATTTGGTGACTTTAACATTCACCATAAACAATGGCTAAAATTCTCTAACGGAACAAGTAGCTCTGGTGTTGAAACCTATAACTTTGCAGTATCTCAGTCTCTCTCGCAATTAGTTGATTTTCCAACCCGCATTCCTGATCAATCCAGTCAATCGCCTTTCTTATTGGATTTATTTTTAACCTCTAACCCGGACATCTGTAAATTATCTCATGGCGCTCCTTTAGGTCGTTCTGACCATGTTGTTATATCGGTCAAAGTTAACTTCAATAGACAAGTTTCTCATGAGCATCCCATGCATAGAACCTATTTTAGATATGATCTTGCGGATTGGCAAAAATTTCAAGCACACATTCAGTCTGTCCCTTGGAAGGAAATTCTTTCCAACTCAGCTGATGATTGTGTTAATGAAACTACTTCAATAATATCTGAAGCAATAAGATTATTCGTTCCTTCAAGGAAATATCAGATAAAGCCTCATTCTTCCTCTTGGTTTTCACCAGCATGTGCTGCAGCCATAGCCCATCGTAATCATTTCTTTCATTGCTACCGACGTCATCCGACTGATCTTAACAGAAAATTGTTTATTGTCTCTCGCAATAACTGTAAATATGTTGTTCGTAAAGCAAAAACTGTTTTTGCTGAAAGAACTAAAGATCATATCAATTCAATAAAAATAGGTTCATATAAATTTTGGCGTATCATTAAAAATGTCCGGGGCAATTCCAATTCTAAATCATCTGTACCTCCACTATTCAATGGTCCTGAAGTCATTAATTTATCTAAGGATAAAGTTGAACTATTTGCTAAACTCTTCAGTTCTCATTCTACCCTCGATGATTCTGGACACGATCTCCCATATTTCACCTCCAAAACTGACCAGACATTACAGGATTGCTTTATATCTCCGGATAACGTTTCCAAGATAATTTCCAAAATGGATTCCACTAAAGCTACAGGACCTGATGGAATTCCTGTAATTGTTCTTCAGAAATGTTCTACCGAGTTAGCTCCTGTTTTGTGTGCTGTTTACAAAAAGTGTTTGGATGAATCTTGTTTTCCTTCATCCTGGAAATTTGCCTCTGTTATTCCAATTTTTAAAAATTGTGGTGACCGTTCTAATCCTAGAAATTATAGACCGATTAGTCTCATTTCCATTTTAAGCAAAGTTTTTGAGACTTTACTTAACCAGACCTTAGTGGAATTTATTGAAAAAAATAATTTGTTTTATGATTCCCAGTATGGGTTTCGTTCTGGTCGGTCCACTGCTGATGTTTTGACAGTTATAACTGAACGTTTTTATCGTGCCCTTGATGTTTCCGGTGAAGCGCGAGCAGTTGCTCTTGACATCTCCAAGGCATTTGATAAAGTCTGGCATCTGGGTCTATTGCATAAACTCAAAGCATATGGTTTAAAAGGTTCCTTTTTCAAAATTATCTCTTCCTTCCTTTCCAACCGTAGATTCAAGGTTGTCCTTAGTGGTCATTCATCTTCAACTTTTTCCATCAATGCTGGTGTTCCACAAGGATCAGTTCTCGGACCAACCCTGTTCCTACTCTACATAAACGATCTCCCAGACAATTTATCATCCAAAACCATTATTTACGCTGACGATTCCACATTGTATTCCTGTCTTGATAAATCAGATGATTGTGATAAGGTTAATTTGGCCTCTGTTTTCAATAAAGATCTCAATTCGGTAGTTGAATGGGGTAAGAATTGGCTGGTTAATCTCAATCCATCTAAAACTAGTCTTCTTTCCATTAATCATTTCAAGCAAGCATATTTACCTCCAATTTTGATGAATGGTTCTCATTTGCCTGAAAACAATTCATTTCGCCTTCTTGGTCTCATATTTACAAGCGATCTCTCATGGCGTTCATACATTGAAACCATTGCAAAATCAGCTGCCATGAAGGTTGGTTCTCTTTTACGAGAAATGAGTTACCTCACCCCTGAGTGTATCCTTTACCTGTACAAATCGTCAATACGTCCTTGCATGGAATACAGCTGCCACATTTGGGCAGGTGCTCCTGCGAATTGCTTGAACTTGTTAGACCGTGTTCAACGGCGTGTTTGCAACGCAATCGGCGCAAACTTATCTTCAAAACTGGACTCCCTATCACACCGGCGAAACGTAGCTTCTCTTTGTCTTTTTTACAAGTTTTTTTATGGACGTTGTTCAAGCGAACTATCATCTCTTACACCTTCTCCCAGAATTTTTTTACCGTACAACTAGGTTTTCGTCATCTTCTCATCAATGGACTGTTTGCATTCCAAACTGTCACAGGGATTTCTATAAGAACAGTTTTTTCCCGCGAACATCCAGACTTTGGAACTCCCTTCCTTCTACATGCTTTCCATCGGTCTATAACCTTCAACTGTTCAAATCAAACGTTCATCGATATCTGAAAACTGCGTCACTTTCCCTGTAACTTTTCTAGCTCTTTACACTCAAGTGGCCTTTAGGGCCTTGTTCTGAGCAACTACAATAATAAAAAAAAAAATATGTAATCAAATGAATACTTCCCGCAGATATCTCCACAACAGCAATACAGTGTATGACAGAAAAAAAAACAGACAGTATGTGAGTCTGATGTCAGAGAACAGATTTAACTTACAACTGTGATGGTATTTGCAATGTTTTGTTGTTGTTATCTGGTATATTTGTCCTGCCAACAAGAACTCGATAAAAACGTTCTTATCGCTCTGCACCGAAGAAATATGCTAAAAAAAGTGAGCTAAGGGGGGGGGGGGGAGGGGGCAGAAAAGGAAGTAGCGCCCCCTTTTACATATGAACATAATGAGTATTTTAAATATTTTATTAACATTTGAAAGAAGAGAAATTGGTTTATAATTATTATATCGTAGTTGCGGGCCTTTTTTAAAGACAGGAATTACAGAGCGAGGATCATTTTAAAATTTCAGGAACGGTTCTTTTACTGATTGCTAAATTGAATAAATCTGTTAATGGAAAAAGTTAATTAAATAGTTATATAATTAAAGTTAATGGAAATTTGTGGAGATAAAAAATGAAGAATAGTTGTAGGTATACTGTTAGGAGCAGTAGCTTTATCTTTGTTTAGCTTTGAAATTAAAGATGAGATTTCCATGCAATCAGTGGGAGACAAAAACTATACTAATTGGGTTTAGAGTTTTAAGAATTTATGAAAATCGGTTAATAGTTTGTTTCAATATTAAATGCCTGTTACATTTGTGCCTGGGGCTATTCGTTTTCGGACATTCCAAACATTTATGTTGCGTGAACTTCCTAAATATTTACTTTGTAAGCTTCTTAAAAATAAAATATCAAATTACGACATTTGTATAACAATCAATTTGTGCGCATAATAAAATCAAAATGATGTCGTTGTTACCCGATTCATGGTTAAACGCCATTCAGGAAGATTTTTCCCATCAACAAAAAATAGCTCTTGTGGAAGTAAGTAATACCGTACAATTATGAGTTAATGTGACTTCTATTTTGTAGTTTTAAATTCATTTGAACATCCTTTTTATACACACAAGGATATATTGCTAAGCAACTTACGATCCTGTTTTGTTGACTTTTTAGTTGGAAAAGTTTATAAAAGCTGAAAGGAAATCAAAGGTTGTGTACCCTCCAGGTAAAATGAACTTCAGCAAACTGTTGCTATTATGTCAAATGTTTTCGTTTGTTCAGAGGATGAGGTTTTTTCCTTCGCTGAATACTTTGATATAAAAGACACTAAAGTTGTTATACTGGGGCAAGACCCTTACCATGGGAAAGGACAGGCGCACGGTATGTATTGAAGGACATTCTACAGCATACAATATTTGGATTAATTAAAAAATAATCCAAAACATGGGGTTATCTTTTCAAAAGATAAACACATAATTTTCAAAAGACAGAATAAAAGTAAATAAAAAACATATTATATCTTTATACAGTGGAACCTTTTTAATTTTTATAGCTGACATCCATATACCAGACATCTTGTTATAGTCTACGCGTTTTGCGGCAACGGATGAAACTGCAATGAGAAAACCTATGCTTAACGGGCACTTTATAGAGCCAACCTCATTATAGCGGACATTGTCTTTTGAGCAAAATAACTTCCCTTAAAAAAAAACATTTTAATAGCGGAAAATCTAAACCTCATTCCGAAAATTCTATTCAGCTTAGAATTTCCAACCCATAACCGCCAACACAGTTTATTCTTTTTCCTATCACCTCTGCCTCCATGGCTCGTTTTTTCCAAGAAGTGATATGGAGTGAAGTGATAGCTGAAGCAATAAGCAAAGTAAAAGACATGACTGTATTGAAGAAGACAAATATTGACAACTTAAACTCAAACTTAAAAAAAGGAGAATTTAGTTCTGGTTTCCAGGCTTTTAATTTTCCGAATTGACTACCTTATAGCAGATTTCTTTTCTTGTTGCCTTCTATATAGATGCCCCATTGTATATATAAAATAAGATTTCTCTTTTTTACCTATTTAACTTACCTTCTTTATTCAGGTTTGTGTTTTAGCGTTAAAAAAGACGTAACAATTCCGCGAAGGTAAACGTTTGTAGTAACATATCTGTCTTGAAATGTTGATGATTGTTAGGGCTAGGGTTAGGGTAAGTGTCCTAGAACTTGAGAAGTGCTATTAATTTTTGCTGATATATGGTTTTTATAATCGTAAACATAATTAGGCTCAAGGAGCGTAATCAGAGCAAATCAGGCATGTTGAAAGGACCTTTTACCTCAAATTACATAGTTTCCTATATAAAGGCATGTAACGAGAAGCTGGATGCAATAGAAAGAACTACCTAGGCAACTGATTAGGAAACCTATATATACAGTTCAATCTATTACATAAGAATCCATGAAAGGTGTCAAACATTTTATACTGCTGTTAAGCTTATTTTACTAGGGCCTACCCCCTACCTCCAACTTCAAATAACCTAAAATAACTTTATAACATAAAATGAAGAACAAACAAACAACAGTCTGTATAAATCAGTTTTAATGTTCATTGGAACACTTCAAAACATGGGAAATCGCACGTGAAGATGAAACCTTCACGAAGAGAATAGAATGCATGAAATCTACAAAACTGTGACTCAGACTTGTTTTATCAAGTACAACCATTTTCATTCATATTTTCAAATTAAAATTACACGTAATTTTACGCATTAAAATGGACAACATAGACAGGAGAATGATGATGTCATCGATACTGAATGACGTCATGACCCGCCTTACCACTAGCAGAACAAGGGTAAGCATAATATGAACATAACTTGAGCATAAGCTATAAGTAAAGAGTCTTAAAAAAAAGTGTAAATCAATGTCAAATGTTCAAAAGCATATGAAATAAAACCACGTGTACATGAAATAAAACCACGTGGAAATGAAATAAAATCACGTGTAAATGAAATAAAAAACCACGTGTACATGAAATAAAACCACGTGGAAATGAAATAAAAAACCACGTGTACATGAAATAAAACCACGTTTACATGAAATAAAATCACGTGTATATAAAATAACGCTATTTTACACACTACTATCAATGTTACAAAATGCTAAGAGATGTCTTTTGACACTTCCTAAATTTCCTTCTTAGTTTATCGAACATCTTTAAAGAACTGTCCACAGATATTCCTGACTTCAAAAAACCTGATCATGGCTGTCTCGTGGGGTGGGCGAGTCAAGGTACTTGTTCACCTAATTCGTATTCATTAAGCCAGATTGTTTGGTAAAATGAACCGTTTCTCTGTGACTTTTAAAGTTATTCTTCGTTTTTGTGCAGGTGTATTGCTACTTAACGCTGTCCTAACCGTCACAGAAGGTTGCCCTGGCTCACATAAAAACAAAAAAAAAAAAGAAAAAAAAAAGGTGAAAAAAAAGGTGAGTTGTTGTTACCTAACAAAGTGCGTGAAACAGTGTGTATTGATGTGGAGATTGGTTTCTGAGATTTTATTGCATTGGGTCAACAGTCATAAAACAAATTTTTCTTCTGTAGGGTGATGGGAATGGTGGGTGGGAGATGTTAACAGGCGCGATTATTCAGTGGATCAACATAAACTTAAATGATGTTGTTTTCATGCTTTGGGGTAAAGACGCACAGAAGCGAGGAAATGGAATTGACCAGGTGGATATTTTACTTTTTCTATGCTATGTCTTACTGTTGTGTTTCCCCCGCATTTAGAATTGTCATTTAGTCCTAAAAGCCGCCCATCCGTCGCCGAGAACGAGTAAAGATTTCCTTGGTTGTAAGCATTTCTCTCAAGCTAACGTCTATCTCAAGGGGAAAGAGAAGACCGAAATCGACTGGAAAAATTTGCCATAAATTTAGTGATGTCTATTGTAGAGGGGAAATGTTGTGATGCGGAATTTAATTTGCTATCCCTAAGGTCATTATCAGTTTAGTGTATCTTTACCCTCTTCCCAAAGCGGAAGGTTTTCGACAAATTCCTTTGTTGGCTTCAAGTATCTGTTGTCGTCAGGGCACCTTTTATGAACAACAACAACTTCAGTTAAAGATGTTATCTTCCAAATGATCATGTTACTTTTATTAAAACCAATCACTATTCCTCCTCAAACGACCATGTCAACGGAGACGTTGTTGAAACGAAGTTGCTATGTTCTATAAAACGTATGAAAAAAGAAACGAAAAATTAAGTTCACGATGGTTTGGAAACGTACGAGTATTAACCATCTCGTTTTAGTCAGATTTATCGAGGTTGGAAAATGAGATGCAATTGTTCCTATATGATTTAGTAGATCTCTGATTGCATCTGTTGTCATGAAAAAGAAAGATGCTACTGCAAAGTGATTTTAGCGGAGAGTATTATGTGAAAGAAACATGCATGAACGAACATTTATATACATTTAAAAAATAAATAAACATTTATTGACTTAAATATAATGTGCAAAAGGAGTCTTGCCTATCACCTTATTGAGTGCCCGATATTCGGGTTGTCCACCAGGTAAACTCCAAGATGTTCGTTTTGCTTTTGATTTTGTGAAGACAATGTTTGCGAAGATTTTTTGTACTTGAAGTTACACGAAGAAAATGAATATTGTCAATACTCAAAACAACAATTTACGGTGGAACCCGGGCTAATGATTATAACTTTAACGTATGGTAGGGTTTTTAAAATAATTTAGGGTTCAATGAAAGAAGAGATAGTGCTGCTAAGTATGGTGGCCGAGAAGGGCCATCGAGAAAAATATATTCGAATCGAGAAAAACATATTGTTGATTATTTTACGAAAGCTTTTATCAATAGAAAATTTTGTCATGATCTGTACTGGGTCAAAATATGTAACAATCAATCTTCTGAAATGCAGCTCGATCAATATTTTTCATTTCGAGGTTGAAAACTTTAATGTGATAAATTTTCGCGGGAATTAAATTTCGCGGTTGAGTTCATCCGCAAAATTTAAACATTTCTCGGGGATTTATTTTCGCGGATGAGCCATTTCCAAATATTTCGCGGGGACTTTGAATATTTTCTTAAACCGGCAAAATTGGCTCTCGATTCGTTTTCACAACAAAAAGCCATATTTATTATCGATAAATCTCCAAAAAATGAACTTTTAAAGACAAATTCTGGCTTAAATTTTGGTTATAGAATGAAATAAAAGCACCATATCACGTGAATAAATATTGTATATTAATTGCGTTGCTATTTGGATAATTATATGATAAAGTTCCCTCTCATATTCCCAATCCATTGGAGGATTTCTCAAGTTCCCTCCCATATTCCCAATCCATTGGAGGATATCTCAAGTTCCCTCTCATATTCCCAATCCATTGGAGGATATCTCAAGTTCCCTCTCATATTCCCAATCCATTGGAGGATATCTCAAGTTCCCTCCCATATTCCCAATCCATTGGAGAGGATATCTCAAGTTCCCTCCCATATTCCCAATCCATTGGAGGATATCTCAAGTTCCCTCCCATTTTCCCAATCCATTGGAGGATATCTCAAGTTCCCTCTCATATTCCCAATCCATTGGAGGATATCTCAAGTTCCCTCTCATATTCCCAATCCATTGGAGGATATCTCAAGTTCCCTCTCATATTCCCAATCCATTGGAGGATATCTCAAGTTCCCTCCCATATTCCCAATCTATTGGAGAGGATATCTCAAGTTCCCTCCCATATTCCCAATCCATTGGAGGATATCTCAAGTTCTCGCTTTGAACCACGTAATCAAAGTATTCTGTAAGTTGTTGATCAACCGCATTGGCTAAGTTATATCCATCTTTAAGAAGATTATCTTCCTCTTTGTATGCCTCCTCGATATCATCCACAGAAATTTAAGACTCGCCCTTGCCATGCGTCTACTTTGGAAGTAATAAAGAAAACATTTTATTTCCTTGAAAATAGACCTCCCTGGGCGCAAATTTAATTTTCAAGGTGCTAAGATGGGCACTTAATCGGACTTGGGCGCAAAATAACATCTGCATTTCTCAGTGCAGTTATATTTAATATTGTTTGTATAAGGACGTTTAATTGGTTCTTTACGTTTGTAATGGAGAAAACAGAAGAATTATTGGGAAACATTTTGTCAAAAGCCTTCATTTTTTGTTAGTGTTCAAGTATGCGTTCTAGAGCCATTTAGACTTCCTTTTCACCAAAACTTCAAATACTCCCGAAATCCTTTTCCCTATCAAAAGAAATTCTCGCGTCCTTTTTAGACAAATATATAATAAGAAAATCGCTTGAATAGCACCGACTTCACGCGCGTAATAAAAGCGCCCCATTTTCTTCACGAGCAGATGCAGTCGAAAAAGAAGATTTTCACAGTATACTTTGAAAGACCCGTCATTGGGTATAGAATATTTCATATAAGATATGGAAAACAAAACCAAATTTGCTTTAGTGGTTTTCCAAGCAAAGGTTGGATTTTCTATTTGTGTTTTTTAGTGATTTCATTACATTTTTTGCTGAGAAGGTTTTTGGATTTTTAGATCGTTTGCTGTTACAAGGTATGCGAAAGCAGCGGATTGACGTAAGTGAAGATTGGATAATGTTTCCAACTACTTAACATTTTTTTCTTTTGCTGCTTGGTCTGTCTGATTGATGTAGCGATCTGTAACAAGGTTATTTTCCCTTGCAGATGCAGTTCGTTTCACTATTGTTGCAATTCAGGATGCTGCGATAAAGTGTTTGCTCTCTGGTATTTCTGGTGAGATTCTTCTTTGCGACTTAAATATTTCAAGAGTATTGTTTGATTTGGTGAAATATCTGAATATTGTGATGAAAACTGTAACCATAGTTACATGCATTTTTTTGGTCACGTAGGGCTCTTCTCATTGGTTCGTTACTGTTATGCGCGAGTGGTGGTTGTTATTACAGATATCGTAGTAAAAAGAAACGAAGGATCTGGAACGAGCCCATGCATTCACCAATGAGCTTGCGTAAAAAAAGAAAAAGTCAATTTTCGATGAAATCTTCATTTAGCATCGATTACCCGCCCCCTTACCGATGATGACGTCAGCAAAATTGCACATGATCTGAAAATGCTAAAAATTTCTTGTAGGACGTCCTACAAGACAGAAACAAATTTTAATACGTGTACTTTCGCATATTTTTGAAAGATATGCTCCGAAGGAGTTGGTTTATGCTGTTGTTGTAACTGCAGCAGATAACTATTCAATGAGGAGAATTACGTAATTATGGGACATAGTTCAGACTTGTTTTTTTTTTTTTGACCTACTGAAGGATTTTATTGTGGTAACCAACTTAGTTATTTTTGTCTGTAGGGAGGAGAATATGCATATTATAATTCACTTTTGCCCCGCCCTAGTTTTTGACGCCATACATACGGAAAAGTGCGTTTTTAAACCCCCTTAAGCCATGTGCTCTTAAAATAAATCAAATCGTTTTCCTTTCACAGAAATTCCGCTCATAAATTATTGATACGGACATTTCCTTATCGCTGCACTTTTGGCACCTCCATTATTAATTAAGACGTAACTAGTGAGTTAGAAAAGCTAGCCTCGATGTTGCGTAAGTCTGTAAACCTCCATCTTAAAGTTGCGCAACACAAACAATCAACAGCGCATGCGCTGAACAAGAGTCTAATTAGAGTTTTATGCAACATCAGCACGAAAATGTGGACGAATACTCCATGAAGAATAGCGTTTGAAAATGAAATTGGGGAAAATATTTAACCGACAGGCGTAGTCTCAGTGAAGATATAAAGGGAATAAATAGACTATATATAATCAGTGTAAGAATAGTACGGTGTTAGTTTATAAACGTTTTTGTTTGATAAAACATTGGCAACTATATCACAAAGCGAAGTTGTATGTATTACTTTTTTACTGGTTAACATATCAAAAGGTCTGAACAGAAGATTTGAAAAGCCACGTGACTAACTATAAGCCAATAAGGAGGCTACTCAACGAACCAATCAGAAATCATTGTCACATAACATTTCACCCACATTCAATGCCGAATCTATCGAAATTCCTCATGATGATGCCCAGTTGTAAATGTAACGTTCCCATGGCTACTGTGGTCAAGCGGTACCGATCGGGGCCCGTGTAAATTACGTCGGAGTTGCGTAAAATAGGACCACCGCCTACAAAGTAAGAGCGAATACGTTGTCTCCAATCTCCAACGGGTTTCCAAGTGACGCAGTTGACCTTGTGGTGACCTAAAGAATACAAAATTAGCATTTACCAAATCGATAGTACAGCACACGTCCACCTTTGAACGTAAAGATGTATATAGAGGAGTAAAAATAATTGTAAGAAGCAACGAAAAATATGGTCCTAAAACTCCACTATTTATTAAAAGCCTCCCAACTGTCGAAAATACCTGGTGCTGTTGGAACATGGCAAAATCCATAACCGTAGATTTCATTACGGCCGAAGTTATCTTGGTGCCACACCTCAAAATGCAACTTGGGCCAACCTTTTAATCCTTTGGTGGCAAAATGCATATCTATGGGGTGGCACCAGACCGCTTTGTCGGTATTCTCGGGGTTGTCCACTTGGGTCTGGCCGCTCTTGGCACCCGCCAGTAAGCACCACGAACCTTCTGTGTTTACGGACCACTTGCAGTACAGATTGTGCGAGGGAAAGCCGCTGGCGCCGTCAAGTTCTCCAATCACGTGCAGTTCCGCCATTGCCAATCATCGTCAACACAACATGTTAGTTTTGATATCCTGAAACAATGAAAGACTCGCTGTAATTCAAACACTATTTAACGAGTTCAGGGGGTTAATTTACAGGGCTTCTTACCTCCTTCTAAAAGAATTTACAGAGAGTCCACTACTTGCATGCATTACTATGACTAGTTATCAGCAACCAATAGAAATTGATTTCAAAGACTACATACATCATCCTATACAAATATCCATATTTTTCATATAGGCTATGGTACGGTGTAACACACGCACCAAATATCTGAATGAAACTGTTTTAAATAATTATTAAATTTCATCTATGCATCGCATAAATACATTTTTCACATCAAATAATTATAGTAAAATAAAATATTGGTAATATTGAAGATCATATTTCATCCATGTCAAAACAACAACAGTTGGTGATATACGCTACGTTTCCAACTCGTCGCCATCCGTGTCGTCTATAAACAATGAAAGAATTGTTATCGACCTTTCTATTACCAAAAAATCTTTTCGCTTAAAAACCTAAATATGATCTTTTAACCTTACACCGTTTCAAAATAATCTTTGCTGGTGATTACGTCAGAAATGCAGTGAAGTCGTAATTCGTGCATGTCAAAATGGTTTTATGGTATATAAGCACGAAGTGGACAAGCAATTAGTTTCCAACTATAGATTTCTGTTTATGATGGTGTGACCAAGGTGACCAAAACATATCTATATCTTCATTAATAAGCATTAATTTCTATCACTTCACACAAAATTTGACCTGGTGATATACTCCGTACTGCTATTTTATCGATTCACTAAAGAAATGCTTAATGCAAAAATATCAACTAGAAAAAATGTAGAAGCAAATTTACAGTGTTATAGTGCACTATATCCAAAGTTATTGTAGCATCTACGTTTCAGTTAAGACATCAATGTTTTTGAAGAACTTTCACCTTCAGTATGATGGTTGACTATCCATAACAGAGAAGAGGAGGAAGTGATCGTCATACTAGATGCTGCGATCGAGTTTGATGTACTCACTAACGATCCGAACGCAAAAGCTGCATTTTCTAAAAGATACGGAATCTCCACCAAAACCACCAAAAATATACAATAAATATGTAAATATAAATCTGACGATGATTTATATTTAAATCGAAATATATTGCAAATAATATTATATTGTTGATAACAAATTGTTCCAAATGTTTAATTTATTTTTACTGAGTAAATTTGTAATTTCTTTGCCATTATTACCTTCTCTAGGCATAACAGGTTCTTCGTGTCAGTTCAGCTGTAAGTGATTCCTTGTTAGTTAATGACTGCCTAACACTTATGATGAAAAAGTAGAGAAACATCACAGTACAAGTGCCTCACCGACGTTGTACTTTAAACCTTCAGTGGAGACACGTTCAATCGGGCACACCACAGGTATCAACGCGCATGTATGTCCAATCCATTTCTCCTTCACAGCCACTTCGCTTGTGCCAACGGGTAGCAGACAAGCCACGTCTGTGTGCGAAATCATGAAAAACTGTTGCGTGGTTTGAAGTTTGCACAGAGTGTTGACGTTGGCGAAAGTTTGATCGAAACGTCCTCCCATTGCTGGATACGCCACAATTATATCGTACTGATTTAAAAATAGATATTTCATCAGGGTTGCACAATTAACTATACCCTTCAGTTAAATATTCTGATGAAAGGAATGGAACTATATGAGTCCTGTTTCACATAAGTACATTTTCTAATTTCTAAAATTGTTTTCCACTCGTGTACAGTTGGTTATATTAAGTTTTTTCGAAAAAGGTTTCTAAACATTCATTTTGATCTTTAACAGGAAATTTTAAAAATTAGACAAGAAAGGCTGAAAAATTGAAATGTTTTTTATTTATGATATCAATACAAAATAAAGATCTTGAAGGAATTTATGTTATTTAAATCATAATAATAATATTAACATTTAGAGCAAATACAGATAAAGGTTGACTAGGAAACATCACCAAGGCAAACTGGAAACCACAATTCACATTGAAAAACCTGAATATTATTGTCAGTGCATGTTTGAATTCCATGGCGTGTGCCTTTCGTAAAATCTGTTTCATCCTGATCTTCCAAATAAACTATCGGACATCCCTTTGGAAAAAAAATTGAATTCATTTAATCAAATATTTTAATACACAAAAACTGCACAACTTTTAAAACTAATACATAATTAAACATTGTTCGACTCACCTTTTTGTCAAAAAACATCCGTGAACTGGCTTTAAGAGAATCGAAATCACCACATAAAACATCAACATCTAACCTAAAACAAAGATCTGTCCTATAACAGAACTGATTTCAAATTGTCTATTCAAGTTTCTACCAAAACAAAGAGATCTGAGGATTGTAACCTAATCACAACATCTCTGAATATATTTCCTAATGAGAGAAATATCACTTTGGTATCAACAATTAAACCAAGTCCATTCTCTACAGCGTTGTCATTGAAATTAAAGCAAGCAGCCATTCTGTCTAATAAATTATTTCAAAATGGAAAAGATTAGAGATAAACGTCTTCATGTTAGTTAGTGTAATCTTAGTAACGCTAACTGAAAATAGAAAAACAACAATCCACAATCACTACTCTTGTTGTTCTACTATATTGTTATAACCATGGCAACAATACCATATTATATCGCATATGCGAGCAACTGTTTAAATTTAATTGGATTAGATAAGAAATATTAATGAGTTAAGAGTTATTTAAGAGTTTCTTTCCTCAACTTACATCAATTATATATGCAGAGAATCAATTTATTTTCTGAGAACTTACATATCATCTGTAAATCCTGGATTGTTTCTGCATTTCAACAACCGATTAGCGGCTCCATCACAGACCACCGTGAACACAGCTAAACAAACATTTCATTACATGTATGCAACAAAACCCTCACAATATATAGTAATTATAGTGAAACTGATGCAAAAAACCCACTCTGTTCATTAATTTCAACTTTATTTCAATTGGAGTTATTTATCTTTGGTTAACCCTTGAAGTAAACTTAGATAAAATTTGTGTGAGTCTCAAGATTATCAAAATTCATGCACAACATTTTCGGGCATAAACTAATGGGGGAGTGGGGGCTTGTTAATTTTAAGATAAAAAAAAAGTAAAACAACTTAATAACGTAATAACAACAAATCTAATCAATGTCACTGTCACTCTCGTCATCTTCATCGACTATCAATTTTTATGGTGCCGCTTCCGTTATTTCGTCAGGGTGTACTTGAAATGCATTTTCCTCTTATCCATTGGCCGATTCAATTTGTTCAGCTAACATTTCAAGATCAGCATGACAGAAGTTGTTGTTCTTTAAAACAATGAATATCTTTATCATCACTTCCATCAATGGCTGATGACTTTAAACGATTTACAGATCATTTCAGATGACAGTTGATTCCATAAATCAAGGATCTAGTTTACAATGGTGCTATGTGGGAGGAGGATTTAGACTGCCAGCTGTGTGGGAGGAGGGTTTAGACTGTCACAATCTGTCTCCTGGTGAACCCCTATTGCTCCAAGTCATTCGTCATATTTTTCTGTGAAATACACCTTGAACGGGTAGTTCATACTAACATCTGGTGCCTGAATGTACTTAGTACAGCCACCAGGGACCGAAACAGTGTCAATCTTTTTACCCTGGAGAGATTTCAGAACAACCAACATTAACTGACATTCATATGTATCCCGTAGTATATAAGAAACAATCTTTGATATTAATAGATCTGGGCCTGTTTGCGCTACCAAGGTTATTCTTCTCAGCGATAAGTTATGTCGCTTCATGAATTTAAAAAGCCAGCCATTGGTTTCATCAAATTAAAACTGCTTTTTTCTGATGATTTTTTTTTGATACACGAAGCATCTTTGAGCGGCGTTCAATGATCCATTCTAGCAATGCTTCCTCCATTCCCTCGCTCAGTGGTTACCTCCCACCTCTTAGACATATTATTTTATTAGCGCTCACTGAACTTGACAGTTCTTGTAACTCATTCCTTCTTTTCGTCCAATCACGAACACGAATGACGGCCAACATTATATTTCTGAGCGGCAATTGTAATTGAACTTAATTTTCTGCAAATTAAACAACTTTGAGTTTAAAACTAATTGCATACAATCTGATTTTGGCTCCTTTATGAGAAGTCTTGCCTGGTTCGTTGATCTCTATTATTGTAACAAGAATATGAACAATAAAGAAAAATGTATGAAATAGACAACACACGCATAAAATAAGATTCGAAAATCAAAGATAAAATTTGAAATGAGATTTGAATTCCCAGTTTGCTGAGAAGCTCAGTGGATACTATTGATCAGAGCTTTAAAAATAACTTAGTTGAAAAAATAAATCAAACAAAAAAGCAAACAGTACACCACATACATTAGCGAAAAGATGTCACAAACATTACCAGTAACCTATAAAATGAATTATAGAATTGAGTTGCAGACAGCTATTCGTGGTCAACATATTTACAATGACGCTTCGGTACCATGTATTCGAGAGAAATTGATATGTAAATCACTCGAGAAGAAACGATGGAATATGACAAAAATGTAATTGGTGTTTTCAAATCAGATCCTGAAAGGTTGGTTGGACATCTTCCAATAGAAATCTCATGTCTACTTACATATTTCTTAGAAGCATCTCCTGAAAATAAACTCATTGCGATTGTAATTGGGAAGAGAAAACGAGAAGTTGGACACAGCAAAATATGTTGCTCTTACAAAAGACAAAATGTTTTAACAGGAAAGTTACTAGAAAAATAATTGCTATTACTACAACTACTGTAACAAATATCACAACTAATATAAAATAAGAAAAAATGGATTAAAATCAATTAAATGCGGTTTATTCAAATAAACACAAAAACGAAAAACTTATGCGTAAAAACGAAAAATTTATGCGTGGCTGAAAGAAAAAGGTTCTTTTTTTAATCATAAAAAGTATCCTAATAGATTTCAATCACAACCAACTATACAATATTCTGAAAAGCATTAGTGATGGTGGATTTCCAGAACTTTCTGCCCATTGCTTTTCTTATTACTTACAGTTTTGCTTGTTTTGGTTTTTTCTGTTTTATCAATTTTTTCTTCCATCCATTTGCTCAGATTTTCAAGATACTTTAATCGTCTTCACCATGTACTTCTCTCCCCATTTACTCATCAAATCAGTAAGAAAACCTTTCTAAAACTTGTGACACTGTTTCAAAAGAGTAAAATGAAAAACGAAAGTTAGTCCAACTCAAAAAATGTAAAGGCATAGTCAAACGTTCCTTTCAAAACTGAAACGAATCAGATACCAATGGAACCTTATTGGTAAATCCTTTATATAATGGAGTGAGTATATTTCTACTGAAAGGGCAGTTAAGTTTGACACTGTTTCCTTATATAGATATACAGCAAACAAAATTTATGTTGCTTGCAAAACACACAAATGCAAGAAACATTTTAAAAACAGATTAGCCTGAACAGTTATTGTTATATATAATTCACCATTTTCTGTAGAAAACACCACTAACAAGAAACAAGTTAAACTGCCACTTACTGTAGTTAATAACGTTTTTATCAGTTTAATTAATAGGTTTACATATTTGCTCCTGGCTAAGAAAGATAGTACAATAACAATAAAAAAATAAGCATATAATTTCAATCATATTTAGTTTATTATTTTGGTACCTTTGCTTTTAAGTTTCTTCAAGACTTCGATTTTTATGGGCTGATTAAGAAGAACAAGTAAGATTTTGCTGTCATCTGAAAATGAAAATAAAAACTTTAAAAAACGTTATATATTTTGTTTATTACATTACTTGTGTAAAGAATTACACTAGTGCAACCATGACCACCTCCCAGGCTCCCACCTAAATGTTAAGTACTAAAGTCTCATTGCATGCAAGGTATATACAGGGTATCTATAGTAAAAAATAAAACAGTATGGTGTGTCAAAAGATTTACAAATGAACAGTCGAAAAATGAGACTAAAATAAGAAGAGAAATACTACTTCAAACAGTGGGGAGACACAAAAATACAAAGTTCAACTAAAAACATTTCAAAACTGTGCAAAAAAACATTATCTTCAATTTGCCTAACTTCAATTGGTAACCATTGTACATTTTGGCCTCCATATAATGAAAACCATGTTTGACAAATTCAGGTTGCATTTTGGTAATTCTGTAGATTTATTATTATTTCTTGTGTTCATTGAATGTGATTTTATGTTAAAATACTGATGAATATTTTTATATACACTATTTGTCCAGACATTTCCGTATCAGTTTAGCAGCATACTTTTTTTCTCTCGATCTCGAAGTTGATGCATGTTATACTTGATAAACTTGTAATATGAGTGGTGATCGAATCTAACTTTTTTGTTTGTGAGTGCAAATTGCACTCATTAGTTCTATGAGAAAAACTAACTGTGTCAGCCCACCTTGATGTGGACTAACCCTATGAGCTATACAGATATTTATCGGCAGACCTGCATAATTGCGTACAATAGATTTTCATGGAATGTCCCACAAGTTTTCTACTGTTTGGAGATTTTTTTTGACTCTCGTGGCTGTGACCCGGAGGTCTAGTCCCTGGTTTGCCAGCCCACAGTGACAAGCTATGCAAGGCATGGGCGCTTACCCCCATGAGGTCAGAATACCTGCATACCATGACACGGCCGATGTCGTTTAACAACGCGCAGAACAATGATGTTTGGAGATTTAAAAAAATGGGAAAAAATAAATATTTATATAAAAATAAAAAGCTCTTTAAAACCATAACCTTGATGCTGATTAGGAATATAAAAGGTTTTAATTAAGGTCTAAAACCAACAATTACCAAGTTATAAGTGGTTTTAAACAGAAAACAGTTTTAAACAGTTTAAACAGTTTTAAACATGCTTTACCATTTCACTAGAACTAACCACAATGTCTACTTATGTTCAATTAATGGTGAGGTAGATAATAAAAACTTTTTAAAAAAGGTAGTTGTGATCGATGTTTGGAATTTCAACAGACTGAAAAAGTGTCAAAAGTGATTTGAATCAGTTAGAAACCAGCTTTTTGTAGTAAACAAACATTCACTAAATGAATGTAGCTTTCTTTGTTTTGAAGAGTGCTTCCAAGATCATATCATATATTTGAGTTACAGAATACTTTAAGTACATTTTTGTAACTAGCTATGCAACAGGGACATGAATGCTTATGCCCGCATGAGGTCAAAAATGTTAAATGACCATATACATATAGATAAAATAAGAAAATACACAATTACTTTATTTGGTAGCAAATTAGAATCACCAAAGATTGAGTGTTCCAAAAAGTAAATATTCAGAAAAACTTGTGATGTTATATAAGATGGGCGGTACTTGAACTTGATTGAATTAACTTCATGACAGCTTCCAGCTTTGATAAATACCTGCCTAGAACACAATTTAGCTGTTATTTTTTTACTACTTAAGGCTTATGTAACATTTGGTTTTGTTTATTATAGCTAGATACCTACCATCTTCTTCCAAAAAAGACAGAGGTTGAACCTCATTCCTCTTAGCACCAGAACACAGATTACTCATTTTTTCTCACTTCTTGTGTCTCACTAATTTTCAAAGCAAGGTTTCCTATTTCACACTTAGTATGAGACCAAAACAAACACATTATCACCGTGGAGTGGCGTACATAGTCGATAGGAATTATACAAGAGTTACCTTTTTTTATTACGTGAATAGTCGCTGAATAAAAATTCCATTTTCGTCCTAGTTAAACGTTTTGGAAAACTCAATTAGTTTAAATTTAGTAAACGAAACAGTGTGGAGCCTTCAAATGAATAGTGACATCCCGTGCCCCAAATTGAAATATTGTCGTAGGCAATTACAAGTTTTGCAAGCGTCGGAATAAAGTTTTATTACAAAACGTCGGAATGCTGTTTTATCTCAACGTTGTATTATAATAAAACTTTTGTTTCCTTTGAAAAATGGTGGAGTTTGTAATAATAACAATGAAGAATGTTAAACAAATCAACAGTTATTATGTACCTATTGGACAAAAATCATTCATAGAACAAGAAACAAATAACGAAAAAGTTACATATCATGTATGTATCAAAATCAGTTTTATGGCTGGGGTTCATTAATTTATGTGATATTTTTGCTTATAAAATAGACGATTATAATAGTACAAAATTTGTTCTTTCTAAAAATAATATAAAAAAAAGATAGTCTAATCGACGCTATCATCTTTAAATCAAGTAATAAAGAATCACTAGTCGGTCACCTAACCACAGAAATTACTTCGCTGAAAACAAGCTCGGTGTAATTGTAGTTGGGAACAGAAAGTGAGAAATCGGAATTACTGCACCTATGACTTTAAACTCAGGTATAGGTCTTCCGGGCTTGTAAACGAGAGACACTTTCATTTTGGGAAGAGGGCGCATGGGTACTTTTCATTAGATGATGGTTTCTCTTCCAACAATATCGTTTATGACACACTTTTCAAAATATTTATCTGTTCCTTTCAGGATAATTTTCAGAATAATTAATAATATAAGTAAATGTCAGATGACTCTTTGGACTTTCGACTTTGGAGGCGATGAAGACGGGACAGCGAACGTAACCCACCTTCACCAGCGTCCATTACATAAATATTATAAGCTTAAGAATTTCTTCAAGAACGATTGGTTTACCAAACTGAAGCACAATACATCTTGCATACCATATGCCTCACAATTTAGAAAGCATAACAACTGCATGATTTACAATTTACAATAAATAAAGATAAGGCGGCAAAGATGATTAGTATGATAAATGATTCCAAGACCCTCTTTCGATTCACCCCTACTATTTGTTACAATATCTTTAAACTTTAAAAGATATCGAAACAAAAATTTGAAATTGGGTTAACCCTATTCAGGTTGGGGGGAGGGGGTAAAAATTACCTTTAAATTAAAAGAGAGTCATTAACCCTATTCAGGCTGTTTTTTTAAAATAACTTCTTAAAGAAACATGCTATGACCCTGAAATTTTCTGACTTTTCCTAAAATTTATATAGGAAAATTTTGGTAGCTTGAGCATTCTGACATTTTATTGACATGACAAAAATCCCAAATATGAAAATTTTGGAATTTGTCTAAAACAACTTTATTTCGATGAACTTAAAATTGTTTTGTTATATAAACAAGATTACTCTCTTTCAGCACTCTTTTTTGACATTTCTCTATTTTCATCCTAGTCCAGTCAGATTGTGAAAAAATTGTGCAAATTGAGTAACAAGCATGAAATTTGGCACAGTGATAGTATGGATGAAAAGAAGTGAATTAAGCCTCAGACCCAATCAAAACCACCTGTTTGGTATATTTTACAGACCGGAATGGGTTTCTATAGCAACCAAAAAAAAAAATTCTTTAAAACTCGCATTGTCATATATCGTTGGAAAGCTTATGAAAAGGAGAACAAAAATGACTTTTACATTAATATCTAAAAACGTACTGGTAACGAGTTACGATCGTTTAAAGAGATTTATTGAGGACCCTCTATCTCAAACTCGCAAGTGACCAAAAAATTGTTCGAGATGGAGAAAGGTGCGGTAAAACTCGAATTTTTTATTATCTATATATTTGTTAAGTTCAGTTAGGGTTAGTAGAAATACATTTTAAACTTCAACTTTGTACTTTGAAAACTTTGTATGTTGATGACTTACTATACATGAAATAGTAAAATTCAACAATTATAAGAGAAAAATTCGACATAAGAGAAGTTCGAGATAGAGAGATAAAAATAGCTTAGAGGCTACACAAATTTAGAGAAACGTTCGAGATAGAAAGAGTGCACTGTAAGGTGGGTAAATATTATAAAAATATCAAAAAACTACTAGTAAATGTAAAAAAATAACAATAAACATTGCAGTTGCAACACCTATATCTATATGTCTATATCTCCACAATCACCGCCGCATTTGCAAAGGGTGGTGCATTTTAATGAAGCTCTCCTGCATTTGCACCGTCCTTTACACCCCTTTTCTTTATTGCAACCACAACAAATAAGTTCCTGACATATGGAGGATGCTTCAGGAATTGTCATCCAACAAACTGAATAGTCGCCACCTTCTATTTGCTGCCATCCCCATTCAACTGGATCTGGTAGATCTTGTTGCTTTATCAGAGAGCGATGCCAGCAGCTTGATTGGTAGATCGCTCGTTTGGTGTGCTGGAGGAGAGCATCGTGTGTTGGTGGAATGGCCTCCAACGATCTACCTTTTGTTGCAAATAAAGCTTTTCGACATTCGTTGGCAGACCAATGGGTTGTTGTTGGATCGTACATGATGGCGACATATCTTTCGATAATAGGAAATAACTCATTTAACTGTTGGCCGGAAGGAAAATTTGAACAAGAAACAAAGCTTGCTGTTACTTCTGATGGAGGGCAAACAACATTATTTCGGCGGTAATGTTGCAGTACCTTGTTTCCCAGTTCCGTTGAAAGATCCATTACTCTTCCATATGGGATCGAAATTCCCAAATCATACAATTTATCAACTAATCCTTTTTTACGGGTTTTTACATGTATCATCATTCCCAAGTAGATTCCTAGAGGAGATTCATTTTCTTGAGATAAATAGTTCTTACTTGTATTGTCTCGGGAACGTTTTATGGTGTTCTGACCAATCAACTGAGATATTGTCAAATTCGCTTGCCTCAGATACTTTTTATTTTTGTTAATGTTTGAACCTTGTAAAATCATGTCTATAAACGATGTCAGAACTTGAGGTACAAACGCTTCCTGAGATGAACAATTAAATACGCCATCAAACGGTTTTGATTCTCTTTGCAATAAATTTTTACGTATGATATTGGCTGCTTTCGATAAAACAAATGCATCTTCATCGAAATCTTTTTCATAGAGTGTTTTAAAAACGATGCATAAACCATCATCGTATGCTAGGTATGTCGTTTTTCCTTGCCTTTTCTCAATTAAGCCATCAATGTGCAAAAGGAGTCTTTGTTTTAATCTTGTAGAATGGACCCGATCTGGCAAAACACCGCCTAGCTCTTCAAACCTTGATTTGTATAAATCAGCTAATTCTGCCAATTTAAAGACACAGTTACTTCCCATTCTGTCCCTTTCTTGCTCCATGAAAGCAGCTAATTCCGCAAGGACTGTTCCATGTAACTCTTTTGTTTCGTTGACATTTGGAGTGGTGTCGACATTTTGTGATCTGGCTTTCTTGTAAAATAAAAGAAGACATTGGGGATGGTACATAGCATCTTGGGCAATCATATCACCTTTACTTAACTTTGCAAGAAGCTCAAAATCTTGCAACGATTTAGCACATTCTCTTACTTTTTTGTCGAGTTTAAAAGTAGATGCTCGACGTAAATTATCTGGCTTTTTCTTACAACAAAAAAAACACAAGTGGTTGTCATTATTTGCATTGGTATCTTTGCTTGTCGGGGAGCGTAAACTAGAACGGGATGATGACTGACCAGCACTTTCCTCGTCATTATTGCTATCGAAAATCAACTCGTCTTCAGCTTGGGATTCGTGATTTATCTGAGTGTTCTCAACTCGTTGTTCTACTCGTTCTAATTTCATATCGCTGAATTTATTTCTACAGGACTTATGAAACTTAGCTCTATTGATTAAAAGTGTTTCTGCTGTACATAATTCCGAAGACATAAACAAAGAATCAACTGGCAAAGCATCTAGCTCACGGAGACGATTGATATTTCTTGTTATTTTCTCATAAGCTGTAAACGGGTCATAATGTTTGCGCTTCAATTCGGCTGGGCATTCCAACTTTTCACGAGTAGAAATTTGACATACAATGCATAAACTCCAATCTAAATTATTGTTATCTGTAAAACATTCCAGATCAGAGTAACGACGTTTTTTATTTGACATTTTTTAATTTACTTTTTTCTAGAATAAAAAACATATAGAATAATTATATTGTTATACAAAACGATATTAATATTGAAATTTTTGCACCAAAACATTACGAAATTGAACGAAAACAAATTCAAAATTTTATGTTTTAAGATAAGGTTTAATTTTTTTTGAATGGCTTATTTATTTGTATACAACTAACCCTAACACAGAATAAATAGATGAATACTACAAAAGAAACTTAGATTTACCTATATAATGTAATATAAAAGAAAGAAAAGAGAATAAAAAGTGATTAAAACATCTAGTTTTACATACGGAAAGCACCTGATTATTATATCTCTTTAACTGATCGTAACTTGTTACCAGTACGTTTTTAGATATTAATGTAAAGGCAATTTTTGTTCTCCTTTTCCTAAGCTTTCCAACGATATATGACAATGCGAGTTTTGAAGAAATTTATTTTTGGTTGCTATGAAAACCCATTCCGGTTTGTAAAATATACTAAACAGGTGGTTTTGATTGGGTCTGAGGCTTAATTCACTTCTTATCATCCATACTACCACTGTGCCAAATTCCATGCTTGTTACTCAATTTGCACAATTTCATTTCAGGTTGAGCGTGTGTCTTTGTTAAAAACCAACAAGCTGGCTGAATTCTTCAAATTTTGTTTAGATAGGTGTTTAGGTTACTGGCCCTTGCAATGTTGGCGTAAGAAACATGACTATTTAAGTTAAGTCAAAATAAACTAATTTTAGCCATTGAGGTTCACATATAAAGATTATTCCGTACATTATTCCAACAAACTTGGTGAATTTTGGTTTCTATAGATTGAATATGCTGGCACCAGGATCGATCCTCATCTTCAAAAGCTCCCAAACACCATGTGTTATGTTATGTTTATTTAAACGCCAAATAAAATACATTTACAATAAAGCTTATTAACAATTATAATAGAGATACATATGATTACGTACAAATCAGTGTGTGATATATAAACCATAGAACAAGAAGAAATGGCTAAGAATCCATAGCAGACCAAGCGGTCCTTTCATTCGACATCTGTATACACTCATTTATATTAAAAACAAAACATATATCTGTGAGATGGACTGTGTTTAGTTTTGATGTCTACTTTAAGAGAAAATTGATGACGTTCTTCTTTGCAGAATCAATTTGTTGTTGAGCTGTTTTGGAATGCATCGAACACAAATGCACCTTAACCCATGTACAGACCGATCAGGCATACAAGTATTTTTGCTGCTAAGGTTGAAGATAAAGTAGATAAATCCAAAGAGTTAGCTTGCTTGTGTTTTCTTTCTTTAAAAAATGTTTGGACTACAAATCACAAAAACCCCATAACTGTGTCAGTTACAATATAAAAATCCACCTTCTTGGTTATAACATTTACCATATGAATATATACCATATTCTATAAGCCATCTCATTAGTGCTACATTGATTGCTTAAAAAGTAAGACAAGAGTGGAATCTTCAGTGTTTGAAAATGCTATCCCCTCCGAGGTACTTTGCCCAGTAAAATATATTAAACGTCAAATACATGAGGGGGAGGATTATCCGAGCGAAAGACTCGATTTTCGTTGCTACTTTTTCGTTTTCTTCTTCGATCTTCTTTGCCATTTCCTTCGCTTCTTCTTTCTCAGTGAGCTTTTTCTTTTCCCTCTCCTCAAATGTCAGTGGCTTTCCCCACTCCACCTGTCTTTGCATCGAATTGTGCAAACTCACAAAGGACGGCTTCTTCTTTACCAGACCTTCTTCTTCCTGTTTTCGTCAAAAAATTAGATATGATTTTAATTTAATACGAACAAAGAAAGTGTTGTCTGAACACGTTTCCAAATAATGCTGTTATTAAAAGGATATACACGCTTTTTTATAAGCATAGACTTGATTCGGCCAGGGTCAAGTATTCTTAACAGTTAACTCCAAATCAGACTGAAATATTCTTATTTATTCTACTTAAAAAAGGTATTCTTATTTTTTGTTCCATAAAAATTTCTTAATAAAGTTTTTTCTTCTATACTGCGTACATGTTTTGATCGCGTATAAGACGTAGAAGATATTGCACACCTTCAGCTCTATTTCGGCAAATTATTCCCCAACACAGTAGAATTCTCACCCTGGGCATATTCTTAGAATATTCTTCAAAAAATGCCCATTTTCACCCTGCTATTCTTATAAAGCGTATTCTTATATAAAAAAGCGTGTACAACTCTACAACTTTATCATATATATTATATGCTTTGAAAAGGGTCTTAACTCGATTTTCGATCACTTAATAAATGCGGACTAACATTTTACCTGGACACCCAGAGAACAATTAAATAGCTGTGTATTCTAATTTTTTTCGAATTCGAAAAACTTACTGTTGTGGCAGCCTTTTTTTTTCGCTTGCGCATCTTTTCTGATATGTACGAGAAGTTGAGCACTATAGTGTACTCTATTAACGTTAGTATGACGCAACAAAATGACGTCATCAAGTAGATGTCGATGGCTTTGACGTAATTTACGCGCGGAAGTTGAGAATTGACAGACGACCAGATGGTGGCGATGGTTAAGAGAGTGGTGATACACAATGCTGTGGTTCAAACATAAAAACGGTTTGAAGTCTTTAAAGTTTATGCCTTGCAACGAAATGTGATTAATTGAATAAGCATGAGCAGTGGCCGCTTTTGAATTTTGTTTTGTTATGTTGCATTGTTTTCTTGAAGATTTCTTCTTTTTTAAAAGTTATAAAAAACAACAATTGAAATTATAGTCTAGGTAGGTTCTCAGAACAGCTGTAGTTTACGTAGCCTTTGTTTTTCAAATGTCATGGATAACTTACCCACTCTGGCGGGAGTGGCACTTCTTCTTATCCACAACGACACCCAAGAAACGCACACGATTGCGGTGGATGGAACGTAAATCTGAAGGACCGCAAATCCCATCAGGCGCTTGAATTTAAACTCTGCTTTAAGGAGAGTGTACATTTTACCTGAAGAAAAACCGTTAATATAAGAATAATCTTGTGGAGAGAATCTTAAGCGTTAATCGTTTGATATGTATATAGCATTAATACTTTATAACTATATAAGAGCAACTATATTGAGTTCTGATATCATCACGTAGAGCAACTTTCTTAAAGTAAACGCGTCCAATACTTGTTTTCTGGTAAAATGGACCCGCATTTCCCCTTGTCATATAGCAGACTCCCCGTTACTTATTAGTTATAATTAGGGTGTTAAGAAATGCCGCTGTGGTTCTATGCAATCAAACTATATTTTCGAATTCATTCCCTACTCGATATGGGTTTTCTCTCCAGTCTACTAGTCTTTGTATTGATGAGCGTAAACTGTGCCATGGTATTCTCCTTTGGGATCAGAACACCTGGGTTGGTATGCCACCAGTATGCCACATGGTCGGCATTGAAAGCGTCTGAAAACACACGCAACAGAAACATTGCCATTCAGTTTATCGTAGAGCAGAGACTACGCGTTTTTGCATCTGTATAATATACTTCATACACAGTGATGCTTTTTAAATAAAAAGCTGGTGCTGGTAATTTTTTTTCGAAGATTTTATACGATTCGGATCATTATCAGAGTCGTTAAATATTGTGTAACTTAATAAAGACTTCCTTTAAAAAATGTGCTTACAGCTGACGATTTTAAAGTCGCACACTTGATAGTCCATAGGATATGCCTCCAACTGAAGATGGCATGACGGAGATACGGTCACTCTAAACGAAGACACGTGGTTATGTACTGTGAAGGAAATATCGAAAAATTAAATTTGGCTTTTAAACATGCGTAACCAATAAACATCATATGGCTACGTTATTAAAAGGCTCCACGTGGTTGAGTCCCGACTTATTCCTCCGTTAGAAATCGATCAAACCAGACTACCAACCAATGCTTTGTAAATTTGTACTACGCAATCAGATCTCAACTGTAACAAGGTGGAAAGAGATCAACATGAACCCGAACTCTCTGGTTGACAATCGAAAGCTCTATCCGCTACGCTCTATCCGATCAATGCTTAAAGCTTAAGAATCTTATACCCGTCTCTTTATATCCTTGTCAAATCCTGATTGTACCTTGTACCCCAGAACACGGAGCCATCGGGGTAAATATCCAGTTTATGATTGTTCACTGTAACGCTGTGCAAACGGCTTTTCACGGAGTTTATGAACACAGTGTCCGGTGTCCAGATGATGTTCGCAGGGTGTTTCGTCCCAACAATCAACGTCAGCTTCTCGCTCATGTTATGACGTAATCGATGATCGGACCAACGCTGACGGAAGTACATGTCGACTGTATACATCTAAACGTGCGCAATGGCAGATATACGAACGTTGTAGAAAATACTTCTATTATCCAAGTACATGACTTGACCACTTCTGTTAATAAAATAGGTTTAGCCATGCCAACTAAAACAAAATAAATTTAAAACAAATTCTCCATAAACACTCACCGGAGGAGAGTGAATGTCTTATCTACTTGTTATAAAATTAGAATGGGAGCATGAAATTTCATCAACATCCACGCATTTCCAGACTACTTTTTTAATGAATACTTACCATGTTTATAGGGTCCAGATTGGTAAACGAGAGTATTGTTGCATCCACCGACACATTCACCGGAGGACCTGTTATACAACAATAATTGATCAACAAAACTATTAATGAATACTAGCGCCTAATTGGTTCTTTTATTGAATTCTAGCCCCTAATTGGTTCTTTTAATGTATACTACCTCTAATTGGTTCTTTTAATGAATACTGGCCCTTAATTGGTTCTTTTAATGAATACTGGCCCCCCAATTGGTTCTTTTAATGAATACTGGCCCCTAATTGGTTCCTTTAATGAATAATGAATGAATGATAGAATATTTTAACTAGTTTACTAAAAATATAAAGGTTGTACAATAATAAAAGGATTTGTATATATTTTCGATATTAAGCTAGGGCGGACTCCCAGAAGGTTTAACTCAAAACCATGTAACTTTATTTTATTCACTGATTGAAAATGTAGGCAAAAATTTACGAAACATGGCCACATAAGACATTAAAACGTGTTTTTCTCATCGTCAAAATCCTAATTCGTAAATTTGGAAGTCAATTAGTGCAAGCCCAGTAAACAGCGTATTTGGGTATATAAATTGATCTCAAAGCCAGGGAAGTCTTTTGGCAATTAAATGTTTCTCGCGATGTTTTAAAAGCCACAAATATGTCTATTCCCTCACGTTCCGGCTCGTGTTTTTATTAATACAAGACAATTCAAAGTTCTTTTCGGTGTTTACGCAGAAATTGTTACGGCTTAGCATTTATGTCGAAAAATAGTTCCGCCAACACTGCTTCTTTAACGACGCAGAGGATAAAAATTTTGCACTCTCAAATTTGCTATAATATAATAATAATAATGATAATAATGGTGTTTTTACGGGACTTTCCACATGTAACAGTGGCTCTTCTTATCCCAAGGTTTAGGTCCTGGCGTACTTAGGGCACCCATTTGCACCTACGAAGTCGCTTCACCAGACAACCCACCATTTGAGCTAGGCTTGCATTACGCAATGAGTTCCGCTCAATAACTCAACTGTAACTCAGAAATCAAAATATGTCCGAGCTGGGTTTCGAACCAGCACCGGTTTGATTTTGTGGGTTGAATGCACTAACCACTAAGCTACAGTGACCAATATAGTGACCGACAGCCGAGCTCTTTTCAATTCAAGCCTGTTCCTCAAAAAGCATGCTGTGCAAACCACACACAATAGAAGGTCGTAGAATTCAAACAGTTATGTGAATAACAAATGTATTATTTTATGTTCTTTGGTCATTTTTCTATCGTTTTTTTTCTTCTCATGGGAAGAATAGAAACTTCATGAAAGTTAAAGTTACCGAGGTAGTTTGGTCTTAACTTTGGGTTGTACCCTGCAAAGAGATTTTTGTAGACCATTTGAATTTCATTGTCCGATCTCCGCATGCTATGGAAAAGAAAAACCTTGAAATTACTAAAGCAGGACAAAAACGAAAGAAAATCAAAAGAATACAAAAGCGTTTAATAAAATACTTACCTTTCTTCTGATTCCGCGCATGTGTACTGAATACAAGCAGATACAACAAGGAACACGATCATGTTCTCACTAAAACAAAATAAAAACGAGATTGTGACCGAAGTAAGACGTTAGTTAAGAAATTTAGAAAAGCCTGGTGGCTAGTTCGGTTTTTCGTTCGTGAAAAATATGTGCGTTTAAAATAACTCACGCTCCGGGTCTTTACACCTCTTTCTTTTTCAAGTTCTTCTAAATATTTCAATTTATTTTACGTAAATCAAAATCTTTCCCAGGGTTTGCCATCTTTTGCACCTCCTATTTTTCGTCACTTAGTGACGTCATAACATAATGTTGGAAAACTTTTCTAACAACTGGAAATTTGCACACACACACACACAGAGGTTTGCAACAACTGCTACGTGAATGGAACTGAATTATGGATGAAGCGCGCTCTAAAATATCTTTTTTACTAAGCAATTTCGAAATGTATTGACCGGCTGAAAAGTATTTGTTACGGATTTCGTTTTCAAAAAGCTAGGCTTCAAAGAGAATGGATATATCATTGGAAAACTAGATGTGTTTTGTACATTTAGTGCGACTTGTGGCATTAATATTTAACGAAGTTATGTAGTTGTTTTTTATTCTGTAGTAGAATGTGAATTATTCACAACATTTAATTCGATTAGGTTTCTTTAACACGATATATTGTTTTCTACGCACACTGCGTAAGTCTTTAGGATTTTCTGGTTGCGTTCTAGTGTCCAGGATCTCTCCCTCAACTGGCTTCCAAATTTCTTTGTACACGTTTTTTTTTTATAAGAAACCGGTTTATAAAAAACCTTGTACTAGACCTTCCAAAATTTAAGAAACCTTTGGAACCAAGATTTACAGGCTATTTTCAGATACCGTAATGCCTCGATTAAGCGCCCGGGCGCTTATTTAATTTTCGAGGCTCTAGGGTAGGCGCTTATTCGAGGGGGGGGGGGCGCTTATTTCAATTCAGAATAATTGAACATAAATAAAAGGCGGTTTTTAATAGAAACACTTTTTTTTCTTTCATAAAATATCTATTTCCACATCTTCGTCACCCTCCTTGTCTTTGTCGACGAGTAACATGTCTGGACTCGTGTCAGCCATATCACTCTCATCGGCTTGAAACGGGTTTGCTTCCTCCGTATTCATATATTCAAACTGCTCTTTCAGTATTTTTCAGTACGGCCTTCGTGACAAGGTTTACCCTCTTTGAAGCATGTGATGTAGTCACTTATAAACTTGTAGATGGTGAACTTGTTTTAGTAGGTTACGTGCCTGTTGAGTTGTCCCGACTTTTATCTTATTTTATCACAACTGATAGCGAGAAAAGAAAAGACTTGAAGGCAGAAGTTGTTGGTAAAAGAAAACGAGAAATTGGTCTGGTGGTTCCAACCAAATACACAACAATGACGAACGATATAAAGTTTGCAGAAGTTTTGCTAGAAAGGCTGGAAAAAAAAAAGAAAATCATTGAAAGGTAAGAACATTATTGTGGCATCAACAATTATCAATATTAAATGGAACCAACAATTTTAATTTTTTTTTTCACAATATATTTCGACATTGCTGTCATCATCAGGTAGTCTACAATCAATAAAATCAGTTTTATAACCGATAACAATATTGAAAACATTTTCCAACAAAATATATTCATATAATCAAGACACTAGATACGACCATTCATTGCGTATACAGAAAGAGATTATATTACAATCTATGAAGCGAGATAATTAAATATTACGCCTAATCACAATTTAATGACCAAAGTATGGCTTCTAAATTCATCTTTTGTATTAAGACTTGGCTTAAGGTCATTAATAAACAACGCTTCTTTAATCAATAATTGCCTTTGGGAGTTAGATGTGGCAAGAATCTTTACATCCTTGTCAATTGAAATGTTGTTGTTATTAGTACATGCTAGAAAATATGATCCCACGGGAGTCGATGCACGAGAATGTTCTCTAATGCGGGTATGTAGATGCCGAACCGATTGTCCAACATAGCGCGAGTTACATCGCGGACATGAAATTTGATAAACTATACCGCTCTTAAAGGATTTCTCGATGGCTGGTTTCAGTGACGGGAGCACTGTTTTTAATTTTCTCAACGTTAGGATAACTTGAATTGGAACCTCCAATTTCTTCAACGAACATTTAAACTTATCAGTAATTTTCCCACGATATTGCAGAAAGAACATTTTCCCATCCACGATCTCTCTCCTCTGGATTTTTTACCTCCTTAATTTCCGGTGTAACAATTGACTTGACACATTTCGCAATAATCGGTTCATAAAATGATGGAGGGTACTGATTATTATGGAGTATTTTCTTGGCTTTTTCCAAACTCTCGTGAATGGATTTCCATGTACTGCAAGCACGAATTACTCGGTGGATCATACCATATACAACTGAACGTTTGTAAATTTCAGAAGTTAGAGCATGATAATTCATAACAAGACCAGTGTCAGTCTTTTTACTATACCACGTCGAAGTAATATTACTATCTTTGTCGCGTTGAAGTAAAGTATCCAGGAATGGTAAAGAACCGTTATCTTCAATTTCCATGGTAAATTTCAGTGATGGATGTAACTCGTTTATCTGCTCAAACTTTTCATTTATGGATTCAAGTTTGATATTGCGTACATAGTCGTCCATGTACCTTGCAAACAATGAAGAATCACCTTTTACAATACTGTCAAACTTATACATCCATCCGTTGGCAAAAAGTGGGGCAGGGGGGCTACCCATAGCCAGTCCCTCTATCTGTTTGTAATATCCCTCATTAGTGAGCATTAACATTTAACATTTATACGGTCTCGCAAAAATCCACAAGCCGAATGTTCCCGTTCGACCTGTCCTGTCAATGCCTGGTTCCGCATACTACACAATCAATCACACACCAAATTGCAGAGTGGCTTTCAGTTGTGGAAGAGTGTAGAATTAACTCGTCGACAAAAACAATCGTCGAAGGCTTAAAAGACAACAAGTTACAGGAAAATGATGTCCTAGTAAGCTTCGATGTTTCATCTTTATACACAAACGTCCCTGTATATGAAACAATGGATGAATGTACAAACTTCTTATACTCCGGCAGATATAAGGAACCACCAGTAGATAAACAAACCTTTAAAGATCTCTTGGAAATTTGTAGCTGCAATGTGATAATGCTCACTAATGAGGGATATTACAAACAGATAGAGGGACTGGCTATGGGTAGCCCCCTGCCCCACTTCTTGCCAACGGATGGATGTATAAGTTTGACAGTATTGTAAAATGTGATTCTTCATTGTTTGCAAGGTACATGGACGACTATGTACGCAATATCAAACTTGAATCCATAAATGAAAAGTTTGAGCAGATAAACGAGTTACATCCATCACTGAAATTTACCATAGAAATTGAAGATAACGGTTCTTTACCATTCCTGGATACCTTACTTCAACGCGACAAAGATAGTAATATTACTTCGACGTGGTATAGTAAAAAGACTGACACTGGTCTTGTTATGAATTATCATGCTCTAACTCCTGAAATTTACAAACGTTCAGTTGTATATGGTATGATCCATCGAGTAATTCGTGCTTGCAGTACATGGAAATCCATTCACGAGAGTTTGGAAAAAGCCAAAAAAATACTCCATAATAATCAGTACCCTCCATCATTTTATGAACCGATTATTGCGAAATGTGTCAAGTCAATTGTTACACCGGAAATTAAGGAGGTAAAAGATCCAGAGGAGAGAGAGATCGTGGATGGGAAAATGTTCTTTCTGCAATATCGTGGGAAAATTACTGATAAGTTTAAATGTTTGTTGAAGAAATTGGAGGTTCCAATTCAAGTTATCCTAACGTTGAGAAAATTAAAAACAGTGCTCCCGTCACTGAAACCAGCCATCGAGAAATCCTTTAAGAGCGGTATAGTTTATCAAATTTCATGTCCGCGATGTAACTCGCGCTATGTTGGACAATCGGTTCGGCATCTACTTACCCGCATTAGAGAACATTCTCGTGCATCGACTCCCGTGGGATCATATTTTCTAGCATGTACTAATAACAACAACATTTCAATTGACAAGGCTGTAAAGATTCTTGCCACATCTAACTCCCAAAGGCAATTATTGATTAAAGAAGCGTTGTTTATTAATGACCTTAAGCCAAGTCTTAATACAAAAGATGAATTTAGAAGCCATACTTTGGTCATTAAATTGTGATTAGGCGTAATATTTAATTATCTCGCTTCATAGATTGTAATATAATCTCTTTCTGTATACGCAATGAATGGTCGTATCTAGTGTCTTGATTATATGAATATATTTTGTTGGAAAATGTTTTCAATATTGTTATCGGTTATAAAACTGATTTTATTGATTGTAGACTACCTGATGATGACAGCAATGTCGAAATATATTGTAAAAAAAAAAATTAAAATTGTTGGTTCCATTTAATATTGAAAATCATTGACATTGTGATATCTGAAAGCTTTTTAAAAAGGTTTCCCTGTTATAAAGTAATAGAAAATAAAAATAAGAATGAAAACTAGAAAACAACTGTGTTCCGTTGCTTTTCTTTTTTCCGTGCTACTGTTTTTGCCGAAAACTGGAATAGGCGCCCGTTTCTGAAGATTGAGGGGTAAATGCTTATTCGAGGGGGCGCTTATTTAATAATTTAACCAAAAGGGTGGGCGCTTATTTGAGGGCGGCGCTTATACGAGGGGGGCGCTTAATCGAGGCATTACGGTAAGCAACTTGTATAGACGTAAATAATTATTTTCCAATGATAAAACTTTCTCTTTTCACTGTTTATACTCTATACTACTGTAGCTATGTATTTATAAACGTGAAAACCATCCTGATCGAACGTGTAATCGAACGAATTTGTTAGTTTCTTTTTTTGCGTTTTTTTTTTGTAAACCAAACTTTAGAATAAGAAACTAGTTAAGAAACGTTTAAGACAAAAATTTTAAAAACATTAAGAAATTTTTGATACTAGGGCCTTCGCTAGGTTTCTTATATAAAAAAACGTGTACACTTGGAAACTTCAATAACTCAACAACTCAATCACAATAAGAAAATAATTACACTCATTTTGTGGATGCAGCCGTCAGAGCAGCAATCTATCGAAGTACAAGGCTTCATCAATCAGTCGTATCGTTGCTGCTCTCGACATTAAACAAACAGATGCCATCATTTAACGTTCTTGATGCCATGAAAATGCTCGTCCTATCTTGGGAAGGAGGAACCAATCATGAATTGCTTTGTGAAGGCTGGTTACAGTATACTCCCGATAAGTGGGACCCCCGATAAGTGGGACTTTCACTAAGTGGGACGGTTTGTCACGGTCTCTTGAACTTCCTAACCTAATATTAATACTCGCTTAAGTGGGACATTCGCTAAGTGGGACAGATTCCGTTGTTTTCCTGAGTGTCCCACTTACCGGGAGTATACTGTATTTCAAAGGTCCAGCAATTAACAGTTGTTAACGACGATGACAATCCTTTCAAAGTCCTTACAGAGGAAATCAAAAGTTTGAAAGCACGAAAACCGGATCTATCACCAGAATTTACATCTGACAATTGATAACGGGTTGGTTTGCAAGGAGTGTGATTTGACAGATGAAAACAAAATTGAAGAATTCGCATGCAACGATGATGATGCGGAAAGAAATGATGGCTGTGGTGAAGAAGATGACAATGTGCAAGTGCTTAACCAACGAAAGCATCAGTGTATGATGCAATAGACACACTTTTGACATACACTATGTTTGACGAGGATCATGATGATGAGATCAGCAGATTAGCTTCAAGAATTAATGCTTTATTGGACGGATAGCACGTAAAAAGCAACAGCCTATTGAAACATATTTCAAGCCTTGACTAAAGTTTTATGTTTAATACTTCATGTTGAAAAAACTAGAAACACCCCTCTGTAATTGACACTGTCCATCATTCATTTTTTCCTTCATTTTTTGATTTTTAGTTGAATTAAGTCGAGTAAAGCGGCGGCTACTGTACAGTAAAAAATTTAAAAATCCAGGGTAGTGCTTATTCGAGGGTAGTGCTTATTCGAGAGTGGCGTTTATACGAGGGTGGTGCTTATTTAAGGGTGGCGCTTATTTAAGGGTGGCACATATTCGAGGGTGGCGCTTATACAAGGGTGGCGCTTATACAAGAGTGGCATTTATTTGAGGGTGGCGTTTATTTGAGGGTGGCGCATATTTGAGGGTGGCGCTTATGCAAGGGTGGCGCTTAAAAATTATAAAAGTCTAAAAACTTTAATTAAATAGAGGAAATAACGCCAAAATGAGGGCAATGGGCTGGGATACAAGTTGTACGATTTGACTTTGCCGTCTGTAAAATGGCGCGGCGGTTTATTATTTTATTTGCATCTCAAATGTGCAGGTAAGCAACAATACATATTAGTGTAAATTGTACCCATTGTATTGTCCCAAAATAAATGGAATGATGCCCAAGGTTAGTTTGAATAAAAACAAGCTTTATCTTTCAAGTATACATTTCTGACGTTAAAACGAAAGCGAAATTATTTTAAGCGTCTGTTTTGAAAACTCGTGACTAAAGTGAAGATGAGAAAAAACAAGAACCGAAGATTTTTTAAATTGTTTCCAGGAAAAGGCATAATAACTGTCATGGTTGTTGCTCGATCATTTGGTGATTTGTGGTTGCATTACATCGACAAGACTTAATGAATTATTTCAAATAATCCTTTTGCGTTTCTAAGCAAGTCTAGGGATTTTCCTAACAGATTAACCTAGCAAAATGAATAAATAAATATTACCTACCACCTACCTAGTTGGGCAGTTATTGGAAATTTTCCCGGACAATTTCATTACAAATTAATTGCTTCTATGAGTTTTTGCAAGTTCCTTAAATACTACTTACTCCTGGATAAAACATTAGAAGCTCATTGCTTTGATAGGAGGTGAGTAAAAAGTATTATACATTATGTCATTTTTTCTGGCGCATCATTTATTTGCAAAATTATTGCATATTGGCTTATCTTACTTAGAAAACAATATAGTTACAATTATTATTATTTGAATATTTAATCAGGTACAAAACTTCAGTTCAAAATATAAAATATTTATAAATAACTGCTATCAATGTCAGACCTGCATAAGTTAGTAAGTTAGTTTGATAAATAGAAAATATGAATAAAATTGATTACAATATATACAAATAAAAATACCTTAAAACCTTGACAAACTAAGATGTTAAAAACTTTTTAATTTCATAAAAAATGTCATAATTTTCGATCTTTTTTAATTTCAAAGGAAGTTTGTTATAAAGTCTAGTTCCAGAAAATTTGAAAGTAGTTTTCCCGAGCTCGAGTCTGACTTTAGGTACTTTCAAAAGAAAGCCGCCATTTTGAGTGTTCTGTTGATGGTTGTTAACAATAAAGTAGTCGTTAAAGTTTGAACATACATCACCACTTAAACATTTCTTCACCAGGCAGCAAGCTTCCTTGTTGATCGAACTAAGGACAGTCGATACTTTGACTCCAGTAATAGTTGTTGCTCTACGTTCTAGAGAATTCAACATTTTTTTCTGAGTCTCACTGTGATACAATTTTATAGTACTGCGGTATGTTAGTAGTGGTAGTATCATCATAGAGTATATGCTGTACGCAGATTCTTCAGTTAGGTAAGAACGTAGCCTTCATAGGAGTTTAAGTCTACCACTTGCCTTCTTGTAAACTTTGTCAAAGTTTTTGTTGAAATTCAGATGTTGGTCTACAATGTTACCTAAATATTTATACTCAGTAACATTTTCAATTGGTTGCTCACGAAAGAAGACATCGAGTAAGGACCTTGATAATGAAGCGACAACAAACCATATTCAGTAGTTATTATTTTAGGAATAAAAAACTTATTAACTGAGCAGGTACTATGGTTGTGTACAGATTTGGTTAAAGCAAAGATACTCTTTAGTCCATCGGGGAAACCTTTTAGAAAATAGCCATACAAAAATTTTAAAACTTGCAAAGTTAAGACATCTTTGATTTTACAAACCCCATATTTAAGGAATATAGGAGTTGACGGGGTATCATAATTTGAAAATGTAATGATTCTTAAGATTTTTTTTTGAAGTTTGTAAATTTGATCAAGGTTTTTTTTAGATGTAAATTGCCAGGCTAAACTACCGTATGTTAGATGAGAGTAAAAAAGAGCATAGTATAATAGAAATAGGTTTTTAGTTGGTAAAAAATGACGTAGCTTTGATATTATTCCACACGTTTGAGATAACTTTTTACATAACATTCTTGTATGTATATTCCAGTTTAAATGCTCATCAATATATACTCCCAAGTAACATACAGAAAGTTTCATAGTTAGTTTAAATCCATTTATTTTGATACTAATAGAGCATTTAGCACTCCTCTGTGGTCTAAATAAAATCAATTCAGTTTTCTTTGAATTTAGAGAGAGTTTATTAAAATTTAACCACTGGACCAAAAGTTTAAGTTCGTAGTTCATTATTGTTTCTATTGTCTTTAGATTTTTGCTACAAAATAAAATGTTAGTATCATCGGCAAAATGATGCACAACAGATTTTTTTAAAACTTTATGAAGATCATTAAGAAAAATTAAGAAAAGCAAAGGTCCTAATGTGGATCCCTGGGGTACCCCACATTGGACTGTTAAAGAGGAGGATTTACAATTTGACAACCTGACAAATTGATTTCTATTAGTTAAAAAGGACTTAAACCAACTATTAGCAACACCTCTTATTCCGTAATTGTAAAGTTTATCAATTAATATTTCATGGTTAACAGTATCGAAAGCTTTTTCCAAATCTATAAACACACCACAAGCATATTTCCCACAGTCAAGATTTTTTTTAATTTTTTCAATTAGACTGATTAATGCATGACTTGTAGACATTTTGTTTCTAAATCCAAATTGTAATTTATAAAGTATTTCATACTTTTCTAAATAATTGTATAGTCTTGTGTACATACATTTTTCAAAAATTTTACTAAATATTGAAAGTAGAGAAATAGGTCTGTAATTGGAGCAAAGTTTGTCATTGCCTCTTTTAAAGACAGGAATGACCTCTGCTGATTTTAATAAATCTGGAAAAACTCCTTCATTAAAGGATTGATTTATTAGCATTGAGAGAGGTTTGGCAAATAAAGTAGCACTTTGTTTAATGAGAACAATGGGAAGGCTATTTGGGCCAATTGATTTTTTAGTGTCTATATTTTTTAATAATATTTTCTACTTCAGACAGGTTTGTAGGTTCAAGATACATAGAATTTAATTTGTTATTAATTGAAAATATCTGATTTGAATGTGTAGATTTACGGATTTTTTTGGATATATTTGGACCAACATTAATAAAAAAGTTGTTAAATAATTCGGCCATTTTAACTTGAGAGTTTATCTTTTCTTTACGGTTTATTAACATAGTTGGATTCGTTTGTTTGATCTTTTTTAATGAAGATAAAGAATTTATGCTTTCCCAAATTTTCTTAGTACAATGACTGTTTTCCTTAAAAAAAGAATCATAATATTGTTTTTTTTTAAACCTTATTTCATGAACAATTTTGTTTCTTAGACTTTTATAAGAAAGATACAGAAATTCCTTTGCAGTTACATCTTTCGATGTAATAAATTTTTTTAACAATTTGTCACGGTTTCTCATTTCACGTTTAATTTTGTTTGTTATCCAGGGTTTACCTTTTAAATTAATTTCTCTTTTTGTTAATCTTCTAAATGGAGCATGTTCATCAAGCAAGGTTTCCATTGTATAAAAAAAGTTTTCAACGTTTTTATTAACAGTATTTGCATTAAAAACAAAATCCCAATTTATCACCACTAATTCCTCCTTGTGAAAACATTTATAGTTTCTAACAAATTTTATATCAGGTTTTGGTCGAGATTTCTTATACAAATTATCAATAACAACAAATTGAATGAGATGATCTGAAATTTCAATTGTAAGGTTACCAGCAAAATGATTGAGATCAAGGCTGTTTATAAATATGTTATCAATAAGAGTTTTAGAGGATTGATTAATTCTTGTTGGATGAAGTATGTAAGGAGAGAAAAAATTTGAACACATTGTTAGATAAAAATTATTTATTGAGTTAAGGATAGAAATATTTAGAAGATTGATATTGAAATCACCCATCAACATACAAATTTTGTTTTTACATGATATTTTATTCAGCAGGGGGGTTAGAAAATTTACGACAAACACATTGATAGGCATATGAGGATGCTTATATATGCAGCCTAATATTGTTTTTTATTGAAGTGATTAATTTCTAGAAAGGTTGATTCCAACTCGGATGGTTTTGAGATGAGTAAATCATTTCTTATGATATGTGGTAATGAAGTAGAGATAAAAAACCCAGTTCCCCCATGAGTACTTTCTGTAAAATTATAAATAAATTTATAGCCAGGTATGGTACCTGGTAATTTCGATTCTTTTTTTAATTTATGTTCACAGATGCCAATGGCATCAGGTTTATTTTTAATTAGTGATAAACAATTTTCTAAATCTTCAATGTGTTTGTTCAATGATGCAAGGTTTATATGAAAAACTGAAAATGGATTTTTTAATGGAATTTTATTGAAATCATCAATATCATAATATTTTGAATTTATTGATGTTGGGTGGCTATCAGTATCAAAAGGTGTTTCAAGTAGATTATTGCATTCCCTAGCAAATTGCTTGTGATTTTTGCTCAGCTCGTTGTCATTTGGAACTTGGCAGAATGGTAGATTGTCAGAAATACAAATCAAACAGAAATATGAATTTTCAGTGGAATTGAAGCTTTGGAATTGCTTAGCGGACAAATTTAGACATTTTTTTATGAAATATTTGGTTACAAATTTTGCAAACAACCACTTTATGATTGTTTTTAACAGTTAAGCAGCATTTCTTACATAGATAATGTTTCATGAAAAAAGTAAAAGAGAAAAAATCTTACGATAATATTACTTTTAGTTTTAGTTTTAAGTTAATTGCTGGTTTTGTTTTAATGCAGAAGTTTTATAATGATTAATGAAAATTTATATCAAGCACAAAAATCAAAATCAGGATATAGATTGACCAAGGTGTTAAGATGGTCTACCACAATCCTTTTCTCGTTCATGGTTCGTTTTATATAAACTTTCCCGTTAAGACAAAAAGTGTCGTTTATTAAATTTGACCTTTTTAATAATCGGCAATAATATGAAAGCTTTTCAAAATAAGGACAAAGATTTTCTCTAATAAATATCTTCGTCCCTTTAGGGCCTAGTCTTGGTGATTTAAAATCCTTTAGCTTCCTCCTGTTTTGAAAAGCTTTGACGACTTTCCTGTTAACAAATCTAATAATTGATTTCTTGGGAGACGATCTCCCAATGCGATGACACGCCTCAATATCGCGCTCGTCGATCGTAACATCCATCGCTTCGAAAATCTCAATCACCGCCCCCTCCAGATGTTCGTCTTTTACGGAGTCAGGAATGCCGTCAACCACGATGTTGTTCCTGCGGTTATAACTCTCAAGATTATAAATTTCTTTTTCAAGATACACTTGATCTTCCTCCAAATTATCAACTCGTTTTCTTAAACGTCTGTTCTCCTCCACAAGATTTTTAATCACAACGTCTTTTATATGGGAGACGCTTTTATTGATTTCTCCCAGTTTGTCAGTCATAAAAGTCTCAATGTTGCTTACTTTCGATGAGATATCTAAGAGATGTTTCTCGAATTTCACCAACTGATCTTTAAAGTCATTCATCCTTGTCATTGATGCAATGTTAATGTGATTGGAGAGAATGGAAAGTCAAAAGGTGTAAAATATTGACTTTGCAACAAAACCAGCTTTCCAGGAATTACATCATTTCCCTGCTATCAGGAATTTTGTATAATTTGCAATAAAAATTTCTTAAATGGAAAACTTCGCCCGGTGGCAAGCAGTCGGGCGTTGTAATCCAAAAAAGAAAAAAAGCACTGCAAGGGAGAATGAGTAATGAATTTAATGGATTTAACACAAATTACTATTTAATTAGTAATAAGGGAGTGATTAAAAGTTGTTGAAAACAGTGGGTTAGGAGAATTTGAACGTTAATCAGTTAAAAAGAAGATTAAATTCCAGCCAAGATCACAAATATATTACCAAAAATACTGGTAAAAATACACAGCAAACTGCAACACGAACCTCCAAAGTATTAATACCAATTCTGTGTAAATCTCTGAAAAATAACCACTTTTAAATAACCACACTTAAATTAATACAACGACCACTCACAAAAACACGTCTTGTCAGTTCAAAGTTCAAAGTTGGAGTGAAACTCAAACTTTTCAGTGCCGAAGATCATTGCTTCTGTTTTCCCCTTTCGTAAGTTGATGAACAGTTTGTTTTCATCGAAATAGCTGGCAATTTGTTGAAGGTCCTCATTTAGGAATTCTTCAACTTTCTCCTTTTTGACGTTATCAACATAAACGACAGTGTCATCTGCATACATAATACAATAACAATTTTGGAGTGAATCAGGAAAGTCATTGAAAAACAGAAGGAAAAGCAAAGGTCTGAGGATGGACCCTTGTGGTACTCCTGATTTTAGTGGTTGTCTTGTTGATTTGATACCATTGATGCATACAGTCTGGTTTCTGTTGAATAGATAGTTTGCTAGCCAGTCATATTCAACTCCACTAATTCTGTATTCACCGAGCTTTTTTTTTTTTTTTATTGGAGATTGCTCAAAACAAGGCCTAAAAGGCCACTTGCGAGTAAAGAGCTACAGGAGAAGTTAAGCAGATTTAAGGTAGCGATGAACATTAGATTTGAACAGTTGAAGGTTAAATTCAGGAGGAAAGCATGTAGATGGAAGTGAGTTCCAAAGTCTGGACGTACGCGGAAAAAAACTGTTTTTATAAAAATCCCTACGACAATTTGGAACACAAACAGTCCATTGGTGAGACGAAGAAGACAACCTAGTAGAACGGAGAAAAATTTTGAGAGAAGGTGTAAGAGATGATAGTTCGCTTGAACAACGACCATAAAAAAACTTGTAGAAGAGACAAAGAGACGCTACGTTCCGCCGGTGTGAAAGGGAGTCCAATTTCAAAGAAAGGTTTTCGCCAATTGTGTTGCAAACACGCCGTTGAACACGGTCTAACAAATTCAGGCAATTTTTTGGTGCACCTGCCCAAATGTGGCAGCTGTATTCCATACATGGACGAATTGATGATTTGTATAAGTAAAGGACGCATTCAGGAGTGAGGTAATTCATTTCTCGTAAAAGAGAACCAACCTTCATGGCAGTTGATTTAGCTATATTTTCAATATAAGATCGCCATGAGAGGTCGCTGGTAAATATAAGACCAAGAAGACGAAATGAATTGCTTTCAGGCAAATGAGAACCATTCATCAAAATTCGAGGTAAGTAAGCATGATTGAGATGATTAATGGAAAGAAGATTAGTTTTAGATGGATTAAAATTAACAAGCCAATTCTTACCCCATTCAACTACTGTATTGAGATCTTTTTCCAGATCAGAGGCCATTCTAACTTTATCATAATCATCTGATTTATTAAGGCAGGAATACAATGTTGAATCATCAGCATAAATAACGGTTTTGGATGATAAATTGTCTGGGAGATCGTTAATGTACAGTAGGAACAGAGTCGGACCGAGAACTGAACCTTGAGGAACACCAGCATTGATGGAAAAAATGGAAGAAGAATGACCGTTAAGAACCACCTTGAGTTTACGATTGGAAAGGAAGGAGGAGATAATATTTAAAAATGGACCTTTTAAACCATATGCCTTAAGTTTGTGCAGTAGCCCCCGATGCCAGACTTTATCAAATGCCTTGGAGATGTCAAGGGCAACTGCTCGCGCTTCACCAGAGACATCAAGGGCATGATAAAAACGTTCACTTATAACTGTCAAAACGTCAGCAGTGGAACGCCCAGAACGAAACCCATACTGGGAGTCGTAAAACAAATTATTTTTTTCAATAAATTCAACTAAGTTCAGGTTAATTAAAGTCTCGAAAACTTTGCTTAAGATGGAAATGAGGCTGATTGGTCTATAATTAGAAGGATGAGATTGCTCACCACAATTTTTAAAAATTGGAATAACAGAGGCAAACTTCCAAGATGAAGGGAAACAGGATTCATCCAAACACTTTTTGAAAAGAGCACACAAAACGGGAGATAACTCAGTAGAACATCTTTGAAGTACAATTACAGGAATGTCATCCGGTCCAGAAGCCTTATTAGAATCCATTTTGTTAATAATCTTAGAAACCTTATCAGGAGATATAAAGCAATCATGTAAAGTCTGGACAGTTTTGGAGGAGAAATAAGGGAGATCATGACCAGAATCATCGAGGGTGGAATGAGAACCGAAGAGTTTAGCAAATAGTTCAGCTTTATCCTTAGATAGACTAATGACTTCAGGACCATTGAAAAGTGGAGGTACAGATGTTTTAGAACTACCCCGGACGTTTTTGATAATACGCCAAAATTTGCAAGAACCTATTTCTTTGGATTTGATATGATCTTTAGTCCTTTCAGCAAAAACAGTTTTAGCTTTACGAACAACATATTTACAATTATTGCGCGAGGCAATAAACAGTTGTCTGTTATGATCAGTCGCATCACGACGGTAGCGATGAAAGAAATGATTGCGATGAGCTATGGCTGCAGCACAAGCTGGAGAAAACCATGACGAAGAATGAGGTTTTAACTGATATTTCCCTGACGGAACAAATAATCGTATTGCTTCAGATATTATTGAAGTAGTTACATTAACACAATCATCAACTGAATTGGAAAGAATTTTTTCCCAAGGGACAGACTGAATGTGTTCTTGAAATTTTAGCCAATCCGCAAGATCATATCTAAAAAAGGATCTATGCATGGGATGTTCATGGGAAACTTGCCTATTGAAATTAATTTTGACCTCCAAAACAACATGGTCAGAACGACCCAGTGGAGCGCTATGAGATATCTTACAAATTTCAGGGAAAAGGCTTGGATAAGAGAACTCCGTGCCCGACGGTGTCAAACGCTTTGGTGAGATCAATATAAACAGCGCCAACAAACTTTCCCTCGTCAATACAACCACAAATGTCATCAAACAGTAGAGTCGATGCAAGCTTTGTAGATTGATTTTGACGGTAACCAAATTGAGACTGCGTCAAAAGTTTTTTTTCTTCCAGGAACAACGAAAGCTGACCATGAGCTGCTTTTTCGAGAATTTTGGAAAATATTGGCAAAACCGAAATAGGTCGAAAATTTTCAGGTTTTCCAGTATCCCCACTTTTGTATACTGGCGTGATTTTGGCGCTTTTCCAGACAGTAGGAAAAACACTTGTTTGGAGAGATAAATTCACAACGAAAGTTAGAGGCTGTGAGATAGCTTTTGCACAGTCTTTAATCATTCCAACAGGGAGTTCGTCAATACCTGTTGCTTTCTTTCTCTTCATAGATGACAACTGTTTCTCGACAAATAATTTTGAGATATACAAGAAGGCAAATGTCTTGTTAGTCCTCCATGGATGTATGTAGTGTGGCTTCCAGATGTGGCTTGTGAACGAAAGAGCTTTGGACTTCATGTCAGTGACGACTGTTGCAAAATATTTCGAGAAAGTGTTAACCATCTCTCGTATTTTGGATTTCTGTATCGACTGAACTAAAGATTTTGACTTTGATGGAAAAACAGACTTGATTGCCTTCCAGAACTTCTGAGGGTTTTTCTTGTTCTCCCCAATGAGATCACGATGATATTTTTGTTTGGCTTCCTGGATTTTTCCGTTGCATCTATTCCTCACTAGCTTGTACGCCTCCCAGTCAGAATCTGTTTTTGTCTTCTTAGCTTTCCTGTAAAGTCTATTTTTGTCATCAATCAGTCGTTTGATGTCTTGTCGGAGCCACAGTGAGGGCTTTCCTTTGACGGTCTTGATTCGAATCGGGGTATGTCGGTCGAATATGCTTTTTACAGTTGCTGTGAAAATATTCGCAGCTGTATTTACGTCACCGCATTAATATAAAACAGTCCAGTCTATCTGTCGAACATCTGCAGTTAGATCTTCAGGTATGTAATTCTTGTAATCGCGAGATCGAACAGTCTTTGATTCATATTTTATGTTATGCATTTTTCTAATGCTACCGATAAGTTCATGGTCCCCAATAGAAAGTGAATTAACGATTACACGTGAGATTGCCGATGGATTGTTTGTTAATGCAATGTCAATAAGTGTCTCAGTTTCTTTTGTGATACGAGTTGGTTGATCGATCATTTGTACGAAACTGTTAATATAAATAATTGTCTTCAACTCCTTATTATCATCTTTCTTTAAGTAGTTCACGTTGAAATTACCCAAGATAATTACTTCTTTATGCTACTTCTTTTGTACTAACTGTAAAGTGTCATTAAATGCCACATTGAAATCGCTTGACAAATATTTTGATGTATTCAGTGGTCTGTAGTAACAAGCTAGGAGAAACAATTTTGTATGTCCAGGAAAAACTTCCAACCATAAACATTCAGTTGAATTGTGTTTGTAGTCACGTCTTTGTTTCCATTTGAGTCCCTTTTTCACGTAAACTCCAACTCCCCCTCCAGTTCCGTTAGTTTTGTTTCTTGACACAAAGTCATATCCCTCGATTTCGTAGAGATTATGAATATTCTCATTATCTTTGATGTGGGTTTCAGAGCAGCAAAAAATGTCTGTTTTGTGATGTGTGTACAAAAACTTTTGTAACAATGGTAAATTACACAACAAACCTCTGACGTTCTGATGTAGAATTTTCAGCCCTTTTTTCTTCATAAAACCGTTTAATTTGTCATCATTGTGTGTGAAAGAAACAGCACTTCCAAGCAGCAACAAAAATAATAACACAAGCATGGCCGTACGCAACGCCATCATTAGCTCAGCATTTAACAAAAAATCAAACGATGAGCGAAAAAAACACGTCCGCCCTCTTCGCTGCCATTATACTTCAAAATCACTTCAAGAAAGATCACTCAGTTGAGCTTTGTTAATGAAGGTTGTAAATGATCTCTCTCTTGTTGGATTTCAGGGGCGTAGGGAGGGGGGCTTGTTGGGTGCGTACGACCCCCCCCCTTTTTGCTTTATGTGCCCTTTTACAATCAGGTCGTTTCTTTGTAGACAAGGTTAATTTATTATTATTTTAATTTATTTTAATAAATTATTCATTGATTGAGTAAACAGTTGTATCAGAATTACACAAACTAAACTTTTACTACTACCAAGCTTCTGATTTGCTTTTGGTATTCACTCACTCCTGCTATCTTTTGAACATTTTTGTTGCAATCGCTGAGAAATTGGCTATTTCCTTGGGAGTAGAACCTACCATCCCCAGATTTGCAGCAAGACAAATGCACGGAAATAATCTACCTCTGGGAAATCCTATTGATTATTACCGTTGCTCCTTTGTTGGATCGCTTGATTTTAGAGATGAAATTTTGTTTTAACAAATTGTCTCTCATTGCCTCAAACTTGTTGATCTTGGTTCCTTCAATCTTATGTAGTCGTTATGAGATTGAGTTAACAAATGTTCTCCAATAATACGCAGTTGATCTTCCAAACATCGATGCTGTTCATATAGAAATCCGCAACTGGAAACGATATTGGTCTTCCATGAGTGAATCGAAGCTGGCTACAGCAATAAAAAATTGCGACAACAGCAGATTTCAAAATCTGTTTGTGCTTTTAAACATTGGATGCACATTGCCCGTAACTTTGTGTGAATGCGAAAGAAGTTATTCGGCGCCTTTGAATTTGGCTCAGAGCTTCGATGACGATAGGCCGTTTACTCTTATCAGAGGGTATTTGACAATTTTTTTTTAATTAATCCAGTCAATTATGTTCAACGAAACTTTGGGAGGGAAAATGGTCCAAGTATATCGAAAAGAAGTATGAGAATGTTCTTTAGAATTGATATTACTACTAATTCGAAAATGAAAACAAAATTAGAAAATTAAAGCTCAGTTTACATTAAAGTATTCGAAATTAATAAGCGGGTGGAGGGGGGGTCTTATTAAGAGCGGGGGGTCAGATTTTTTTCTTGGAATAATAAGCGGAGGGGGGGGGGGCATCTATTTGGGTGAATAGAGTAAGCAATTTGGCGTTGATGAACATACATTGCGATGTCACTGTAGACTATGATAATGCCGAAGACTTTTATGCAACTTCACTCTCGTGGAATATTTATGAAAAATATGATATTTGAATAGATCGTAAATAGGAAAAAAAAATTTTGTTTTATTTAATAATCATGTGATTTGCACGTATTCTTTCTGATTTAGAAAGAATCTTGTGAAAAGAATTACCCTTTTTAGATCTCACGGTGACGAACATTGGCCCTTTTTCTCAAATTACGACCCCTCTTAGAAATTTCTGCCTACGCCCCTGGATTTTGATAAGACACTTCCAACATTTAGTTATGTTCTTGGACTAAGTGCCACTTTTGATACTGTAGACCAAGAGAAACTTTTGAATATTCTTCATGATAACATCGGAATACGTGGAACAGCATTGACATGGTTTGATTCATTTTTTTAAGGTAGAACACAACAAGTTCAAATTAATGATGAACTTTCCTGTAAGAGGCTCTTGATTTTGGTTTTGCTGAAGGATCTATAATCGGACCTAAATTATTCAACATCTATACCAAATCTTTTTTAGAGCAATTGGAATTAATATCGATAAGTATAGGATGACAACCAAGAATCAGTTCCATGTTGTATTTCAATTCAAAGTCTTAACTGAATGTGTAAATAAGACATAGTGAGATGGATGAAGAAGTTTTTCTTGAATTTTAACAGATCTTATTTCTTTGATTAACTTTTCCCAGATCAACCGAACAAAGAATTTGTATATTATATAGATCGAAGTTGTAATGGTAGCAATATGTATATTTAAACCTTTAATAATCAGTTTTTGGTTGCAAATGTTTTGAAATGCTTAAATTGGCCTTTCTTAAAATGTTTTTCTCACATGAATTTTGCGCCAATTCCCAATGCATATGCACATGCAAATTTCATCCATCATTTCTGAAGTAGCGAATGTGTCCCCTTTGTGTGTGTTTGAAACATGCCGTATATTTTGCTTTCTGACATTTTTAAATTATTTTAGTTTTTCTTAATTTGTTACTTCATAGGAAAATAATATGAGAAAGAAAAAGTTGGTAATTTAAAAATTAGAAAATAATAATACTTATTTATTTATTTTCAGAAATTAAAATTAATTCCTTGCCTTATGACGCTTCCTGATGAAAGTAATATTCATCAGCAAAATACGTCATTACACACTTTGCAAGATCCTAATGCTATTTCTTACATAAACGAAAACTGCCAAGAAAACATAGTTGAGGAGCCGCTTTTACCTGACGATGAGCGTCATCATGGTTACCATGTTGGTCCAGGACCATTATTTGTGCCAAACCAATATTATTCCCACCAACAGTCTTACAATTCAAGAGCACAAGAGTATATATTAAACTCTGAACCTCTGGGAAGATTTGCAATGTCACCTGTGCGTAGAATGTTTTGCTTGCTTGCATTATTTGATTGTTTGATGACTTTCATCATGTGGATTATATACCTGCAGGTAAACATTGAATGCATGTAAATTTTCAGTCTATAAACCAATGTAACTCTTTTTCTATTGTTAACAGTCGTCTGAATTTTAAAAATCTTCACACAACTGTTCATCAGCATGTCTTGAATTATGATGATGTCACCATTTTTGAAAATGTGAAATTTTCAAGTGAATATATTAGAGCAGTTTTAAAACTTTGTGCAAATTTAAGTACAAAGAAAGGGCCATAGATATATATTAAATAATAAATATGTGAATGTTGCTACTGTAAAGTCATGTTTTTAAAACTCATACCTTTTAGCTTGCTGGCGGAGTTTTGAAACAAATAAAACAAGAAGTCGTCAATTATATATTTCACGAATCTTATTTTGATATTGTGGTGAGTCATTATTTGACAATGAGTTTACATAAGTGTAATTGTATTGTTCATATATATTCTATATACATACATTATGTTTTATTATCCTTGTTAACTATATTGATTGGTGCGCTACGAAACCATCTGAATCCCATCTTCGGCATACCTTTCTTTCTGAGTTACAGTTAAGTTCTGGAGCAAAACTTGTTGCGTAACGCAATTTTTGGTCAATTTGGTTAGTTGTCTGGTTGAGAGTTTTGTAGGCGCAAATATAGTTGCCAAACAAATGCCAGGACTAACAGAAGAAGAGATCTATGAAAGGATTAGTTGGGATGCAACTTTCAAGTGTAATCCATTTTGCCCTACTGTTCTAAAAAAAAGGTTGACAAAGTCATATGCAACATGCATAACCATGTGCAATCACTAATTTAATCAAAATCTATTTATTTATTCAGGCTACCGCGTTTGCGAGAGCAGTATTTCTTCTACTATTTTACTCATGTTTGTGCAAAAGTAAACGTTGGCACATGATAGCGGTAAGTAGCACAAAGTTACATACTTCATGTCGTTTTAGAATTTAGAATGTCAATTGACCGCGATGCAAAAAATGTAGTGATCTAAAGATTACAATATAGTTGGCTTTATATATGGCTTTTTGCTTATGGTTGTATTTCTGATATTGTTTGTATATTTTGTGGATCAATTAATTTTTTGTTCTTTTTAATAAGCTGATTTGAAGTAAAATCAAAATGATGTTAAAGTGAATTCTTTGCATGAACAAATGAAGTATCCTTGTTTCCATTGTATAAATTGTTTGTATTGCCATATTTTTTGTTTTTAGTTCACCACAGCTGCAACAACCATCTTTCTTATTGTAAAAGTCTTTTATAATGAAGTAATTGACGATTTTAGTTGTTTACCGCTTGAAGTAGCCATGATTGCATACATATCCTTCCAGTCCATAGAAAATAGCACTTGGGTGATGTTTCACTTGTTTCATTGGCTTCGCACGTGCGGTAGTTTCTAAATTGGTGGTTTTGCGCGCGACTGTCGTAATTGTTCACATGCATATTTTACGTTTGCGACATTCATGTCATGTTACTTTCATGTTATACTTCTTCACTTTTTCCTTGTTGCCCTTAGCTAATATCTTGAATTTTGACCCATTGATACACTACATAGGGATACCTCTTTATGCTGGTGCCTTCGTTATTGGATTTACGTAAAGAGAAATCCTGTGCGGTATAACAATATGACGAATAATTTGTGTAAACACAAACTTGTAACATTGATCATAATGTTATAATGCTTGCTCCGCCTATAAGTGCAGTGATGCAGACTTGCTTTGTTTGTGCTTTGTCTGTGTTCACCTTCGTACTAGTGAAGACCGCATGGTCAACGATCATCTTTAAACCCAGGCGACAAGGATGACGGCACCTGATAGAAGTGATCTGATCTACTTAGTTCTTAAAACTAGGGCAGGCTTTGAGCAGGCTTCGAGGGTCACCAGAGGCATATTATATTAAAAGTCTGCACAGATAATTTATTAGTGTGATTAATGGTCACCTGCCACACACCAGGCATTCTAATCATTCCCAATTATTTTTTAAACTTAAAAATGGATGGTGGAGGTGGAGAGTGACAGACTTTAAACACATCACTCAACAAAAAGCATGTACCCATCATAAAAAAACTTTACATCTAATGAAACATAAAAATTAATTTCTTGCGGCACTGACTAAAAATATGAATGCTCTTTGCTCATCCAATACAGTACACTAAAACGTTTTGCATGTGCGATTGCAGCCATGGACTGGCCTTCATAGTTTTCACCTTTTTGTTTCTTTAGTTTGAACATGGCGCCCCAATGAACTACCTGCTTATCATTTTCTCTTTCGTAATTTGTTGGTGCGAAGCATGGCATTTTGATTACCAAGTAAGGCAGCGTGTTTCAAATGAACTGATTTAAATTATTGCATAATTGCTTAAATTATTACATAAATTATTGCATAAATTAGTACAATAACTTTACTGTTAAAGATTAAAAAAGAATGATCCCATTTTTTGCAAAGCTCAAGTTTTTACTCTAAAATAACTTTACACTAAACGAACAATTACATGACGTTTTGTCAGCGCTGTTATTATTCCTGCTTTAATGGCGTATTAATTGTATTGTTTTTATGCAATTAGCAAAGTTAATTAATTTGTAACACAATTTGTAGTAATACAAACAAAGATGGACGAAGAGACATCCAAACGCTTATAGAAACATAGAAATATCGAAATTTTCATTACAATAAATTAAACAATGCAAACAAATTATATTTATCAAAATAGTAGCTTCAATTTAACGATAATTGTTAATAATACTGTGTGTGGTACCTTGATAAATACAGAAAATAAAGGAATTAAAAAGACTATAAAATAGTTTCAACGTAGAAGTAACAGGTTTAATCACACCATATTTAATGGCAATATAATATATAACGTAATCACACCATGACAGATTTAATGGCAATATAATATATAACGTAATATATCTCCGAGAAATTTTATCTTTTGAAACACTGAAAAAATAGACCTCCAGTTTAGCACTAGCAAAAATAATTTGGTGATTGAAAAAAATAATACATTAAATTGTTCATATTACTACTTTTCTGTTCCAGGTTTTACCACTAGAAGTAGAAAGTGATAAGCTAGCAGGTAAGTGATATAGGGATATTTTTCCTGAATAGACCATTTTGCAAATTTTTAAATGAAAGCGAGGCTTAGGTTAAGCTTCTTTTGTTAGTTACGGTTGAGTTGTCAATCATTTTATAAATTTTTTGTTAGGAATGACCATTAGGGAATTGCTTAAGTTTTACATTGCTATCTCCCAAGGGGTCTATTTCAAATTAAATGTCAACAATTAGCAGGCCATTTCCCCCTTATTTTTATGTCAAGTATTGTTTAATAAATGGTTGTGATGTCTTCAGACATCCATTGTAAGCGCATTGATCCTGTTATATGTGCAGGTTTTATAAAGACTTGTTAATTTATTTTTTTTATTTATTTTTTTATTTATCGTGGTTTTTATTGTCAATTTCAATTTTAATATTTTATGTAATAATTTCTACTGCATTGTGATTTTAGCTAGCTGGAGTTTTATTTTGTCTTTTCAATTAATTCTGTTTCATTTATGATGTTTGCTTTCTAGTGTCTATACCCGGTGTGGTTGATTCGTTTGGAGGAAGGAGCAGTCACAGGTGAATAGCTTTACATGATCTACTCGAAATATTGAACATCTTTTGGTTTCTGTTTTATATTTTTTATTCCATCAGATGAAGACTTAAACGTTTGTTTTCAGCATAAATGAGCAATGCTGACAACTTGCGGTCATATTGCCGATGAAATAAATTTGACAGTTGAAATAAATTGCGCGTTTTTTAATTAAATCTATATAAATAATTATGTGTCTCTAGAATTAAAAAACTTCAAGTTTTCGGTATCATTTCCGAATTGCTTAAATATAAGGAAATAATATATTACTTATTAATATTATTAACATAAATACACTCAATGGTGTTGAACGTCTTGTCTGATAAACATGACTCTATACACAAATTGTAACACAGGTCACCAACTACTCGTCATTAGTTAAATGATCAATGAGTTGTAAGGAATGTAAACCATATGTATACTCTTAACATTGTAAATGAATTGTGCTTTTCAGATACCAATGCAACCCATATCGAAATCAATCTAACTGTTTTCATGACATTTTCATCAGAGATGTCCTCTGGATACAATCAAGGAATATTGGAAATGTTTTTTCGTTCTTTTGTCAGGTTTCCTAGAGGTCCAAAATCTGGAACATACTTCACTCCATACGCTGGCTCAATTTACCAAGGTTTGTGAGATTGTTTGCTCTTTTTAATTGTTGCCTTGTACTGTCACTTTATTTACTGGTCTAAGTTGCACAACTTTTACCAATGGATTTTGATGGTGGATTTATTTACAAATTTTATTTATCTATCTATAGATCCAATCATTTTTCATGATTTTTTTTGTTTATATATTCCCTGTTATTCCAACAAACAGCGATGTGAAAATATGAATCCAGTCTACTATTATGAAATTTTTCACCCTTATAGAAATTGTCTCACTCACTCTGTGTATTTACTCAATGTATGTCTGTAGCTCAACCGTTAAGCGAGACAAGCAGCCTGAGCAACATTTCTGAAGAATTAAATGAGACACAACATCAGGTAGGGTTTGAATTCTCAATACTAATGAAGTCAAGATTTGGTTAGTCTGATCTAAAGGCCTACAAGCACCAAATTTTGATGTCTACAACACTACAATATTGCATTAAACAATGATGACTTGTCTCTGACTTTCATATCCTGGAACACCTTTGTTTAGTCAAGTTTTAAGTCAATAACAAAAACAGAAATGGCCTGTTAAGCATGTTATATTTTAATACGTCCAACTCTACAAGGAGAAAGTAATAATAAAGGGGTAAATAAATTTGAAAAAATCAGTACAGCCTGGAAGTTGAAATTGAAATTGGAGCCAGAGATATTTCTTTTTGTTGTAATGTTTAAATATTTTTATTGGATTATTTTAAACAAAAAATCTAATGAAATCTCGTAGTTTATATAGATCAGCTTTTTGGTTCCTTCTGCTTTGGCTCAACGTTTGTAAGTAGACAGTGGAGGGAAGTACGATGAAAACAAACTTTTCTTCGTGTTTTTGCATCAACTGTGTTGTTGAGTTACTAAATAAGGAGTTGAAGAGTGTTGAATGCGTACAAATGTAGATAATGTCCAGGACAAATGTTGGGTGCACAGCAGCAAGCAGCTTGTTCACGATGTCATGCGAATGCTATACATAAACGATGGATGGGTAATGGAACGCTCTGAGGTGAAACAAACATCTTTAATAGCTCTATTTCCTTGTATTTGCATTTCTTATCAAATTCTTGCTCATTAAAACCCATTCCAGTGGGTATTAAAATAATCAACAATTGTATTGCGTGTAATTTTGTTTTTAATATATTCGATTTAAATTCGCTTGCAGATAAAGAAATTATTTGCCCATTGGTTGCTTCAGATCTGTGATTTGAATTGTTGTGTAGCTAATGACGTGTCATTCCAGAGTATTGTTTAATGACTGTTTCTCATTCTTTCTGTAGAAAGACAACATAACAGTGTATTCAAGGAACTTCGATGGCATTGGAAAGGTCTTCAAACTAGAAGTAAAGAGTTTAATAACAATCGTTTCCGCTCTTCAACCAATCTCATTTATTGAAACTACCACCTTTTCGTTTCAGTTTCGTTTTTCGAGTAAAGACATAGCTTCATGATCTTTTAATGAGCAATGAATAAACTAATTTATACAAACTTTATTCATAATTTAAACAAAATATTCTAAATACTAACAAATAAAATATATAAAAAGCAAATATGACTTAAAATATGATGTTAACAAGAGGTTTTTTCGGTCGTTAAACATTCTCTAACTATCTCTGTAGAACTTCGTTCTTTCATCTCCTTTCCTGTTCTTTTCAACACTTCACACATACCAGCTATTCTTTACAGTGCTGATGACTCAGCACTTTTTTAATTTTAAACACCAGCCTCAATGTATATTTTCGACGTGGACATAGCGGACTTTTTGAATAAAAAATTTCCTTTGAATAAACTTATTCTTATACATTGTATACGCCCTCAGTATGTTTCCTTGTTCATCAGATTCCCTGGGCATTCTGATTCACCTTTATAAATGTTTTTTTGTATCATCATTATACCCCAGACAATACGTAAATAAAGTCATTATACCCGTGCCAGCATGGAAAATAGTCGTTAAATGTAGAGAGAGAGAGTATTATGGGGGTATTTATATTTCCCTACCAACATAATTGTCGTAAATTCAACTCATTTTACTAGAAGCTTACTTTTTGCGGAGCTCTCGTCTTATCTATGCGATGTTTCAATCAAATTTCAATTTCGTTTCAGACACTAATAGACGTACCCAGTCTTACCCTTGACAACTTGATTTGGGAAGAGGTCAACAGCCAACCTACTTGGAACGCATCTGTGAAGGATTGCCATGTAAAGTCATTCAGAAAAATTGTTCCTTTTCCTCTATCGAGAATTCATTCCGTGAAATACCCTCGTCTATCGAGAATTCATTCCGTGAAATACATAAATTAACTTTATAGTGCATGTTTATCTTTCCCAGCCACACTTAAGTATTTCTTTATACAATCTCTGGACTGAATTTTGTTTGATTTCAATATGTTTTGTACGTTTCCCGTTGACAGATAGTCCGACGTATAAATAGAAAGACGGACATACTTTATTCGATTACTGCTGAGGTTGGATCTGGAGTGATAGCATCGAGGTTCGTGAACTCAACAACGTCTTGACGGAAATCGGCTAAGATGCCTTTTATTCGCCTAGTTTCTGTTACAATTAAGAACATTTTGTTACAATCATATATGAATGCTGGGAAATTCTGTTTTCTTTGAATCCGTCATTAATATGTCAGGGATTTTGTGAGTCTTCGACGTCGGAAGAAAGAAGGACCTTTAACTTTGCTCTGCGCCAAGAGCATTCAAGCGGATGAAATCCCCGAGAAACAATCAATAATAAGGTAACGACGAGAATGGTTCAATTTCCTTTTGCGCCGCCATAAGATCATCAAATGGTACACTGACACTGTATGTAATTCAACGTTAAAAAACAACTAAAATAAAAACAACTCTTAATGCTTATAATTGACTACCGACAGCGAATTCCTGTTTATGTAGCCTATATTTGTGTTTTCTCGTAGAGGTTACAATGGGCCGGGTGGTTGGATACTACGCGACATCCCAGATGAACCCTGTCGAACGGAGTTCAGTTGGCTCCTTAACACTGACATCAAGGTAAAATGAGCATATACAACAGGACTGGGTTGCATGGGGGACGGAGGGGGAGGGCTAGGGTGTAATATTACATGTAGTAGCGATGCTAGAATTACTTCTTCTACGTTCATTTCTAACAGGGCTGGCTCCCCACTCGTTTAGTGGAGCAATCATTAAGCGGCGTCATGGTCGATACAACCAGAGACATTCGCAAGCATGTGACACAGCTTTCCGCGTGACTCACATCGATTCTTCCTTTATACATATATTTCTATTTGTTGTAATTTTCTTGTTTAAATATTTTTATTGAATTATTTTAAACAAAAAATCTAATGAAATCGTAATTTATATAAACCCGCTTATTGTTTTGTTTACCGGCGGTGTATCCCCGACATGGTAGCCTGATCCTAATGGAAGCGCTTTGAAGACATCATATATTTATGGCATAGAACATGCACAATTAAGTGGATATGTGAACGAATAGGTCAAGTTCAAATGCGCTTTTACCTCTCACAAGATGTCTCTCGAGTATCTACATGCTTCAATAAACAAAACTAAAAACCCTTCTCGCCACTTGACAAGCTCTGGGTTTCATTTTCTATTCGGCGGTTACGGAATTACTTCTGCCAGAGCTTCTAAACCGATTCGATTCAACCTCTAGCCACATCATCTGTCAACATTTGACAGACCACTGGCGTTTGTGTTGTGAGTGGTTTCCACCGAATGTGACGCAGTGCGCGCTCTAGTCTAAGCGCCGCAAACAAACGTCCAACAAACTATTCAGCTGAGAATGAACATGGTGCGAATTTGTTTTAATCAAAACTGTCAAACGCTCAAGAAAGTTACGCTCGACTACTTTCTCACAATAACACCCGCAGTATGATCACAGTTTCAGAGTAACGTTGAAGAAACGATTTCACAAGGGAACGATAGAGATTCTTCCTTGAAGTGGCAAACCTACGTGAGTATTGATTTGAACCGAATTGCTGGAATATTTTTCGAATTTAAATGGTGCGTCAGCTACTGTGATTGGCTTTTCCAAATACATGGCGTTAGTTAGCATTGATTCTATTATACAAAGATGAACTTTTTATAAATTAAAAAATAAAATTGACAACCCGTTATCAAGTGCTCTTAATGTGTGTGTGTGTATATATACTATATATTGTACTGATTTTAGAGACCATGACTCGTCTAATTCTACTAGTACTGGGGATCTCTCTCTTAACCATTCACATCGATGCCAAGTCTATTAAAGGTGAGCGAAAGGTTACTGGAAGAATTTCTTATGAATTTCGAATATCTTAAAGAAGAGTATAGTGTAGCTATTAAAAAGGTTTTTATTCATTCATTCATTTCAGATATTTTCCTACTCAGCAATTTACAACAAACCTTGTAAAATAAAATACATACTATTATGCATATAATATAAATAACAGTAAGAAAGATATAGCTTGCTAAACACGTTAAAAAGCGAGTTGATTTCAAGGAGTGTTGGAAATTAGTTTTTGCGATTAATAATGCAAATTTACTTGGAGTAAACGAACAAAAAAAATATTACACCAAAATATTACACCAATTTTATTAGTAAGCACGAATTAATCATTTTTTTTACATAACGCTCCACCGAACCTAGTTGTCTTCATTTGTGACAAGTTGTAACGACTGTCTAAAGGTCCATTGAGCATAATATCCCCAAGGTATTCTGCCGTGAAATCTTCTTTAAGAGTAATACTAGTCCAGTACAACCCTCTAAAACCCCTCTTTAAAGTTCTGCAGAAATTTGTTAACCTCGTTTTCATGTTATTATTGTTTAACTTTTAGCCCATAAATGGAAGACGCATCACAAGGAAGCGAAAAAATCGATAGTGAAACCTTTACTTTTGAAAAGCGAGGCGCCGAAGGAAGAAAAAAATGAAGAAAAGAAAGGTATCGAAAATGTTTACTTTAAACAATAATGTATAGGTGTATAACATAAGTATTTTTGAAATGCGCGAAGAAACATTTTAAACAACTGGTAGGGATACGTAAATACGTTATGATACATTACCTCTGATTCTAAAAGCTGACTTTGCTCTTCTTTTCAGCTGAAATAAAAGTAGCCGATGAATTAGATGATGATGATGGTTCCGGGGATGCTCAGCAACGGTCTGGAGGTCCCGTCCAACCAGGTAAATTTCATTCTGAAAAGGTTTCCTTGGAGTCGTTAGTCTTTTCTTCAATTGCATCTACATTACAGTCTGTTGCGTTGTAATCTGAAAATATTGAAAGCTTTCTCTGTACATGTTCGCAAGGTTTTTCAATAATGTTTCCGAGATATCACCTTTGTGTGTTTAAGCTGGAAACACCAAAAAACACCGATCAAAGAGGTCCGAGACGACGGGAAAGAATACTAAACGTAAGTATCAGATTTTACAGAAGCTTTGTTGACCATGTTAAATTCACACTGTGTCCATTACATTTCAACCACATAACAACATTTACTAGTGCCAAGCGCACTCGCTTAATTAACAAATCCAATGTTGACTTGACATACTAACTTACTGACATTTGTACATCTACATCAACTTGTAATCGTTACTGCTTGTTCTTCAAAATATGCTCAACGAATATAGTCTTGACGTGCCTACGCCACACGCTAACAGCTGAAACGCGATACTCACAAACACCATGTTGACAATCCGACGCTTAGTGACGTATACTGTAATCACAAAAGCTTCTGTAAACTTTGATACTGCTGCTTAGTATTGCAACGTCCCGTCGAAAACTGTGCTAAATTGAGCTTATTTTGTAACTAACAGCTTTTTCAAGGATTGGACATCAGCAAGAATCCTTTAGCTATCGCAGCTGCTGGGAATCTGCGGGAGGTTATCCATGACAGTTTAGGTAAGCTGGCACAACATTTCTTTCACATGTGATACACGGCACACACACACGCACCAAATGCTTAGTTTTTTCCAGCGATACTTGATGCACGCCCCTAATGCTTTCTAGCATTCGTTAAATTCCTCCACACCTCTTACTTATCTACTTTCAAAATGAGGAATAAACAACCAAAACAAAAAAAGGAGAATCAACGAAACACAATCCTCTAATTTGAAACTGTTATATTCCCCGTCACTGAAATCCTGTCCGTAAATTTGTAGGTAAATTGGCCCGTGCAGAACTTGAAATGCACAACGCGCTTGTTCGCCAGATGTCTGATAGTAAGACCCAACATAACCCTGGTAAGTTGCCGTGTGCACAACCCGTGTTTACTGATGAAAGTTGTGCCAACTTATCGAATACAAAAGCATTTAAACTGTTTGAAGTCTATATAGGACCTAATCATTTTGCTATATATTTTATTGGATGGATAACTTTCGAAACCCATCCAAATCATCTTTGATGACTTCACATTTATTTTGTTTGCAGGCGGTGCCGGAGTATACAAACCTCCTCCAAGTTCACCAATGGGGGGTCAATTTAGTGGCCCATTTAGTGCATCCATAGGCACAATGCCGGGTAGACTCGGAACCCAATTTTCCGGTTCAATGGGAGGTCAAATGGGAGCACCAATGGGAGCACCAATGGGTGGTGGAATGATGGGCGGTCAAATGGGTGGAATGATGGGCGGTCAAATGGGCGGTCAGATGGGTGGACAGGGAATGGGAGGAATGATGGGAGGAATGCAAGAAGGTAAACCACTTCACTGTCCTTCACCATGCCCACAATCTTGCGCTTCGTCTGGTTGTTCTCCAATGTGTTGTATGAACAGTTTACCTCAAATACCTCCTCCTATGATAGGTGGTGGTTGCGGACAACCCCCGCAGATGATGGGTGGCTGCGGACAAGCTCCTCCGATGATGGCAGGTTGCGGTCAACCTCCACCGATGATGGGTGGCTGCGGACAACCTCCCCCGATGATGGGTGGCTGCGGCCAATCTCCCCCGATGATGGGTGGCTGCGGACAACCTCCCCCGATGATGGGTGGCTGCGGACAACCTCCACCGATGATGGGTGGCTGCGGACAACCTCCCCCGATGATGGGTGGCTGCGGACAACCTCCACCGATGATGGGTGGCTGCGGACAACCTCCCCAGATGATGGGTGGCTGCGGACAACCTCCACCGATGATGGGTGGCTGCGGCCAGCCTCCACCAATGATGGGTGGCGGTTGTGGTCAACAAATGCAAGGATGTGGTCAACAACAAATGCAGGCTCCGTGTGGGCCGCCACAAGGAGGATGTGGAGGAGCAGCTCCGCCAATGCAAGCTCCTTGTGCACCTCCGAGAGGCGGATGTGCCCCACCACAGGGAGGATGTGCCCCACCACAGGGAGGATGTGGAGGGCAAATGGCTCCACCTATGATGGGTGGATGTGGTCAGCAAATGCAGCAGGGGTGTGGACAACAACAAATGCAAGCTCCTTGTGGACCACCACAGGGAGGATGTGGAGGGCAAATGGCTCCACCTATGATGGGTGGATGTGGTCAGCAAATGCAGCAGGGGTGTGGACAACAACAAATGCAAGCTCCTTGTGGACCACCACAGGGAGGATGTGGAGGGCAAATGGCTCCACCTATGATGGGTGGTTGTGGTCAGCAAATGCAGCAGGGGTGTGGACAGCAACAAATGCAAGCTCCTTGTGGTCCACCACAGGGAGGATGTGGAGGGCAAATGGCTCCACCTATGATGGGTGGATGCGGCCAACAACAACAGGGGTGTGGAGGGCAAGACCAGATGCAGTTCAAAGTGAAATTTGCACCTCCTCAGATATTTTCCATTCAGCCTGTACAACAACCACAACAACAACAACAACAACAACAACAACAACAATGTCCAAATCAATGCCAGCAGCAACAGTGTCAGGTTGGATGCCCGCAATCGTGTTGTCAACAACAGCCACCGATGCAAATGCCACAACAAATGATGGGTGGCTGTGCTCCCTCTTGTCAGCAAAACTGTGCCCCTTCATGCCAAAGAGGTTGTTGCGGACAGCAGCAATCCCCAATGCCTCAAATGGGAATGCAAGGAAAGAAGAAATAATATCGTAGTTTATTAACACCTTTAGATACAAGTTGTGATAGCTTCGGATACTACTGATACGACGTTTTTTTCTTAAAATTAGTCATCTATTTTCACTTATACAGAGATCTCCATGCGATATTATTTGACTAGATGTTTAAATCAAATTTTATGCTGATTTTTACTGCTCATATATATATAGTCACCTGATTTATTCTCACATCAGAGCACATATATTGTGAATAAGCCTATATATGCAAAAAAGCAATGGAATTTTATTGGAGAATAATTTTGAAATAAAGCTATTTTTTTTAAGAGTAGTTTTTCTTTGGCTTATCGTATCGCAAGATTAAGTATATATATAGAACATTTATAACAACGATCCTGTTTTGCGTTCATTCAAAACGGTGCTAATTATTTCACTTTGTTCCACTATTGTAAAACCTAACATTTTTAGTAGAAGAAAGTGTATGTGAACTATTCCACAAAAGATTTTCCCATGAGCTTTTAATAAACTCTCCGGCAATACCTCATCACAAATATTTTAGGGTGGTTGTAACCCGCCAATTTTTACCTACCTATTTTCGCTATTGCTCGTTAATGAAAAGGTACATTTTAATGAAATTTAAAGAGATGGGCCAAAATGACCAAAAGGTATGCCTCGGAACATGATATCTGAACTACTAAAGTATTACAAATGAAACTTCACAGATATATTTTAATTGATAAAATAAAGGTTCCGAATGTAAAAAAGATTTTCAGGGAGTGAATCAAAAAAACTTGAAAAAAATATTTTTTGTCTAACAATATAAATTGCAAATATCTCACCTCGGAAGATAAAAATATAAAAATACACTTTGCTGGAAATTTCCGTTGTTAGCTCATTGATAAGAACATGTTTACTGTTATCATACTTAGATTGCTTATAACTAATAGACCTTTTCGCAATTAATCTAGAAAAATATTTAAAACTGCATGCTGGGATTGCATACGGGGTGTTTAAAAATTTCTTTGCAAACGCATTTATTTATTGTATAATAAATTAGTTATTTTAGAGAGAAAAATAACACACAATGACATTCTTATTCCATCTCCGAATCAACTGACCATTGGATGGATAAGTGAATCGTCTTGTTTTCCAGATATCACATATGAGAACATTGACAAATATTTAGACAACAAAAAAAGCATTTAAAGATGGTAGAAGTTTGCTTGAATCCACACACGTGTTGGATGTCAGATACCATAATATCAGTAATGCTACTGAGCTGTGTCATGTAAATGTGATTCCTAAGCAGATCACTGAGCAGTCGGTGCGTTACTGTGTTGCGGTTCATTGGAAATGAAGTTAAGTTGAGTAATAACTCATCAAAACATCTAAACCACAAACATGACACATATGGCCCAGCAAAACTATTTGATGTTGAAATAAAAAAATGATAGACTTGCAGAAATAACAAATTTTAATTCTGGGTTTGTTGTGTCCTGCATTGAAAAGAATATCAGACCTACACCAGATTTTAATGATATTTATAATGAGGTTGAAGTTGTTGCCGAAAAGGAACCTCTATACCCCAAAACCTCGAAGAGTGTATTTAATAGTTCAATGTTGTTCCACTGTTTCATAAACAAACTCTCTACAAATGTTGAGGAACAAACAAATTTAGCATATACTATATACATGCAGAAGTATCACTTTCTGGAATACAATAAGAAAAATCTGTTGACGAACAACAAGTAACTATGGAGTCACTTGGCTCTGTGAAGGAAAACAATGAGTTAAAGATTTCAGGCCTAAATTCCAAGTCTTCATTGTCATATTCGTACTCGACTCCTGTTCTTCATCTTTTAGAGGTTTTCTTAATTGTAAACGAGTAGTGAGAGGTTTGCGTTGTTGTTTACTATTTCCTTCAGTGAAGTCTTCTGAATAACCTAAAATTAAAATTAAACAACAAATTGAAAACCAGATCGATCATGCAAAACTACCAAAACACAATGATAAATTTCAACTAAAAAGTAAGCATAAATAGGTAATCACATTGGTAATATCCCGCAGAAAAATTGTTTGAACAAACTTTTATTGCTTTTGGTCGAACTTTAAATGATACCAATTTACGATAATTATTCAGCACTGTAAATCTATTCAATGCCATTTTAGACAGGGAGCTGATGACAAAAAAATACTGGAAAACTTGCGAACAAAACAAAAGTAGTTGTAAAACATCAAACCAACCCTAACTAACAGGAAAATCTTTACCGGCTTTCAAAAAATTCTTTACATTACTTCTTTACGTATTTTAAGAAATGATGACGTCACGCCAAAGGAATAAAATATTATGACGTCATTTTTGATAACTAAACACACCATTCGAAAGATAATTGGATGTAGACTAATTAAAAATTCTATGTTATTACCTCACAAGCGTGGGCGTAAATAGCTTGATCCACGACATTATCTGTTTCTGTGAGGCCAAGTTTTTCAGCCTTTTCTTTGGATTGACACAGGAGCTCCAACACTGTATCTTTTTTTGTTGGTGATTGATTTATGGCTGGTGAGTAAATAATATTATGGACCGGTTCATCAGGAGAAGGATGGATTAAATAATTAATTCCTTGCAATATCTGAGTGCGTACGTAAAAGCACCCAGAAAAAATCAATTAGCTGGGACGTCTCAATTTGTGATTTTGTTTCTGTGATGCTTTCACGTATTGTGCGTAGGTGACCAGGTTCTTCTCTTGTTTTTCCCTGGTAACGAGACAAAATGTTTTCCATTGGTTCAAATAACCTTTTTCGTTGAACTAACACTTGCGGAGTCTGCCGGAAATTTGCAGCAGTTTCGGTTTTGATTTGAATAACAATTCCATTGGTAACGTGCATAAAGATACCTACAAATAGTATAATACATCGTAAATACCTACAACTTAAATTGATATTAGAGATTATTCAACGGTTACGCAAAGCCCTTTATGCCGATATTTTGACCCCCAGGGCTTAACGTAACGGTAACCCTTTAACCAATTCACCTCTGTTACGTAACGAAAACTCCGTTGATACGTCATGTGGAATTTATACTAACGTTACATAACGGCACCACTTGAGACCCCTCCCTTCCTCCCCATCGACAGTATTTAGAATACAAAAAAGAATTATTATTAAAAGTGTACCTCTAATCGATTCAGGATTGATATCATTATTGTCCCAGACAAAAGTGACAAAAACTGATGGTAAAACTGCTGACGGACAATAACTCTTGATGGACTCAATTTTGATTGCCTCAATTGCTAGTGATGTCTCCAAGTAGTTTACTTCGTCATAGGAGATGCCATGTCCTAGACGGTTCAACCACTGAATCATCAGTTTTGATCCTGTTTTTCGTTTTGTGCTGAAAGCTAACAAGGTATGTTTGGAACATCTGTGATATCCATTGGTGGAGTTGTAAATAATATCCTGACAGATTGATGAAATTACTTTCTTTTTTCGTTCTCGTAATCGCCCCTTATGAGAACTTGATTTAAATTGAAGTCACCAAACGATTTAATAGAGAGGAGACTTTTGTTTTAGAAATGAGCAGCTCGTCTTCAGAAGGTAGCCATCGCGAGTATGTTTCATTCATGTTCTTTATCTCCTTCTTTACAGCATTCCCTAGATCACTGATTTGTTCGTTTATGGAAAGTGGACGGGTAGATTCTTTTAACTGATCGATCTTTTTGCATAATATTTCTATAATAGTGCCTTTCTCGATCTCGTTATTAAATAAAAATGCGTTGCTATATTTAGGTAACCAGAATGCCATCTTTCCTGCAAATTTCAAGTTTCAATATCATGTCGCCTAATAGTCCATGAGCTGAGTGTCGAATTTTTGGATCTACGGCTCACATTTTAGGACAAAGCCTCATATGTTTTTTTAGTGACCTTATGGTCTCTACTTTACAAAAAAATATGCTGGCCGGGCTTTAACGGTAGTTTTTGGCTAAAATTGAGGGAGGTATGAAAAGTCCTAAAAGTGAAATTTTGCATTTTGCAGGAGTTTTGTGAGGAATTGAAAATATGGAAATTCTTTAAAGTCACATAACTCATGGAATAATTTGAATTTGAATAACCTTTTCTGTTGTTTGAGCAATGACAGCACAATGATCGCCATTTATTTGTTTTTTACTCGTTTCTGTTTATCTGTGGAACTTTTTTCAGTCACATCTCTATATTTCTTTACACGCTTCAAACGCAACACATTAAACGACCACGTTTGAGTAACCATACTGCATTGCGTGTTTAAATTTTTGAGATCTTTCAAATTATTTGCGAAAAGGTCTACTTCAAAACTTGTTGCAAAGTATGATCCAGCTTTGGCCGTTCATCTTACAAGCAAAAAATCAGGGGGCAAATACACTTCTCCTCAAATTCAGCACAATTATAAAATTAGAATGTTATAATCAGCCTATAACACTTATGCAGGTATAATTTCGATAGATGGCTTGATAGATTTTGCAGTTTTACAAAACATTAAAATAAATCCAGCAATGAGGTAAAAACTTCAACAGCAAACATCTCATACAAAATCCATTTCAAGGAATATTGAGCTGATTAAATATTGAAAAATATAGTTTAGAGCTTTGTTTCTCATATATTGAAATGGTTCACCTTAATTTGTTGATATAGAAAAAAGAGATATGACTTTAAAGCAAAAATAAAAACTGATAAGGTAAAATGACTCAATTTCAATATCCAGAGATTAATGCAAGGTTGCAGCTTTTACTGACCATTATGGTCTCCTAGTACATTTTATTGTACGGTTACCAGTTTATGATTATGACATTCAAGTAAATTATAGAAAGAAGTGAACATGTGGTCGTCCACTTTAGGTCGATCACCTCCCTCCACCCACATGCGTCATCCTTTATGGACGGCCCCGAAGCTCAATTTAATTTAGGTAGACTAACTTAAAATTACATGAAAATTGCGCTCTTTTATACCCCATTTTAAAGAAAATTTTTATTTTTTTTTACCGGAATTTTGTTTATCATAATTAGCAAAAATGTGTTCATTAGAATATAATTAATATAAATTAGGTATAACGTTTTTGGTCTCAAGCATGAACAAATATTCTAAATCTAGGTATTGCAATACAATATGGTTATAAACAGTGCGTCTACAAAAATATGATTCTGCATGATTGTGTGAAAACGAAGAAGAAGAAGCCTTAATCAGAACTCCTTATCCCAACCGGAGTTTTCTTTTGGCGGAATGTCTTTACTAGGAGAGAAATGGTCAAAGTTTGAATTATCGCTGGGGCTTCTGATTTTTGGGATGAAAGGAGCTGTTAGCCGTCTATCCCGTAAACCATTCCAGTGGAAAGCTTGATACCATTTATGTTTGCGGATATCGTTCACTCCGTCTTTCTGATTGCCAAGCCTCTCCATTGGATTCTCTTTGCACAACTTTTTAATAAGGTTCTGTGCGTTTTTAGTCACCAAGGAAGAAAACTCCAGCGCTTCGATTCCCCTCAAGATGATGTTATATGTGCTCATTGCATCGCCACTAGTAAATGGAGGATTCCCCGTCATCAACTCATAAATGAGGATTCCTAGAGACCAATAATCCGCAGAACAGTCGTGGCCTTTGTTTAGAATGATCTCCGGTGGGACGTATTCAGGCGTCCCGCAAAATGTCCAGGTTTTCGATCCGGGATTAATTTTCTTGGCGAAACCAAAATCGACTAACTTTATATAGCCGTGACTGTCCATGAGAAGGTTTTCAGGTTTCAAATCTCTGAATATAATGGATCGCTTGTGAATGTAATCAAACGCCTCAACTACACAGGCGATGTAGAACCTGCATGTTGCTTCATCGAAACAATCTTTATCGCGCAAGATCGTCCACAGTTCACCGCCTAAACACACCTCCATCAGCAGATGTACGTAGCGATCGTCTCTGAATGTTTTATACAGTTTTATTATAAAAGGTGAGTCCAGAGACAGCAGTATTTTTTTCTCGTTAAACACGTGTTCTTGCTGTTTCGTTGCCACTATATGATGTTTAGAAAGGCTCTTTACGGCAAACGTTTTATCTTTGTTTTGTTTATCCTGCAACAACTCTACCCGCCCAAAGCCGCCCACGCCCAGCGTCGCTATCACTTTTAAGTCAGCCAACGTATACGATTGAAACTCTGGCCTTAAAATGTCCACGAGCGATTTGTGAGCCAGCGTATAAGAATTCGAACGCGATAGGTTTGCGGCTTTTCTGCCCTTATCGCCGTAATCCTTATCCTTTAGATGCGCGAGGTCGCCAATGAAACTCATGAACGGCTCCCGTTCGATCACCAAACATTTGGTGCCTTTGGAAACGATGCTGGCCGTACGCACGTCTTCGCATAGCAGAGCTTTCTCGCCAAAATACGCGCCTTCGGTTAACTCGCGTATTTCCTGTGGTGCTTCATTGCCCTCTAATAGCTGAAGGACTCGCACGGACCCTACAGAAAAAGATGCAAACGTTGCAGCAACCACAAAAGAAAGAACTGCAAATATTTAGTGTGGTGTAAACTATAAATGGATGCGCGATTAGTTTGAAAAGCATATAAAGAAAAACGGAAATGCCATGCAGTAATTTGGATTAGAAAAAATCTTGGAAAGTAAGCTTTAGGTATCATTTTTACCTTGTTTGATTATAAAGAATGAATCGCCTTGCTCTCCTTCCCTGATGATATATTCGCCATCAGCGTAAAACTCCTCCGCTGTGACTTCAATAATTTTCAACAAAGTGTCATCAGTGAAACCTTTAAAGATGGGAACGTCGCGCAGAAAGTGAAAGTGCTCTTCGCGCCTCATTGTCCCAGTGTTCTTCATGACAGCTTGGAATACGTCTCGTTTTAAATGGTAGACAACAACATCGTCTAGCGCTTTAATTGAGGCGGTCCGCGTGCAGTTGTACAGAATAGCCAGCTCTCCGAACAATTCACCGGCTTTCATCGGCTTGCCCAACACCTTCCCACATTGACTTACTTCAAGTCGTCCGATATGCGAAACAAATAGAGCGTTTCCCAAATCACCCTCTTTCACGATATAGTCTCCTTTCCTGAAGGTCTTCTCGGACATATACAACACCATTTCTTTAACTTGACTGTCCTCGAGGTGTTTAAGAAAGTTATTTGCAAGAACCGCATTGCGCAAAAAATCTTTAATCTCGCTAGTTTTCGGGTACTTCGTGAAATCGATGTTTTTAATCTCTTTCCCACTTTCTGCTGACACTGCGAATCTCTTGTTGCGCACTTTCTTCACGACGTCGATGAATTTCATTTTCGAAGCAATGTCTGGCAGATTGTCAAGCTGGTCGTCGTCTTCTTGTCTCGTTTTTATAGCACTCACCCTCGTCGCTTCGATGACACTTTGGAGTTGTCGTATCTCCTTTTTCAATTTCATCATGTCCATTTCATAGCTGGTGATAATTTGACTTTTTTCCTGTAACAGTTCTTCATTTCGTCGCAACTCCAACCTGAGTTGTGGGTAGACCTGTTTCAGGCGAGCCACATCAAGTTTTTCCCCATCAATGGTGATCACCTTGCTTCGTCGTAAACTTGCCCCATTTCCCATTGCTCTGCCAATGAAATAAAAACTTATATACACTAACACAAACAAACAAATATATATATATATATATATATAACACAATTGAGACTTCTTTATTTGCGTGTAGTTGGGTTCATTTTTTCAAGTCAAACAAAACGGTTTTAAAAAAAGTAGCAAGCGAAAAGTATAAAAACAATTTAAAAACATAAAACAAAAAGTCTGCTTAAAATCGTATAGAATAAAATTAAGTTACTGAGTAAATGTATCCATGCATACTATAGTAATGAATTAGTTGAACGGCCCAAACAAAGGGCCGCATAGTGCAAATTCCTTTGTCGCCATGGTATCAATTAGTTTCCATGGTGACGAAACAAATTGTTAAGTAAATATCAACAACTCGGTGTTCGTCATTAAAAAGTGAAGTTTGCATACAGAGCTCTTTCTGTCCATAACACTCGCGAAGTGGAGAGCATACGTGCTATGTTGAGGCAGAGAAAAGTCTTGGAAATATAGTGGATTATTCAAGCTCTCTAGATGTTAGTTGACTTAGCGCGGTGGATGTTATCTCTGTCGATAGATAACATGTAACGATTTCGTGCTTCATCACTATTTTGTTGAATAGAAAACGGCTTTCTTTAAACACATTACTCTCAGAGCATTCGCAGACATAGTTCTGAATGGAACAATCATTCGATAGCAAAGTGCGACAGAACCAGCATTTATATGTAAAGTGCTATTCAACTCGCTGAACCAAACAAATAATAATAAGATTTGGCGATCTTTGAGAAGCATGTGAAAATGGAATTTTTGCTCGTTTATCACACGCTTTTCGTGTCTGCTTACACGAGAACTCTATTTAAAGCACATTTCTCACAACACTTGACGCCATCGAGTCGGCACATTGTCTTTCATTCGATTGAAATTGATTTGTATACGGCGAGAGAGAAAAGCGAGTCACGAAGTAAATGGAAAATACCGAATGACATAACAGAGCAAATAATTTGAAAATTTCATGTCTTTTTACCAACAGTTATAAACTGAGCGAAATATTTTTGAAAAAGGATTTTAAGTGCTAGGTTTTAGAGCAGAATTTCAATCCAACATCACTTTTTTTTGCAAAGCATAAACACATATTTGAAATATTGAGCCTCAAACGACTTTTCAAAACAAATAGAAAATGCAGAAATCTGTTACCTTGTTCGTTTCAACGTTTTCTGTTGTTTTTCGTACACGTTCGTTCGCTAACCATAATTAGGTTTAAATTCCTCCAAGTATTCATTGAGTTGCAGCTATTTTCAATAGATTAATTTCGGATTCTCGAACGTTGAATAATTTATAACGCGCGTTACGCCAAACAGTTTACAAAAGTAATTGGAACGACTCCCACTGACAAACAAACCGAACCGACGTTCTCAATAAATTTTGACTTTTCTAGTCAAATCAAGAATTGGTGTAACTTTTGAGTTGTTGGTATGGGCAAAACAAAACACGCTTTTTACCGACGTATTGTCTTAGTTAAACCGCAGCACACTTCGTGGCCTCACCTACGCAAACTAACACTCCCACGCGCTTCACAAGAAGGTGTTAAAACGAGAAGAAAAATACAACATCTGCTAACATCGCTTTTGATAGAAACAACAGCAGTTTTAGTTTAGGATCATGTTGGGCGGTCGACCGTGAAAAAAAATATAAAACGATTCATCTATCATTCGATTTGGATTTACCGAAATAATTGTGCGAGAGCCACCACAAAGGAAAACAATAACAAAAATCTTTTATAGACTTTTGCACACAAAAAACAAAATCATAATTCTTGCATTGTATATCGGCTTTTTTCAGTCTAAGGAGTGAGTCGCTTGGGATCGCGAGGAAACATGGACGACTTTCTGATGTTGCCAAGGCCGAGATACAACATGACAACGCGCTCCATTCCTATGGCAACAGAAAAAACAATTCAAAATGGCGATAATTCTATGATAAAACAAAAAAAAAGCTTGTACGTTACAAAGAAACACATCAATAGTGATTTTACGCGAACGTTATATTTAAAAACAATCAAACTGCAATTTTACTCGATATGAATTACCTATCCCTCCTCCGGCATGGGGCGGGCAGCCATATTTGAAAGATTCAATGTATGACCTTATGTCGTCGATGTCTGAATAAAACGAGAAACGAGAAAAATTACCCAGCAAAAAAACAACATAAAGTGTGTACTTAGTCCATGTAATTTAGCGCGCTCTGTGAGGTAATCAGGGTCGTGGATACGTTGTGCACCGGAGAGTATCTCTTCCCCTCTCATAAACATATCGTAGGAGTTACTCGCTCCCTACCAAATAAACCCGATTGCATAACATCATGTAAAATAAGTTAAAAACGAAAGTATTCATCAAATCTTAAATCAACAAAAAGAGAGTTTTATCATACTAAAAAGGGTAAACAACAATAAGGAATTATTTAAAAATGTTTACTAAACATGCCCGCTTACTTGAATCTAAAACTGATTGCTTCGTATTTTTTTAGAAAGGAAATACACATGAGAGGCAGGGCCTATGACTCAACAGACTCCTGTGTATTGGGTCTATTTTTCACCGGACCCATGGAAATGTTGATGTTATATAAGGTCCAACCCTCTCTCAATTCTTAACACGAAAACATGAAACGTCATGAATCTAAAACTGATTGCTTCGTATACAAACATATGAAGATCATATCCATGCGCGTGATCAGAGGAATCCAATCATTCCTTACTACCCCACATAACGGTAGAAGAGCATTTAATAAACAAGGGGGGGGGGCTAATTAACTTTGTGAACGAAGAAATAATTCGGGCTGATGACAATTTAGTGGCAGTCACGAGAAACGCACGGTACCTCAGTGTTTGGGTCTGGCATCGTGTAGAACGGACGCACGGCCAATGGGTACTTGTCCAAAATGTAGAAATCCGTATCGTACTTCGCCTTCACTAACTTGCCAAGAAACTTTTCGTTTGGTGTACTGCAAAATACCGATGAAAAATCCTACCGCTACCGGCTCATCAAAACGCAATATTACGCAATGTCAAAAGACATGAAAAAGTAGATATATTTTAAACGTCATTTCTTAGATAAACAAACCTAAAGACAAAAACTATTCGATTTATTTCGTGTTTATGCAGCATAAGGACACTTTAATGAAACCCAAACTAGCTACCAATCAGAATACATTTACCCAAACTAGCAACCAATCAGAATACATTTAACCCAAACTAGCTACCAATCAGAATACATTTACCCAAACTAGCTACCAATCAGAATACATTTACCCAAACTAGCTACCAATCAGAATACATTTACCCAAACTAGCTACCAATCAGAATACATTTAACCCAAACTAGCTACCAATCAGAATACATTTAACCCAAACTAGCTACCAATCAGAATACATTTAACCCAAACTAGCTACCAATCAGAATACATTTAACCCAAACTAGCTACCAATCAGAATATATACAAACTAACATTGTAGAACTCGAGTTGCTTACATATTCCGGCACTAAAATAACTCAAACAACCAACAAACCTCAGATCGTCTTCGTCACCAATTTCGACTCCATTCTCCCTCAACATTTTTATGGCCTCGGGAAAGCAGAGAACCAAACTGCAAGAAGAATAAAATGGAGGTTAGAATGGAAACCTTTAATGTGCCGGAATAGAAGTGGTCAAAGTTCTACCTGGGTTCCAGGAATTTGAATGGTTCACATGGAAACTGCTTGGCAACGGTTGCAACTGCATTGGCGTATCTAAAAGATATTGTTTCAGAGAATCAAATTATCCACCGGATAATTAAATATTTTTATTTTTTACAGCTCGTTAAGAAGTTAAAAATTGAAAACAGAAAATGCCAAGAAACGTTAAAAGAAGTGTTCTCAAGGAATAAACTCCCACAAAACTGAAGCCATGACTACCTGTCACGCAATCCCTTGAAGATGGATATGAAGAGATTACCAATCGTGTGTACAACCTGCACGAAAACCTCCCTACACAACTTTAAACACAGATCAAAACATGCTGAAAGGCAATGTCAATGAAGTGGTGCACTCCTTAAATACAGAGCAGAGCTTTATGTTGTATTGTTACCAAATAAAACATTTGGGTTCCTCTATACAGAACAGTCAATAAGGTTCAAAGGTCAAATGTTTTTCATCCCACAGGTTAGGTTTTGGGGTACTTTGGGCGGTAATTTGCCCCAATGAAATAGCTTAACCAGATAGCCAAATAATTTGAAATAGGCTTGCATCGTCAGCGCAAGAGAAAGGAAAATATACATGAACTTTTAGTTTCAATATACTGTCACAAATCCATGCCGTTAGACTTTGTTTAAAACTCTTCGCTAACCTCGTGATAGTGATCTTTGAAAGCCATTTCAACATCCAGTCCAACAAACTCGCATAAATGCCGATGAGTGTTGCTATCCTCAGCCCGGAAAACTAAAATAGAACGCTAGTAGGAGATAAGGGAATTTGTGAACCAAAATCAACTGTCAACAATAAAAAAATGCAATAATTTCAAAAATTAGATATATTTAAAAGTGTAATGAATTTAAATTCATGAAAAGTAAATATGAGGTTAAAATAGCTGAAGATTTGACCAACAGAGTGACACCAAAAGCAAACAATAACAATTTGAAGTGAATAAAGTGTTAGAAATAATTATATAAAAAAACCTATCAATTACATATAGTTTTCAATAAATATGCTGAAATTAAATATAATATATACTTAATTAAATTAAGTATAAATAACTTTCTTTTTTTTATTATTATTGAAGATTGCTCAAAACAAGGCCTAAAAGGCCACTTGCGAGTAAAGAGCTACAAAAACTGATAAAATTACCGCCTCCAATAGTGTAGACTCGATCAAAGTCGGCTGCAATGGCCATTTGCTTGTAAAGTTGGGGTGATTGAGCAAGGTATGCATTCCCTACACAAACAAAGTATTTGGATTCTGCATCTCAGTGTTTTGCCAATACCTTTGAAGTAACTGACTTTGAACACGTTAGCACCACCCTCACTTGCAGCTAAAAAGAAAAAAGAAGAAAAAATGAGAAGAGAGTGTATTGTTACAAAATAACATAAGAGATACGTATAGTTTCTCTTTGGAGTGATTTCAACAATTCCAACAGACAAACATATGGTCGGATTGCTTAAGTATTTAATGTGAATCCCTTCATCTTTGTCATGTGTCCATGAAATGCTACCCCGCCAAACAGCACTACTTAAAACACTAACAATGTGTTTTTGATTGGTTTGAGATCGTAGTTTGTGTTTTCGTTCACAAAATTGCTCATTAAAACACGAGGTGTGCTCTTTCAAAAAGATATTTTTATTAAATAAAATATAATATTTCTTCAGGGCTCCTACTAAGATCATATGCATTATTTCCTATTTTTTTTTTAAAAAAAAACAACAACACGACTTTTAAATTCAAGTTATATATAAAATTTTCTTGATGGATGTTATTGTAGAGTACCTGAAATAATCTTTGGAGTGTGAATCTCTGTGAATCCCTCTTCATCCAAAAACTCACGGAAGAGCTTACAGACACCAGCTTCCACTCTGTACAGAGCTTGGTTAGTGGTTGTCTACAAGAAGAACAATTACAAAATAAATGATACCCTCTTTTTTAAAAAACCATAGTTGTCAATTGCCGCCAATTTTTAAAAATTACATTCAAAACATTGAAAATCATTTTGCTTACCCTCAGATCAATTACTCTGTTATCCAATTTTGTGTCTTGATTTACATGAGCCAACTGAACAAATATATTTATATTAGAAATAATAAAATATTTTTTAAAATGTTTTAGTACAAAGATAAAACCTTATATATCAGCTTACTAGAATCTAATTTCATCATGTCTTATCATGTCGAAAAAATACCGTAAATAAATTCGTTTCGGACATTCATTATTGGAGTAATATTCCAAACTGATTTATGTATGGTTTTAAAATAATTCCCTGACTTCAATCGAAACACAGTATAAAGAAACTCGGTCTCACATCTTCATTCTCGGGTCTAGATGCATCTTCAATTTGCAGGGGCAAACGCGGGTCCGACTTACTCACAACAAATATCTAATTGGAAGAATAAAATAATAGGCCACCAGTAACAACAAAATCTCAACAAACATATGGTAAAGGGATATATGGAAAAAATTCATTTGTAGCATAGAACGATAAATAGAATTTTAGTAGGCCCTGGCATCTTGCAATTACGATAATGAGATAGACTTCTCATTTACCATGTTGCACCAGCTTTCAATCACTTTACTTAGGGAAATATTGAAAATCGCTTTTGAAGAAAAGTCACAAAATGTGAAAAAAACAACGAACTAAATATAAGAATGTAATAACATGTTTACCTTCTCTATGTGTATTTCAACATCATGCTGGCTTGCACTTGAGATTGCTTGCTCAACTCCGACGACCTTTCCCTCTACATCGACGATCGATTCTTTTGTAATGCTAAAGTAGAACAAAACCAATGATTTACTACCTATTTTTTATGCACTTATTTTTAGCCGTTTGTCTTTTGTCTTTGATTGGAATGATCTTCCAAAATATTGCTCTTAACCCTATTTATTCAGGCTGGGGGGGGGGGCAAATAACTTCTTAAAGAAACATGCTATGACCCTGTAATTTTCTGACTTTTCCTAAAATTTATATAGGATTATTTTGGTAAAATTTTTATTTTGAAAAATTATGCTCACCTTGAGCATTCTGACATTTTATTGACATGACCAAAATCCCAAATATGAAAATTTTTGAAAATTAAAACAACTAAAACAACTTTATTTCAATAAACTTAAAATTGTTTTGTTATATAAACAAGATTACTCTCTTTCGGCACTCTTTTTGTCATTGCTCTATTTTCATCCGTCGTCATTAGGGTAAAATTTAGTGAAAGTAAACTATACACTATTATACTTTAAAGGAAGAAATTGTTGCGGGAAGAAAATGTTGCGAGCAAATTTTTGCAACTTTCGCGACTTTTTCTTCACGCAACAATTATTTTTTTTTACAATTCGCAACTTTTTCTTCCCGCAACTTTTAATTATTTCCAGTGTTCGCAACAATTTCTTCACGCAACTTTTTCTTTTTTCCTTGTTATTTTATAAAAGCATCCAAACAAAATTAACGTTTTCATTTTTAGACCTTTTTTGTATAAGTAAAGTTATTTGAAGTTTACACCTTTCTGTATACATTGAGATATAAAAATATTAAAATCTGGTCCGTAGAAACTGCTTATAAGAAAATCTGTCTCCGATTTCTCAAATAATCCGTAGTAAGTTGTATTAATTTTGGAATAAATTGATTGTCCAAACGCTAAGTTGCTTGGAACGACAAGAAAAATAATCGTAAGTTCAACTTCACTTGCAACATTTTATGTATGCAACTTTTTATGAATATCCTGTCTCGCAACATTTAATGTACGCAACTTTTTCTTTTAAAGTTGCGAAAATAAAATCGCAACTTTCGGGACTCTTTCTTCCCGCAACAATTTCTTCCTTTAAAGTATATCATTCTTTCACAAATTTTTCAGAAAATTCAAATATGACGTCAGCATTTTTTCACAATAGGCTCTACTTTGTTAAATTTATTCAAATGCTGGAACCAACTTCTAACTTGGTTATTGAATAATGTTGATGTCTTTAATATGAAAATTTCCCTATTTTGACGATGCCGATGACGTCATAACTATTACGTAATCAAATTTTTTTTATATTTGGTACAAATACTACAAAAAATCAAAAAATTTAGGTCTCAACATTCGCAATTGAGTTTGTCATTTCACAAGGCCTAAAAGACCTTTTTTTGGGAGTTTTGATGAGATCAGCGAAAAAATAATGACGTAATTATAATATTTGTTCGCCAGATCGATTTAATTTATAAAATACTTACTCCCTGCCAAATTTGAAGTCAATACCATTTTTCAATCCAAAGATACATAGGGGGGACTAAATGCCCCCCCCCCCGCCATTTCAGAGCCCTTAAAAGCCTAGCCTGAATAGGGTTAAACTAGTTTTGTTGTATGTACTTTATATATACTAAAAAAAAATCAATGTTAAAAACAAAAGTTTCGATCAAGTTTGAAAGTTTATTTTTAGCCATTTTTCTTTCGTCTTTGAATGGAATGATCTTCCAAATTGTTATTTATAACAGCGCTTGAATTTTACAAAATATTGCTCTTAAACTAATTTTGTTGTATGTACTCAAAATCAATTTTAAGAACGTGGCGATGATAGGGACATGGGGAAGCGATGTATGTTATAAATCCCAAACCCTAAAAAGGTTTTCAGCTATTGTACTTAGCAGTAAACTTGACCATTTGCTTGCTGATGCTCTCATTGACCGCTACAAGTGCTTGCACAGAGAATTGACGTTGCCGCAACATCACAAAACATTGCTTCCCTGAACAAAAGTGACCACATGACAGCACAGCTACGTTCAAACAATTTTCATGCAATTTTCATCCAACAAATTAACAAATTGCAAAGAAAGAATAACTATAAATATATTAGTAACTAAATACGATAAATAAAATCCATATTTACCAGTCCCCCTGCTGGTGTGTAAACGAGCTCTGATCAGAACGTTCTTGTCCTTTTTGGTTTCATCCAAATCCTTAACGTCAGTCCAGGTTCGATCTGGAACAAGGGGAAATGAATAAAAATTTTACAATCATAAAAACCCATGTACTTACTGAGTTTCTCCTTCGACTGAGCCAACGGTAAATCTCCATAGAAACTCTTACTGTAATCCTATGGAAAATTGAGTAAAATCATTATTTACAATTTGAATTTCTTGGTCTAACTAGTGTGATGATGATGCACAACAAAAAAAAAAATTATTTTCCAAAAACAACAAATATACACATTTTCTCTCTTAAATATAATACAATGTTTTTAAATATAAAGAATTGATTTTTCAAAGAAAGAAAATATAAATATTTATCATTTGGATGGTGTCATTCAATAGATTAACTAGGCAAAGGAATGACACCTTTTTAAAATAAAGAATTAGGCAAGAGAGCATGTTTTTAAAAGCAATTTGTGTAAAAAATCCATTAGAAAAATAGTCTAATTTATTAATTAAACTAGCAGAAATAATATAGCGAAAAATATCCACAACTATAGATATATTAAAATAAATTAAAACTAAGATGTATGTTCGAAGTGGGCAGTAATTATTAACAAGATGTTACTTGTACGATGATATTATATTTTGAGAAAGACACTTTTTAAGTTTATGTCAAGAAATGTCATTAATTTTTGCCATTTCAACGTTATCAGTGTTCTTGAACCACCTTATCTGTCCCCAGACAAGAGATCCATATGAGAGACGTGAGAAGAATATCGCATAGAAAATTGAGACTAATGTTTTTCTGTTTACGTAATGACGTATGATACTCAACATGCCATTCTTAGCTTATTGGTTAAGGTATTTACATGATTTTTCCAGGACAGGTGTTTATCAAAGGTTATGCCTAAGTATTTAATTTCGGCTGAAGGATGAATTATTTTACTTTTTAATTTAATTCTAAAATTCAAATCTATTGTTTTATTTGGAGAATGAAATAAAATGTATTCCGTTTTATTTAGATTCAGCGAGATTCGATTTGCATTTAACCAGTCCGTTATATTTTTTAGGTCCCAATTAATTTTATATGCTACTTTCATATATGATTTATCGCAGTAAAGTAAGTTTGTATCGTCTGTAAAATGATGTACAGATGAGTATTTTACAGCGGCATGAAAATCATTTATGTAAATTAAAAATAAAAGAGGACCAAGTACTGAACCTTGAAGTACGCCATAGTTGATTTGTTTATGATGACAATATTTAAACAGTGAAAAGACATACCTCTGCAGTTTCCTGTCCAGTATCCTAAACAAGAAGCGACAATATTAATTTACCAAGCAGGTAAAACAATCAAAGATGTAAACAGAGATTTTATTGATTACGGGTTATTTCTGATTTCAACTTATGCATATTCAAATTATGTCCTATCATAAAACGCCTATAGCAAAATTCTTTCGTGATCGTACCTGTTGTGCCTTTTTCTCTTGCTTCCTGGCAGCTTTCAGTTTCTCCTTCTCCAACTTTTTCAGTGCATTCTTCGATAGCGACTGAACACTGTAACAAACATTAATGCAGTTTTGCAATACTTTCACTTGTTGAATTCAGTTGTGATTATTAAATTATTATCAATACATAGTCGTTGTTAGAAGCTACATTGGAAATTGCCTTCAGCATAATTGAGAAGAGAGCTCATTTTCACCAATTCTATTAAATTCCTAATCAAATATTGCAGATCCCAATATCAAATACTTTCATATAAATAAAATGGCTATTAATAAATAAATAATTAACAATAAAAAATCATTGATGGTCAAAATGACGAAAAGCAAAGTTTAGGCCAACACTATAAATCAAAATTTGTTCCACACAGCATTTTTTTTGTTTGTTTCCGTTCAATGGATAACTCACAATATACACTCATTATTTTGCAAGCCAACAAATCTGATAGCTCACCTTCGATTAAAGATTTCTCATGTAAGGAAATGATTGTTTCAACTAGCAATAGTCAACATAATACGCAAAAAAGAAACAAGATTGTGTTATAGTAAACGAAAAACATAATATTAAATAAGTAGTAAATTTGTTTTTTTGTTTAAAAAATGCCACAATATCTTATCATTAGATCTTCAATAAAATTGATTGTTTCTGCACTTGCACCATCCTCCAACTCCTTAACATCTGCTTTGACTGCAAGTCGCTGAGCTGAGTTTTTTTTGTGATCCAGACAACTTGCGACAAGTGACGTTTCTTTGCACTCATCAACCACGTTTTTACTGCACTTATTGCATCAAAACCCCGAAGACTGGGCCCATACACAGGGCACAGATATTCTTATAATATCCTTGAGATATTTATTGCCAATTATTGGTTTTAAGCATTTTATTTTAGCAGTATTACACATACTAGCAATGAACCCGTCCTACAGACGTTAACAATAATATGATAATTGAGGAATTCTGTATGTATATATGTTACCAATCTATGCCAATCTCCTCCTAAAAAAGCCTATATATGGGTAGTCATGTACATATAGATAAATTAATTATACATTTAAATTGAGAAAGAATTTGTTTGGGAAAAAAAGTTAGCCATAAAATATTTAATTATTATTATAAATTTTAAACTTACGCAAACAATCAATAAGTGACATCACATCTAATTAATTTATTTAAATAAAAAAAAAAAATCTTCGGCTAAAAACCATCCCAGGGGCATCACAATCATACCCTGAAAATTTGGTTCCAATCAGTCCAGTCATTTGGGCTTGATTGGCGGACAACAAACAAACAAACAAACATACTCAGGTTTTTCCTCCATTATAGTAGGATATATATATATATATATATATATATATATATATATATATATATATATATATATATATATATACACACAAGGCTTATAGTATGTAGATCCATGTTAAAAAAAAAACAACAAAAAATCAATAGTGCCACATGAATTTTAGTAGCATGTGCAACTCGGTAAATAATATCTTAATTTGCAAATAACTTGAAAAGAGTTCATCTATGAGTGTTGTTAATGTTTTCATTTTATTCCTTGCCCCAAAAAACATGTCTGTGCAAATTCTTAGGGCTAAAACATAATTTAAACTCAATATATTAAAGAAAGTGTAAATTCAAACAAAGTGTCTGCTGTTCCGGTATCGGAACTTGAGTTGAGCAGCTAAAGTTCCGGCAATAGATATTTTTATCAGAATGGCGCCTCAATGTTAAAAACTGAAATCTCCCATTCTCCATTAAAAGCATGTCACGCTCCTCAAAAATTGTGTATGTAAATTTGAGATTGGCGAAAAGTTTGGTGAAATTGAGTTGTTAGAAGCGAAAATAGAGAAATATAAAAAAGAAAATTTTGCTGACCTGTACATAAGAGATAGCAGAGGCATTGAAAGTGCACAAAAAAGACTTTAAATCCAGTCATAAAATATTATGAGATTAAATATGCATGTGACATGGTGGAAAAAAATTTAAATCTCAGGGTACTGGCCAAAGGACTTCCTTGTAAGTATATACCATTGATTTCAGATAAGTCAGATTTCACCAAAAACAGATCATTTTTAAAATTTAACTTTAGTTCCTTAAAGAAAGAATGCAAGTTTTCAATATCATTGAGAGCCTCAGAAGACGGCCAAAAGTTAGAAATACGAAACATATGTAACAAGCACAGTCATGATGTAAATAGAGTAAGTTATGTCTAAAAATGTAGTCAGGGTAAATTGTGCAAAATATGTGTATGTTGACTAACGTTTACGGCCGCTTAAAGATTTTGCATTTCAGAGGGTTTGCACGTAAAAAAAGTCAAATTTAATGTAAAAACTGAAAATAATAAATCAAAAATAATATTTTAGATAACTTTCTAGATGAATTAGATTATTTTGAAAGGGATTCTTTGAAAAAAGTTCATTTATTCATATTTTAATTAGTTTGTTTCTGTGAATTACGCAAAGCTTTTACCCCCTGAAAATTAGAAAAAAGTTTATTTAAGCTAATTGAAACGTCATTAATGACTCAAAATTAATGCTTACGATGAAAATATATAAATTATATATTAATTGTCAAATTTGGTGCAATCGCCAACACATTTGCACAAAGCAGTGCACTTCAAAGAGGCTTTTTTACATTTACATCGTCCTCTGCACCCCTTTTCCTTGTTGCATCCACACCAAATGAGCTCTTGACATATTGCCGACGCTTGTGGAATGGTGGTCCAAGAAATTGAAAAACTACTATTTTGTTCCCAGCCCCCTTGGTTTGGTTCAGGAAGGTTCTGTTGTATCACTAGAGATTGGTTCCAGCAACCAGCCTGGTATATTGCCCGTTTTGTATGTTGAAGGAGAGCATCCTTTGTAGGTGGAATCGCTTCTAATGATCTGCCTTACGTTGCAAACAGGACATTGCGACATTCGTTGACTGAAGATAGAGTGCTTGTTCTATCATACATCAAAATAACAAATCTTTCGATGAAAGGGAATGCTTCCTCTAAATTTTGGTTAGGAGGGTAATTGAAAAAGGCAACAAAGCTTGCTGTCACCTCTTCGAATTGTTTCCAGGTTTTCCATGCAACCTTTTTACCTTTTCCACAGAAAAATGAAATTTGATCGCATCCAGTAAATGCATAAAAGAATGGCAATGCATTACATTTCGCAACTCCGATGGCATCAACTAATGAATGGATTTATATATAACACTGATTCTGTCCAGTCCCGAATTGAATCCACAGTTTGGAAAGAGCTAATTGTGAACACATCCCCAAAGCAATTACCACTATGCCAGTGTCAACAGTTTGAATTAACATCTTGTTCATTCTATTTTGACCGGCATTGCCGGCGTGCAGTAGCATACAGGTATCGGCTTCCTCGTGATTGAAAGGGCATAAAGCAGATACATCAAGATTTCCATTAGTCACAGCTGATGTTCCAATGGTGCTCACAATGACTTTCTCTGTCGCCATCTTAATCACTTCATATGCCAAGAACTGGAAAAGCTCCTTCTTGTTTTCGTCAAGGCGTAAAAATGTTTGCCAATTACCAGGTATCTTGGTATCTGGGAGTACGCCGCGTCGAATACCTTTACCTATGAAAGAATGACGGAAAGGAATGATAATATGAGTCAAATGTTTTATTGATCCTGAAAAGCAAAATTTATTTATGAGGTACTTTTTAATAAATTGAAGTTTGATTTCTTAAATGAGAAATGAGAAATCGGACTAACAATATTACCTCGCTTTTGTTGGATTGATGATTTTAGCGAATTTCCGACACACACACATCCCAAACTAAATCAATTCTTTGACACCACTGAAGTTGTTGTTTGATATGGGGAATGAAATTTAGAGTAGCATATTCTTTGAAGGTATTCCCTCCGTTTGACTTGTTTGGCTTTATCATATTAACAATTGCTGCCTCATCCAATATCATACAATGAGCATGCCAGTTACTCCTTGCAAGTTAAATTCTTTGTTGAGGCAGTGAAGAAGATCAGATTTTGAGCCACTTCTTAAGTTCACCATTCTTGGAAATAGATGGAGGGTAACTGCCATTCTCATGTGCAAAAAACTCATGAATATCGCCATCTCTGACCTGGCAAGCAATGTAAAGCTGTGAGAAGAGTTGACAAGATTTCTTCAATTATGTTACTTCATTTTTTTTTGACGTTGCTGAGATGGCTGGTTGAATATCAAGAACTTATTCTGCTTGATTGGTTCAAAAATGCTTTTAGCCTTTGATTTAAGGCGGTCATTAAAGAAATCTTCAAATTGCTTTGAACCTGATTCTGCAACTGTTCTTAATACATTAACTACCTTTGGATGTGCAATATTCTTTGAATCAAGGGTGATCAAATCCAGTGATTCTTCAAAAAAAAGGTTGCTTGCTTGTTCGAGCTGCTAGTTAATACCAAACTATTAACATGTTTGCCAAATCGATTTTGTGCACTGTCGGTTTGTTCATGATGCTTTGTATGATGGTTCAAAGACATCTCTAAATTGTTAACGAAGCCTCCAACTCTGTAACACATCGTGCAACTTCTGGTCCACAAATCATCCAGCGCAATAGTTGGACAGAGTCTTCAGTCAGCCCGATTGCACCTAAAATAGTTAATAATAACTAATAATGATGACCATTTTCACACAACATGGTTCATGTTTGTCCTAGATGTAAAATTCAGTTTATGTGTTTCAATTTAAATTAAGTGCCATGCCAGATAATTTTCAAGTTGTATGTCTTACCTCCATCCCCTTTGACGCATTTATTATTCTGTTCATGCGCGTGATCAATTTTTGAGTCATAAATGACGTTTAAAGTAGGTTAAATAAACGTTTTTTCAATTTTCAGGGGGTAAAAACTTTGCATAATTCACAAAAAAAACTAATTAGAACATAATTAAATGAACCGTTTTCAAAGAATCCCTTTCAAAATAATATAATTCATCTACAATATTATTCTTGCTTTATAATTTTTATTTTTTACCTTTTTTTATATATATATATATACATTCAACCATCAACAAAAAGAGGAAATAAACTAGAAAAATTACGAATAATAAACTCAAATATAATACAAACTCTCCACCTTCTGTCATGGTTAGGGGCTTGTAGAAAGATAGAGCTTTATCATCAAGCCCCTATTGTTGGTATTGCTAGACCAGAAACAGACATATATTTAAAAAAATATCATTTCGTTTTCAAAGTTGAGAATTTCTGTTTTGACAAAATATTTAAAAGCGTTTAATGTTGGATGAAATTCTTTACTACCTAGAAAATGTTTCCAAATGTTAGGTCCTCGAATTAAAATTGAGAACTTCGATGTTCTAAACGATCCAAGGACTTGATATTGATTTGTTCTGAAGCGCGTGCTATATGGATGTGTTACATTTTGTAAACTATTATTTAATATTATTGGAATGGTGTTTGATTTTACACGGTACATAAATATTGCAATTTGGTACAGGTTAATTTGATAGACATTTAATGCTTTTAACTGCTTGAATAGGGGCCTTGATTGACTCATACGATCTTTATGAAAGATTATTCTTAAAGCTTGTTTTTGCTTTAAATAAATAGGTTTTAAATTTGTTTTAAAAGAACTTGCCCATACAATGTTGACATAGTTTATGTATGAATGAATTAACGAAAAATATATATTCTTAAGACAAGCTAAATTTAGTAATTTACTTGCTTTATATAAAATTCCAATGTTTTTGGAAAGTATATTCAACAATTCATTAATATGTTGTTTCCAGGTTAACCTTTCATCAATCAAAACCCCTAAAAAATTTATACTTCTCTCTCTTTTAATTGCATTGTCATTAATTTTCAAGACAGGTAAATGAAGAAATGAGTTTGGGGGGGGGGATTTTTGTGAAACAAAATATACTTATTTTTTTTAGTATTTAATAATTTATTTAATTGAAACCAGGTATTTATATTAATTAGTTCTTTGTTAGTATTATTAAAGAGAACATTGATATCATTATGAGAGGAAAAAAGGTTTGTATCATCAGCAAACATAATGGTATCTAATGATGTTGATTTTGGAAAATCGTTAACAAATAACAGAAAAAGGAGTGGTCCTAAAATGGAACCTTGCGGTACACCACATAAAATCGTTTCCATTTCTGTGATGCCTTGACTAGTTTGTATATATTGTTTTCTATCAAAAAGGTAACTTTTGAACCATTTTAAATAAGTATTATTAATTCCATAAAATGAAAGTTTTCTCAGTAAAATATCATGATCAACAGTATCAAAAGCTTTTGATAAATCAACAAATACTCCAATTGTATATTCATTTTTTTGAAAAAATTCCAAAATTTGATTGTTCAGTTGTAAAATCGCTTGGTCTGTTGAATGATTTTTTTGAAAGCCAAATTGTTTTTCATAAATAATTTTGTTTTTACACAATGTGAGTAAAGTCTAGTATACATAATTCTTTCAAGGATTTTGGAAAAGCAAGGCAACACAGAAATGGGTCTGTAATTGTAAATTAACACTTTACTACCTGTTTTAAAAATTGGAATTATCTTAGCAATTTTTAATTGATCAGGAAAAATACCATTTTTCAAAGAAAGATTGAATATGTATTTAATTGGTATTAATATTGTGTCAAAAACAAGCTTAACAATAGTTGAATCTATGTCATCATAACCAGGACCTTTGTTTAACTTTAGGAATTCCACAGCGCTTTGTAACTCTTCTTCTGAGAGTGGATAGTAATTTAAAACATCGTAATTTCCAAAAAGGTACGTTTTACTAGAGTTTACTTTTGGTATTGAAGCAGCCAGTTGGGGACCGATATTAACAAAATATTTATTAAATTCAGATGCAATTTGGACATGCTCGTTAACAACAACTCCGTCAATAACAATTCGTTTGGGAAGATTCATTTTTCTTAGTTTCGAACTTCCAATAACTTCTGTTATTGTGTCCTAAGTTTTTTTAATGTTGTCTTTGAATTTATCCAAACGCTCACTGTAGTATTTTTTCTTTGATTTACGTTTAATTGTTTCAAAAAGTCTTCGATAATTACGGTAATTTGTATCATTTTGAGGAGTCTTTCGTTTAAGATACTTTACGTAAAGTTTTTGCTTTCGTTTAGATGATTTCATAATTCCCTTCGTTATCCAAGGACTTGCAACATTTTTGAATTTAACATAAGTTTTTTTCTTTGGAAACGTTGATTCATAAGCTTCATTAAAAAATTTCACATTTGAAAATTCATTAAAAGCTATATTTGGATTGCTAATTGTAAAAAGTTTATCCCAATTCAAATCCAAACTTTCGTTTAAAACTGAAAGTATCTTTGTGGAGTTTATGAAGTTTTGTTTCCGTAGTTAGGAAAATAGGAAAATGATCTGATAGGTCTGTTTTTATAATTCCAGTTTTGTTAATGTTATTAACAAATGTATTGGTTATTATATGATCAATAATAGTCGCATTGTTCTTGGAAACTCTGGTTGGTTTGTTAATCAAAGGTATAAACCCTTGCGAAAAAATTAAATTGATATATGATTTCACTTTCAAATTTGTTTTATAATCCAGAAGATTTAAATTAAAATCTCCTGTTATAAAAATGGATTTATTCCTATCTTTTGTATTTGATAAGATCTTCTTGAAAGAATCCTCAAAAACATTAATGTCGCCAGCTGGCTGTCTGTAGGTTACATTTACAACAATATTCTTTGATAGTTTATTAATAATTTCAATAGACATAGATTCAATATTATTGTTGTTGGCACATAGATCAGATCGTTTTTGAAAAGAGAGAGAATTGTGGATATACAACTTACAACATACTTAACTTACTTGTGGATATACAACTACCTTAAACTTGACTTTTTTACGTGCAAACCCCCTGAAATGCAAAATCTTTAAGCAGCCGTAACTCGTTACCAGAACTTCTTCAGATATAAGTTGATGCTCTTTCCAACGATATATAATAACGTACATTTTAAAGAGAAACATTTTTCATTACCATGGCAACGTATTCTGGTCTGTAAAATACACCAAACAGGTGCTTTTGATTGGGTCTGAGGCTTAAATAGTTTCTTTTCATCTAAACTAACACTGTGCCAATTTTCATGCTTGTTAGTCAACGTGCACAAAAATAACCTTTTTTTTCACGATCTGCCCTGACTAATTTTTGTATTTGCATATTAATTGTTTAAGATTCCCACACTGCTTTGAAATAATTCTTTTAAAAACCTGCAAACAATAAGATGAAACAAAAATCAACCAATCACATAAGTCCTGGAATAATCCTTGCTTGGTTAGTTGCCATGCATTAAATAAAGGCTGTGGATATTGTTCCGACAGTGGATCTTATATTTCTGTGGATATAGACTCAACATTTCATTGTAAATCTGATATTTACTTTCTTACTAAGAAATCTAACCCAACTTAACCCCAAACCTATCCCTAAACTTACCGCTAACCCAATCCCTAAACCTAACCTTACCCTTACTTATAGAAATATAAAGAAGTAAGTTATATATAGTCAGTCAAAATGTTATACCACGCATGCCAGTAATTAATAAAACAACTCTTCATTTACTTTTCTGTTTTGAAGGTGTATTCTGCTCAAAAGCCCCATTCAACCCATGGTTGTCCATTATGTTCCCCTTATCTTTATGCCATATGACTTCATTCAAGAGCCACTATGTAAAAAAAGAAAGTGTTTGGGTTATTTCAAAGTAAAATTAACTTTAAACCAGCGAATCTTGAAACTCCTGATCATTTTGTGTGATGATAAATCTTGTAAATCTCATTTTCAAGACTTTCTGGTTCTGAAAGATTCTTTGTTCAAAATATGGGAAGTTCCAAGAATGAATAATTAAGAAAGGGGTATTTAATACTTTTTTTCTAGACTACAATTTTTGTTGGATTTAGGGACAATGGCCAAGAAGATGCATAAAACTACCACACCATGCTGCTGTCAACTCACCGCTGAAACATCAGGATTCCTTGCTCAAATTTGTTGATCATACCAAATATCTTCTCCGTGCCGGCAACGATATCAGTAATTGAAAAAGTACGTATTCACTGAGCAAAACCTGCAACAGGGTTGCATCTCGATTTTGAAGCTGAGCCAGGGCACAGGCGTGATATTTGTGACCATCCATTGCATAAAGAGAAATGTGATGTCATTGACCAAGTCAAGAAATTGAGCAGGCCCTTGCTGAGAAAGTAATCACTGGAATGCTCTATGTGGCTGGATACATCCAGTGAAAATGTAGCTTTGATGATACCAAGAATTATTATGATTCATATTGTGGTATCATACCAAATTTGAGCCTATGTTCTTATAAAAAAAAGTGTACTGAGATTCATTAGCAAATTTTTGATTAGACCTTTAAAATAATTTTCTTGGTAAAAACTTGAAATATCAGAAGTTAGAGGCTAATTTACCAGTTAAAAGTAATGAAATATTCTTTATATCGATGGTTTTTGTTTTACTAATATCGAATATCGTCATAATAACTCTTGTAACACCTTGATTGCTAAAAGAAATGATTTTTGTATATTCACCATGTTCTTCTTTTTTTACAATCTGCCTTCAGTTCAGATGCCGATTTTCCCGTTGTCAAGGCCTGTATTTATAGACAGCCATGGTCTGGATATTAATCCTAGACATGACAATAAGCCCTGATATTTATGGTATTGGTAAGTCTATTTTCCGGCAATCTAGGGTACCTTAGTTTTGAATTTTCCCTGCCCCTCAGGGCTTCGGCTGTCACTAAACATATATTAAGAGTGGGGTAAAAAAAATCCTAGATCCGCCCCTGACCATGATGACAAAAAAGATGTTATTTGTGAAATCTAAAAGGGCATACCATCGAGACCCATGGATCAACATTGCAAAATTGTTGGATGTCTCATTAGAACAGGCAAAAAGATGTACCACAGACGAAAGTTCATTTCGCTGCATTGGTTGGACGAAAGTTTGGCAATGCAACTCCATGGTGACATGTTTACCGCTTGGAGCATTACACAATAGCTAATGCTTATAAAAGATGCTCCTAAAATAACTATACAAATTAAAAATATCAAATAATCTTTATTTTCATGCCATAAAATAGTAGAGAGCCACACCAAATTCAAAATAGTGGATTTACATAAACAAATAGTTTTTGTGAAATATTGAAAATAGCATAACTTTGGACCAGTTTGGAGTTAGATGCTCAAATTTTCAGGATTTTCTAATTTTATTGTACTCTATCGCTGGTAAAAACTTCAAAAAAAAATTGGTGATGTAAGCGTGTCAAAATTCCAAAATGGACTTTTGCCGAACATCCATGTTATATAAATAGATATAAATTTATCTAAAACTAGATTTTAAAATATCTCACCCAGCGTCTGCCATGCTTTCTTTGGAGAAATTTTCAAAACGTTGTTGACAAAACAAAACTCTTCGGTAATTTGTTGGATGATAAAAACAAATATTTTTAACAAGATAAGCAGAAGCAACAGAGGTGTATACTTTTCTCAAATGTTGAATTGAAAACAATTTTGTGAAAAGACTTTTCATGCAGAGACTGGTTCCAAACCGAATGAACAAATTGTCTGATGAAACCACCACGTTTTGCTTTGTATATTGATCCGTGTCGGTCCGCGCTACATTTGGAATTTGAACTTTGGAAAATTTATTAGGTTCGAAAAATAGGTTAAAAAAATCTCATAGACACAAAGGTATTCTGCAATTTCCCATGACAGACAGGCGATTTCTTCCATAATGTATCTTTTAAAATGACTGATATCCAATAAAAATTGCCTGATGAATACAAGAAAGGTAAATTAAGATCACTCTTGTGAACTTCCAACAAGTCATGCCCACAAAACCACTATTTCAAGTATGTGAACGTGAAATTCACGAAACCAATGCGTCAATTTCACCACGTATGTTTTACGTTCCGTAAGGTAAATTTCGCCTCCGTTGAAATGTTTCAGCTAAAACCTCAAATACTAAATACAAAAACATACAAAAAATGTTTATTTCGTTTTGTACTTTTTACAGACTCTTCTTTATACAGTATACTCCCGTTAGGTGGGACCCCCGATAAGTGGGACTTTCACTAAGTAGGACGGTTTTTCTTGGTCCCTTGAACTTCCTAACCTAATATTAATATTCGCTTAAGTGGGACATTTGCTAAGTGGGACAGACTTCGTCGGTCCCCTGGAGTGTCCCACTTATCGGGAGTATACTGTATATGAAGTGCATTAACGGAATTAATTTTCGCGGGAACTTAATTTCGCGTATGGTCAAATGCACGTAATTCGCGGGAACTTAATTTCTTGGATTGCAATTTCAAAATAATTTCCCGTTAATAATTTCCGGAAAATTTCGCGGAATGAAAATAAAATGGCAACAATTAGATGGCATTCAATCCTCAATCATTTGATCTTTTTAACATTATTAACGTAAATACAAATGATATTTCGCTACTTTCGTTAGGGTATGCGGGGCGTATAACATCTTTGACCTCATGGGCGTAAGCATCCATGCCTCTGATGCATAGCTGTCACGGAGTTTTAAATACAAAGTTGGTACCTTTTGTGTGGGTTAACTCACCACTGTTTTCTTCTTTCTGGGGTTGGCGTTAGGAACGGTATCCAGCCGTAAAAACATCTGCACCAACAAATCATCAGATGATTAAACCTCCATAATGGGAGAAAATCATCTTTTGAAATTGTCTAACCCATGCAAGCATGGAAAAACGACGTAAAAGGATGATGACAATGATGATGACAATGATGATGATGACAATGATAATTCATCATCAAATAAATCAACTTCAAACATATGTCTATAATACTATTTTCTTCTACGTTTGTGTTCTGTGGCTTGATGGTGTATGTCGTGATATGAACCTTAGAATTGTGTCTGCGTATGTCCCAGCAGAAGAAGGCTTTCTCCACCAAAAAGATGCTTTCTATAAGGAGATGAGTGAGATATCTGTGGCAGTAAAGAAAAGGCAGCTGATAGTTTGTGGGGACATGAATGCAACTGCTGAGTACTGTAAAAGTTTCATAGGATAGGAGGGTTGAACTGCACATATTCAGAAGCAAACGACAATGGAGAGAGATTTGCGACTTTTTATCGGCAAAAGAGCTTGCCCTCTCCAACACCTGATTTCAACACATTGTTAATTATGACTTTGATTCTTTGTTGTTGTTTTATGATGTTGAACACTTTATCACCATTTAATTGCTGTTAATATGTTACATACAGATCAGGGATTTGCAACTCCCTGAGCAGAAATAATTTGTATAAATTTGTATTGATTTTTGTGATAAAGAACTCGTCAGTACGAATTATGCTATGTGACTTACGCAATAATTCAATGGTAGAGGAACGTCCGTCGGGCTATTGTCTATAGGGGACGTGTCTTCTGGCTTTTGTCCGGTCGGATTACTATTCGGATACCATGTGTGGGTGAAGCCATCACAAATACTTCTTTGACCGTTTTCCAAAATCGATTCGGATTTTCTCTAGTTCCTTTGAGTTTCGATTGGAAATTAGAGCGTTTAAGATCTTTAAATTTTATTATTAACAAATTCGTTCCCTGCGGAAATTATCCCGTCAGACTTTTGTGCTATTCGTAGCGAATGTTCATATAGCATTTCACCTCTGCATTCAACAATGGCGATGGTTTGTCTTTTACTTATTTTGTACTTTGAGCTGCCTCCCAATTTAAGGTTTATAGTAAGATGTAGTCATATTTGAAATAGTTCAGTTTACGAATACAAATGGTAAGGTTATGATCACTCAGACCTGCAGCAACTACTTCGCAATTAGCAATGTTCAATGGTTTAGTGGTTAAGAATGATATCGATTAAAGTAGATGAAAGGTGCATTACCATTAAGGTAGGTGTTAAGGGATTCTGGTAGTTGTATTCACGAAATTACAATTATGGGAAAGGCCCATTGTGTAAAGCCATTTAGATAGTTTTTAATTACTTGTTGGTCATTATTAATTGTCTAAGTGTAGTTAGCATTTAAATATCTCACGATGATGGTTTTCATTTAATAATATCTGCGAGATCGTCTCTTATATAAAAAGTTTATTCCATTTTCACATACATACCAACACCGCCTCCGAGTTCATTTCTTCTTGGTATTATCAGAAATGTATACCTCAGCAGAACGTTAATGTGGAGAGAGCGAAAATATATAGAGCAATTTTTTGGCTGCATAGTAAAATGTCTCTTCATCATATGTTCGATGGCATAATTGCAGCCCTTTCGCATGACAATAATTTTTGATTTCATCTTTAGTGATCGTTGAAGATGCAGGATTGATCTCAATACCTCTAAGTAGCCATAACAAGATACATTAACTTTTTGTTTTTTCACAATACGATGAGAAGTCAGTTTTTGCTTTGAAACTGCGGAAAGCATTCAATCGTAGGAATTGTAGGTAGGTTACACCTTGCAATGTATTAAAAAATTGATACTTTCTCCGTTCATGTCTTAAAATGTTTCTTGGCTTTTGGGCATGATTTATTAAAAATTTTACTTACTTTTTTGCGTTTTGCACGGGGTATATATAGCATAGTTAACAAAAAAATGAAAAAATTGTAATCTTTATACTTTATTTCCAATCTAATCTTCTTTTTTTTTACTCGCTAGAGTGGTAGAAAGTTCATGTTAAATATCTTTTTATTCAAAAAATAGCTATTATCAAGAAACAAAAGATAGCATACCATAAACGACAGGTACAAAAGAAGCAATTGATCGCGTTTTGAATAGAATCAAAATCGCATTAGTTAGTAATTGTGAAACGCAATAATAATCTTTGTATAACGTATGAGTGAATTCCAACATTCTTCGAAAATATGAAAGCGGGTTTTCAACTTGTCGTTGTCACCGGTCTCTTTACAATTGTAGTGTATTTGTTTTTTGAAAGAGTATACAAGCCTTTGGAATATTTAAAAACAAATGATACAGTCCGGGTAAGCCAAAACATATTTCTTAAATAAACTGCTGATTACAGTAGAATGTCATGCAATTGGTACCACTCACGAGAGAATATTAACAAAGCTGATATGCTTGTATTGTGCAGCTGTTATGTTGTAATCTTCTTCTTGGTGCTATTTTGTTTTCAATTTTATTTAGGCGTTAACCGCCAAACCTTATAATGTAAAGGAAGAACAAAGGAGGCGATTGAAACGAATGAAGGATTTCTGCTCGGTTAGAAATCGTACTTCTTCATCGTTTCCAACAAAACATTACCTTTATGTGCGGCCAGAAAACAGACTTCTGTATTGTCAAATTCCGAAGGTTGCTAGCACGAACTGGAAAATGATTTTCCTTTATTTAAAAGGAACTATAAAAAACTATGAAGGACACAGAGACGACATCCACAAGTTACCGTTAAAGAGAGTATCGGATCTAGGAAAGAAAAACGAAAGTTATGCTTTAAAAAGCTATTTCAAATTTCTGTTAGTCAGACACCCGTTCGAAAGGTTAGTTTCGGCTTACCGTAACAAGTTTACCGAAGATGACATACACTTCGAAACAGTTTACGGTTCTCAAATACTTCGTTTTTCACGCAAAGGATTGACTAAAAGCGAATACCAAAAAGGGAAAGGAGTGACGTTTACAGAATTTATACAATGGATTGTCAAAATACGTCAATTCGACGAACATTGGAAACCAACTTTTTCGCTATGTTTCCCATGTCTACTGAAGTTTGATTTTATAGGGAAAATGGAAACTGTCGTAGAAGATTCCAGAGCCGTTTTAGATGAAGTCGGCTTAAATCGCAGTCTTTTTCCTGCTGATAGCGCTGATGGTTATTCCATCTCCTCATACCAACTCATGCTCAAATATTTTTCTCCCTTTTCTGCTGACACCATACAAAAGTTGTATAACATCTACAAAGAAGATTTTCTCGCTTATGACTATCACATTCCGAAAGAACTCGTGAAATAAAAACGTCCCTCAGCGAATATAAAGATAGCGGATTCATTTCCCTACACACTTGCTAAGCTAATTCCGAATACAAGAAGTTTACATCAAGTCACACACTTTTTTATTATCTTTACTTACATCTTTTGCACCTTTTTTCTCTTTTACACCAATATTGTTTTTTGTTCTTGTGAATCCAACTGCACGTAGATTGTATAATGTCAAGGGTACACTTACATTAGTACAATAAAGACTTAACAGTAGACAACCGTGAACAATTGTAATTCTTTTTTCGCATTTTCTTACATTTATTGCACTTACATCATTCATGCCTGAAACAGAAGCATGCAGAACGGCATTTACTTTCGCAAATTAATTAACTTCTGGAATAAACGTCTAAGCAACATTTCTAAAATAAGGATTAAATTATTTTGTACTTCGTCATAACCCCGAGCACAATCCACCTTTTAAACTCCAAAGAGGACCTTTACTCGAACATCGTATCATTATAATCTATTGTAAGGATCCTGCAATTAGTCTGGCGGCCAAACCTATGATTTAAGGACAACTTTGACATGAAGTACATATGGAATTTTATGTTACTTTCTGAAATTATAATATATGGAGACCAGAAAACTGCTTTCAAATTTTATTCAAATTAAATTCACCATCTCTCTCCAGAATCGTTTCCAAATATTTCAAGAAAACACAAATAAGACCTGCCCAAACATCACTTTTACAAACTTTATAGAAGCTAACAAGTTAGCTGCGGAAGAGTGCATACCACTTAAACAAAGCGTGTGTAGTCACGAAAGACGGAACGAGTTTCCTGAAGAATTTATCGTTTTGAAACTTGGGAATTTCACACTGATTGCTATAGCGTATATACATCCACAGTGCCATATCTACTGGGGGGGGGGGGGGAGCTGGGAGCTGGTTGGCTGGCTAAAGCCCCCTCCCAATAATTTTCAGAGATGGAAATCTTTAAAATGAAGATAAATAAAAAAGAATAAAAATATCATTAAATGTGTTTTCTCAAACAGAAATTAACTATTAAAATAGGTATTCAAGAATAGTAGTAGTATCACCCAGGCTAGACCTGCGTCTGAAATATTCATACCTTTATTATATTCACAATTTTCAGAAGAAAACCAGTAACAAAGCAATTGACGATACTTTATTAATTTATATTGTTTGACAAATTTCTCTAAAAAAAGAGGATAAAATTTCCGGAATGGAATAATAATTTTCCTTTCGTGTTACTTTTAATGAACACCTTAACCTTTTATAAGGAACAACTTGAAGCTGAAATTCTGATTCATATAATTTACATTATTTTGCAAAGTAACATGACCATTTTCAAAATAAGAGGAGGATGCTTTTACACTTTAAAGATAGGATAAAACGACAAAAATAAGCATTACTCGATATTGATAGTGGCACCTGCTATCAATGCCATTAGTGAAAAGTCATTTTCAGCATTGAAACGACTTAAGAGCTACTTGAGGTCGACCATGGGACAAAACGGTCTAAATCACTTCATGATTCTACATGTTCACTCAAAATTGACAGACAAAATTGACCTTATTGAAGCAGCTAATAGATTTGTTGGAAACAACGACGCCCGCAAAAAGAATTTTGGGACATTTTCGGAAAAAGATAGGCCTAGCAACAGCAACTAAGCTTTATTCACTTTATATATGTCTTATGGGATGTAAAAAAGACATTATTAATCTAAACTGGCAGATTAAGTCTCCCTGTAATTACTTTTTCCCTATCTCTTCGAAGATGTTTTGCAATTCATTTTTATAAATATTTGTTGCCTAAAGTGCAAAAATAAGCGTTTCAGAGGTTCTAAGTCTCACAATTTTATTCGCCGCACAACCATGGTGGGCGGCACATTTTAGGCAATTCGAAAATTTTTTTAGTCCAAACATTTGTAGCTAGATACGGCACTGATCCAGAGAAAAGATTAACTCACACTCACACTGATTGCTATAGCGCATATACATCCAGAGAAAAGATTAAATATTATTTAAAGGATAGGATTATTGCACTTAATGGTTTAAGCTTCAGGTTTGACAAGTTTCGTTTCCCAAAGATTTGGTACTTACAGGAATGACCGCGTGAAGGTACTTGTCTTCATCTCCTTCATTCGTCGTAGAGAGTAAGTCGCTCCCTCCACAAAGGCTTAAGTCGCGCCAACCCTTCTTAGCAGCAGCAAAAGACCACATGCTAGATGTCCAGGAAGGGGACACACCATCTGCATGGTGTTATGTACTCGTTCACACAGATAAGACACATAAACTACGAACGTTGTTTACAGTTGAAACTCTTTCATCAAAAAGAACTCAATATTATACAGCGGCGTTCAACACGTGTGCGTCGATGTATTTTGCCGAACACAACAAAGTTGACATTTGAGCAATGTCTATATATATATATATATATATATATATATATATATATATATATATATATATATATATATATATATATATATATATATATATATATATATAGACATTGCTCAAATGTCAACTTTGTTGTGTTCGGCAAAATACATCGACGCACACGTGTTGAACGTGTATATATATATATATATATATATATATATATATATATATATATATATATATATATATATATATATATATATATATATAACACATGGACAAATAAGAAATGGGAGGAGGCCTGGACAAGCAATACCGATAAATTGGCACTCTATCGACTTGTCCGCCAAGACTCGATCTTCCGCGAATAGCCATATCTCGACTAAATCGCCTGAAGACGGGGATCGGCCGTTTTGCATCCAACATGTATCAATGAAAGTTGGTGGAGTCCCCACTTTGTGAATGCGGCGAGATGCAGACGGCAGCACACATCATCAACGACTGTCCAATCTATCGTCCTCCCAATCGTCCACAAGGTCTACGTGACATCGATGCTCCCACAAGACGATGACTGATGCAGGATTGCCCGGACATTTAAAATTTGTACGAAAGAAGAAGAAATTACTTAAAAAAGCAAATAAGAGAATAAAAAAACTCCGAAAATTCACACGCATCAAAAAACCTACCATCTAAATAAAAATGACAATGAAAAGTGCTGAACCAAATTTTCTTCACTCGTTTGGGTTAAAACCGATCTACAAAATACCTTGGTAAGTATTTTTCTATTCTTCTGGCGAATGTTCTCATATACTTAATCTTTCACACAAATGCTTTCAATATGGAAGAAGAAAACAGATAGCGCAAAAACAGACTGCTAAGCCACCGCAGCTGAGAAGTTTACCACCAACTGATCCAGCCCTTGAGTTGAATATCAAGTGAGCCAACTTTCCAGCTATGATGTGGTATAATTGTGTAGATGGGCACCCTCCTAATAGAGATCCATGTGAGGTATCTATATATGTTCGAATAAAATTCATGACTTGGGCAGCGACGTGATCATATCTTTGTTTTTTCGTTTATATTTGTTATATATTATTTATTTTAGTACGGTTGGCAAAAAGACGAAGAAGATACAGAAACCCTTGTCCCATCTATCTTGCCACCTGGAGCAAAAGAAGCACCTGAGCAAGTGTTACAAAATACTCGATGTAGTTGTTCAAGTAAGATATTTTAAAATGTCGAACAGGGAATATATACCAGAACCTTTATTATTAGAAATACACAATTGGTCAGACTGAAATGCAAATTTTAGATTTAAAGGTTGCACAATTGCGTAAGATGTCATATATGCATGTAAAAATTACATTAATTACAATTAATTAGCTTCGCAGTGCAAAACATTAGCATGCAGTTGCAACAAGGCTCGAATACCGTGAACAGAATTTTGTGATTGTGCTAATCATGTTTGCCTAAATAGGTGGAACTTAAGTTGTTGAAGACGGTCTTGAGGAGTCCTCAAGTAGCGAAGAAAGCGAAACCAGTGGAAGATTGAAAAGAATTTGATGTTGCTACCATTTTTTTTTATTTTTGAATACATCAGTTTACTAAAAAGTTAACCATGTTTCCTTTGTTTTCAAGTTTGGATGTCGAAATAAGTATAATCAGTCCTTTCATTTGGACTAAGCAATAATGCTATACACATCAAAGACGATTAAATAACTTGTCAACAAGAAATTCAACATCCCAAGTAAAAACAATACTAAAAGAAAAGGCTGTACTTTTGCAAAAGGTTTAGATCACACATAGTAGAAACAGTAAAAGTTCGAAAACAAACGAAAGAGATAATTCTATCATCCACCAAGAAACCCGTGTGTCAACGGCTGATAATACGAGCATTCGTTAACAATGTCGCATGAAGGGCCAGATTGTCGGCAGTCATGTCTTTCGTGGTTTTGATATTTTGACTTCACTCTCATTTCATGGCGCCCAGTGATTTTTTTCTCAAAAAACTGCAGGACTTGTCAGCGACATCTTTGAAATCTCAAGGACATTTTCAGATGATTTTCAAAAAAAATCCAGATTATGAAGTTGTGCAAGTCAAATGTCCTTTTGGCTACCACCACAACTTACAACATAAAAACCATTGCCTAAGTTAGACAACCAAATAAATGATATGTTCCGATGTATACGAAACACTAAAAGCATAATTTGAATAAATTTAAATTTATTGCCTTTACAAATATCCCCTTTTGTTGATCTAAAAGATAAAACTACGCAAACGCGCTACTTTCCGATGAATTCTTTGTGTTTTTGCACGCACTCAGTGCTGCAGTATTTGTATTCGAATCTCGTGAATGCATCTTTGGGCGATATTGAACTGCGACAACTGGCGCATCTGAAATTTAAGAAAGAAAAATAATATTACGTAGCGAAAAATAGACATTAACTTCGTTTAAAAACTATATTCCATTTTACCATAAAACGTAAAAACCCTTTGAGCGTTTATTTTTCTGCCCTCTTTAAACTTAAATTACCAATATAAATCATGTTTCACAGAATAAGGTATCAGTGTGTATCCATCTCTCTCATTTTTCACTGAGTAAGGCAGTATAAAGAATTTCAAGAAAGGGCAAACCTTGATGAATCAGTGAGCTGCGATGCAAACCGTCTCTCGGCCATAACCGCTCTCTAAATATGCGATATTAACATCCGCAAATACACAGCAAAATCGCACGTCTTACTTTCTCTCTGTCCGAAAGAGCATTGAATTCTTTGCGTGCTTTCTCTTCTAACTTCTCGAGTCGCTCTTCGCCTCGTTTAACCTGACAAAAACAAAATGTTTGTTACAACATAACATATCGACATGGCGGCAACTTTGAAAGAATGGTTGGCGAATACTTTATTTATCTTCCCGCAAAATTTTCTTGATTTCGTGGGAATTTAATTTCGCGAATGGCCAGAATCGATATCTTTTTTTGTTCCTTTTTATTAAACAGCACTTCCAGTTTACGAACCTTTAGGCGTTCTTTTCGAGACTTGCTCTGTTGTTTCCTCCTCTCTGCCTCTTTTTCATGTTTCAGCCTCTCTTCTTCTTCTGTAAGTGGTTGGGCAATCTAAACAGTCTAAGGTTAAAGAACGTCAACCACTCAACATGAAACAAAATCAATCAATGAGATAAGATAAAAATGGATAAATAAATAAATAAAAAGCTAGATGGAAGAACTGAATAAAAGAAAAAGGTGTTATATACCACTTTTCTTAATCGAAGAATATTTTTGAGAAAATAAACTTGGATTTTCACTATATATATTTGGTCTTTCATCGTGATATCAGTTTTCACCTTGCGTGGATCCACAATCATTTTGAAGTCTCACCTTAGCTGTAGTGTAATCGAACCTGTCTGGATGCCTAGAACGAAACCTTCGGAACTCATTGCGCACTTCTTTCGACGTTGCTATCTCATATGGTAGTTTGCCGTCCGCATTTCTATAGTAATCAAATGTAATGTATAATCAAAAGCTACCGAAAACCACAACAAAAACAACAAAAACAACAACAAAAGCAACCACAACAACAACAACAAAAAAAGCAACCACAACAACAACAACAAAAGCAACCACAACAACAAAAGCAACCACAGCAACAACGTCGCCATGAAAATTACCTGTGAAAACCTACGTCTGATTAAATAGTATAATCCATCACCCCAAAAAATTCTTTCGTTAAACACACCACAAAATTGCATGAGAAACAAATCGATTTTGAGAATTTTTCAGGCTCCACTCCTTCCAAACATGACTACTATTTCACAGAACAACACGAAATGAAGACTAACTTTACACAGGGATCCGCTCCCAACTCCAACAACATGCCTACTAACTCTCTGTTACCAGTAGCAACCGAACAATGCAACAGTGTGCCGTTTTTCGACTGCGAGCAGTAATTTAAATGGTTTCGAAGAAAATCTTCATTATTCTGACAGTTTCCAGCTTCTATGTAGAAGAATTGCTTGAGTGAGGTAAAATCCTTTGTCGCGCACCAATCATATACACTGTTCCACATCCAGATTTCCTCTAAATTGAGAGAATTCAAAAACGAACATCAATCATCTACAATCAAACACAAAAAACATACCGTCCTGCTTTTCTAAAATCTCTAACGTAGCTTTAACGACCTCTTCATCGCTTTTCAATTTCTTCTTCTTCTTTGGTTTTGTGGTTTTGTCTTTCAAATGTGTCCCTGCATGCTTTATTTCCGCTATAACAGCTTGAGGCTGGACTGAGACTTTCACCACATTTGCTGGCGCAATTTCCGCTTGTTGACAATAAGTTTCTTCAAAATCAACCACAGCACCTAGTGGGAGACATATAACATCAACGCTGGATAGTAAAAATTCGTGCCCTCATATGAAAATAGTAAAGAATTGAGACAAAAAAAATTGTAACACAGTATGAATACCAAACGTAAAAATTCAACACTATACAATGATCAATTCACCGTGACATTCTAGCAGTGAAAAGTTGGCGTGGATTCGTCTCACTTCTTTTACAGTTGGTCGACGTGCGATAAGAGAAATTCTTCGCAAACGATCGTCCCCTGAAATCAAAGTATGGACCGGCTAAAAATCACATTGTTTTCTTTCAACTGATGGAGCATTAATGGTATTTACACAATCTTCATTATGCTCACACAGTCACAATCTGTCTCAAAGTAAATCACAAACCACAAACATGAACAGCAGAGCACCCTTATAACACAGTGCTTAAATTAATCTCCCAGCCATGAAAACCTACCTTTAAAGAGCTTCGTTCTCTCATTGAATAGAGTGCTTGCATTACAACTTGAACATTTGTAGAAGATTTTCGAAACATCTTGAATATGTTGTGACCATGACACGAGAAGATCCTGTATGTCCTGCACAACAGAAACAAACAGAGAGTCACAGAGACTTATTCTCTACTCTAATTTACAAAGGAATTAATTAAAAAGCTTATCAGGTTCCAGACAATTATGAAATTCAACTTTTTGAAACAATAAACAAACGAAAAAGATATTGTGAATAAAAAATGTGGTTTATAAATTTCCGCTGACCAATCGCATCACATTGCTAATGGACAGATTTACTTCACAGCATAATTTCATTCACATGTTTTTATAAAAGGTGGCTGTGATTGGTTCAAAGAAAACAATCAGTGCGGCATTTTCATTGGTTTTTGAAAAGAATACTTTTATGCTAAATTAAAAAAGGATTTCTATCTGGAAACAGATTTAACTAAAGCTTATTTGTTTCTGTATCTGTAGCGCTCTCACTGCATGACATTAACTGCAAACTACAACCTATTGTTTTCGTTAAATCCTAATTTATAACGGCCTTTAATTTAATAAGCACATCACCCCCACAGTGATGTATCAAGACATTGTACTAACTGTAGTCTTAACGAATGCACAATATAATTGGATTTTTAACACTATAAAATGTCATGGCACATAGTTAGTTAGAGTTAGATCCAGATTTTTGATTTTACTGCTGCGGGGGTCCCATGGGGTAGGTAGCAGGTGGCGTGAGTGTCTTTCATCCGTTCTCCATGCAACTCTGTCACATACATTTAGCGAAAAGCTATTCAAGTTAATACTATATCATAGAATGAAATATTAAAGTAATATCAACAACAAAAACACAGGCAGTTAAACCCTGGCTGACCCAATTTACTAAGCAGGCTCTGGATTATTCCTGCACGCATTTATATAACTACTACCCCCAATCCCCAATTTAAATGACCAATTGACGCAAGTCCCCTATTATTGGCATTTTATCATCCACCTGTATAAGGGCGGCTTCGTTATGTCTTCGTATGGAAGCCCCAGCAGACCTAGTGAAACAAAAACAAAAAAAATTTTTAAGGAATTAAATTGTAACTAAAAGTAATTTTATTTCATTATTGGCCATAATTAAATATTTCAATGGAGAAAGACAATAATACCTTGCCTTGTTCTGTTTGTTATCATTTGCACTCTGCGACGTTCCACGTTTTGCGCGTATTGTGTATCGATGGAACGTTTTGTGAACAACAATAGAATTCCTACGAATGACAACAGGAACTCAAAATGACATGACAACAAAGGACTTGTGAGAAATAAACTCAATTTACATGTCGCACACGCAACCAGGCCAACCTACATTAACCACAAAAAATTTCGGACTAGTTTAATTTCGGACAAGCAAGTGCTTCGAAAATTTTGTTATCCAAACTTGGTGACCAAAATTTTTAAAATTATATTTAAGTTTCAAAAACCACTTTTTGAAACACTATTAATAGGAAATTCTATGTCTACCATTTTATTCTTTGACTTAATAAGCAAAATTACAAAACTTTTTTGTTATTTTATCATTATAGCTTAGTCTGAAATTTTAGATAATTTAGCCCGAAATTTGTTTGTCCAAAAATTATTGTCCAAAATTTTTTGTTGTAAATGTAGTCCTAAAAAAGGGGCACAATATACTTTAAATTTTCTTGGCAATGTTTTTTTACATCAGATATACATTCCAAAACACAAAAATCTCATTATAGATCAGTATTAGTGATCAGAAGAATAGTAAAACAAAATTTCTCTCTGAATTTCCGCAATTGTGTAGGTTTAATCATTGATGATTTATTGGAACAGATGTTTTTACAGCTGGATGCCCTTCCTAACGCCAACCCCAGTGGGAGGGAAAACAGTGGTGAGATAACCCACGCAAGATACCAACTTTGTATTTTAAACTCTGTGGCAGCAATGCATAAAGGGCATGGGTACTTATGTCCATAAGGTCAAAGATGTTAAATGACCCACATATCCCAACAATAACTTTTAAAAAGTGCCCTAGAGGTTTACATTTTCATGGAGACTTATAAACAATAAACCCTTAAATGGAAATACGCAATCTACCTGTGGTAAACAGCCCCAGCAAAATGCCCTGAACTTAACAGTAAGTACATCCACTTCACTCCAGCGTTCAAATTTCCGTTATCAAGCTAAATAGTTAGTATCAGTTTAAACATAACATGATCTGAATTTTAACCTATACTTAAATAGTAATTTTACTGTGTAAAATAGTAACGAGCATGATTTTTCAAAACTCTGAAAATATTTACATTTATTATACATTTATATTATCACATTACATTTATATATTAAAAATATTTATGTACACAATATAAACAACAAATTTTTAAAATACTCGTCTTGACGACTTTAAATTTCAATAAAAAAAAGCAAACCCATTTCACTGGTGCAACATTACGATGGATTGAAAACAATTCTCCATTCTTTGTAAGAAAGAAGCGCTTCTGCGGGTGTTTTACAAAAAAGTGTTGTTCATTTGTAACTGACACATCATCTACTTCAGCATTAAAATTTGTTAGGCCAGATGTCGGACACATATCGTCATCAGAATCGGAGCCAGATATGCTCGAAAGATCGTCTAAAAATCAATTTTTCAATTAGCAATTTTAAATGCCAAACATTTCTACATCAGTAATGTGATATTTTTACCATGCATTGAATCCAAAGAATAAACTGAAAATATCACCGTATATATAGTCCGTAATGTGCTATTCACCTGCTATTTGATGCTCAAATTCATCTTCTGTAAGGGGGGACTTTGCTAACACTTTCTGTTTTGCATTAAACCTGTGCCAATCCAAGAGGAAATGATCCCTCTAAAAGATTCAAAAGTTAAAATCATCATCATTCTAGTACACACATGTTCTGCACAAAGTAGGTTGGACGTTGTCACAATTGAGTGGGAATCATGGTTTATTAAAGAAGGAAAAAAGTGGTGAGTTCACCGACACCAAGATAACATTTTTGTATTTTAAACTTGGCAGCATGCATAAAGGGCCTGACATGAGGTCAAAGACTACAAGTTACAAGACTTGCGTGCCCATATTGCATAGTACGATAATGTCAGATTCTTTGGGATTTTGACGAGAAACAGAATAAGGTTGGGCGAGTAAAATCATTATAGATTTGATAAATTCTCTTTTATTTCAGTGGATACTGTCATTTGTTTGGTATATAACCACTGTCATCTATACTATGAGCAAACAAACATTGAACCGTAACATTGACTTCAATCCAAAACAAAAAAAGAACTGCTATTCTTGAAAACATTGGAAAATGATTTGTTTATATATTTTTATTGTTGCTATTTTATAATATGAAGCAAAAAACAAGCACAAAAGAGAATAGAATGAGTAAATCACGAATGAGTTTTAATTAAATCCAAATAATCAGTTGAATGTTAAGAGAATATATATCACAGATCATATATCACCCCCACAACACAAATTTAAGAAATTACACAGAAGATTATGAATTAGAATCTCTAGAATCGAAACTACCGCCAAGTAAGGAGCACAAACCTGCATATCTCTGTTCTCAAACTTTACATGGCAAATGGAACAAATTAGACCTGCAGCCAAATCTACATTTATCGCCGACGAATCTTGCTTTTCTAATCGGAATGAATAGTTATTCGAGTTAACACTAGTTTTTTGCGCCACAAAATCTACACATGTTGAGTTTAAAAATAAAACCATTTCCAAAAGACAGACAATAAGTCAAGAAGCATTCTTCCCTTTGTCAAACCTACCGTGTTTTCTTAATTTTATATATATATATATGCTTTTTCTAAACGAAAACCATTTCCACAACTTTTCCTGCCAGAAGAGTTTTTCATATATTTTTTCATATAATAGATACATATAATATTTCATTTCATAGAACTTTTTAAAGATATTTGGAAGTTTTCAGTGACCACCAGCCATATAAAGACAAATTTTCAGATTAAAAACATATATATATAACTATCCACCATTAAAATGGAAAAACCGTGGCAATAAAGCTTTATAGAGATTCCACTGTATTAAAAACATATAGGTTTCAAACAAACGATTGTGAAAATATATCCTATACAAATAAAATAATATCTTGATTTAGTTCATGAACTAATGAATTCTTAATTATGCAATCAAATTATGCAATCAAACAAACCTTTACCAGATATTGATGCTTGAAGAAGCTGATTTGAAATATCCTCAGTATGCGTTGCTCCATCATACGAGAAGACATTATGAGAGAAATCTTTCACATCATCATCGAAAATGTTAAATGATTTTGTAACGTAAATACGAGCCATGTTGGTTTCTATCACCATTGTGCATTCAATATGTATAAGAATCTGCAACATAGACACCATTACTACCTGGCTATGAAATTTTTCCCAACTTTTCTTCGAAAACCTTTATTATTCCACAATTGTAGATCCAGACTAGTTTACTTTTAACCATTATTCGCAATGGGTTTTGATAAATATCTATTTGAAAGTGTCGATTGTAAACCCCTAGGGTTCAGGATGACTATGAATCCCTACAATTTGCACTGCAGAAGTAATAATAACTCTCAGAATGTTTACTTTTATTTTTAAATAACGTATTTAGAAACAATTGAACAATATAAGACCATTTTTAGGTATTTATCAGTGCGTGTATAGACGGATTTCTAATGACATAGCATTGTTGTTGTTTCCAGGCTCCGCGCGGTTTCGGATGTAGAAGTAAACAAAGATGGCGGATATCATAACACTTTTTAGTTAGCTTTTACTTAAATCAAATAAAAACTAACTTCCACAAACTGATTTTCAGTCGGCCATATTTTTTTCTTTTTGTATACACACGACACACACACTTCTCTTACGATCTACAGTTTCGTTTATTGAAGGTTTATTTTGCTCAGTCTTGATATACATGTCATGTAAAAAAACAATTCGCTAATTGGATGAACAAGAGTGAAAAGATCATAGAGCTAATTCTCACCGATTTCATCAGTTATAGATTGTTTCTGTTCAACCAATCACTGCAAGCTTTACCACAGACGGCCAATTAGAGCACACAAAAATATTAATATTCATGTTGAAACAATATAATTAGTATAATTATTAAGGCCGTAAAACTTCAACAGCATGTTCATTCTTCTAACATCATGGCGGACCCTGTCAGTTGCACGTGAAAAAAAAATCAGATTATTTCAAAAAGCTTATAAAAGAAGACCAAGAACATTTCAATAAAAAGTTGACATTAAATAGCGGTATTTTACTTCCTGATCCTTGTAATGTTCCTGCTGCTGAATGGAATTCTGATGAAACTCTCCTCCCAGACATATCATTCCCTGACATAAGCTTTTACTTGGTCAAAACATCAAGCGAATTCACCAGAAGTAAAATAAGTGCTTATAAATCATTGGAAGCATAACTTTTTCCTTTCTGGACACGTTCAATGACTTCGTACATAAAATTAAAAAAAGTGACTACGTCTTCATCAAGTCTGAGGTCTTGCCAAGTCAACGCCAGGGTCAAACTGAAATCCTTTACAAGACATGGAAACTGTACATGCAAAGCTGGGTAGGTGAATTAAGAAACACAATTTTTAAGTGTTTTCAATAGTGTTTTAATTTGTAAAATTTGAGCATATTTGGATCAGATTTCAATTTTTTATACCTGAAAATAGCTTTTGAAACCAATGTCACCTTTCTACACAATTTTTGGATCTCAGAAAACCTTTTTAAAGAGTCATTTTGTGTTATTTGCAACATCTGCTGTGTTTCTACGAGTTTCCTTTTCAGGTTTTCTCCTCTTCCAAACTGGCATTTTTTGCATTAAAAACAGTGACAGAAAATTCTAGAGAGAAAATAAAAGAAATTATTTAAAATACTACCAAGCCTCTGCAATACTTTTGTTACAAGCCATGTTGTTTGATTGCAAAATGATCCTGTCTCAAGAATTAAAACATAACATAAGGTGTTCTACTTCTTGACAAAGTCATAGATTCATAATTAGAATAACATATCAATTTTTTTACCTTCTTCCTCTTCAGCAACAACTTTTTCATGCTCTGGGATATCATTTAAATCCATATCATCAATATTCATATCAACATCATCCACGATACTTCTTGATCTATTTACAATTTGTTCATGTCTTTGTTTATTTTGGATCTTGTCTGACTTGTTGTGTGATGTGTGCTTGAAAATGGAAGGGCCAAAATCTGGGGAGATGGGATCATCAAATTTTTTACCTGAGAAAATTTAAGAAAATACATCATTAAGTACATAGAATAAACTCCAAAGTGTGGCTCTTAACACCATGGACATATAGTTTATTGCAACAAATAACTGGACAGAGAAGAGAGCTAGCATTGAAACCCTTTTCAGATTTAGCCCTTCCTTGTGAACAAGAAATAGTAATTAAGCATAAAAAAGTATAAAACTTACCAGAAATGAAGTGTTCACTGCAAATACGTGCATTCTCAACTTGGCTTTGGCCCCATTCCAACCTTTTGATTGCTCTCAACCATAGCTAAGGTTTTGTGGGGCCCTAGGCCAAAATATTTCATGGGGCCTATTAAGGCATCCATTCCATTCATCAAATACAAACTATCAAAAGAAATAACACTGTTATTAACAGTGGCACATGTATGCAGTACGTATATTTACATGCCATTTGTTTTATAAGAAACATCAAATTTGAGTTGAGCCTCTTAACTTAATTTAAAAAACGTAATTACTGAAAATCAGTAGGGTGCCCAGCTTTTTTTATACCTTTAGAATGTTTCCTAGGCAATGCTCTTTCAGATTATAATATTACTTTTCCAAATTCTTTAACATTTTGCGAGTTAGCAGTTTCTATTACCTCAATTCTGAGCCTCGTGTTCCTTAAACTCAGGTTTCTTATAAAACAAATGATGTGTAGTTTACATAATGCGACAGGACACGAAATTACATACCTTTTTTTCTAGATTTGAGTTTTGCGAACTTTGCAATGATGCTTTCAATGTTTATGCCTCTGGCCAAGTCTGACTCAATTGTCAACAGCGACAGTTGAACGAAGCTTGTTTTTCACAAAATTGCACCGAAAAAAGTCTAAGCACCAGAAATTATTGTTCACCTTTCATATTTGCTACCGGCAATGTCGAATAAATCCGCATATCCACATTCGGAAAAGAGTCAGTAATTCCCTCATACTTGATGCGTTTCAAGCACTCAGGAGGTGAAACTAATTCTGCAGGATACTGTTCAAGGTAGTCAACAAACTGCACCAGTTCATCTTCAAAAGATTCTTCTATATCCCTTGGATAATGCGCCTGGAATTTGTGAGCAGATTCACAAAGTTCAGTTTCAGAAAAGAAAGCCAAACTGATGAACAATAAATGTCAATTTTCTCAATTCATTCTTTGTTATGAATAACAAGCATTGCAATGGATTCAAAATAACGTGTGTAGAAATTCACAATACCAGCAAATTATTGAACCAGATTTGATGTTGTGTATTTCATAAAACCCAAGAAGGGAAACACAGAGAATGATTGCGCGAGGCCCCTAAAAGTGTGGGGCCCTAGGCCATGGCCTAGTTGGCCTGTGCGTTAATCTGGCATTGTACACAGGACTCAACAGACAGGACTTTCACTCCTTTGCCATTATGTAGGAAAGAAAGGATACCTGGAGCATCCTGCCTGGTGAGGAAAGCCAATGACATAAGCCACCAATAGCAGCAGGAGTAGTGGTATTCCACCAAGGCGTTGGGTTTAAACCAACTACCACCTGAAAACCACCTTTGCACCCAATTTTTCGCGCATGCGCGTCACGCTGACCAAAACATAAACACAGAAATCCGTCTATATATATATCCAAATGTTCAGTTGATTACACTAATCCTGTTTCTATGTTAATGAGACTTAGCAAAACATCTTAAATACTACAAACTAATAGTACCATGGTATAAGCTTGCTTTTAATAGTAAATGACAGAAATGAAAAATAGGTTTATCACAGCCAGGCAGGCTTGCATTGCACCTTGTATTCATCCAAAATTAAGAACAACATTGCCTGAAAACTTAGGTTATAAAATGCATCATCTATAACACCAAAAGGTTGTGTAACTAATAATTCATTGCATATTCTTGTGGATAACACGTATTACACCCTTTTCCTGTTAAGCAATATATTTGAGTTACCAGTTTTATAGGTAGGTATTAAACTGTTTAAACCGTCAAACTCATATAATAATATATCTAATATAATATTTTTCATTGTGAACCCCATATAACCTAATCCTCAACCTACCTTTTTGTTTGAAGATTTTGGTATTTTTGATTCTTTCATTGAAAAATTACTTGCTGAAATATATTTTTACGAGAGTTTGTGCGGCACGCGATGTTTGTTTACTCTTCTTCAAAAAAAGTATTTTTTTTTCACCGTGACGTCACAAACAATCCCGATCATTCGCAAACAACAACATTTCTGTACATAATTAACGCTTCTCCAATTTTGCTTTAAAGTTGATATTCAGTTAATTTTCTCAAATCTTTTATATCCATTCAAATCCATCACTCAAGCTACAATAAAATAGTTAAAACTATTCAACGCAGTATACTAAAGAGATGTCGTGTATGTGGCGAAATATTTCAACATTGCTAACAAAGCATTTTAAAACCTTCGCGGTCCTATTAATTATCGCCAAAAACCGTCAACAATTTTCTCCCACCAAATTAATAGTTCTCCCACCAACTTTGTAAAATTAAACAAAATTTTATTACAATTCTCAGTAAAAAAACTGATGTGATAAACCTTAGTTAATGGTTCTTATTAAAGCAAATATTTTTAGTGTCTGCAGATTTCAAGCCGTAACGGTTCTTTGTAAAAAATATACCTAATTACACGAATATAACGGAAAATGCCATAAGCGATTGCGCCTACGCAACTTATTTTTTCGTACACCGCTAGCAGTATCATTAACCGTCGGCAGTATCATTTTAATCGTACGCAGTATCATGCAAAAATATGGAATTATTTTCGGCTACCGGAATTATAATATGAATAAACATGTGCGAATTTCTTCATTTTCTTTTTAAAAAACATACTGATGGGAGAAATAAAAGATGCAAAGAAACGTTCGTTATGTGACTAAACACTTACAATCCTACTCGCAGCGCCATATACAGTCGACACAGTGATGAACAACATAATGTATTATAGCAAAACATAACCTCGTGCTAAAAGCCGTAATGACGAGCATTATGGGTACCACTGTACATATGGTCCGAAATATGGCTACTCTACAGGTAATATGGTCAGACATAAAAAAATCACGTTTAAAAATGGTTTATTTTTCTTCTACCTCTATCTTTAAGGGAATTAATTGCTTGAGGAACAAGTTTGCAAATTATACCTTGAAAATGGTAGGAATTAAAGTTACTTACTCCTAGTGAACTTACTCTCAGGTGCTTAATACAAGGGGGTCGTTTATTAATTTTTGGAAAATCTCCCCCCCCCCGTTTATTAATTTTTACTTGTTGTCAAAAACGAAAACTGTATCTCACTGAAAAAATAAAATCTTTCAGCGTAATCAGGCCTTAGTTAAAAATGTTAGAAAAAGTATTGATTCGTTTTTGTTTCGAATGGTTTTCATGTTGAGAATTTGTTAAAATAACTTTTACTTCTTATACAGAGTACTAAAGATTACGAATTGATAGTTATATACGTAACATGGCGTCAGATCGGACGTTTTCACGAACTGATCGAGGTAAATTTACACTTGAAGAAAAAGATGCTTTAGGCAAACTTTGGAAAAGTTATAAAAACAAATATGAATTGTTGGTTACTGAAAACTCGAGTGAACTTGAGTGACAAAAGAAGAAAACATGTTAAAACATGGCCACGTGTACTGTACTGTACTACTTTTATTCAAAATACAAAAGTTTCTTAAATTCCTTTGTTTAAATTTTCCTCTGTTTCTACAAAGTCATGTTTTCGGGCGGATAAATGCTTAGTCTTCGATGACATTGTTCGACCAGCCTTTTTGGACATTGCTTCATTTGATTTGACGTTTAATGTGAACGAATGAGGTCGTTTAACGCTTGGCTCATTGTCTAAAAAAGGATTTTTGCGTTTTCGCATTCCTTTGCAAACAGCTCCCTTGCTTCCCGATTTAACTTTTCGCCTCTTTACTGCCTCTGGCTGGACCTTATTTTTTTCCCTAAAGATTTTCGCTGCATGGATGAGTTTGTCACGGTCTTGCGTGAATAAGCTGAATCACTCCCAAAATTGTGAAATGCTGATGCCAACTTTGATGGTTGATGTTGATACTTATCCACCAATCCACAGAACTTTGAAACACCTTTCCCTGTCAACAGTATACACCACAGTTGGATCTGTGAAACTTTGTATTGTATAGATGTTATTACCACTACTTGAGATTTTTTCCATTAGACAATTATCATTCGGCAAGTTATAACTTCTGCCTTTCTTTTGATTCCCTGAATAAAAATGTTATGCCATTACCGAGAACTTTGGTAACTAGGAAATAATACAAATAAATTACAGTGGAACAAAGTTTAGGTGCTGTGCAATAAAGATAACAAAAAATTCCTATTGGCTAATCTGCAAAGATTACTTAACGCCATATGTCCAGACATTAATACAATAAAATTGTTTCGTTCTCAATACGCCCACAATGGACACAAATAACACCCTCTCCAAACAAAGTTTCAAACCTTTGAATCGACTACTGTAAACTCCATCAAAACGGCCATTCGCGACACTTAATAACTTCTGTTTGTAGTGCTCATTGAATTCATTTGTTAATTTTAAAAACAACCCATTTACGTTGACCTGAAAACCAGTAATAAATGAGAAATTAGCCAATCAAATCAGTCCACCTGTATAAGCACATCCAAAATTCTAAAAAAGCGTCCAACTTCAATTGAAAGCATCATCATCAAAAATATAAATAAAAGAGTTATAATGCGAAAAAAACTTACTTCTTTTGTTCTATTCAAGATATTATCTTTCAAAACGAGAAATTGTGCTTCCACATAATTATTTGTGTTGTTTCCTCGTAACCGCACATTCTTCCTGTAACACAAACACCACCTTTCCTTGAACTGGCTTAAATTTTCCATACAAGACTTGAGTTTTGGGTATTTCTCTCCAAACGTTTCTATTAGATTGGATAGCGCATTGTTGCTCTGTTCATCTTCTTCCGCATATACAACATCTTTAAACTTTAACATGATAGCTAAGAAAAACAATCTTTAACATTAAATACTTTTGAAAAATAAACCGTTCACAAATTTAATTCCACTGAAGGCAGGTATTTGTTTAAGGAATACATAACATTTAACAACCATACAAACATAAATTAGACCCTAAAAAGATATTGGAAAAATATTTGGCAAATAAAACTTGCAAACATCAAAATACTAAGGCTTATTAAAATGTAAACCGCAAATTTGACCATTCCATTATAAGACAAAATGTGTTTTATTTTAATGAAATAGTTTCTTCATGTGAGAAAAGTTATCAAAATAGTCAATTCACATTGCCTATCAGTTTGTGATATTCCATGTCTTTGTCAAACAGCCACCGCCAGACTTGTTGCATTATGTGAAAAATGCAAAGAAGTAACGTTGACTTAGGCCATATAGCATGGAGTCTCTTAATTCGTCACAATTATCTGTCATAACAACACTTGGACCAATTTTACCTCTTTGATAAAACGCATGGTCTAAAATATAAAGCAAACCTCTTATTTTATAAGATATATACAGGTGAAAGTGCTGGAGTTGAAGGTGTTACACATACATACCTGGTAGGCATGCAGAAAACAATTTAAAATCCTGTTTAAAATGTGTCTGTAGTTTCATCATGTGTGAGAATAATGCCAAGTGGGAGTGCTCCAAGAAAAGAATGAGTGACCATCAAAAATACCCTCAGATGAAATTCTTCCATTACACCACTAGAATCCAAAAAGACGAGCTCACCAGAACTCTGAACCTGTGAAAAGAATAAGGAATGTTTCAAATGTAGGTGTATATCATAATATATATATCCAAAATGAATAAATAAATAAAAACAAAATTTTTGGTAAAGTAAATTTAAATTGCAAAGATTTCACCTTTTTTTAGGAGGTATGGGTAAGGTACTCTGTTTGGCAACATTACGCAATAATTGTTAAAATTCAAACCTTTTCATGGACTGTTCTCATAAGAGGAGTTATAATAACAAGTATAAATAGGTTGTTTTCAACAGGGTCAAATTTCTGATGCATGACAATAGTATTTGAATTGGACAAAGTGTGTTTCTCCACCAGTACTAAAATAATTTAAAAAAAAATTAAATAACATTTTGAATAAAAAAAGCTTTTCATATCAGGATTTCCTAGCAGAATTGAATTGATTTATATATATAACCTATTTATGTAAAAAAATATATATATACTTAATTGTTTCAACTCAAATTAAAAAAATAGGCAATCAAACCACCTTTTACTGTAATCATTAAAATTTAAGATTTCCTCAAAGAAAATTATTTTAAATTAACATATATACAATGTAACTTCTCAAACATTGAGTCAACCAAACTTGTACCAAACTTTTCTCTATGGTATTCTGTATAAAGTCAATTAAAATCAGTTCGCCTTGGGAAAACCGCTCTGTCTGAAACCTTCTTATGCAATTCTAAATCACTTTCACAATGTTCTTTTATTTTTCTGTAATAATCTTTGTAAGCTAGTCCAGGAGTAAAATTATTTTCAAACAGTTTATATATTTCTGCTGATACTTCTGCGTTAATATCTCGGTTATATATGGTTATGATTCCACTCCAACTCAATTACAACATCACTGCCACTACTAGATACATTCTTATGTTTTATGACCATGCTGTATGGACAGTCTGTATTTTTAATACGATGAGTGGGATTTTTCACCACTTTCTTCTTGCTGTTCATGGTAGCCTGGTTTCTGGTATTATGCTGGCACCGATAATATGATATCTTCTTGAATAAACATTTTTTGCCAAGAAATTTCGGAGTTTGTTTCCTTAATGTTTCTTTGGTTTTCTGTTGATACTCCTACAATACAATTAATCAGTTTTAGAAAAAACATACAACAAGTATCAAATAACACAAGCTTCGTACAAATCTTCTCCCCATTCTTACCACTGGAATTGATTACTTTCAGTTTAAAACATTGCAACTGACTGGGAGATTCTTATTTTCAAACTTTTAGCTTCCATATTGTTAAAGGTAAACTTATCTACAAGGATATAAGTACAGCTACAGGGTAGCTATATTACTATCTACCAAACCCAAAGAAACTGCTGGGAGATTCCAAATAAAAACAAATCTTTGTCATGTGATTTTGTGCAGCAAGGTTTGTGAATGATTAATATATATAATTGTATATAATATATATAAATAATTTTATTAAAACTGTGGGGACATATAAAATAATGCATTCACCTGTATAAACTTGTCTTCATCCTCTAATACATACTCAGTTAGGACTTTGAACTTTTTCACAGATCCAATAACTTCTATGATATCATATTCATATCATATTCATCATCTTGGGGAGGTATAATGTCCTTTACAACAGCAAACAGCTTATCAGTATTCCGAACATTTATAAATTGCGCACGAAATGATCGAAGAACTGACATCATTATTATTAGGCTAGTGAGATTTCAATATCGTTAACCAGGGTATATATATATTCTTCAGACAATTTTTTCTACGCTGGACAACATAAATTACTTTAATATATACAAAATTTATATATATAGCTAGGTACATTTATCAACTGTTGAAGTCTGTTAATGATATTAATACACAATATACTGGATTTATCTGCAATTATCTAAAAACATTTCTCATATTGCTTCCACATAAACACACTAATATCTAAAGCTAGTTATTCTAAACAATAAATATGGTTGACATTCCATAATGCCAAATTCCTGTGATTAACCCTTGTCGAAAAAAAAAGACTTCCAGCAGTTTACCTTTATGAAAAATAGTGTTATAAGATAGCTTTTGAATATATAGATTCTATTAAATTACCTTGATACAAAGCAAAATAATCTCATAAACAATATGCTTGGCTAATATAACATTTTTACACCTGTATAATTAAGTTTTATGTTCGTTTCAAAATACAGGTTTGCATGTCCTTCTAATATGTTGAATATAACTGTCACGTAGATATTAGAGGTGTGTTGAAACAAAAGAAAGGTATATATTTTTAAACTTAACATTATTCATGCTCATTTTGCACGTGAACACACATGTTCGTTATTGAATAATGTTTATTTAGTTTAGTTAGGTTTTAATTTAAAAATATTTTGAGGTTAAGTTAAGATGTGATTAGATTTAGTTTGTGTTGTTGTTTTTTGTATCATGTTTGTAATACTTGTTAGTAATTTATTTGTTTCTTTCTAGGCATAACTGATCATTTAAACATTTAAAGCAGCTCCACTCCATGTCTTTTCTAATTGACAACGAAGAGGCATTTGATGTTCTCAATGAGCAAATGAGAGAATGCATTTACTTATTTAAATATTTGTGTACGGTAATAGTTTACGGTATAGTTCAGTTTTCCATAATTCTGAAAATAACTTTTAACAACTTGGTGCACTAAATATCATAAATTTTGGTCAAATTATATGCTCTCCCCTGCCTAATTGTAAGGAAAGTAGAATAGCTGAGGTCGGTGGAGACAAAGGCAAAACATCATAGACTGGGAGGGTTATAATAGTTGGGAGGGGTAGAGAAATCTTTATATTATCGTAGATTGGAAGGGAGGTAATAAAATATAATTTTAGTTAAACTTTGTTCTATGTGCATAGGGCTTCAAGTGAATTTGATCGAATGTCTGGAATCAAGTCAAACGTTTTATTAAGATTTATTGATGTTTTTATGAAATGTCTTTGAGACGGAAACGTATCAGAACTTTTTTAATAGACTTACAGACAAACTTATTATCAATAATTTTCAGTTGTGTTAAAAGATTGATTTATTTTTTTCATAATTGTGTTCAATTTCCATAGTTTGTGGTGTCAATTGTTAGAGAGTGACTTTTGAAGAAAACATTATTAATTGGGAGAGTCATAATTAATTGAAATTGAAGAGATTTCTTCCCAAAATCGGAGATTCTAGCTAGCCTGATTTACGTAAAGTTAAACCCGCGGAAACTTAAAAAATCTTTAAAGTAGTGACAGTCAGGTTTAGCGGCATTTTATCGTTAAATTTTTACATTTAATATAATATATTATATTTTGTTATTATAAAACTTAAAGTAGAAAATTAATAAATATTATCTCCCTTATCCCAAGACTTATATTTTAGTGTTTATATTTTAGTGTTTAGTCACGTGTAGCGCGTTATGACGTAGGGCGCAATTGCTTATGGTCAATAGCATTTTCCAAATATAACGCGGTATATACACCAAATAATGCGGAGCAAATTAATGTGATCACAAATTAGCGCGAATCAACAAAATTCAAATGGTATTTAATTAACACGAATTTTCACTGTCAGCAAAAAAAGTTTTATTGAAACTTGAAATCAGTACAGGGAAAAGCAAAACAACAAACAAATTTAGTCAATTTGAGGAATCTTTCTGATAATAATATAAAAGGGTTTAGCCCAATAGTATTCCCGTTTCCTTCTCGAGCATCTTTTAAAATATCTGTGATTCCTGTTGCTTCTATCCCGCCTTGATGATATCTTTTCCCTTTTCGGATTTAAGATATTGATACATATCTGTCATTACTTTTGCATGGCGTGGCTTTAAAGTTTATAAACGATGGTCGACTTTTATGGCTATGACATCTCCATCAGGATCATTTTTAGAGCGTTCAAGACAATACAAGACGTGAAATATTCACTGAAAGCCCGTTTTTTATATTTTTTGAAGGACGCGTTTGTTGTTAAGTCGTTTGTCGTTAAGTTGTTGTTGCAGTAAGTGAGTCATATTTTTGGAATTACAGATGCTATACCATAACTTGCCAAAATGTTTATAAACCATTGGCGTTGATTGGGCTTTGAAAGCGTCCCACACTGGAAGACTCTTTTGAGTCTGTGGCAAAGCCTTTGCTTCTTTTATCTTTTCAATGTATGGCACCAAAAGATCCTCAATCAAACGAATGGTTTCAGTCTCATTACTCCAATGTTTCCCATTCAAAGCAGAATCCATCAGGAAAAGTGAAGGTTGGTAAAGATCTTTCCCGGTATTATGCAACCGTCAAGAGACTCGCAACGTGTCGCACACTATCATAAAGTTGTTTAGTTGGCGGTTATAAACAACACGCCGTATTTCATGAAATGGGAGTAATTAAACACACTAAAACTCCGGGTCGAGGACTTCATGATATTGCTTAAGATGGTTTCCCTATAAATAAATAAATACATTTTTGAAATATTGCATTTCTTATGATGGAAGTAAGTAAAACAACATTTAACAATATGAAATAAAGGAAAAATATACATACATATATATTATTTCCCCCTGAATAATTAGCACTAACGAATCCAAAAACGATTCAATTTCTGTCAATGATATCTCGAGAATGCTATATTGGATTTGACTCAAATTTTTAAGAGTTATTTGTTTTCATTAGACAAAGGTGCTGAACCTAAAATATCTAACATAATTGACTTCCATAGTTTATTATATTGAAAAATATGTATTTGTCTACCGCGGAACCGATTAATTAGCATAAATTAATGACTTAATATTTTTTATTTATTTATTTTTTGGTTCAGCACATAAATAGAAGCCTCACAAAACTCACAATGTCTAAAATTTTATAGAAATTGAAACGGCGGTTCAAAAGTTATCCTTGTCAAAAGTCAAGAAATATTGTTCTGAGAAAAAGTACTTTAAAAATAAAGTAAAAAAAATTAAAAGTATAGCTTTCAGAAACGGAACAGGATAGAAACAAGAAGCCACACTTATCATAAATACGCTAGTTGATTTTGAGGAGTAAAACTAACTATATGTGCGTTGTCAAGGTATTTTTTATACCTCCTCCTAAAAAATAATGAAATACACCAATTTATAAGTAAAATTTCTAAAAACTAAGTTCATTTTTGTAATCTACGGTATTGAAAGTATTTAAACCGACAACAAAAAAAAATCGAATTTTTATAATTATTTTTAGGGAAACCACCTTAATGAGCGTTCTGGAAGCCTCGTTAAAAAACAAACAAACAAAACAATATCTCACCAAACAAAATTTCATCAGTAACAGCATAGTATATTTCAGTAGCCAGTCAAATTGTTACACCTGGTCCGCTTTACAATACACCGTCCACAAAATGAACACTTACAAATCTACGAAGGATATATGTTATTACTATACATTTATGTTGATGATTATACATGTAAAACATAATGGAACATTAGCATAAATACACATCAATTTTTATCCTCAACCAGGCAATCTTCTTGGACACGTAATCTCGCATTCTTCTATGCCAAGGAACAACCGGTCTGCTCCGCAATTCCTCTCTGTACTCGGCGATCTTTTCCAAAGGCACGCCCAACTCTTTAATAGCCACGTACTTGAAATTCACTCCGTACAACTTCGAGTAAGATTTTGTCAAGTTCATTAGTTCTACGCCATGACGAAACAAAATGGCGTCGGTGTTCTGGGTAAAACGTTTCGCCATTGCCTCGAAATCTTCCCGAGAGTCATTGAGACATTCGAGCAAATCGGATTGCCACTTCAAAGCCGTATCTAAAGTAACAACGATCAGAAAGTTCTCACTTGCGGATATCGCCCTGTACCTGTTTTCGATGCGACCCGATTTCTGATACTTCGTAAACGCTTCAATCTTCGAAATTCGTACACTCCGCCGCAGATGTTTAGTAGAAACCAGACGATGCACATGGAAAAGAGTACTTTACGGAACAACGGGGCTTCGAAGCTGATCACAGCAATTTCCTCCACGGGCAATTCTGGTATGCTGGAGTCTGGGAAGATTTTTTTGACTGACTTAAAACAGAAAGAATAATCAAAAATTTAGTAGCGAACACAAAACTAACTATCATCAATATACCGCTTTCATAGATTCGACAGCTTTCTCGACTATCTCTTCATTATCTTTCTGGAAATTCTTTATACAATTGACCAGGTGGGAGTTAGAACCACCAAGCGAAGCTAAAGAATAAAACACGGAGAAATATGCTACCGGTAGAGAAAGACTAAAGTTACCGCCGAATTCACTCTCGTCAGATTTGTATAGCTTAACTACGAGAATCCCAGTACTACTGAGGTTGGGCTTCAAACTCTCCATGGCATACTGATCAATGACACCGTGCTTAACCTTCCTGTTAGCCAGCGCTCTGATGACGTCAGAATGGTCCTTGTAAATCGTTTCTGAATTATATAAAAACTTTCGATTATATAAAAGTCTGTTTGTTATACAATAGCTGGACCACCCGGTATTAGCCGCATTAGAAAAGAATTACAAATTACTATATGAATTTAATTTACCCAAAAATCCGAAGATATAATACCCGGGACAAAAATTACATGCCCCCTACGACATTGTATAATTGTAGATATATATAAATTTATTAAATTCCACAAAACTTGTAACCTGTATCTAAGTTCATTTTGGATGCGGCCCATTTGAATTCTGGCGACTCAGCAACAGCTATAACCTAAACACGATGAATATATACATACGTAAACATATATATTGCGAAAGAATACACAAATATATATACATACATGCTCGGTTTTAAATAATTAGGGAAATTCGAAGCCAACAAAAAGGTCCAAAGTGTTTACACCTCTTTTGAAAAAAGCTTATATACCGTGTCCTTGGGGTACAATTGCTTTAATGACAACAAGGAAGCTGTGGACAAAGCTGAAGACAAGTTGCCGACGCATATTCCAGTCGCAACGAGGCCAAGTAAAGTCCATAAGACAATATAAAGTCGACCTCGTGTAGTAACGGGCACTTTATCACCGTAACTGAAAAATACATAGAGTTGAAAATAGATTTAACATCAAAAAATGATTAAATACGCCATCATAAATAGTGAAATTTACCCCACAGTGGTGCTGGTCATGATAGCCAAGTAGATTCCCTCAAATATACCAAATATCGAATAACAGTTCTCCCTGTGTTCGCTATGAGACATTTCCTTTGGGGAAAAAAACAGATATTTTTGTGAAGAACTTTTCTAAATAAGTTTGCTTGATTAAATTATGTTAAAAATTCTAAGTTAGGAGTTCATGTCATAAAATTCAGAGAGGGTTTTTCCACATTTTGTTTTTACTACTTTTACCTAGTCTTTTTGAGTCTATAAAAAAGGGTTTTTGTATATAACATTGTTATGAATAGAAAATTTGTCAAACTTCGCGCCTTTTTAAACAAAGTGAAACTTACGCAGCAAAAGAAAATGGCGCCAAACGCTCCATTCAACGCAACGTACAAAATAAACACGTGCATTGCTTCCAAGACATTCTTCAGGAAGTCGAGCTCGTTCCTTTCTAGAATGAACTCCACACTGTCGGGTGTTTGCAAAAGCGCAAAACCAGGAGTGGTGATGGTGGCGGTGTACCTAAAACCGTAGGTGACTTTATTCGGATTCGAATAGGGAATGACAATCTGTGTGGACTCAAAGTGTACGATTTCGTGCAGTGAAGAGTAGTTCTTCAACATTATGTATTCCACGTGAACGTTCTCCTTAAACGAAGAGCATTGACATGCACAGTGGAGGAGACCCCTATGTGTTGATTCAATCATGATGCCGGAAGGCATTGTAGAGGAGTCGTCAGGCATTATTATGAACGGCTCATATATGAAGTAATTCACCGTCATTTTTGGTCCCACCACGCGACAAGTTTCTGCGATGAAAAGAAAGACACATTGGTGTCGTTAAAGCAAAAGTGTTTATGCATGTTTTCGTTTGCCTTGTGAACCTTCTCAAATGTAAGAAACACTTAAATTTAACAGAGATGGTTGACTAAAAGATGCAATGAAGTATTATAAACGATATATTGCAAATAAATAATAGAGAAAATATTGTTATAATTTATAGTGATCAATACTGAAATAACCGATTAAACACCCTTGGGTGCTTATGTAATTTCGACCTAGGCTGGGAGCTTATTCGGGTCTCGAGCGCTTATTAAAATTTAAGAATCATGGCAGTTTTTGTTTTTTTTCAAGAAAAAAAGACAAGTTAATCCAACACGTCTAATTCTTCGTCTTCTTCCTTAATTGTCCCAGCCTGTTTTACCTTGATAACGACAAATAAACGAGCTGCTGGCATATTGCTCAAAGAGCTACAAAACCGGAAGTATTCTCACTTTAAGATGGAAATTATCCTAAATTATTAAAGCTTCCCTTGTGACAGCGAACTACTATAAACTAAAATAAACAGCCGTGATCTTTTTTTGCTTACTTGTCCGAATAAGCATCCAGTTTTATCCTTCCATTTATTCGAACCCGAATGCTTATTTCAGTCCTGGGCGTTTAAAAAATAATTTTACTTTCAGGGTGGGTGCTTATTCTGTCATTTACAGTATATACAAACAAAAGAATAAAGAATCTAGACTATCAAAGCATCACAGCTATTTTAATACTAATACACAAATAATACCAAAATTCACTGTTCCACTTTTTGGCCCGGCACCGACTTTAGTGTATCCAGCAACTTTGAGTTTGTAAGTCGAGTAAACGGTTAGGTTAGTAAGGACATATGACGTATTTATGTTGTTGGTGTAAACCTCCTGCCACGGTTGCTGGATGTACATTTCTCCTTGGGTGATGATCTTGTAGTAGATCACATATCCCAGCAGGTTCCCTCTCCAGTACTGTTCTGGTATAGCGAACCAGTTGACATTGGCAGCATCTGGAAATTCGAAAGAGGAGCAGCTGACATAATCTGGTGGTCTGCTGGGAACTGAAAAACATTTAAAAAAGAAAGACATCTAAATACTAAACAGGTCTTTTATTAAAGTACCAACTAAAATCTAAAGAAACCGTTTTTGTTGCTTATAATCACAGCTTTCTGAATATCAGTAAATAAAACAAATTGACCAAAACGATTGGAAACAACAGTAAAAAAATAATTAGAGAACAAATAAAAAACAAATACCAAATTCTTTTGTTTTGCAATCAATCTCTGCAGTGCGATTTCCTTCCCCGGTTACTGTCCACGCAGAAATAGAAAAACTGTATCTGGAAAACGGTTTTAGACTATAGGACCACACCTCCAGTCTGTCTCCAGTATAATTGGTAACTGTCTCAAATGTCTCTCCGGTTTCCCTAACATACAATGTGTATTGGACTAATGTGCCTTGAATGAGCAAGTCAGGAGCTCTATTCCAAAGAACTTGAATATTTGTGAATGTTGCGTCTCCACACCTGAAGTCCCAAGCAGCCAGCAGTGGAACTTAAATCAGAAATACATGAATATGTAACATAAGTAATGGATTTTATCATTATAATCGAAAATACAGCGAAAATGTGTGATCTAAATCAATTTCTGCGTTTTAACATATGCTCAAAATATTTTACGTTAGAATTGCAGTTACCTCCAGGTAGCGTTGTGATAAGCATTCCTTGACTGTAAACTCCCAAATACTTTGTGTTTGAGGATATGGACACATTGTACTCAGCATTTCCAAACAGATTATTCACTGTTACGTTGGTAAAGTTGTTGCTGACAATAACACTCCTGAGAGAAAAATACTGAAAGTGAAAGAACCATCTTAAAAAATATTTTTTTATTCTTACAAATATAATAACAGCGGGCCTGAATACGAAAAAGTATCTACATCATGCCTCTGTAAACGTCTGTGTACTGCTAGGTTGTTTACAGTTTCTTCAGTTGCATTAATGGAAATATTGTAACTTTTTATCTTTCCAGCAATTTCATTGTCAGACGGTGGTTTCCAACTGATTGTCAAATTATTGCTTTGCACTTCTGGAAACTGTATTTCGGTTGGTGGCACATCGGGAGCTAAATGACATTAATATTTAAACACAGCATAACAAAGTGTCAAACTTACGCAGCTCATCAGTTCTAACTGATTTTCGCTCTCCGTCTTTCGGACCCGATCCTTCTTTGTTTTTACAATACACAGATATGTTGTATTCAGTGTATGGCTGAAGATCTGTTATGGTGGTATCCAATGTTGGAAAGCTAGAAAATCACAGTAAACTAGGCATATAAGAAATAACGACAGACTATGAACCAATAACAATGATGATAAAAAAGAACATACTCAACAATATGTTCTCTCACAGATTGTGTCATCACTTCCTCTACAACAATACAAAATTGCTTTTCTTCTTGCATTCCCCAAATAGAAATGTCATTCCACATGACGAAAATCGATGTTGCATTAACAAAATGCGTGTCAACAATTTCAGCAGCAGATAACGGTACTGAAGTTTGTTAAATTAAGTAGATTAAATTAAGTAGATTAATAAATAGTCAACAACAAAAAATCAAGTGCATACACATAGTTGGAGTTTCCAATTGTATGGGCTCGCTCATTTTACATCCCACTGAGGTACAAGCAGAGACTGTGCAGTTATATTTTGTTTCGTCAGTTAAACCAGACACAGTAACATTAGTTTGTGGGTGAACAACAAAATCTGATATCTTTGTTTCATCATCAAGCTTTATGCATACGTATTCATACTTGATGATAATACCATTGCGATTTTCCAAATCGATTTCGCTCCAACTCAATTCTACACTGGAATGACTTATTACATTGCCTGTAACATCAGGAGCTTTGGAAGGCTCTAAAACAAAATCATCATAAAAGGAAAAAACTGAAAACGGAAATTTCATTACTGTCTTCAAGAGTACGATGTTTGAAAACGTCACCAACCGCACCATAACCTTTAAGATTTTTCGCCACAACACTGAACTCGTACTCAGTAAAAACGTGCAAATTCTCCACAGTTTCATCTGCATTTGTGCTTGTAACAGAATCTCGGTCCTGTAACGTTGAGTTGTACCACACAGTATACGGTTTTTCAACATCTAAAAGCTCACTGAACCACATATCTTTTGGTAGCAATTCAAAAACCACGTTCACAGTGTTCTTGTCTATGTTGGTTATTTCAACAATAGATGGACCTTTACCTGGTACTAAAAAAGAAGAAAAATAATGCTTTATGTATCATTGAAATCTTTTTTATTATATCAGTTGTCTTTTTTGTTTGTTTTGGAATCAAGACAAAATTAGTTCAACCAATCAAACGTGCTCTTTCAATCAATCAAAACGCATATGTAGTCGCCATTTTGATTTTTAATTCAAAATCAAAACATCAAATTATTATATAGATTAAATATTATTATCATTGAAATCATTGTTGTGCAAGTCATTACTCTAAAACAAGTTCAAACCTGTTGAGTCTGTTATCATTTCAGCCATGTTGGTCAATGTGCTTTCCCCTTCACTGTTCACTGCAGTAATTCCAACAGTGTAACCGGTAAATGGTTGCAAACCAGTAATCCAGGCCTGGTTTTCTGTAGAAACAACCTCCAGTTTATCATCAATGCCATCTTTGATGTGGTGCACATAATATTTCAATAGAGTCTCGCTATTCCAATCACTCTCCGGGAATTCCCAAGAAACCAGAAGTGCTGAGGTGTTTCTACTCTCCATCACAGGTACAGGCACATCGTTTGGTACTGAAATAAACTGTTAATTATCAAAAATGTTGCGGCTGAACGTTGCACTTGTCAGGAACGCAGAAAAATAACTCGTTCTCGGTTGAAACTTTCTTCCAAGAATGTTAAAAAAAATACCATGGTGCTATGCGAGTCGTGTAATAAGTCCTTCACATAGGACAGACTATACATATATAAACACACTATGACGAATCATACGCAGAACTTAACATAAAGTTCTTTACTCGAACATTGAGTTTCTCCGTCTTTTTATTCTGTACCTTTACACAACTCGAATGCACTTTTATACAGCTTTTTACAAAAAATTCCCTCGATAGTAATTAACGTGGCAAAACTGTTAAAATAAAGTAATTAGCCGTAACAAATAAACCTAAAGATTAAAATAAAAAACAACACTGAAGTGTTGAAATGTATGCCGTTGAAAGTATTCATTTATTACTTTAGAAAGATGATATTAAAATATGCATCATCAGTTTAAAAAAATGTACATACCCGCTCCTAGAGTCTTAAATTCTTTCAAGTCATTTGGTCCTGCACCGCTATCCGTCTTTAGATGCATACGTATATAATATTTTGTAAATGCTGTGAGCTCGCAATACTGGTAAGAATTTGCTGTGGTGGATTGATCCTGCTTAGTTACAATCACAAACGACAATGAATCGACAATTTCAATTACATACGCATCAAAATTCCCATTCATTTGATCAAGTGGAATTGGTATCCATGCAGCGTAAACACAGTTGGAGGTAAGTGAGGTAATGGTTACATTTGGAGCTACAGTTGGGGCTGAAAGAGTCATAAAATTAGTATGATTAACAAAAAATTAAATTAAATTAGCATAATTATCTTGTCAAGAGAGCAACAAAAAATACTCTTGACGTGACAGTTTATGTCAGTATATCAATGTATTCGTAATATGAATGATGCTCGGTCTGGAAGGAGCAGTGGAATAAATAAATTCTATAACATTTTCTCAGTTGAATTATTTCGGTAAAACAATAAATCATTGTTACATGAGATCAGCAGATATTTCCTTCAAAAGAGTTTCTCACCAGCAGGCAATGTGCTATGAGTAGCTGTGGAATACGAGTCGGTTACTGACATACTATTCGCTTTAACCATCATACGAAAATCATAAGAAGTATAAGGTGTCAGTTCTTCAACTTTAAATTCTGTAGCAGTTATTAAATCAGGCACAACGTTCCACGCACTGCTGCTAGACTTTTTGTATTCGAGTTGATATCCAAGAAAATTGCTTTCATCTTGCATGTTACTCGTGATATAATTATTCCAGAGCAGTGAAATAGCGCGAGACTCTGTCTGCTTCAATGATATTGCTGGAGCTGTTACTGAAATGAAAAGGTATGTTTAAACTTTGTGGCAGCTTGTTAAAATATTATCGAAATAGATTTGGGAGATATGAACACCTCAAGTGTATATATATATATATATACAGTATACGCTGTGGAACCTCCATGGGACCGAAAAAAAAATTCCACTTATCGAATGTTCCACTTATCCAATACGCTCGATAAGTGAAACCTCCATGGGACCGAAAAAAAGTTCCATTTATCGAATTTCTATTCCACTTATCGAATATTTCAGCTGTCTTTTTTGACCAGTGTGAAACTGTGTTTTTAGCAACACCATATTTCAATGCTATAGCTATACAGCTTTGGCCTGCATCAATTTTGTTTAAAGCCTTGTATTTGTTTACAAGAGTTAAGCAAGCAAGCTTTCGTTTAGAAGACTGTACTGCTGCCATTTTTGAAGTTTGACCACTGATATAGTTTTTATGTTTTCATTACTTGATAGCAATCAAATGTTTCGCGAGAATATTTGAATAAAGAATGTATTGATTAAAATGATTCAAACGTTCTAAGATGGTTTTTTGGAAAAGTTCCACTTATGTGAATAAATATTGTTCATTGGACCAATGAAATGGTTCCACTTATTGAAAGTTCCTCTTATCGAGGGTTCCACTTATCCGACTAAAACAAGAGGGATTTGTTAAAGCAAATCCAAGGGACCAGAAAAATTGGTTCCATTTAATAAAAGTTCCACTTATCGAGTGTATACTGTATGTATATATATATATATATTTATATTAAATAATATAATAAGATGATATGCCTTCATATTAAACTAACTAATTCATTTAACTCACACTCGCATTCCACTGCGCATGTTTTCATACCAGGACAAAATATGAGAGCATTTACTCCTGCCACCTTGCACTGGCCCTCAAAAAAACCCTTTCCACAAGTCACTTGGTCAAAACCTGTGCAGTTTCCTAAGGCAAGACCCGTCAACTCGTATTTTTTTACTTCCCTCAACCCTAAAGCAAAATGAAAGTACATGCAGTTATTTTGTAAATCTTGTGCAACAATTATAACAATAATAAAAGGTTTAATTGAAAAGGTTTGCTTCCGTAAATCGGTAGTAATCTTAAAACCTTATATTTACTTTGGTACGCTTAAACAATGTTTATTTCTTTTACATCTGAGAAGCATACACCGGGTAGAGTGTTCCACAGAGAGTGGAAAGAAGCTTTGATTATGAAAATTCTCTCTAGGATTTAAGATACAGGGATTATAGGATGATTTGATTCAGTGGTTTTGGTAAGACGGGTTCCTGCCTTGAAGGTTTGAAGTGGAGGAACGAGAGACCTACGTTGGTCAGGTACGGGACAAGCAATTTTTTTTGCGGATGACTGCAAAATTGATTCTGTAACATCCCAACTGTCCGACGGGACAGTCAGTAATATTTCAAATAATATTTATTTAGAATGGACAGTGTAAAAACAAATAAACTAAAACATTGTTCGAGTGATTTATCTGATACAGACATCAGCGATTGCATGCTGGAGGAAGTTAAGTGTGCTTGTAAAATAACTCAATCATAATATAGCGCTTAGCAACTGACTATTTAAATGCGGTGAAAAAATAAAGTTGTGAATAGACTGTTGCCAACGATATATGAAACAACGATCGCAACAAGAATTGGACATTAGTACTTCATCATAATAACTGATTGAAAATCATAAAAACAACCCCATGAAGTCGGAATTTGTTTTTATTAATTACTCTCAGGTACTTAATACAATGGGGGGGACGTTTAATTTTTGGAAAATTTCTCCACCCTCCCCCCCCCCCCCAATCCCCCAATCTTATTAAGACCCAAAAACGAAAACTGTATCTCACAGATAAAAATAAAAACTTTCAGTGTAATCAGGCATTACTTAAAAACGTTCGAAAAAGTATTGATTCGTTTTTGTTCCAAATGGTTTTCATGTTGTTGAGAATTTGTTAAAATAACTTTTACTTCTTATACAGAGTACTAAAGATTACTAATTGATACTTATATACGTAACATGGCGTCAGATCAGACGTTTTCACGAACTGACCGAGGTAACTATACACTTGAAGAAAAAGATGCTTTATGTAGGCAAATTTTGTAAAAGTTACAAAAACAAATATATATTGTCGGTTACTGAAAACTCCCAAAGAGTGAACCCCCACCCCCGTTTATTAAATCTGAGGAAAATTTTAAAAATAAAATAAAGTATGAATGTATAACATTCCATGTTTAGTATAAATGGCCGTCTCCAATAAAAAGATTCAGTGAAAGAAGTTAGCGAAAGGATAATAAGAGATATATATACAAAATAGAGTACTGATAATGAAGGAGGAAAGTTACTTTTATTCAGTTTTGGTGATGCTGCAAACATCATTGACAACAAACAAGAGGGTGAATGGATTAACTGAATATCGCGTAAAAACTTCGAAGAAATTGTTAGTAATATTTTGTAGCGTTGGTCAGTCAATATTTTTTGCGGACGAGTGAAAAACTTAATAGACATGTTACGAACTGTCCGACGGGACGAGTGGCGAAAAACTAAGTATACACCGCTGCCCTATTGGAGAAAAAGGTGGAGCACACATTTCCTGAGATTCCATAACTAGCAAGCTTGTGGAGCAAACTTTTATGCCAAACTATGTCAAAGGCTATTGATATATATCAAGGGCAATTGCCCTAGATTTAAAGCCCATATTCAAATCTATCCAAAGAACTCGTAAACACCAAAGCGTGTTAATGTCAAGGGAAAGGACTTTTTAAAACAGGGTATACTGATGAGAACTTTCACAAGGTAAGAAAACCCACAATACATTGATCCCCCCACTTCCTGTTTTAGACAACGGAAACAAAAATGAGCTAAAGCTTTTCTCATTTTTTCATTATTGAAGCGCCCTTGATTAAATTGCATGGACGTAACCTTGCCGAGGGTTAAAAGTTGTAAAAATATTTGGTGGCTTAGAAAAGAACTTCAGACTTGAAAAAGCCAAAGATAGTCAAACATGTATTATGTACTTACTGTCTTTGACACACCCTCCCCAGTACACACATGTACGTTTTTTGGGTGGCCCAACCCCACCCCCCCCCTTCCTGTATACGTACTTTATGAATGCTCCCTTTGCCATCACAATTAAATGGATAGATGAATGATAATTTATAGTTATAGAGTAAAATCTCCAAGTTTCCTTCCATGAACTTCCACTATTTTGGTCAACAGAAATTCAACCCACAATCAGGCTTTGATAACATTAATATTTATGGCCTCCGAATTCAATGGGAAAAAAATCAAAAACAATGAAGGAAAGTGAAAGTGTTGCATACATACATAAAGGTCTTCTCGAAGAAAAATATTGGATTATTTTAGCAAAGAGTTGTAAATTACTCAACAATTTATATTTCTTAAGGGTTTTTATAGTTACTTTACAGTTTTGCTGACAACGACCAAGTTCCAAGTTAAAGCATAACAGAGAATGATCTCACCGAAAAAAAATCCACCATCGTAAGCAGTAGATTCTGATTCAATTTTTCCACTTTTATCCACTCGTAAAAAACCAACTTTTGGGTTAGCACCTGCAACCTCATGTCCAATACCCAAGTGGGTATAGTGATTACCTGACATTTTCCATATTGCACCAAACTTTATATATTTGTTATTAAGCACTGGAAAGAAAAGCTTTCAAACAAAATGTTTATTTAAATCAACCGGCTTACAAATGTTGAAGCCGCTTTTTTCATTGCCATCTAAACTCTCTCTCATTGAATCTGAATCTGAAAATTCATTTTCAATCACCAGCAATTAATATTAAACAATAAGTATAATATTAAAAAGCAATAATTAAGTATAAAAGCGTAGTTCTACAGTTATTTGATGACATAAATGTAGAAGAATCAAGTTTAGTGCTCGATAAGCTACTAATCCACACTTAAGAGCCGAATTCTAGACATGCAGTTACATAATATAAATTTGTTGACATTTCTCCAGATATCCCAAATTTATATGTAAACCACATAACTTCTCACACTAGAAACTTCTACCAAAACTAGTAGACACATTTTTTTTGACACATTACCGAATGTAATACAATATAATGCATACCCTGAAGAGAAGTCTGTATTGCATTGAACGATTCTGTGATAGCATACCCAGTCTTAAAGGCATCTAACAAAGTTCCTGGGTTCACAGGGGTCACAGTTGTCCATTTTGTACCTTCAAAATTAGATTTTTCTAACCCAAAACAAAACTGCTTAAAGATTGTTGAAGAGTAACGAAACGATTTTATATAAGTATTGGACAAGGCATCTTTGAGTGGTTCAGCTTCACCTTCATCAGTCCAAGATGCATCAAAATACTCCACCTCCTAAAACAAAAAGTTAGTACCACAAACATAAAGTAAACATAAATCTATATAATGACTTAACGAGTTAAAGAAATCACTATTAACATTATACTATTATTATTATTTTAACATACAAAGATTAAATCAAATGATTGTTTATTTACATTTGTCCGCTTTTTCTAAATACTATTATTACACACAAATATTTACACACAAAGAATTTGAAATATATGAAAACGTATCAATGACCTGAGTATCAATGACCTTTAGCAGGAGGTCGTAGATTCCAGCCTGACAATCTATTGTAGAACAATTAGGATGTTATTTTATTGTACAGAGATTTAAATCTCAAGGAAACAATTATTTTTTAAGTATATATATAATTTATTTTATGTGAGTAACTACAACTGACAACCAACTTTAGTTTTGGACATGTAAAGACAGGACATGTGTTAATGTAAAGATTAACGTTTAACTTACTTGTCATACCATCACCAGTAGCAACATAAAAATACAACAAACACGACGCCGGAGTAATTTGAAACTTAATGAAATATATTCTATTATTAGCAAAAATCGGCAATGCTACGGAAGTGTCACCACTTGTTATTGGTACATCAAAATAGCTAATATCACTTGACTCTTTGTAATAAACACTTATTTCACTGGAGTGGGCATCTGAAACATTTGACCAATCAATTGCAACTTGTAACAAGTTCAAGACGATTTCAACTTTTTCTTTCTCATCATTGCATTCTTAAAAAAAGGTAAAACCAATTATGAATTTCAATAGAGTGTTTAGAAATTTTCGTACCAGATTTGATTGCTGAAATGCAGCATAGCAGCGTAACCAAAACAACCGTCAATATCTGAACACAATACAATTACGGTAACTAATGATGCAACACATAAAAGTATTTCTTTTGTTAACTTTCTAATGGTCAAAGGAAACAAGTTGCATTACAAAATAATTGAAAAGGGTGCAAGCTCTGTGCGTTGCTGATACTATTTGTTTTGGATTTTTAAATCTGACCCTAACTTCATTTAGAACCACAAATTTGGAGATTTCTTTATTTTTTATAACCTATTGATGCCTTTCAGCATATAATTAGAGAAATAAGAATGGTTTGTCAGGTTGTTCTGATTTGGATCTTAAAAGAAACTTTATTTCAGACTTTCAAATCATATTACATGATCAAAGTACATGAAACAAATTGCATCTTTATATTTAGAAGACAAACACTTTCTAAATTATTTTCTTTTGAAATTTATCCAAAAAACAATTTAACAGTCATTTAAGCTGAAATTCAGACAACAATTTTCTGCTGTTTTGGTTCTATTTTGAAAGGGCTTCCATAAAACTGACCTTGTTTACTAAAAAAGGAAGGTCAAATCAAACAAATCTACAAAAACGCAACAATTTCTTATGTCTCCATTTGAGCGGGGAATACAGTACATAAAGTGGGATTCATTTTTGGAAATTAACTTTACCAAGATAATATAAAAATCATAGATCTTTTACCTCGTTCTTTAAATAAAGCACGTGTTAATTATTGTGTTGTTGTTTTGACTGATGATCTTTAGTATGTTGCATACCTTATTCTAGGAAATTAACGGGTCACAAATTGAACGCAGATTTTCAAAATTTGTGTTAATTAAATATCCCTTAATTAAAAGAAGCGTAAATTTTCAGGATGTTAAAAGAGTTTCTCGTAAACTAAACCTTTGCTTTGAGTAAAAAGTATATCTTTTTCAACAACTCGAAAAATTACAAATCAGAAGCTTCTTCAATATTGTCTTCATCAAGGTGTCCTCCTTTTCTTTGATTACCGTTAAAATCTTTTTTGGTGTCATCTTGAAACGCCTCTCCTAAAGGAAAGTAATTAGATTTTACTTTGGCCTCCAAAATCTTCGAATTCTCATCATTGTTATTCCAAACTACCAAAACTTTAATCTCGAGTTCCACTTCACCTTGTAGTAAAGAGGACTGTTTTTCAACCCTGGAGACAACTCTCGCTGTAATCATTGCACCACCTGTCAACCATATGTATCTACTAATTCCTCGAGAGATGTGACGCACAATGCTAATTTTGCTGGTAGTTTGGTGTGTTCAGCAACAACATGTTTTGCTGGTAGTTTGGTGTGTTCAGCAACAACATGTTTATTGTTCTTCTCTTTTCTAAACTCGATCTTTTGTTGAGCGTAAAGTTTCCAACTTGATAGAAGTTCATTGGATTTCTTTGACACGATGCCATTTTTACAACTTTGATGTTTGTTTTGTTTCGTCGCGGCATTCGAAGTCAATAAGAAAAATGAAGCAAATGAGAGGAAAAGATGAAGGTAGCTAAACATGCTGGCTCTCATGGTGTAGTAAGCGCTATCCGGTATATCAATATCAATACTTCCCTAATTTCTAAATTAAGTAAACTAAATAAGACTCTTCGATAGTGAACTTTTGAATACCTAATATTAGTTTTGTGTATACCTATAACAGCGGTAAACGGTTTTCATGCATAAAATATTAAAAATGTATTAAATATTATTAAAATTAATTTTTTTTGTTAAATATTGTTTGATATAGAAGTTTTTATTCGGCAAATAATTCATTTTTATATCTAATTTTAAATTAAAAGATATTTTTGCGACAAAATTATTGCTCATCTACATGCGGTTAGTAGTTAGTCATCATCATGGCAAAACGTAAGAAAGTCGATGCTGAATGCAGAGTGTTTCAGGATTATGTATGTATGCCTTTATTGATAACTTTACTATGTTAAGCTTTTCATATTACGCTGAGTTTTCTCTGGCCCTCCATAAATCAGTGATATGCAATCTGGCCCCTACCAACGAAAAGGTTGCCTACCCCCCTGCTCTATATTATGGGCTGTTTCTAGGATTTTAAAGCTACTAACGCTAAGTTACTAACGGAGACAACAAATTTCTGTCAACCACGCTGTTTTAATACGGTGAAATAGATTCTGACAGCAAAAGTCGTCGACAGTTCGTTCAGTACAGAAGAGAGTTGGTGAATACTCTTCATTTGTCTAAAAATAGTTTAGAATGCATTTTTAATGTATTTCGAGACATATTCAAGCGTGTTTAAGTACGAATTTCGAACGATGTATTCATGACAATCAATAATTTATGCATTACGCTTCTAATTATGCAAAATAGTAAATATTTGTCATTTATTTTAATTTATAGCAAAGATAATTTGGAAGTGACCTGTCGCATTTTTTCCCAGAGATTACAGGAATATTTTCTACGGTCACTTGAGAAGTTGTTTTTGGATAGAATTGTTATCAAGTCTTGTGATATGCGTTTTTCTTTTTATAAGAATACGCTTTATAAGAATAGCAGGGTGAAAATGGGCATTTTTTGAAGAATATTCTAAGAATATACCCATGATGAGAATTCTACTGTGTTGGGAATATTTTGCCGAAGTTTTGCCAAAAGTTGATAGAAGAAAATAAGATAAGTATTTATAATTATGACAAGTTGTGCAATGTCTTCTATAAATACATACAAAGCATGTACGCAGTATAGAAGCAAAACAATTTTATGGAACAAAAAATAAGAATACAATCTAGTTTAAGTAGAATAAATAAGAATGTGCTAAGAATATTTCAGCCTGATTTGGAGTTAAAAGTTAAGAATACTTGACCCTGGCCGAATCAAGTCTATGCTTACAAAAAAGCGTGTATGGGCTACGTTAGTTATTGACTGTATATAATTATCGTTAAACAATCAATTAACAAGAAAAGTTTTAAGTCTTTAACCGTTCTCAAGATAGGTCTACTACATATGTCAAAAAGCCCGGCTTAGTAGAATTGGTCGTTTTATTCAGGCGTTTATTTATATGGCGAATAATTATTTTATTAGAAGGGGAGGCGGCATGTGTTCCGATTATTGCGAAAAAGCGCAGAAGAATCAAGATTAAAGATTGGGATTTTCCTAAGGGGGTATTTTCCAGGAGGATTGTTTCTTAGCGGGATATTTTCCGTGAGAAATTTTGCATATGATGTTTTTTCCTCATACCACAATGCACATATACAAAAACTGGAAGTCGTTAAAATACAAAGAATAATGGCATAGTTATAGGTAGTGGATTTTACAAGAAAATATGGGAAAGATTATCAATTGAGTAATTTGTGTGGCACGTTTTTTCTTTTATATGGAGATCCTATTAACGAATTCACTTTATTTCGTTTTTAATAACAAAAATTTATGCTTTTATATTTTGATGTTCAAATTTGAAAATAGCATACAAATAGAAAATTGAAAAGCATTAATAAAAACTGTTTACCATTTGTTGTTTTGCGCGCGTAAGCTTCCTGGAGTGTTGAGATTTTAGGGGAATTTGTCGTGTCCGTTCACAATGGATTATTCATGAGTTATATTGAGACGATATGAATCGCAACTTCAGCATAACTTGTCCACAAAAAGGCTTTATGACGTTTGCATTTTAAAGGCACAATCCGCGATGAACGAATCAATATTTAATTTATAGAAAACTACCGTTGAATACCAAGTTTGTGAATTCCTTGAAAGTAATAAATTTTTTATTAAAGAATTTTTCTTTTCAGGAATTTAACGTTCTACGAAATTTATAATATGCATGCTGCCAATTTTTGAATATTTTTTTAAAAAGTGCAATTTTCTTTAGAAAAGCATTTTCATGGAAAGATGTTGTGACAAGAAACGTAAAAAACGTAAAACGCTTGAAAAAACAATAATGGCGAATTTGCCTAGAAGCGCGTGTCTAAAAAAAACTATACTAAGTTATACAGTATATTTTCGTTGGTCTATTTGAATATGTTTTTCCCTTGATGCATGAGACACTAGAGCATGTCTTTCCAAAGTCAAACTCTTTTTTACACCCTTTACATCTGGCTTAACTAGCATATTTCGGTTCGACTAACCACTTTGAATTCGTGCTCCTTTAGCGAAAGTTTTAAACACAGTAGTTAGCCTTTTGCTCATTATTTATTTTTTCTACTAAAATAATAATTTAATTAATGATTTATCTTTGAGCATGAAGCTAAATATCAATATTCGGTCATGGATACTAAAAGAATGTAGATTCTTGACATAGAAATCAATAACATTAAACATTGTACATGAAAATAATATTTAAATGTGTAACATTAACACGTGTACTATTGCCTCACATCATGGTATATCTAAAAAGGTTTTTTAAAACCTTTTAGGTTTTTTTCATTTATACAAACAATACAAATTTAATTTATAAAAAATACAAGACTCATTCCATTTTTCAGGACATTTCCAGGACATTATTGGAATAAGTCAATTTTTCAGGTTCACTCTGAACTTAATGTAGTACTTTTTCCAAACATGCTTACTACCGCGGCTGTATGAAATAACCTAATAGCTCATCGATTATTACACCTTAAGGTGACACAGTGGAAAGACCTTAGATGCTTGAATCCCACCAACTGCGATTGGCGAATTGAAAGCAACGTGATGGAACCAGTCAAAACTGATCTTGCTCCTGCTCTAGAGTTCCGGTTCTCGTTCATCCTCGTGTCATCCTCGGGTTTGAATTGTGTCCCAGCTTGTGGGAGCTGTCATGACAAAGGGTGTGGAAATTCTGCAGAACATATACAGAAAACCAAAATTATGACACAATGAAAGGAACATTTTTGATGTGCTTGAATCTTTCATGTAACGTTTTGTGCCAGTGGATTTTATACCACTTTCAGACTAATCCGGTGCGTTATGTTAATAACCCCAAAGATTAACCTTAATGAGTGTAGCCCATTTCACAAGACCGCGCGTAACTTATTTTCTTAGGGGCCATACATTTTAGTCGTCCCTTGAGTAGGAGCCTGATTTTAAGATGTCTTAGGACGTGAGGGGAGGCCTTTAAAATACGACGTTGCAAACTTGGCCTTTCAAACATTGTTCAAGAAAGAAAAGTTAATAAAGCACCTGTCTGTTAGACTAGACTTTTATGTCATGATTTCAGGGCACTGCATTGTTTCTTTTATTTGAATGTTATGGTCGACTGTTTGCATAATAATTACAAATGATTTGATACGCATGTAGAGCTACCCAAGATGCTCACAAAATAACTGGGGGAGGGGTACATATACGATATCGCTTTGGGAGAGGGGTCAATTTTTTTTAGATGGAATCAGACGGGGGGAGAAGTGGGATAAAAAAATCGAAATTTCAAGGGGACGCCTAAAATATGGCCCCTTAGGCTAAAGCTTTCACCTTTTGAAACCTTCTTGGCGTTTTACCCCCGTCTACATTAGCTGCCATATTTTCTTTTTGCCCAAAGATCTGAGCGCAAGGCTGTTATTGTGCCATTCTAACTAAAATCTGCGTTCTAACGATACCAAATATGTTAATGTATCATTTAATTTTAAGTTAAGCTTCATTTTCCACTAATACAGCCAGGCAACACGAAAACAATGTTTTACGAAATGTAGGAATGCCAAGGTTTTGCGTGGAGCAACTTTCGCGAAGCCCAATCATCGTAAATGCTACATATAAGAAGTTGTAAGTCATTGTAGTCGAGAAATATTTTCATGCCCACGAATATGCAACACCGATGAAATTAAAGAAAACCAAACTAAGTATACATTTTGAAGTTTCAAATACCGCATATTCAAGTTGATTAATTGTAGCTCTTTCTTGCGCTTCTCCTTAATCTCAAAGGAGTTACAGATCCAGAGAAACCCATCATAGAGTGATGAATGGCGTGGGGGGACTTAGTGGGCGTGCGCGCAACCCACTTTTGGGACGGGGTCAATGCCCCTCTCATTGGAGAACCAATCATAATCGGCAATCTTGTGCTTCTTCTATTCGGTGAACGAACAGGTAGAATCAATGACGCATTTGATGTCGCTTTTGGTGTAGCTTTTACTTGCGGCGAGTTTACAATTTTCGGTACGGTTGCAGGACTATGAGCTGGTGGTGGTGGATTTGGACTTTGTTTCCGAGCTGATATGTTAAAAACCGGCGAATGGAGAATTTTTGATCTTGTAGAAAATGCCTGACCTTCGTCTAGGTAGGGGTCAGGAGCGGACCGCGCGTGCGCACCATCACTAAGGAATGAGATGGTCGGAGAGGGGGATGCACTTCGCTGCGTAGATACTGACTGCGAGCGTACTATGGTGTGTAACGAACTGTTGTTTGAAGTGATATCTTGCTTTTGTTCGGGAACGATGTCATTACAGCCAGGTTTCTCAGATGCTACATCATTCACAAGGTAATCGCTTGTGTTTCTACCTTCTTCCTTTTCTTCTTCTTCTCTATATAAAACGTTATGCGTTTCGTTCAACTTGAGTGTTTCTTTCAGTCGTTGCGCTTGTTTAAATCTGCCGATTTTCTTAATCAAATCAAACACTTCCTAACAGAGAAACAAAGATTGCATAAACTTACATGAATACAATAATTACTAGGACAAATAATATTCTCTGAGTCGGCGTGACGTCATGATTGCCCGTAACGCGCATGTGCTAAACGCTGCAGTGAATAAGCAATTTACGACTGCACTCTCCATTCAAGGAGATAATTAAGAAGCAAAACTTGTTATCAAATACACATACAGAAATACAAGAGAAAGAATAGTTATTTTAATAACTGAAAGACGTAAATGGCTTCGTATATTAGGCGGAGCTGCAAAAGATTGTTATGCGAAAAAACTGGAGCTGATCGAGTTTGAATGCTGCCCATATCTCATTCCTACAGACTCTTAGGAAGTTAATCCAACCAAATATGGAGCACCCAGAGAGATACACGAATACTTTATAATTACACCTGGTGTATTCACAAGAGAGTCAATGAAAAACAGAAAAAGTTTGGAATCGTATAACCAATTTATTAGTGGCTGAGTAAAAACTGTATTGTTTTACAAAGCAAAGGACTCCCAGTTTATGGTATTAAAAACAGAAGTTACACCATCACAAAGGGTAAATTAAACCCCTCACTGCCCTCGGATGGCATTAAATATGTCAAGTAAGTAAAGTGTATGTCAATATGATGATATTAATAAGCGATTAGAATTACAAAAATGTAGGTGTATGTACAGACATGTTTCACTTAACTTAATTTTCAAGAATTTGAAAATGTGTTTTTTATTAGATATTATGCAACAGTTGTTTCAGCTCATGAATGGCAGCACATTGGGGCTCTTTCACTCAAAATTGAAGCTGCAGTTAGGACCGGCTATACAAGAAAAGCTACTTGCACTGAAACAGCATGCAAGTGAAATAATGATTTCGTAAAGAAGATCACAATTGTAAACCTTTTGCAAAAACAAATCAGAAGAAGAAAAGTGTATTCCCATGTAGAAAACCATTAGAGTTTGACAAATTTTTAAGCAAGCTTTCTGGGTTGCCTTCAAAGCCCCTTGTACTTCACACATTCACCGTCAACTGTTTGTACTAAAATTCAAACCACCCGAAAGGGCAAAGTTACCATCTATAGTTCGCAGCTATTATTCGAAAACAAAACAGACCAAATCACCAGAAGAACTAAAGACCATGTCAATCAAGATCTTAAAAATATGAGGGTAACTCCGGAAACGATTTGTTATATTGAAAAACAAACAATGAACCAAGCCAATAAACTGATATGGCACGAACTCAGAGTTGGGAGATTGACAGCATCAAACATATAAGGATGATTTACATACAGATATTGCATCAGCAAAAACTCTTCTCTCAAGTGGGGAATAGACAATCAGAAGGTTGCAAATGAATGCTATATGAAGGTAAAGGGACAAGAGCATCCTGGACTTGCACTCCATAAAACTGGACTTAAAATCTGATCACCCATATGTTGGAGCAACTCAGCATAGTTGAATGCCTATGTCATGGGAAATACCTGATTGATATTAAATGTCCATTTTCAAACGCAACACAGGAAGTTTAACCCTTGATGGCATATGCTATTGTTACTACTCATCACCCTATAATAAAAAAAAAACTTGGATAGGGTGTGATTCTAACACATGTAAGAGGTTTTATCTATCATGTGTAAAGATAGAATGGGGGGCCTAAAAAGAACCTGAAAGTTTATGGCAGCCGAAGACCCCGACTCAAAGAATAACAACAATGGCAGAAATAAGCAATTAACGGAATGACACCACATCGACAAGGATAAACAAAATAACTACATCGTGTATATACAAACAACAAATGTGAAAAACTCAAAAATATACCTTTGTCTCTTCCTCAAAAGCCTCTGTCGTCATAGTAACCGGGACTAAAATGTAAAAGCAGGTTAGTTGTACCAAAGCAATAAACAATCTTTTGAACTGTTTGCTTTTTCCAGAAATCTGTTATATTGCTGTTTTAAAAATAGACAAGCAGAATAAAGGTAATAAAGAAAGAAACCAAGAACTCATTCAGACATCTATCAGTATCCTACATGTTTTACAAACTAACCAGCTTGACATTGTAGCAAGTTCACCAGTTTTTTACAACATAAAAAATGAAAATAATATTTTATTATATATATATATATATATACCTTATTCCCTTCAAATTTCGCCTCCCTTTAATTTCCGATCCAAATTAAGCCCTTAAAACAAGGGGCGAAAATTAAAGGGAGCGAAAATTTGAGGCAGGCAAAATTTGAAAGGAGTAAGGTATCCAATATATATATAATAGTCATTTTAAACTAAAGAGTTAACAAGCAACAAATTATGAAGAAGGAACGCCAATTGAAAGAAAGAATCATGAAGATTGACAACATAAAATAAAACATTATCCAATAAGAAAAGAGGTATTATATCTATTAAAAAATGAAGAATAAAACTAACCGTCATCATAAAAAATCAGTTCTCTAAACTTCTCGGGATGTTGAGCATTATCCTAAAATTACAAATTTTCTAAAAATCTAATTTATGTAAAATCTAATTAATTTGTGTTTATGTACATTATATAGCCTCTGTGATGAACACAACTTAATTAAGTTCAGAATATATGTCAAAAAGATCATCAAAAAATACTAACCACAGTCTTCGTCCAAGATTCTTGTAGACGTTTTAATCTCTCATCTGATTTCGAACGTATTCGTTTCTTTTCCTCTGCAACTTTACATGTAATATCATAGTATTCTTGAAAAACATCCATATGAAGCTTGAAAAACAAAATCAACAATAAATTATGTTAATTATATATATATATATCATTAGGAATAATATATAATAATAATAATGTATAAAAGAAATAACATAAAAGAAATCGCTTTGTAATAGACCAATTTTTAATTTAAGAGACTATATTATACCCCCCCCCCCCCCCCTCCTTTAAGTAAAAGTATATAATCTTCAATTCGTAGTACATTTCATAATAAAAATATAAGAAATATAACTGCTTGTTTCCTTGTAACTTTTAATCAACAAACAACTGTCAGTCTACTTAGAGAACGCCAAATACAATAGAAGGTATTCAAAACACAGCACAAATAGTGAGTCGTTTCAAATAATATGTTTGGATAAAGCGTAAAAAAGGGGGCCTTAAACGGTTACAGGCCAACTCGGCCTACTGACTCAGCCTAGATTTCCGATTTACGTACAAAATGAGGACTCGGCTGTTTGGTACGGGAATTGGTTTTAATAAGTTTTTATCAAGTTTTTTGAGCTTTCTAGACCAAGATCGGCGGAATTAATAAAGAATAAGAAAAAGTCCCGATTGGTCAGATATATCGGAATTTTATTTAAAGGAAAAAATTGTCCTTGTTTACATTGATTAGACAAAATATGAAATAAAGAAACCCAGTTCATTTTGTTCGTTCATTCTGCGATTCTCCCTAGCTGGCACACCGCAAACATGATTGACAACCGCGTTCAGAAGTCTCTCGGAAGTGCGTGTTCCCGCATTAAATTGGCCCAACAGCTTGAGCAAGTGTGCGTTATGTTCGGTGTACTTCTTTCGTTGCGCATGAAGAATCTTCCCACACAACAACAGTGACAATTGGACATTGACGAATGAGGCATCGGTGTGCAAGAGTTTAATCAATAAATAAAAGTTCAGGTTGCCTTTCCTGGCCTTTGAATTTAAGCAATGATGCCAACCTTCCACGTCGTTATTCGTTCGGATATCACGGTAGATGACTGGTGTTGGAGAGGCTCACTATTGGCATCGGGCAATGGCGATGGCATACTCGGAGTATCGAGACAGGATTGCAGCAAAGGTGGAGAAGGCAGGAATGACATGACCGGCGCTCGATGGTGAGGTTTGGCTGGCTGGCATTTTCTCTTCTGTGATCTTGGTGCGGCGGGCTCGGCAGCTGGGCTTGACTCAGGAAAAATCGTGATGGTAACATGACGGTCTTGGTTTAATTGAACTTTCAAGCATGGAAAAAGCAGCCTCCGTCCACTGGCACACTGACTGGAGTTCTGTTGCGTGCCTGATTGTCGACTGTGTGGATTCCTGGTTGGAAACTAGCAAAACCTGAAAATATACCAACATGGACTTTATGAACTGATAAAACATAAGTCTACAGCTGTGACCGCACTCCCTTGTATAGGAAACACAATATATTTACCTGGAGGAGGGGAGGCCATTTTCGTTCCGCGGAGGAAGATCTCTTCTCTTCTAATCGCAGTTTTATGGAGATAAGGATAAGCATTGTCGGAAAAGCGCCACATCATAGAGTTTTCCATATGTATAAATCTGGGGACAGCTCTTTTCTAGGCAACTACCGACCTATCTATCTCAATATACCTTTTTTCAAAGATATTAGAAAAAATTATGTACAATCGTTTACACACCCACATATGTAAAAATAACATTTTTTCCCTTGAGCAGCTTGGTTTTAAAAAGAACACTGCAACTGAACATGCTATTTTGCAATTTACAAACGAAATTACACAATCCTTCCGTCGAGCAAACAGACGAGTCCTTATTTTGTACGTAACCGACACAGCCAAATCAATATGGTTGCCAGCGTTCGGAAATCTCGCTAATATACCAACAAAAAGTCTTCTAAAGATATCATTAGTGAACCAAATGTATTGATGTTCACATGATAGATTGAACAATAATATATAAACATATTGAGGCAAATATAAATGAAGAATATAGTAAAGGAAACGTCAAATTCATAGTTAGGCCGAGCTGGTATCAGCTTAGGCCGAGTTGGCCCTACACCTCTTAAACTACTAGCACCCCTGCTATTCTTGAAAAGAATATTGTTTTATTGATAAAAATGAAGCAATTTGGTGGCTGACTTCCTTCAGCACACATGGATGAAAGGTTCTGGTTGATGAGATTTAGAGGTGTTAAGATGAGAAATATAATTTTCAATCTTGTTGGATAGATCTATTTTACCTGACAATTGTAGTCAGGGCACTATGATGGGCGCTACTTCCTTTTCTGCCCCCCCCCCCCCTAGCCCACTTTTTTTTGAGCATATTTCTTCAAGATTTTTCTTCACAAAATCATAATATAAAGCCTACTCTTTAATAATATTGTATATACTTGCAAACAATTACATTCCAATTAAATATCATAAAACTTCGATAGCAATTGCTGTACTTTTTGTTTCTAAACTTTTTGTTTTTAAACTTGTTTTTCAAAATGGCTTCACTTTCAGTTTTTTTAACAACCTGGTTTACATTTAGAATGAGTTCTTCGCTCTCCGCCGCTTTTGTTTTTTTATTCTACGGAGAAAACTCTTTCTAACTATGAAATAATGAGTAAATAATTTACATCGAAAAGAACGTCAAACAAGAAAATTATATATTGATAAAAATATATAACACTTTACAGAGGGTAAAGTGCAATTGTAATATGAATAATTATATTGATACATATATACGTCGTTTATATATATATACAAAACAAAAAAAATAACGAAAAGCTAAAATAAAAGATTTGCAAATAACCTTCAGAATATCGTTAACAGAAACCGTCCACATTTCAAAGTAAACGAACGCTTTAAGCGAAGTTCTTTCGCGCATAAAAAAACACTATATACATTTTAAAACCTAAAAACAAAAGAAGGTATGAACGCATATGGTTTTTTAGTATAAAATATATAGAAGACATATAGTTACTATGATTTTGTGAAGAAAAATCCCGAAGAAGTATGCTAAAAAAAAAAGAGCTAGGGGGGGGGCAGAAAAGGAAGTAGCGCCCTATGATGGCTCCATATATTTGAAAGTATTTACATGTCGTGTGGGTAATTTAAAAAGTAGCTAAAAACATTCATATCAGATTAACAATCTGAAATATCTTGGCCACTCTAATTTCTTTTGCAGGACCAACAATTCCCAATTTTGTATAAACAAATTTCCTTTCAAAACTTGCCATTACAATCCGCCATTTTCTTTCTTGTTTACGAATATCGAACAAAATGTCTACTTATTTTATGGGGGTATTAGGTAATAAATAAGATGAAGAACAAAAATATTCATTTAACAATAATTAGAAATATTTTTAAAAAATATAAAATACTGAAATAATTTAATCTGAACTTATTAAAAATTAAATATTTATGTTATCGCTTAAAATCCTTTTTAAAAACATAATAATAAACTATGGACCCCCGTTTTTATCTAAACATGAGAGAAGTATTCGCGTAGGAGAGTAACAGGAAACTATACGCGGGAATTTATGAAAATGTTTTCAAGTTGATATATTAAGCAGATTTTTTTGAAATTGATTTTTTTTAATATAAGGTTTTGCTCTTTTTTTACAAATTTATTCAGGATTATTTTTTAATTTTTTATCTTTATATTAATTCAATTTATGGATTTACTTTGCGTTTTGGGCATATACTTTAAGTGGGACCTGGGACCCAACATACTCGGGACCTAGGGAGGCGGAACCCTAACAGAATAATCTTGACATACCTTCGCCAGATGTTTATGGCTGGAAACTGGTCGACGGTAAACTTGACATGGATTGGATGCTACGAGAGCAAGCACCAGATGATATTCTAGCGCTAGTTTGTTGCAACTACAAAAATTAAAAATGTGGAAATCAATGTGTGTGTGTAAAATACATGGCCTCTGTTGTACTGATTTATGTGGTTGTGTTGATTGTGATAATGTCAAGGCAAATGTAGACATAGAATCTGATACTGGTAGTGATACTTTTCATTCTTCCTCAAGCAGTGACATCAAATCGTGAAGTAAGTTGAATCAAACGGGGAAGGATATTTTGATACCGCAATGCCTCGATTAAGCGCTCCCCTCATATAAGCGCCCCCTCAAATAAGCGCCCACCCTCTTGGTTAAATTATTAAATAAGCACCCCCCTCGAATAAGCGCCCACCCCTCAATCTTCAAAAACGGGCGCCTATTCGAGTTTCCGGCAAAAACTGCACGGAAAGAAGAATGGCAACGGAACACAGTTTTTTTCTAGTTTTCATTCTTATTTTTCTTTTCCGTGGATTAAAGGGTTAAACGAGGTGACGGATTGTATTGAAACCAGTGTACAACAAACATTGTCTATGTTGTTAACTTATGTAGTACTACATGTTTTTTACAAGTAAGGGAAGAAAAATCATGCAAAATAAAGGTATTTCAGAAGCTAAATATGACTAAATAGCGATAGATAGCTACTAAACTTTACTAGTAGCTAATCATCTCCTAAAAGTTTGACTGAAGTTACTGGAGATTTGACGTGACCTGGCCTAAAAGTAGAGCGCTTGAACTCTTCTCATTCAAATTTATCTGACCCAGCGTTGGTGCGGATTCACCCGCAGTATAGATGTTTACCGTAGTTTGGTTTAGCCTCTAGACTGGCCTTCTCCACTGTAATAGTAGGGATGGTTTCAGGTGACTCTGGTAACATCCAGGTCACCGCCAAATCGGTCAATTGTATTTTATTTGTCAAGGCAGTGAATGTTACCATGTGGAAATGGAGCCGGCAGTTGAGAGCTGACAACTTAAGTAGTGATTAACAAACTCATTATTACGGTGTCAGGAAATAAACCCCCCGGAAATATACCCTCCCCCCCGGAGAATTACCCCCTGGAAAAATACCCCCGGGAATATACCCTTTGTACAATAAACCCCCGGGAAATAAACCCCCCCGTACAATAAACTAGGATCAATCAGCAAATCATACCCTGCGTATATGCTTTACTACCAAATAAAAGTCGACAAACTTACGAAAGACTTGAGGTATCAAATCAAGTTCTAGCGGTTGGAAATCCTCCTTTGACCTTCCTCGCTGATTTTGAGATAGCAGCTATGAACGCTGCCAATACCATTTTTCCAGAAACCAAAATTACTGGTTGTTTTTTCCATCTTACTTCAAACATTTGGATACGAATTCAAGCTTTTGGCTTACAAGAGCAATACCAAGCCGATCCTGAGTTTTCGCTTCATTTGAGAATGGTTGCAGCTGTTGCTTTTGTACCACCAGATGATGTCATTGATGTGTTTGAGCGACTATGCAATGTTATTCGAAATACCTATCAGGATGATGCTGACCGTCTCCTAGATTATTTTGAAGATACTACATAGGGAGGTTTCAACGAAATGCACCACGCGCTGTGCCACTTTTTCCCATCCAGAGATGGAACATGTTTCATCGAACACACCAAGAGATGCCGCGAGCAAACAACCACATTGAAGGATGGCACCGGCGCTTTCAAACCCTTTGCTCGTCTTCGCATCCTACATTATAGAAATTCTTGGAATTGCTAAAGAAGGAACAATCTAATTTCCGGGGGGTTTATTTCCGGGGGGTTTATTGTACGGGAGGTTTATTTCCGGGGGTTTATTGTACGGGGGTATATTTTCGGGGGGTTTATTGTACAGGGTGTATATTTCCGGGGGGTATTTTTCCTAGAACCATTATTACAAGGAGAAATAAAAATGCAGCAAGTGATAATCAAGGAAGTTAAATTGCACATGGCTTAGACGAACTTCGTTTGGTGGCATTCGCAAACAAATTCGCGAATCACTTTTGAACAATTAATTGGAGTACTGCCGCGGAATCTACTAGACTAGCTATATGTAGTAGTTATCGCGAGTTACGAGAAAAATATGGCGAATATTTTTTGAGATTTTCATGTTTTTCAAAATATTTAACGAGCCTTTAGGCGAGTTAAATATTTACGAAAAACATAAAAAACGAGATATATATATAACACGCTTTGAAAGCGTGAACATGAACGTCGCCAAGACTCAATGATTTTACGATTACATTATTCTTACATTCGCACGTGTCATATTCTGCACTCTGTTTTTAACCAATAGGAATCGCGGGAATAGTTGCTTTAACCAATCAGAAAAAATATTGAATTTTGCACTCCGAAATATGATATATATTATCTCGTGATTAACCAATCACGTTGCAGATATTCACGCAACCTATTGATAAAACCCGTTAAAGTTGCACTCATTAGTTCTATGAGAAAACATAACTGTGTAAGTCCTCCATAATGTAGACCAAATAACAAATTATGTAGAGCAAAACATAAAGATATGTACGTGAAAACGTACGCAATTTTTCTGCAGGTCATACTCAAAAATCTATATTTTTTCCTCAAGTTCTCAGCGTTGGTAGATGAAACCCACCCATCCACTAACGTTATTCCAACGCTAAATGTGGGAAGAATCAGTATGTGACTGACCCCTAACTAACTGCTACAAAGTACAAATTATGATTCCTTTTTTTATGATATATGCTTAAAATCAGATTTAATCTTGAACATAGTGAGTTTTAGTCTCAAATATATCTTAGAAATACCTTTTGCTTTTCTGCATTTTACCATAATGCATTATTTAAGAATGTCCCAAATAATTTTCAAAATGTTTAATGAAGCTTTAATGAAGTGAAGAACTCAAAAGCTTAGTTCAACGTTTTCGTTATTCAAACGTTTTTGGCAAATCTTAGTTAATTACAAAATCTCTTGTTATATTCATTAAAAGTTGAATGCAGGTAAGTCCTCCAGTTCTGAACTTCTTCTTCCAATTAGTTAAAACTGATAAATATTTAAATATTTTCATCGAGATATAATTAACGAAGAAGAAGCCTTTCCATGAGTTTATTTTGTAGTTGTCTGTTCTTGTTTCGAGAAAAATGAATGAAATAATGGTAAAGTATTAACGTCCTACTAAAAACCTTAGATTTTGTTCTTATGCCTTCATAGAAGCGAGTTGTGATTTACTTTCACTTGTTTTACTTCAAAACGTTTTTTCATAATCTCTAATTCTTTGTCACTGTATTTATTTTGGAATTATACATTCTTTTTTTATTTAGTATAGCTGGTTGGTTTTGGTAAGTCTGCAATCGATTAACACTTCTTCCCCGCCAGTTATTGATATAGGTAAATAGTGGTGAAGATGTTCCATTTTAATGATTTTAAAATTGCAGTTTCATATGCTGGCTATCTGTTTTTCTGTCATTCCTCTTTAAAAACGGTTTAACATGACCAACACACATCACATCATGACCTCATAAAGTTTAACTGTAGAATGGGGGAAGATGCTGATCGAGATGTCAAATACATATCCTTGCAAACATACTTTGGGTGTTGCTTTCTCAGAAAACATGGCAACAAAGGGGAAGAGGTTAATCTGAAACCAAATATACCTCCCCACCACATTCAACTTCCACTACAAATGCTATCAGCCACCCACAAATAAGGAAATTAGTTATTGATTTGGCTGTCTACAAAAAATTGATAGGTTTAATCATCTAGGTACTGTGTATGTCCTGTGCATCTAAAGATTCGTGAATAAATGAAAGTCTGAATAAAATCCACCAGAAACACCAACATAGATATGTTTTTATGCTCGCCTACCATCAAGGCATTCGTTGAAAGCTTTTCCGTAAAGTCAAATAATTTAAGAGACTTTGCGTAATCAACTTTTACAAAGGATTCATTGAAAACTAATGCATGGACACACACACAGAGGATTTTGTGCTTGCCATAACTGTTTGAACAGGTATATTCAGTTTTTGAACAAAAGTTTAATACAACATCTTTCGAATTTGAATGTTCCTCATGCTAACATCGTCTCAGTGTCTCATTACTGCTAATGATCAAAGGTAGTAGGACCATTTATACATAAAGAGCTAATTAGACATTAGGTGATGGTATACATTAGTTTTGAATGGTTGAATACTATATTGAGAGGTTCTTCTGTCGTACGCGTGCTGCCTCATATCTCCAGCCTGGTCACAAATAACCCCTCTCTCGTTTCTGCGTCCAGCAACGCCAGGCCCTGTTCCCCGTTAGGAGGTTGGAACAGCGGACATTCATCAATGATGTGGTCTACGGTCTGGTCTTGGTGACCGCATTCGCACTCAGCCAAGTCACTTAGTCCCCATTTCTTCATGGAGGCGGCGAAACGGCCAACACCGGATCTCAGGCGGTTGAACGTTGTCCACTAACAGCGGAGGAGCTCGGGGCCGAGGATGTTGTCTGGCGTCTGCGTCTATATGAACTTGTGGGGTCGCGATTGCTCTGAACTTCCCGCCATTCCTCCTGCCAACGGTTCCTGGTCCAGGTCTGTTTGTTTATACCTAGTTGTGTGTCACGCAAGAGTTTGTGCGGATGTCCGGCGAAGGGGTGTCGTGAATTTAGCCGTGCGCGTGTAGAAGTCTCAGCGACCGTGGGGTGCTGGTGGTGCAGATGGTTGATGTCACGTTCGGCTTTGTGAGCCAGGGCAAGGACCGCAGCTTTACAGCGTAACGAGACGGGAGCGATGCCAGCCAGAACTGGAAGATGGTTCACAAGTGTGGGGCGCAGGGATCGTGTGATCGTGCGCAAGGAGTTGTTAAGGGCCATGTCCAGTTTCTTTACATTTGTGCTCTGGAACCAGACTGGTGCGCAGTACTCAGCTGCTGAGAAGACTAGGGCTTGGGTTGAGATGCGCAAGGTGTTAGTTGCAGCTCCCCATGTCGTTCAGGCAAGGGAGCGTATCAAGGAGACTCGGAACGATATTTCTGCTGAAAGTTCTTCCAAGTGTTGTCGGAATTTCAGCGCCCGGTCCAATTTCACTGCAAGGTACGCTGGTGTTGCTTCTAACTGCAGTACACTACAGTCCACCATGATTCTAAGGTTGCCTCTCGGTTTGTGAGGTGGAAGACAGATGCTATAGTCTCAGCGATGCTGAGTTTCAGCCGCCAGTTCTTAAGGTGGACAGAGTGGACATGTCTTCAGTGAGCCCCTTCTCGATCGAATGAACGAATCCTTGATGTCATTTGTTAGGAAGGTAACCTGAGTGGAGTCGAGCGTGGAGTAGGCGCTCTATAAGATTGTAAGGAAAGCACATAAGTGATATTGGACGGTAACTCCTCGGGTCGTTTGGCGGCTTATTTCGCTTTGGCAACGCGATGATTTTTGCCCTGCTCCAGATCTTTGGATTTTTTTATATGCGGAGGCAAGTCGACAGGAAGACCCGGAGCCATTCGTTGGCAGCAGCGCCCTGGTGTAGTATGAACTCGGGGTAGATGTTGTCTATTTCGAGTGCCTTGTTTGACTTGACACATTTGAGGGCTCCTCTGTTGTGAAAGTGCCAGAGAGGTAGAAATCAGCGCTGGGTGTGTGGCGGTGCTCCTTCATTTTTGCGGTGGTGCAGCGGTTGGAAAGCTTGTCCGCATTGCCAAATCTCTCGTTGCCGATGAGCTGGACAGCTATTGCATTGGCGGTTGTGGGGCAAGGGGATGGCTTGTTTGCCCGGAGGTTTCATTTACAGACAGGCTTCTTTCCGGTCACTGGATCAGCGCGGATGTTGTTATCAGTGATGGTCTGTGCTGTGAGCGAGGGAAGCTGCCCAGTACACGTCTTACTGGCAGCTGGTCTTGCGTGTAGACTTTAGCAAACGCCAGGTCAGGGTTGGTCTTGGTTCTCCATCCTCCTGATAAAAAGGATGCCGGCTCTTTGGTGTCAAAGACGAGAGTGGGATTGGAGACCCAGTTCACCAGGGATTCGCCATCCTGGTTGTTTCTCTTGTAATAGTATGCGCACAGTTGAAATCTCCAGCGTAGATGGCGGAGGCTGGGGCGACAGGGAGAGAGGTTTGTTCAAGGCGTGTCGGGGTGGCTTATACACGTTCACTATGATGGTGTCGGCGACTGTGATGGCCACTTGGCAGCGGTATCCTCTAATGACTTTCCGTGTAGAAAAGATACAGGCAACACTGCCGCGGTGAGACGGGGAATCAAGTTTTGACAATAAATCTTTTTCTATAGCCAATAAGTTAAGACAATCAGCCGGGGCACCGCCCATATATCGCAGTAATATTCTCGACATGGACCAATTGCAGACTTGTACTAGTACAAAATGCTGTAATGTCAAAGTATCACACCCAGCGGTATAGACTAATGGTTGTCGGATGATACAGGACGAGACTCATTTTTCGTGTGGACGACCGAAAATACTCAAAATAAAGGCTTAGTCCACTTTTTGTCCAGTTCACAAAAAACCCTTTATCTTTATTTATTTATCATTTTTCGGCAACCGACAATAAACTAAATCTACACCACTGTCCAATCAGCTCTCCCAATGAAGGCCAACTGCCAAGTTGAAGTCAGTGAATCATTTAAACATATATTCCCACTTCCCAGAACTTCACTGTTATATTGTAGATAACGTTGGCGACGGTACGTTTAGCAACACAGTGTTTTTCCCACAATTGACAACTCCAGTTTATAAATAGTTAGAACATGATGCAACCCGATTGACACCTAACATCTTAATAATGCGCAGTGCTGCCTTTACAAAGCTCGCCATGTTTAGTCGTCATTTAACATTTCCCTAGCACTTGTAGTAACGTACAATCTGACAGAGTGGAGTTGAAACTATGTCAAGAAAGCCAGGCATGTGTTGGAGATCCCAAGAGACTCTCCCTTTTCAATTTCAACTTCTCACGTAACAAGTTTGACTCTGATGTGTCTGAGCGAACCAATGACGTGTCGAGGCTTGGTGATTGGTTTCATGATAATAAGTTTGAAATCTGTGAAATCACCTTTTCGTGCATTATACTTAATTAGTATGTTTACTTCCAGCCGCGCCAGAAATAATCGTGACCGACCATGGTGTTGTTTCCGTCAGTTTATCCTGGGCCGACCCACAGTATTTGTTTAACGAATACCATCTTGAATATAAAAACGCGGCTAACAGTGATTGGAATGCTCCAATATACTTACTTACCACATCCTACATTATTGAACAATTGACTCCGTTCACAAGTTACAACATAAGCCTTAAAACAAGCCGTGCGGATGTTGAAACCTACATCGATGTTGTTACCACTCCTCCAGGTACAATTCTTTTCGAATATATATTCTTCATTTTTCGATCTTGTGTCTTGCTAAGGTGCATTTGTATTTGATCGTCTGACCAATCAAACTATTCGATATGAAGCAGGAGAATGTCACCTGCCTGTGTCTATTAGGAATGTTTTGAAAATGACATTATCTTCAGACATTTTCTTGTTCGTTTAAGTCACACCAAAAAATATCCATATCATATAACGCAATACAGATTATTTAAATATTTCTTACTTTGCAACTAATTGATTCGCGTCGTATTTTTTACTGAATTCGTTTAGTTCATGTGTGTGTGTTTTTATTCAAGTTCACACTCAAGGACCGAGCATTCATGTTATAAGCAGCACATTCGACTCACTTACAGTCTCCTGGCCGGAAGTATTAGGCGCAAAACATGTTGTTCACCTTCGAAAAAACGAAACTGATACGTTCACCTATCATATCATCAATGGTACGCAAAACTCCTATCATTTTGATCAACTAAATGCATTCACAAAGTACATTGTTGGCGTGATTAAAGTCACTGTAAACTTTACAACAAATAGAGGGCCAGATCTTTCAGTCATGACGAAGTCAAGTGGTAATGGTTCACCTTTGTTTCTCACTGATTTGATTTTAATTAAAATAAAAATTTCCGTTTTCAGTTTATTCCTTTTATGATGATTTTGGCTTAGAGCCTTCCAAAGAACCAAAAGTCCTAATGTTACAACCAACGTAATAAGTCATTCCAGTGTAAAATTGAGTTGGAGCGAAATCGATTTAAAAAATCGCAATGGTATTATCATCAAGTATGAATACGTATGGCTTATCAATAGGTTGCGTGAATATCTGTAACGTGATTGGCTAATCACGATAGGTTGCGTGAATATCTGTAACGTGATTGGCTAATCACGAGGAAATATATATCATATTTCGGAGTGCAAAACTCAACATTTTTTCTTGATTGGCTAAAAAGGAGTGCAAAATTCAATATTTTTTCTGATTGGTTAAAGCAACTATTCCCGGGATTCCTATTGGTTAAAAACAGTGCAAAAAGAGACACGTGCGAATGTTAGAATAATGTAATCGTAAAATCAGTTGTGACGTTCATGTTCACGCTTTCAAAGCGTGTTATATAAGATATCATATAGACCTATTGATAAAGTAGTTATCGCGAAATACTCGATAAATATGGCATATTTTTCTCGTTTTTTTATGTTTTTCTTAAATATTTAACTCGCCTAAAAAAAAACTAAAAAAAATATTCGCCATATTTTTCTCGTATCTCGCGATAACTACTACATAAAGCTTGATGATGAAACAAAGATATCAGATTTTGTTCTTCACCCACAAACTAATGTTACTGTGTCTGGTTTAACTGATGAAACCAAATATAGCAGCGCAGTCTCTGCTTGTACCTCAGTGGGTTGCGGCGAAGAAAGTATTACCTTACTATTGGAAACCTTTTCACTTGGTAATCTTAATAAAAGATCTTATTCTGTCTTTATCTAGCTTTAGATAGTTTTTATCTGTTTAATTATTATTAATGCACCGCTGTTTTAGATCCAGGCATTGCACCTGTAGTGACATCACTGAACTTCCTTGATGCGACGTCTATTAGTATTGGTTGGTTGGACATCAACGAATGGGGGTCGCTTGAGGAGAGAAAATTTTGTGTAGTGGTGGAAAAAGATAGCTCACAAGCTGAACGTGAACAATGCTTAGAGTAAGGTTGTTTTGTGTCATATAAAATTAGGTTCATCATGACACTCTGTTTTCATGACTATGATAATTATCAATAATTATAATTTTTAAGCTGCTTCTTTAAATTTTTCTTAATTGTTATTTCTATTAGCTTTCCAACATTGAATACCACCATAACGGATCTTCAGCCGTACACTGAATACAACATATCTGTGTATTGTAAAAACAATAAAGGATCGGGTCCGAAAGACGGAGAGCGAAAATCAGTTAGAACTGATGAGCTGCGTAAGTTTGACACTTTGTTATGCTGTGTTTAAATATTAATGTCATTTAGCTCCCGATGTGCCACCAACTGAAATAGAGTTTCCAGAAGTGCAAAGCAATAATTTGACAATCAGTTGGACACCACCGCCTGACGATGAAATTGCTGGAATCATAAGAAACTACAGTATTGTTGTCGTCGCAAGTGCAGCCACTACAGACGATCTGATGGTTTCCGGGCGTAGAATACGAAGAAGTCCAGACACTTTACTATATTCGGGCCCACTTGTCGTATCTTGGTGATAATCTCCTTTATTTAATATATTAACTGTTTCCCTTTTTTTTCACATAACATATTTCATGCAATTCATTTATTTTTATTGCAAGGAATAGTTTACATATAATGGCTTATATAGGAGTGGTACTGCGGACGGTAATGAAACCCACATGCTAATAGACAACATCTTCGGAAATACTGAGTACAATGTGTCCATATCCTCAAACACAAAGTATTTGGGAGTTTACAGTCAAGGAATGCTTATCACAACGCTACCTGGAGGTAACTGCAATTCTAACGTAAAATATTTTGAGCATATGTTAAAACGCAGAAATTGATTTAGATCACACATTTTCGCTGTATTTTCGATTATAATGATAAAATCCATAACTTATGTTACATATTCATGTATTTCTGATTTAAGTTCCACTGCTGGCTGCTTGGGACTTCAGGTGTGGAGACGCAACATTCACAAATATTCAAGTTCTTTGGAATAGAGCTCCTGACTTGCTCATTCAAGGATCGCTTGTAAAATACGTTGTGTTTGTTCGAAAGGTGGGCGAGGCCACCAAGCGTCGTCATACGCAAAACGCTGATGAAATAGAATTACAGTTATTTTTGCTCCACTCAGACACAGAGTATGCAATTAGTATGTATTCTCAGACTGCCGCAGGATACAGCCCTGTTCTAGACGAGATTACTTGCAAGACTATAGAGTCACGTGAGTTGAAATATTTATTTTGATTCTAATCGAAACGATAATTTTAAAATTTCATATTTAGATCCCGATCAGGCACCAATGCACGTGTATTCGTCCACACGTGAATTTCCGAATGCTACCACTGTGACCTGGTCCGCCATACCAGAACACCACTGGAGAGGCAACTTGTTGGGATATGTAATCTACTACAAGATCATCACCCAAGGAGAAATGTACATCCAGCAACCGTGGCAGGAGGTTTACACCAATAACATAAATACGTCATATGTCCTTACTAACCTAATCATCCATGCAAACTACATGCTGAAAGTTGCTGGATACACTAAAGTTGGAGTGGGTCCTAAAAGCGAACAAGTTATTTTTGGTACTTATAGTAATATTTTAACGTTTGGTTGGCGGCCATCAATAGTTTTCTTTATTAATAGAATCATAATATTCCCTTGATATTTTCTTCAGAAACGTGTAGGGTAGACCAACAGATAGTGGTTGTGAATTATATGGCTTATGAGCCGTACATCGTACCTCCTCGTTCACCCTTCTTGCCACCCAGCGGCCAAACAATCGACTTTCTGCGTGAAACACTTTACAAATGCGCCGGACAGTGTCAGTCGTTTACACAAGACGTAAAAGTCGTGTTCAAACGAATACAAAACGTGTCAAGTATGCCAGACGTGCTCTCCGCTTCTCAAAACTCAAATGAAATTTACGTTCCCGTGTCCCGCCCTTTAACCGTTCCCGGTTTATTGACGTACGTCAAGACTTCAACTATACCCGTATTTGTGCTTTTGAAACGACTCGACTCCAAAAAATTCTCGTTGAAGCGAGAGGAAAAGAACGTCGTCTCAAGTGTTTTCGATGCGTTGAATCCTTTTGGGCTTTACATGCTGATCAATATATTTGTTGGCGTGTTATATTACTATTGCGTACGTAGTCGGATTTTAACCATTAATATTTCATCTGTTGCGTCGTTCTTTGAATGTTAGGAACAGAAATCGTTACATTCTGGCAGCGACAGGTCTTGCTTGACAATCTTCGGAATTTTCGAGAGCCTTTACTTATCCTTTGTCACCAGTTCAACTATTGGGTGAGTGTGGAGAACTAAATCCACGAATCATTAAATATTGATATTTTAAACAGTATGCGAGGAGCCTTATGAGGAACCATGTACTTGATTGCTTCACATTCTTGCTCAGGTACGGCGACGTAATACCAAGAACAATGCGAAGTCGATTTTTTATTGTTGTTTGGTCGTTAATGAGTCTCATTATAACGGGAATGTGCGTGGGCCATTTGTCTTCATCTCTCACAGTTACCACCATTGTGTCGTTGAAGGATACCTTTCCTCATGCCAAGGTTTTGGCTGTACACTGTCATTTTCCATTTCCAATAACTTCATACGATTTAGGTTATAGCTGTGATTGACTCACCCGAGTACCAATGGGGATCGTCAAAAATTTCCATAACAACAGGTAATTGTTACTCTTTCAAATGCATTCATGCTTATCTGCAATTTGTTTTCATAACAACAAAGTGCCCGCGAATCAAAATTGCACGGTTCAGCGGTATAGCCTGGTAACAGTGCGCAACTTTTCCCCAACCATTCATACCATAATAGTTATTTTTATCTAGACGAAGAAGGCGTCTATTTGAATCATTCCATGTTGATCGACGCGTTAATTCGCAGAGATTCGCAATACGCTCTTGTCGACCCGCACGTCCTGGATAAATTCAGACAGAAACTGAGCCAAGTCGATTTAAGCATCGCAAAGGTTTTCTACCCAGATGATAGCGAACTGGGAGGTTTGAATAAGTTTTTGTGCTCGATATTTCACATAGATTTCATTTACGGGATATTCTTGATTTCAAATAATTAACCCATGTTACCCATGGCTTACTATACTACAGGCCTATTCATCGTGCGAGTGAAGGCTTTGACTGGAGGCGGAATTTTTACACAGATATCGTATCGTACCGTTATTTCATAAAGCGATGTTTTATTTAGAGTTATAAGAGACTACAAAATGAACAATTAATAAAAAGCAAAGAATGACATTTGCATTTACTATTTTTCTGTTGTTTACACATAAGTTCAACCAAACCTTGACATGTATGTTGTAAAGCATTACCAGTGAGGGTTTTGTCTCTTTTTCTTCCTTTTGGTCCTTTAAGGGTATCAGCAAAAGCAGACAAATCTTCCAATATTTGAAGCTTTGGATCATTAGGATATGCAATAACAGCTCTTTTAAAGGATCTTTCAAACTAACATTTTCATAAGGACTCTTTACATTATCAATTTTCAAACATTCAACAAATTTTGAAATATAACTAACAGTGCCATCAACATTAACGCTTTTCAATTTTGGATGATATTTTAGTGCCGCAACAGCCTTAGGTCATTTTTGGATTTCGGTATCAATATGCTGAATAAACAAATTATATACCAAAAGTTAAATAAATGTCAACAAGTTTGGTTTTGTCACTTTTGGGCTAAATCTGGCCCTCTACTGCTCTTAAAGGATCTTTCAATCTAACATCTTCGTCGCTTAATTTTGCACATTTAAGCTTTTCCAAATATGGTACCTCCGTGATAAGTTAATGACGATTTAACATAAACTTTATCTATCAATAAAATGCGTCAGATTAATTGACAAAATTAAGGTTTCCACCCTACGTAACAAAACTTTATTACCTTCCCTTTTTGATATAATCAAAAGCAAAACCCTAAAACTTTTTGGACATGTGAAAAGATCATCTGTTGGTTTGTCCAAATTATGTTTTGAGAGCAAAAGAGGCTGTGGAAAGCCAAGACAAAGGTGGAGTGGCAATATTCCCTCTTGGTCAAACATCGATGACTAGAGCTCAATAATCAGTTTGCTCTAGATAGAAAGAAATTGAAAGAAATCAGTTATGCGGGTTCGCAATCTGCTAGCAGCGGAAATAACGACACATGATGATCAATAAAATATCTATAGTTTTTTTAATTTTGAAAATATGTTATTAATGAAAGCAGTGTCGCTAGAATTAATTATTTTTAACATACCGTAAATGACCGATCTAACGCCCACTCCCGAACTGACGCTCCTCCCGAATAAACGCCTAGAGTTAAAGTTGATTTTTTTAACTAAAGTCCACTCCCGATTAAACGTCCATTCCCAAATAAACGCCCAGGTCCATAGAGAAAAATTAAAATAAACGCCCATGGACTTTCATTTGATTCACAGTAGATTAAAACCATTGATCGTATTCAAGGGAGCAAAACGTGAAGTAGTCCTATTGAATCAAGAGTTTAAAGGTCGGTGTTTTGTTGCTTCTTCAGCGAATGGCTGGATGAACGAAGCGCTAACTCTCCATTATGTAAAGAATGTTCTCAGATTGCTTGCTTTCGGAAAACGGCTATGAGTATGGGACTCTTTCCAATGTCATATAATGGAAAGTGTCAAAGAAGCCTTACAATCTGCGAAAGTGCACATGGCTGTCATTTACGGTAGACGTGCTATGTTGTTATAGTAATTCTCCAGTTAACCTCCCGTACATTGTGCGTATAGTTGAATAATACTGTACTAATAATAGTTTCATTTGATCTTTTTTAAAATATTAAGTGAATATAGATATTGTAATGCTTCATCAATATGCGACATATTGATGTCTTTACGCCGTCATGAAAAGCTTCATACCTTTAGTCTGAAAATACAGTTGAATCCCGCTATCTCGAATATCCCGCTATCTCGAACAAAAGTCTCGGTAGTCCCTTCAGCATTTACAGTCCCGCTAACTAAAATTTGTCCCGCTATCTCGAAATTCTCGTTATCTCAAACTAATTTTTGGTCCCTATCAATGAATTACAATTGTTATCTCGAACTTTTCAGAAAGTTTCGCTCATAGAAAACAGACATCCTGAATATTTTTGTCGTGTGTTTTTTCGTCCGTTTCAGTTTTCGAATGTTTTTCGAAGACAGTGTTCTTTTAAATCGATCGTTCCGGCAGTTTAGTTTAGAAAAGATAGAAAAATGTAAACAAGTACCAATAACAAGTTACTTTGTAAAAGAAAAAGAAATCTTCATTGACATACTCTTATATATTATTTGTGCTTATTCTGCTTTAGATATTTTTTCCAAAATTTAAGTTAAAACCCCGCTATCTCGAATTTTTTCTAGTGTAATCCCGTTATCTCGAAGTCGCGCTATCTCGAACTATTTGTCCGGTCCCTTGAGAGTTCGAGATAGCAAGATTCAACTGTACTCTCAACAAAAATCTTAAAATTCCTGAAGAAAGTAAAAAATACTGAATACAAGTATTATCATTTTGATTATGTGTAACATTATTTAGAGAAAATATCATTTTATTTTGATATGTTGTAATAACATCTTGACTACCTTTTCGTACAAATTTTGGCGTGAGAAAATCAGACCAAAATCGCCAAATTAAATCCGCGCCAAATTTAAAATATTTCTTCTATCGCCAAATTAAAACCATGAGAAATTCAACTTTTTGTCTACGTACACTTTTCTAGACAATCTTACAAAAGAAATATGCAAAATATAAATAAAGAATGTAAATAATGATTATAAAATTAAACTAACCAATAGTTATAACACTCCGTTGTTCTTCTTCTTTCTTATCTTTGTTTGTTTTTCTATTAGCACCCGCTGGAAAACATTTTCTTATATCTTGGTGATCTTTACAATCAACGTTTGTAGTGTTACTGCTCGGCCAAATTAAATCCACGCCAAATTAACCCTTTCTTGGTCACATTTAAATAACACCTTTTGTAAAATTATTTTTTTGTTATTTCGTAATCATTTGAGACTCTGGAACAACAATAAAAAAAATAATTTGTATTTTTGCTGATTATCAGCAATTTACAATTTGTTGCAAATATGCAATATTGTCTTGCTAGGGTATAGATATTGATAAAAAATGTAGACAAAATAAAATTGTTTTTGCAATGAAAATTTCAATGAAAAGCGTTAAAATTACAAGAAACTATTAAAATCAATTATGATAAGCTTTGAAGCAATTTCTGTCCTTGTTCAAGCAAAGTCGAATATTGCATTTTGAACACTTAATTGTACATGTCTTGGCACATTTCCGGCAACGTGAGCGTCCACCATCAAGTTCTGGCCAGTGAGAAACCTTGTCATAACGAATGTCTCCTACTGGTGACGACACAACTGCTTTCCTACCAACTGCTGGAGTAGGCAAAATACTTCTTCTTGGTCGGCCTGGTCGTCTTTCAGAATCTTTTCCTTGCATTCTGAGGGAAGTTGAAATCACTGATATAAATTTACGTAGAGACATACGAGACTTCACTGGCTTGTTCCTTTGATCACAATGCCTCCGGTACAACAACCAGGAGTTGACTTTCGCAATGTCGACACAATGGAAAATGAGTTTGAGGTACCATCGCTTTCTTGTTACAATATTTGTACGATATAACTCAATCAGCATATCTGTCAGGTCGACCATTGCTGCGTTATATTGCTTTATCATATCAGGACAGTCAATTTTGACTTTCTTTTTCTTTGTCTGATCGAATCTTTCTATGGTTTCCATGCATTTAACACCAGAGAAGGTTGAGCCAATTGTAACACATTTGTTATCAAACCATTTAACCAAATGCGTTCCAGTATTCTGATCGGTTCTGTAATCAAATGAGCCACGACCTTGTTTCTTTAAATCTTTATCTAACATTAATGGACAGCCACCTAATCTATTAGAACGGAATGTTCCAGTAACAAGAATGCCCATGCTTCGCAATTGAGAAAAAAGTGACAGAGTTGTAAACCAATTGTCAATAAAAATCTGAAAGTTCTTTTTCTTTGGAACTTCCTCAACCAATCGAAGAACAGCATCTTCAGCGCCACATTTTTCTCGACCAGCACTTTTTGGTCCAGCATCATAGATAAAGAAGTCATAAATCATTCCAGACTTGCCTGCCCTGACAAAGTTTTTAAATCCCCATTTATGAATTTTCTTTGGCATATACTGCCTAATTCCGCTTCTCTTTGTATTTGCTGGAATCATTTGTTCGTCAATGGATTGATAACATTCTTGTTCTATTTTGAGACAATTGTTGCGAACAGCATCGACTACAGACTCTACTTTGAAAAGCTTTGTTGAATTTTCTCCCTTTTTCATATTGTCGTTAGTATGAAGATAACGTCTCAATGTTTTATATCGTTTGATACTCATTGTATTGGCCACACAGTCAACCCTAAATTCAGTAGACCAATACAAAGGATAGCTTGGAAGGGATACAATTGACATTGCCATTTGAATACCAATGAACTGCTCGATCTCTGGGGCATTAGTGTTTACACTCCTTCAGGAAGTCTGCACAGAATATTGGTTTGCTCAGCAAGATTTTCTATTATCCCATCGTCCCAAAATATCTTGAAATAATCCATTGGTGACTGCTCTTCTGCAGGTGGTAGTGAAAATTCATCACCAAGGAAAGTTGTGTTAGGAATTGGTGGATTGTTCTTTCTCCAACGATATATGACTTCTTGTTGTTTTTTCTTTTTCTTTGGTGGCACATCTTGCTCCTCCTCATTTTCTGTGTCACTATCTGAAATTTCCTCAGTCAAACTCTCTTCAGAAATTACTGCTTTGTTAGGAAGTTGTGTCACTTCATCAACAAAATCAACATCGTTTTCATCGTCGTCGGATAAATCTGATAATTCAGAATCGGAACCCGGAGTTATTACAAAATTCACAGCTTCTTCTAGTGTAAAATTTCGAATTCTTCTTCTTGCTTGAGTTTCTAAAGTCATTATAAACCAAAAGTTGAGTAAATTTCATAAATAAACAGTGCTTACTAGAGCTTACACTTTTAATATCCATAAACCTATTTGGACGAAGTTGCATATTTGCAACAAATTACTTTCAGCATGTATACCTCAAAATGAAAACACTCTCTCATGAAAACATTCTATTTACTTGAAAATACAAAGCTTCCCCTATCATTCAGAAAAATTTCAAATCGAATTGAAAAAAAACATGCCTCAAAAGCTTTGCATAAAAAGGAGTAGTAAAACTCACCAATAGTACCATGTTTTTGCATGGCCGCCATTTTCAATTAAATGCATGGTTTGAATGAGGCCGTGTTCAAGCTTGATAAGAAAGGTTTAAAAAACATGTCTAGAAACCACATATGAATAATTGTTAGTGTCATTTGAAAATATTACTTGTAGAACTATTTGTTGCAAATTTGCAACAAGAACCAAGAAAGGGTTAAAAACCTTTTGTCCATCGCCAAATTAAATCCACGCCAAAAAATCATTTTGGTCCATCGCCAAAGTAAATCCACGCCAAAATTTGTACGAATAAGGTAGTAAGATTTTCCGACTCATCTTAGAACTATTAAACTAGTTTTAGCAGATTTTCTCTTTGGTGAAGGTGTTGTTGGAATTAAACTTTTTCACAAATCATTGAAAACAGGTGGATACTTAGACCGATCACAAACCTGTACAGTTCGAAATCTTTAGGAAAATGTTTAAAGCAAACAACGGTATTTGGGGTAATAGGAATGTCATCTCTTGGAATAGATCCAGTATTTACGTTCTTCAACATCTTTTGGTAATCGTTATTTTATCCCGAGCATTGCAATTGGATTTACAACCAGTTACACAACACTTTCGCACCTTATTCGATCATCTGGTTTACCACTATTTTCCGTTTTCCGAAAAATTTACAATTCAATATTATTTGGATTCATGTTAAAATTTTACGAAAGCTCCGCCTCCAGTCAAAGCCTCCACTCGCACGATGAATAAGTCAGTAGTATAGTAAGCCTTGACCGCTTTTTAAGCTAAGGGTAAGATAAGTCAAAAGACAACCGAAAAGTGCGCTAATATGACATACATTTCATAGCTATTCTGGGCGGCAACAATACTCATCTGTACCGCTGCATGAAGAGATTGGGACAGCGAGACAAACATGAGATGGAAATTGCTGATTTTAAAAAGGTGGAGCGAAGATGCTTTTTCTTTGTTAATATTTGCATGAAACTCCGTAGCCGATCATTCTTCAATTAAGAGTCGAAATCATTAATCATTTTAGAACATTACACGGGATTACGAGGCTCCGGATGTAGACCTTCCGCTGATAAAGCCACAAGTTACGAGAATACTCAGCTCTGAAACTCCTTTGTTCCGTAAAGTACTCATCTATGTTTTCGCTACCTGGGCATTTCTTTGCATATGCGGCGTGATTTATGAGATCTATAGACGGAGACAACTCAGAAATAAACGAAACGGAATCCACACAACTAGGGGTATTGAAATTCTTCAACAGTATTATATTAGGTATTATAAAATGAATATTTAGAAATATTAGTAGATGTTTTTAGAGGTTTGCAAACATTTTATTTATGTTAGACACAGTGATTGCCCGCTTTTCTAAGTTGCGGGAATTCTGCGATGATTACGTCATCGAGCTGAGCGCATTGGAAAAGCGTTTGACTGAGAACACCGACGCCATTTTGTTTCGCCACGGAGAAGAGATAATGAAATTGACAAAATCTTACTCGAAGTTGTACGGAGTGAATTTCAAGTACGTGGCTATTAAAGAGTTGGGCGTGCCTTTGGAAAAGATCGCCGAGTACAGAGAGGAATTGTGGAGCAGACCGGTCGTTCCTTGGCATAGAAGAATGCGAGATTACGTGTCCAGGAAGATTGCCTGGGTTAAAATTGTCTTAAAGATTGATTAATTTTTTAAAACACATATGCACATATATATATATATATATATATATATATATATATATATATATATATATATATATATATATATATATGGGTACAGCATGCTTATTGATTTTTTAACCTTTTGTAAATGAAACACCATTACTAATTTACTTTATATCAAGAAGGTTTCGGCATTCCGTTTTAAGATGTATTCAATTTTTATTGCTTTCGACCAATGATATGTAAACGAATTTCGTACCACTAAAAAATTAATTTTAATTCGAATGTGGTACGAATGGATTTTGTACTTTTTAAACCTTTGTTTGTAACATATCTATCACAAATTGAAATTCTTTCGAGCCTGAGAGATTGTTATTCTTTTGATTGTTGGGTTGTCGATAAATAACTGCTAGGGCGATATTTTCAGATTTTGAGTACAAACATAACACTTCAACAACACCGCTAGAAAAATAAAGTATAGGTTTAAATGATGTTGAGTAATCGTTTCTTAGATAGAAGGCAACGCCACCGCTGTCCCTGCCGCGGGTTGAAACTTTCTTTTGCACTCTATCAGATCTAATAATTGTGTAGCCATCAATGTTAAGTTCAGCGTAGTTATGTTCTCGTAACCATGTTTCGGTTACGTTAGACCAATAAACAACATATTTTGTTCATGAAGAATACCATGCACAAATGGTACTGTTGATACTACTGTCTTTGGTTTGAGACCTTGGACATTAAAAAACGAGAAAAAACTTGGTACATCCCTGGAACAGGGTGGGGATGGTGGTAGTTCATTAGATAGGGGTTGAAGTGTAGGTGAGTTCTGTAAGTTTGAGGAGTTATTAGGGGGAGTTGGTGGTATGGAGGATGCATTTGAGATGCTTGATATGTTTGAGGTTGCAATTGAAGTGCTTGGTATGGTGGAACTACAATTTGGGGTGGCTGATAAAGTTGTGGAAACATTTGAGGTGCTTGATACATATGAGGAACTGCTTGTGGATATTGTCGTGACGGATTGTTTGGTGTCAAGTGCTCTTGTTGTTGTTGTTGTTGTTGGGTTGGAAGCTGCTGTTGATTACATCCAGATGGTAGTTTGCTTCCATGAAGGAGAGGTTTTTTACAATATTTTAAAAATTGATTAATTTAAGCCCTGTAACAACTATCAAGACAACAGGAGACCATCGTTAGACCGCGTTGCAGCATATTATATTTGCTTCAAATATAGGTCCACTTTTGGAGTTCTGAGTTATCACGTAATAAAATTGGGCGCATATTTTGGTAATCGGTCATTTAAGTCAAATGTCAAGTCAAATGAAAGGTTGATCTTATTAACTAAAATTTATTTTAAAAGGTGGGCTTTAATCGTGCTTATGAATTTTTGGAAGCCAAAGTTTTCTCTCAAAACACAAACATGAATGTTTTTGTAGTAGTTTATTATTTTATTCTGCATGGCTCTATTAGGAATGATGCAAGTGCAATAAATAAAAGAAAAGGTGAAAAAAGAATTACAATTGATCCACAGTTAAGTATATGTACTTCATTGTGTTTTTTTTATAAAGTAGAACTAAATTATTTCTCATTTGTTCACTGAGATAAATTAACAAAAACATATTTACATCTATTCTCATTCAAAATACGATCGTAATAAACAAACATTTTAATAATTATATAAATAATCATTCAAATATTCTCAACTTCGAAAACTATAAATATTTAAAGGTGCAAAACATGTAAATAAATATAATAAAAAGGCTTCTGTGAAACATAAAGATATTTACAAGAACAATGGAAGTGCGTGACTTGATGTAAACTTCTCGTATTCCTAATTAGCTTAGCTAGTGTGTAGGGAAATGAATCCGCTATCTTTATATTCGCTGAGGGACGTTTTTATTTCACCAGTTCTTTCGGAATGTGATAGTCATAAGCGAGAAAATCTTCTTTGTAGATGTTATACAACTTTTGTATGGTGTCAGCAGAAAAGGGAGAAAAATATTTGAGCATGAGTTGGTATGAGGAGATGGAATAACCATCAGCGCTATCAGCGGGAAAAAGAGTGTGATTTAACCCCACTTTATCTAAAACGGCTCTGGAATCTTCTACAACAGTTTCCATTTTCCCTATAAAATCAAACTTCAGTAGACATGGGAAACATAGCGAAAAAGTTGGTTTCCAATGTTCGTCGAACCGACGTATTTTGATAATCCATTGTATGAATTCGGTAAACGTCACTCCTTTCCCTCTTTGGTATTCGCTTTTGGTCAATCCTTTGCGAGAGAAACGAAGTATTTGAGAACCGTAAACTGTTTCAAAGTATTTGGCATCTTCGGTAAACTTGTTACGGTAAGCCGAAACTAACCTTTCGAACGGGTGTCTGACTAACAGAAATTTGAAATAGCTTTTTAAAGCATAACTTTCGTTTTTCTTTCCTAGATCCGATACTCTCTTTAACGGTAACTTGTGGATGTCGTCTCTGTGTCCTTCATAGTTTTTTATAGTTCCTTTTAAATAAAGGAAAATCTTTTTCCAGTTCGTGCTAGCAACCTTCGGAATTTGACAATACAGAAGTCTGTTTTCTGGCCGCACATAAAGGTAATGTTTTGTAAACGATGAAGGAGTACGATTTCTAACCAAGCAGAAATCCTTCATCCGTTTCAATCGTCTCCTTTGTTCCTCCTTTACATTATAAGGTTTGGCAGTTAACGCCTAAATAAAATTAAAAACAAAATAGCACCAAGAAGAAGATAACAATATAACAGCTGCACAATACAAACATATCAGCTTTGTTAATATTCTCTCGTGAGTGGTGCGAATTGCATGACATTCTACTGTAATCAGCAGTTTATTTAAGAAATGTGTTTTGACTTACTTGGACTGTATCATTTATTTCCAAATATTTCAAAGGCTTGTATACTCTTTCAAAAAACAAATATCCTACAGTTGTTAGCGTAAACAGAACGGTGACAACGAGATGTAGAAAATTCGCTCTCATGCTTCGAAGAAGGAGAATGTTTAAAAAGTTTCAAAAACATCACATTTAAACGTTGTTTTCTAATTGTTTAAATACATTTTCACAAAATAGTTTCTCATTCGTTTGAGAACATTAATAAATAATTAAATTTTGATTCGAACTGAAAAATTGATTTTTAAAAAGGTTTTCGTATATTCGCGATTGCGGTAAAAAAAGTGAGTTTGCCTCAATTTGTATGCAAATAAAATAACCTGTTGTTTCTAAGCTTTAGCTAAATGGTCTTTAGTTTCTGGGTAATAGGATCTGAAGGATTGGAAAAATTAATTAAATATTTATTACTACTGTGTTTAACATTTTGCTTAGAATTAGAGAGAGAAGGTATAAGAAGACAGATATAGCAACCTATTAATCTGGAATTCATTATTTAAACATAAATGGAACGTTTCACAGTTTTGTATTCAATAAAAATCTCTCAATTTTAAAAATTAATTCGGTGTATTATATTCCATGGGAAAATAGAGAGTGATAAACTTAAACATGAACCCATAAAACAATTGTGTGAAGATGTTTGACCCTTATTACGCCGGCGGTTAAAGTTAAATTGCTACTATATTTAGTACCGCTTTGGAAAAGTGAGAAAAGCAAGATTTTTAATAAGAAATAAACCCGATCCCATATGCGGAGGTTGTTAGGAAGCTACAGGTGAAAAAGGGAATAGTGCCGTCGAGAACTACCAAAGGAGAAATTACAGAATTATTATGGTAGATTATTCTTGAGGGGGAGAGATAAACAACCGGCTGCTTCGCCTCATTGGCTTAGGGAAAACATTTTTGTTAGCAACTTTCGGCTCACGTGTGATTTGGTGTGGTGTTTTTCTTGTTGACTGTCAAAAAGCTATATTATGGACAACCATTAAGAAAGTCTGATAAAAGGATTTTTTCAGCTCAGGGTACTTCAAGTAGGAGAAATGGAGTTCCATGTCAAACTGTCTAATAACTTGCCAGTAACGCTTCTTGTTGTAAAAATCTCAACATGCGACATCTAAACCTCCTCCTCTCAATTAGGAAAAGACTTCCTACAGCGATTCTTTCTTATCAAGACAATGCAATTACGTTTGCAAGGGAGAATCAAATTTGGTTTTCCAATATAGAACTCCTCCAAGCTTATTCGTCTTTGGTAAGAGACTGTTACCACCTTTTCAACTTCATTTTTCAAAAAAGCAAAAGACGAGATCCCTTATACCTACTTACAATAAATTTTCCTGCGCGAAGCAGAAGTTCAATCAGGAAGACGTAACTACTCTGTGGAAGCATGCCTTAGACTTCAGTTGAAACATCAACTACATATATCGGTATGGACGAAGAACGAACACAAGAGGTCATCGGCGAAGGAAATCAATCAAAATGTTGACGATGATTCAGCAAGCGAGACAGACAACAATCAAACATTCATGATTTAGAAGACAGTTCACCCATGCAGACACCTCCAATCAGAGCCATTACATAGGACACCACGCATTCTCGAACGCTTTAGGACACAGTGGCCGAAATCATAAGCACATTAAGTGAAGCTACAACGTATGTTATTAAGTCTGGCATGGTAGTTGAAGATGCAGAGAAAAGATTTTCTACACGAAGATGACTCCTCGACCGTATATGATGTCTGGGCGGCGTTCTGTATTTGAGTGATTATCTCAACAATTATTTTACTTATATACACTAATTTTTCTTCATAAGCAAGGCTGTGAAATGACCTTAAGGATAGCTACCGTAAAAATATGCTTATAGCTATGCTTATGATGTGGAAACCAGGGGTTGAAACTACGCTTATATGCTTATGCCGGTAATTTTTTTGTGGCTCTTTACTCGCAAGTGGCCTTTTAGGCCTTGTTTTGAGCAATCTTCAATAAAAAAAATTTCCATCTGGTCTGTTTATAACAATACAATGTGTACTAGACGCCTTTTCTTTATTACAAGTGTCAATCACTTGCATATTTAACTAATTCCATGTAGTTTTACAAAATTCACACAAAAACATTAATTACACACGTGTACAATATACATACGTTTTCATCGTCGCGTGTCAACGTCCCTTTGGCTAGAAAGCAAACAAGAAGCAATCAAAATTCAACATTTTATTCAATTACTATCCGGGTGTGTTTGGGGTAAAACCTTCACAATCCTGTAAAATAGCAAACAGTAAACTAAACAACAGAAATGTGTTTTCCAACTTCAACATCACTTTAAGAGCCATTGCATATAAGGGCATTTCCAGATGGAGTGAATTGGTATCATGAAGGCCTTTAATTTTCTCCAAAATCACTGTATTCAGGAAATTTAAACTGTTCTGGCATTTTGGTGGCTGGTTGAACTGTCGTGGTTCTTGACAATATATGTGAAAGTAAAGGACATCCAAGACCGCAATGATCCCACCTGAGGATGCATTCCTTAGGTGCAATGGCTCTTAAAATACAGAACAAAAGAAGTTGCCACAAATGTATCACATTACCTTGTATTTCAATGCAGAATGAAGTTTTCTCCTATTCAAGAGGGCTCGCTTTTCCATCCGGCTTCGATCAAAACTGCTTGCGCCGTACAACGTCACGCAGCGACTTTCGAATGCTTTCACCATTTTGCGAACTACCTCGTCGAAGAACAACGACGACAATTGTGAGTGAAAAATCGATTTAAATTCGAAGGAAACCTGAACGACATTTGAGCAGGACGTTGGTAGCGTGCGCACGACAGTATATATTTGGGAATTTACACGTACATCTTCAGATTGATTACTAGACCATTGTCAAACGGACCTATCGTTATGAAATATTCTTTCTACAATATCAATGTCCATGATTGATTTCATTTAGGCCATTTTTGCGGTTATAAATTTCGTAGCATTTGGAAAAAAATATTTCTGTTATTTTTGTTATTACATATGTATTCATTCGTTTCTAATTCATTCGATTTAAATAACTACATGGTACACAAGATCAAAAGAAGAAGTTAAATTAAGACTTAAATATAACAAAACTAACTGGGTTCGCGGAAAGTTTATTCTCTACACCGAGAAATCATGATGCTAACACTGTGTAAAAACAAAAAAACATGCCGTTCTCATTATCGAAGTGATAAACTCACGTAAAAATTCAACGTGCAAGAGTCAGGCATTCCTTGGGGACCGTTGGATATCTTCCAGTGACACGACAAATGGTTGAACAAACTGCCATCCATGCATTCAGACTAAGTAGTATATTAATGTTAACGTAGGGAACACAATCAGATATAATAAAAATGACTACATGCACTCACTAAACGTATCATGAAAATCTACTATCTAATTAACGAAAATATCTAATATCTAAACAACAACATTTCGAATTTTCCAAAAATGTACGATCAGAACTAACGCGATAATATTCTGTGACCCCTTTTGTTGGGCAGATCATGAATATGTAAACAATAAGTGGATAGACGAAACAGGAATACCATATATCTACCTTAACTAGATTTGGCCTCGCCAGTGTTAGAACAGAGGTGTATTTTTCTATCACGGGAGGAAACCCGACTTCCAGATCAGCTCTTGCGTGCATCTCACTTTTCTCGAACACTGTTGATGAACGGCACCAAGGAACGAAGTATTTGTAGTCGTCTACATTAGCAACAACATCATAAAGTTGCTCCATTGTGAATCTGAATAAAGCCCTTTAAGACATTATGAAATTATCTACGGGGGCATCCATAAAGTGCGCAGGTAGGGGGGGGGGGTTAACCAAAAATGTACACATGCATAAAGGGGGAGGGGGTGTCAAAGACAGCAAGTATGTACGCAGTTTGACTATTTTTCTCTATGATTTTTTTCTTTTTAATCACTTTTAAGGTTGAAATATTTCTTGACAGTGTCTAATATCATTATATAAACTTAATATTTAGACCTCTGTTTTTCAACATTTTTTAAATAGACAACTTATACATTAGTATCTATTAAAGAACTAAACATGAAATAAAATTACAGAAAATATTCATGTACCCTAACACTTTATTCTCTGAATATTCTTTTGTTCTTGAACTGTCAGCAAAGCCAAATAATTTTCTGATGTGCAATGAAGTTGGAACACCAGTTTTCATTTGGTAAGAAAAACAAGTTTGGATGATGCGATATTGCCTAAGAATATAAAATAAAAGCATTATATTGGAAGGAATTCAACCACTACATATTGATATATTATATTGATAGCTGGCTTGCTTTTTATTTGAGTAAAATTAGTCCTAATTTCCATATCAATTTTCTCAACTTATAATATTTATAGTTATCCAGCTATTTCAGTATTATTTGCATTGTTAACTTGGGATTTATAGATAATGCTTGCACAATTTATAATACATAATGTTCATTATTATGGAATGGAGAGCTATTGTAATATATGGAGGAGTACTGAAATACAATTGTTATTATTATAATATATAAAAGAATAATAATGATAAATATAAATAATGAATGAAATTAATAATAGTAGTAAATAATAATAATAAATATTAATCAGGTAAAAAAAAGTTTCTTTATACATTCTAATATCCTACTATAAAATGGAGGAAAAACCTGAGTATGTTTGTTTGTTTGTTTGTTGTCCGCCAATCACGCCCAAACGACTGGACTGAACCAAATTTTCAGGGTATGATTGTGATGCCCCTGGGATGGTTTTTAGCCAAAGATTTTTTTTTTTTGACAAGTTTTTATTTAAATAAATTAATTAGATGTGATGTCACTTATCGATTGCGTAGGTTTAAAATTTATAATAATAATTAAATATTTTATGGCTAACTTTGTGTCCCAAACAAATTCTTTCTCAATTTAAATGTATAATTAATTTATCTACATTATATGTACATGACTACCCATATATAGACTTTTTTAGGAGGAGATTGGCATAGATTGGTAACATACATACATACAGAATTCCTCAATTATCATATTATTGTTAACGTCCGTAGGACGGGACCATTGCTAGTATATTTAAAACTGAAAAAACAAATAATGATTTCATTTTTAATAAACTTAAACAATATGACTTCAATAATAAATTAAAATAATAATAATAAAATTAGTTATAATTTTTTTTGTCAATCGAAAAATATTTGGTTCGTATCAAAATTTTAAATAATGATTTTAGCAACTCAGAGCAATCGTAATTTTCATTGGAAATCTTACAATGCTAATTAAACTTTAAAAATTTGAGATAGAGGCAAGTTAGTCATAATTGAAGTTTCAAAGGCAGGTGAGAAAATAAAGGTAAAGATTTGCAAACATGTGGTTGAAAACTTTTAAAAAAATTATATATATTTAAAACTTCATGACATTTAATTTTATTATTTTTAAAAAGGACAAGCAGAAACAAAAGTGGGGGCTTTCAAATTAGTTAAGTTGCCAAATAGTGGAGTGGAATTAGCTCAAAGTACCCCCTAACTTGGACAAAAATATAATAAAGCTAAAATTTGGCACAAATGTCCAGTATAATGTCAGGATTGGCCAAAAAAAAGCCCCGTCAATTGGACCTTGGGAAAGTCCATTTTTGGGCAAAATTCATAATGGTTAACAGGGTGCCATAGGCCAAAATTTTGGTAACACCAAATTCGTAAGTATTATATATCATTAGAAAGATAATTTTATGCTGAACAATCTTCTTATAGAAACTATGCCCCCTGAAAATCAAAAGAGAAAACAATAGAGAGGTTTATGTGTCCATGTGTAGATAAAAACTAAATAAATCTTCGAAACTATTTCTTTCTCTGTCAGTATCGTCATCACTCATATCAATGTCCTCCAAATCCTAAAGACATAAAACATCAATTTTAATAATAGTGATACCTCAAGGGACATCAAACATAATTGGGATTCGGATTCTCAGCAATACAGTTACAGAGAAAAGATATTAAAAAGATATATCTTACAGATCTGTTGTTACAACTTTCTCCATGACATCCACCACATGCTGGTATACATTTCACACCATGTTTCCTGCATGTACATATATTGGTTCCACATTGATTTTTGGATGATGTTTTACAATTGCACTGGATAACTTTTAATAATTCTGTGGGCGTAATTTCCTTGTCAGTAGTTATAGGCGTAAGATATCCACCAACTGATTTCCATCCCCATTCTTTTGGATCCAGATTAGATGCCTCGTCAAGGCCGAGATTCATTCATCCGACACAAGTTTGAGATTCATTTCTGGTGCGAAACATTTTGCTAATGCAAGATCTTCAAAAGACTTATAATTAAGCTTCAACAAACCATGGGTATGTGACCCGGGTATTATTACCACAGTGTTGGCGAAACCAGAAGCAATCTTATGTTTCAACCGCTTTTTAGATTGAATTTTTTGTGACGAACCAGAAGAAATTGATATTATCCCCATTCTGTGAAAGGTGCCTTTTCCAGTTAGTGTTCAGATATTATGGTCAATATTGTCTGCAACCCATTGCATGAACTTAAGTTGTTCTATTGGATCTCTATTCTTTTGGAACCAGATTAGATGGAATTTCTATGATGTTACTTTTAATGATTTTAGCAGCTGTAGCGATTATATCATTTGGTGCCTGCTCCTTCATTTTCTTAAACTTCTCTAAATAGAAAGACAACCCTAAAGCAAACTAGATTGGGTCTGCCAGGGCGCTCTACAAAAAAGATATGTTCTCCATATAATGCAGTTAGATTCCGCTTCAGCTAGATCATTACATGTAGACAGGCAACCTTTTATTTCTCCTCCCCAGTCATCACCTCTGCGTTCACAAATATCGAGGAGGGATTCATACAATGGTATTGTTCTTACTTGAACAACAGTGGAATACTTCCGTTCAGCATCTTTGCTGGATAGAATGCAATACGACTTCCAATCAAAATAATATAAACTGCTTTCGACTGCTGATTTCGACAACTTCTTTCTAGGTTGTATTTTTGGTTGATCTGGTATTTTTGGTTGATCTCGAATATCAACAAATCGTCTTCTACAGTCATGATGAATCACAACCGTTCCAATCGGAGTTTGTTTTGAAAGTTCTTTGAAATAGCTAAATGAAAATTAAAAATTGAAATATCGAGAATAGAATAGTAATTAACAATTTCATTGAAATTTGATGGGGAAAATATATTAAAGTCAAACTTCAGAAAAATAACGATAAAACAACGTTCTATTTTTACTAAGGATTGTATTTTTAGTTGTTCAATTCAAACAGAAAGATAGATACAGTACATGGAAAGTGTATTAACTGTGTACCTGCCTAGATCATCCAATCCTTTTTCTGTGCAGACTCGTATCAGAGGTTTTAGACCTTTTTTCCTCATTTTTACTGGAGGTTCTTCATCGAATTCTCTTTAACATAATACACATACTTCTTCACTCACCTTGCGTTTTATTCCATTTTATTTTTTGTATTCTAACATAATATTGCATCAAAACATTCCAAAACAATAAAAAAAACATTCAAAAACACTAGAACAAGATTAGCTAAGCAAAAGAAGACACTGCAAAGCATTTCGTGGACAAGCTGTGTTGTCAATGTTGTTACAAGCTAATAACTTATAGAGCAAATAACTTTTAATAGGTTCATATTTATGGCATAGTTTATATAAGAGAATTGATCAGCATAAAATTATCTTTCCAATGATATATAACATACTTATGATTTTGATGATATCAAAATTTTGGCCGATGGCACAAATGTCAGTCATTTAGAATTTTGCCCAAAAATGGACTTTCCCATAGTCTAATTGATGGGGCTTTTTTGCCAATCCTGACATTATACTGGACCTTTGTGCCAAATTTTAACTTTATTATATTGTTGCCAGGGTCATACCACAACTCCACTACTAAAATGCTATTTAAAAAGAACAACTAATAAATATTAATTATAAATTAAAAATCGCAAAATTTTACCTGACAGTGTTTAGCATTTTTGGGATGTATTATTGGAAAATTACGAGGAATCAGCATCTTCTAGGAACTTGCATTCATTGCTAAAAACAAAACAAATGGAATAAATTTTAAAAACAAAGTATGAATATATATATATATATATTTTTTTATTTTTCTCATCGCATTTTGATATATAAGATATTTTTTCTTTGCTTTTCTACAAAAATCAACACTTAGCATTTCAAATAATATATATATATATATACATAATATTTAAAGGTCTTTGTAAGATTTTATTTCAACAGAACCCTCAGAAAGATTTTGACCAGTACAAGAAAGGAGCTATTTTATTTCTAAAAGAATCCTGTCGATTTTTGTGCATGCATGAATTGATCATCCAACAGTGGCAGTGGTCTAACCGTTGCTCTCAGAATAAAAAAATGCCTTGTTCGACTCCCAGTCAGGTAGAATCTTGCCACGTCCCTGGAAATACTGCTGTACTGTACACAATTTGTTTCAGTGATGTGGCTTATTCTAGATTTTTATGTTTCCTGTTTAAGAACTGAGAGGGGGTTTACCTGGAGAAAAAATAGGTGCCGCCAGGAATTATAAGTCAGTGAATTAAACTGATTTTTTTGGTCAACTGCTTGTGCATTTGAAATGAAGAAACAGACTTGGAATATCATGGAATAGAGTAAAACAAACAAGTCAGTCTGGAGATCGCCAAAATACTTGGCTATACACAAGGACAACTGTAGAAACTATCACTACCACTAGATTGATAACTGTAAAGTATGGAACAAGAAGACTGCAAAGGAGTTGATGCAAATGGCTAAAAATGAGGTCAAGTGACAGAGCAGTATCATTGATTGAGTCCAGCCACATCTGGACATCGTTGAGGAGCTGGTGATGATGGTTTTAGGCATGAAATAAGTTATTGGGGTGAATAAAATATCAGTAAACTTAGTTATTAGCATATATAATATATATTTTCTAAAAACAACAGCTTTTCCTTCTGTTATAGCCTATAACCATATGCCACTGTTCCGTTTAGAAATAAAGTTTGTGAAAGTATATAATTCAAGGGTCTATCCAGCCTCATTCCATTGATCAAATCCACATTGAGTCAAAATTTAAAAAATCCTTAAAACTTTTACCATTTCTTCATATATATAAGTATGCCTCGAAGTAATTAGGCTCCAACATGCAAAATTTAGTCATTTGAGAAATTTCGATTTTCTGAAAGTAAACATGGTTCACAAACCTAAGTGTTAATCAATTACTTGATGTTCTAAGGGTGCCCTGGAAATACTCCAAAACATATTTTGACACCTTAATCCAAGAAAAAAGACTAAGACAGCCATAAAATCAGAACCTCTTGGGCTAAAAAGCTGAAATTTGGGGGATTTTCTATTCTCGTCATTTATTGTTTAGTAAAGCTGGATTTAAAATATTGAGAAATAAAATAAATATATATATATATACAGCAAGGTAAACTTGTAGGAAAAATAAATTTCTAGTTGAAGCCTATCCTAAGTAAAATTTATATCTCTAACAGACATATAAACAAAGACTGGATTGTCTAGGGCACGATAGTTATATATAACTGTGTGGTTTGCGAGAACCTTGTTGAACTTTGTCTTGAAGCCATCGATAGTGTTAGCAAGTTTTACATCAACAGGGAGCATGTTCCACCAATCTACAATTCTGTTGCTGAAACTGTATTTTCATATGTAAAGATGTGAATATCGTTTTAACAGCTTTGATTCGTATCTAGGGTTGGCAGGAGGTTAGTATTGATTTTGAATTGAATTTGTTGTTTGTTTCGATCACGTGGACAAGTTTCTAAACGTGTGGCGACCAAACAGGAGCAGCATACTCAAGTAATGGTCTAACGTGAGCTTTGTGAAGTGTAATAAACATATTTTTATCGATGTAATAAAATATATAAACTCTTTGTTTAAATTTTAAACTTTGGATGATTGTAAATTACATCAAAAATTTATAAAAAGCTACCTAGCTCGCTATATAAAGATACTCACTAGCTAAAGGTTCATCCTTTTAGTTTTCGTGAAGGATTTTTTGCAATTATTTTTTCGCAGTGTTTTAAGGCAAAATACGATTCGAAATAAAATACCTTCAACTTTTCTACGGCAATATGAAATGATTCTCGGTCTTTTACCATCATAAGTAAACAAAAATGATAATTTAAAATCCTGATATTTCACCAAACAATCACTGAATATCAACAACAAAGATGGCTGATTCGCATGGCAAAGTCTTGGCTGTAAAAGCTGCCTCTTTAAACATGTTGTTACAAGTGCTATTCCGCGCAGGAACATTTTTAATGAATGCCGTTTTACTTAGATATATCTCACGGGAATTATTAGGAATAGCAAATGTACGGTTATCCTTGTTATATACAACAATTCTTTTTATATCTCGGGAAGCTATCAGAAAAGCATGTTTAAACAAAACTGATGATTTCACCAGTACCAAGCAAAAGCAAATGGTAAATTTAATTTGGATTGGTTTCAGTGTCGGAATTTTTTCCTCGACAGCCTTATGCACCATATGGATATATTTTCTAGAACAACCATCGGAATTATTTTCGAAACAATACGGAATTTCATCGTTGTTGTTTGCAATTTCGGCCTTGATTGAATTGTCTGTGGAACCATTATGGATATTTGGACAGAAAAATTTGTTTGTCACTGCAAAAGTAGTTTTAGAGGGATTTTTAATTTTAATTAGATCCTCTGTGTGCATAGCAATGGTTGTCCTTTTACCACAACTTGGACTTTATTCTTTTTCATTTGCCTATGTTTTGTCCTCCTCTTGTTATTCTGTCTCATATTATTTCTATTTCTGGTGGCTTGTTTCACACAGTAAATCTCGAAACCTGAATTTTTCAAATATCAAAGAGTTTTTTCCCAATCCTAAAATATCGCCAGTATTTGATCCACAGCTAACCAGTTTAGTTACCAGCTTTTACAAGCAATCAATCTTAAAGCAGTTTTTGACCGAAGGGGAAAGATATCTAATGACAATATTCCATCTTTTAACTTGGAGCGAACAAGGTCTTTACGATGTTATAAATAATTTGGGAGCTCTTGCTGCAAGGTTTATTTTCATGCCAATTGAAGAGAGTTATTACGTGTTTTTTTCCGGAATAGTCTCTCGAGGAACGCAACCTGAAGAACAATCAAGTGATGTTATGCAGACATGCAGTGATACATTATCAGTTGTTTTGAAATTTGTGTCCCTGACAAGTTTTACTGTGGTTGTGTTTGGTTACAGCTATTCATTTTTGCTTTTGGATATTTATGGTGGAGATATTTTGAGCAATGGAGAAGGTAGTTTTTTTAATGATTTTTACACCATATATATATTATTATTATTATTGATTTCAAAATAAAGAAATATAGAGAGAAATATATAATAAAATAGTTAGGTAAAAAAATGAACAGTTAAAAACAGACTCTTAATAAAAGAAATAATATATATATAATAAAAAATAATAAAAGAAATTATATACCTGATATAATCATTTTAAAATTGTTTGAATATAAATAGTTTTCTGGGGTTCTTGCAGTTGAGTTAAAACCAAAGTTAATTCTTGATAGGACTTAATCACATAAATGTATTCTTTAATCTTTCTAAAGAGTTTTCCCCTCTTATATCACATGGAATATTGTTCCATACTGTAGCAGCTCTGTAGGAGAATGATCTTTATACTAATTTCAATATTTGATGTGTTAAAAATAATTCATGGGAAGGAATGGGAAGGGAAATTCGGAAATTCTGCTTTCATATTAGAAATAATATATTGGTACTTATATATAGTAATGAATTATATATATACATATCTCACCCAATAAATTTAAATGAATGGATTTTATAACACACCAGCTTAAATTGCACTTTTGTGTTCGTCATCAGTCCCTCTAAAATTGTCAAAAACTAGAGTAATTTGACTTTTATAACATACTGTATTTTCACTGATTGTAAAAATTTTATGAAATTCTTTCAACTTTTTCGAAAATGATACCCCTTAAAACACTTCCAGACACCCATATACCTAGAGAGTATATGTATGCCACATTTCAACCAAACCGGTCCACGTGTCTAGGAGAAATTTCGATTACAAAGAACAGACAAACTTATTACAGTAACGTATATAAATGTATAAACAGAGAGAGAACTTTAATATAAATGTGCATCAAGATTTTTTGTTTTCTTTTTGCAAGTGGAAGCTTGGCCGAATTGAACTTAGCATTGAATTAAAGTAAAACAACATAATTTATGAGGTTTTTCTCACAAATAGACGAATTTATTTTTAAATGAATAAATAATATGTAATAAATAAATGCATTCACAAAATATGTTTTTCTTCAAAAAAATTTTTGAAAGAAATTTAAAAATGTTGTTGTTTTTTTAGGCCCGTTGCTTCTTCGTGTTTATTGCCTTTACGTTGTGTTTTTGGCTGTGAATGGTATAACAGAATGTTTTATGTTCGCTTCGATGAGTAAGCACCAAGTGGATTCATATAACTACAAAATGCTTGGATTTTCAATGTTGTTCTTACTTGCGTCTCTAGCTTTCACAAAATTCTTTGGTGCTGTTGGTTTCATTTTGGCCAATTGTCTCAACATGTTGCTCAGAATTATTCAAAGGTATGAGTATGTAAGTGCATGCAATATGAACGAAACAGAGTTCTTGTGAAAAAGAATAATCCCAATTAAAAGTTAAATTTTTCTTGCAGCTCCTTGTACATTCTCAACTATTTCCATCACACGATTCATCGACCGCTGTGGTCAATTGGACCTTCTTCTGCTGTTTTTCTTGCGTTGTTCATGTCATTCGTGGTAACAGGACTGTCGGAGAAATATTTCTGTTGCGATATGGGTCTGCTTTTTGTATTTGCGCACGTGTTGGTTGGTGTCGTCTGTCTTTTAATGGTTTTGTTATGTATTTATTTTACTGAGCATAACCTAGTAAATTTTATGCTTAAAATTATTCGAAAAAGAAAATATGTTTAGAACGAGACATTAAAATTCATGTACAAAGGTCCAGAATAGGTGTTCCCATGCACACAATAATATTTCGTTCGGAAAATTTCAAAACCTCCGTTTACCTTATGAGTATAAAGAAGCGCGAGAGTAAAACAGTGCCATAGTGCATAATTGTTAGCACAAAATTTTGTATGAGTGATGTTATTCACACTAAGATTCGTAGTCTGATTGTAATTTTTTCGTAATTCATAATACAACCTAAAACCTTTTTATTTTTGGCATTATCAAAGCCCCAAACTGGACCTAAATTCGCACTCTTTTACTCCCGCACTATTGTATACCTTTAAATTTTTAATTTTTGGAACAAATTTTGACAGACATTTTTTTAAAGAAGCATTCCGTGTTTTCTTTGATTGTTCACTAAAATTCCCATACCCTTGGATTGCTACTGAAATCGAATGTTTTCGTGGTTTCCAATGAGATGACTTCGCACTACTGTCTTATTTCATCCATCCCGGATTATTTTTACCGTTTTTCAAACAACCCCCTTACCTCCAGTTGTTTATTTGATTCAGGGACTTACTATTTTAACGAACCCCACCCCTTTCTATTCCGGGCAAGAGTGAGAGTATATACGGTCGACTCTCTCTAATTCGAATCTCTATTATTCGAACTTTCTATAATTCGAACGAATTCTAAGTCACCGTCAATTTTCCTTAAGAAACTCTTATAATTTACTTTCTATTATTCGAATCTCTGTAATTCGAAAACCTCTATAATTCGAAAACTTTTTCAGGTCCCCTCGGCAAAATCCTCTCTGTAATTCGAATTTTCGGAGTGTAAACTAACCGTTAACACTTTCGAATGTTTTTTTTCAAAATTCATTTCTGTTCGAATGTTTTGACTTTTCTTAAATACACGTCTTTTGTATGAAGTTTGATCAAATTTCTTGTGACTTTATATGGTTTGATAAACTGCGTCTTATTTCTCGTTTAAAATGGCTGAACGACTCCATATAGTTCGAAAGCTTGAGACAAAGTATAAAGCTTTATTGGAGTTAGAGAAAGGGACGTCCAATAAAGAAGTGACACAATCGTTTGGTATCCCGCCTATACGCTTTCGACCTGAAAAAAAGTAGCTATCAGAGAAATCTCGATCATTCTTTTTTATTTTTCACCTTTATGATTTTTCTCAATTTTTCAAAAATTCCGATTTCTCTCTCTAATTCGAATTTTCACCCTGAAACTTAAACCTGAAAATTCGAATAAGAGAGACTTTCTACTATTCGAATCTCTCTATAATTCGAACAAAATATTTTCCCCATGGGATTCGAATTAGAGAGAGTCAACTGTATTTGTAAGAGAGCGGAGGATACCTTAGTCTGCGTGCGTTTCTGCTAGTTCACTCTTTGCCGACCTCCTCACTGCATTTGGGCAATCGTTCTTTTAAAATGTTCCTAATACAGCAACGATTCTTTTTTTAGACATACATTTAAAACAGGCAGACCTATTAAAAACGTCCCCATGCTTTCTTCTATTTCTTAAACTTGAAAGAACCGAAGTTGAGAAGCGTCAGTTGCATATATGAATTGGCGTCATTGTTCAATATACCTCCCAATTATTGTTCTTTTTTTTGAGAGGAAGAATGTGTACAATAATAGCCGAAACATTGTAAAATGAAATCCGTAGAATAAATAGCATCTTTGAATCCCACTCGTCAGGTCTCTAACAGACGTCCCCCGCGAATTAATTTTGGGAAAAATATCCAGCCATGACATTTGTTATGTATTGTTTTTTTTCACGGTTGAGACTTTTACAAATAAGATGATTCGAATGTGAAGTCGTTGCATTGTAGTTTTGCAAAGAAAGATAAGTTAAATAATGTATGAAACAACGTGTAAGTGAGAGTACTTACTAGGGAGAAATTTTGTTTTTGTTTCTTTAGCATTATATATTCTAAATGAACATTAAAACGATTATTTGTTATCATTATAAACTGAACTGTTAAATAACAACTGAACAAAATGAAAAATACATGTTGACCAGCGCGATAGCGCGTTCCCGTGTTTAAACGTGCGAGCGCAGCACCGATGAAAAAATATTAAACGGGTTCTGCGCTCCTTAATCTTTGTTATCATGATATTTCATCATTTTTGATATGTAAGAAAATATGTAAAAGAAACAAACATGGTCTAAGTTTATCTTTTGTTCATTTATTTATAGACCTTAAAACTTGTTTATAGACCTTAAAACTTGTTTATAGACCTTAAAACTATTATTATATTTTAACTTTTGTTAATAAGATGTTAAGATTATTTGTTACCTTAAGTGGATTAATTTTCGCGGATTTAGGCATTTTCCGCGAAATTAAATCCGCGCGAATACTCCGAAAATTCGCTGTTCGCGAAATTAAATCCGCGCGAAAACCCCAAAAATTCGCTGTCCGCAAAAATTAATCAATTAAGGTAATATATAAAACATGTTCTAAGAAGCTTCTATTAAAAAAGAACCCCCCCCCACGCTATTAATTCTCGATCTTTTTTACAACCTTCCCCCCCTGCTATTCCACCCCCCCCCCCCCCCCCCCCCACCTCCCGTTTACACACCAAGGTCCTTTATGTTGTTGGTTTTTTTAAGTAGCATTGTTTAATAGCTTTTGCGAGATTAACTTTCGCGAGCAAGGTTTTTTCAGTAAAAAAAACATATAAATTATTTAAAACATACTACAATCAACTGATTTTCAAGCCATAATCATCATCTTTTCTACCATAATATATCGAGTCCAAAATCACAAGAATTTCACATACCTTCGCGAATTGCAATTTTCGGAGCATTTGCGAGTATAGCTTTCGCGAAAAATGCAAAATGCGCGAATGTTTCTCCGATTAAAGTAGTTTATTTGACCTTGTTTTGTTTTATTTAAAAATATCTCGTTCAGAAAAAACTGGGTATTGCAATTATATCTTAATTTCACAAATCTAGAATTTTATCAAATCAAAAAAAGACTTTTAGTCCCCCCGGCAAAGAAATCCTGGATCCGCCCCTGCCATTGAACGATTGATTAAAACATAGTCACTCGAAATAAACCCTGGTCTGGAAGTTCGCAAATAATGTTAAAATACTCTTTGTTCGGAAAAACATTTGGTCACGTGCCTAACCAAGTGCACATATCGGAAAGCAAATTTTGTTAATTGGCAAAAACGTTTGTATTATCTATATACCATTTTTAAAAATCAGAAAAGAACTTTTACTCCAAGTAGCTATGCCAGGATCCAATTGCGCATTGCCTCAATGTGGCACCACAAGACGTGATTAATTTGAAGGTATAGGTATTTTCCAGCTAACAACAAGACAAGGAGAGTTTTATGTTGAATGGAGAAGAAAAATGATCGACCTTATTTGCAAATATCGTTCGGTTGGTAAAGACTTCAAAGACAAAAATCTTTCCATTTGTGAGAAACATTTTGCTCCTGAAGATATTGAATATACTAGTAAGTTATTTGATTTGTTGCAAGTATGACATTAAAACCTAAAAAAGCCAGGAATTTTAATCTGCAATATAATTTCACTGCAAACAATTCAACAGACTAACCGGAATTGTTAAATATTTTAAAGTAAAGTATACGTACATAATACTTTTAAATGGGGTTCCGTAAAAGACGTTCTCTAATCATTATACACGCTATTCTGGTCGCTATACTGTACATTTTAATAAATGAAAATAAACATCAATCGAAAAAGTTTTTTTTATAAGCAATATGTTTTTATATTATTTTATTTGCATTAAATTGTTCTTTATGTTTTTAGAGACTGGGAAAAAATGTTTGAAACCTGGTGCACTTCCAACTTTAAACTTACCAATAAAGTCGCATGAAACTAAAGTGCCAAATGAAAGAAGACAAATAGTTAAAACCGCCATAGAAACATTGGAATACCTAAAAGTCAATGGACTTGTATACAAAAACATTACCAACTTAGTAAAAAAAGTAAATAAACAAAAACTTAATGGGTGGATTGTTGATGAAAATGATACCGCAGTATCGTTCAAATTTTTTAAAGCTCCATACTTAATACCACAATATGAAATTGTAGTAGATGAGAGTTTGGCTTTCAGTTGTATAGTGTTTGGATGGTTACTTCCAGAAGATCATGATATATATATATAAACATTATTATCGATCAGTACGCAGAGTATCCATGTTTTGCTTGATATCAAAGTTTACACACTACAAAATTTGCATGGGCGTAACAAGTTTCACTGGGGGGTCTCTAATAATTCATTCAGTTCCATCTAAGTTTAATATTGAAAATATTGAAAATGACTTTCCTATCCAGGCACTAAATTATAAACGACCAAAGTATTGTACGGTTTTATTATGTGATGATGACGAGGAGACAGACTGTTTTATCTGCAAAAAGTTTGTCAGCCAACAAAATAAAGAGTCTCGAAGCAAACATTACTGTTTACCCACCCAGTTTGTGTTCGAAATACTTCTTCTACTTTAAGTAATATTTGCAAAAATTCTTTCGACACAGCAGTAAGACCTCCTCGTGATTGACATGCAATTAATTTTTGTTCCTCGCAATTTAAAGTCTCAGTCTCTTTTAGGATAGCCAGTAGCATCTGATTTTCCCGAGAGTTATAATCTTTTTGATTTCTTATTTTTTTCGAGAATTTGTGCACAACATAACCACAAAGATATTCCAAACCTCCTATTTCAGTTTCAGTTATAGCAAGATTTTTAGCGCAAGTTTCTTGAAAGGGTTGCTTTATTTTTTTAAATATCTTATCTGCTAACTTTGTTGCAAATAAAGTGCTTGTATGCACTTCCATTTCTGGAAATTATGTAGAGGACAGCATTACAAGTGTGCCATAAAATGATGAGTAGTGTGCTTTTCCGTCCTTGTTCTTTTTCAATTGCTTGTAAATAATGTTTATAAGTTCATCAGTAAGATTTATTTGTTGTTGTTTTAATGTCTCTCGTAATAATAACGGATAACATCTGTTTGTACATATCTCCGTTTGACACTCCAAGGCAAGTGTAAACAAATATTCTCGGTCAATTGGTTGTGAATTCGTTGTTAGCGGAGTGGTTGGACGCTTTGTGTCTATTTAGCCCAGACTTTGTTTTATAATATTTTTTACATAGTTCACATTGTAAGATTGTGCCTGCGGTGTTGACCTAAAAAAATTCATTGTACACCTTAGTAACATTAAATTACCAAGCAAGCTAACAAACCACCAACTCTAAAAAATAATACTATAATAATCCCGTGTTTGTTGGATGCCAGCACAATATAACAAATAAGTACACAAATAAATCGTTTCCAAATATAGAAATAGGCCTTACCTGTGCTAAAGCTTCATCGAAATCATTTTCTAGTTCTAGTTCCAGCGCGGATACATCGTTATTAAATATTAAATCTAATCTTTCCTGCAAAACAAATGTATTTTCAGCCATTTTGAAAAAATGTTGTGCACTCCGTTAGGCACGTGATCAAATAAAAAATATGCTGCGAGTGAAGGATGTAAGAAACAAAGGATTTTGAATGGGCTTCCAGACCAGGGTTTATTTCGAGTGACTATGATTAAAAGAAAAGGTAAAAACGGTCGCCGTGCAATAACAGTCGCCGTTTGTGTTCTTTTGTCGCTATTGTTTTAACCAATTTGTAAAAGCAATATTTACGGTGAATTACGGCTTCACCGAGGGCTTTGCTTCATCGGAGCCCTAATTAGTAAAAGTTTAAAGAAAATTGTGCTATTTTCATTCTCAAGTACGACCTCCTCCTTTCTTTTAATTTTTACGGTACGCCCCTTATCATCCGCAAAGCTAGATAGAGTACTAGCTAGATACTATAGATCTTAATAGTCTCGTTTGTAGGTGAGTTATCAATAACGACACGATTAAAGGTACTTTTTTTATTGAAGTTGCTCAAAGCAAGGCCATTAAAGGCCACTTGTTAGTAAAGAGCTACAAGAGAAGTTAAGTGGTTTTTAGATGAACATTTGTTTTGAACAGTTGAAGGTTAAAGTCAGAAGGAAAGCAAGTAGATAGAAGGAAGTTCCGGTCAAGATGTTCGCGGGAAAAAACTGTTCTTGTAGAAATCCTTACAACAATTTGGAACACAAACAGTCCATTGATGAGAAGACGACGAAAACCTAGTTGTACGGAAAAAAATTCTGGGAGAAGGTGTAAGTGAAGATAGTTCACTCTTGAACAACGTCCATAAAAAAACTTGTAGAAAAGACAGAGAGAAGCTACGTTACGCCGGTGTGATAGGGAGTCCAGTTTCGAAGATAAGTTTGGGCCGATCGCGTTGCAAACACGCCGTTGAAAACGGTCTAACAAAATCAAGCAATTCGCAGGAGTACCTGCCTAAATGTGGCAGTTGTATTCCATGCAAGGACGTATTGAAGATTTGTAAAGCTAAAGGATACACTCAGGGGTGAGGTAACTCATTTCTCGTAAAAGAGAACTAACCTTCATGGCAGCTGATTTTGCAATGGTTTCAATGTAGGAACGCCACGAGAGTTCGTTTGTCAATATGAGACCAAGAAGGCGAAATGAATTGTTTTCAGGCAAATGAGAACCATTCAACAAAATTTGAGGTAAATATGCTTGCTTGAAATGATTAATGGAAAGAAGACTAGTTTTTGATGGATTGAAATTAACCAGCCAATTCTTACCCCATTCCACTACCGTATTGAGGTCTTTATTGAAAACAGAGGCCAAATTAACCTTTTCACAATCATCTGATTTATCAAGACAGGAATACAATGTGGAATCGTCAGCGTAAATAATGGTTTTGGATGATACATTTTCTGGGAGATCGTTTATGTAGAGTAGGAACAGGGTTGGTCCGAGAACTGATCCTTGGGGAACACCAGCATTGATGGAAAAAGTGGAAGATGAATGACCACTAAGGACAACCTTGAGTTTACGGTTGGAAAGGAAGGAAGAGATAATTTTGAAAAAAGAACTTTTTAAACCATATGCTTTAAGTTTATGCAATAGACCCAGATGCCAGACGTTATCAAATGCCTTGGAGATGTCAAGAGCAACTGCTCGCGCTTCACCAGAAACATCAAGAACACGGTAAAAACGTTCAGTTATAACTGTCAAAACATCAGCAGTGGAACGACCAGAACGAAACCCGTACTGGGAATCATGAAACAAATTATTTTTTTCAATACATTCCACTAAGGTCTGGTTAAGTAAAGTCTCAAAAACTTTGCTTAAAATGGAAATGAGACTAATCGGTCTATAATTGCAAGGATTAGAACGGTCACCACAATTTTTAAAAATTGGAATAACGGAGGCAAATTCAAACAGGATGAAAAAAACATGATTCATCCAAACACTTTTTTTAAACAGCATACAAAACAGGAGATAACTCGGTAGAACACTTCTGAAGAACAATTACAGGAATTCCATCAGGTCCTGTAGCTTTAGTGGAATCCATTTTGGAAATTATCTTGGAAACGTTATCAGGAGATATATAGCAATCCTGTAAAGTCTGGTCAGTTTTGGAGGTGAAATATGGGAGATCGTGTCCAGAATCACCGAGGGTAGAATGAGAACTGAAGAGTTTAGCAAATAGTTCAACTTTATCCTTAGATATATTAATGACTTCAGGACCATTGAATAGTGGAGGCACAGATGATTGAGAATTACCCCGGACATTTTTACATGATACGCCAAAATTTACATGAGCCTATTTTTTTTTAATTGATATGATCTTTAGTTCTTTCAGCAAAAACAGTTTTTGCTTTACGAACAACATATTTACAATTATTGCGAGAGACAATAAACAATTTTCTATTAAGATCAGTCGCATCTCGTCGGTAGCAATGAAAGTAATGATTACGATGAGCTATGGCTGCAGCACATGCTGGTGAAAACCAAGACGAAGAATGAGGTTTTATCTGATATTTCCTTGAAGGAACGAATAATCTTATTGCTTCAGATATTATTGAAGTAGTTTCATTAACACAATCATCAGCTGAATTGGAAAGAATTTTTTTCCAAGGGGCAGACTGAAAGTGTGCTTGAAGTTTTTGCCAATCCGCAAGATCATATCTAAAATAGGTTCTATGCATGGGATGTTCATGAGATACTTGTCTATTGAAATTAACTTTGACCAATATAACAACATGGTCAAAACGACCTAATGGAGCACTATGAGATATTTTACAGATGTCAGGGTTAGAGGTTAAAAATAAATCCAACAAGGAAGGTGATTGACTAGAGTGATCGGGAATGCGAGTTGGAAAATCAACCAATTGCGAGAGAGACTGCGATACTGCAAAGCTATAGGTTTCAACACCAGAGCTACTTGTTCCGCTAGAGAATTTTAGCCATTGTTTATGGTGAATATTAAAGTCACCAAATACAAAGATGTTGGTTGAGCGATGTTTAAGAATAGCTAGATTAGCGGACTTTGAGACTGATTTGATAACAGAACAGTCTTGGGAAGATGGAGAGCGATAGAAGAAAAATAGGAAACTAGTTGAATGTAGAAGAGACAAAAGAAAACACATGAATGGTTGACCGGGGTCTTCCAGGTCAATTTCTCGAGATATTGGTAACGTTTCCTTAACGTAAACTGCTAGACCATGCATATGAATGGAGGAATCCATTCTAAACAATGGTAGATATTTAGGAACAAGGAAATCATTAGAAGATATACCAGCGTTTTGATTAGATTCACAAAACGCTAATACATCCGGTTTATTTTTGATCAAAAAAGCCTCAACATCTGTAAAATTTGTTCGTAAACCTCGAATGTTACAAAATGCTAAAGAGAAAGGAGGATGATACTATGTTTATACTATGTTTTAAGGATACTATGTTTGAGAAATACAGACTGGTCTTCTACAAAAACTGATTGCTGTAAGGGGATATTCAAATAGTACGTTTGCTCAAATTTGGCAATTTTTTACCCCCATTGTTCGTTTTGATTACCCCATCCCCCCCTGCGAACGTTCGTTTTCACCCATATACCATTTTCACCATTGCAGCGCTCCTTCGGTCGAATTCGATTGAGATGGCGCGCTGTACTTTAAAAGAATGTTTTTACACTCGGTTGTTGATTCTATAAGAAATTAGTAAAACCCAAAAACGCAAGGATCAGACAACTTAGCAGACAAAACAAAGGAGTTATTGATGTTCGATGTCTTTAAAGGTCAGACAACAAAAGTGAATGAGATGCTTCGAAGGAACAATACCATTGTTAAGCCGGATCTCCACGAGCGAACAAGTCCGCGCGGACTAAGTTGAGCGGACTTAGTTCTTGAAATTCATTGGTTGAAAATGTAAACATTACGTAATCCGAGCGTTTATTCATTAAAAAGCTGGCGTTTGAAAAAGTTGAGTTTTGTTCAACTTTTGAGCGTTAAAAAACTGGAGAGCATATTTTTAACCAATCAACAAATCATTGCACGTGTACAATTGGTAAAAAATTTGCAAATATGAAAACGTTTTATTTTTGTTTAAAAAAATGGCTACGCAAGAGGAACTGATAAAGCTACTAAATATGACACCAGAGCAAATGAAGGCCCTATTTTCATTTGACACCAACACTCCATTTACCAACACAGCAACACTAAACATAAATAGCAAAAAAAATGAAGCAAAAAATAACGAAAAAATTCCTGACAAGATAAAAAAAAAGAAACGAACGAAGATTGTCCAGAATTGTCGTTGTTGTCTAGCAATTTTGTCATTTTCTTCTTTTTGCTTTTTCTTTTAATCTTCTTTTTAATCTTTTAATTATTCCTTAATCATATCACAAACAATAAATTCTCAGCGTCATGTTTTTTCTCATCCATTTTTCAAAACCTGTTTTTTATCGTGGAGATCGTTTTGTTTTGTAATGTTTACATTTTCAGCCAATGAAATTCCAGAACTAAATCCGCTCAACTTAGTCCGCGCGGACTTGTTCGCTCGTGGAGATCCGGCTTAATACACGTAGCTCACAATCGCTCAAACTTGTTTCAACCTCTGGACATTTCAGTTAATAAGAGTGCCAAATGCTATCTTGCCAGAAAATATCGAGATTGGTAGGCAGAGAAAGTGCTACAGCAGTTGAATAGAGGTGTTGTGAGGACAAAGAAACTTTTGGAACAGACACATTGATGTTGATGATTTGGTAGTTGAACTTTCAACATTTAATGTACTTTTGAAAGACCAAAGTATTGAACATTTCAACGACCTGATTAAACAAATGAAGTTCCTACCAGAAGCCCAAAAAAACTGTTGAATAACGTATGTAAAATTTGTAAAATTCTAGCAGTTAACCCAGCATCCAGTTCAACAGCGGAAAGAACTTTTTAACTGTATGTACACTCACATTTTTGGTTTATTATTGATCAAAAAACAATTGCCATTTTATGGATTTCATTTCTGATGAATGCAACAATTCCCAAAATTGGTATCGTTTTTAGCCAATCTAGATAGAAGGTCTTAAATTCAAAATTTCTTGGTCCGTCGGCCCCAACCATGGTGGGGATAGATAGTATATATTCATCCCCTCCACTTTCAATTACGCTCCGCCGGGCATGTCATGATGCCTGCAGATGCTTTTGGCTTTGCAGTCTTTAAAACTGCCGCTGGCCAGTGGCCATTTTTAACATGAGTCTCACAGGTTAAAGTTTTGTCCAGAATTGCCAAGCTTGAAGTGTAACCACAAGTTCCATTGTAATAATAGATGCCAAGAAGCATAAAAAAGTCTTCAAATTTCCGCTTTTCCAAAAATGAAGTATCTGATACCATCAACAAAAAAAAAAGTTACACCTAGGGTGGATTCGATCCCGCGACTTCAGATTATGAAACTTCTGCGCTGTCTACTGCGCTAACTGGTTAGCAATTTATAACATAGACCAAAAGTACAAAAATTATTGAAAAATAAATATGCTAATTATGCATAGATCGTTGTTATTCATTTTTATGTGGACAGTATCAAATCAATATAGAAATAGATGTGGCATGTCTTATACATACAATAGTAATAGTTTTTCTAAACTACCTTTTCCTTATTTAAAAGAAATTTTACCCAACAGAATTCGAATTATTTGAAATATTTTCATGTAAAACACAATTTTAAAGCTTAAAAATCTAAAGGTAAAAATATATTATATATTAAAAGTCTAATTTCATTTGTATAACCCGATAAGAGATCTTAATTCGCACTATAATTGGGGGAAATTTTGACCATTACCGCACTAAATTAGAGGAGAATCGAAAATTCCCTAACACTTACCCGCACTAGTAATTAGAAGAAAAAATATTATTTGTTTTTCGAAAAATAGGCCATCCGCACTAATTAGAGGGCGCACTAAATTAAAAATACTACGGTAATAAGCTATACTGTAAATGACCGATTTAACGCTCACTCCCGAACTGACGCCCCTCCCGAATAAACGCCCAGGGTTAAAGTTAAATTTTTTAACTAACGCCCACTCCCGATTAAACGCCCATTCCCGAATAAACGTCCAGGTCCATAGAGAAAAATTAAAATAAACGCCCATGGGCTTTCATTTGATTCACAGAAAAATTAATACTACTTTCTTTAATCTTTAAAGTGTGGTTATTTTGAAACACTAATTTTAAGCGTAAAATAATCCTACAAGTTACTCTTTCTATTCAGTTCGCTAAACAACACATCTGCGATCTCTGCTCTTGGTGTAGCACAAGTACGTTCCAGGCACAACTAGTCCAACTTCTCTGTATCTTTTCCCAGTGACTCGAACTTCGACCATGTTTTGTGAGTTTGATTTTAAGAATTGCACCAATAACTTTCATAACTCTATCGGAACATGGCCTACTTCACTGCTCATCTTTGTCTCATCTTTTTTGTAAACACCGATGAGATGCTTGTCATGTTCTCTCGTTTCTTCTCGTTCGTCTTTGCGGCAAACTAGGATTTTTCTCTTTTCTGGAGTCCACCTTGCCTCATAGATATGATGTCCTCTCACAACAGATTCAAAGGAAACACGATAAATCATTACAAAACTTTCACAAGAAGCAATTCTCGCCATATTTACTTTATGGATAATTACGACCGTTTATTTTTAAATTGTGGCTTGTGAGGCAGGAGCAGAAAAGTTAAAAGCACAACTAGCTGTAATGACAAACGAGGAGATAGGTGATACCAATCCTTTTTTTTTCATTAATGAAGAAGATATGGAGGCTTCTCCATGACGATGAAGAGAATGACGAGAAACTTGATATCATGTAGTCGACGTGTAATCTTTTCGATTATATTACTTTTGTTGATGGACTTTGTTTATAAACGCCCAGGGTAAAATTTGTTTGTTATAATAAACGCCCAGGGCGTTTAATCGGTCATCTACGGTAAGCTAGATAAATTTACTGATGGACCGTTTATTTATTTTTCAATAATGTTTGTACTTTTGGTCTATGTTATAAATTGCTAACCGCGCTAACTAGGCTGACAATATTGCTTGTAATATTATTATATAAACCTCAAATTAATTTATGAGCGTCATTTTTTAAGTTTCATGTCAAAAGACATATTAGATAGAGAGGTTCGGAATAATTTATAATGATTTAAAAAGCAAAACTTACGCACGCGCACAATAAACTATGTATCGCTGTTGTGGTCCACGATGGTAAAGAGGATGTCCGGTTAAGTGCAATCAAACCTCGACACGCAAGATAGATCATTGATATGGCATCTCAAGGATAGCGAAAATTAAAGCCATTTAAAGGGTAGGCAGACGTTAAAAGGGCCAATAAGATAATTTCTTCTTGCGGACAGCAATTATTAAAAAGCGCAATACATTTGCTCAGACGGTTTTTATGAGCTCATGGGTCAGAAAGGGTTATTTATTAAAATATTATCGATAGCAGTTGCTGACGTTTTAGTTATGTGTGTGGAAATAGCACGTTAAAAAATGATCTAGTTTTAGGGAAATTGTTATATACGTTAGAGCGTTATGTTAAAATCACCGGCTATACAAAGAGATTTCTTTGGTTATTAAATTTGGAAATAGATTTTAGGTAGGTAGATCAAAATGTTAGCATTTGGCAAACATTGCCAAACAAACATATTTACACTCATTAAATAATATTTTTCCACATTTAAGCATTTCTTCTTTGTTATTGTATGTCACAGTACTAAAAATTGTATATCTTTGTAAAGTCTTTGACAAATATTGATAAACAAACATTTCCGCGTCATATTTCCATTTTCGTGCATATCTGACATAAAATCAATAAATTTACACAAAATATGATTTCATGGCGTTTTCACGAGTATTTGAGAGAAATGTAGTGCATTTACGTTAACTTTTCAGGATCTATATACAATAAAATAATTGCGGCTCTCCACCGCGGAGCTTATATATCACAAATATTTAGCTACTCCTCTTAAGCAGACACCTCTCTGTGACGGACAGTTTCATTTGTCCCGGACGAATTTTTAAGGAAACTCTAACAGTGCAACCTACAAATCCGGCAGCCTTATGAACATACATTCCAAAAGCGGACAGTTTTTAAGTATATGATCTCCGTAAAGCGGACATTGGATTTTTTAATCAACATTTCTTGGTTTATTTACTTGTTTCCTAAGCATTTTGTACAACTGTTGTATGTCCCTGTAACTTAACAGCTATTTTCGTGTTGACCCATTTTATTGTCTTTTCTTCACCAGTCAAACAATAGTTACATTGTACATCTAGGCCGTATCCTCCGCCTCTGTTGATTCGTTTACCTGTCACTTCTGTTGAGTCGTTTACTTGTCACTTCTGTTTCGAAATATGAACTTGGCAGACTCAAAAACACGATAACAGAATATGCCTTAACAGTAGACCTTTTTTTGTAAATAGTTTGAAAAAAAATTTTTCGATAAGAATATAAACCACTTGTAATTATACCACCGTTTACATACTTTAACACGATTTGTTTTTGTTGAAAATTTATGATTAGGTTATAAAATGGCAAATTTTTCACGATAGCATTTTCAATATTTTAAAAATAGGGCTTTGCGATAAATCTAATACTTTTTTCCTTAAAGTCCTTACTACTCGCTAATTTGTAACTCGACTTGAAAACAACTCGCCTTTTTTAAAAAACGAAAATTGTTACTTTCTTCTTTATATTATATGTATAATCGTATGTATTTTATTTTATAGGATCAATGTCTCTTTCTTTTCTACTGATACAGGAATACTTCTCTCCAACAGCAGGGATGGAAAAGTTACTGATATACGCGATATCCACGTATGAATGGCTGAAAAGAGTGGAGTAAGAAATGTGGACTTTCGATGAAGCATGTAACTTGTGAAAAATGTTCCTTGGTATGATACAAATCAGTTAAGCTACGAAAGAGCCCAAAAAAATCACCCAATGGTACATTACGTTTACAGACCGGAATAAAGAGGACCCAGTCTAAACAAGATTTCGGAAAAATGTAGATAAACTTCCCCAAAGCGGATACCTGTCTAATGTGGACACGAGTGTTCGCATTAAATATATTCCACTGTAGTTGCAGTAATTAATCCTCCTTCAAGAAGTGTTTTAAACGATTGATCCTGGTTCCAGGATGCAGTTATTACCCCTATTATTAGAATGTTTCCTCTTTATGGACAAAAATTCAAATTCAGGTTCAGATAGGTGCAGGTCTTTTAAAATATTTTTATTTAGTTAGAGTTTTAAATGGAGTGTATTGTTACCCACTCGTTAATTATTAAGAGCGCTTCACAATCATACTTTCACGTTTTCATTACAAGATGAACCAGTTTTCATTCGCAAATTCGCGTTTCCCACCCTTTCGAGACGATTATATTGCATTGAGGTGAGTAATTCCTCTATTTTTCGTTTCGCGCGATGTTGAAAAAGCATTGAAAAAAGCGCAATGTTTTGATAAATCTTACCATTAGTTAATTGAGATAATATGGACTGCGTCATTTGGATTCCCGACGGTTTGTTGTTCATTTCTAAATTGTAGTTGTAGATACCTTTTCTCTTTCTTTGAAATGAGTTATGATAAGCACAACAAAAAGCTTGAGGAATAACCGCTTTAGTCACCAAAACTAAATTGTATTTGGGATTTACATTTCTTCGTAGAAAACAATTTTTACAAGGCGGGAACATTGGCTGTCTTCATTCTCGGCGCCGTAATTTTGTTGCTCGTTCACTATCTCTGTCCCATTGACTTTCGTGCGAAAAGGTTGTCACGTTACCATCGCAACCGAAATGCCATTCTATTAAAAAAGATGAATCACTGTCACCGTTACGCGCATGGTGTGTTGTCACCGCAGAACTCCAACGCAAGAACCGCTCTATCTCACGATCGACTTTTCGATAATAAGCTAACCATCAACTCCATGCTTGGTAAAGATCATAAAGTGTCCAGTTATTTGGAAGGCACAAAACAACTCGGCTTTCCTAAAGTGCACTTCAGTTTTGGCGAAGATAAATCAAATCAGGTTTGTGATTATACCTTATCCGCTCTCATTAAAAAAACAATTTCGACTTTCGAATATCGAGTTGCTTGTTCATAAATATATTCTCTTCACGGCATACTTTCATGCAATAAACTTGACTATTTGCGCAAAGCTCGGCATCAACTAGTGATCATGCATTGGGTTTTTGTAGGGGGAAATCGATCTGAGTCTAGCATAGAGCTTAATAAAGCTGAACGCTTGCATTCATAAACTTTGTTTCCAGTCTGTAATATAGCTTGATTCTCTGAAATTTACACCTCAATGGTATTGCTATTGCATTTTGAGATTAAAGTTTAATTTCAGAAAAAATGTAAATGGAAATAGGTGTTTCTGATCTTGAATCTTTCACTTAGTAGTAAACAAGCATAGTTTTAAAAAAGACATGACGTAAGTATTCGCTTGAATTCCCACATTCTTTTGCGTCCGCTTTCAACTCAATGCATTTTTGCTTTTTCGCGCCATTGTGACGTCGTACGGCTACCTCTTTTAAGAATTTGCCGGTTTTTATTTATTGCTGTTGTAAAAGAAATGCGTTGGCAGGAAAATATCGTTAACTTTCAACTCGAAGTTTAAAAGATGGAAAAGCAAACTTGAACGAACATTGAATGGTACAGGTAAAATATATTTTTCACAGCGCGAAACAATTTTTTTTTTAATGCTAAACGGAACACGGGTCGAAAATCATTTTCTCTTGGAATGTAGAACTTCGTTCGTGTTTTGAATCTCAAAAATCTATTTCACAAAATCTTGAGATTAATTGATGACCGGTGTCACAAGAAAGAAAAGAGATTTAAAAAATTGAAACTTCAAAGTTTAATAATATGTAACGGTGCTTATCTATCACATGCGAACTCTTTTTTTTATCAAAGTTCAAATGTTTTGTTGAAATGTTTGAGTCGAAAAATCAACAGAATTCACAACAATATAAACAAAGATTCTTTGGTTCAACTGAAAATTACAAAAAGGTGAAAACTTTCGATTGTCCATGCTATAGCATTTTAAATAAGTCTAACATTTGTCTTTAATAATAAAAGGCGTATTGTCTATAAAGTCTAGTTTCTTGGCTTTATTATTTACAACAAAAGCGATTTTTTGAGGTTTCGAATCTTAAACATGGCTGGTTCTTGACGTATGCGCTTCTCTATAGTTGTTTCCGTTGACGAAATTCGCACAACCAGCACTCGAGATTACGTTAAGCCTATCTTTCAAAAGTCAGATGTCAATGGTTCCTTTTCAACTGTCTCAAGAATTTCGCGAATTAGTTGCTACGTGATATATTTAATTAGAGTCTAGTTCTTTCCTCGTGTTTTCGCAAGCGCATATGGTTTTTGAGTGAAGTGCGAAGTTAGACACTTGAAAACGAGTGGGAAGCCGAACAAAATGTTGGTTTGTTTTTGCGTGAGTGCCTTCTCATTCTAATCATAACCTTTTAAATACTTGATATTTTTACGGGGATATCTTACTCGTCTACACACTTGTCTGAAACCGTCGAATATTTAAGTAACTTAACCTCGACTTGGGAAAACGTTGTGTGTGTGTGAAATATTTTTTTACACGAAGATAAAATTTTGAAATCAACTTTTAATATTCGTAACTTGAATGTTATTGCATTAGGGCTGAATAAGTTGTAAGCAATTTGGAGGCCGAACCGTAAAAAGTGTGAATAGTAGTAGCAATGATATAGAGAAAAAACGTGTTTTTCTCTATATCATTGAGTAGTAGTAACACGAATCGTGTACGTATAAATCATGTATTTTGCAGAATAAAAAGTTCGATATTTTTAAATATTAATATCGGATTTTCTTGAAGTTTTCTACTTTTCTTGCATAAAAAAAAAATACTGTTCTTTCATCATACAAACATAAATTAACAATTTTTTTATTAATTCAAAGAATTAATATTTAATTTAAATGTATTCGCCATGTAACCATCCATATGGAATGCCATTCATGCCATGCCAGACCCGAGAGTTGTTTTGATTATAAACAAAAAAACAGGAAATTATGATAATAAAAAAAAATTGTTTTGATAAAACTCAACCATTCTGATGAAAGCTGTTTTGTCATTGACGGAAGCGACGTTTTTAACATTTTATGCACAAGTTCCAGCAACAGGTAGCTAGACTTAAATTACACAAATTGTTTAGAAGCTTGTTTCGTAGTTGCCATGATTTTGCGGTTCAATTTGTTGTTCAGCATTAATGTTTGACAAATAAAAAGTAGCGGTAATTTCTCAAAATGCATTTTGTAAGGTCGGGGGTCAAACCTGGGCCTGATAAATATCAATTAAATTGGAAAGGAACATCACGGGAAAGAAAGTGTGAAAGATTTCGTGGCCCAGTTTTGATTAAGTTCAATTCTATAAAAACCACTTTTGTTTGCAGTCTGCTTTTGTTTAAAATTTTATTGCGCGACTGCTTCAACATTCAATCCATTAACACGTTCGCTTTTGTTGGAATTAAAACACAACATGGTATCTATATCATGTTTATGAGGGGAGAAGGCTTCGCAGACTTTATTGAAACCTTAAAGGGCGTTTTGAACTTGCTTTTAGAGCATTTCTGGCAACAAGAGAAACTTTGAGAAAACCTCTCTGACTGCTTTGACACCTCGTGGTCATCAAGCGTCAATAAACTCTCCGTCGAAACGTGTCAAACAGCTTCCCAGATGCATTAGCGCACAAGATATCGCAACTCAGAAGCAAAACAATTTGACGTCGTACAACAGTATGCCAAGCGTGCATCGACCACCAAGCGAACAATACATGACCTCCAACCCTGGGCAGGGGACCACAAAAGCTCAGAGTGTACCCTCGCTGCAAGTGAATGGACGGCCTTACTATCACCGAAGAGTTAGTATATTAACAGTCTTTTTTTGGAAAAGCTGACTAATCTTAGTTTTAGTTTTGTCTCTGTATACTTGCTTTGCTCATTGTAGGAAAGTTGAACTGTTTTCTTAAAGGTTGAAAAAGCCTAACGTTGTGCACGCTTCTTCCTTATTAGGACTTATGTACGCATAAATTTGCCCGACCAAGATGCAAATGCGTCGAGAAGCTAGCTAATTTCTCTCTAGGCTTGTGGCTTTTTAACGGGGGTTTTCCCAAAAACAATCTACCAATGAGCTAGCTTATCAGACTGCTCAAATGAAGAAATGAACACAAACAACTTCAAATTCTTCTTGTACTTGTGGTGCTTTTGAGAAGGGTAGTTTAAAAATTGTCTACAAGTTTCTAACCAGTAAATGATTCTTTTTGAAGGAATTGGGTGAGGATGTAGACGAGGGACAAATGCAGTGCATTCTTCAGTATGACAAACACAGGTGAGTGACTCTGTGGTGTGGTGCTTTCTATTTTCTATACTATTACTCGAATGCCTTTAACTTCTATATTTTCAAGTATTTCGTTATTGCCAGTATGTATTAATGTGCTTCAGGCAAATTGTTGTTCTGTAATACTGTTTATAATTGTCTAATTTGAAAGCTGCATTGCGAAACTAAAAATTGACAACAGATTGTAGGAGGAAATAGTTTTCATCAAAGCGATATGACCTCTTAACCTTCTGTGGATCCGATGCCTCCATCATGATAATATTTAGCTGAAATAATGTATATTTTTAATATATATGATTGATTTATCTTAGCATATTTAACATTGTCAAACTGTGAAGTAAAATAACAACAACATTTATTTCCTTAGGTCTAGAATACTCCTGAAGTCATTAGCCATCCAAACGGTATTACCTCTTTACACTCCCGGATTCGTAGTCGAGGTGGCGACAATTCCAAGCAACAACAGAGTTCTCCATTCAAAGGTGTATGAAACTGTGAATGGAATGGTTGATGTTACGCTGGACGAAACGTTCGAGATAGAAGCCAACGACTACGATGTAAAAAACCGCTCGCTGCTCATCTCAGTGAAATCTGTCCTGGAAAACTTTAAGTTGTACGCGGAAACCGAACTGACGTACCTAAACCTCGTTGCGAATGGCGAGGTGTATCTGGGCGGATTTTTGAAAGGGGTCTACGTGAACAGCAATCAGTGAAGAACGAATTCGGCTGATAGACCTAAGCAAATAAACGCTTTAAAATATAGCTTAATGCACGTGTAGTTGGATGGGGTAGAAAAATGTATGTCTGGATTTACCAATGGAGATATACCATCTTTTGCTTTTTTAAGTGCCATCGATAACAATTTCAGAAAATTAGCAATTTTGCCTCACTTTCGCGAATTAATAAATAGGCTAAATTTGGCAAACACTTATTTTTGCGAATTAATGAAAAGGTATAAAAGATATAGTTTTAGCTCATAGACTGGCAGATAAAGGGTCGGAAATGGAACAAACTAGTACAAAACTGAATTTAGGCTTAAATGTTCCCTTAATGCTTCAAGTTTTTAGAGAAAAACCTCATCACCCAAATATTTTGCGATCATCACTTTTCTGGGAGTAAAAAATTAGTCATTTTTTTAGTAAAATTGCAAAATACAAGGGTTTATTAAGGAAACCAAGAATTATGCTGTCTGTTTTTTCTTTTCTGCAATTCTCTAGAAATTAAACTAACATTTTCATCTTTTAAAATTAAGAACTACTCTATGACTAAATAAAAAAAGATAAAATACCTTATCATCTTCGCGTTCGAAGAAATAAATTTGTCTGTGCAAGTTGTAATACTTGTTATGTGGGTCAAACAGACGTTAGTGATAAACTAGACATTTGAGCAAAAGAGTTGATGTGGTCACTGAAGTCACCAAAAACCATCTCATGTATATCAGCATGTGAATGCTAGTACTTATAGCTTTCAGGCCGCTTCAAAAGATTTGTTCTCTGTTTTAGACTCAGCGCGAACCTCTTACCAACTTAAAATAATGGGGGCATTACATATAGGTTGGGAGTCAAACAGGTTGCAGTTAAGATTGCAGTAGCGTTGCAGTTATCTTCTCGTTAAGATTGTGTTAAGATCAAAAACAATACATTGGAAGTGAATTCTTTAAAGGCTTTATAATTCATTTTAAGCAGCGTTAAGAGCGAGTGTTGTTGTAACTTGAATATCTTTCCTTCTTGATACATGTGTCCAGCTGAGCTGTTTATTCATTCGGAAAAGCATTAAACGTATGTAGCATAAGTACTTTCATATTGTCAAAAAGGGTCAAAGATTCAATGTAGATGGAACATCATTAATGCTTTAGTTTTATGAGAGAATGACCTCTTAAGAATAGACGGAGAGGCGGCAAACAAGTCTAAATGACCGAATACCGAAAGAACAGTTTGTTTCGTCGTTTCACATCGATCAAGCTCTCAAGAAAGTTAACCAGTTTTTATAATAAGATTGGCGCCAGTGAAAAGTCTCTCAATGAAAAGACATATGAAAGTTCTGATGACGAAGAGCCTGAAGACCTCTTATCAAGTTCGTTAAACGCGTTGAATTTAGAGACGGTTCGCAATAAATCAAAAGATTTGTTTATTGACAGACCAGAAAGACGAACGAGATCATGGGTGAATTTGCCCATGGAAATCCCGCAACCAAACGCCCTCTTTAGTGTTGTGTCATACGCCTCGCTGTCGGAAGTATCCGAAAATCATGAAGAATTTTTCGACAATCAAGCGATCACTTTGGCTGAAGACACAAAGGGCTCGAAATTGGAATTTTCGAGCTCACAGCCGAATTCCGATGACGGAAAGGAAATCGAGAGAGGAAAAACGGATCAACTTCAAAGTGAAACTGTAAATAAAGAGAATTTAAATCATATCATTTACACAATTATATCTGTGACGGTTGCCGAAAACAATTACTACGGCGTGAAGATCAAAAAGTCGTGTAAGCACATCTCGAATAGAATTCGCGAAAACCTGCGCAAATCGTACAACAATACGTATAAAATTGTGTGCAGCACTTACATCGGATCGAAAGCCGACGCACCATTGGATTCAACGCACGTTTGTGTAAAATGCATTTCGGATAGCGACAATGACGTCTTCCATACGGTGGCTTATGACGGCGGGGACTATTACGTATGGGTTTGTCTGCTGCTATCCTTACAACTTTGAATTCTTTGACGATTGTGCGAATGCTTTTTCAGCGAAGTTTGCGTAAAATTCGTCGCTTTTTATGAAACACGTAAGATGTTATAAGAACATAAAATACGATGATTTAAATTAAAACAATATAAAATGATTTAAAAACAAAATGAAGTTTTTTTCAGAGTGTGATTCACAACTCTTCAGGCTGATTATACACTAGATACATGAACAATAAACGAGCAATAAACTTTATTTATGGAAGAAATCAATACTTTCAAATCTGCAACGTTTTTCTTCATTCAAAAATCGCATAAAAGCTCATATTTGGTTTTTTTATGAAGCTGAAGTTGATTCTTAACAAGTATTCTTAACAAAAGTTTCAAAATTCTCAATTTTTAATACTTTTTACTAATTAACGTCAAAACATGTTCCTCGATGATAAGAGGACCTCATTGGTCTTCCACCAGTTATCCATGTACATTTGTAGAAATTTCGCGTTTTCTTTTTCTCTTGTATGTATATGCATTATATATATATATATATATGACGAACATTGTAATCATTTATGAGCAGTTATATATATATTGTTGTATATTTACTTTATACTTTTTCGTTGTTGTTTTTAGTTTTTATTGTAAAGATTTACATATTTTCTTACCCACTTAGTAGTCAAGATTGTATTATTCTTTCTACAAGCAGAAAGTATAAGTAAAACTAAAAAACATTATTCAAGATATGATAGACTGGCCGGCTTTAACAACAGACGCTCTAAGACCTACACAAAAGACAAGACCTACACAAACGATATTATTATTTTGGGTTTTCATTTTGCTAATTGCTGAGAGTAGTTGTGCTTTGAGAAGCTCTTCAAAATTTTGCTGTTTCTTTGCTGTTGGCCGTTGCTTTGGATTTGGATTTTTGTTCGAATTGGAGTGTATTAATTGATTACTGTGGAGTCGGTTTGGTGTAAAGGGGGAAGTTATTTTTGTTGTAAAATTCCTTGAAACGTGGTTTAAAACAGTTGGTATTTTCTGTTTTTGCTGATCAAAGTTTACATTCTCTCAACTGTTCTAAAGTCTTAAGTACTTTTAGTTCCTGTGTTTCACTCAGAAATCCTTAAACATAATTGCCCCATTTGCAACATAATTACTAACAATTGTTAGTACAAAAATTTTTAATTGATTGTTTTAATTGTTTATTAACTTATCGTTACACGCCTGTTAAGTCAATCAAATTGCTTAACAATCCTTTTTTTCCTTTCTTACTTTTAATTATTGTATATAAAAATTTTATCTTTGCCTTAAACTGTACTCCATTTATTTTATTTATCATGTCATCTAACAAGTCACCTTTCGGTCGAATTTTGAAAAAACCTGACAGATTCAATAAAAATCGGTCCAATCTGTGTGCCCATTGTTCCAACGATAATTGCACCAGTGTTGACAGCATTATTTATTTTAGGCACTGCACACGTTGTTCAAAATACTATTGCAGTGAGTGTTGTGAGTTCAGTAGGGACATCATTGAGCTTCTCAATGAGAAAGTTGATAACTTTTGGTTCTGTCCGGACTGCACTAAACCTGCTCTAAATGCAATCTTTGTAGAAAAAGATATTGAATCCAGATGCGCAGCCTACTTTGAAAAAATTGAATCTCGTCTTTTTTCTCTCGAAGCGTCTCATTCTTTATATAAATCTTCATTGTCCAGCATCAAAGACAGCATTGAGACAAACGCCTCATTAATTCAAAAATTAGTTGATGACAACTTGAATCTAAACACTCTAATTTCCAATTTAAAAAATAGTGTCAAGGTTGATTGTTTAGACTCCAAACATACTCTAACTAAAGAAATTTTTAAAAATATTGAAGATCACAACTGGCGCAAAAATAATTTGATAATCTATGGTTTGAAAGAGACTGAATCGGTTAGTAACTCATTGCAGGTATTGGGTCTTATTAAAAATCAGCTTAGACTTAATATTCGCATTGACGATATTAAAATTTGTGAAAGACTCGGTCCTTTGCAATCTGCTAAAATTCGACCGTTACGAGTTACTCTGCGTGATTATGACACAAAAATTTCCATCTTAAATCACAAATGGATTTTGAAAGAAGCTGATGGAAATATCTTTATTAATCCAGACAGGAGCAAGGAGGAAAGGGATATATTCAACAAACTTCGAGTTGAAGCTAAACAGAGGAAGGCTGGTGATAGCTCGGGGGAATGGGTCTACCGAGTAAGAGGTCCTCCGTGGAATTTGTTTGTAAAACAAATAAAGAAAAACCCCTCTTTAAATCAAAACGCAACAACAAAGCCAAAATAAAGTTGAATACTCATCTTCCATTCTCCTTAGCTTTTAGCAACATTCGCGGTTTTCGTACCAATTATTCGGATGTGGAGGCTTTTTTGATAAAAAATAATCCGGATTTATTAGCACTTTGCGAATCTAACCTAAATGCTGGTATATCTTCTAATGATTTCCTTGTTCCTAGATACCTACCTCTGTTTAGATTGGACTCCTCTATTCATATGCATGGTCTAGCAGTTTATGTCAAGGAAACTTTACCAATATTTCGTGAAATTGACCTGGAAGACCCCAATCATCCTTTCATGTGTTTTCGTTTGTCTCTTCTACATTCAATTAGTTTTTTGTTCTTTCTCTATCGCTCTCCATCTTCTCAAGACTGTTCTGTTATCAAATCAGTTTCAAAGTCTGCTGACTTAGCTCTTCTTAATCATCGCTCAACCAACATCTTTGTATTTTGTGACTTTAACATTCACCATAAACAATGGCTAAGATTCTCGAATGGAACAAGTAGCTCTGGTGTCGAAACCTATAACTTTGCAGTATCTCAGTCTCTCTCGCAATTGGTTGATTTTCCAACCCGCATTCCTGATCACTCAAGTCAATCGCCCTAATTGTTGGATTTATTTTTGACCTCTAACCCTGAAATTTGTAAGATATCTCATAGCGCTCCACTGGGTCGTTCTGACCATGTTGTTTTGGAGGTCAAAATTAATTTCAATAGGCAAGTTTCCCATGAACATCCCATGCATAGATCCTTTTTTAGATATGATCTTGCGGATTGGCCAAAATTTCAAGAACACATTCAGTCTGTCCCTTGGGAAAAAATTCTTTCCAATTCAGTTGATGATTGTGTTAATGTAACTACTTCAATAATATCTGAAGCAATACGATTATTTGTTCCGTCAGGGAAATATCAGTTAAAACCTCATTCTTCGTCATGGTTTTCTCCAGCTTGTGCTGCAGCCATAGCTCATCGCAATCATTTCTTTCATCGCTACCGTCGTGATGCGACTGATCATAACAGACAACTGTTTATTGCCTCGCGCAATAATTGTAAATATGTTGTTCGTAAAGCTAAAACTGTTTTTGCTGAAAGGACTAAAGATCTTATCAAATCCAAAGAAATAGGTTCTTGCAAATTTTGGCGTATTATCAAAAACGTCCGAGGTAGTTCTAAAACATCTGTACCTCCACTTTTCAATGGTCCTGAAGTCATTAGTCTATCTAAGGATAAAGCTGAACTATTCGCTAAACTCTTCAGTTCTCATTCCACCCTCGATGATTCTGGTCATGATCTCCCTTATTTCTCCTCCAAAACTGTCCAGACTTTACATGATTGCTTTATATCTCCTGATAAGGTTTCTAAGATTATTAACAAAATGGATTCTAATAAGGCTACTGGACCGGATGGCATTCCTGTAATTGTACTTCAAAGATGTTCTACTGAGTTATCTCCCGTTTTGTGTGCTCTTTTCAAAAAGTGTTTGGATGAATCCTCTTTCCCTTCATCTTGGAAGTTTGCCTCTGTTATTCCAATTTTTAAAAATTGTGGTGAGCGATCTCATCCTTCTAATTATAGACCAATCAGCCTCATTTCCATCTTAAGCAAAGTTTTCGAGACTTTAATTAACCTGAACTTAGTTGAATTTATTGAAAAAAATAATTTGTTTTACGACTCCCAGTATGGGTTTCGTTCTGGGCGTTCCACTGCTGACGTTTTGACAGTTATAAGTGAACGTTTTTATCGTGCCCTTGATGTCTCTGGTGAAGCGCGAGCAGTTGCCCTTGACATCTCCAAGGCATTTGATAAAGTCTGGCATCGGGGGCTACTGCACAAACTTAAGGCATATGGTTTAAAAGGTCCATTTTTAAATATTATCTCCTCCTTCCTTTCCAATCGTAAACTCAAGGTGGTTCTTAACGGTCATTCTTCTTCCATTTTTTCCATCAATGCTGGTGTTCCTCAAGGTTCAGTTCTCGGTCCGACTCTGTTCCTACTGTACATTAACGATCTCCCAGACAATTTATCATCCAAAACCGTTATTTATGCTGATGATTCAACATTGTATTCCTGCCTTAATAAATCAGATGATTGTGATAAAGTTAGAATGGCCTCTGATCTGGAAAAAGATCTCAATACAGTAGTTGAATGGGGTAAGAATTGGCTTGTTAATTTTAATCCATCTAAAACTAATCTTCTTTCCATTAATCATCTCAATCATGCTTACTTACCTCGAATTTTGATGAATGGTTCTCATTTGCCTGAAAGCAATTCATTTCGTCTTCTTGGTCTTATATTTACCAGCGACCTCTCATGGCGATCTTATATTGAAAATATAGCTAAATCAACTGCCATGAAGGTTGGTTCTCTTTTACGAGAAATGAATTACCTCACTCCTGAATGCGTCCTTTACTTATACAAATCATCAATTCGTCCATGTATGGAATACAGCTGCCACATTTGGGCAGGTGCACCAAAAAATTGCCTGAATTTGTTAGACCGTGTTCAACGGCGTGTTTGCAACGCAATTGGTGAAAACCTTTCTTTGAAATTGGACTCCCTTTCACACCGGCGGAACGTAGCGTCTCTTTGTCTCTTCTACAAGTTTTTTTATGGTCGTTGTTCAAGCGAACTATCATCTCTTACACCTTCTCTCAAAATTTTTCTCCGTTCTACTAGGTTGTCTTCTTCGTCTCACCAATGGACTGTTTGTGTTCCAAATTGTCGTAGGGATTTTTATAAAAACAGTTTTTTTCCGCGTACGTCCAGACTTTGGAACTCACTTCCATCTACATGCTTTCCTCCTGAATTTAACCTTCAACTGTTCAAATCTAATGTTCATCGCTACCTTAAATCTGCTTAACTTCTCCTGTAGCTCTTTACTCGCAAGTGACCTTTTAGGCCTTGTTTTGAGCAATCTCCAATAAAAAAAAAAAAAAAAAAATTATGGTGAAGAAGCGTGTACGTTTATTTTCAACTTTTTTGATGCCGGTCGACCATAAAACATATTGGCTTTCAAATCGAGCTGTGTTTCCCCCCAAATTTTCAATATAATTTAAAAGAAAAAAATGCGGCTCTATTTTCAAGAAATAAAAATCCAGAAATTAAAAATACCAAATTAAGGCATCGGTGCATCCTTAATGCGAGATTATAGGGCAGATTTATTTTGGAACGCCGCATGAAAGAATACCATTTGTAAAACAGCATTTGTTTGTAAATCTTTTAACTGTGGGAGGCTTTTTTTTTTACTCAACCGTACAAGACATGGCCACTAAAGTTGAATGTGACATGATTAGAACTTAACCATCTGAGTCTCACCTCCTATGAAAAAATAATTTAAGTTAAAGTTATTGGTAATTAATTGCGAGTGCGACCTTAGATTATCAACAACAAATCAAGATGGCGGCTAAAAAATTGTAAAATCTGTATTATGAATTTCTTGAAATAAACTTTAATGTTTTCTAAATTGAAGCAGAAAATAGCGGATGGCGTGGAAGGAGTAAGCCCAGGACGACAAACTCCATTGCATGGACCTTCGACAGAGGTATATTCTGTGATGTGTCATTGCACTGTTTGTCCATATTTGTATTTTGTTTTACGTCTGAACTTTATAGATACTAACTACTAAGTTGTTTTTCACAATAAATGAGAATCGTATATAAGTGGAACTCTTTACCAAGAGAAGTTGTAAACGCACAATCATTCAACGAATTTAAAAATATTCTAGACAAGATGAAATGCTTATATACTTATGATTTTATATATATATAATTTTAGATTTACCGTTAATCTTTAAAACCCTTTATAAATACGTATAGTTTAACGGGCAATTTCATGCCTACTTACATTACAATTGTAAAACCTTATATTAAGAATAATATACTCTTGTCATTCTGTTTCATTTCACCTTTCTTCACAATATCTAAAATCATTTGTTTCTTTTTGACTTTTGATACTGTGGCCACTAAATCTTCAAAAAAAAAAAAAACAACTTCTGGCCAATTCCATTTCCTTGCGTGCCAGTAGAAAAAGGTAAAGTGTGCGCCTTGAACAATGGACCATCCTTGCAGGCCTATTTTAAGTTGCAACAATTGTTTGTTTACATTTGCAGAAATCAAAGTAGAGTCTGGAGGAACTAAGAGAATCTACTGATGTGAGTGAGAACATCTGCATGAAGTAAAAACACTGGTATGTTGTCAGGTTCAAGCATTTGATTTCTTGTAACACGCAGCTCTGGGTCATTTTTACATTGAATGGTTTCATCTAAGCTTGTGACAAGAGGTTCACAAGTTCTGAAATTATTCGTTCACTAGCTTCTCCATAAGACAGCCAACATGTAGAAAAAAAAAGCAAAGTTGTTGAATTCACCCTAATGTTAGTAACGGGCGTAAACGAGGGTGTCTATCCCCTTTTTCTTAGCGCAAGATCTTGGGTGCAACTGTTGAGCGGGCGCCACTCCTACCACCAACACCCGTACTTTGCCGCATCGAAATGCTACTCATTCGCTGAATCGGCGAGGTTGGGGAGGATTTGAATTTGAAACCTCAGAAATCCGAAATTGCAAGCACTTTACCAACTGAGCTATCCCGACCGTAAACATGTAGTTACGTTCATGTCAATTGAATTTATGGCAATTGAAGCAAAAATATTATAAAAATAGGTTTAAAAACGTACTTACTTACATTCATGGATATGCTTTTATATTTGTTGCTATGCCTAGTAAAACAAAAATAGGAAACAAAATTATTTGTTAACCTTGTATGTCAATCAGCTGTTCTATTTGTGTACCTGGTTGTGCTTGAACTGAAAATCCTGTGTTCTGTAACATAATTTTTAAGCCTAGATACAATTTCATCTTTCTTTGCTTTTTTCACTCTACTACCCATCGAATATATATATACCCTGGTAAGTTTTTCGAAAATCAAAATCATTATCATTTCTGCAAAGTTTGATAGCGAGGAGGTCCACAAATGGATTTGAACCTAGCAGACTTGCTAACCTTATATAATTGAAAATCTGGAGGTTTCTAAAAAATATTTTGAAAAACCTTGAGGCAAAAAACCTGCAATACCGTGGGACTTGGCAAGTCTGACCTAGTGCCTCCATAAGTGTTACTCAGTGAAGACTCAGTGTCATATGCCTCTCTTAACGGTGATTTCAACCACTGTTGATTGCTTGCCTAAACATTCCATCTATGTCAATTAACCTCTTTTACTTTTTGTTACAATTTTCAAATTTGCCTGTGAAATCATTGGAATCACGGGAAGTGTGACCATTTAAAATATTTGTTCATTTAAATCTGTTTTTCTAATATAATATGTAAATGTATATACAGTTGATATTTTACATCATTGCATATTACATAAACAAGTTTTCATTTAGTTTTCCTCTCTTCGTTTGGTGTTTCCTATTTTTTTTGTCTTATTAATTTTCCATTGTTTTCATAAAAAGAAAATTTACTAGAAGTTCCATCACATTGTTTAAACAATACGTAATATTTAAAGTTCAGATTTAAAAACGTAAATATAAATATAACTGTTATAAATATCTGAAATATTAATTCGTCATATCAAACTAACTTTAACTAACTAACTACTCTTCACTCAGCATCATTCATCCAAATACAAACGCATGCGTGAGGAATTGAATAACACCTTCAAGTATTCCAATCATGAGCAGGCAACGAATGAGTCTTCGTTCGACCAGCAGAAAGCCAGTCCACAGGAAGTTTTGGCTCGTGTTCACCACCTATTAGAGGTTTCTTAATGTTGAGATAACTTAAATATAAAAATGATTTTAACTTTATTATTGCTAATGGTAAACATTTAAATGTCAGTATTTAAAATAATGTGCAGGAAAATTAAGATTATACGGAAAAACAAAAAGGTGTAAATAAAAATAACTCTTTTGTAATTATCATTAAAATAAATTTTCTAATTAAAATGTTAAAATATGATATAATCCCAAAGCCATATAACCACGTGTAAAATTTTGATGGACATTTTATTTAAAATATTTTCTTAGGTCGGAAGGGCTCAAGCGCAAAAAAATGGAAAGGTTGACGATTTTGATTCTCCATCGGAATCAACCACTGGTAGAAGATTCAACGGACGTTATACACCAAACATGAGTCATGAGCCCGTCGATGAGAGCACACCGAACCAATCATTCGTGGATCAGGAGAGGGTTCGCAGAGCATCAACATCCTCTAATGTCAGCACTCCTGGTGATGACCGCGTAGATGCCGACTCCGATGCTGAAACAACAAGAAAGATTGAGCAGATGTCTCACCAGGATATCAAAGTTGCTTTCAAAAAACAAATGCATGTATTAAAGAAGTACAAACTAAAGTTTTCAGAGGTGACCCTTTTCTTTGGATGGTAATTATTTTGTTCCCTACCAGGGGGTAATACAGGATTTGAATTTGGGCGGCGCAAGCCGTTGACAGTGAGCCTTAGGCGAAAAAATGCAGCCTGGGGGTCTGGTGGGTTGTGGGGATCCCCGAAAATTTTTCCATTTTCAAGTTTATATAGGTCTAAAATGCCTTAAATCTGAACATAATTAAACACTTTGACGTTCTTTTTCTTCTTGGAAACTTTCACATTTATGTAACAAAAAAGATTGGTTATCAAATTCGAAATATTTTCTTCGATATTCAACACGTGAAGCGATGTTATTTCATCAGATTTTGTGTTTACATGTCCGTCTCGCTCTGACATGTTTTAATTTTTGATTGTGGTTAAATTACACAACGCTATATAAAGATGTCCAATTTTATTCTGCGGCGACGGGATAATTATATGACGGTGGTGTCGGGAATACCACGTTTGACTACCAACCTCGTTCCCAGCGCTTCTTTTTTTCTTCAGATTTGGACGTTTTAGCATTTTTATTATGACTTGTGCCTGCTGTTCTTTTTCTTCCGCGCACCATGACTCTTGTTCAGTAGAAATATCAACAAAATGTGTATAACTTAACTTTACTCGCAAAGCAGTTTTAAACTGATCACAACAAACTAATTTTTTCATTTGTTGCACCGTAAATTTCGTTTACGTGGGAATACATTAACTTAACTTTTTAAGTTTTTAGATGCGTGGTCAATCGATTATTTTTTTGTGAGACGCGCGATTGGTAATTTTGTTAAAATGTCGTGTTTATTTTCTTCAGAGTCTACTGCATGTTTATTGGTTTTGTGAAAGTGTTTTCATTGTTTTTGTAAACAAAACTGAACGTTTCTTTGTGATTTGATCTTTTTTTCTTCCATTGAATGCAGCTTAGTTCTTCTGCATTTGTCTGTCTTTAAGTTGAATGGAACTTTTAAACAACCTGTAGCATTGCGTGTAAACATCTCTGTCGGTTTTCTTCCTTTTTTCTATATTTGACGTCAAACTTTTTGAAACGGTTAATAATTGGTAACGGTTATATTTCGTTAAACTAATTCAATCTGGCCCACAACAGTACTTTTGCGACTGTCCGGAAACTTTTTTTGGTATTCAGTCACAACCTGCAAATGAAACTGAAATTGCTCTTTAGTCTTTGTCAGTAGCTTGTTGTATCACTGTACCAGAGCAACGCCTTTTTCGGCATGATCATTAACGATTTTAAGAGCAAGAACCTGTTTCTTAGCTTTAGCATAATCTTCTCTAACACCCCAAGTACTAGGATCTACAGAGAGGACCCTCATGTGGAAGGTCTAGCTTCCTGAAAAATTCCATAGTGTTAATGGACACAAAGTCTTGCAGTTCACTTTGAGCAAGATTTGACACAGAATTTGTCACAGCCCCCATATTTTGTTCTCTCTCCAGATTATGGACCATGCTTCTCTTAGTTTCTGAGCTCACTGACACATCAAAAAACGCCAGAGCTACTAACTTTTCACATACATACCACATGTGGTGTGATAATTTGGAAGAAGCAGCTTTTGAAATAGCTGGACAGATGGCTTTATAGTCTAACAGCTCTTTAATCAAATTAAGATCTTGTCGCGGAGCCTCATTTGGCAAAATGCATGTCATCCATGCTTTTACATATACCAATGCGGCAAAGAGGCATAGATCTCGTAATCCAGTCTTTTCTTTTATCGTGAGCTTAAACTGGTTATGAAAAAGCCAAATCTTGAAGCAATACAATAGCGATAGACATCCAGCGAGCATGATGGAATGCGCCTGGACACCGGAACGCAATTCCATTTGGGGGCTGATCTCCTAAATATATTATGGTGAGCTCAAGTAACTCACGATAGTCATCTCGTGGGTGTCTCAAAGACAACTGTTCATTTGTAAAGGCCACAATGTCAGCATGAACAGGATGGAGGTGTTTTTTTGTGTGTTCATCCGTTGGGCCTGGCTGAAAATTAGTCTGATCAATGAATTCCCATTTTTCTTGAAATCGTTTGAAGAGGATTACGTCAGGAGCAGAGGACTTGTCAAATTTTGCATCAAATGCACTTCTTAAAATCAGTTCCATAATGTGGTGTCTGCAAGCCAAATGAAGTAACTTTTTATCAAGTCTTTCTTCCAAAAGGGTACATGCACCAGCACGCTGGCCCGTGTTAGAAGCAGTTGTGTCAAAACACATGGCACTCACATTGCTGCTCACACCCCATTCTTCAACTGCATTGAAAATGGCTGTTGCCATCATTTCCCCCGTCCCAGACGCAAGCTTAGGCACACCTAGAAGTTTAGGAACGCCATGGCCTGATACAAGAATAGGTAAACGGTCAACGTGTTGTTTCCCCACCAGATCATTAAAGAACTTGCCATCCCAATGTACCGTTAGTGGCTCACTTGGATGGAATTGATCTTTAATTTCTTTGGAAATATCTAATCGATATTTGTTGCGATGGCGTCGAATAGTTGAAGCACTAAGTTTGAAATTAGCAGGGTCATGACCTACACCAGCCACTGCTTCTGCAAGAATGTATACAGCCTTTCTGTCGGTGACACGTGTGCGATCCAATGCTGCCGCAAGACCAGGTGTTATGACATGTTTATGTGCTGTCGATGGCCGTGGCTTTTTGAGAACCAGAGGCTTTGACCCAGACAACGGAACATACTCATCATCAGTTTCTTCGCCACTTGTTGAGCTGATAGCAACCTCTTCTACATTAATATGTGAAGGGCCAGGTTGTCCCATTCATACTTCGTGTCTTGCTTCTGCAGCTTTCCTTTTTTCAGCTTTTTTCTCCTTAGCCAATATTGTTTTGTCCACTCCTGCCATTTTTCCGTGTCAACCTTCTTCTCGCTGAGCTATGAGAAATTGTTTGTCCTCTTTGATGTTCATTGTTTTCAATGCATCCTGGTGGGCCATATCAAACAAGTGATCAAGAGTTCTCAAAAACTTAGCTTCATCATTTTTCTGCTTTTCTCCTTTGCGATTCCTAGTCTTTTTTAAGGTATGCCATGTCTGGTGAAGCTTCTCTAATTTTATAATCAAGTGTTGCTTGTCTCTAAGTGGAATCCTTGCTCGTTGCCAGAAAGGAATGGCAGTTTCAATGGCAGTCGTAGATGATTGACGAATAGTTTTTTTAAATCAACATGATGGAAAAAGAACACCTTTAAGACCTGACTCCCAGAAGGAAGCTTGGTGCCGCATATCTCCGATTCTGATGTAACAAGTAAGTATAAAGAAGTTTGTTGCCTTGTTTTGATTGACATCTTGATCATTTATATCTTTGCAATCGAAGTACTGTAGAGGCAACTTAACTACACACTACACAGCAGTTGCTATTCTAGCAATAAAATACTGTTAACCTCAGTATATATACATAAAAGTTACATGTTCTGTGCCAGTGTGCTACCTCTAAACCTTGTTTAATTTCAAAAATATTTTGTAAAATGTATTTTGTCATGATGCATCACAAATTGATGGGGTGAGAATTTTGAAAAAAAATAATTTTTTTTTTGAAGCACCCTAATATATATATATATATATTGAATACCATGATGGAGATACAAGATTTCCTCGTGCTATAGATATGCAAGCATATTGTCTCGATGACTCGTTTTTCAAAACTAAAATGCTGTGAACAGTCACGGCATCAATAACAAACTTATTTAGCAGTATTTTCGTGATCACAGGTCAATGTTTACCGCTAGGAAAGTTGAGTTGAAACACAGGTCTATCAATAGAGGTGGATAAACAACACATGTTTTAAACAGTTTGACACATTTTCTTTTTAATTAATACTCTCTGATTTCAGTGATAGGGAAACAAAAAAAATTCACTGGAAAATTTTGAATTTAGGCGATAAATCGGCGCCCAATAGCGCTTTGCGCTATGATATTTGTCCTGTATTACCCCCTGCCTACAGAACCATGTAGTCAACAATATTCGTAAAAACTATTCTTTGCTTTGAATTCTATAAAATTTGAAGTAGTATATTATGTTTATAACAGTTGGTGAACGCTTATAAATCTGTTCAAAAAGACAATGAAAAATTGGAGGTTAGTATTTTACTATTTTCACTAAACATAAGAAATTTATGTTATATATCTGATACTCATTATATTTAATTTTTAACACATGCTTTGAATTAATTAATTGACAATCGTCAAAACCTCATTATTTTGTGCAAATTAAAAACCAGTTAATATGTACTTTAAGTCAAAACGATTCTTAAAATATGAACCCCAACCCCGAATTTAATGACTTGTTTGTTCATGGCTGTTTTCTCACAAATTGTTTTATTTTAAGGGAATGTTGACTATGGATCAAGAAAAACAATTTCGAAAGATCAATGAGTTAAAAGAGGTAACTATATCTCACTGCGCTGTTGGGTTTGATTTGAAATGAAAACTGTTTTGTTTTGAGTGATGTCAACTAAACATTTGAAAACTTTTCTTGTCACTGCAGCAACACTTCAAGTGCCACACAATAGAGAAAACTTTATTTTTGTTTGAAACAAAGGTTGTTATTGATCTTCTTCTGATGTTAGACAATTGAGTTAGAACAGGAGGGCAAACGACATTTGGAAGAAATGTTACGTTTAAACCTCGATGAGAAAGACAACCAAATTGGTGTCCTACGTACACAGGTAGGTATTGAATCGTAGGCATTGAGGTGTTTTTTGTTATTTTTCCCAATATTTATTTAATCCCTTCGGAAATAACTCACTATTGATAAGTTTAAGTTAGTAGAGCACTCTTGTTTGTGAACTCGCGTTTTCACAGACTCAGCCGATGAGTGGCATATCAGTACAGTCGCTTGATGTGTGTTGATGGTTGGCATGGCACCCATCTCAACAGTTACACCTAATATCTAGCACAAGCGAAAGGGGATAAAAAAAAGGCTGTTAGCAGCATTTGAGTTAATTTACTTCTTGACTTACTCTTTTGTGCTTAATTGTAGGGGTGGTCTAATAAGCAGGGGGGGGGGGTACTCCGGGGAAAATATCTTAAAATGGGGGGGGGGGGGGGGGGGGGGTCATAATAAAATGACTTTTGAGGGTATTCTGAAATTTTCTGTAAAATGAGGGGGTGAAAATAAAATCGAGTCGTGGATTTTTGTTTTTTGTCTTGCTCAAACGCTATTTAAAGAGAAGACTTTGCATTGCAGTTTAATGTTGATGTTTGTGTTTTGATTGAAATAGAAGACTTTGCAGTGTTATTTTCATTGCCGTAGAGCCCGTGAGAAACCCAGAAAGAACCCAACAATTAATGTTAGTGAAGGACTGAACAGGATGATAACGATGGCAATGCATTTGACATTTTTAACGTAAAAAGAATATAGTTATTTTATGCAAGAGTTGTGTTTTGTGATATCGAAGAATTTTAATCTTAATATAATGTTGATAATAAAATGGGTCTCATTGTTAAATTTTGATAAAATGGGGGGTCATTATAAAATGATTTTGGGGGTGAAAATTTTGATAAAATTTGACTCCCCCCCCAATCCCCCTAAAATTAAGCACAAAAGAGTACTATATGTTTAAGATGGTTTTCCTTTTTTCAGGTACAACTCCTGAAATCTCCATCTTCAGACACTGTAAGTCTAAACGATAATTGCTTCTGATCTTCTGCCACATTCATCACATTTCAGGGTTTCTCTTCGACAATTGCAATGGTTAATGGACCAGGTAAGAAATGTTTTCTTACAACAAACAACAATAAAGATGCCTTAATTTTTAGAAATGCTTTTATCTTTTGTGTATTTTTGTTTATCGGCGTTAGCACAATAGCGCTGCGCGCAGTTTCTAAAAATAGATGAGTCTGAGTCAGACCCCTTGCGAGACTCAGACAAACATTTCAAAAGTATTAGCTGCTCTATGCGAAAGGAAAAACATGATGGAATACACAACCACACAACCTGATGGAATTAGTATTACACTTCACAAAACTGATTTTTATACTGGCAGAGAGAGTTTTTGTTTCTCTTCTTTTTTGTATATCGACAAAATGGATTATGTTTGACATATTGAAAGATAGGTTTATTTATGCTACTGTTGATGTTATCTGGAGATATTGAGACTTAACCTGGTCCTGCTGTTGAATCCTTGTCGAGAGAATGTTTTCAGAGACGGTTTCTACCCAGTAAAGGAATCAAAATCATCCATTAACCGCAGAGCAAGAAGAAACACTAACAACGAAAATGTTAAAGATGTAGCTACAACAGGAAATTATGAGACAAAATTGTTTGTTAGTGACAAAATGTTTAAATAAGGAAACTGGAAGTTTTATATTTAATTAGTATTTTGATCTTGTGGAACATGAACGGTTTACTAGAAATAATCATATTTAGATAAAACTGACTAGTTAAACTTGAAGTTGCACGAAATTAGTTTTTATTTTAACAGTGTAAAATTTTTTAATAGCCTCCCTTTGCGAGTTGAGATAAAAACAAGACTCTGAGTTTCGATCTTCTCTTGCAAATCACATTTTTAGTAAATATATAGATATTTTAAGTTAAATTATTTAGTCTGATTAAATCGTTTTAACAATTTGTTTCTTTTGATCTAATTCCCAATTTGATCAAATTCTGCTTTATCAAAGTTCCATTCATCATCTGGTTGAGCTTGCTCGGACATAACTTCAATCACGCCATCCATTACGATCTTGCATCAGGTGTGGAAGGTCATCAGGGAAACATCCAGTGTCTTTGCATAGCTGGTCGATGTAGTTTATTGCTGGGCGACCAACTCGCGTTTTACCATGCCGTGGTGTCCACAGGAGAAGTTCCATTAACTGCACTTTTTGTTCCTTTTCCCCATTTTTGATTCTATATATTTTTATTCTTACTTTAACAGGACAAACTAGAATAACAGTTTTTATTTGTAATATATATAATTTGCAATATATATGTGTAAATACTGATGTTTTTATCCTGTATAAAGATTGAGAAATAAATAAATAAATCCTCATAATTTGAATTAGACATTATGTAATCTGACAAACTCCACAAATCTTTGACGGAGATGATAGCAGCTGGAAAGAAACCGTTTATACCTTTTCCTAAACCGTCCCAAGGAATGGAAAAATATCAACGTTAGGTTAAGAAGAAGTTACACTGAAATCATTGGCCGTGCTACTAAGTTCACCTGATAGAACAATCAAGGAAACCCTTATAAGGAAGATTTTTACAACATATATTCAGCTGATGTACAAAGTATTTTGAGACATGCAGGAGTTTATGTTCCCTATGAGAGACAAATTCAGGCAGTGTTTGCCAAAAGCCTTAAAAACCCTAAGAAACATTTGTTGTGTTGTGGACTGCACCAAGTTTCGCATTGAAGCTTCTCACAATTATGCAAGGCAGGCAACACTTTCTCATCATACAAGCATTCTAACACACTTAAATGCCTGTTACCCCAAATGGGGGTGCTTGCTTCATTTCTATCTCTTTGAGTGAGAGAATCAGGTATATTGAAGGTAATAAAGGCAAATGATGTAATTTTAGCTGACAGAGGCTTCACTGTCCAGGATTTGCTCAATCTTTTGCAAGTCAGTGTAAGAATACCGCCGAGAAGGAGTCTGAGTGTAGCAGAGGAACTAGAGACCAGGAAGATCGCTAAGGCCAGAATTCACATAGAGCGATATAATGAACATGTAAAACAGTTTAGATTAGTAGGCAGGAAAATTCCACTGTCTCTTTCCCCTCTTGCAACTGAGATGGTGTAGTGGTAGCTTGTGGGCTTGTTAATTTTAAGTGACACTTTGTAAATAAGATTTTGTACTAATTAATAAACCATAGCATTTTGTACACATATAAGTATGATTTCCTTTGATTTTATGCTAGTTTTGTAATAATATTGATATAACATCAAAGTATTATTGAAGCATTTCATTGAGATATGTATTACTAGTACTGCAATGTAATGTCACTACAGAAAAGAGCCAAATTAAGTTTAGTGTAAGGCTTTTATTTACCTATATATAAAACAAAGTAACAAAATAATATATAACATTTTCCTTAGCTTATAAAATATAGAAAGCGACAGGAAACGCTAGACTTTGAATTAATTGTATAAAGAAAATGGGGAGAGGTTACTAGCACGTCACCCTGAAATATTATAGTCAGTCAACAAATTTAACTGGAGCTTTCTTGATTCGGAGTGATCTTCTCGGAGCACTATTGGTATTGACTTCTCATTCTATTATTGCTTCACTTTTGGGAATCATTTGTTCTTCACTAGCACACTCTTGTAACATTGAATCATGTGCAACTTGTGTAATTTTTGCAGGTCAGTTAACAAGTTCTTTAGGAGAAAGAAGTTTGTTTGTCTGAGTCTCGCGGGGGGTCTAAAATCTGTGACGTCAACTGCGCGCAACGCTATTGGAATGACGTTCGACTCATAACTCATTTCTTCACATGCTCTTTCAGCCTTTTTTGTTATTACTCATGCTGTATATGTTTTAGCACTTGAAAAGAACGAAACAATCCAGGTATGAACTGAAAAATTACTTTTGAAACAATGTCTTAATTTATGTTTACCATAAATTCAGTTTTGTTTTGCGAGTAGGCAAAAATGGTAAGGATGTAAGAGGTCACACTCTGGATTACTAACAACTAGTAACAAGGAAGCTTTGTTTGGCTGCTGCTGTAATCGTTAACATTTCATCTTGTTGCAGAAATTACAGCGTAAAATCAAAATCCTGAATGACGAGATACAACTTCTTCAGGTAAACAATAGTCAAATAAAGATACCTGTTAATTCAACAAATTGAATTTACTATTTTGAGAAACGCTGTATATGTTTTATAAATTTGTTATTTCCCGGCAATAAGCTAACATTGATTCAATTTAGATGAACAACTCATCGTTACAAGATGAAGTAAAACACTGCGAGCAAGAGAAGAAATTTGCTCTGGAAGAGTTGATGAACAGCTCCCAGACAGACTCCCAAGAGCTCACGTCAAAGTTGACTGCTCTGAAAGAAGAACTTGATTCAAGGGATACGATTATACTTCAAATACGCGAAGAGAGCGACAAAATGGAGGGCACGTTGCGCGAAGAATTGGAAAAGGAGATCAAGGAAGAAGTCCTGGCTGTTGCTCTGAAAAATCAGGAGGAAGAGCTTAGATCTTTGTTCATGGAGAAGGAAACACAAATTAAAGACACGTTTGCCAACAAGGTATGGAGATGTTAGGCACGTGTTGAATCTAAAGCGGTTTTGTTTTTATTTTTTCCCAGTTATTAGTGACAGTCGTAAGAAGTTGTATTCTTCAAAATGTCTATCCTTCAAGTTGTTTGGAACTTGCATACTGAAATGTGATATTTGATGACTGATTTTCAGACTTCTTTGACAATTTATGGGCGTATGAAAATTGAAAACTGAATTTCTAATATTCATTTGTTGTAATGAATAATAAAAACCTTTGTTTATAAAAACTAGTGCACAGAAAACTAGGTTTTGTAAAAGATTATTTTTCAAAGAAATATCTATGTTTTTTTATCTATAAATGCCATTTTTCTTTCAATATTTCCTTTCTATGAGTTATTGATAATGATTGTTCTTTAGGTTCACGATTTACAAAGAATACTGGAAGAAAATGAGAAACAGAGAGATTTGATTTTACTCGAAAAAGACAAAGAGTTATTAAAAATGAAAGACAGAATAATGTTGGCGGAAAACAAAATGGAAACCGTTTTAAAGCAAGAAGATAAGTTTCTTACTAAAGTTGATGGAATCACTGCAGAAAAAGCTGGTGCGACGGAGTTAAATTCCTTTACTTATTTCCTTTTTATGGCACTGTATTTTCTGAAATCTTTGCTTTTAATAAATAAATAAATACTTGTATGCGTGGTCATGCAATCCTTTTTGTTTAGAATGGGAAAAGAAAATTCAGGAATTGCAAGAAACCATAGAACAAGAAAAGGTGTGTGATGCTCACATTTGTGTTGATTTGCAATCGCATCATTAGATGCAAAAACATGATAATTCAAACTTAATAATCAACAGTGTTTATTATATTCAATTTGCATATTTGTTCATCAAATTATCTAAAAATTGCTTTGTTATCATATATTCCTGTAACATTACATACATTAAACATGTCGTTCTTGTAGCGCAACCTTGAGGAGCTGTCGAAAAAACATGGTTCTCAACTGACAAAGAAACAACAAGAGTTTAGCGAGCAACTTGCTAAAACCAAACGTTTGGCACAAGCAAAGCTCCATGAAGTGCAAGAGCAGCTGCGCAAAAAATCTCAGGAGTTTAATGAATTTACCACTTCACACAAAACCGAATTCGAAGCTACAACAAAAGCTGTGAAGCAACAAGCACAAAACGATCACTTGAAGGTTGTTCGTAAACTGGAAGTGAAGATATCAGACATGAAGAAGATCATCAAAGATTTACGCGGTCGACTCGAAGAGAAAGAGAACAAATGCACTGAATTGGAGTCTAGTTTGTTGAATGCGGAAACGGAAGTTGATCAAGCGAAAGAATTGAAGATCAGCTCGGAATCATTAAACAACAGTCTCGTTGAGTCTGAGATGAAAGTCAAAGAACTAAATGAAAGTCTCCAATTGAGAGAAAGTGAATTTGTTAGAGAGACAAGCAAACAAGAGTTGATGAAGAACGAGGTTGTGTTGATGTCTCAAAAGATTGAAGCTCTTAATATTGACATTGAAGGGAAAAACTGTGAAATTCTTGACTGGCGCTGCAAAGCGGAAGAAGCTTCGAGAAAAATCTTTGAGCTAGAAAAAGACAAGGAAAGACTGGAGCTTCAGGTCAACCAATCGGAAAATGATAAAATGAACGATTTATGTGAGACAAAGGTTAAGTTGGAATCAATTGAAAATGAATTAGAAGTTTGTGTAAACGAGTTGAATGCAGAGAAAACCGCCAGCAAAAAGCTTTCTGAAAAGGCGGAAGGAAAAATTAAGAAATTGGAAAAAGTGTTTTTGGATAAAAGATTGTTACTAGAAGCGAAAATTGAGGAGCTAGAGACGAGACTTATTGAATCAAGTAAAATTGCCGAAGATCAATTGCAAAACAGCAATCATCAAATAAGTGAGTTAAAAGAAGTGTGTGATGAAGCTGAAAATCTGAAAGAGCAGCTACTCATTGCCAATGAAAAACTGGAACAAATGAAAGAAGAAAGAGATGCGATGGAAAAGGAAGCTCAACTAAAAAGTGATGAAGTTGTGATCGAAGGCAATGAGGCAAGACAGCATCTTGGTGAATGTCAGAAAAAGTTGGCTGTGGAGATGCAAAAGCAGAGTGAATTGAAGGAAAAGGTTGAACAGATGCTCATCGATAAAATGACGGCTTTGAAAATGTTGAAATCGGATTTAGAGGAAGACCATCAAGCTGAGCTGAAGAAAATACAAAGCGAAAGTCAGGTGAAGGTTGTGCAAATTGAAAAGAAAATGGAAGCCAAACTTGACGAGAAGGAGTTTGAGTTTAATTCTCGCGTCGAACAAATGATCAAAGAGTTCCAAATACAGATCGGAGATAAGGAACGCGATATACACAATGCTGTTCAAAAGGCCATTGAGATGGCTCAGAAAGACAAGCAAAAAATCATTATTGAGTATGATGAACAAATTGAAGCTCTGACAAAAGCTATTAAGCAACAAGCACAAAACGATCACATGAAAGTTGTCAGTCAAATGAAAGTGAAGATATCAGACATGAAGAAGATCATCGAAGATTTACGCGGTCGACTCGAAGAGAAAGAGAACAAATGCACTGAATTGGAGTCTAATTTGTTGAATGCTGAAAAGGAAGTTGATCAAGCGAAAGAATTGAAGATCAGCTCGGAATCATTAAACAACAGTCTCGTTGAGTCTGAGATGAAAGTCAAAGAACTAAATGAAAGTCTCCAATTGAGAGAAAGTGAATTTGTTAGGGAGACAAGCAAACAAGAGTTGATGAAGAACGAGGTTGTGTTGATGTCTCAAAAGATTGATGCTCTTAATATTGACATTGAAGGGAAAAACTGTGAAATTCTTGACTGGCGCTGCAAAGCGGAAGAAGCTTCGAAAAAAATCTTTGAGCTAGAAAAAGACAAGGACAGACTGGAGCTTCAGGTCAACCAATCGGAAAATGATAAAATGAACGATTTATGTGAGACAAAGGTTAAGTTGGAATCAATTGAAAATGAATTAGAAGTTTGTGTAAACGAGTTGAATGCAGAGAAAACCGCCAGCAAAAAACTTTCTGAAAAGGCAGCAGGAAGAATTAAGAAAATGAAAAAAGAGTTTTCTGATAAAGGCTTGTTACTAGAAGCAAAAATTGAGGGGTTAGAGACAAGACTTATTGAATCAAGTAAAATTGCTGAAGATCAATTGCAAAACAGCAATCATCAAATAAGTGAGTTAAAAGAAGTGTGTGATGAAGCTGAAAATCTGAAAGAGCAGCTACTCATTGCCAATGAAAAACTGGAACAAATGAAAGAAGAAAGAGATGCGATGGAAAAGGAAGCTCAACTAAAAAGTGACGAAGTTGTGATCGAAGGCAATGAGGCAAGACAGCATCTTGGTGAATGTCAGAAAAAGTTGGTAGTGGAGATGCAAAAGCAGAGTGAATTGAAGGAGAAGGTTGAACAGATGCTCATCGATAAAATGACGGCTTTGAAAATGTTGAAATCGGATTTAGAGGAAGACCATCAAGCTGAGCTGAAGAAAATACAGAGGGAAAGTCAGGTGAAGGTTGTGCAAATTGAAAAGAAAATGGAAGCCAAACTCGACGAGAAGGAGTTTGAGTTTAATTCTCGCGTCAAACAAATGATCAAAGAGTTCCAAATACAGATCGGAGATAAGGAACGTGATATACACAATGCTGTTCAAGAGGCCGTTGAGATGGCTCAGAAGGATGAGCGAAAAATCATCATTGAGTATGATGAACAAATTCGCGAGATGCAAAAAGAGTTGCATCTACGAGAAGTCGATATGGTGAATCTACGAGAGGAGACAGAGACAAAAATATGTGAACTGAACGAAGAGAATACATCGCTTGTTGAGAAACATGAGGCCGAGTTAGGAATGGTTGAGAAAGATTACCGTGAAAAACTTGATGGTCTCATAAGAAAGCATGAAGATGATCTTCAGAGTGCTGCACGTAAAGATGTCAATGCGGAGGCGATGGAGATGGCGTTCAATGCGAAGATTGATGATTTGAGTGTCACGCATTCATCTGAAATGCGGGAGTGCGTGGAGAGGCATCAGATGGAGATTGCAAGTCTCGAGAAGAAAAATAAAATGCAATTGAAACGAAACAAACAAGAGATGCGGAAGTTGCTGGCGGAGCATAATCATGTGCACGATGTTCAAGATACGTCAAACGTATGTTCACTTTATTGATGCTATTCTATGCATACAGTCCCAATAACAATCTTGTCAAGATAAGCCCTTACAGTCTTATAAACAGCAAATAATATTTTCATTAGACTTGACGGAATATATGTTTTACAGTTTTATCTCCGAAACAAAACAAAATAAGCTTTTTAAGATCAGATAACGAGAAATAAGGTTTCAAGAGCATATCTAGCGATTTATAATGACTTGATAATGACAGAATAATTTACAGATAATTAATAATTAATTAAATAATTAAGCAAACACAGTCCCAAGAAGGCTAAGAACAAGGAAATAATGTCATACTATCAGTGAAATTTACAAAAAATGTTTTTTATTACTGTTTTATCAAACGTTATTTTTCAGTCTGATATGGAACTGGATCCGAGCGAAATTGTCACATTGAAAGTAAGATTGCGATATTTATCTGGAGATAATGTAAATACAGCAGTTTCGCTGTGCTATAAAATTTGCATTTACTGTTGTCAAATCTTTTTTACTAACGGCATTGATAGACATGATTCAAAGCGTTTATACTTGAACTGTCAAAATGAGAATTGAATCTTTGCTAAAAATTATAGGTAACATAATAAGATGGCTAAGAATCCACTTTTATTAGTATTGCCTAACGCTATAATTTCTGAACGTTGTTGTTATTCCACAGGAAAAAGTAGCGACACTGAGTAAAGAGCTGTTCTCCCTGCGGGAACGGGAGAAAGTCCTTGCCCTGCAGGTTGAACGTCAGTCACCCATTACACCTGAAAACCACCGCCCGGCAACTCTAGTTCTTGACCAAAGTCTCCAAAACTCAACTAATTCATCTCCGAAAACTCCTCAGCCCATAGAATTTGAGGTAAACAAGTTTAAAAAATACAAATATCAGTAACTAAACTATCTTATGTGTTTCAATTTTTTGAAAAGTAATTTTGTCACAGTTCTTCTCACGGTAATCAAATAGTTTGCGAGTGAGATTGTCTGTTCTTATGGATAATGTATGTATGTTCTACTTCAATTATTATTTTATTATTTTTGTGCAGTACCTCAGGAACATACTGTACCAGTACATGATGGGGAAACAAAAATTAGTAGGTTCCCGGCGTTTTATTGTCTTCCTGTGCATTCTATGTTTTATTCACTTTGACGGGAAATAAAGCATAACACTGCTTATAAAAAACGATTTGTACGTTTGATAGAATATTTTAATTATGCTCATTTTACTACGCCCAATTTCAAAGACATTGTTTCAAATCAAAATCACTTCTCGGTTCATCCTTTACTCTAAGTGTTCTTTCAGCAAATGGCCAAAGTGTTAACAGCTATTGTTCACTTCTCCCCATCACAAGTCAAACAGATCCTCACTAAAGTAGAAGAACAAGATGCTCAAAATGTAAGACTATACTATCTTTTTTATTCTCGCCGAAATTCGAAAACACTGAAATATGTCCTTCTGCATTTAAAATAAACCTTTACAGTTGACTTAACAATAAACACTAAAAGTCACTTTGTTACAGATTTGTAAACATACATTCTTTTCATCTGTTTACAGAGAAGACGTGGATATTTTTCCTACACATGACATGACAACACTTACACTTAAGTAAACGATTAGCATTTTCTCTGTATAAATGTATATAATATATATTAAACATATTTCTGTATTTCAAACGTGTATCCATCAATTATCATTCGCTTCGTTTAATAAAATTTACGGATAATTTAACCTGGAGAGAATTTCTTTGAAAATGATTAAAAACTGTATGATTTTGTTTATCAGATGAAGAAGAATTCAGGATCGTGGCTTTGAAGATCAATTCATCTCGTTCTCCTAGAGAAGAGCAAAGTTTTCGAATTTCAAAGAATAATTTTTGTTACGATATAGTTGATTCCAAATCCTAATTACAAGTAGAAAATAAACTAAGTTTTTGCGATGCATTTTCTGTTCTGAAATTTACCCAATCTTTCTCCCTGAAGGCCTTTTAACCGTACATATAGCTATATATTTATTTTTATATGCCGGTGAAGTCATTTCATTGACAGTGTATTTAATCAAATTTTTTGTGGGAAATTTATTTATGCGACAGAAATTTTATTATTGGTAATAATTTCTGATTTTAAAATCTCCATTATCTCCAATATTGTTTATAATTAAATTATTCAGCCTTAGATATTTTAGTACAGACCGCCAAACCAATGCTTTTCCCAAGTTTCTTCTTGTTGTTATCGTTACTTTTGGCAACCTCCTTGGACATCCTTGTCAATCAACCAAACTTATAATTGTTTAATGGTGGCGTTGGAATTCAAGATTTATGAATATAGATCCGAGATTTGTTGCTGATATTCAAATTTCTTTCTTTCAGCTTTTTTACGCATCTGTTCCACATCCTTAAACATCGCCTGTTCTTTTTCCTTTAAAATCGAAATATCAGAAAGTTGTTTCTTTTCTTTCTTATATCCTTGTCTCAAATTGTTAAACTGTTCGTTTAAGCTAGTAAGTGCTTCTTGTTTTTCAAGCAAACACTCTCGTAACACGCTCTATAGCACATTCTTGTAACACGCTTTATAGCACATTCTCGTAACACGCTCTATAGCACATTCTCGTAACACGCTCTATAGCACATTCTTGTAACACGCTCTGTAGCACATTCTGATATTCTTTATTTTGCAACAGACAGCAAGTCTTTATCTTCTATTAACTTTGAAAGTTTCACGTCTAAAGTTTCTTTTTCACATTTGATCACCGCAATTTCTTTTTTCAGGCAGACAGTGGAGTTTCTTAGTTGATTAATGTCCACTATCAACTCTTCATTCTTTTTTTAAATCATCTAATATTCCACTTCTTTGCTTTGAATTCGCTCATTACATTGTGATACATATAAGTCTTTTTCAAACTCAGAAACGCCATCTTCCATTCTAGCTCTCATCTCGGCCAACAAACTCTCTTGGTGTGAATTCTTCTCGCATTCTACCACAAGCACGAAACCATTCATTCTTTTTCTTATTTGAGTTTGACTTACTTTCAATACTTTGATTTTGTTTTCCAGACATGCAACCTTGCCTTCTAGTTTTGCACAAGTGCATTTCCAGTTTTCAATATCCATCGATTTTAATCCATCCCTCTTTCTGCTCACTTTCTTTTAATTCTTTGTGTAAACCTCTTTCTGCCCACTTTCTTTTAAATCTTTGTTCCTTAATTCAACTTCTTTAAATTTTGCTGATAAGTTGTGAAAATTATTTTTTGTTTCTTTATTGTTCTGTATCAGAACATTTATTTCAGCATCTGGTTTATCTCTTGACGCGCTCAACTTTTGTAGTTATGCCGTTAATGATATTCTTTTTGCTTTCCCACATCCCTTTTAACTCCTCAACATGACTTTTATACGTCTTTATATCAATTTTTTACTTTCTGTGTTTCTTGTAACTGGACTACCAAACTTTCATTGAGATCAGTTTTTTTTAAACACGTGTTAGCGTAGCTCTTTAGAATTGCAAATCCTTGAATTTTGAAGAAGCCATTTTTTGTTAATTTAATCAGAACAAGAGAACGCAAAACTTCATGATCAAAGTCACCCAATTTACTGTGTCTGTTGTTGTCTGTGTTGGTGTCAGCTACCTAATTGTTTATTGCTTTTTTTTTCTTTTTGACATAATGTTGATGTAAGACTGTGTAACTTTTGTAAGAAATTAGGCTGAACTAATGTATGTATTTATTTTTTATATGTTTTTCAAGACCTCTATTTTCGTCATACCTCAGTGCAGTGATGGAAGGTTATAATACAATGAGAGAGAGAGAGAGATGTATCTTTTAAAAATGCTGCACTGAAGTAGAGCTTTGACATCACAAGGTTAAATAGCAATGTGACATCACATGGTTGGGATGAAAAACATGTGAAAAGTGTGAAATCTTTTTCTAATCTTGTTACTTCTCATGGAAAAATGTGACTACTTTAATCCTTGCTTATTACAGACCGTTTTTGTTCATTACTCATTTATGTGAAGTTGCTTATTGATGAGAATTCAATTGGGTGCAAGATGACCCCTCCCGTTATTATCATTGGTGGTGGGATAGCCGCTACTACCTGCGCTGAGTATTTAAGCCAAGAGTGTCCTCACACACCGGTCTTATTGATCACTGCATGTGATGTTGTTAAGACAGCTTCCTCATTAAAGAAAGTCACAAGGGCGGCAGACGAGCTTGAGGTAAAACAGGTTGCTTCGGCAGTGTTCCAGAACTCACTTGACCATGTGAGTTTAAAAATAGGAGTTGTTCAACAGATCAACGCTGAAGGTTTGTTGTGTATTGGATTTTTAAACTGCATGATTGTTGAAATATACCCATTTTGATCAGAGCACACTGTACAACTTGATGATGGTTCAACTCACAGTTACTCTAAACTGTGCATTTGCACTGGAGCTATACCACTCGTTCCCAGCTCTCTCAAAGAACACCCATCTGTGATATGTATCCGTGACACTGACACCGCTAGGGATTTGGAGCAGAGGTTGTCGAAGGCAAAGAAGGTTATTGTCATTGGGAATGGGGGTATTGCCCTGGAGTTGGTGTAGGTATCACATCTCTTACTGAATCCATTGTGGCATTTGTGTTTTCTAACTGTAACAGTATGTTTCAGAAATGTTAATGAGAAAGGGTTCAGAAATATATGACAATGTAAGATTCAGAAAGTTTTATTTCTGGAAATATGCTAACAAAATGAAGTCGCAAAGTTGAAACTGAATTTATATATAAATACTCGTACTAATGACACCTGTTTGCATTGTGATATTGTTGATTAAATTTTTGAACTGAAGAAGCAATGCAGTCGTTTAACAAATAAAATATATATGACCTATTTCATAAATATATTAAATTGATATTTAATATATCAAAGTTGTGAATGGTACATGAGATATAATTGGATACGGTTCTACGGAGATATTTTTTGTATAGATCAATATTTTTAATATCTGTTTAGATACGAGATTTTCAACTGTAAGATTGTCTGGTGTATTCGATTCAAACACATCGGCTCCACGTTTTTTGATAAGGGTGCAGCAACCTTTCTTCTTTCTTCGCTCAATGAAAGTACGGATAAAACGAAAGCCGAAACTATTGTTTTCAAAAGAAGAAAGTATGTCACCGAACGGGAGAAGTTAAATCAGTCAACAATAAGTGGAAGTGCTCTAGGGCCTGATTGGAGTATGCAACGCAAGTTGTCCGGAGCATGCGACACTCAACAAACACGTGATGTCGAAATAAAATGGAACTGTGAAGACATAGAAGTGTTGCCTTACGATTCCACTAGGGGATCAAATGTGCAAGTGCAATTGAAAAACGGCGAAGTTGTTGAAGGAGATTTGGTGGTTTATGTGACCGGCGTGCAAGCAAAGATTCCATGTTTCAAAACTAAAAACATCGAAGCTCCGATTTCTGTTGATAATAACATGCGAACGGAGTTTAATGATGTCTACGCAGCCGGAGATTGTTGCAATGTGTCGTGGAATGCGTCGGTGCATTGGTTTCAAATGTGTTTGTGGACGCAAGCATGGCAGCAAGGTGCGTACGCTGGGAAGTGCATCGCCAATCATTTAAACAACGAGCCTGATATGTCGGTAGACTTTTGTTTTGAATTGTTTACTCACATCACAACTTTTTTTGGCTTTAAAGTTTGTTTGCTTGGGTGTTACAATGCGCAGAATATTTCGAGTCAACCTTACGAGTTTATGCTGCGTTGCACGAAAGGCATTGAATACGTGAAACTGGTTATGCTGAATGGTAGAGTTCAGGGGGCAATATTAATTGGTGAAACTGACCTTGAAGAAACCATAGAAAACCTCATAATTAACGCAATTGATGTTGGCTTCCTTGGTACATCGTTACTGGATCCTGATGTTGATATCGAAGATTACTTTGATTAGAGATTACACATTTTGTTTAACTTTTTCTCTGCAGTGTTAGGTTATTTTACCAAATATTAGATCTTTTGGTTTGTATTTTGAATAATTTATAATGGTACATAATAAACTGTTAGACTATGATTTTATTTCAATTTAATTGGGTAATTCACTGTTAGTGTCCAGGCTTGCTTGTTAATTGTTGGTAAATTCTATAACATGACTTGGTTTTGCTTTACAAGAATAAGAAAATAGTTGCATTTGCTTGAATGTCAATTTTCAAAATTTTGATGCAAAACCATTTGGGAAACTTGATGAAATTCACTGTTTCAGCTTAATGATAAAATCAAAGCGACATGTCACGGAATTCTGAAAAACACTTTGTGGGATTGAATCGTGTGTTTTTGGAGAAACAGTGGGAGAGAGAGCGTGAATTGAAGCGACCACCCCTGCACACGCTGACGACTGCCACAGAAGTGAAGAAGTGGGTGCCCAGCATACAAAGGGAGATTGACTACAACCTTCAACAGCTCAGTGGTGCTCGCAAACACAAATATACTCCAACCAAGTTTGCTGAGTTTGAAGAAAACGTTGTCTATTTACAAAAACTACATAAACGTTTTGTGAAAAAGGTCTTTGAACTTGACCCAAAGCAAAATGGGATCCCATGGCAACCAAAGTCTTACACTAGTAAACGAAAACTGGAAAATGACATTGCACACAAATCTAATGGCAAAAAGAAAAAAACAATTGTTTTGAATGTCCTGAAAAAGGATAAACCCGAAAATATGGATCCAAGTTAAGCTTCCGAAGTAACTTTTCAATAACGGTTGAATAAAGGAGGCTGCTATTTTCCAAGTTGAGTGAGACTCAAGATTGACTTTTTTTTAAAAAATATCTGAATCTAATATATAGCATATTGTATAGAAGTATGTTTCCAATATATGTCTAAACAAGAGTTTCTACATTCAAATATGTTTTATCGTTTGTTATTATAAAACAATACAGTTTATGAAAAGTTTTTAAAAAGTCAGTGGATGAATGGCTCAATTTTTTCCATCCTTGAAACTCGGTCTCGTGAACAGTTTGTGGTTTGATCCTGGAAACTTCCCAGCGATTGCGGATGAAGAAGAATTGTTGAAAGAAGAAAAGGCTTACGAGGCTCATGTTAAGCAGGAAGTTGAAGAGGGGAAGAACATTACTCCTTTTGGCAAGTCGAAAGAGAAAGGAGCAGAGTTAGGTAACAGTATTTTTAATTAGTGCACTGAAGGAAAAATAAGCTTTCTTAGTATACGGTACTTTTCCTGATTGTGTCCTTTTTTTGAAAGCGCTATATGAGTTTATGTGATGCGCAGATTTCTTGATTTTCAGTTGAAGAAGAAGATGAGGAAGAGGAAGAAGAAGATGATATCGACGAAGACGATGATGATGAGTTTGATATTGGCAGCGCGGAGGAATCCGCTGATGAAGAGATGTTTGGGATTTGAAGAAACGTTGCATTCAAATATGTTATGAAGTTTCTTAACAATAGTCTTTTGTGGTCTTTTGTTTGCTTGAAAGATACGCAATAGAAGTTTGTAATCTTGTTGTGTTTTAATCAACACTTTTGTCAATTCATTGTTTCACATTGCTGTGTTTTCAACTTTGTACTGAAAAATATGTACCAAATGTTGATGTTACATTACATTCCATAAAGTATTATTATTATTATTATTATTTATACTCACCTATTTAAGCTAGACTTGCAATACGCAACGAGTTTCGCTCAAGAACTCAACTGTAACTCAGAAATAAAGATTTGCCGGAGGTGAGATTCGAACCGGCGCTGTTCGGTTTTGTGAGCCGAAAAATTTATCCACTGAGCTACAGTGTCTCTATAAAGGTTTAAATAGTTTTTTTCTTTGTAAAATTTTAGATTTAAGGAAAACAAAAGTACAATGAAAGGCACTAAAACAAGTCATGTAAAACTTATTTTTAAAAACTGGGTTTTTAACGTTTCATTAAAAACTATTGTTTACCTATAAAAGAACTCATTAGTATTTGATTTAGTTTTTTTATTCTAACTAATTATTTCAGTTTGATAAAAATTTTATACATGGCTTTCGCTTGCCAAAGGAATTCCTATCTCAAAGAGCTACTGAGTAAAGTGCTTTCTTGCACAAAGGTTGTTGACGGATATGAGGTGGTTTTGAATGATACAGTTTTATTTCCTGAAGGTGGAGGTCAGGTATGATGGTAGCTTTTAATATCTAGATGAATTATAAAGCAAAAAGTCTTATCAGCAAGGAATTGCTGATATCAGCATTTTAAATAATGATAATACAAATAAATATTTGTTCAAATTGTTAATCCTCTACTTGAAATACTTCCTTTTGCTTATTGAGTGTGATGTAAAAATGTGCCCATAATGCCATGCTGCGATAATCTTTGTGTTTCTCTTTTCAGCCTGGAGATGAAGGGACGGTGAGTTAGTTAGCCTTATCGATGCCAATGAATGTTGCTTGACATTGACATAAGTTGATTACGATAAGATAATTGATTGAGATAATTGATTAAGTTAAGATAAATTTACTGTAATTTTTATAACAACAATTTTTGACACAGGACGACCATGATAACAGTGTATTTATATTTTACAACAATTTTTATCTTGTATAAATTTTGTTAATAATAATAATAATGATAAAGTTTAGTTGCCTCTTTTCGACAATTTTTTACCAGTTAAATTGCTTGTTTATTTTCGTTTATTTGTTTGTAATATACAATATAGTATAGGTCTTATATATATTCGAATTAAAGTCACTTTTTCCTTGAAGCAAGGGGCATAATTATTAGCATAATTTTTTTTAGCATAAATTTGTTTTGAGTTGATTAATGAAAAGTTAGTTACTCGACCAAACTGTTTCAGATAGGCGATGTAGCGGTGAAGAATGTGTTTAGGAGGGGTCCGCACGCTGTGCATTTGACAACGCAAGAAGTGGAAGTTGGCCAAGAGTATTTGTGCAATGTTGATTGGACAAGACGATCAGATCATATGCAGCAGCATTCAGGTTCATCTTTACCACGATCATAGTCAAACAGAATGGGACCATGATGCCGTTTAATTTGACCTTTTTTGAAATTGATGCTTTTAATGTCGCATTTCATTTTTAAGGTGCAATGTCTTCATTTTTCTTTAGGCCAACATCTGTTATCTGCTATTGCAGACAAGCTGTTCAATTTCAAAACTGTTTCTTGGTAGGTTACGATATATTCTTTCCCTCCAGTTAGAGTGGTTGTAAGTAAAACTGTTTTAGAGGCAGTAAATCAAAATTTACATTCCGTATACAATATTGTTAATAATAAATTTTAAAATCAAATTGCTCCATTGTTTTTCGTCTTTTCCAAATTCGAATGCTTTATTCTAGTTCATGTCAAAATCTTCTGCTAACTGTTTTTTCATCATCACTGTGACGTTAAATCTTAGAAAATCGTTGGCAATAAGTGTTTGTTTCGTCCATGACAGTTGAATGTTGTAAAGCGTTTTGATTTGATCTTCATGTTACGATACGTATAAATCAGCGATGTTAACGGAAATCTTTTGACTCAAGAGTCGGAAGTTCTTGTTGTCCGCTTTAATAGTCGCAATGAGCTTTCCGTATAATGGCGTCATCACTTAAAAAAGAGCGTCCACCTTGGGAAGCCATTACAACTACTTGACGATACACTATTATAAATCTTGCATGTTTCTAAACTGTCAAAAAGAAATGACGCAATATACACAGTCCTGTGGCCACACATGCCTGAGTTTAAACAAAATATATACCGTTTCATTGTTTTGACAGGGATCTTGGAAAGTGTGTGAGCCATGTTGAATTGAACACCGCCAAAATCGAAGACGAGCAATGTTTGAAAATAGAGCAGCTTTGCAATGAGATGATCCGTCAACATAGACCTGTTACAGTTCACTACCTCACCAAGGAAGAATCACTGAAATTGAAGGAGGTTGTATATCGTTTATGTTCCACTGTGTAGAGATTCCCAAACGTCCGTGAAACATTTTCTTACTAGCAATTTGCTTTTTGTTAATCTACTTTAGCAATTTTAAAACTTTCAATAAAACAAAGTACCTGGAATAAAATTAGCATAACTCATATATTAAGGTAAAGGAATGCTAAGACACTGTTAGTTAACTGTGGTTACGGTGTTTGTTTGTCATTCGAGAAAGTGCCTTTTACGGCTTTTCCTTTACACGTTAACAATTGAGCATTAAAGCAAAACTCATTGCGTTATGCAAGCCTATCTCAAATCGGTTGCTTGTCTGGTTGAGCGATTTTCGTTGGCGGAGATGGGCGCCCTCAGCACGACAGGACTTTTAATCAGTCTGGGAATATATGGGGAATTGTCAGTTGCCCTCATTATACAAACTGAAATAAATATTGCATTCGTATAAATTTTATGTGGCCCTTTTCGTTAAACTCATACACTTACACTCAGTAAATAAACGTGCCAATAATTTGCACGTTGGGTTGTTTTACTTAACTTTAGTCTTTTGACTACAACGACCACTATTTGGACAGATTAGATTGATTGCTGGAATTCTTGCGTTCAGGTGAAAACACGTGGTCTACCTGATGACGTCATTGAGCCGATCAGAGTGGTCGAAATAGAAGGTGATTATGTTAATTTATTTGTTTTAACCTCGATCAAGAAACTTGTCACTCGCTGAAATTTTTTTTAGCCTACGGTTATTAGCTAGGTGCCAGATACTTTCGATTTATATTTACGCAATGGTATTACGGTTGTCATAGAAACTACGTGTTTTAGACGTGGAGATCAACATGTGTTGTGGAACTCACGTGGATAACCTCTCATACATACAGGTAGGCTTTTTATCTTATATTTAAAAAACATTTCACACTGTGCCAGTCCGATTACACCACTTTATCTGAGTAATTTGATAGACCCATATATATTGTAGACTCTGGAGAAAACTCAATTTTCGCCAAATACAAATGTTGAGCAGACGATCGTTCCTTTGTTATACCACTTTACAGGGGCGGATGCAGGGTTTCAATGTACCCCCGCTCAAAATTACCATGAGCGACGAACATTATTGCGATGTTTTTTTACGAAAAGGTTCTTTCATATTCAATTGTTTTGAAAGACAATGGAGGTTTATTTACAATAAAAAAAACAACATCGAAGAGAGAGTTTAACATTATTTTATTTAAATGAAAACAAGATTTAATTTCATCATGAATAGAGCAATATAAATAGAAGTGTCATGGCTCAATGTCAGGGCTCATCAGCATGCCTAGGAAAACAATCCTGACATGGACAGCCAGAAAGGAATTGCAAAATATATAAGAAAATATTATAAAAGAAAGGATGATTTAAATGGTGAATTTAAGTCTATACTGCAACTGACACCTAAGATAATGCGAAATTTACAAGCTGTCTACAGTAACGTTCTTGTAAACAATTTTTGTTTTACCTTCACTACTCACTCTTTCTATTGTAGCCTTCTTTTTAAGCGTCCTTTATAATCTAACTATCGTCATAATCTTTATACACAGAACAGAAGAAAACGTAAATAATGGAAATAATAAATCCTCAATCCTCAATCTGCTAACGTAGGTTCTTGACCTTGTAAACCAGAGGTAGTTAATGAATGAAATACAGAAAATAAACAAATATCATTATTCACCAGAATTATTCCATTAGTTGATCTTTGGTATTCCTTTAAAAGAAAAACATTCGACGAATTGCCTGTCTCCTCGCACATCAAAGGAATCTAAACTGTCCTTCATTACAGGGAATTCGTTTAACTTCCAATTCCTTGCTCTGTGGTGGAGAACAGACAATATGAGACTTTAAAGCAACAATGAGGGAAGTAATGAAAGTCTGTGGGCTAGAGCTGCAGTGTTGTCTAAGTAGCATGTTTAATTTTGTGTTATATTTTGAAATGGGAGCTAATTGCTAAATAGACAGCGTTTGCTTCTAGAAAATTGTTTCAAACTCCTTGGTTACGTTTGTGAGTATATCGTCATTTTTTGTGACTAATTTCGCAATTCTACTTGCATCATTGACGAGGATTCCAAGCAATTCTAATTATTGTGCTCTATTTTATCCATCTTGCTGACTACATCCTCCCCGTCATAATTTTGTTCATCAACACTCTCAACATTAGCCATACTGTATGAGTTTCATCGTTGACATTAGTCCTGGTTGCGAAGGTCTCTCAGTGTGTTTTGAGCATGTTATCGTTCAAATTTGTTTTGCCATGCTTTCGAGGAGGAACCGCAGCGGGTGCAAAATGTCACTTATCTTTCTTCTGCTTATACGTATCAACCGGCTCTCTCTCTCTCTCTCTTGCGTGCGAAACTCTATCATATTATCTGCTCTCCGTCGCAGAGCAAACGAAGGAATATGTATCTTAATCGCAGTTCTCCGATGTCACCATCTTGAAATTCTGAAGTGAATTCGGGAATGCCAAAAGTGAAATGGAAATATCACCACAGGATAATAACTTCACTAATAACATCAGCTTTCATAAATCCAGTAAGCCAATCGTAGGCTTTATTTAAATCCAGCAAGCCAATCATAGTTCTTCTTTAAATCGAAAGACAGTATTGAATGTTGGTTCAGAGATTTCAGCTTTTCGATAATGTTTTTGATAATAGCGCATTGGTTTTCGTTTTTACAGGCGTTACAAAACTAGCCTGGACGCATTTGTCTCACTAGTTTCAAAAATATCCTGAGATAGAAAATAGAAATGAAGGCGCTCACTAGTTTCGAAAATATCCTAAAATAGAAATGAAGGCGTAGTTTTGAAGATTTACCCCCTAATTGAGCTTGTATTGGGTGGTTCTTTATCCGCACCTAGCATATTTATTATTCTTTGTTATGATTGCTAAAGTTACTTCTGTTGCGGTTTGTCAGGTAATGCGAATAAAGCAGTCTCTTTTCTATTGATATTAGCTAGCGTTTTTTCTTTTTCGTTTTTTCCAATAAGCGTTTTTCGTCAATTTGTAAAGGATTTACAGAAATTTTAGTTTAGTAATTGCATGAAATGTAAATGTAAGTATGAACTTTTTATCTCTGTGCGTTAGGCCATTGTAAGATGTCTTTTCGCAGTATAACTATAAGTGTTTCTAAAGGTCATAAAACTGTTGCACACCGAATCCATGCGCGGTGGTACGCGGCTATTCTTCATCGCTGGAGATCGTGTTTTAAACTATCTTTCATCCACTATAGATGTCGAACGAAAACTGACGAAGTTATTAAGGTAACTTTATCTTCTAATTTGGAATTTAAATTAATGAAGGATTTCAAGGTAAACGAAATAAATACCTTGTACAGCGAACATGTAGAGAAGTTTTTGATACAGTACAATCCTGATAACTCGAACCCCCGTTAAGTCGAACTCGCGTTAACTCGAACTGCATTTCCATTCCCCTTTCTTAATACTTTCTGATAAAAACTCCCGATAACTCGAACATTCGTTATCTCGAACTATTTTACTCGGTCCCTTGGAGGTTTGAGTTACCGAGATTATTATTATTATTTATTTTTTTTATTGAAGTTGCTAGGCATTTATCGAAGGCCATTAAATGCCACTTGCAAGTAAAGAGCTACAGTCATTATACTGTATTTTAGTCTAGTGTAGGCGTTTGTTTCTTCTTAAAGTTGCGGTAGAGACGAACATGCGCAAAGTGTTGATAAACAAAAGAATAATCTACGCTTATTACAAAAGGTTAGTAATTAATGCTAATTATTCCAAGAGTTCGTTGACATAATATTGCTAATTATCACAAAACGTTGAATTATTTCAAACGTTCAATTGACATAATTAACAACATCTCTTGTTTAGCAGAAACTTGACCTCATGTCTGTTTGTCTCGTTTAGTCATGTCGCAATAATTTAAAAGAGATAGCTAAATACGAGGCAACTGAGTTATCGAGAGCGGGTTCAAAGGATGGTTATATTTTCAAGCATAGGTAGAAATATTTTGTATGCGTCATATTTTCTTAAGTAAGAAGCAACGAAGAAGCTCTTCTATTTCAAATTTTTTTCCGTCTCCTTACTTTTTTGGGAGTCATAAGGAATCCATACAGTGCATGTTACACAGATTTGTATTTCAAAATTCACAAATAAAGTTAGTTATACTGCTCTGCTAGTACACAGTACATATTATAGAGCAAGTTTTTCACTGACAAAGAGTGTGCCCTCTTGATTAATATTTCATGTTTTCCACTGATTGCACGAAAAGCTATTTGTAAAAATTTGTAATGAAATTCCCATATAGAACTCCCTGTTTCTTCCTTAATTACTTTTCACTGTTAAATTATTAAATTCGAATTAGTGAAATGGTCATTATCCGAATTAAAAGCCGTGAATTAGATAATCAAAAATGACTTTATAGGATTTCGAGTAATTATATACGTTTTTTTTATTTAGGGAAGATGGCGATATGGATTACATTTTTGCTGTAATGAATTCGTTGGATGAAACAGCTAAGGTAAGTTACTGGAAGTATTACGGTAAGGTTAGGTTGACACTGTACATTATACACGAATGCGAAATTTAAGAATATGCTAAGAATATTCCACGGGCTGATTTTGATGTAAAGATAATTTTTCTTGCTGATAAAAGGAATCGCAAGTAAAGGAGAGGCCTGTGAACATTAACTAGAAGCTTCTTCCTCATAGGTATCCAGGTACATAAATATTGGTTTGCGGAGTGATAAGTCTCTGCTGTCTAAAACATTTGTTCGATCTCCGCTAAACCATAGAAAGTTAATTTTCCAATCTTTTCAAATTACGTATCGGTTTGATGATTTCAAAAATTCGTCCAATCAGCTTTCAGGTTAACATCGAAAGATTCGAAGCAAAGATTTGATTCGTGTAAACCTTTTTATTGGTTAAAATGTCTAAAGTTGTAAATTTGAATCATTTTTTCGTTCTTTTTATCTTGATTTTTATATACCTTCTTCCCAGACTCTTCCGTTGTTTATTTGCGCGGGAAACGTGAAAACCGGGGGACAGTTTGTGTTGAGAGTTACAGACGAGAAAATGAATGACACCTCCAACAGGTGGCAGTGTTTGTTTTGAAGTTAAAATCGAACAACTGAGATTTAATATCGAGATATTGTGAATCATGATTTTTTGAGCCTGGAATGTAGGGGTCAAAGTCCAGCGTTGAAAATGTGCTCTTAGAATAGATGCAATATAATAGATAATTTCGATATGTTATTTTAACGTACATTTAGTTTCTTTGTCCCTTGTAAAATATGATTTTGCAAAATAACACTTCGACTATAATTCGAACCCGGTTTTATAATGCACTTTGTGTGGCACTTTTTTCTATTTTTACGGGAATGAAATTTATTGATGACATTTTGTCTTTAGAATCTGCGATTTGATTGGCGGTAAGGGTGGCGGTAAAAAGGGACAGTTTCAGGGGAAAGCAAGCAACTACAAAAACCTAAAAGACGTTCATAGCATCGTGAAAGACCTCTCTGTTACTGTTAATTGAACGACAATGATCGACTGCATTAAACAATGGTGCGTTCGGCGAAAGTTGTTTCTGTACTATACTACTATACTAAAAAAAACATTTGCTACATTCCGTTGTTCCAGGTTATTTCAAATGCTATCAGGCGTAGCATTGCAAGAGTCGCTTAGCGGATGTTATAAGAATGCGTCTTTGGTGTATTCTGCCGAATGAAGCTGCGTTTGCATAAAATCACGAAAATTTGAAAACTATTCGTGCAATTTCGGACATACATCGGAGTAGCTCTTTAACAAAAGAATGTCGCGAAAAACGTTTTTAGATTCTAATGAGCCGATCCTAATACAGTGAAAGGCTTCTGGTAAATATAGGAGACCCGGGAATATAGGAAGTACAGTCGACATCCGCTATCTCGAACTTTTTCTTCGGCCATTCCCAGTAACTTTCCTTATAATTCTATTCGGTATCTCGAACCTCGCTATCGAACAAATCTTTCAGTCCCTTTGGCTCTGTTATCCCGCTATCTCGAACCTTTCATTTCGGTTTTTGATTTTTAAAGAAAATAGTTGGAAAACTTTGAGATTCGAATGTCTGGTTGAAATAGATTTCTTTACCCAAATATACAAGTTAATGAACAAATGTCTACAGGAATTAACATGTCTCAGATTCCGTCAACGTTTTGTGTTACAAACGCATCTTTGCTTAAAAAGAGAAAATGATCTACTATGTATTTGTCAATCTCTATTTCTTTGTCTTGTCTATCTGTTGAATGGGCTCAAAAAATTCGTCCAGGACTTAGTTTTTCGATAAAGATGTGAATTGTTGGTTTATAGTGGTGTAGTTTGAAAACAACATAGTTTTTCTGATAAAGATAAAAGTTACGTACATATTTGAGTAGACAACCTAGTTGAGTATGTATTCCCCTGAGTTTTTGCAAGTCCCTTATATTACTCATCGATAAGGCATTAAAAGAGTTTTTTCACTATGGCTGAAACACTTTCAATCAATGTTTGTCGAGTAAGAAATATTGTTATGTTATTTTTCTAGCGCGTCACTTATTTGTAAAATTTCGTACATTGGGTTATTTGAAATTTTGTTTCGAATACAGTCTTGTTTAGTTGCAAAAGCTTTTGATTTGTAATCCAAGACTGCCCGGATTGAAACTAAATTCCATGGTCATCTATGTTAAATATACCAATTTAGCGTCACTTCCTAGCAATAAAAAAAACGATGTTTGCCTGTATGATTAACTCGAACTAGACCTATTTCAATGAAACTTTGCACAAATGTTCTATAGTATTGGATAAGGTTTAGAAATACTCAGGGTTTCGTAATTCTAAAAAAAAAATGGAAAACTTTTCCTGTTTTGTCATCTTTTGGCATTTGGTATTGCTGTAATGTTGTTGTTTTAAAAATTCGTTCTTGAGAAAATCTAATTAAAATACAGAAATGTATTTTCTTATTAAACTTGTTAATAACAGTGACTATTATAAACAGATTCAGTTATGACTCATTGATTCTCTAAAGAGATGATCCATGAAATTTGCACGTGCGTATGCAAGGTTGATGAGGAAAATTCTTGCGTTTTACAAAGTACAAAAACAATCATGTTTGTTTTATTAAAATAGATAGGTCTTAGTGTAAAGTTATATGAGAACATTTCTTTGTGAAAGTCTATTCTTCAAAACTTCCTTGGAGGTTGTTAGCAAAAATATTTTTCATCCCTTTTATATATATCTCATGATATTTATCTTGTTAATAAATTTTTTGAATGTTTTAAATCTTTCTTGAAATAATTTTGGCTATGAAGCCTATTATATATGCCTATGCTTCGATAATAATAATAACGTAAATGTCGAAAGCAGCGTAAATATTGAAAATAATCAAATTTTAAAAAACAATCAATCAAAAACAATCACGTTATCATTCGCCATAAACTTTCAATTTTCCTAAATTTTGAATAGGTAATCGGGAGCGCCAATGGCATTCTAACTGATTGAAAAACTTTAGTAACTTACGTTTGACATTGATACTTTAAAGGAAGAAATTGTTGCGAGAAGAAAATGTTGCGAGCAAATTTTCGCAACTTTCGCGACTTTTTCTTCCCGCAACAATTAATTTTTTTACAATTCGCTACTTTTAATTATTTCCAGTGTTCGCAACAATTTCTTCACGCAACGTTTTATTTTTTCTTGTTATTTTATAAAAGCATCCAAACAAAAATAACCCCGAGTTTGGCTAGTCCAATTGTCGTTTTTTGCAAAAATTTATCAGAAAAAGCACTTTCGGACAAAAGTGGCCAAATTCTAATGATGAAAATGTTGTCTGATATTGTTTTAAAAAGTTATCTCCTTGGAACAACGACAAACGCAATGTGCGAGAATATTCGTCTATAAATATTGTTTACAAAATTGATCAGATTTAAACGTAGATTCTAATCAATAATTATTGTTTCTTTCTTATTTTGTCTTAGTCTTTTTTGCCTTTATCAGAAGATTCATAAACTTTCCGTATGGCAGCTTGCTTCTCTTCACCGTAATACGTTTTGAACTTCGTTTTTGGACCTTTTTTGTATAAGTAAAGTTATATGAAGTTTACACCTTTCTGTGTACATTGAGGTATAAAAATATTAAAGTCTGGTCCGTAGAAACTGCTTATAAGAAAATCCGTCTCCGATTTTTCAAATATTCCGTAGTAGGTTGTATTAATTTTGGAATAAATTGATTGTCCAAACGCTAAGTTGCTTGGAACGACAAGAAAAATTATCATAAGTTCAACTTCACTCCCTCGCAACATTTAATGTACGCAACTTTTTATGAATGGCTTGTTTTGCAACATTTAATGTACGCGACTTTTTCTTTGAAAGTTGCAAAAATAAAATCCCAACTTTTGCAACTTTTTCTTCCCGCAACAATTTCTTCCTTTAAAGTGGGTTATCTTGTTAGCAAAGATGACAAATTTTATGTTGATAATCAATACAGTAACGGTTCTTGTTTTTACTACGACATTTGCGCGGGGAACTTTAATGGTTGACTGGAAGCGTGGTGATTTTCTATTCTGTTTTGATTGATATTATGATTACTATTGTTCAAGTGTTTTGTCATTTTGTACGGTACTTTGGATCGGTGTTTCGATAAATTATAAGTTATACAGATATAGCTTTAAGACAATATACTTAACTATGCTTTGCTGAGTTCATTGATGAGCCCGAGCCTTATGATTCTTATCAAAACAGGGCTATCTGCCTTAATTATTTTTTTCATTACCGTGCAGTGTCAGTTTGATCTTTCACATGGCCTGTGAAGACATTTCCTGCATATTCTTCTTGTCAATTTCTTTGTTCAATTCATGTTTAGCGCACGGCTAGCTATACTGGAGGATGAGTAGTTACCAGAATGTACTTAAGTAGTGTTAAGTGAAATATTATAGTTTGGTTAGTTTAATTTATCATCTTTCGAACCACTCGCAGTTAATAAACCCTGTTTTCTCCCAGCAGTGTTGGCTCTAGTTGGTGGGTTTACATGCATAGACTTACAAGGTTTTGCACTATCACACTATTTATATATTTGCTTTATCATTTTTATCCAACCATGATTTTCATTCTTATGTTTATGTTCCCAACTTGAACCTTTAGCATCTGCCCAATGCCAGCGTTGACCATAGATCATTGGCATTTTTTTAGCCCACACCATTAAGGCTTATAGTCCAGTAAATACAGGCCAAAATTATGTGGAAACTAATTCGTGCAAAACTGGAATTTGCTTTAAAAAGTCTTTATCAGGTCTCTATACTTTACAGCATTAAAATATATACTCAACTTTACACAAATCTAAGTAAGATATAGATAGATAGCAATCTAAGAAATTCTATTTTCATAACTTTCTGTTATGTTGTTATGCTGTTATGTTGCCTTCATCTTATGCGAATATTGGATCCATTTTGTTCAATTTCAAATGCTAAAGTAGAGTGAAGAAAATTTCTAACAGAGGTTCAAAAAGCGCTGACTCGGCAGATTTTTTGGATGACGATGATATCTGGAGAACCGCTAGGAAGTTCCAGATGAAATTTTCGCCATTGTTTCACAATATAAAATCATTTGTCATCCTCTGAACATGTACAACCAAGAATATCTTTTCTCTATTTCTTTTTTCGGTACTTTACACAAAATTAATAACACTCTTTACAGCAACAATATCATGCATTTTACCCCGCTGCAATCTTTCAAGTTTTTTCAAGTAGTATGCAATTTCAGAAATTACTTTTGACCACCGAAAATGGCTGTCTGACCACCCAATATTGGCTAGTGTGCAACGGTCATGTTACCGCCTATATTAAAATCCTTTATTTTATGTAAATTTGATTCTAGAGAATCATTTAAATACTTGTATAGAACTAAGCCAATCATACTGCACTGTTTTTTTAGATTAAATATGAATATGACAGCTGATGAAGTGTACAGTGCTATTGATAGCTTGGTAAAAATAATTCGTTCATCGAATAAAAAAGATAAAGTGGATGCTTACTTGACATTATTTACGTGAGAAACATATTCTCTCTTATCAATACTTTCTTTTAACTTAACATGTTCTGTGTAAAGCTGGATATGCACAATCTACCAGTTTTAGCAATTGCTTTAATTTCGATAGCTAGTAGCAAATTTCTTGTTGACAATAGCATCAATCAGTTTATGTTGATTTGTTGTTAATTTGCAGTCATTTCCAGAAAGAGAAGGAATCAACTGTAACTGCTTTGAAAAATCACATCCACACAATGCTTCCTATATTACAGGTACGTACATATGAGAACTTTTTTATATTTGGTTAACGTTGATCTGACGTCTTTTCTTTTCATTAATTGTTGCTACAGCAAGCTTGAGAACTGTTTGGTTTTGGTTTTTACAAAAGTGTGACAAAGCAATGATAACGGGAGCGCAAAAATGACTCCAATCATATCTTTAGGTCCGTGAAAAATAATCAATCTTCAATAAAAAATTTGTTTTGACACAGCTAAATCAAGATTTCAAACATTGGTTATAAAAACGTATTTTACTCAGTATTTGCCAAAACAAAGCCATTATATATAGACTCAGTCTGTTTCTTGAGTACGTGTGCGAAGCACGAGCTCGTGCCCACACACGCCTTAAATCGATTTGCTTGTGCTGTTAATCGCACATTATCGCACACCATAAAAATACATTGAACTGCTAATTTTTACAAAATTTTAAACTTTAGTCTCTACTCGTCAAACCAGCCATTAAAAAAATGGTGGTAGAGATTGCCGTTGTCATCAAATGTTCGCCATGAATTACCTCAAAAAGTCACCAGCCGAGCTGGGGTTTTAATTGGCAATGTATACTAAAGTTTTAAATCCTTTTTTAAATGGCATATTTTGGGTGGATAATAACTGGTATGTAGTTAGAAATTACTTTGCAAATATAAATTTTGAAACAAAGTTAACGTTAACAATCATTTATTTAATGTTTCAAAAAGTTTGTTGTGCAACGTAAAATACAAAAGAATGAAGAATTTCAAAGAGAACCGACAGACATGTTTACATGCGATGCTACAAGTTGTTTAAAAGTTTCATTCAACTTAGAGACAGATAAATGCAGAAGAACTATGCTGCATTCGATGGAAGAAAAAAAGATCAAACCACAAAGAAACGTTCAGTTTTGTTTATATACAAAAAAGAATGAAAAGACACTTTAAAATGCAGAAGAACTACCTTAAGCGGATTAATTTTCACGGATTTAGGCATTTTCCGCGAAATTAAATCCGCGCGAAAACCACAATAATTCACCGTCCACAAAGTTAAATCCACGTGAAAAATCTAAATTTTGGCGATGCCTGAAATGAAATCCTTCTCCACCCAAAAAAAATTTATTTAAACATTAATAGGAAAAGACGACAGTTCGAATTGTCTTTTTATGTCCTTTTTGATCAGAATAAAAAAAGCTATGATATAACTACCGTATTTCCTCTTATTAGCGCCCTCGGCGCTTATTTAAAAACTGACTCAAAAAGTGCGGCGCTAATAAGAGGGCGGCGCTAATAAGAGGGTGGCGCTTATAAAATAATTTTCAAAATGGTATAGAAATAAATTTTATTTAATGGAATTTTCTCGCTCTTCAAAAACAACAAAACAAAATAAAAGATTGGCTGAGACCTTGGATCGTGAAATGAAGAAACGAAAATAACTATTGACTTATTTTGAACTTACGTACGAGCCTGAGTTTGTGAAAATTATGAAATTTCCCTGGTTTATGAAAGATAAAAAATAATTTAGAAGCTAAAAAAACGTATTGTATTGTATAACTATCCTTCTGTATGGGTTACTGCTCTTTTTCTAATTAGCGCCGCTTTTCTAGGTGCGGCGCTAATTAGAGGGTGGCACTAATAACATAATTTTGCTCCAAGGTGTAGCGCTAATATGAGGCCCGGCGCTAATAAGAGGAAATACGGTAATCCAGATTTATAACTTCAATCTCTTTTCTTTTTTTGAACACCTTCATTGCTTCGTTTAAAGAGCTCTTGAATGTCTCTCAATTTTACTTTGCGTTTTTTTGTTGTGTTTGTGACGCCAGTGTTAGTAGCTATGGTTGAGCTCCTTCTTTTACGACCATAATTTACCGAAATTAAATTAAATCTGCGCGAAATAACAAAAACTTTGGTTGTCCGCTATATTAGATTCACGCGAAAACTACGAAAACCTACCTCCACGAAAATTAAGAGACAACCCACAATTTTTATTTTGAAAAATCGCACGCCATGGCTTTTAAAATATATTTATGGCGTGCGATTTGCCACACGTGAACAAAATATTCAAGAAACAGACTGGACTATATGCTAAAATACGTATTGTATTGTTTAAGTGAATATAAGAAAGTACGGCCATACAAGAAAGTATTCTTAACGTTTGTTTTTGTTTATTCCTCAAAAGGGCTCTGCACCCACTGCTTACAACACCCCCTCTCTCCCCCTGTATTTTTTCTTATTAACTCAAGCTTCTAGCAAAAACTGTTGGAGCTTAGAATAATCCCTGGAAAGATAACATTATTTAAGATTTATAATGTAACAACAGAAATTCGGTGAGGTTTAAATGAATCTAAAACGCAAAATTAAGTAAGAAAAAATAAAATGAAAAATTTGTGAAATTATAACGTATTTTTTTCTTTGCGATAAATCAGTTTCATATACTCAAATGCTTTGATATTTTGTAAATAAAAAAGAAAGACTCTTTCTGATTCATTAAAAATATATGTTGACATTTCTAGACTGAAGTAAAGACTAAAAACTTAGCTTTAGCGGAAGCAGCTATATCAGTTGTTGGTCAATGTTTAGCTGTAGAAGAGATTGTCAAGTATGTTTTCTACCAACTCACGAATCCAGGGATATGAATTCACAATAAATATATTGTACTGGCATTTCTTGTTGTGTCACTCATTACAACAATTATACTCTGATTTCATTGAAATTTTGCGATATGATTTTCGGTAGTATTTATTGAATGAAGGGTTTAATTTGGTACTTTTAGTAATTGCGACGGAAAGAGTATTTCCGAAGTTGTCCAATGTAAGAACATAATTGTTGTTGAAACCTTAGTATTATTTGTTGTTATGTATTACATTGTACGAGAAGTTTTCATAAATAAAAATGGATATTAATAATGACAAGTAAAAAATTATATTGAACAAAAGATATGACTGATCAATTCTTACTGTAGCTTCAAAGTTTGAAATTTGAGACTTGATTTTGTTTAAGCGTTGTGTTGGAACTTGGAGCAGAGAGAAGAGAAATCGGTTTTTATTCGAACATTCTGGTGCTTAAGTCATCAGAGGTTACACGAAGAATCAATAAAAAATCATGTAAGGAATTCTTCTCTATGTAATATGAAAACAATATTGTTGTTTATTTGTTTTACTGCTTAAGCTGGTTATAAATCAGTTACTGTTGTTCATTCAGTTATCTCATCTTTCCTTTTTATTTTTTTTTTGTTGTTACATTTTTATATATTTTTTTAGAATTTTGATTTTAGCGTAAATAGATTGAAAGGTTTACTCCCATATTTCCCTTGCATATTTAGTCACTGTTTATGAGTATGATTATCTTTGTTGTGGTAGATTCCTGCTATTGTTTCGTGTTTCATGGAAACGGCAACCAATAGAAAATCAGAGCTTGCTGTGTGTGAAGGTTTAAAAACGATGAAAAGGTTGGTAAATGTTTTTAAAATCAATAATTGTCCTGGGTATGACGTTAAACTACATCCGGGGCAGGTATAGTTCCTTAGCCGTAGAAAAGGCAATCTACATTTGGGGGCAGTTGGGGCTCCAAAGCCATAGTGATGACAATCCATCTAAGAGAAAGACAGCTCTAATATAAAAACTAGGAGTAAACCGTTTAAATCTTGCTCTATTGCAGGTAGAGTTAAATGGAATGTATAGCAAACAATAAATTTACCTTGTCTTGGTATTACTTCCAACTTCTGTTTAGCATGTGTCTCAATAATGAGCTCTGGTAGAGAGAAAATACTCAAGTTAGCTGAGTACCACCCCACCTAGGGTCACTGGTTTTGCAGCCCTGGCGAGGCGCAAAATATACAGCCATTGAAAATATCATGAACCTCGCAATAAACTGCACCAGGGTTCCGATTCCCAGAGGGACTATCTTTGATGGTATGCTCCTGGAAATTGGTCCAGCCCCTGCTACTGAAAGTCTTGAATCTGATCTTGTTTCTCCAATAGGAACTTAGGACGGAGTACCTCTCAATCCTTCTGGACGGGGTATTCCTGATGGTGAAGAGGAAAGACCACCACCTCCCCCTCCCCCTACCTATAAATCAATAAATCCCCTCCCCTAAATCAATAAGTACAGGCTTCTCATTATGACGTGTGCGATCACGCTTTACCTACACGCAAGTAAACAAACATGATTGACAGCGTTCACAGCGAGTAAAAAACACTATAACCACGCCGGTGGAAATTGTTATTAAACAACAAAGAAAAACTAGATTTTCAACAGAAATGTCTGTTTTGCCGAATGTATCTTTTATGCGCAATCATGTTGCTAAAAAATGCCTCAAATAAATTTGATAGAAAAGTTGTTTACAACCTAGCTAGCTTCGGCTTGAAAACACGGCTAATATGAGAAATCGCCACTTAGTCTTTTCATGTGTAACTCAAAAAGATTTTAACATGCAGAGTGGGGGACGTTTTAACTTGTGAATCCCAAACACAAGGACTGAGTGTCAATTCAATGATGACTCTCTCAATCTTAACTTTTCATTTCTGCTTTGGTTAATATGTTTTTATTAAATTTGAAACATGAAAACAAACAGAAATAGTAAACGTTTTCCTTAAAAAATGTCACATGTGTTTTTTATCATTCATGAATATCATTTTTAAGTATATACAATTGACTACTGTTAACTTAAACTCTCAAGGAACCGGGGCAAACAGGGTGTTAGCCAGGTCTGAATTGCTTACATCATTTTTTTGTCCGCATTGGGAATTTCCCCCAAAAAAAATTTACTATTGATTGGCTAAACAGTATTTTATTTAACAATAATTGAGAATAATTGATACAACTCCTACCTTTAAAACTAAAGACTTTTTCGTAGCGTAATTTTATTATTGGTTATGTTTTTCGCAGAAAAAAACTGCCATTATATAAGTTAAACCATGCAAAAATACTTGCATTAGTTACAATGTTTATTTATCTTATATAATTCATTTCAGTCCACCAACGAAAAATGTGTGAATATAGATATTTTTTTAAAAATAATAAACTTGCATGTGTGCATTGATGAAGACGTACATAATATTTATATATTTTGATATGTATTCTGGTGACATATAGATTAGATTGCCAGGGGCAAGGAGAAGGTGTGACTGCTGCACAACGAGCTCAACTAAGTCCTTAAAATTTTGTGAACCCAATTCTTCTTTATGAGTAAATGTGTTATACGGAAAAAAGACTTTTGAACAAATCATGTTCTCTAATATTTTCTTGTGCAAAGCTATTTTCGCGTAACATTTTCCACACGTCTGTATTTTTTTTCGTTAATTCCTGGAAAGCTTGCTTATTTTGTGTCGCTTTTTTATGCCGAAGTGTTGAGTGAATAGCAGTTGTGCGCTCAACGGGATGGTCTGCAAACTGTCCGGGTTCAATGAATGCCCTAGATCTGCTATTGGCTGCAAATGATCTGCATGTTTTACAAAACCAACCATTGGACACCGAAGAGTAGTAAAAGTGGGGGGATAGTTTCTCGTACTTTTCAATTGACTTCAAACGCAAATCAACTGGCACGTCACTCAGCTTTGGAATCATCAGATGCTACCTTTAATTGAAAAAAAATCTTAACTAACAACCAAGATGATTTGCGCAAAATATTATAAAGGACGCAATGATTTTGGTGTCTGTCCTATCTTTTGAATACATTTTTAACAAATGTCAAGTACATCCTCCAAAACAAATGCAAAATTAGTTTATCAGGCATGCAATGAGTTTTGAAAATAGTTTTGTGAAAGACCCAGGGTGTTTCAAAGAAACACACAAAAAAAGAAATTTGTAACAAAATGTTTTTGGTGGTTGTTTTTTTATGTTTGAGTTTCTTTCTTTTTGAAAAATATTTAGTTTTCGGTTTGTGTTGAGTTACTGTTTTTAATAGTATTTTGCTTGGAATTTGTAATTTTAGGCAATTGGTGTACCGTGTATAGCATGATGCCACAAGGCTGGCCAACACCCTGGCAAAATTATATCCGCTATCTCAAACTTAAAAAATCGTGAGAAATTAAGAAGAGTTCAAGGGTTTTTTATGTAAAGTAAAATATATAAAAGGATGATTTTCAAAGAGAACCGGCAGACACGCTTGCATGTGGTGCTACAGGTTATTTAAAAGTTCCATTCCTCTTAGAGAAGAACTTTGCTGCATTTGATGCAAGAAAATAGATCAAGACACAAAGAAACTTTTAGTTACGTTTACAAAAATCAATGGAATGATTATGAACGTTATAAATGGTATCCTTTACATTTTGTTGTTGTTTTCACTCATAATTAATTCGCAAAAATATTTAAAGCAGCTTTTAATTGGCGAAGGTGTCAATAAAGAGAAAAAAAATTTGAAAACTGTAAAAGGATGTATCTCTTTTGAACTCTGATTAGAAATATTACAAGAGTTATTATTATTATTATTAATTATTGTTAGTTTTTAATTTTGGAAAAACAGTAGATACACAAAAATGATTTGTGTTTTGCTTTGTCTTCTTTGCTTCTTCCTCTTCTTCTTCAATCTTTTATGCACGTGTGCCGTGTTGAAATAATCTTTTTGCAATTTCACAAATTCTCAACGAACCTTGTCTCTGGAATATCGCTCCTTAATAAACGCATCATATGACTGGCCTTATGTTATGTTTCAGGTTATGCGAACAGTCACCATCTTCAATGGAATTGTGCATAAAAGATTGGTTTGCGTGCGTTTTTGCGCTAACTGTTAGTGTAGTCCCAAAGGTATGTTCAGTAGTATCGTTCATGAGGAATTAGGTTATATTTATTTTATAAAGCATCAAGAAGGGGGGACTGCACTTCTTGTGGTTGCTGTTTTTATCATGTATGCTGTTCTTTTGTTGGCAAGGCTTATGCATCATTATTTAAGAAATATTCAAGATTTAATCTCAATATTTTCTTGAAAAATCTTCTTGCACCTTTTCAGATCCAGGAAGCCACGGTTGAAATGATGGATTGCAGTATGCATTTACTTTTAAAGCAACAGAAATACTTGAGTGAATATTTATTGAATCAACTAAACAACAAGGTAAGGCTACGCACATCTTTATTGCTGTTACAACACCTTATTTGTTTCCTTAAACTTATTCCAACATAACACTCTTGAGTGTAGAATATGGTCTGGTGTGTGTGTGTGTGTGGGGGGGGGGGATGGTTGTGAAAAATCAAACAAAAAATAAGAAAGTAGACGTTTATTTGTTTGGCACTCTGTCTGGGGTGGTTTGGCACTCAAAAATACTTGTTAAAATCATAGTTTATTGATTATTATTGATTTATTGATATTTAATCATAATCTTTTATTTACAAAATCTCTTTAACTTCATGTTGATTTATGTTTTTTCTGTAACTTTTTGGAGTATATAAAATTAAATTTGCTGAGATATGTTCTGATTCAGTCTGTTATGTTTTTCAATCAAACGCAGAACATGGGTCCAACACTTCATGAGTTTTACGAAACACGTCCTGTGCATGTCTTGAATGCGTGGGCTTGTGTGCTACGCTTACTGGGAAAGGTGGGACGGTTATATTTGTTATCGATAAATTATTGCAAATTCTACTGTTTTTAGTCTTTCTTCAACTTGGATCGAGTGAATGTTACAAATCCTTTATTTAAGCTTGCAGAAAAGGTTGGTGTTCTGTTCTTGTTGATTCTTTTAAGGTTTTAGTTTAGGAAGGGAATGAGCCCTTGTCTCCTATGGTAGAGCAGGGGAAATAAAATCTGGGAAGTTCTGGTGATAAACATCTGCTCACTGCTTTATAAATTTATTGCTGGAATAAACATTTGGATGGTCATAGTTTCAACCTCACAACTATGTTCCTTTCAATGATATTGTAACGTTTTGTCAACTCAGCTATTCTTTTTTTTTGTTTTCCAGTCATTTTCATCAACAAAGTGTGAGGTCTCTCTGGCCCTAAACAACTTGTGGAGGTCACTCATTGATTGCACTTTTTCTAAACCAGGTGTGTGGGATGGTGTTGACACATGTAGACAACTAAATGTGAAGAAGAATTGTTTGCAGAGAAATCTTTGATTTTATTTTTATTTTTGTTAGCTTCATCTTCATTACCAGATTCCTTTTCACATGAATGCTTCGGTACCGTAATTTTACAACATTGTGATTTAGGAGGATTTGGTAAAAGAATGGAAAAGATATTTCTACTCCCCCTCCAGGTTTGATTTTTGTTTCCCACTTGTCGAAATTTGATGATGATGATGATGATGATGATTATATCACTTATTTTGGTAACGGGAAATCACGTTAATGTTCGTTTTGTCAACTTTATTGAATTCAGATAAAACATCGCAATGAGTTGGTCGCCAACGAGAGTTTGAAAACAAACTGGCATTTGGTTTGCATGATCGATCAACAAATAAACGATTACATGGAAAAAGTATATTTCCTTCTTTGTTTCTATAAATATATTCTCTTTTAATTAATCGCAAATTTTGATTTTAAAATATACTTTATTTTATTGTTTAATTGTATATAATATATAATAATAATAATTAATAATATATATATATATATATATATATTCAATCTTCACTATTTTAAATAAATGATTACAAACATATACACACAACAAGAACATAAATTTGTATTTGTATTGAAAAAGAAAATTTATGCAAGTAAATATGAATTCATATTTAGAGAAATAAATACTGATAGCTTTATTTTTTATTTTATTAACTCTGGGATCAATTATTGAACAATCTTATATACAATAAGTAACATGATGCAAGATTTATTTATTTTTATGAACATTATTCACTTTGTAGTATATAACTATGGGGTGTACAAAACATATTCCAATGATAGCTCATGGATTTCATCTTGAAGGGTGAATGAGTAATTTGCAACAAAATCTCCAAACACCGCAAGCGTTCCAAACTAGCTTTTAAATGATTTAGGTTTAGAATTTTGCCAATTGCGATTTTGTGATTTTGTGATATATAAATGGTGCTGTAACTTCTCCAGGGGATGGACTAAGATCTCAACAAGATTATATTGTTCCCTGTAGATCATTATCCTCCTGCTTGGTTTACATCTTTCTAATGATCATTGCCCGACTCCAGAAGTTTACAGTAAGAGAAACCAGAAAAGGTCACCGTTTGTTGTTCGTGAGTCAACTAAGCTGCTGGCGGTAGAAATGCTGGTCCAGCTTCTTTTAACGAAGGAAGAACGCATGAAAGCTAAATTAAAACTGGGTTAGTTTTTTCCTATTTGGAATTCTCATCATTGTTTGGGACTAGATGTATAGTCCAGTCGTTGAAGCTTAAAACTTGGCTTAACCCAGAAATAAATAATTAAGAGACACATGCGATAAAACAAAAGACACGTTTCTAAAAAGTTGATCTGTATTTTAAAAACAAGATTACACAACTAACTATTTACTGCTTGATAATGCGTGAAATTTGCACGTGCAGAATGTTATATAAAGGCAAGTAGGCTTTCAAAAGATTTCTTACAGCTAGGTGATGAGTGCACAGTTTCTATCATTTTCTGTGTGTTTCTCTATATTGGTATATTTTTGAAACCTTTTGTTTTGTGTTATTAGAGATGTTTAACGGACCACCGATGAGCAAAGAAAATCTCTTGCGATACTTTTCGAAGTTTGTGCAATACGTGTGCTACGCAACAAAAACCATCACTTCTGCTCATGGTTGATGACCTTTATAGCGAGTAGTAGCAGGTTTTTAAGTTGGTGTTGTTGTTTCTTTTAGAATACGAGACTGCTCAATTGTGGACGACATTACTGAGCGCTTGTAGATGTATCAACATTAATGGTATGTATCATGTGTCTTGTCAGTCAGATTTTGAGCTTGTTTTCAGTTGAGTTGTGTAACGTAACAATCAAATTGTCTTTATCAATATGGTGTTTTAATCCGGCTGCCAAGAATTTGCCTTGAAACAAAAAAAATCACTTTATTACAATGGTGGAAAATGTTTCAACAATTTACCCATTGAAGTTCGTAGTGCTTTATCTATCGTATATCTTTATCTATCTATACTACGTAACCTTTTCTAAAATGTTTTGAATTACTATTTTATATTTAGCCGGTTTTAATCTAATATTATTTGCAACACAGGACATAATTGATAACAGTATGTATATCATGTATATATAACTGACGATACATCCTGTGTTTAAATATTCATTAATAATAATAATAATATGGCCAAAAGTCGTCCTCTGGCATATTTAGGGTGCCCCTTTGTGTCCACCAAATGGCTCAACCAGCCAACCAACAAACTCCAGCTTGCATTCCACTGCGCTACAGCTTCTACCTTGAATTAGGTTAAAATTGACATTTTCATTTTCCTCATTTTCATTGAAATTTGGTCTTTATCATAAAGAAAACTGAGTTCAGTGAGGAAACTGGAATGACAAAGGATGATGAATTTTCAACTGGCTTGTTTGTGTGAAATGTTTGTTTGTGCATCCATTTTGTTTGTTACATTTTAACTTCTAGATGATCTGAAGACAGTTTGGAAAGTCATTTTAGTTGAATTGCGAAATATGCTCGAATCAAACAACGTCATGTTGACTTTGGTAAGGTTGATGTGTATTTTTATTTTCTTGTTGAAGTTTTTTGAACCGGATTGATTTTTATTAAACTTTTTGCCTACCCTGGATTCCGGGACAATTGCAGCACGCTAAACACGAAAACCGGATAATGAATGATGTTTCTTTTACCAAATTTCAGTTTTCTAATTTTTTATTCTTTGTTAAAGTTGACTAGTTTTCAAACTACGAATCAAACTACAAATTTTAGCTGTGAGCTTAATTGCTTTGCAATGAGAATCTAAGGTTTTCTTGTGTTTTCAAAGAAACTGCTGTTATTCGTTCCTGAATCCATTATCCCCTTTCGAATGCGCGAATTGGAGAGCGCAATGAACAAAGATGGGTCGGTGGCTTTGTACGTCATTGAGTTACTGCTGAATGAAGTGACTTTGGAAGCACAAGGTTTTGATGAAGAGAGGTAAACAAGCCACCGTGTTTGAATATTACTTTCGTTTTGATAATTAAGAAGAGGTAAAATTATAATTAAAGGCGGAAGAGTTTATTGTCACAGTGAAGCTTATGAAGGTGTAATGGCTGCCTTTTCGCGCGGTTACCTATTACAGGACAATAAATTTATTAAACGCACAATTTTAATTATAAATTTGTTGTTTTTGTTGTTAAGTTTGCCTATCTTAGATTTTAGATATTTTTTAGAATTTAGATGTTTTGCATTTTAAAATTGCTTTTATATTTTTGTTTTGAATAAATACATTTTACATCCTTGATATCTGATTTCTCAGGTTTTTCATCCTCTACGAACGAATAATTGCTGAGATCTACAAAACATCGCAGACACCTTTGTTTTTTGCTCAGATGGTCTTTTCGATGCTAGAACTACAGTCAAGGTTTTCGCTCAATACATTTTCGTTCTGTAAACAATAGCCATCAGATGATTAAACTTACAGAATTGTGGGGAATATCATCTTTTGAAAACGTGCAATCCACTCAGTGGAAAAGGTCACGTAAAAAACGGATGATGATGATGATGATGATATTTTTGAAAATGTCAAGCTTCGTTGTTAGGAAAGAAATTTTCATTCAATCAAATGATTGTGTTGTATATTTTGACGGCAGTTTGATTACACCGGAGGACATTCGCTGGCGTTTGTGGAGCACAATGTGCATCTTACTGGACAAACATCTCTCGAAAACCAACGACGTCAATCAAGGCAGCACGCTGGAATTTAAGTTCCCCACGCTCGTTCATGCCCTCATGTTTCCGGTGGAGCACATGAATGTGTGCGGATTGTCGGACGGCCCTTTCAACCAATTGATCTCTGTCTGGACGGATCTTTATTCTACTTTCAACCGGTCCGTGGATCTCCTACCCGGAGTGGAGGACAATCTTAGTCTTCAAGTTTTTTCTAGCCCCCTGAGTAAGTTCATAAAGACGAGAAAGGTACGTTTTTCCGATACGAATATACCGTTGATTGATGCCTGACTCAATTTTAATAGGAAGCGTTAGATTCCAACAAGTTTTCTAGTTTGGTGTTGGAAATGTTGCATGGTGCGCTATCCAATGTGAACTGGACAGAACCTTATAACGTCGGTCTAATCACACCCTCGAAGATCGGCACGAAGCTGAAAAACCCTCTGGGAAACTTCAAGTGTTTTGCGGAGGTCGTATCCTTAGTTGTTTCAAGGATGGCATCCAACATAACGGACGGGGTGGGCGTGGTTTGGTTTTTATTGTTAATAGATGGGTTAACTTATAATAGGCAGCATTTCTGTTGTAAGGAATGTTGAGACCGATTGTGGTTAGGATAGGAATTCCTTGTTATTTATTGAATTTTTTTTAAAATTAATTTATTTAACTGTCTATCTAAATTAACTAATGTTTGCAGGAACCGCGGTCGTACGAGCAGCTATTTTTACGTTTGTTTCGCATCCTGGAGTTGTTTTTCGTGCGTGCGACCAGTCCCGGTTTGCTCACCGAATGGACTCGTTTGCACGCGGCCTCCCTTTCGTCGGTGCTGCAAATCACGCGCTCTGTGAAGATTTCCTCTAATGTCGAGAAATTGTTGAACGCTTTGTTCGGGTCTTTTGAGAGCAACAGTCGAGTAGTGTATCATGATGATCTACTCAATGTGCTCGAGCCTATACTCATCGCCGGACTGCAAAACGAACGCAAATCCGTACAAACTAGAGTGGTGAAGTTTTGGAATTCGACGTTTGGAAAGTGCCATCATTTGAGTTATACGGAGACGTTGAAGGACGCTTTTGCAAAGTGTCGATCGAAGGTGGCTTTACTGTTGTTGAACCATGAGTCAATTGTAATGGCGTCAGATGATGAAAGCTTGCAAGTGGCCAGCTGCCCGCGTTTAAAAACAAGACCAGTTGGTGTCTCTCCAGTGAAGATATTTGGCAGTTTTCTGAGGGAAACAAACACAGGTAAGCAGTCGCCGAAATCAACTAAAAGTCCGCTAAGAAAGACGCTGTTGAGTTCAAACGATTTCGTTGAGATCGTCGACTCTCCGAAGCGACGTCGGTTATTGACGGAACGTCAGAAGGAGAGGATACGCGAACGTTCCGCTCTGCCGGTCATGTACAACAATCTGGACCAATCGCAAGACACGTCACTTTTTAGCGCCCTCTCGCAGGACCAATGGAGTCAAGATGCCGCCAAAGACACCGTCATCAGCAGTGACGTACCGAAAATAAGTCACAGTTCGAATAAAGACACATGCGATGTGCACTGTGTTAGGGATATCAATAATTCGGATCATATTTCTGAGACTTTAGATTTTGAGAAATGCAATAAAAATGAAGGCTTAACCACGGTGCAAGAAGGGATGCCAAGCAACGCTACAAAGATTGTCGAGAGTTTAAAAAACGAGAATGATTTGAATGCCCATCGAAACTCAATGGAGATTAACACATCACACAATAATAATTCCGAATCGACCGTAGTAACCTTTCATAAAGAAAAGCCCGTGGAAACTTCGACAGCTGTTTTACAACAAAACAATTCTAACACTGATAGGCTAACAGAAGGTAACGATTGTGAAATATTTTCACTGAAGATCCCAAAAGCTTCGAGGATTGTTAGTGAAGATTTTGATGGTCAGATAGAGTGCCTTAAGGGAGATGAAATAGATGCAGTATATACTAATACAATATCGAGTGAGATTTCAAGAGAAGATGCCGCTGAACAGCCAAAGCAATCTTCTGCTGACATCATTCCTTCATCTCAATTGTCTTGCCATCTCCAGCGATCTTTGCTTTCTCCTTCATTGAAACATAAAGAAGAAGAGTCAAAGGATAGCAGTCCACTCGCACCTATTGTGTTGGTAGAAAGGAATAAAGATTATCAAGCACCGCCTGGTAAACGTAAAAGATCCAGAAACTCTTTATCGTGTAACAAAAAACGCAAGTCGGATACTGACGACGGAGATTCGATAATTCCCTTGAACCGCTGCGAGGATAAGCCTACAATTGAAGAAACAATAGATGGACGTGAGAAATCGGACAGCTTAAATACTCTTTTTGCGAAAAACCAAGTTAGCAGCGGTCCAATAAGTCGCTCTTTGAAGTTCGTCAAAAGCACCGACGCTTCAGCCGGCGCACAACTTCGCCACATGGTACTAGCAAGTAAATGTGCTAACAGTCCTAGCACCTCTCCAGCGAATGGTATTTTAAAAAAGAAAATGTCCATGGATTCCCCTCCGAGTTTTAAGGTACAAGTCATCTTTGCGAATTGACGTTTACCTCGATATTCTTCTGATGGCTATCTTGCCGAAACTACCAGTTGTTTTTCTTGTTATTTTTCAGTTTTGCTTTTGACTTTCGTTTTAGTCTCGAAAGGTTTCCTTCCAGTTGCCAGGTGACAATGTGCTTTCAAAAGATGACCTTTGCGACCTTGCAAAGCCTCTAACAGAAGAACAGGAGAATTTTACACTTGTGAAAAAGGTATTAAGTAGTCAGTGATGTTCGTGAAGAAGGTCTGAAGTAGCTAATGATTAAGTGACTCTCTTATTTATTGAAATCAAATATGTTAATTATTAGAGAAAAAATGGCTAGCAAGACTAGTGCCGTTCATGTTTCACCTTAAGTAGGAAATCTCAGCTACGCATAAATCTTTTCGAATCAAGATACAAATGCTTCAACGAGTATTTTAGAATTCCCTCCCTGTGCTAAGTCAAAATGTCAATTTTATATTTAGAGAACGGACAAAACCCCTGTGTACCCTCAACTCTCGACCTGTGACATCTCTATCGAAAAGATCCTCCCCTCTCTCACTTATTCCAGAGGCATCAGCCACCTGGTGAGGGCCCAGAACATTCTCACTGTGGGAGATTTGAGTTCGCTCAGCGAAAGCCAAATTGAAAATCTTCCCATTCGTTCGCCGAAAGTCGCGACTGTAAGAAACGCTTTAAGGACATTTTCGAAAAATCGGATCCAATCCAAATCGCCCCAAGTAACGCAACCCTCCATTCCAGGTATGCCCTGCACATTCGATATTTAAAAAGCTTTGTAACTTGTAGTTTTCAATTATAAGCGAGTATAGACGGTTAGTCTGTCGTATGTTTAAAAATCGAATCTTTCGATTTAAACTTGAAAGGTGATTGGATGAATTTATGAAATCATTGTCGTAAAGAAACTAAAGCTTTTAAGTTGACATAAAAAATATTGGTTGCATGTGGTACACTGGCTTAAGAAATATGCGGGTTTTCTATGACGTATTTATTAGCTTAAATATACATCATCAGTTTTGACTAATCCCTAAAGAATGACAATATTTAAAAATTATTTTAAGGATTTCTTCATACTCAAATATCTTTATTCAGATAACAAAAATAAACACAGTACAATCCCGTTAACTCGGACCCCGTTAACTGGAACCCCCGTTCCCGGCTCAATTCGAGATAACGGGATTATACTGAACACCGTTTTCATCCGCACATCATCATTTCAATTTAAAGCCTACCTCTGGAATGATTCGCTAATTTCAGCTTGCGCGAAAGAATCAACCACGCCTCCAAAAGACGAAACCCTGCTTGTAAAAGAGGCCGTTCTTCTAGTCACGCCTTCTCGACACTTTGACGATGTAAAACCGACGTCGTTGTTCTCAGACGCTACCGAGACGTCATTAGCTGTTGATTTAGATGTCACGCCAGTTTCAATCCCAAACGATGACGTCACCGCATTATTCAACTCGCATGAAGTAACGTTAGCGCCCAAACACTTTGAATCGGTTGCAGTGGGCTGTCAAACGGAAAACAGTATCGAATTTTTAGCAGACACACTAAAAATAAGAGAGATGAGTAATGATGAAATTTTTGCTTTAGTGGCCAACATGGACGCATTGAAAACAAAACTAATGCAAGAATTAAGACTAAGATGTAAATGACGGGGGTTTGTTTATAACTGTATTTCTGTAGTGTTGCTAATGTTGTTCATAAGCTACCCCCTGAGTGGTTTTTTAAATTTCGTTTTACAATGTAAAATACTAGTGCAAATAAAACTGTTTTTAAATTTCTGTCCAATACCCTTCTACGCGCATGCTCAGTGGATGTTGTTTACCTTGTCAACGCGGGCCGTTGGTAGGCGGTATTCTCTACGCATGAAATTACCTTCACCTTTGAAAAGAGATTATCCGTTGTTAATATTCGCCCTGGTTTGGTGTTGCGAAAGACTTTTTGTCATTATTGTCAGGCATTTGCTCTACAACGTTACGCGAGGAAATTTTTGTGTAAAGTGCGCCAGGCTTCAGAAAAATGGTAAGTGTGAAGAAATTTTAGAGTCTTTTAATTTTTCTTTGATACGAATATCTAAATTTGTTAAATTCCGGGTTTCGTTCGTGTCACTGTTGTAGTTTTTAGATTAGAGTTTTAAGAACTCTTGATATTTTAACTTTTGCCTCTTGCTTAAAATTAATAATGGCGGTTTCAAAATATGAATGCAGTAACTGAATTGAAATGTTTTCTTTCAGAGGGAATGCATCTCTGTTCACGTTGGTCAAGCAGGAGTGCAAATCGGCAATGCATGCTGGGAATTGTACTGTCTAGAGCATGGAATACAGCCTGACGGGCAAATGCCCTCTGATAAAACAGTTGGCGGTGGTGACGATTCGTTCAACACCTTTTTTAGCGAAACAGATTCTGGGAAACATGTCCCGAGAGCGGTGTTTGTCGATCTGGAACCTAATGTCGTAGGTAAGCGCCGATTCATTAACATTGTAGCTAAAGGACGAACGCGGTTTGAAATTTAATTTTGTTTTTGCCTGCGTTTGTTTTGAGTAGAGTTCTACTTCTGCTTAATCTAAACCGTCAATTCTTGAGCAACGCAATAGCAACGGATCATCCTTTTACAATAGCAAGAATCTTATTGCTGATTGGAGATTATAGGCCCAGAAAGCAACCTTTATTAACAGAATAATCTCATCTCAGTGAATTTTTTCTGTCGCCCTGTAGATTTTATGAATTTTAGATGAGGTTCGGACCGGCCCTTACCGGACACTTTTCCACCCGGAGCAGCTGATCTCAGGGAAAGAGGATGCGGCTAACAATTACGCTCGCGGTCATTACACTGTGGGCAAGGAGTACATCGATCAGGTGGTGGATCGTGTTCGCAAACTTTCCGAAGCTTGCACAGGTCTTCAAGGGTTCTTCATTTTCCATTCGTTCGGCGGTGGGACCGGCTCGGGATTCGCCTCTCTCCTCATGGAACGCCTATCTGTGGATTACGGGAAGAAGTCGAAGCTTGAGTTCGCCATCTATCCCGCTCCGCAGGTGAGTACTGCCGTGGTGGAGCCCTACAATTCCATTCTTACCACGCACACCACACTCGAGCACACTGACTGTGCATTCATGGTGGACAACGAAGCCATATACGACATTTGCAGACGCAACTTGGACGTCGAGCGGCCGACTTACACGAATTTGAATCGTCTCATCAGCCAAATCGTTTCCAGCATCACTGCTTCCCTTCGTTTCGACGGTTCACTTAATGTCGATCTAACTGAGTTCCAGACCAACTTAGTGCCATACCCTCGAATTCATTTCCCCATGGCAACATACGCGCCTATTCTGCCCGCGGAAAAGGTGTCGCACGAGCAAAACACAGTCCTAGACATAACTAATGCGTGCTTCGAACCGGCGAACCAGATGGTGAAATGCGATCCACGTCACGGAAAATACATGTCGTGTTGTCTTCTGTACAGGGGCGATGTGGTGCCGAAGGACGTCAACACGGCTGTCGCTACCATCAAAAACAAAAGAACCATTCAGTTCGTCGACTGGTGTCCAACTGGTTTCAAGATCGGTATCAACTATCAACCACCGACTGTCATTCCTGGAGGCGATCTGGCCAAGGTATCAAGGGCTGTTTGCATGTTGAGCAACACAACCGCCATTGGTGAAGCTTGGGCGAGATTGGATCACAAGTTTGACTTGATGTACGCCAAGCGCGCATTTGTTCATTGGTATGTTGGTGAAGGTATGGAGGAAGGGGAGTTTAGTGAAGCCAGAGAAGATATGGCCGCGTTGGAGAAAGATTATGAGGAAGTTGGTATTGATTCAAACCCCAATGATGATGATGAGGAAGGGGAAGAATATTGAAGTTTTTTTTTTCTTCTTGAAATAACTTTCTCTTATGAGTTTTCACTTTTGTATTCAATGTCTCGAATCTCTTTTACTCAAAGGTTAAGGTCAGAAACTTTCGCTGGAAGAAACTTTCGCGTTTTTGTCCCATTTCCGCGAAAGTTTTCAAAATTGCCTCGTCCGCGATCTCCAGCGAAATGTTGAGAACATCACAATTTTTATTTTTTGATGTTTACGTCAAATTCTATCCTTTTTTCTTTCTGTTAAAAAGTACTTAATACAATAAGGGAGGACGACGTAAGAAGGCAGTAGTTGGTCATATTAGACGGGACATTCATGAGTGAGATTTCATTAATTTATGCGATTCCGTACGTCGCTAGTCATTTGGCCAGTGAATACAATCATTAACTACCTTAAGGACAGAAAATAAGGCGGGGATAAAATAGTGCGGAATTCGCAATTCACACTATTAAAATCCGCCCAATGTAAAAAAATTGGCCAGCATTAGAAATTTCCGTGAAACTCACCATAAACTTAGGAGTTCCACACGTCAAGTATCTTTTTACAGGGAGAAAGTTTCGCGAAGAAAAAAAAAACGCGAAATTTTAGGGATTTACTTTGGCGAATCACTCGATTAAATATATTTCGCGTTCAACTGGAAAAGTTGATTTCGCGTGGGATAAACTTTCGCTGGTGGCATGCACAGCTTGCAGAACGCTACCTTCAATTGGCTAAGGATCATTATACAGAACCTAAGGGCGAGAAGATACTTGGATCTTTCTTTCATCACTGAAGCGCTTCCGGAACTTGTAGCGTGTGATGATAAACTTTCGCGAATCCGCATGTCAGTTTTTTTCGCGAAAATGACCAAAAAACGCGAAACTTTCTTCCCGTAAAGTAACGATCGACGATTTCTCTATAACATGAGAAGGTGAATTAATGACTTTGGTTTTCTGCTTGCCCCTTGCTTAATCAGCCAATCCTTCGCAACAGTTTAAGGTTGTAAATTTCTTGAGTTTTTAAAAATTAGTGCTTTTTATAAATAAAGGTATGTTGTCAAAACAGTAAAAAAATGTTTCATTCATTTTGTGCATTTCTTACCTGGATTACGTATTTCAGATTTCTTTGTTATTAGATCCATCACTATTTCCCTGCTTCCCAATTTTCCCTTTCGAAGTTGCTCTTAGGAACGACGTTTCTCACGTATCAACTGGCAATTGCTAGCAAAGTAGAAACACTATGAAACTACACTTTGAAAAGAAATTCGAATGTTTTGTTTTTTTACTTCAAAGGAATGCCGGTGCCTGCACTTGATGTTTTCTATCGCAGCTTTTTTTTGTATGTTATGATATCACTACTACGGAAGATTCCGTGTTGCTTCTACGAACTCGATGAACCTTTCGATGCGTTTGCAATCCAAGGGAAAACTACTCCAATTGGACATTTACTGAAGGAAATGTCGCGAGCAACAAAATTTCATAGAAGAACTTTAATAGTTCAAAGGCTTCGTGGTTTGTAGGATAAAAACTTCACAACTGTTCTTGCTCAATCTACATTGGCGTTCTCTTTACAAAGGGGAGAGGAAGTTTTTGTCGTTCAATATATATACAAATGTAACCGTGTAAACAAAAGGTTAATGAGGTGATAATGAGGCCTGTGGGAAGCTGAGTATATGACACGTATGAGTTTGTGAATGATGTAATGGTATGGGTTGCCATGGTAGGAAAACAAAATGTAGAATATGTAGAGAGATGCAACAGAGCAATTACATGTTACAGCAACACTCACTAGTGAACGCTACACCCATTGGTTCAGGTTGGTATGGAGATCGCGTGTAAAGTGACTGCATCAATTCCTGGCACTTGTGTTAATTTACTGCTGATGGAAAGATGTAAACAATTGATACAGGACACATACGTAGAGCCTCAGAATGACAAAATCTTGGGATCTAAATATTCCAGAAGAGGAAACCAAGATCAAGGAGAGATATGCAGAAATAAACAAGAGAAAGTGAAAACTAATGACATTCGTCATTTTTTCGGTGTCGTTAGTACTCGCAGACATGGTGACACTCGGATTCGGTGTCGTTAGTACTCGCAGACATGGTGACACTCTGATTCGGTGTCGTTAGTACTCGCAGACATGGTGACACTCGGATTCGGTGTCGTTAGTACTCGCAGACATGGTGACACTCTGATTCGGTGTCGTTAGTACTCGCAGACATGGTGACACTCTGATTCGGTGTCGTTAGTATTCGCAGACATGGTGACACTCTGATTCGGTGTCGTTAGTACTCGCAGACATGGTGACACTCTGATTCGGTGTCGTTAGTACTCGCAGACATGGTGACACTCTGATTCGGTGTCGTTAGTACTCGCAGACATGGTGACACTTGTGGTGACACAAAAAAAAAGGTACACAGAATTTATAGAAAATGACTGAAATAAAGACATAAAATATATAATATCTTCATATTTCCGCGAAATACGTTAAAATGGGTCAACCGCGCAAAAGTTAGTTAGCGAAAGTTTCTGACTTTAAAGTAAATGGTTTATTTCTCAAAAAGAGCGATCATTACATTAGATCATTCTATATACTCATAAATGATTCAAACCTCAACAAGTCTGTTTAAATCGAAGTAGAAATTCAATTCCTTTCAGGTATATATAATAATACGCTCTATAAAAATAATATATATATATATAACACACAAATGTTGCATAAATAAGGTCAGCCAGCCGATCGATCACTTATGATAATTTTTAGAATTCCAATGCGAAATGGCGCCATTGTAATACGAAGTACTAGACCAATCACGTGAACTCGATTGGGGCGCTGATTGGTTCTCGTAAGCTTTTGCAGCGCTTTTGTTGTACAATGGAATAACTTCGTGCGCATCACTTGACAAAGTCTGTTAAAAAAAACATAAGATCGCTCGAAACAATCGGACAAAAGGATGACCGTTTCCAAAAATAAGAGTTTTAAAAAACACCTTCATACCTTTAAGTATATGTATGCAGATGTTCCGAGACCCTCCATCGAGTTGATTTGTATGTCGCCACCAAAATACTTGGCGTAAAGTCGAGACAACGGCAAACCGTACCCATAACCCGCCTAATGTGAACCATTTTAAATGACAACGTTAATCTCATCAAAGACGAAAACACAAAGTTCGAAGATGTAAAACTTGACTTTGCGCATGTTGTTTAAAGGGTTCGCGCAGTTCGGGGAAGTAGTACAAGCTAACTCTTATATAATAACTAAGATGGTGTTCTATAACAATGTTGCAAGGGTGTTTGTTCCAAACTTTTTCAAAAAACAACACTCAAAAGAAAGTGTTGGACAACAAACAGGACAATTGTTCAACACTATTTTGAGGTTGTTTAGGTCCTTACCAGTGGTGATGTGGTCACATCTCTGTTGGGTTCGGGAGCGGTACTGTAGTGATAAGAGAACAACTTCTCGATATTCGAGCGACGTATTCCACCTCCTCGATCGGTGATCCGGATTGTCAGATCGACTTCGCCTTTCACAATGTCAGCCTCGATTCGAGGTAGCTCCTCTGCGTTGTCGTGCGCCTCGACAGTGGCGCGCATGGCATTCTGGGAAGAGCATTACGTCATAGGTTAATATATATACTCTGATTTCAGCTAGCAATATATACGAGATAGTCGTTCTTCTGTTTGTGAACCTTTCTTAATTAATAGCATATCAAGGGTGTTTCTGCATAGGTTTTTGTTTTATAAAGATTTAGAGAAAAACATGTCATAAGATCGCAGAAAAGCATCATAAATAAGATGACCTAGTACCTTGAGGATTTCAAAGAAGATGTAGTAGAGATGAGATGGAACGTAGGAAACAATGACCTTACCGCCAGGCGAAACAGCTATAAACAACGCAACAGCAGTAAAATCGCATAAAAAACAAGCATATTATTGCATAAGCGGCTTTTGGTACTGTACCCATTGCTAGTAGCTACCTTAAGGGAATTAATTTCGCGGATAGCCAAATGCACGTATTTCGCGGATAATGGAAAATTTCATAGGGATTTAATTTCACGGATTGTATAAAATGGTAAAAATTAGATCACATTCGATCTTCAATCGTTTTCGTTACTTTCCTCATCAAATAAATCAACATTTTAGCATATCTTGGGCGACATCATGTGGTGTTGTTTCGAGAATAGTCCATGAGTTGAGAAGAGGAAAAATTTCCTGGAATGGGTCTATTGGTTGTAATCCCCCACTACCCATTTTGATTGCACGAAATATTCCAGAAGCTTTCCATCCATTGTTGACAATAAGTTTACCCGCCTCAGATGTTAAAAGTGGTTGTAGAAACCAACTATTTACTTTATTTTTGTGTTGATAATAATAGAAAACAAATTCATATAAAAGCTAACAAAGGTGGTGTAGAAAACCTAAATTTCACGGGAAATTAATTTCGTGGACTTACTTTTTTTTGAAAAATCTCGTGGAACTTAATTTCGCTGAATGCCTATTCAGCGAATATGCCTCATGGACTATTCTTTTTTTTTAATTTCGCGGATTGGAATTTTGGAAAAATTTCGCGGTAATTTAATTCCCTTAAGGTAGTCGTTGTTATCTTTGTTAAACAATGGTAAAAAAGCTACAGCCAGAAAAATAAATAATATTTTGAACATAAAAATGTAGTAATACTTTAATTATAAAAATGTTTAAATTTGCGAGTAAAGGCGAAAACATCATTTTCCTTGTACGAATTAGACAATACCATTGTGTTCTTGGATAGAAACGGCGGGTGATATGAGATAAGCTTGCTCGCATAGAAGGCTTGCGTTCTCAATAGCATCTAGGGAAGAAGATGAATTGATGGGGGAAAGATTCCACTCTGTCGCACACTTATCACAGTCGAAAATGTTGAAAACGTCTGAAATCATCTCCCAAAACATATCAAAGAAGAACCAACAAAGAGAAGCTTTAAAAGGGCAATCATTGCACATGAATTATACTGCAAATGCAAAATATGCAGATAATTTGACCTAGATAGTTCTTCTTTTGTTACCTGTTTTGATTTTAATGTTTACGTTATTTTTTTATTTTTTTTTTACGTTAATATTTAGAATAAATTTGTTTTACGTGTTTTTTTTGTTGGTATAAATTAGTTCATATTAACTGTGTAAAGGAACCAATGTAAAATATAGAAAACATACATACTCGCTCGTTTTGAGAAGGAACTGATTATTAACCTATTCTCACACTTAAACGCTCACATACAAAATCTCTGCTTTTCTACCAACTATTACGAATGAAAACTGAATACTGTAGCATACCTCGAACAATGTTCTTCACGTGGCAGTTTGTTTCAAACACTCCCACAAATCGACTCTTGGAGCTTCGAGATAAATCCTCCATAAACAATGCCACTGCAAGAAAATGCAAATATCAACTATATATCATATAATCAATTAATCAACTACTTATTTTTCTAGTGTTTTGTAAGTTAAGATCTTGTCACTTACAGTGCTGAGTCATCAACAATCGAATGCTGATTCTGTTCATATAAAATCGATCTACGAGAAACAAACACAAAAAACTAAACATTGAGATAGAAATCAAAAGCACAATTATTATTATTATTACGTAATCCCATCCATTGTGTTTCTACTTAGTATTGAATTCAACTTAAGATAGCTACCTAGAAAGTACTGGACAGCTGACATATATGAGGAGTCAATGCCTTCTGTCTCTTTCAACTCAATGATGCCCTATGAAAATGACCTTATTTAAGCGTAACAAATCAAAGAATAATGTTAACAAAACTAAATACAGACGAACATTAAATAGGTCTTGAATCCAGTGTAAACAATATGTTAAACGAAGAGAATTTAGCATTTTGCGATGGCAAACTTTCGCGGTAGTGGTAAAAAACCGTCAAAGCTACTTTACAGTAATTAGAATTCTTAAAACCACTGAAATATTATAAACACAACAAAGATATGCCTAAAAATAGATGCTCGAGAAAGAAACGAAGATTGAGGTCATGAACTAAAAATCTTTTTTCCAACACACCTGAGCCATTGTTTCCACGGTGTTGTCATGGCGACGTTTTATTGCATGCAACATGTGTGTAAATCTGCAATAAATTTCATGAAATAAAACAATATTTTTAATAAATTGTTACATTTATTATCGATGTTAATGATATTCATTGAACTTATATATTTAAAAGCTGTAACATGAATAATTTATTTTTCTTCATTGACCGCTGAATAAAAAGATTATTTCACAAAACTTGCCGTGAATTTCAAAGAATGAGGAACTTTGATGAGTCTTCAAGGGATATATATAGTTAAAGATAGACTGTTTATTTTTAAAAATGCTATGCATGAGAAATGATAAGAAGAATTATATTCAGCTTACTTTTCAACGTTATCAACACTGTAATCTTTGCCTTCGAAATACATCAAATCCATAAAACTTTGGGTGTACCTGCAAAAGAACCGCATACAAAGCAATTTTATTTGCTTAACTTACAGTCAATATGCAAATCAAGAATAAATCCACACAGCAACAATTTAGAGTGCAATAAAAACATCATATTCGCCGAAACACTACTGGGTCAAAAATATACTATGCATAGAAAGTTGGAAAAATTAATTTTTTAATTTTTTCGTTATCAACTGATTCTCTTTCAAAAAATGTGAAGAAGTCTGAAAGTTTAAAACAGGAGATCCAGACCAACACATCATTTGGCTGCAAATGTTCAAAAATAAAAAATCTCAATCTCAACTTAGTTCGATAAATTTCCAATGTTAATCCATTATTCCCTTATGTGAAAAACATAACACACTCGGATGTAAGATAATACAACGAAGCAATTATTAATGAATTCATTACCAACTTCTGACTAAGTCAACGGAATGCATTGCAAGTAGATTTTTTGGTAAATGGCTGATCTCCTGCATGATGTGTGCAAGGCGTATCGGAACTTCGTGTTTCAGGAACTGATATGATTCTTTCGGCTCAGCCTTCTGCCCTAAAATGAGAATTAATAAAATACCTCAACTGGCATTGATTGACAAAGGAAAGTGCATTGAACGTTCTGATAACTCTTGGATCTGTGTGCATCAGGGTAGACAGAACCCCCCATAACAAAAGCCACCAGACAAAACCCTGAATCATTTTAAAACACATTTTTTGGCTTATTTTATGTTATGTCATTAATGTTTTCAGTTCTAAACAGCTACCTGTTTCTTTCCTTACTTCAACTAATTTTATCACTTCATTTTTCAATTTAAAAGAAATCGTGCAAGAGGGAGAAGGAATGAGGACCCATGATGGAAGAACAGAAATTTCATATATATTTTCATAATGTACATATTTTTGAATCAGCTATCGTGATTAAATATTCTTAATAAATAAAAATATTTACTTCATTCTTTCTCCTCCTCGATTTTATTATTAAAATAGCTTTAAAGTTGTTTTATATTTTAAAAACATATATATGTATAATTCTAGAAAATTAAAAATCAGTTGGAAAACTTTTTTCTCTTGAGTACACTGTCTCCTATTCTTTCGCACTCTTTTATATGTTTTACCTTACCATATGTTTTTAACATTTTCCTTTTACTAACTTTTTGTATATATGTCTCAAGTATATTTTAAAATTCTATATATATATATATATAAACAGGGCAGACATTGATAGAGCGTTTCATCAATGTAAATTAGTTACATATACGCTGACATTTTTAATCCTGTGTAAATATTTGTAAATAATAATAATTTTAAATTACAGGGAAAGAGGTGTATAGAAAATCAAGTGTCGAGCATTGTGAATCGTATCACCTTACAAGTGTAAAATGAAGTAATGTGACCTCAAGAATAACATGATTTATACACTTGGATTATGGAATGCTACTTAAAAACATACAGCAAGATATAGATAGAAATGCACACATTGTAATTTAGATTAAATTTTTACCAAATAGCGTAAACTGCTCAATAGTCAAAATTGACTGATGATAACGGCTATATTTGCTGATGTACTTTTGAATATCACGCAGAACATATTTGACTGTACTCATCTTCCTAAAATATTCAGGTTTAAAAATTTACTTAGGTATACAGCATTAATATCACAAAGAAGAAACATACAATTTTGAAACAACACATAAACTATAACTGTGGAGCCAATATAAAGATTTAATTTTTTGTGTACGAGAGTTAGTTCAACTCCTTTACAACTATAAATAAAACATCCAAAGCTACAAACAAAGCATCCATTCATTGCAAATATAATACAGATTGTTAAATTTAAATCAAATATTAAACATCAACTTTTATGGAATACAGTTTAAGCTTAAAACAAACAGTCACTTTTAAGTCACAGCTCAGGGCCATTAATTTATTTATTCTACTACTGATTTTATTACTATATAGGTACGTTACGAATTTTAAAAAATTTTAACGCTAAGATGAAATGTTTTGTATAAACAGCCAAGTATATTTGTGTAGCTAGCTCGAGGGTAAATTTTATCTCTTTATGAACTATAACAGAGATTTCCTTATAAAACACAACTAAAAGCATAAAATTCCATAAAACCACAAAATTCATTGTGACAAATGTATAATCGAAAGGTAATATACCAATAGACGATTGTAATTGTTGACAGATTATCCGCCGATATTTGCTGGATTGCGGGAAAACACGAAAGCGTTTAATGTTTTGGTTAACTAATGTGATGTTACTTCACAGAAACCAACCATATCGCTGTGATATGATCATTTTACGTTCCGTACAGCCATTATGAATTAAAAAACTTACGCAATCGTTTGCTAATGACGTCATAAACGGAACGTGTTTGGAGGAGGCTTCCGTTGGATAATAATGGCTCATTGCATTCCAAAAGATTTCGGACTTTTGTACAAAGATATGATTTGGGGTAGTTAAAATAAATATTTGTATAAAGTATATGTGCTTCTATGCGAAAAAATATTTTAAAAAGATGCTAACGTTTCAGATCCGATACTGAAAATTTAGTTTTGCAGAAGTACTTAAATATGTATAATGCTTTCTTGTCTCTAAATAAAAGTTAGTCGAAGAAAAATATTAAATAAATATATGTTTTGTTTATTTTGCCAAATAAAAAATATTTACAAGTCAGTGCGTGATATATAAACCACAGAACAAGAAAAAATGGCGATCTTTGCTAACGTTAGTAAAGATCGCCATGCTAGAATTGTCATCATTGTTCTGCGCGTTGTTAAACAACACCGGCTGTGAGTCATGCTAGAATAATCCATAGAAAACCAAGCGGTCTTTTCATTGGATACCTGTATACACTCATTTATTTATTAAAAACACGAGTTTAGACGTCAACATTATAAAATACTCAAAAGAGCAAATTTTCGCAACTTTTTCTTCCCGCAACTTTTAATTATTTCCAGTGTTCGCAACAATTTCTTCCCGCAACTTTTTCCTTTTTTACTTGTTATTTTATAAAAGCATTCGAACAAAAATAACCCCGAGTTTGATGACGGACAAAAGTGACCAAATTCTAATGATGAAAATATTGTCTGATACTGTTTTAAAAAATTAACAACAACAAACGTAATGTGCGAGAATATTTTTTGTCCATAAATATTTTTTTATAAAATCGGATTAGATAGATTCTAATCAATAATTATTGGTTTTTTGTTATTCTGTTTTGGTCTTTTTTTTCTTGTTTGTTTACCAATAAAAATGTACAATGAACAGTTTGTTAGTATATAAAATGTTACAATAAAGAAATTGTATAAAGTAAAAAACTCGTATAAAGTACAGTGTAGGAAATTATTGGCGTGGATTTAAAGAATGCCTTGCTGACAAGTCAGTCAATCCTTTTCATAAAACCCACTGTTGTTTATCAACTGTAGCAATTTCTCATTTCATACAATATGTAATATATATAATTCTGCGTCAACTAGATATTATCAACGTAAAAAAAGACACAAAATTAGTTATATTTTAATAAAATGGATTTCTTTGTTGAAGATTTGAAAGCGATTATATTAGTTGCCTTCTTTAGTGGCTCTTCAAAGTTATTCCAAATGAAAGGTCCTCTATGTAATATGCAAAATTCACATTTCTTCTTTTTAAACGATATACTGTTAAAATTAAATAATTTGCGAGATCTAAGGTTATATTTGTCGTTTGATATTTTACAAAAGATGTGATTAAAAATGACAGGTAAATTGTCAGTTTTGAAACGGTACATAATTATAAGATGTTGGTAAATATTAATATCGTAAATCGTTAAAATATTTAATTCGCGCAATAAGGGTAAAGCATGTTCCATTTTGTTTATTTTTTTATAATTCTACACGCATGTTTCTGCATAGATAGAAGTCTAGTCAGTTTTGTTTTATAATAAGGGGTCGGTTACACGTATAGTTTCACGCCGGCGCGAATTCACTTCGGTCTCTACACAAACTTCTAATGTTGTTTACACGTGTGAAATGAAGTGAAATCTCACGCCGGTCTGATTTCACTTCCGTCAAATAGACAGAAGTGAAATCTCGCGCCGGAGTGAAAATCGTGTGTATACCAATCTTTTTGAACATAAACCGAAGTGAAATTTCTAATTACAACTTGATGTATACCTTTTGAAAGGAAATGTACAGAGAATGAGGGCCATCATCTTCGAAGATACCTGAAAAAGAACAAACGTAAGATAAACAAGTATGATCAGTCACCAAAGACGAAGAAAGACTGCAAAAATATTTAAAAAGTTGTTACCTTTTTCTCCCTGAATGATATCTAGCCAGCGCAATATTTCTTGACATTATTGCTTCGTTTTGAAGATGGCGAAGATTACTTTGCTGCCGGGCGATCTTTAAGGCTACAACTGCGTGAAGTTGTAACAACAGCAAAGCGTTGGTTAAAATACTCGATATGCATGATATCAAAACAGATAATTGTTTACGTTCATTCATTTTATTGAAAAGAAATCCCTTATGTTTATCATGTGGCAAGTTGCAAATCTGGACTTTGACCCGAAATTAAAGCGAAGTGAAATATAGCCGAAGCGAAGTGAAACGCACGTGTATCATAAAAAAATTTCACACCGGTGTGAATTTTCACGCCGGCGTGAGTTTCACTTCGGATACGTGTAACCGACCCCTTACTCGCCCACGTAACGTTACCGTAAGATAGATAACTATGCATTAAAGAGAAGTATATTTGTTTCATACAGCTTTCGTCCAGGAAAAATCTTACTTTGTAAAGTAAGGCCAATATTTTGGATGAGTGTTTTTCTATGTAACTTATGTGATGATCCCAGCTTAGATATTTATCAATGTTAAGACCCAGAAATTTTGTAGTCCTAACTCTTTGTATTTTATTATTACGTATAACAAGATCCGGTAATTTTAAAGGTATATTATCGTGCTGGTTAACGTTATGGAATAAAATATAATTAGTTTTGGTAACGTTAAGTGAAATTTTATTAGCTTTTAAACATTCATCTATACTTATTAAGTCTTTGTTAGTATTTTAAAAAAGAGTTTTTATATCTTTGTTACTGTAAATAAGGTTAGTGTCATCAGCAAACGTGATAGATTGAGTGTAGTTTAAAGATTTAAAAATGTCATTAATATAAATAAGAAATAAGAGAGGTCCTAGAATTGAACCTTGCGGAACTCCACAAGTTATCGAAATCTGGTCTGTTTCAGATGAGTCATCGTATGCTATAAATTGAGATCTGTTCGAAAGATAGCTTAGGATCCACTTGTGGTTCAGATTATTGACACCATAAAACTTTAGTTTTTCTAACAGTATGTTATGGTTAACCGTATCAAATGCTTTTGAAAGGTCAAGGAATACTCCAATACTGTATGAGTTCTTGTCTAACGCGATGGATAAGGTATTTACAAGGCTGACAATAGCGTGCTCAGTAGAACATTTGGACTGAAACCCAAATTGGCCTTCATAAAGAAGATTACTATTTAAAAGATAAGAATAGAGATTTTTATACATTGTTCTTTCGTAGAGTTTAGAGAAGACAGAAAGTATAGAAATAGGCATATAATTACACATATCAGAAGGATCATCTTTTTTAAAGATTGGGGAAACACGAGCTATTTTTAGTTTATCAGGAAAGAATCCGTTTATAAAATAAATGTTGATACAGTGGGAGAGTACGGAGAGTATTTCATCTTTTACAAAAAAAAGACTATTGCTGGTAATCATGTCATAATCAGGAACTTTGTTTCTTTTCATTGAAGTAAAACATTCTTCTATAGATGCAGTTTCATTGATTCTGACATCTCTCCGTTTAAAATTGTCAAGTAATCTGAAAAATGCATTTTAGATGGTGGAACCTTTCCTCCAAGTGTAGACCCAACGTTAGCAAAGAAGTTGTTAAATTCAGTAGCGATGTTACCTTTGTTAGTAATATTGGTATTATTTACAGTTATTTTACAAGGAAGATTACTTTTTTTTATTTTAGAACGTCCGGTTAATTCATTTATTACAGACCATGTTTTTAATGTAAATTTTTGAAGCAAGTCAGAATAATATTTTTGTTTTTTTGTGAAAATTTGCTGTTCATAAAACTTTTTATTTATTTTAGGTTTATAAATAACTTCGTTTTGAGCAGTTGTAGATTTTAAGAATTTATTATAAAGTTTTTGTTTTCTTTTGGAACATTTTATATGCGTTTTGTCAAACCAGGGATTTAAAAAAGATTTTCTTTTCAAACTAATTTCTTCTACCGGACAGCAATTATTAAAAAGCGTAATAAATTTGTCGTGAAATTTATTAAAAGATATGTTTGCATCATTCGATGAAAGTGCGTCATTCCAATTCGTCTCCCGAAGATGTTCCTTACAGTTATTCAAGTTGCTATTAGATAGATTTCTTTTTTTTGTAGTAATTTTTTCGTTAATATTATTTTTTTGATGCTGATTGAATGTGTAGAATATTGAAAAATGGTCGGATATATCGGTTTTAATAATTCCAGATGTGAGCTCATGGGTCAGAAAGGTTATTTATTAGAATATTATCGATAGCGGTTGCTGACGTTTTAGTTACACGAGTGGGCCGATTAATTGGGGTCCGATCGATGGTCCGACATATCGATGGTTCGACATATCGATGGTTCGACATATCGATGGTTCGACATATCGATGGTCCGACATGTCTTATATTCTCTTTAGAATAGTTACGGTATGGACTGTTTCTTTTGATTTACATCTGTAGCTAATTTATTAGGAAACATTTTTCCAAGAAACCTGAGCAAAAAAAGTTTAGTTCTGAAGTTGTCATTTAACATTTTTAAAAGATGTTTCAGTCGATCGATATCAATTTTAAAAAAAATGGTTTCAGATTTGTTCATTCTTTTTTCTTAACAATCATCAACAAACGAAAATTAAATTAAACGGCGAAATGGGCTGTACAATTACAAATTGCCCTCCAATAACTGTCTGTATTTCTTTGACCATTTTGGTACTCTCCTTTCAGTCTTGTCACTCTGGCTTCTAGTTGCGTCCATTTTCTTTACCGTGGGGATGGGGCATTTCCATTCCGCATTCCTTCTTCTTTTGCATCATTAACAGCCAACGGATCCTTTAAAACTCGTATGAAGTTCCACAAAGATGGGTGTCTTACTTCAACTGCCACATAATTGTTTGTTCGAAAATTCATCGGTCTGTCAAATACATTCCACAGCACTGGCGGAAAGTTGCCATTGAAGTAATTATTTCTTAAGTAAGAATAATAATTTTCCAACCCAGGATATTCGTTAAGTAATTGTCGCGTTTCGACAGAAATGAAAAGTTCATTAAAGTTCATTCTAAGCAATTGAACAGGCAAGAAACCCATCGCTAGTGTTTTACGTATATTTCGTTTTAATACGTTATCATTTCGATACGCTGCAACGAGCCCAACGTCTTGAATTTTTCGCCACAGACTTTGAGTGAAATGAAAGTAGCACCCGCGAAGTTTCGTTTGAAGAAAGTCTGTCTCTATGGCGGTGATTAAGCCTTGTTCAAAGTCTGTGATGGCATATCAAAGTTGAAAATTTACACCATCGTTCTCCCTTACCTTTCTTTTTATGCACTGAAAGACTTGCCGATATGCCCCTATGGTTCTCTCCGTCATCAAAGCAGATGCACAGTAAAAAACGTCATTCATTGGTCGTTCATTTTGGCATGGATAGTGAAAAATTGAGAATAAGGATGCGGGGCGATGCGAAAAATACCATCAACGTATATTCGCGTTGTATCTTGTAATATATCAATATCTTCATCTGTTGCGAAAACAGCAATCCCCCAATCATTGTCTAAGTGGAGAAGTAAAGTAAGTGAAAAATATGTAAAAAAAAGATCTAGTTTTAGGGAAATTGTTATACGACAGAGCGTTAATGTTAAAATCGCCGGCTATACAAAGATACTTTTTTTGCTGGTTAGTAGATTTGAAAACAGATTTTAGTGCGTTTTTAAAGATTTTTATTTTTTTATTTGGTGGTCGATAAATGACGCCAACTCTAATAGATTTCCTGAACGACGGCCTGTATTTCCACAAATAGCATCTCAGCATGCTCGTTTGACGTCATAAACTTTTTAAGAACAATGCAGGACAAACAACCAGAAACATACATTAAAATTCCACCGCCCGACTTACCAGAAGCACGTGGTAGTTCAATCAATGTATAATCTGGCAGCTGGTATAATAAGTTTTTAATAATGGAATTTTCACACCATGTCTCAGTTAAGCATATGACGACAAACTTTGTTTTGCATGTGTTCAGAAACAGTTTCAGATGTTCGAAATTTTTTTGTAAACTTCGAATATTTAGGTGTAAAACAGAAAAATCTTTTGCGCTAAAACTATCTACAGTAAAATATGCCGAGTCAATTCCTTTAATATTTTTGTAGTTAGGATCACATTCTGATTCCGCAAGTAAAAGTGATGTGTCAAGGGACATACTTTTAAAACTATCATCATTTTCGTTAGAGTTGATGATGTTTGCGCCTGTTAAATTTCATATCAATAAATGTACTTAAACTAACGCACAAAATATTATATAAATGAATAAAGAAAAATACTATCACCTCGAGCGATTCTCTTGTTCACCGTTGTTTCTTTCGTTCCTATCGTGTATGATGAGACGATCATGAACGATTTTCGCATATTTTCCTTCTTCGCGGAGACGCTTCGCTTGTATAAACAAATCCTTCCTGACTCGAGTTGTCTCTTCGCTGAAATCTTCATTTATGAAGATCCTAGTATTCTTCAATTTCAACCTGTTCAGGATCTTTTGTTTGTCTGTGTAGCGCAACAGTTTGCATACAATTGTTCTTGGGCGATCTCTACCTTTACTCATCTTTGAGAAAGCTCTTTCGATCTATATTGGTTCTTTTATACTAAGATTTTCTTGCAAAATCTTTTTAACTTTTTCTTTTGTTAAGTCCTATTTCTCTCCAATTTCCTCCCTCACTCCGTCGATCCTAATATTATTCCTTCTGCTTCTGTCCTCCAAATCGATTAATTTTCTTTTCGCAGAAGACGATACACTAAATATCTCTCTTTGGATCTTTTGCGTCGACTTTAGTTCATCTTTTATTTTGTCAAGTCTCTCTTCGATACATTTAATTTTTCCTTCTGTGACTTTGCTGGTAAAGTTTAACGTTGTATTTATGTATTGAACGTCATTTGAAAGTTTTTCAATTCTCTCATTAAACGCGCCAAAAGACATCGAGAATGTTTCTCTAAAAAACGCTATCATTGTCTCACGCTGTACATCCAACAATTCTTTCACCTCTTCCCTTGTGATAAATTTATTGTTTGCCATTTCGGTACGAAAACGATAAAAGTATAAATAAAATATGTTCTACGATAACAAATTTGCGCAGCAATCTAATCACGTCCGTTCACCACAAGTTTTCTTTAGTGATCGTTGAAGATGCAGGATTGATCTCAATACCTCTAAGTAAACATAACAAGATGCATTAACTTTTTGTTTTTTTCACAATACAATGAGAAGTCAGTTTTTGCTTTGAAACTGCGGAAAGCATTCAATCGTAGGAATTGTAGGTAGGTTACACCTTGCAATGTATAAAAAGATTGATACTTTCTCCGTTCATGTCTTAAAATGTTTCTTGGCTTTTGGGCATGATTTATTAAAAAATTTACTTACTTTTTTGCGTTTTGCACGGGGTATATATAGCATAGTTAACAAAAAAATGAAAAAATTGTAATCTTTATACTTTATTTCCAATCTAATCTCCTTCTTTTTTTACTCGCTAGAGTGGTAGAAAGTTCATGTTAAATATCTTTTTATTCAAAAAATAGCTATTATCAAGAAACAAAAGATAGCATACCATAAACGACAGGTACAAAAGAAGCAATTGATCGCGTTTTGAATAGAATCAAAATCGCATTAGTTAGTAATTGTGAAACGCATTAATAATCTTTGTATAACGTATGAGCGAATTCCAACATTCTTCGAAAACATGAGAGCGGTTTTTCAACTTGTCGTTGTCACCGGTCTCTTTATAACAATTGTAGTGTATTTGTTTTTTGAAAGAGTATACAAGCCTTTGAAATATTTGGAAATAAATGATACAGTCCAGGTAAGCCAAAACACATTTCTTAAATAAACTGCTGATTACAGTAGAATGTCATGCAATTCGCACCACTCACGAGAGAATATTAACAAAGCTGATATGTTTGTATTGTGCAGCTGTTATATTGTTATCTTCTTCTTGGTGCTATTTTGTTTTTTATTTTATTTAGGCGTTAACCGCCAAACCTTATAATGTAAAGGAGGAACAAAGGAGGCGATTGAAACGATTGAAGGATTTCTGCTCGGTTAGAAATCATACTCCTTCATCGTTTCCAACAAAACATTACCTCTATGTGCGGCCAGAAAACAGACTTCTGTATTGTCAAATTCCGAAGGTTGCTAGCACGAACTGGAAAAAGATTTTCCTTTATTTAAAAGGAACTATAAAAAACTATGAAGGACACAGAGACAACATCCACAGGTTACCGTTAAAAAGAGTATCGGATCTAGAAAAGAAAAACGAAAGTTATGCTTTAAAAAGCTATTTCAAATTTCTGTTCGTCAGACACCCGTTCGAAAGGCTAGTTTCGGCTTACCGTAACAAGTTTACCGAAGATGACAAATACTTCGAAAGAGTTTACGGTTCTCAAATACTTCGTTTCTCTCGCAAAGGATTGACTAAAAGCGAATACCAAAGGGGGAAAGGAGTGACGTTTACAGAATTCATACAATGGATTATCAAAATACGTCAGTTCAACGAACATTGGAAACCAACTTTTTCGCTATGTTTCTCATGTCTACTGAAGTTTGATTTTATAGGGAAAATGGAAACTGTCGTAGAAGATTCCAGAGCCGTATTAGATGAAGTGGGGTTAAATCGCACTCTTTTTCCCGCTGATAGCGCTGATGGTTATTCCATCTCTTCATACCAACTCATGCTCAAATATTTTTCTCTCTTTTCTGCTGACACCATACAAAAGTTGTATAACATCTACAAAGAAGATTTCCTCGCTTATGACTATCACATTCCGAAAGAACTCGTGAAATAAAAACGTTCCTCAGCGAATATCTAATCACGCGAATCACAGCGAATATCTAATTGAAGTTTTGAATCTTTTGGAGAAGAAAGACGTGTTTATGTGTGTGGATTTTTGATAATTTAAACTTGTTTTGTACAGTCGTAGAAGGAGAAATTATTGTTGATTACATAGTGGTTGTTTTGGAATTTGTTTGGATTTACTTTTTGGTTCTTTTGGAAAAGTTTTTTGGATAATTTTGGTGGAAATTAACATATCATAATAAATTCTCCTTCGCAGTGCTTACTTTTCATATTATTATTTTCTTGTGCGGATTTTAACGCCCGACTGCTTGCCACCGGGCGGAGTATTTCCATTCAAGTAAATTTATTTCATTGTTCATATCACTGATACCAGTTCAAATATAATTATAACCTTTTTTCCATTTAATCCCACAAAATTTATATTACCAACTCTGCCTAAGTATGGGACCTAAATCAGATAGCTTTTCATTTGACCAAGTCAAAGAAATTTTATCTATGCACGAGAAGACATTAATGAACTTTTTAAACTCCTCCATGGAAAGATTGGAGAGTAAAATTGACATTGTCGTGAAAGAAAATGGCATTTTAAAACGCGAAATTAATGACCTGCAAGAATCGCTACAATTTCACGGTGATCTAGTGGAAGATAAACTAAAGGTAGTTGATTCAAAGTTGAAGGAATCTTCTTCAAACGCTACTATATCAACTATTGAATCTAAGTTGACTGAGCTTGAAGACCGTTCAAGACGGAATAATTTAAGAGTGAATGGTGTAGAGGAAGAGGAAGGTGAATCATGGGCAGACTCCGAGGAGAAGTTGAGGAAAATTTTTAAAGGAAATCTTGGTATAAGATCAGCTATACCTATTGAACGAGCGCACAGATGTGGTCCTTTTTTCCATAATGGAGAACGCAGGAAAAAAAGAACTATAATCGTAAAATTTTTAAGTTTCAAAGATAAACAATTAGTCCTGAGCAAATTTCAAGAGAAAAAACTCTGGGAAAATGGAATTTTCATAAATGAAGATTTCTCTGATGCTACAATGAATCATCGGAAACGACTTTTTCAAGAAGAAAAATTACTTAGAGAAAAAGGCAGTTACGCTAAAGTCGTATATAATAAATTACTTACCAATAAATCAATCAATATTAATATGATACCAAAGTAGATATGTCAAATTCAAAATTCAAATTGTTGTTTATTTACCATATAATAAAAATACAAAAATTCATAGAAAAACAAATTACAAAAATATATGGTTGGTGTCACTCAATAGCATAAAGCTGAACAATGTAGTGACACCACAGTAGAAATATGCGTAAAAAAAATATCTAGAAAAAAAATATATATTATATAATTGGCAAAGATACACACAACATAAAATACAAACCACTAAGCAAAACATATATTTGTTTAATAATACTAAGCTAAACAAGGTTTACCCCTGATGCTAAGTTTGACTAAATTAGAAAATTGTTTACTGTTTAAATCAAAAATAGAATTTAATCAATGCATGTTTTTATATTTTACATCAAAAATATTTTTAATGTCTCTAATTGATTTGTTCCATTCAATGATGCTTTGGTGTTTAATTGAGTATTTTCCATAAAAAATTGTATTATATGAACAAATTTTAAGTTCATTAGCTAAGGCATTGCGAGATGGATAAAGATGAAAATGACAAAGTTTAGTGAAGAAATTGCCAATCGAAGGGGGGATATTTTGGTTTAAAGAATCAAAAACAAACATAATTTTGAGGAGTTTAATAGTAGCCGAAAATGGAAAGATATTAAATTTAGTAAATGCAGCAGTTGCATTTGATCTAAAAGGTTGAAAATTTATAATTCTTAGTGCTGATCGTTGAATAGAACATAATTTACTTAGATTTATGCTTCTTTTTTGTCCCCAAATTTGACAACAATAAGTTAAATGTGACGAGAAAATTGAAAAATACAAACTTTTCAAAATTTTTGTATTAACGTGGTATCTAATTTTTGAAAGCATGCTATTTGATCGGCTCAATTTTTTACAAAGTTCGCTTAAGTGGGGTTTCCAAGTTAAGTTTTCATCAATTAAAACTCCCAGATAATTAATGCAAGTTGATTGTTTTAAACGTGATCCATTTAACATCATTTTTTTATGATGCTTCTTAAAAATGATAAATTCGGTTTTATTAGCATTTAAAGCGATAAGATTTGCATTAAGCCAATCATTAACTCTTTGTAAATCATAATTTACTTTTTTACATAAGGTTTTTATTGACTTGTTGATGTATAACAAATTAGTGTCATCTGCAAAATGATGCACTGTTGAAAACTTTATACAATTATGAAAATCATTAATATAAACTAAAAATAACAAAGGGCCCAACACAGAACCTTGAGGAACGCCGCATATGATTGACTTTAACGATGATGAAAACCCGTTAATCGTTACATATTGTTGCCGATCTTGCAAATACGAAGCAAACCATTCATTAACAATGCCTCTTGCACCGATGTGATCAAGTTTTTCGAGAAGAATTTTGTGATGAACTGTATCAAATGCTTTCTTCAGATCAACAAAAATACCACATGCAAAAAGGTCAGAGTCAATAGCTTCTCTCACTCTCTCTGTTATACTTAATAAAGCATGAGCTGTTGAATACTTCGATCAAAACCCAAATTGTAATTTGTTTAGGCAATTAAATTTATGTAGAAAGTTGTAAATTCGAGAATACATAAGTCTTTCCAAGAGTTTACTGATGTTTGAAAGCAAAGATATTGGTCTATAATTTGAACATTCTAATTTAGAACCTTTTTTGAAAAGCGGCAAAACTGAAGATGTTTTAAGAATGTTTGGAAAAACACCAGTAGTAAAAGATAGGTTAAATAACTTTGAAAGAACGACAGAAATTGAATTACCTAATTCTTTTAGGATCACAATAGGTATACTATTTGGTCCAGTAGCTTTTCTATTACTTAGATTATGTATTAATGAGGAAATCTCTATTTCATCAGTTGGAGATATAAAAATACTGTTGAGGTTCGAATTATTTAGGTATTTTTTAAAATTTGTATGAGATGAATAAATTTTAGATTGGATGTTATGTGCGACTGTCGTAAAATATGAGTTAAATTTGTCAGCAATTTTCACAAGATCGGTCAGCGAAACACCATTATCATCTAGAATAACAGTTGGAACAAAATCTTTTTTACTTTTTAGATTTATTAAACGTTGTATACCGATCCAGATTTTTCGAAGGTTCTTTGAGTTATCAATGAAGTATTTCTTAAAATGGTTTTGTTTGCTGCATCTTAATAGTTTAGTCAATAAGTTTCTGTATGAATTATACCGAGATTTTAACCTGATTTTGTTATTAATATCTTTAGTTCGAATATATTTGCGATAAATTTTATTCTTTATTTTTATTGATGTCAAAATACCTTTTGTTATCTACGGTTTGAGAGAGAGTTTGAAGCTTTTAATACTGACCTTTTTGAGTGGCATATACTTGTTTAATAATCCGTTAAAAACCTCAAAAAATATATTAAAACTGTTTTTAGAACAAATTCAAGAATTTCATCCCAAATTACGTTATTAAATTCAGAAAGAAAACCTTTTTTTATCAAAATATGTGGTATTTCTACGAAAGATATTGTGTTTTCGAGGAACAAATGTTGCATAAAAGTTAGGTTGAATGAAAAACTGAGGTAAGTGATCAGAAATTGTTGATGTTAAGTTACCAGACAACATATTTTATTACAACAGTTAGAATATATGTTATCAATAATTGTTTTAGATTTCTCAGTAATTCTTGTTGGTAAGGTAATATGCGGAAGAAAGTTATTAGAAGTTATAAAGTTGAAAAAATCAGAAGTTTCATTATCAGAATTAACTTTAATTAAATCTATATTGAAATCTCTAAGTAAAAAAATACTTTTGTTTTCAGAATTTAACTTTGAAAAAAGAGGAAGAATAAAATCATTTGTAAAAACATTAATAGACATACATGGATGACGATAAATACACCCAACAATAATGTTTACTTTTTTTGGACGAATTATTTCAATAAGAATCGATTCTAAGTGTAATTTTTTATACATCAACAAGTCATTTCTTGGTTTGTAATTTAATTTTGTAGAAATATAAAGAAGTGCACCACCACAAGATGATTCAGTAGGAGTGTGTTCAATATTATAACCTTCTAATAATATTGGAATTGGTGGTTGAACGTCACGTTTTGGTTTAGTTTCGGTTAAACCAATAATACTAAAATCAAAGTTAAGTAAACGTAACATGACACAAAATTCATCAAAATGTTTGTTGAGCGAAGATATATTTAAATGAAAAATTGAAAAAGAGTTATTGCTGTCAAATTTGGAGGAGACAAAGTCATCAATATTGAAATACTTACACTTTATAAAATTTGAATATAAGTCATTTCCTTCTTTTGAATTATCAATGCAATTTGTGGTAAAAAAGTCATTGAACTTAGAAAAGAGTTTGTTACGATCATAAGAAGGAAGAAATTTTATATTAGCAGGAATTTCATTTGAGTCTATAATAATATTAGAGTTGAGGACTTGGAAAAGTTCATTATCCGAAATGTGACTGAATGGAAAAATTTCACTAGTGCATAAAATACAAAACCAATTAGAGACGTTTGATTGTAATAAACGGTAATCAATGTCATTTGTCATCATCAAGGTCACTGTAGCTTAGTGGTTAGTGCATTCAACCCACAAAATCAAACGGTGCTGGTTCGAAACCCAGCTCGGACATATTTTGATTTCTGAGTTACAGTTGAGTTATTGAGCGGAACTCATTGCGTAATGCAAGCCTAGCTCAAATGGTGGGTTGTCTGGTGAATGCGACTTCGTAGGTGCAAATGGGTGCCCTAAGGACGCCAGGACCTAAACCTTGGGATAAGAAAAGCCACTGTTACATGTGGAGAGTCCCGTAAAAACTCCATTATCATTATTATTATTATTATTATTATTATTTAATCCATTGCATTTTTTATGTATCCAAGAGTTACAAATATCACATTGTATTGCATGGTGGTTGTTTTTAACAGTTTTTTTGCACACTTTGCAAAAACATCTTTCCATGAAAAGAGAAGAACTAAAACTGGTTTTGTTAATTAGCAGAAATAAAAACGAACTTTGGAATAACAAAAAACATTAATCAAGCTAGGAGGGTTGTTAAATATCAAAACTGAAAATCAGGATATAAATTGACCAATGTATTGACATGGTCAACTAAAATTCTGTTCTCGTTTGTGGTACGTTTAATAAAAACTTTGCCATTGAGAGAAAATGTTTCAGAGATGAGATTTGCCCGCTTTAACATACGGCAAAAAAAAGAAAGCTTTTCAGAATAAGGACAAAGATTTTCTCTTATAAATATCTTTGTCACTTTGCGGCATAGACTACGCGATTTGAAGTCTTTTAGTTTTTTCCTGTTCTGAAAGGCTTGCACACAGGCTTTCCTGTTGACAAATCTCACGATAGTTTTCTTTGGTGATGATCTTCCAATGCGATGACACGCCTCTATATCGCAGCCATCAATCGATATGTCCATCGCGTCAAAAATTTCAATAATGGCTCCCTCGAGATGTTGATCTTCCACGGAGTTCGGAATTCCGTCAACCACAACATTATTTCTCCGGTTGTAATTTTCCAGATTATGAATGTCCTTCTCCAAACAAACCTGGCTTTCTTCCAAAGCATCAACCTTTGCTCTTAATCGACGGTTTTCTTCGACAAGATTTTTTATTACGACATCTTTTATATGTAATACGCTTTCACTAATCTCATTTACTTTGCTTGTCATGAAATTCTCGATATTGTCGACCTTTTTTGACATAACAAGAAGGTGTTTTTCAAAGTTAACGAGTTGGTCCTTAATGTCGTTCATCCTGGTCATTGATGCCAAAACAAGAAGGAGTAAATATGTGGGTAATGGTGATAATGATAAAGGTAATGTCAATGATTAATGTTTTAAGATAAAAATCTGCTACAAAACCAGCTTTGCGGAGTTACATAATTTTATGGAGAGCAGAAATAATAATAATAATAAAATATAATAACGTAGTTAGTGGTATGAGAGTGGATAGATATGAAAGTTATGATAATATGTTTCCTTGTGTGGAGATACTCCGCCTGGTGGCAAGCAGTCAGGCGTTGAAATCCACACAAAGGAAACAAATATATGAGGATATATGAGCACTGCAACGAAGAACTTCAAGTGATTTTAATGAGTTGGTAATATGTAATTACTTTTAAATGAGAGAGAGTTAATGTTGAAAAAGTGAGTTAGGAGAGTTTAAAATTCAATCAGTGAAAAAAAATGTTTCTTTCCTCACAAATTCCACCAAAATCTGCCAATCGAAGTAAAAAAAACACCCAGCAAACACCAAACAATATCCCAAAAGTAACCACTGACAATTAAAAGGAAATAAAACAAATTTCCACTTCTATACTATAAAATTAAACCACAGAATATCCACTCAAAAAACAACGTCTTGCATGTATCAATTTCAAGTCAATGAAAATGTGTGTTGTGTTTTTGTATAATTTTCAATTCTTTCAATAATCATACTTAATTTTGAAAACTTAATATTTCGCCCTTTTTCTTCCATCAATTTAATCAATAAAAACATTGATCCTGATGCTAATTATCTTCATGAATTTAATATTCACGCTCAATATTTTTCACCGTTTGAAATAGCGAAAAAATACTTTTCAATCATTCATCTGAATATTCGTAGTATTTCTAGAAATTTTAATAATTTCAAGAATTTGTTAAATAATTTTCCAAAGTTTTTTAGTGTAATTTGTTTGACTGAAACATGGTCAAATGGTGACAAGAACTCTTCTTTAGAACTTGAAAATTATGACAAAGTTGAGTTGCACAGGGGTGAAAGGGGTGGTGGTGTTTGTGTCTTTTTGCACAAGACCTTATCTTTTGTGATTAGACCAGATCTTACAGTAAACAATAAACATCAAGAATCCTTAACTGTTGAAATAATCAACAAAGATTCCAAAAATATTTTAATTACTTGTTCGTATCGGCCACCTGTTAACTCTACAAAAGAATTTGAGTCATGGCTCAGTGAATATCAAGAAATTATAATGAATGAAAAGAAAGAAATATACATGTTAGGCGACTATAACATAAACGTGTTAAATTTTAACACAAACAATAACGTGAAAAATGTTATAAATATTTTTATGCAAAACAGTTTTTATCCCATAATTAATAGACCTACTCGTGTTACTAAGGACACTGCAACTGCCATTGATAACATCTTTATTAATTCATTTGATTTGAAACTTGAAACAAGTATTATAAAAACTGATATCACCGATCATTTCCCTATATTTGTTATAAAACCATTAAATTGTAAATCTGAATTAAATTCTACAAAGTTTATTTTAAAACGAATATTTACTTCGAATAAAATTTTAAAGTTTAAAGAAGATTTAAAGTTTACAAACTGGGACGTGTTCGATATCAAAGATCCTAATGCAGAGGCGGATCTAAGGTACGGCAAGTCCGGCATGTGCCGTACGTGTGTAACCTTAAAACAAAGTATAACAATAATTATCATGATATTTTCCACACTGCTCAAAAAGGTAAAAAAGTGAATTTTTATTTTTAGGTCGCTTTTAAACTTCTGTCTATCAATAATCTGTTCATTATACTTACTTACTTTTTCCTCCCCGGCTTTTTGAAAAAAACGCCCAAAAACCATCCTTCATGACGGTAGCAGTGTGATAAAAAATCGGCGCATTTTGGCACTTATCTATGGTGTGATATAAAAAAAAATTTTCGGCGTAGTTCACGATATGGAAAATAGTCTGTCCCCAGGTTTTTGCCGAATCTGCAAGTGCCGTATGCCGTATAAGGACACTTGTTACGGCACTGGAAGAGAGATGGTATTGTTTATTTCTTTTGTTCAAGTCTATTATTATTGTTTGATTCTTTTGTTTAAGTCTGTTGTCTTCCGTAAAAATCACCACACGGCGAATTTCTGCAGAGATTGAAACACACTTGTCCTCTTTTTAACTACAACCATGGCGTCTGCTAGTTGTGTAGAAAGAGTTTGCGCTTTGTTATCAAACAGTGTCATTGAGAATAGTGAACTTTTATGTATTTTTTATGAATTAAACCGTTATCTTAATAACGAACAACATTTCTCTGGTAGTGTTGATTTTCAGAAATTCTTGGAAGAAGGGAAGATTTCCAAATGTTTGGAAGTTGGTTGGTGTGTTCCACAATCCATTTGTGGAACTTATGTGCCTATCAGGTGAGGTTAATTAAGCTACATATCATGTTTTATTTTGAGAAAGAAAAAGAGAAAATAAACTTCCATTCTGTACCTGCTAGCAATACAGTATCTATTATTACTACAACATCAAGTAGTTCTGTTAAAACTTCTTTTGTATCTTCTTCTTTCTCGTCTTGTTCCAATGCGTTACCCATTGTTTCATCTACTATACCTCTTCAATCAAATGTTGAATCATTAGATAATAGTTCTCTTTGTGTCTCCACAGTTTCATGTCGTTCATCTTTAGAAGATACAGCAACCTTTTCATCTATGTTATCTGAAACTTCAATGTCCTCATCTGTTTCAGTCCAAGATAGTACTTCCTTGAATGACAAATATGATATCGCTACCTACTTTTCGAAATCATGTCAAAACCTTTCAGAAATTGAAATTTATGATTTACTCAAAAATATTTATTGCCCACTTCAAATTTTGTTTTTCCAAAGTCTGGTATCAAAGGACGGGCTTTTAGACAAAATTGGTTGAATTCCCATAGTAGTTGGTTACGCTACTCAATAAGTGCTGATGGTGCCTTTTGTCTTCCTTGTACTTTGTTTTCGCATAATGCACCACAAATATTTTAAAAAGTTAGTACATTAATTTCTAAACCAGCTAAAGCAAGCAATGACTCAACTACAATTTACAGAAAGCATGAACAGGCTAAAGATGGTTTACACTCATTTTGTGTTGAAATAATGACTTCTTTTTTAAGTAATTATTCTGGTAAAACACAAAAAATATCATCATTAATAGACAGTGCAAAAGTTCTTAAAATTAAAGAAAACAGATCTTTGCTTGTCCCAATCATTGATACTGTTTTATTGTGTGGTCGCCTTGGATTAGCCCTTCGAGGGCACAGAGACGATTCTTCATACCATCCAGAAGCTGGTGGTTATTCGCAAACTGCAGGTGTAGGAAATTTTATTGAGTTAGTTAACTTTACTATTCGCAGAGGAGACAAAGCATTAATGTCTCATTATAAATTTCACCAAAAAAATGCCTCATATTTGTCCAAGACTTCTCAGAATGATTTGATCCAGTCTTGTTCTAAAGTCTTGATTGATGATATTATTTCTGAAGTGAAAGAAAGCAAATACTTTTCAATTTTGGCTGATGAAGCTATGGACATGTCTGGAAAAGAGCAACTTTCATTCACTTTGAGATATGTTGAACCTAATACGTTACAAATCCATGAAGAGTTTCTTGGTTTCATTCATCTGGAAAATGGTTTAAGTGGGAAAGATTTGTCTCAGGCTATTGTAAAGAAAGTTTCAGATCTTGGTTTGAATATTGCTGACTGCAGAGGGCAGGGTTACGATGGGGCGGGTTCTATGGCCGGGTATAAGAATGGTTGTGCAGCTAACATTCTTTGGGAAAATAAAAAAGCATTATATACACACTGTTTTTCCCATAGGCTAAATTTAGCTATTTCTAAATCTAACAAAATTCTTTCTGTCAGCAATATGATGTCTTTAGTGCAAAAAATTTCTGACTTCTTTTGACTGAGTGAAAGGCGACAAATTTAATTTGAAAAGCATGTTTTAAAATATTGTCCTGATTCTGCTAGAGACAAAATTAAAGATCCATGTAGGACTAGATGGATTGAAAGAATAGTCAGTCTTGGTGTAGTTGTTGACCTCTATCCGGCAATATGGCATACGTTAGAGGATATGAGATTAAATTTTGGTGGGGAATTTAATGCTAACACTCAAAAGGATGCCTTTAGTTTTTTTAAAGCTATAGATTCTTTTGACTTTCTCATAAATCTTATTGTTACTTATAGAATTTTTAATTATACTTTACTGGTGACTGAACTTCTCTAGTCTAAGAAGAATGATATTGCAGATGGGGTTCATATGATTGAATCTCTAATTAGTTTGATGTCTCAAATTCGAGAAAATTGCTCCAGCTATCATGAAACTTGGTTTCAAGATGCTGAAAACCATGCTAAAATATTTGATATTCATGTTGGTCACCCAAGAGTTACTAAAAAACAAACTCTAAGAGCAAACCATCCTAGTAATAGTACTTCAGATTACTACAAATATATTTTAACCATTCCTTTGCTTGATTATGTATATGAAGATCTCTCATCTCGTTTCTCTCAAGACTCTTTAGTTTCATACACAGGTTTATATCTAATTCCTTCAAAGATTGTGTCTCTAAATTCTCAACATCCTGAGAAGTCTCTCAAAAATCCTGAGAAGTCTCTCAAAAGTTTTGTGTGTCCTTTTTTTAACTTTTACGAAGATGATTTACCCTCCATGCATCTTCTGGAACCAGAATTAGAATTATGGCAACAATATTGGTTGAACAATCAAAATTGTCCTAACAATATTATTAATACTCTGAAAGCTATAGATTTTGAAGGGTTCCCTAACATTAAAATAGCCTTACGAATTTTAGCAACTCTTCCCATCACTTCTTGTGAATGTGAAAGATCCTTTTCAGGCTTGGGACGTGTTAAAACTTATACACGAACAAGTATGTCTGATGAAAGGTTAAACGGACTTGCTCTGCTAAACTTTCATAATGGAAAGTTGCCAGATACGGAGAAAATAATAAATAGCTTTGCGGGAATGAAGAAAAGAAGGTTAGAGTTTAACCTGTAAATGTTAATCATTAAGAAAAATTTTTGAATAAAAAGATTAAAAGATGCCATTATACATGACATTACTTGACTTATTGTTATCATCGCTATATATTACTTAGATATTTAAGTACATTTTTCCCAGTCCAGTTAGACTAAGCTTTTTAAATTAAAAGCTGTTTTTGTTATTTTTTTGTCCTTTGAATATTATTTTTAATTCATGATCTTGTCCATATTCATGATCCTGTTCATGTTCCTTTTCAAACTCATGACCCTGTATTAAAATCCGTGATTATATTTTTTGTTCTTGTTTCTTTTTTTCTTTCACGCCTCTTCTTTTCTTCCACGCCTTTTCTTTTCTTCCACGCCTCTTCTTTTCTTCCACACCTCTTTTTTTCTTCTACATCTCTTCTTTTCTTCCACACCTCTTCTTTCACACTTTCGTCTGTCCTTGTCTGGATTAACATCCTAGGCATGCTGATGAGCCCTGATATTGGGCGAAACAGACATTCAAATCTCTAACACGTTTTTTCGGAAACCATTTCGACCACTTTAATAAAAAAATACTTTGCATTAGAACATTTAGGATATACTCTTGATTCCTTCGTTTGAATAGAATATTTCAATGTAAGTAATGTGTCACAGGCTTAACAAGATATAATTCACTTTAACTTTTAAGGATAGAAATAATGATAAAAAACAAATACATAAAATTCTACATTGGTTTCATTATTCATATAAGCAATGTTGTTTTACAGTAAAGAAAGACCTATTCTGAATTCGAAAGAAAATTGTTCCAAAAGTTCCATTCGCGAAAGTTTATCTCGCAAAATAGTTTCAATTTTCCAATTCGCGAAAGTTTATGCAAAAAACTTCGCGAATTTTTATCGTCGCCAAAGTTTGGTTTTTGCCTGCGCGTACGTGGTTTTTACCCGCGTGTCTGAGGTTTTCGCAAGCGCGGTATGTCTATTTCGCCCGTGCGGGAATGCGTTTTTAGCCAATCTGGAGAGGTCGGTTTTGAAAATTTCCTCTGGCGCGTCTGACCCAACCATGGTGGGTCCTCCTACGTCACTATATTCCAGTAAATTTGCCGTATGTGCTACATTTTCTAGATCCGCCCCTGTAATGTTGCTTATAACCAATTTATAACACTTTTTCTATCAAAGTATAATTTTCATTTCCCAAAAACTAAAATTAAAATGAAAACAAAATCTTTAAATAATCCTTGGAAGACTAAAGCTTTAATAAAATCTTCCAAATTTAAACAAAAATTATATAATAAATTCCTTAAAAAACGTACAATAGATAAAGAAAACTCATATAAGAAATATAAAAATTTATTTGAAAAGATTAAACGTAAATCGAAGAATAGTTATTACCATAACTTACTTAAATTAAACCAGGGAAATTCTAAGAAAACATGGAACATAATTAGGGAGGTTTTGGGTAAGCGAAATACTTCGCCATCCTTTCCTAAGAGAATATCTATTGAAAATAAGGACTGTTTTGATGAAGGCAAGATTGCAGAATATTTTAATGAATACTTTGTTAACGTGGGAAACAAGCTTGCTGATAAAATTCCAATTGTAGACAAACACTTTTCGGATTATTTAAATACCTCGACTTGTTCTATGACTAACATTGAAATTACTACTAATGAATTAAATGATGTTGTTAATCAAATAGATATTAATAAATCTCCTGGTTATGACGAAATAACACCAAATATCGTAAAGATTGCCTTTCCTGAAATTTGTAATCCATTAAAACATATTTTTAATCAATCACTTACCTCAGGAATATTTCCAGATAAAATGAAAATAGCAAAAATCATCCCTTTATTTAAATCAAATGATGGTTCTTTAATCAATAATTATAGACCAATATCAATCTTACCGATTTTCTCTAAATTATTTGAGCGCATTTTATATAACCGACTATATAAATATATATCTGAGAATAAGTTATTGTACTAGAGACAATATGGATTTCAAAAAAATCACTCAACTGACCACGCGATCATAGATATTGTTGATGAAATCACAGAGAAATTTGAAAATAATGAATTTGTTTTAGGTGTATTTATAGATTTTTCTAAAGCATTTTATACCGTAAATCATGATATTTTATTGGGAAAATTAAACCATTATGGTGTTATTGGTAACAACCTTAATTTACTTAAAAGTTGTCTATCTAACAGAAAACAATTCATAAGCTACAATAACAAACAAACAACCCTGCTTAATATAACTATAGGAGTTCCTCAGGGTTCAATACTGGGTCCTCTCCTATTCTTATTATACATTAACGACATAGCCTCTGTTTGTCCGAAGCTCTCTACAATATTATTTGCTAATGATACAAATATATTTAACTCCCATAAAAATTTAGATCAGTTATTCCGGATAATGAATAATGAACTATGAATAATAATGAATCATGTTTAAACCAATGGTTCTCTAGTAATAAATTATCAGTCAATACAAAAAAAACTAAATATACTTTGTTCCATCCGTTTCGTAGAAAACAATTAATACCGCTTGATCTTCCTTTACTGTCTTTAAACTCGGTTGCAATAAGTCGAGAAATTTCAATTAAATTCTTAGGTGTATATTTAGATGAAAACTTAACTTGGAAAAATCATATTCCCATGATTGAAAATAAAATTGCCAAAAGTATAGGGATTTTATATAGAGCTAGGTTTTATTTGGATAAACGTTGTTTAAAGGACGTGTATTTTTCTTTTGTTCATAGTCATTTAAGTTATGCTAATATTGCATGGGCAAGCACGCATAAATCAAAATTAATGTATTTGTATCGTCAGCAAAAACGAGCATCGAGAATAATTTTTAATTGTGAAAGGTTTGCACATGCCAAACCATTACTAAGCCAACTTAATGCTTTAAATATCTTTCAACTCAATATTTACCATAATTTAATATTTGTCTTCAAACTAAGTAAAGGTTTGGTGCCAGAAGTCTTTACAAACAAATGTAACTTACGGGATTTCCATTACAACTTGCGCTCATCAAAAAGCTTGTTATATAGTACAAGCCTAAGGAAAAGTAAACTTGGCTTATTTTCTTTTTCCAGAGCTCCCTTTCTATGGAATAATTTTATTTTTTTAAAAGTGAGGGAAATCACTACCCTTTTGTAATTTAAGAAGACTATAAAGTCTCTTCTTCTTGAACATGATAATGAACAAGAATTTTTTTAACTTTTTGTTGTTTTTCTCATTTTCCTTTTCTTTTTGCTTTTTGTTTTGTACTGTTATATATCATACAACGCTGAGATTATATCAGAAAATGCAAATAATATTTGCGTTTATACTTTTGAAATTGTTGTAGTACGTACATACACATATATAATTTTCGTAAATCTTTGCATAACTTGAAATAAGGTACTCTATGATAAAACTTCTTAAAGTTTTCTTTGAGTTTCCTGCCGACTTAATACATTCAAAAAACATTAAATAAATGTGTATATATTTGTAGTATATGTATAATGTCAAGGGTACACTTACATTAGTACAATAAAGACTTAACAGTAGACAACCGTGAACAATTGTAATTCTTTTTTCGCGTTTTCTTACATTTATTGCACTTACATCATTCATGCCTGAAACAGAAGCATGCAGAACGGCATTTACTTTTGCAAATTAATTTACTTCTGGAATAAACGTCTAAGGAACATTTCTAAAATAAGGATTAAATTATTTTGTACTTCGTCATAACCCCGAGCACAATCCACCTTTTAAACTCCAAAGAGGACCTTTACTCGAACCTTTACAAGGTCGTATCATTATAATCTATTGTAAGGATCCTGCAATTAGTCTGGCGGCCAAACCTATGATTTAAGGACAACCTTGACATGAAGTACATATGGAATTTGTATGGAAGACCTGCCCAAACATCACCTTTACAAACTTTGTAGAAGCTAACAACTTAGCTGCGGAAGAGTGCATACCACTTAAACAAAGCGCATGTAGTCAAGAAAGACGGAACGAGTTTCACCGAAGAATTTATCGTTTTTAAACGCACACTGATTGCTATAGCGCATATACATCCAGAGAAAAGATTAAATATTATTTAAAGGATAGGATTATTGCACTTAATGGTTTAAGCTTCAGGTTTGACAAGTTTCGTTTCCCAAAGATTTGGTACTTACAGGAATGACCGCGTGAGGGTACTTGTCTGATGAAGACAAGTAATCTGGCAGCTGGTATAATGAGTTTTTAATAATGGGATTTTCACACCATGTCTTAGTTAAGCATATGACGTCAAACTTTGTTTTGCATGTGTTCAGAAACAGTTTCAGATGTTCGAATTTTTTTTGTAAACTTTGAATATTTAGGTGTAAAACAGAAAAACCTGAAAAATCTTTTGAGCTAAAACTATTTACAGTAAAATATGTCGAGTCAATTCCTTTAATATTTTTGTAGTTAGGATCACATTCTAATTCCGCAAGTAAAAGTGATGTGTCAAGGGACATGCTTTTAAAACTATCATCATTTTCGTTAGAGTTGATGATGTTTGCGCCTGTAAATTCCAAATCAATAAATGTACTTAAACTAACACACAAAATATTATATAAATGAATAAAGAAAAATACTATCACCTCGAGCGATTCTCTTGTTCACCGTTGTTTCTTTCGTTCCTATCGTGTATGATGAGACGATCATGAACGACTTTCGCATATTTTCCTTCTTCGCGGAGACGCTTCGCTTGTATAAACAAATCCTTCCTGACTCGAGTTGTCTCTTCGCTGAAATCTTCATTTATGAAGATCCTAGTATTCTTCAATTTCAACCTGTTCAAGATCTTTTGTTTGTCTGTGTAGCGCAACAGTTTGCATACTATTGTTTTTGGGCGGTCTCTAACTTCACTCATCTTTGAAAAAATCTCTAATGGTTCTTTTATATTAAGATTTTCTTGCAAAATCTTCTTTGAAAATCTTGCAAAGTCTTTCTTGATTTCCTTTATCAGAAGACTTCATAAACCACCGTATGTCAGCTTGCTTCTCTTCGCCTTTTGTTTTTGGACCTTTTTGTTGTTTCTATGACGATGATTTGCTATTAGCTTTCACAGTTACAAGAAACGAGCCGACAATAATTTTCTTCTCCTTTGGAACATCCACATAATTTAGTTTGACGAGAGAAAGGTAGTGTGTTCCAATAAAAGTTTGTTCTTTTTTGTGGCAATCAATTTGCTGTAAGCTTCTTACAAGGTACCTCGAGACCTCCTTGAACTAAAACAGATCTTCTGTAGTGGGTATTTGTCAACTCTGCCGTCACGGTCGCCCCACGACCTAATAAGTATTTTGTAAAGCGAGACAGTTCAAGTGGCAAGTGTCCCACAATTTTTTCATCGCCATTTTCGTCACGCACACAGGTCTTGATCGGAAACATGTCGTATACATTATTTGCTTCATGGAAACATTTTAATTCTTCATTTTCCGTTGGTTTCCAAATACTTTTATACACATGGAACCCACGAACGGCGCAACTATATTCACCACTTTCAAAAGCCATGATGCAAAAGATTAATAATATGTAAATATTCGAATTTTTTGTCATTCCTAGACATATGTTAGAAGAAAATGAACTTTATCAGAAAACGGGCCAATAGAAAACAATGTTTTGACTGCAAATCATCGGAAGAAGATTCACTCTTTCAAACATTCTATTACTTAACTACAGAGTATATTAAAGTCTGGTCCGTAGAAACTGCTTATAAGAAAATCCGTCTCTGATTTTACAAATAATCCGTAGTAGGCTGTATTAATTTTGAAATAAATTGAGTGTCCAAACGCTAAGTTGCTTGGAACGACAAGAAAAATTATCGTAAGTTCAACTTCACTCGCAACATTTTATGTACGCAACTTTTTATGAATGTCCTGTCTCGCAACATTTAATGTACGCGACTTTTTCTTTTAAAGTTGCGAAAGTAAAATTGCAACTTTCGCTTCCCGCAACAATTTCTTCCTTTAAAGTACACATTTTCACAGAAAAAAACAATAATCGTTAATAAATAACAATAATCATAAGTGGGAGCCTTCGCGTTTAATTATTTTTAGTCGGCAAATTTCTATCGCCAATCGTTACATGTTCTTTAAACCATAAATATGTAGTTTTGTGAGAAACCAATCAATAAGTCGGCAATTAGGTGTCGGTTTTACACTACGAACTAAATTTCCCAGAAATCAATTATGCGAACCGCAAAAGGATTAGAAGCTAATCCCGACAAAAACCCTAAAACATACATTTTCCTTCCCAGTAACATTTTATTGGAATTATCTTCCGACAAACCCAATTATGTTTCCCGGAAAACACACGAGTTCTCCTTGGAGTTACGTTGAAACAAGATTGGATAAATCCGTAGACTCTTTCTGTGGTCTGAATACAAAATAGAATTTCATATTCCGTCATACGAGCTGCTCTCCGCAGTTATATTGTAAGATGAGAAGTAACTCATAGTTATATTTAGCACAAATAAATAAAAATATTATACATAATAACATAATTTAAAAACAAGCTGTGCTCTCCGTCCGGATTAAAAATTAAAAGAAAAGTTTTCTATTTGGATATGTTCGTCTTTTTTGAAAGACGCTTTTTCTTCAAACGCCTTTTCTTTGCGTGATTAGACGAAATAGATTTCTTTGATGGAATGACGTAACGAGCACAGCAATGAGCTGGACAACCCATGCCGCATGTGGACGGTCCGCATGTGGGGGCGCATCCGATCGGTGGCAGAGGTGGACAGACTGTGCAAGGTGGAGGGGGAGGAGGAGGCGGTGGGCAAAATGATGTAGCACAAGGCGCAGGAGGGGGTGGAGGTGGTGGACATGTTGCCTGACATGGAGGTGGTGCGCATAGGTTACAGGGCGGTGGAGGTGGTGGGCAAGGTGCAACGGCACAAGGAGGTGGCGGGGGTGGACATGCTGCCTGACATGGAGGTGGTGCGCATGGGGTACAGGGTGGCGGAGGCGGTGGACAAGGTGCAGCAGCACAGGGAGGTGGTGGAGGTGGACATGTTGCTTGACATGGGGGTGGAGGTGACGCACAAGGAGTGCATGGTGGCGGAGGGGGCGGACACGGAGCTGCAGCACACGGTGGTGGTGGGGGTGGACAGACAGGTTTACAAGGTGGCGGTGGTGCACATTGAGTGCAAGGGGGAGGAGGCGGTGCACATGGAGCTGCAGCACATGGTGGTGGTGGTGGTGGACAAACTGGCTTACAGGGCGGTGGATGTGGAACCGAGGGTGGTGGAGCACCACATGGTATGCATGGGGGTGTAGGTGGTGGGCATGGAGCGGCGAGACACGGTGGAGGAGGGGGTGGACAAACTGGTTTACAGGGAGGAGGTGGAGGAGGTGGAGGAGGCATACATTGAGTGCATGGTGGTGGGGGAGGAGGACAAGGTGCTACTGCACAAGGTGGAGGTGGAGGTGGACATGATGCTTGACATGGTGGAGGTGGGGGAGGGCCACAAAGTGTGCAAGGTGGTTGTGGGGCTGGGCATGGTGGCGCTACACATAGCGGTGGAGGTGGTGGACAACTACTTTGACATGGCATTGGAGGTGGCGATGCACACGTTGAACATGGTGGTACAGGAGGAGGACAAGGTGGAGCAAAACAAGGTGGGGGAGGCGGTGGACAAGCCGCTTGGCAGATTGGTACTGGTCTAGGTGGAGGTGCTGGAGGTGGAGGGTAGTTTGGTCCGGGTTCATATTGGGGTCGTTCGAACCATTTTTCGGGTTTTAGTGGTGGTGGCCTTGGTGGCGGTGGAGGAGGTGGTGGGATCGGTGGCGGTGGTGGTTGCGGTAATGTGGCGCTGCAGCATGCTTGTGAACAATCCGGAGCACATTGAGGTGAGCAGAATGCAGCACACATACCGTCTCCATCTGTTGGTAAAGAGTATTAGTTAAGTTAATAGTTAGGTACGCAATTGTGATCAAACGTGTAATGTGTAATGCGTTTCGTAGCTTCGTATATGTGATAAGTATTTACGTACATGGATCCAGCGTAAGAGCGCCAGACATACTTCCGTCTGGATACGTCTGCTGATACCCATTTATTCCTGGCTGATTTACTGGAACTATTGCGTAAGGGTCAAGATTATATTGTGGATAAAGAGATGATTGAGGTGGTAATGGTGGTCTCTGTGCGAGTGGTGTTTTCGGCTTAGGAGGTGACGGAGGTGGCTTTGGAGGTGTTAGTAATGGTGGGAAATCAGCGCTGCCTTCTAAATGAAGTAAATACGAAACAGTAAATGATGACACTGCGTTTGTGTGTGGATGCATTAATGATTAGAAACCTTCAGATCTTGAGTAGCCGCCCAGGTCGCTTGCAGACCCGCTTCCCGTGTCATCTTCTTCTTGACCAGGTAAAACGCCACTGGCAACCATTACAGCTGTTTCGTTTTCCTGTTCTAGAAATGATACTTGTAGAGCTTAGATAAACGGAACGGTGTAGCAAAACAACATGATTTTCATGATTTGTAACTTAATTCAAGGGCAAATAGCCTTTCTGCCAAACAGTTAATGTCATTCAATTTCCTTTCACCAGATATTACAAATCGTATTTTGAGATTTCCGTTGCTTACCTTCTGGCTTCGGCAGCGCGTGTTTAAGGTGGTGATGAGGATGTCGCAAATGTGACGGTTTCTCATTAAATCTCTGCTCAGCTTCTAAAACCCTATTGTCTTTTAATAAAAACAAAAAAAACACAATCAATTTCTACGCGCATGACAAGTACGTGCATGATGCTACGAAAAGGAAAAGAAAACGGTGTAATAGCTATACCTTCCTTTTTCACTGAGTCGGCCAGTGATTGAAATTCCTTTTGCACTTGAGTCAGCTTATGATGTCTTCGGTGGAAACTTCCTAATGAAATTGATGCTTTTTCTTAATTGCTTGGAAATATCTCGTATTGAACATCTCTGTAAGCATTCTTTTGCGCGCGTTAATATTAACACAAGTTGATTTTTTATAGTCTATTATTGAGGAGAATTCAAGGGAAAATGTCGAGATAAATTCGTCACTTCTGGGAAACATATCTACTGTCCACCTAATTGAGTAGGTCATAGGGATTAAGGGAGATAACGAAAAACACTGCATGTCCAGTCTTGCATTTGCCTTCAACTGAAACTGCCTGAAAAAGATTCCTTACATTTATTGTTGGAATTCAATTAATAAATCAAACTAGATGGTTCTATCCTCGAAACGAAATCTGCTCCGCTGTCTGAAAAATGATTCGAAAAAAGTTTACGATAACGGAGCTCAAGGTTCAAACAAAACCACGAAGGTTTGAAATTCCTTATTGAATAAAAAAAAAACTGCAGCGGCAGTATTCACCTTAGTCTCCACAAAAACCTTTAGGCTTGTTTATGAAATATCAGAGAGAAGCTCAATGTATATAAACTATATTTCGTTTTCAATGTTTATGAAATTAACCTCCGTGCTTGAAAGCTTTTCCGTTCACCCATACAACGCCAAGGAGAAATACTCCACAAAACAACACTGCCCCTCGCATGCTGTCTCTGGTGAAAGAAAAACAACAACATACAGTATAAGAAAACAAGTCAATTTATTCTTTGTGAAGATGGAGTGTTTCCAAGTAGAAGTCGAATAAAATTTAATTGATGTTGGAAAACCTTTTAGGAATAGTACTGAAAGTAAATTAGCCAATCTGTAAACATTGTCAACTCGTCCCCTTCTTTCATGATCCTGCTGCCAATAAAACTCCTTTCCGATGAAATTCTTTGTGTGCGTGTTTTTGGTACCAAAACAATAGGTCGTTAGTGATAACGGAAGTGGGGATAAAGTTTTGAATATAAAATTCTAATAAAACACTAAAAATAAAGCCAAAATAAAGTAGACAAACGCGGTTTGAACTTTAGATATTATGTGGTACGAATGGGCGAGCCATTGTTTTCAAAGATGTTTCGTAGGTAGTAAACGAGGAAATAAAATTTGACACCTAACGTCAGAAATCTTTCATCACAAATCAACGCTTAATGTAAACAACGAAAATGAGTAAAAATAAAATAAAAACAAATGCAGACTCGTACTTACAACCTAACAAAACATACGAAGACCAAAGCAAAAAAACAAAACGGTCGAACTTACTTGCTTCGAATTCACTAAATTTTCGCCTAAAATCTCCCCTGAAAGCGAAATTATTTCCAGATGCAAATTGAGTCGGTGTAATAAAGTTAGCCATGCGAAACTGGCACGCTGTCTACTTAAAGGTTCAGCGAAGCGTGACGAAACGAGCTGTTTTCATGAAACGAGAAACATTAGGAGGCGAGCGTTACGGTTTGATGTAATGTTTCGAGCATTTTAACAAACTGTTTACTAAAAACAAAAGCCACCAAACGCGAATTCCTGCCCGCCCGATTGAAGGTCAGTAAAAAGGATTCGCCAAAGAAACAAACTTGAACGTTGTTTACAAACGCCGTTGTTAAACTGATTAACGAATTGTTTTTCACCAATTAACTAGCCTCTGGAGCTAGGCTTTCCTATATTTTAAAGTTTAAAAGGTAACATCAATATATGTATTTTAACATAACGTGAAATTTACTACATTTCTACACATCAAGTCCATACCAAAAGGATTAATCCCACTGATTTGACATTCATTTTTGCAATAGTTTTTCAGTTATAGAAAAAGGGTCACTCCTGACTTGATTTGTATCCAACCTTTGTATCGTGATCTTCGCTGATGTCGATGATCGCAAAGTTAGAAATGCAATCGAGTAGCCAAGATACCGGTGCCGAGCACAGTACGGGACTGAATAGTTGTTTGTGTCCGGGAGACATTTTGGGATCGTAGATGATGTACTGGGAACAACACAATTGCGAAGATCCGCTTTTCGTGTGGTATATGACGACTGGTGAGCAATGCCGGGGGATGATGTTCATTCTTCGCATTAAAGGAGAGACGGGGGTTATCAGGGGGTCGACGTTGCTGGTTTTTGGCTCTCTGAGTAGCACCTTGCCGCCACCCATTTTGATGAGTGAAGTCAGTCTCTCTTTTGGCAAGTTCCAATCGAACGTCCCAGATAAGTAGAAAGAACATCCATCGAATAGACGTGGAAGCTGAGGCGATTAATAAAAACAAATAATATCAAATGCATTTACATACTCAGAAAATAACGAAAAGAAACAAATAAACGGTTTCTGATTTAGGTTTTCCATTGTTCGATTTATAAGAGGCATTTTTGAAACGCAGTAGACGCGATTCATTAGAATTCATTTAATACTTTAAATTAGAGTTAAATTTAGACTTGAATACAAAAATTCTAATTTTCTGCTATTTTGCACAATCCAAATACCACGTAGCACTTTTTACTCGTATATCATGCTGGAGAATTCATCCACACGTTGGTTTAGTTTCCAAACTTTATTCAGCACAGAAAACATGCATATGTAGTTTGTGGCAAAAATCTCTCCGAGAATATGTTTTACAACCACGGCGATCTTTATACAGGCCTTTCAGCTACGCAAAGAAACCTTGCCAATGTCAAACAGGAGCTGAAAAAAACTGCACTTCCTGTGGGAAAACTGTCCACCACACAGACAATGTCATTCTTATTTTTGAAGGTGAATGTGTGAGATGACAATATCATTGGCAGCATTTTTTTGATTGAAATTTCCAAGTTGCTTACTGAATAAAAAGAGCTTTTTATTATTGAAATTCTTCACAAAGAATGACCACCATTATGGTCGTGAATGTAAATTTATACTTTCCATTGTATTACACATGGAATTGGGAATTTGAAATTGCTGTGTCTTTCGTTTTTCTGCCATTTTCCGAAAATCAACATGCGACGAACCACATTTACAACAACCCACTACTAAGGCAGACCCTTTTAAAAATATGCCTTACACATAAAAATAGGGCTTGAAATTTCTACCATTTCGAAGTTAGATCAAAGGACCATTCATTTTGCTAATTGCTGAGAGTAGTTGTGCTTTGAGAAGCTCTTCAAAATTTTGCTGTTTCTTTGCTGTTGGCCGTTGCTTTGGATTTGGATTTTTGTTCGAATTGGAGTGTATTAATTGATTACTGTGGAGTCGGTTTGGTGTAGAGGGGGAAGTTATTTTTGTTGTAAAATTCCTTGAAACGTGGTTTAAAACAGTTGGTATTTTCTGTTTTTGCTGATCAAAGTTTACATTCTCTCAACTGTTCTAAAGTCTTAAGTACTTTTAGTTCCTGTGTTTCACTCAGAAATCCTTTAAACATAATTGCCCCATTTGCAACATAATTACTATCAATTGTTAGTACAAAAATTTTTAATTGATTGTTTTAATTGTTTATTAACTTATTGTTACACGCCTGTTAAGTCAATCAAATTGCTTAACAATCCTTTTTTTCCTTTCTTACTTTTAATTACTGTATATAAAAATTTTATCTTTGCCTTAAACTGTACTCCATTTATTTTATTTATCATGTCATCTAACAAGTCATCTTTCGGTCGAATTTTGAAAAAACCTGACAGATTCAATAAAAATCGGTCCAATCTGAGTGCCCATTGTTCCAACGATAATTGCACCAGTGTTGACAGCATTATTTATTTTAGGCACTGCACACGTTGTTCAAAATACTATTGCAGTGAGTGTTGTGAGTTCAGTAGGGACATCATTGAGCTTCTCAATGAGAAAGTTGATAACTTTTGGTTCTGTCCGGACTGCACTAAACCTGCTCTAAATGCAATCTTTGTAGAAAAAGATATTGAATCCAGATGCGCAGCCTACTTTGAAAAAATTGAATCTCGCCTTTTTTCTCTCGAAGCGTCTCATTCTTTATATAAATCTTCATTGTCCAGCATCAAAGACAGCATTGAGACAAACGCCTCATTAATTCAAAAATTAGTTGATGACAACTTGAATCTAAACACTCTAATTTCAAATTTAAAAAATAGTGTCAAGGTTGATTGTTTAGACTCCAAACATACTCTAACTAAAGAAATTTTTAAAAATATTGAAGATCACAACTGGCGCAAAAATAATTTGATAATCTATGGTTTGAAAGAGACTGAATCGGTTAGTAACTCATTGCAGGTATTGGGTCTTATTAAAAATCAGCTTAGACTTAATATTCGCATTGACGATATTAAAATTTGTGAAAGACTCGGTCCTTTGCAATCTGCTAAAATTCGACCGTTACGAGTTACTCTGCGTGATTATGACACAAAAATTTCCATCTTAAATCACAAATGGATTTTGAAAGAAGCTGATGGAAATATCTTTATTAATCCAGACAGGAGCAAGGAGGAAAGGGATATATTCAACAAACTTCGAGTTGAAGCTAAACAGAGGGAGGCTGGTGATAGTTCGGGGGAATGGGTCTACCGAGTAAGAGGTCCTCCGTGGAATTTGTTTGTAAAACAAATAAAGAAAAACCCCTCCTTAAATCAAAACGCAACAACAAAGCCAAAATAAAGTTGAATACTCATCCTCCATTCTCCTTAGCTTTTAGCAACATTCGTGGTTTTCGTACCAATTATTCGGATGTGGAGGCTTTTTTGATAAAAAATAATCCGGATTTATTAGCACTTTGCGAATCTAACCTAAATGCTGGTATATCTTCTAATGATTTCCTTGTTCCTAGATACCTACCTTTGTTTAGATTGGACTCCTCTATTCATATGCATGGTCTAGCAGTTTATGTCAAGGAAACTTTACCATTATTTCGTGAAATTGACCTGGAAGACCCCAATCATCCTTTCATGTGTTTTCGTTTGTCTCTTCTACATTCAACTAGTTTTTTGTTCTTTCTCTATCGCTCTCCATCTTCTCAAGACTGTTCTGTTATCAAATCAGTTTCAAAGTCTGCTGACTTAGCTCTTCTTAATCATCGCTCAACCAACATCTTTGTATTTGGTGACTTTAACATTCACCATAAACAATGGCTAAGATTCTCGAATGGAACAAGTAGCTCTGGTGTCGAAACCTATAACTTTGCAGTATCTCAGTCTCTCTCGCAATTGGTTGATTTTCCAACCAGCATTCCTGATCACTCAAGTCAATCGCCCTCCTTGTTGGATTTATTTTTGACCTCTAACCCTGAAATTTGTAAGATATCTCATAGCGCTCCACTGGGTCGTTCTGACCATGTTGTTTTGGAGGTCAAAATTAATTTCAATAGGCAAGTTTCCCATGAACATCCCATGCATAGATCCTTTTTTAGATATGATCTTGCGGATTGGCTAAAATTTCAAGAACACATTCAGTCTGTCCCTTGGGAAAAAATTCTTTCCAATTCAGTTGATGATTGTGTTAATGTAACTACTTCAATAATATCTGAAGCAATACGATTATTTGTTCCGTCAGGGAAATATCAGTTAAAACCTCATTCTTCGTCATGGTTTTCTCCAGCTTGTGCTGCAGCCATAGCTCATCGCAATCATTTCTTTCATCGCTACCGTCGTGATGCGACTGATCATTACAGACAACTGTTTATTGCCTCGCGCAATAATTGTAAATATGTTGTTCGTAAAGCTAAAACTGTTTTTGCTGAAAGGACTAAAGATCTTATCAAATCCAAAGAAATAGGTTCTTGCAAATTTTGGCGTATTATCAAAAACGTCCGGGGTAGTTCTAAAACATCTGTACCTCCACTTTTCAATGGTCCTGAAGTCATTAGTCTATCTAAGGATAAAGCTGAACTATTCGCTAAACTCTTCAGTTCTCATTCCACCCTCGATGATTCTGGTCATGATCTCCCTTATTTCTCCTCCAAAACTGTCCAGACTTTACATGATTGCTTTATATCTCCTGATAAGGTTTCTAAGATTATTAACAAAATGGATTCTAATAAGGCTACTGGACCGGATGGCATTCCTGTAATTGTACTTCAAAGATGTTCTACTGAGTTATCTCCCGTTTTGTGTGCTCTTTTCAAAAAGTGTTTGGATGAATCCTGTTTCCCTTCATCTTGGAAGTTTGCCTCTGTTATTCCAATTTTTAAAAATTGTGGTGAGCGATCTCATCCTTCTAATTATAGACCAATCAGCCTCATTTCCATCTTAAGCAAAGTTTTCGAGACTTTAATTAACCTGAACTTAGTTGAATTTATTGAAAAAAATAATTTGTTTTACGACTCCCAGTATGGGTTTCGTTCTGGGCGTTCCACTGCTGACGTTTTGACAGTTATAAGTGAACGTTTTTATCGTGCCCTTGACATCTCCAAGGCATTTGATAAAGTCTGGCATCGGGGGCTACTGCACAAACTTAAGGCATATGGTTTAAAAGGTCCATTTTTAAATATTATCTCCTCCTTCCTTTCCAATCGTAAACTCAAGGTGGTTCTTAACGGTCATTCTTCTTCCATTTTTTCCATCAATGCTGGTGTTCCTCAAGGTTCAGTTCTCGGTCCGACTCTGTTCCTACTGTACATTAACGATCTCCCAGACAATTTATCATCCAAAACCGTTATTTATGCTGATGATTCAACATTGTATTCCTGCCTTAATAAATCAGATGATTGTGATAAAGTTAGAATGGCCTCTGATCTGGAAAAAGATCTCAATACAGTAGTTGAATGGGGTAAGAATTGGCTTGTTAATTTTAATCCATCTAAAACTAATCTTCTTTCCATTAATCATCTCAATCATGCTTACTTACCTCGAATTTTGATGAATAGTTCTCATTTGCCTGAAAGCAATTCATTTCGTCTTCTTGGTCTTATATTTACCAGCGACCTCTCATGGCGATCTTATATTGAAAATATAGCTAAATCAACTGCCATGAAGGTTGGTTCTCTTTTACGAGAAATGAATTACCTCACTCCTGAATGCGTCCTTTACTTATACAAATCATCAATTCGTCCATGTATGGAATACAGCTGCCACATTTGGACAGGTGCACCAAAAAATTGCCTGAATTTGTTAGACCGTGTTCAACGGCGTGTTTGCAACGCAATTGGCGAAAACCTTTCTTTGAAATTGGACTCCCTTTCACACCGGCGGAACGTAGCGTCTCTTTGTCTCTTCTACAAGTTTTTTTATGGTCGTTGTTCAAGCGAACTATCATCTCTTACACCTTCTCTCAAAATTTTTCTCCGTTCTACTAGGTTGTTTTCTTCGTCTCACCAATGGACTGTTTGTGTTCCAAATTGTCGTAGGGATTTTTATAAAAACAGTTTTTTTCCGCGTACGTCCAGACTTTGGAACTCACTTCCATCTACATGCCTTCCTCCTGAATTTAACCTTCAACTGTTCAAATCTAATGTTCATCGCTACCTTAAATCTGCTTAACTTCTCCTGTAGCTCTTTACTCGCAAGTGGCCTTTTAGGCCTTGTTTTGAGCAATCTCCAATAAAAAAAAAGGTAGTTCTAAAGGAAATATCGGGGAAACTACACTAGCGTTAAATAGGGTTGGGATGACGGTAGTTAACAAGGTGGTTCTTAAAATAGACACACGAGGTTTGGTACTCACACTTTTCCATGCGTTCACTCTTGATCTTCGGGCCACTTCCGTGTTACCGACCGTTTCGTATAGCGATTCATCCTGCCATTCCTTGCGTTCGAGCGAGTCCGCAATCCCTGAAATGAGATTCTGTACATCAAGTTGCGCCGCTTATGAGAACAACAAAAATTCCGCTTTACATTTGTAAGAGAGCAGCCATTTCCCGGTGAGCAAACCCATCAAGTATTTCATTGTTCTCGCGTCACGTGTCATGCCGCATACCACGTGCGTCACTAAAGAATGCATATGACGTCATCAAACCGCAAAATTTCACGTGACATGATTTGTTTCCTCGTCGTTTTGAGCACGTCATCAGGATTAGCATAAAATTCTGGTCCGAGAAAATGACATAATCATCAGATATCTGAACTTTAAAAACGGCCTCTTTCAAAACATTAATATTTTGGATTTTGGAAAAAGATTTCCATCTACAAACTTATGACAGAATCCTTCCCAACAAACCTTGAGGTGAAAACCCTTCCACCAATTCTGCACCAAAGAGCTCGGAGCATTTCGATACCTCTACCTAAAAAGGCAGTTAAAGACGGATTAATAAACTGTTGGGGAGATAAAGTTACAAACACATCAACTGACAGAGAGATAAAGTGACAAACACATCAACTGACAGAGAGATAAAGTGACAAACATATCAACTGATGATGAGATAAAGTGACAAACACATCAACTGACGGAGAGATAAAGTGACAAACACATCAACTGACCGATAGATAAAGCGACAAACACATCAACTGATGGAGAGATAAAGCGACAAACACATCAACTGATGGAGAGATGAAGTGACAAACACATAAACTAATGGAGAGATAGAGCAACAAACACATAAACTGGCCGAGAGATAAAGCGACAAACACATCAACTGATGGAGAGATGAAGTGACAAACACATCAACTGATGATGAGATAAAGCGACAAACACATCAACTGATGGAGAGATGAAGTGACAAACACATCAACTGATGGAGAGATAAAGCGACAAACACATCAACTGATGGAGAGATGAAGTGACAAACATATCAACTGATGATGAGATAAAGTGACAAACACATCAACTGACCGGGAGATAAAGTGACAAACACATCAACTGATGATGAGATAAAGTGACAAACACATAAACTGATGGAGAGATAAAGTTACAAACACATAAACTGACGGAGAGATAAAGTGATAAACACATCAACTGACCGAGAGATAAAGTGACAAGGAACACTGAAAAAACGTAACACGATACTACTAACCCTGTCTTCTTTTCTCAGATTTGTCGTTAGGATAACCTTTGCAATTGAAGGATTTGACGTTGCTAATGAATCACTGGAACAATTGACATTTTTAATCTGAATAAAAGTCAGTAAAGTAAACCAGATTGTATTTTATTTTTTTAATCTTTTTTTGAGACAAAAAATCGTGAATGTATGTCTTTCCAAGCGACCCATATCCTTTGTTAAACCAACAACACCAGAAAAGCTTCTACATGAGTAAAGGGGACTTTTACAAATCAATCTTACATGTGAGTTTACACTGAAGACTTCTTTCATATCTGAGGTCCGAGCGTAATCGATTGGCAGATGACCAAGACTGTTTCTAGAATAACAAAGATGGACAAATTTGCAAAATCTTGATTTTTGAAGACGTGCTTTAATAAGTCATATGTGAGACAGCACAGTAGATAGCAGCATAGTAGACTCTCTCTACACTTGGTATATCTCTGTGGTATAACACAATCACTACAGATTGTGCAGATGCTAAGTTATCATGTTTTTCATTAATGTAGATTTTGCAAACATCGATTAATAAAACTTTTTCTTTACACATTAACAGTTCTGATCGAAACTCAATGTGTAACCAAAATTGGTCTGGTTGAGCAATTTCATGAGCGCAAATGAGAAGTACACCAGGACATACATTTTAGTCAAACCTTATCACCGATCATAGAAATTACAGGTGGAATCTTTCTCTAAATTAAATACTTTGACTAACATATTAAGCCAAGTTTCTCTTCAGCTAATTGACCATTGCAGTTCATTTTATACTTGCGAAAGTATTATTGGTAAAATCAAAAGATTTAAAAATTTAATAAGACATTGCACCAATTAACCTCACCTGATGTTTATCGGAGCACCCCTCTGAAGTAATAAATGCACAACATCAAGTCTGTTATTGGTTACCGCATCATGCAGTGGAGTGTCGTTATCGTCCCCAGCAACCATATCAATAATGGCACCATGTTCCAGCAGTATCTTCACTATTTCCGTGGAACCATGGTTGCATGCCTCATGCTAAAACAACGCTTTGATTCAACAACCTATTTCTTAAATCGTTGAAACATGTCCCCTAACAAGGTATAAAACATCTCCACATGACTTTTCAAAAGAAGAATTTTTGCAAACACCATAAAGAAAAGACAAGTAGTGTCCATAGAAAAAATTCGAAACATAAAACTTTCTAAACGTAAGATTTCGATTTCGTTCTAAGGATTTTCAAATCATTTGACATTCTCCAGGGAAGATGCATAAATCACGAATAAATGAAACAGATCATTACGGGTACAGCATGGTTTTGCATTCAATAATTTCAACACCTATTTTATCGGCGGCTTTTATTCGGTTGCTAAGACACCACAATGTTCTAGTGTTTAATGTAACAAGGTTGCAAAATACACTCAACGTTCACAACAAACAAAAATCATTGCTTATCAACAAATACTTACTAATGGCGTCCATCCAGCATTGTCTTTTGTATTGGGATCAGAGCCAATTTGAAGAAGCTCTTCAGCCAATTTCAACTGACCCTAACAAATGCAAGAAATATTCCAAGATAAAAAAATATATGACATAAAAACAAGTAAAAAGGAAGACACATAGACATCTCAAAGGAATTTGTAGAATTTCTCCTCAAAGGAGATGAATGTGCCTGACCCAGTTTGCAGGACAGGTCATTAGAGATAGACCTCCCAAATCCACATGTATTCATGATCAGGACCCTGGGGAGTTTGGGTATAAAAATTTTGGGTGGAGAGTATGGTCCTTACATCGCTATTAAACCTAAAAATTAAACTTTAATATGGGAAATCAAATTAAATAATTTATAATTCTTCACAACAAAGGCAATACAGGGATTTATTGAATATGAAATATATCGCTAGAAATTCAACCTTTAATCAATAGTATTGAATACCTCAAAATCAAAAAGTGCTATTACTGCTTTGGCAAAACTACAAATTCTCCAACTGTCTTATTCTCATGATTGAGGTTTATGAACCAGGTGCTTGAAGCATGTAAGTGGAGCTTTTAAAGCAAAATATTTTGATAATGCCAAAGAAACAAAACCTGGAAATCTGAACCTTTATGCATGCAGTATGGAGTGATGTTTCTCCTTTATTGTTTCTTTTGGTAAGGTTCTTTAGCTTCTTTGAGCTAGATTTGGTGCGCAGGTTTTCCGGTGCTAAAAAACAATACATAAATGAACAAAAACTCAAGATTAGAACTTAGGAAACATTTTGAAGAATTGAGTCCATAATTCGTGATTTGTTAGTGAAACGTAAACACATAATGTACTTATAATTTTAACTAAAATGTTAAATACCAAAAATAATTAAAACAAGTGCACAATTGATTTAAAAGAGCCATCTTCCAGAGGTGGTTTCTCTTATTGAAAAAGGCCTCTTGGAAATGTGGCTTTTAAATTTCTAAAACACCTTTTGTTATTAAAAGAAAAGAACCACTAAAATGGCAATTTGTAGTCATAGTTTAAAACTATTTAAAAAAACTTTCTGCTGTTTATAAAGGCAATAACATATACCATATCAAGGCCGAATCCAGAATAGTCTTAGTACCGGTAGACGGGTCACCCAAAGTCACCCAAATAAACCTGCCTAAACACCCCGGAAATAATGTTTTGTATTGTTTTTAAAATATATAAATATATAAACCAAAATATTTCAATCTTTCAATCTTTCAATAATAACATTGTTTGAGGATAAATTCCATACATTTAAAGTTCAACGCAAGCTTTTGCACAAGATTCATCCATTGTAACTTTTATTTGAAGCAAGAAAAGTTTTAACCAGAAAATAAAAAATGACTGAGGTCTATTACAGGGCCTGGTGTAAAAAAAACAAAAAAACAAGATGGCGGTTTTAGCCATTCTAGGGTATCCCTTCTTTGAGAACTGTTATCCCAAAAATAACTCTGAATTCGGCCCTGCATATTTACACAAGTGTCATAGTGCCCATACTGGTATAAGTCCTCATCCTTAAAATTTACTCTAAAACTTAGCCGAATTGAATCTTCCAACAAACCACATACGAAAATCTAGCTCTTCTCTCCTCTTCTCTAAATTGTTCTCATCAAAACTGACATCTTCGCCATCTGATTTTCTGCAAACCATCTCCGGTCCAAGAATATCCTGCAATTTCAAACGTTTACTTTCACCATAGCGGATCTTTGGTTTCTTAAATCGTCGACGTTTTGTTTTTATTTCGCTAACACTCCCTTCATTCGCAGGAAGCCTTTCTTCACATTTTGCGGCAAAACTCAATGGTAAATGTAGGTTTTTGGATGACGTATTAATTTCATCAAATGTACTTGTAATCGTGCAAAGACCCGACAGACAAACCTCATCTTCATTAACGGTTGAGGTATTTAAATTTTCATCAAGATTGCTCTATGAGAATGTTGAAAGGCATGTTGCAGAGATCACAGTATCATTTAGAATCACAAACTTAATCACAATGATGCAACCTTAATACTGGTAAAGTATTAAAATTATTATTGAACCTTTTCATTGTTTTCCTCGTAATTTTGAGCAATTTCATGTGTGTCTTGCATGAAAACATAGGTTGATTCTTCTATTTCTAAAATATAATACACAGAAGTGCATTCCAAGCTGTAACCAAAAGGTAAAACACACTACCTGGTACAAAATGACCAACATTTATAAAACACTTTTTGCTGGTCATTATAATTATGTTTTCTTTTGCTGTACTTTTATTTCTTTTGAAAATAAAAGTTTTTACAAGCCATGATTTTGTTATACATTATTATATGTTATACGTTTATAAAGACATTGAAAATAACAACGCAAATTATTATGTTATTTAGAAGCAAAATTTCATAGAGATAAAAAATATATTTTTTCTCAGGATTTAAAAACACTTTACCTTTAGGGGCAATCAACTCTTTTAAACGCTCACATATGGCATAAACATCGGGAATTTTTAGATTTTGTTGAAGTTGCTCTTTCCATAAAGCACTGTTACATTCCGGGCAGTTTGAATTTTTATCCACTAAATCCAAAGCACATTTTCTGCAACAAAAGACATCCATTAACCATTAAGAAAAATGAACTGCAATTTAAAAAATAAATTGCCCTGTTATGAAAAAAAATCTTTCTCTCAATATTAATTTCTTCAACAAATACACTATAATAACAGGCTGTTGCTATCAGCAATATACTGTCATATATGCAATCATGTAATTACTTTAAGAAGATATTTCTTTACCACTTTCGTTTATGTTTATGTCTAATTCAAATACTTCTTTACCTCAATCTTTATTGTTTTTATCAATAGAAAGTAAACTCTTTGAATATTAAATGATTATATACTTGCTGTAATCTAAGATTATTTTTTGGGAGAAAGGGGCTCAAGGGAGCTAAAAGTAATGTATAATTTAATAAAAATACAAACAAAGGAAAAACATTTAAATTGTGAAGTGCACAAATATATATTGTTATTTTTCTTTTTTCTTCACTTTAAGATGTTGAAGATTGACAGACTTTAAGATCTTTTCTTTTAAGGATGAAAATAAGTCTTTTTAAACATAAACTAAAATTTAAACTCTTTTTAAAATTTAACTACTCTCCTTTTCATCATCATGAAATTTTGTATTTTTTCAAAACATAATACTACAATACATATTTTTGTTATAAATTTTTACATACACACTACCGTTTAGTTGGAATCACCAAACAATAATTAACCATAGCATGAAGAAGTGACACTACAATTGTGTTTTTTATGAACTGAGTCTACACTGAGTAACCTTTGCTATTATATATATAAACACCTAAAATTATATACCTGCAGAAATAATGGTCACATAATTCGAAATTGCATGGCTCTTTCAGCGCTTCGTGACTATAGTATATAAGCACATTAAAGATTTGATGATGCTGAACAACCATTTCAACATTTTTTTTATTGTTTCTCTTATACAAATTATAAACAATCAGTTACACCTTTTTTTATAAGCATTAGTGTATTTTGAGCCCAGCCTCGATATCCTTATTTTTTTAGTTTGAGCCTTATGCTTATTTTTTCAGTTCCGAAATTTAGTGATTCGTATCAGCAGAGAGCAACTTCATGCCATAAGCCTGTCAATCTTTGCCTAACAGATAACTACTTATTTCTATCTTTCTTTGCGTATGTCACACAATTTACATTTAAACATAGGCTACAAATAGAAACCAGAAAATCAAAAGACATTGAAGACATTGCATTGTTGAATGGAAATTTCTTAGTTTCTTACTTTTATCCAGCCTCAGAATATGCTTATGATATGCTAATTTTTAAAGGAATCTCAGCCTAAATATGCTTATAAACGTTATGCTTATATAAAAAAGGTGTATTATTCATGTGCATAGTCCTTAATAAATGGTGTTTGTAACTTAATTTAGAGCTTTAGAGAATATAAAAAAAATTTTTACCAAAGAGAACAAATCAAAAGGTCAGTAAGACGTTGTAAACTTTCTCTTGTAGATTTCCAATCCACCAATTGACAAACTTCCATTGTATTTATCAGACATTTAACCTTTTTGTAATAAAATTTCGGTTGAGTAATATAATTGATTAATGAAATATATAACTATACGCAGTTAGACGTCGTAGAGAATTCTTCCTGCTCTTTTCCTTACGCGATCAGGCCTTATTACAGCCGCCAGTGATGAAAAGATTTTTCCCGGCGAAACAGAAATCTTCCCAGACATTTTGTCCGGCAATACTTGTGTCAAATTTCGAAACACTTAAACCCATAATTATTCAATAAATGTTTTTTAAACTTTCATTAAAATGATAACATTGTTGCACATAGCAAAGACTGTTTACCTTATACTGCAGACCTTTCAAGGAATGTTTTAATCGCTGTTTTACATGGGTGATTAAGGCCGATTTCCATTAAGCGGGCGGGCGGGCGAAATTTTCCACGCGTGATTTTCTGCTCAAGCGCAATTTTCATGCAAACATACCGTAAATGACCGATTAAACGCCCTGGGCGTTTATTTTAACAAACGAATTTTACCCTGGGCGTTTATTCGGGAGGGGCGTTAGTAAGGGAAGGGCGTTAATAAACAAAGTCCATCAACAAAATTCCTTTCAACTTTAAATTTTTCGGCAGCAGATCGGATGCTGTTGGTTTCTGCAAAGTTCACCGCTTTGAGCTTAAACTCAATGGTATAGCTTATTCTTGTTTCACCTTAGTGAGACGTTACTTGCAGTATCCATTTTTATTTTGACACTGAAGATAGTACCATGTACGCCTCTGCAACTCTTTTTTCAAGTTTCAATTTACACGTGCCTTCAAAACAAATTCACAGTTTATATGGCGCACATGATACAGGTGTTGAAAATCACATTGGTCATGTTTTTTAATTTAAAAATAAACGGTCGTAATTATCCATAAAGTAAGTATGGCGATAAGTGCTCCTTGTGAAAGTTTTGTAATGATTTATCGTGTTTCCTTTGAATCTGTTGTGAAAGGACATCATATCTATAAGGCAAAGTGGACTCCAGAAAAGTGAGAAATCCTAGTTTGCCGCAAAGACGAACGAGAAGAAGCGAGAGAACATGACAAGCATGCCATCGGTGTTTACAAAAAAGATGAGACAAAGATGAACAGTGAAGTAGGCCATGTTCCGATAAAGTTATCGAAGTTATTGGTGCAATTCCTAGAATCAAACTCACAAAACATGGTCGAAGTTCGAGTCACTGGGAAAAGATACAGAGAAGTTGGACTAGTTGTGTCTGGAACGTACTTGTGCTACACCAAGAGCAAGAAGATCGCAGATGTGTTGTTTAGCGAACTGAATAGAAAGAGTAACTTGCATGAACATTTTACGCTTAAAATTTGTGAAACTGTTTCAAAATATCCACACTTTAAAGATTAAAGAAAGTAGTATTAATTTTTCTGTGAATCAAATGAAAGCCCATGGGCGTTTATTTTAATTTTTCTCTATGGACCTGGACGTTTATTCGGAAATGGGCGTTTAATCGGGAGTGGGCGTTAGTTAAAAAATTTAACTTTAACCCTGGGCGTTTATTCGGGAGGGGCGTCAGTTCGGGAGTGGGCGTTAGATCGGTCATTTACGGTACACGATTATCAGAAAAAAGTTGACTTCTTTAAATTTGTTATTATACAAAAAGAAGATTTTGCTGTTAATTATAGCGCTCTATCAAATGGAAAGAAAACGAGCTCAGAAACAGAGCTCTAGTCGCTGGAGTCATACTAACGTTTTGGAAAGGTGTTGGACTCGAACACCTTTGTTTTTTTGCTGAAAATGAATTACTCTTTTTATCCATTAATTTAAAACTATTTTACAAGGAACTTTGAATAACTTTTAGCTGCGCTGTCTCTCTTTTTAAAATTTAACAAATTTGAATGTTTACATTTTAAAAACTATGCAACAATCGCAAATCGTTATCTTGATTTGATTGGCTGTTTAAAAAATACAAATATTTAATTGGTCGCTATTAATAGCTATCAACTTTCCGCTTGAAAAAGTTCAGAATTCTGAACTTTCAAAATCTTCCGCCCGCAAAATATTTTTTCGCTAGCGATGACTCATTATTTAAAATGCGCATGCTCAGAACTAATTTCGCGTAAAAATTCCGCCCGCCCGCTTAATGGAAATCGGCCTTTATAATATAACGTTTTTTGACGTTTTGCTAGCAACTTTTTTTGAGGTAGACTTCTATTCTAACTATTTCTAACTATTTGTGCAGATGGTTGATGAAGAGAGAATTTATCAAGGCTTTGACTATCCGAAGAGATGGTTGTTGAAGAGAGAATTTATCGAGGTTTTGACTATCTGAGGAGATGGTTGATGAAGTGAGAATTTATCGAGGTTTTGCCCTGAACTCCCCCCCCCCCCCCCCCCCTTCTATGCGATTCTCTGAAGATTTGACGTCCTAATCTTGTTATTTTTACTAAAAGGAGTAGATTTTACTTATTGGGAGTTCGCTATTTGCAACAGCTCCGAATATTTTAATAAGCAACTATCTTATTAGAACGATGGAACTATAATACGACCTAAGCAATCTTTAAATGTTTCTTAATGGCAGTTCAGTCACCTTCTGAAGAATAAAGAAATAACTTCTGAAGGATTGACGCCGAAACTTGACTAAATTAGCTTCTAAAAGTTGTACTCAAAACGATTTAAGCAGCAGGAAGGGATGAGACTGAATATGAAAGAATTTTTACAATCAATTCCGCATTTATATAATAATATTTTTCAATTTCTATTTTCCAGGTAGATTCTAAATTTTGTATAAATGAATTTGTCCCTAAATAATAAATAAATACACATCGTAGATAGAAACTCAGCTAGCAAAATTTACGAACTTTTTTATTGTAATAAACTGAGCGTCGATGAAGAAAAAGAAGATCAGTGTTTTGCTTTTTGGTTTTAGTAAAATGAAATCATACTTTGAAATGAAAAGGAGTCTAATTTGAGATATATCACAAAGGGTTAGTTTCCTGTCAATCTGATTTTGTCTACGTGCCCTTTCTGATTTTTGATGTCCAAGGTCGGTCCGTTGTTACCTTTAGTGCGTAGTGTCATAGTTTCCCCATTCCACGTCTTTCCAACTTTCACGTGACCTTGCGGTGTGCTCTTGTTAGTAGTCACCTTTTCCACGCTTTTGTTAAACATCTTTTCCGCCTGTTTGTAGGACATGTTGCTATTGCGGATGGTGTAGCCTTTTTTCCCGGTGTTTGTAACTTTAGTTTTCGCAAGGAAATTTTTGATTCCAGCTGTGCAACAATAATGGAGAGAAAAACTCAACCCTCAACAACTCACCGTGATCGAAAAAAATTACCAACAAAAATGTTAAAGTATAGTTTGCTTTGCAAACAGTGCATAAATATGGCTTTTAGGTGAAAAGGGTTAATCTGCAACAAAAATAGTGAGACTTACATCTTGTTTTAACCGCTTTATACACTTTGTACCCCTTCTGTACGATATCAATGACCTTTCCTACACGAGGTATTTTCTTGAATGGGATCTTTTTGAAAGATATCTTTTTCCCAATCTTTTTCACTGATCCCCAGCCTTTCTTCAACGATGATTTTGTTTTACTCCATCCCTTTTTTAATGACGAAGTAAGTCGTCGACCCCAGCCTCGTCTTGATGTCGAAGTTCTCCTTCCACCCCAGCCTCGTCTTGATGTCGAGGTTCTCCTTCCACCCCAGCCTCGTCTTGATGTCGAGGTTCTCCTTCCACCCCAGCCTCGTCTTGATGAAGAGGTTCTTCTTCCACCCCAGCCTCGTCTTGATGAAGAGGTTCTTCTTCCTCCCCATCCACCTCTAGACCTTGATCTCCCTCCACTTCGACCTTTTTAGAAGTTAAATATTCTCTCACAATTAGGTTTCTCTACTAACAACTAACGCTTACCCCACGCTCTTTTCTCAATGGCTCCATCGTATTCATCGCTGTCTTCAAAAAGAGCATCATCAGTATCATCATCAGCAACATCGACATCATACAGATCATTATTCACATCCTCTTCTGCATTATCTGCATCATCTGAATCATCTGGATCATCTACATCATCTTCATAATCTTCACCATCAACATCATTCGAAAGTGAATTTATCTCAAAACTGTTAGCATCATCGTCTTCTATTACTCCATCATCATCATCACCATCATCTGCCAGATAAATTTTATCGTATTCTTCTTCGTCATCATCTTCGTCATCGGAATCTATGATGTCATTAAGGAATTCGGCAAACTTTTTGGCATCGTGTTCATCAGCAAACTGAAGTTCTTCATCGTCTCGTTCCTAACAATAAATAAAGGTTTTCCCATTATCCAGCTTTAAAAATATGCCATCAACATAAGTTACTTCGCAATTTGTGTTTTTCTCCAACTTAAACACCTTCATATTATATACAATAATGAAAGTGTACTGGATGGAATTCGTAAAAGAAACCTCAGGTCTCACCTGTGTCGGGGCGCCATCAGACCATATTGCACACAACAACAAAATGCTGATTATGAAGAACGATCTCGCCATTTCGCAGGAGACTGTAGTGAACTGACTTCTTTCTCTCTTTTTAAATACTTATTTGCATTTTTGAAATTCAAGTAACATTCAGAGCGTTTCAGCAAACGTGTAACCAGATATGTTATTGCAATATTGTGATTTGATGCCAGCGGAAAGTTTAATTTGCATTCTCATGGCGTGTTTATATTTTTAATGATGAAGAAATAATAGGTGTTTCTTGATTTATAGCGATTAAGATGCACTAGCTTGAAGATTGCACAAACCAAATTTTAAAACTTTTAGTTCGCGATGAACTGGGGTTATAAAGTAAACAACGAAACATATTTTGTTTCGAGTATCATATTTCTACAGCAAGAACATGCATGTGTTAAACGCATAATATTTGCTGGCATAAACATTTCGCGCAACGAGTATTTAGAAATATCCCGAACGGAAGTCACATCAATCAATTTATTAGCAGATCCTTCGCAATAGTCGCAAGTTATTTCCGGCTTCAAACCTTCAATACTCGTTTGTGTCGGATCGTACAATGCGGATGAAATTATTAGGAAGGGGGGGGGGGGGGGGATAAAAACAAAACAGTTCCGGTAACAGGATTCGAGATTCCGGGATTTAAGTTTTCTGGATTGTATTGTACAATCTGATCAATAAATATATACTGAGAACGAAGTCACTACATTGGACGCCGGTTATATAATCATGTCTAACTCGTTTTTTTCTTGCCTGGTTCATACCATCCATTTTCGGGGAATTCTTTTTAGGAAAATAGCCCTTATAACACTTCTTTCGTCATCATGTTTACAAATCATCGAATTTCAAGTTAATGGAAATTTATATATAAATCGATTGTGATAATTGCTCTTTTAATTCAATTTTAAATGTCGAAGAAAAGCTTAATAACAATGTTATAGAATGCAGTAAAACTTAAGACGTTTAAGACTAAAGATTTTAAGCTTTATATGATTGGTTTGTTTAGTCATTCAGTATCATGAAGCATGTTTTTCAAATGGCTGTTTATACGGCTCGCCACACCCGCAAACAAATTTAAGCTAATTCTGCATTACGAAACTAGTTTCGCTCAGGAACTCAACTCGAACTCACAAATAATGATATGCTGGAGATGGGATTCGAACCGGTCGGTTTGGTTTTGTGAGCCGAAGTACTTATCCACTGCGCTATACCACCTTAAGATTATACCAAAATTACCCGGATTACCAAAACAACTAAGTATTGGATACTTACTATTGCGTAAAGCTAAGCATTGTTAATCCTCTTCCTCCAGATTTTTATCACTTATCTTGTCATGACATGACTGTCAAAGCTATGTGCACAATTTGTTGTTCTTTACATCGTAAAAAGAGTCTTCCAGAGCAAAAGATTAAAAAGATTCATATAATACGTTTCATTGATGCAATTTCCAGCCTTTCATATTGAGATGAAGACGTTTTAATATAATCATTCTGGTGAAGCAAAGTCACTGACACCAGAAATGACTGCATCCCGGGAAGAAACTTCCACTATCCTTTAACGATTTGAACTAAAGGAAAATGTACTTTAACGTTGATGCACCCGTTTTTTTGCATATTTTGCAATGCAGTTAATTCGATCTCCCAAGGGATTTCGAATATTGTTCGAATTACAAAAAGTTTGAATTATACGAGTTTTCATCAAACTTTTCCAGTATTGCTTGATGTTTCGTTTCTTTCAATTTCTTTACGTCATTTCTGAGAGCGAACACTACAAGAAGCTTCTTGAACTGACGATGCAACTTCTCTTGGTCGGAATGAGTACTCTCCGATCTCTCTCTGCCCAGAAAGCATGTCTTTGTTTGTATGTCTCTTCTCGTGCGATGATCAAGAGTTCTTCTCAGCGATTCGCGTAGTTCCTGGTAAATTTGGTTAGTCCAAGCAATTCTGCGGTGAGTCCTTAGGTTGAATACCAAGATATTGAGAACCATTTGTTTCGCTATTGTATGGCTGCACATTTTCTGCATAGAATACAAATATATCATTTTTATTTCAAACGTTATAAATAGACGGATATCGATATAATTTTTTGTAAAACTCTATCTGTTATATAGCTAGATAGTTTTTTATTGTATATATGCTACAATGACGCAGTTAGCCCGTAGATGGTGATGACGGTGCTAGTAGGGGGAGTGGTGAATCCGGAGCTAGCGGGGGCGTAAAATGCGTTTTATCGAATGAACGTTTGGTTGGTTGATTACGCAAAACGGAGAATGTTAACTTTCTTTAGTGGCCCGGGTTAGAAATATATATTAAATATATTACTATTTAATATAGAAAATACACTATAAACAGTTTTGATATATGTTGGTACATGGAAAATGTTTGGGTTCACCGGCATCCAGAATTGCTTTGGTCTTAAAATAAATGTTGAACTCATAGAAGCCTAATTAACTTCTCGATGCTTTTTCGAGCTACGCTTCATCTCTGCAATAGAGAATTTACCAAAATATGTCGCAATGACATAAACCTTTTTATAAAATTGTTTCTTCGCATCAGCTTTTATGTTCATATGAAAAGGTTTTGATTCGATAAATTGGCTTTGTGTGTCAACCTGCCAGAAATACTGCAAATGTATGGAACGCCCTTACTGCCTTATTCTTAGCATTATCAATACATGATGTATTCAATCACTCCCCTGATGTAAGAAAAAATTTCATTATATGACTACAGCTGATATTTATGTGAGTTTAGCATTCATTGATCTATTAAAATTGTCCGATGATGTGCGTACAACATGAGGTTATGTGATGGTTGTATTATGTTATTAGAAACCGTTATTATGTTATATCTTTTAAAAGCGCGTCTTTATGTCTGTAGGTTGTTGCGATTTATTGAATATTGTTTTATTTCATCATATTGAATTCGGTTATGCAAATAAATTACACATATCGTTATGTAAAGCTTCTATTACATTATGTGGAGAAGAGCACATTTGTTTTTTGCGGAGAGAAGAGTTCCTACGTAGGTATCTTAAAACAACAAATACCGCAGCCGGGCTAAGCCATAAGTGATAGTTAAGCTAGGTTAAAAAGTATAAAAATATAAACAACAAATATGGCAGATCTACGCATGCGAAACGCATTAAAAAGAATAAATTTAGGAAGTCTTATAAAAGTTTTTGAAGAAGAAAGACTGGACTGCACTTTAATCTCTTCATTATCAGATTCTGAATTAATCCGATTAGGAGTGACTACTTTAGGTGAACGAGTGCGTTTTCGAGAAGAATGCAAACATGTCATAAATAATGATGACGACACCACCACCACTAGCACCAGTAGTGCAGCAATTCGCGATAATAGCAGCAGGAGAGGAATCTTGCAAATAATTTCTGATGAGCGATCACTTTTATTTAATCCTGCTTCTTCTGCTAGAGACAAAAGAACTAGTCGCAACAGCCAACGACGAACTGTCGGTAGGTTAACGAAATCACGACCTAAGAAATTGTGGACTATACAGTTCATTTGTCTTGCAAATTCTTTTCAAACCAGAGCCCCTACAACAATAGAGAAACAGGTTCTTGCAAAAGCTGGATTGGGTTACAGAAAGATTCAGCTGGACTTAGATGACTCAGAGGAACAAGTAGTTGATAAACTTTGTTCTGACAATATTTCTGAAGATAAGGATCTTTCAGATGGCTTTCCACAACTATGTAACTGTGGGGGATTTGAAATCTTACAATGTGCTGCTTATTCAAGAGATCTAGAAGTAATTGACTGTTTGCTTTCTGCTAAGGACTTGAAATCCAAGCTCGGAGTTAGCCAAGGGAAAGTTTATATAAGACCAATTCAACGGTCCTTATCAACTAAACCTTTAATTGAGGAAAAGAAATCAATCCGAATGGAAACTTGTTTCTTATGTAAAAAAGAATTACCTGTACGAGAGTTACGGAAACATCAGTCTTCCTGTCAAAGACTTGAGTCAGGAAATCTAAACACATCGTTTAGTTCAAATGATGATTTTGACTCATCAGTTGATGAAGTTTTAAACATAAACCCATTTACAGGTGGATATTTTGCAACAACAAATAATGTTCAGAATCCGCAAAAGGAAAACAATGCTAATGATGTAGGTGATTGATTTGAAAGTAAGATATTTCTTGATACTCATAAAATGCTAATACAAAAACTAATTTTCATATTTAAAAAAGGTTTTGCATGCATGGTGCAAAATCCGGGTTCAAAATGATTTTTTTACTAAGCTAAAATTATATTAAAAACATATTGTAGTCAGAACTTTGCAAAAAATATGAGTCCATATTTCAGAAACGTGGCTGGAATAAAATTGTTAGGTGGAGGGGCCAGCCATTGGGGGTTAACTACAAACAGTTAAATTAAAAAAATACTTTGACTTGCAAATTATTGGCTAAATCTATTTTGTTTTTCATAATTTCTTTAGTTTTGCATAATTGTTTACAGGTTTTATCTAAATAAATGCTGCTTAAGATTTTATGAAACCTAAGACCATGGTTGCATCGTTTTAGCCACTATTCAATTCCATTTATTCATTAGTAAAATCAATTTTTTATGCATATTAGGTACTAGTAGGTGTAGTATTGAAATTCTCGATGTACCACCAGAGTTAACCGTTAGTGTTGGGCACTGAATTCAAAGATGTTACTTTCGATGAGCAAATCAAAGGATTTATTGAAAAGAATAAAGATGTTCAAAATCCAGTTGATCTGCTCAAATCTATGCAGAAAATGATTGTGCAAGGAAGACAGTTAGATGTAACTGATGAATCAGAGTGCCCTAAAGGTGAAACTAGTTTGTTGATGGTGAATCGAAATAACTTATTACAAACTGGTTTTGATCAATTGCGAGACATTGAAAACAAAAGACTAACATTAGAAGTCCAATTTTATGATGAGGTAATTAACATTTAGTAGACACTCAAACATTTCAATAGGAAATCAGGGCTTCCGACAACAAATTTGCTTAGTGACTTTTGAAATATGAGTTTGTAGTGAATCTAAATCCCTTAAAAATTTAACACTTTCCTTACAATCAAAAACATAAAAATACTTTTTTGTGAAAATGTTTTTTATATATTTATTGTGTTTTGCTACGATTTTTTGTTTAAAATAATTGTTATATTTTCAGGAAGCACGTGACTATGGTGGCCCAAGAAAGAAATTCTTTATCATAATGTTGAGAAGCATATATACTTTCGCAACGGATGGTTGATAGATAAAAAAAAAGATTACCATGACATTGGTTACCTAATGAGTAATGTTACTTTACTTAAATTATAATTAAAACTTTGCATAGAAAATTGTCCACAGCCTGAGTTGTCACAAATATATCTAGCCTATGTTAAGGAATATCATAGATATATATATATATATGCGGCCGGTCCCATGCTTATTTAGAATTTGATCGCAGTCCTTGAGGACTTTATTAAAACAAATTTCCCAGCCCAAGGTACTTTTTCAATTTTAGCCCTAGGATACCCCGTAACAGTTCAAACTAGAATCACATTAAAAAGTGCAACACTTTATTATTTTCAGGTCTCAGTATGATTCAAAATGGAAAACTTCCGAAATTTCTCACAGAGTTGGATAACATTTTCTCGCGTGATGCTCCATTAAACGAATGCATTCACTTCCTGAGAACTGAATTGAGTGATTTGGGGTTTTATCAGGTAAAATTGATTTAGTTTTATTTTACAACGAAATTTCTTTGTAATGCATTTACTTATAATTTTTAGCAGGTCTTTGTTCAAATGAAATTATTAAGTAATTGGTACAGTTGGACACTGTTATTTATGAGACAAGGAGCATTTTGTAGTGTGTTCAGCTGATAGTCAATAGATGTGTTGTTTTTTCGTGGTGAGCTGCCATCATTTATTGGTTGCATAAATTTGCAAGCAGTGTATATTCTCCCTCATAAAATTTTTATTTTCTTATTTATAGATTTTTACAGAGATTCCTATCTTAAAATTCTTGTTGCATCGCGATGATGCTGTTCGTTTAACTATGAAGACTTTGATCCTCATTTTGAAACCTGTTTTCAGCGAAAATGGGTCAAATGCAAGGAAATTTGAAGGGGAAGTTTATGCACTGTTTCTAAAATATGTCAAAGAAGCTGCGAGTAAGTAAATGTTTGTTTTAGAAGTTTCTTAAATTATGACAGCATGCGAGCTACAGTCCATGCAGGCTACAGTACCATGTTTAAAGCCACAATACTAGTATAAAGTAATTTTGTGTAATTCCAAACAGACGTATTTACTATGAAAAAAGAAAATAAATAAATCCACATATTTTTGCAAATTTATTTGCACATGATTTTTTGTTTATCATATAGGGATTACTCAAAATTATTGTAAACTTTGCCAAACAATACGGAAGACATGCAGAATATTGTATAAGTAATTAAAACTTTTAAACCTTCATTTGTAGGTGGAAGAAGAGGCAATATCACGTTACCGTCTATTTTGCAATTTGTGACAGGGTCTGATGAAGAACCTATTTTCGGTTACGAAATCCAACCAACAACTTATTTTGTGGATTCTGACTCATGTACACCGAAAGCAAATACCTGCATCAACCGACTGGAAATCCCTAAAGGTTCATTTGAAAGAAAGTTGCCCGAAACTGCATTTTTGTTTAACCTTTACGATTACGCATTTGCTAATGAATATTTTGGCTATGAATGAGACTACTTGTGTTTTTTTTATAAGCATAACGCTTATAAGCATATGAAGGCTGAGATTTGCTTAAAAATTAAGCATATGCTAAGCATATTCCCAGCCTTAAACCTTGCAATGGAATATAGAATAAGCATATTTTAAATCAACAATAGCAAGCTTTCTTTTAATACAACCAACAACATGATAAATATTGTATTTTACACAGACAGACATTAATTTATTGCGTGTATTCTTCGCGTTGTTTTCAAACGATAAAGAACTCCAGTGTAATAGTTAAAATATAAATATATTATTTACAGTCCTGACATTATAAGGTGCGCGATCGCGCTCGCGCACCTCCACAAGCGCCTCAATGAGTTGATGATCATAAGCATATTTCAGCTTCAAAAACATATATTAGCTAAGCATATTGAGCCTCAGCCCAAAAAAACATGCTTATAAAAAAAACAACGTGTACATATTTTTATACATGATTTTAGGTTTTATGGAATGATATCCATTTTTCTTTGTTCTATCTTTTATATGTTTCTGGGAAATATAATCTAGTTACAATTTCTGTTTCTGTTTTCAATTTCGCCACTATAAAAACATTTTGTTACTGTACAAATAATCACTGTTTGTCAAAAACGAGAAATGGAAAAAACTGTTGAGATTTTATTTAATATATTAACACAAGATACTTTGTTGCGTAAGTGTACATTTTTCTGTTTACTCAATAAAGTTTATATATTGTTTAATCGTTTTATTGCAAATATTCTTCAATAATTTTGACTGCTTCGACATAGGCATCAATACCATGATTATGAGAAAGCAGTTTTTCAGTAATTGTATTGTTCAAATCTTGCAAGCAAATTTCATCAATTACTTCTGGAGTAACAAATATTGGCCTACTCTCGCCATTATTCGCAATTGTATCACTATTGTCTGCATTCCCATCGACACCATACCCCATCAGTTCATCAACATCCAGAGCAACACCTAATGGATTTTGATATTGAGCCGTAATCCATAACTGCATTGGTGTTGACTTAGTGATTCTCATGCGATGGTGACATCAAGCTCGGTTCCAAATATCTAATTTCGTAGTGATTTTCGTCAAGTAGATGTACTGTAGTGCAGCAATATGTGAATCTTTCAACGGGTCAAGAATCCCATTATCTTCCATGAAATAAAAAAAAGAGTATAAAATAAACTCAACACCCCTTCAAAAACATCTCGCCACAGTCATTTTGTACGTTGATTGTGTGTGCTTGAGCCTGTAATCATGCTACCCCTATCTAAACCTCTCTTCTCAAGCATAAAATCTGTGACGCGTACGTTTTCTTTTCCTTTATCAGATCGTACTCTGCTGGGTAAACCGTATTCTTTAACACCTTTCAGGAAACATTCTAAAATTGTATCCGCTTTGTTGTTATCGCAACATTCTAGAACGACGGGTACGCGACTATACCCATCTATTACACCAATAATCACAAAATGCCACCGAATTAATTTGTGATTTGTAACCATATGCCAAAGATGGTTTGGGCCCTGGACATTGTAAACTCTGCGATGTAACCTGCCCAATTTTCTGCGCGTTATACCATCTTCATCTACACAATGAATACTATCTCGCAATCTCATCCTTGGAATATGTACAGAACAGTTGCGTAATAGTTGTTTTAGCATGACTTCTCCACAACTAGGAAATTCTGCACATATTTTTTTTATTTCAATGTCCAATTCTAGATCAGTTACACATGTGAAATTTCTCTTTGAGAGACCATACTCGTGAATTCTTCTATATATAGTTCTTTCGGACACACCAATAACTGTTGCTACTGTGGAGATAGAAAAGTCTTCGTCTAATAAATTCTTCAGAAAAAATTTAGGAATATCAAACTTTGGTGCTCCACCAGAAAGAGCTGTAATTGGGACTTTACCACTGTATTTTGAACATTCTATTCGGAGATTCATCATAAAACTTCTACATTTTACTCCAAGGAGTTCCAACTCATACGTTGATAAAAGGCTAACGATATCCGGGGTTACTTTTTCTTTTTCAAACTGTGGAATTAGTTCTCCATGATGAAGACTTTTTAGAACTAAACCCATTTGCGTGTCAGCCATTTTGATTTAATGCTGTTTTGGTTTTCCACGATTATATTTTACTTGTACTCCTATTTAACACTCTTCTCCACATAACGTAACCAAAGTATTATCAAAAACAAAAAATGTAATAAAACAAGTTTGTATAATCAAATCTAATATATATATAATGACAAAATTGTAAATACGTTTAAGCAATTAAGAAGTTTAATAAAGAAATAATCAAAGGGGATAAAGAATACAGAACTTGCATAATATAATGAATTAATGCATAAGGTAAAGTCAAGGTAGTATAACACAACAATAGATTGATGTAGTGTACTTATATATTTGCATAATATCATGGTTCATTTGAATAATTGAGTGAGTTGTTCAGATAAGGACGCATCGTAACCATACATAAAAACTCAATATCACATAAAAGAACGATACCTTCACTACATAAGGCAGCAACGGCGTTCCATACAAATGCGCCGAAAAAAGTTGGGAAATCCACCAGTAGCGTACTTCTGAAATTTCTGTTCAAATACTCTTTCTGTAAAACATGGATTTTAATCACTTCATTAAGAAGCCATGGGTTCAAAAAGTTCAATTTCCAAATTAGCTCGACGTTCGAAACAACAATAATATCGCTCTGAAAAACTTTAAATAACAGTTAGGTACATAGTACTACCCTTACAGGCATAATCAGATGATCATTTCCAATATTCTTAGCGTTTTTTCTTTCTACCTAATATCGTTATTTGTTGAATAATTAATTATTTATTCGGGTAACGTTCAAAAGTTGCTCGTTAAAGTACCGGCTTCAAAATTACCGGGGAATTTAATAAACGAGAGCATGTGCTGAAGCATGAAAGAAACAATTGTCCTTGAATTAATGTATTTCTTCCTTGCGCGTGTTTTGAAAAAAAGGTCTATTTCACATTAAATCTCCTTAGATAAAGGTTTTTCACTAAACGAGGTAATTAGAGATCGCTCAATCGCCCGCTATTTTTTTAGGAGAAAATTGACCGCTGTCCGTTGAAATATCCGACGCATCACAACAATCCGTCAACTGGACCGAATCCGTCTCGTCGTTGTACGACATCTCCGTCAAATTTAAAACCTCAAAACGTTTTTTTGGTGGAATAAAATCTTCTACGTCTTCGGGCAATCGGTATCTAAAGCAATCTTCATCGTTTGGCGTTTGCGACTGGTTTGACTTGTTTACCCGTCGCCAAATGCAGAGAAGTACACATGATAACACGAGTAAGCAAGACGCGACAATTGCCCCTCTAAATACACATATAAGTCAAAATATATACACCCAAAGTAGTTTTTAAACGACTAAAACCAATCCGCTTACATTATGTATCCCGACTCAATAGATAAACCAGGAGTGACGGTCGTCTGACTGCATCTGAACAAAACAATGTGTTAAAAATCAAACAGTTCCTTAATAAATCTCTCTTACATTGATGGAGTAACGTGAGCATCTGTACCGCAGTCGTTTTGCTGTTTAAATATCAAGCAGTACAAATTTAAAAAAGGTTCCCTCATTGCGATGAATGTCAATTTGTATTTTTTTAGAAGCGTTTTCAGAATATATTCATGTAACATTTACAAAGAAAAGGTCACTGTTTGGAAATCATACAATGAGAATGATGACTTGAAATATCTTTGTATCCTTTGAGGAAATATGCACCAATACACTGGTAGTAATACCTGCTGAGCCATGCTTAGAACCGCCAACGTACCGCAAAAAAGATACTTCATCTTCTCTAAGTGCCTTCCTTCAATAGTTTCTACATTAGCAATCGTTTGAATAATTCACCGCCTTCTTAACAAGCAATAGCCATGTACAGTACAAATGAATCTCAATTGAAGGGCCGTTGAATTATTCAGCATTTGGTCACAATGTGGAATGCCACACCGGATAAAAAGGGCTGAGAAGAAAGCAATCAAATTTCTGTGTTCGACTCTGCTTTCTGCGTTATAACTGAGTGTCATAATATAGTACGTAGGAAAGCCTTAAAGTACGTAAAACCTTTCTAGATTGGCGATTGTAGATTCGATTAAGGTAATTTGAAAAGCTTTGGCCACTTTAAAACGTTTATAAGGGTCACTCACATAATAAAACGCAATGGATTAGTGTAGCTAACTTTAACCAAAACTGAGATACTATAAAATAATAACGAAAAAATAATTGCCCTTGAGATGTTTAGAAATTCCAACGTCCAAGGTTTTGGCTGGTTAAGTTTTTACTCTCCAATTTATGCCACGCACAAGATTAAATTTTTTTATAAAAGTACAGAATTACGGAAAGTTAAAGTTTGCGATAATCCGCAAATGGCATAAAAATCTTCCGCATCTTCGGACACGACATTCAAAGCTGACTGCATTATAACCGTACCGTGTGTGTGCAAAAAACTACGCGAAAGTTTGTTTGCGCGTGCGCGTCAAAATGCTGAAAGTACGCGTAAGCATCTTAATGTAAAATATCGGAGGACACGGACTTTCCCGTTTAGAGAGTCGATATTTACGCGTATCTCATATCATATTTAAAACTTATGTCACGGCATCCCAGCGTGAACCATGCAATGTAGGTTTCGCAATACATTGGTTCCATTTAAGATCGGTTTTTAAATAATTGATTCTCGATTCATAATCTTTTGTTAGCAAAACATTTTCTTTTATTAATAAAGATACAAGCAACTTTCGGTGGTCAAAAATTTTAGTTTAATAGCAACTCTTAAGTTATACCACGTGACTTCCTATAAGTGAATTACCCCAAGTATTCTTTTACGATCTTAATTTATGGACCTAATTATTTAAACATGCTGATTTCAAATATGCCGGACTTGCGTGGAGATCATCAAGTATTGACATTGTGACATGTTTTTGACACCTTTGTAACCTATATAAGACGTAAAGGAGAGACTCACTTCAAAATGTGGAAAAATTGACAGTTCCGACCCTATTCAGAGTGACAATGTTGGTTAGTTAGCGTATTACACTTACTCTATTTGAACAGCTCGTGTCAGCTTCTACAATCTACGACAACGGTAGTTTACAAAATAAAAATGATCCCAGAAATAACGTTGAAAATAATTTGCGACAAACCGTTTTATAAGGCCTTATTTGTCGTCGATTTAATCATGGTTTAAATGTTTTTAAAACTTGTGTAATTGTAACAACCTTATTCCACAAACTACAAACTTTCTTCCGTCAACACAACATATAAACTCCCCTCTCCCACACATGTCGGATCAGTTTTAAGAAAAATATAACAAAAGCTATTATTGAATAAAATGTAAATTGTCCAATCAGGCAGAATCAATTCAGTTGAGGAGTTTTCACATTAGGGGTTTCCCATAAAGAGATTTCTCTACAAATGCGATTAATTTAGCCGCACTAAAGAACGATAAATGCCCACACGAAATGACTGATTCTCAAAACGTCTGCGAAAAAGTGTGTATTAGAGGAAATTCTCAAAATTTCAAGTCGATAAGTGTCTTTAGAGTTTTTGTTACTTGATTCCATTAAAACACAACGGAAAAAAAATCAATTTAATTTATTATTTTCTAAGATAAGAGGAGTAAGCAACATTCAAGAAGTCACCAAGCCTCAAACTTGTGTTGCAAACAAAGAGTATTTATTCGCTCTTAAATTTGTTACTTTCGAATTTTCCAGTAGTGTACTTAAATCACAGCTCTTAAAAGGAAAAAGAAAGTTAAAATCGTTAAAAACTTTGTGAATTTGGTAACCAAACCGAAATATTTAAGAGCCCTGATGGCACTTCCGGATCCGTAGTAGGTAATATATGTGCAAAGGTTAATTCAAATCGGTTTACGGGTCGAACACACAAACTGACGAGTTCCATAGATTGATAATAGAAATAGAGTTGAATTCCTGAATAATCAGCAGCATGAATCGTGCATAAAAAATGGGTTGTTTTCATGACGCTTTCGTCGAATTGGTGGTCTCACGGTAACAAAGAGCATCATAAAAGTTGGAATTGATAAGACCGTGCATCCTATGTAAATGTCATGCGTAGTAAGATATCTTGTTTTCACAAGGGGTGTAACTTTATATGTGGATGAAACATAAGGAATAATCGGTCGACTGTGGTTCTTGCTGATCGCAAAATCAAGCCTATTAAAGGTCGACAGTGGTTCTTTTTTTCAATCGAGCATACGCTGCGGTACCAATGTTTTATTGTTTTTGTAATGGAATGTTTTTAGAAAGTTGCACTTTCGTAACAACATAATCTAACAGCGCTGCATTTCTTTTATCAAAAAAGAGGGACAGTCAAAACACTCACCATCTCAGAATTAGCTCCTTTTTAGTACAGATGATAAATATCATGTAACTAGAACTGGTACCAAACTTTTTTGCCCTAATTATTTACGGTTCTCCAGATGGTCCGTCCATTTAAATTTGGCCCAAATTGGACCAATATTAACCAATGTCGGTCAATTTGAATTTATTTGCGACATTAATATTATTGTACAAACTGATAAGATTATTGAATCGTCATGAAAATTTGTACCTAAGATAATTTTTGAGTGAGGATTTCAGAAATCAACGTTAGAAAGTTCCTAGAACAATACAGTGCTTCATTTTTAAGATTCAATTTTTTTACCAGATTTTTAAAATTCACACCAATCGCTACTCTAATCTAGGATTCTGACTATATCCGGCGATAGCGCAATGGGAATGGCGTTCGGCTCTTAACCGAAAGGTTCTTGGTTCGAGACCATGCTATCACAACGTTGTTTAGTGAGCGGTTATAAATAAACAACGCCGTATTTGATCAAAATTAACCGTCGCACAAAAGGGAGCAATTAAATGCACTAAAACTCTGGCTCAAGGTCTTTGTGATGCTTAATGAGCGTTCTGGAACCCTCGTTAAAAAACAAACAAACAAACTATTGCTCTAAAGTTATGACTTGATTTTTTTTGTGATAAAACTTTAATTAACTTGTTAAACATTAACAAAAAAAATCATTGTGGAGACTTATATAGTATAGAAACTATGGCTATACAGAGGCGTAGCCACAGGTTTTCAGTTGGAGAGGCGATATTGTAAAATTATGAACCTTTTTTAGTGACTGGGGAGGCGCCACCGCGGTTGGGGCCGACGGGTGAGAAAATCTTTGAAATTTCAACCTTCTAGATTGGCTAAAACCCACTTCAAATCCGATAAATTGCGTATGATACAACCATGTTTACTCACGTCTAAAGTGGACCTTTTTTGTCTTTGATATTTCTTGAAAGTGACGACGAATATGAAGAATGTATCCAAACAGATTGTAATCAAGGAAATATAATTAAATTTTATTTATGAGATTTTTTTTTCTTTATAACTTCAGTGTTTCCTTTCCGAATAAGTAAGAGAGAACTTATATATTTTTTCTTATTTAACCGGACAAATTAGCCGAATTATTCAAAAATCGCCGGACAAAACTGCTGAAAATTTGACTTAAATAGCCGAAAATTATCAAATTATTAAAATACACTAAAACTCCAGGTCGATGTCTTAATGATAATGCTGAATTTAGCGTTCTGGGAGCCTCGTTAAAAACAAACCAACATAACATAACATCTTAGTTTAGCCAGTTTAAGCATAACACAAAAATCATGTGGAACATTGAACTGTATAAAACAAAATTACCTATCGCACCTTCTCAGGTTAATGAAAATTTCCATAATGCAAAGTCAGGTACATAATTTTGTTTATTATATTTGCATAATTTACGGAGAAAAAATTAAATTATGTTTAAATTATGCAAGACAGCTGTTTTTTATACTGCATAAAATTGTAAATGAATGAAATAAATATTGTTGAGTAAATAAAGAAAAAGTCGTTTATTGTACTCCTCCTTTTTCTCTTTGTTGCATTATGGAAATTTTCATTAACCTTCTCTTTACACACTTTTTTTTGTGGATAAGAAACTTGTTATAAAGAAATAATAAAAAAAAATTAATATATTGTAAAAGGAGAAAACTGCAAAACATAAATCTAGGTGAAAGTACACAGACTGTCCTTTTAGAAGAAAATACAGTATCTGATATATCTTCACATTTTCTGTGAAACCATTTTTCACTGTTTTGCATAATTTAATTATTTCCGTAAATTATGCAAATATAATAAACATAAATTCTCTACCTGACTTTGCGTTATGGAAATTTGCGTTAACCCACATCTCACAACAAAACAATGAAATGAGGCCGCCGATAGACCACGCACCTATTTCTTTTTATGACCAGGCCTGCTTTATTATCAAAATTTCCATTAAAAGTTTTGTTCTTTTCAATATACATCCATTGAAAAATCTATTAAACTAAAATGCTTTGTTCTACAGTAATGCTAATGTATTTTTAGTATGTTTTGTCATGGTACTTTGAATACACAGGTGTGATTTTTCTTTACCATCTAATTGTTACTACTTGCCAGATGTTTTTTAATTGTTTTGCAAAATATAAAATGTATCTTGTAACTATTTTATTATTTTGTTAGAGAAAAAATCAAAGTAAGAAGTCGTCTATTGAAAATTTTTGCTTAGAATAATTCAAGCTGATTCATGTGATAATAATGTTAGTACATACACACAAAATAAAGGTTCATTTGAAATAGAAAAGCTCGCTAACCAAGATAAAGAACTGATTCTTTGGAAAATCGGTTTAGAAGACAATGGAAATCTATATATGTATATGCTACCATCATCAACACATAATTTTAATCAGAAAAAGTGTTGCGATCCATTTAAAGGCATAGAAAGCCAGTGACAGGTAGGGTTCTGTTTGTTTTTATTCTAACTGACACCTGAAACCTGTGACATATAATTTCCTAATATATGAATAATAGTTCTGTGAAATATAATTATTTTTATATTAATTATTTCCCTTTTTAGGTGGTTAGAGAAGTTGAACTTCAACAAGCTAAACATTTAAGTCAAGCAGAATTATCTGTGGTACCTGGCCATAAACTTTGTCCAACTTGTTAAAACCAAAACTTCTTCTGTTAAAGCAAACGATAACGAATTAAAAAATGATATTAACAATGAAAACTGTCCAGAGTTTGAACATGAAATATCTCAAAGACAGTTTGAATGCTAGATTAACTTAATTTCAGTTAACACCATTAGAAACGCACACTGTTTCATCAACTTCAAAGATAAACCAGCTAAATGAAGCTGTTTCTAAATGAGTTGCATCAGTCCTGGAAATCAATGAAAAAGACCTATTGACAGAATATGATACCCAGTGACTAAAGAGATTGAAAACAAAGATTTAGACAAACTTGTTGAATACATGAAAGAAAAGTTGACAATTAGTAATCGTCGTCAAAAGATTCAACTTTTAACTTTAACACCTGATTCCTGGTCATTACGTAAAGCCTCCCAGGAGTTTAAAATGTATCAAAGTCTACTATTACAAAAGCCTGAATACTTATAGAGGAAAAAGGAATCATTTCATTACCTGATCAACGGAAAGGGAAAAAACTTTTAAAAGAACTAATTAATTAGTTCAATTATTTTACTGTGATGATGAATATACTTGGCAACTACCAGGAAAGAGAGATTGTGTTAGCATTATTCAAAGCTTAATATCCATTAGTGAAAATATCATTTTAAAAATTTGCCAGTCTTTGCCCTAAATTGTGCATAGTAATAGGACCTAAAGGTACCCACTCTGTATGTGTACAATACAGCAGAACCTAAATTTGATGCTAGAGTCCTGAGAAAAGTTATTACGATCTTGAAAATAATTTTTTTGTCAATGTTTAGCAAGTTAATTAAGGTTTTGCCACAAAAAAATCAAGTCCATAACTTTAGAGCAATAGTCAGAATCCTAGATAGAGTAGTGAATTTTAGAGTAGCGAATTTTAAAAATCTGGTAAAAAAATTGAATCTTAAAAATGAAGCACTTAGCAAATAAATTCAAATTGACCGACATTGGTTAATATTGGTCCAATTTGGGCCAAATTTCACCGACTGTTATCATATTGGTACCAGTTCTAGTTACATGATAGCCATCATCTGTACCAAAAATGACCAAATTCTGGGATGGTGAGTGTTAAATTTTTATTTTTTTTGTCCCACTCTGTGGAATAACTTGATTGTTTATTATTTTTTAAAAATATATTGTGACAATGTAGCTGTATACATATATATGATTTTTGATAATGAATTTTAGCTCCCTAGTGCTCTACCCAATTATCGAGGATGTACTTTTGAAATTGATTGGTTGCTTATAGTTTTTTTAGTTATAAAAACAATGTTGAAAAGTATAAAAGGGTTTTTAATTAAAAAAGTGCCAGACAAAGTCATTCACAAGCGCAAAAAGAACTATGTGAAGGAAACAGTTGCAGGCTTGGGAGTTGTCTGGTCAGATGTTGAAGATCTTTTATTTTGGAAGGAACCATGGCTCTCTCTGGCTGTATATTGTGGATTCTCCGCTATTTGTTGGTATATAATTTTGGTTTCTTTAATGAGGATATTGTAAGGTTAATTATTTAGGTGCAATTATATTTTCAATTTAATTGAATTGATAATTCAGTGAGTGCATGAATCCATGAAACATTTGGAAACATGGTGATCACAAAGATCGCTGTCACGCAAAAACTAACAACTATGACTGAAAATTTGGAGGTCAAATAACAAAATGTTTTTGTGTCTGGATATAAGTTTCGATTTATTTTCCTATAAGTTTATATATTATATGAAAACAAGAGCAGTCCTTCAACAATACTCACAGACGTTTCAAGTCAAAATTTATTCTTTTTTTAGGATTTTTAAGACTCACAACAGAAGTTTGTTATTTTTATTTATTTATCTTAAATTTATATAATTTAAAATAAATTTATTTGCAAAAACATTTATTAACACAATGCTTTGATGCATTTTTTAAAATAGCACAAACCACGGTTAGTTGACACTTAAATAATAACATTTTATCAAGGTAGTTATTTAACCTAGGTCGGGAATTGATGAATTAAATTGGCTTTGAGCAGGTTTTTTAGGGTCACATGAGGTCACCAAAAGTCAACACAGAAAATTAAGCAGCACACTAACGCACACCACGATTTGTTATGTTGTGTGATAGATCACTTGCCACATATAATCACGAATGGTGTGCGGTAGATCACACACTTATTTTATGCGCTGTATTATACAACATGTTTTAAGTTACTCTAATCAGTGGTTTTGAAATTGTGTTTGTGATAATTTGTTTATTAGGCGGTGTTTAGTAGGTTTGACTTTTCCAGGAAATTTGTCAGTACTCGGCTACAAAGATTGGCATTATTTCTTCTTATTACAATATCACCCCTATTGATAGAGGAGCTGCGAAAAGGAGTGGTTAAAAGTAAATTGTTTTCTGTATTGTCCTCTTTAGTGCTTTATCTTATTGTCATGTATCCAGAAAATTAATTGAAGGTTCTTAGCTCTTGTGTTTTTACGGAAAAACAAATTCAATATACAATGATTAATCAACCAAAGGAATTGCATAATATTGTATTTTCTACATTATAAGTACAAATATATAAATATGTATTTTTAGGATTAAATCTACAAGTTCCAATCACAAGACCCAGGTACAAAATAACAAAAAAATGTAAAATAAAACAGATAGTGTATGTATATAGTTGCAATTGAAACCATTTAAAAGATTAAAAAGTGACAGGTTCATGTTTTTTTGTAACAATATTCTTCTTATCATAATTTCAAATGATCCTAACTGCGTTTTCAAAATCTGAATGCCACTTTCGATATTTTAATTGTTTTGTAATCTCGTGTTTATCCGTTAACATCTGATAAAATTATAGCAGTGTTTTTCGAATACATTTTTACAAGACATTTGTGCGCCTGTTAAAGTGACAATCTCTACAGTTTAGGTTTCGATTACGATGATGTTTGCGATTTGGTCGTTGACTGTTGGATGGCCGTGGAGGAACATTACAAATACATGCTCAAGTTAAAAGAGGAACAAATACACAAGGTTAGTACCATATAATGTAGAAACGAGGATTGGATTCTGCGATAATATTTCCGTTAGAAACATAATAATTTAATAGCCTGGATTACTAGACATGAACAAATGCATATTTCCAATCTATCTTTACATTTTTTTGGGTCATGTTTGCACCCACTTTTGCCTTTTCTCCATATTCTATGATTATAAAACATGTTTCGCTCAATTTCTGAAGGCAACCCTTTTCTCCCTATCCAAAGGGCAAGCTTATTATTTGGGTGGGTTATTTCTCTTAATTATTGGATTCTTTATGAAGGAAAAAGACCCCTCTCAATTTTTAACCCAGAAACAACAACAAATTCTAAAACTGTAGAATAAGCCATTTCACCGAGAAACAGAGTGCACTACTTTCAGGGATGTGGCAAGATTCTCGACTGAGAATCAAACCCTGTAACTCTTGGTTCTAAGTCTAACGCTTTAACTGGGTCCCTGACAAAACCCCCCAAAACAAAAGCCACCAGACATAATCCCTTGAGACATAATCCCTCGAGACATTCCCCCATGTTATATATATATTATAATAGTATCATTTTTTGATTTTCAAACAATTTTTATTGATTACTCTTTTTGTAGACTTTCTTTCTGCATTTAAAACAATATCAATGACACAGTAAAAACCTCAACAAACTATAACTGTAAAATGATCAATACATCATCAGTACATCATTTTTTTAAATGTGCGTTCATTTTTCAATGATGAAATTCTAAGAGTAGTTATTTATGTTCTTAGTTAGTTAGATCCAGATTTTTGATTATACTGCTGCGGGGGTCCCAGCTTCTGGGGTAGGCAGCAGGTGGCTTGATTGTCTTACACCCGTTCTCCATGCAACTCTGTCCAGCGGATCGAGAACGGGTGTAAGACAATCAAGCCACCTGCTGCCTACCCCAGAAGCTGGGACCCCCGCAGCAGTATAATCAAAAATCTGGATCTAACTAACTAACTAAGAACATAAATAACTACTCTTAGAATTTCATCATTGAAAAATGAACGTTCTTGTAAATTTTAGTGATAAATGTCCATCTACATTATTAATATTAGATATGTATATATAAGTTTTGTTTTAGTTTTGTCTTCATCTGGGCAGCTACTTATTCTGTGTTCTAGCTTTTCTCATATATGTTCCAGTGGTCAGTATTATATTCGCTGTGGGTAAGAATCTTTTTATTATGTTGTCTGTTAAAATTTACTTTGTTTTTTATAAATAAAACTATGTGTCACAGCATAAATTATTAGTTCTTATTTTAAATATGTCAATAAAAAATTGAAATTCAAAATGTTCTTGACTTTCTGATTTTTTTTTATTATTTCTTGATTGGAAGAACTGCATTGAAAATAATATACATCTTTCACATATGAAGTATACTTGTATTAGGTACAGTCCTTTATTTCCTTCCCATCTGCCTTCACTTGGGTTTGGTTAATGTGCTCACTGAAAAGTTGGTTACTCTCTCTCGTCCCTTCTACGTTCAGTTCACGCACAGCCGAACGAAACGAAGAAGAAGCGTGAAATCAAGTTAGTACACGTTGTTGTTTTTCTTTATAAGAAACCAGATATATAAGAAACCGTTGGCTCAGGTTGCCAAAAATTAAGAAACTCTTAAGAAACTTAGACATGCTGAAACTTTTGTCAATAATTAAAAATGTTTTCTTATGCAACAGTTCGGCCTCAATTATTCTTAGTATATGTATACATAAACAACGAAAAATTTGGGCGAAATTTTTTTTGTTTACATTGCGTTGATCGAACGTGTTTTTAAACAATCAACACATTCGAAAAAATTAAATTAATTTAAAGGTAAAATTTAAGTAATTTTTGAGGGACAAAATGACCAAATTTTAAGAAACTGGAGGCTCGCCCTATTGCTTAGGTTTCTTATAAAAAAAAACAACGTGTAGTCTACACCATGTGCTTGCTGTTTGAGGCTTTATAATGCTGTTTGATAAGTCGACTATTGGAAATGTTTTTGTATTGAATTTAGTTAATAACTGGTAAGCAAACTGCTCCAATCTGCATTTCATTTTTAATACTTCTTTATGAAATCATATTAGAAATTCGTTCCTTTAAGAGACACCGAAACTCAATTCTATCATGCGTTGCTTCATATGAATTTAATGATTGTTTTAGGGAAACCTCGAGAAAATCGCCCATCTATTGATAGCGAAAACGAAGCTTTCCTGCCCGAGCACAATCAGACGAACGAGAGCTTATTGAACATGGACCAATCCCATTCCTCCTTTAACTCCTCGCACGATGAATTTGACCTCAATGACCAACGGAATATAGAAGGTAAGAGTGGATCAATCCTTCATCTCGAATTATTTTTATTATTATTAAGAATCTTTATACAGGTTAAAAACTTCAGCATGTAAAAATTACGATAAAATTTACAACTATTTGTCAATGTTGTTCCACCTGTGTGAATCAAGTCTAATAAATGAATACACGTATAAATCACAAAACTTCAAATTGAAAAAGTGATGGAATAACATCATTAAGTGACATCTTAATAGAAAGCATGAAAAATGTCAAAAATTAGAAACCATAAATCAATATTGGTCTAGTTTTAAATATGCTCTTAGATTTTTTTCAAAGCAATCAGAACTACGAATAAAAAGTGAAAGATCATTAAAAGGTTTATCACCATTATATCTGAAAGATTGTTTTCCAAGCTCAAGTTTAAACTTAGGAAGAGCAATTAGATGGCCATTGTTAAATATTTCTTTTTCAGATATGTCTTCCGAAGATGACGCCTTCCTTCCAAACCTTTCGGGAAATGCACCTTTCCAGCAGTTTGCTTCGCTCTCACAATACGACAGCATGATGGAACCTCTGCAAGACGAGTTCCACAAGGACCTAATGTTTCCATCGATAGACGGTAGTATCCCCGTTAGTGAAAACGAAAAAACGGATGACGATGTGGACGATCTGCCCGTTGATGAACACCAGAAGACATGCGCGGAATTTGATTTCGTCGAACATGATGAACTGGAAGATGCTGTAGATGGCCTGCAGTTCCAAGATCAAGATGCCAGTGACATAGTTAACAAGGTCTCCAATTTACTGGGTTATTGAAAGTGGTTTTTACGTATTTTATTAATTGGCATTATGACTGAAGGCGATAATTTCCTTTTAAGAAAATGAAAGTATTGGGAGAACAGTAATGGCTTAATATCTCAATTGTTGGAGTGGCGACGGCTTCAATTGCCTTCTGTTAATTTACAACTAATTTTACTTTTATTTTAAACTTTATATTATCTGTACTTATTATTATGTTCATCTTTTATTTCTATTTCTTTTATTTCTATACATAATGCGCATTATTTAATTAAGTTAATTTTATGTTTGTTTCGCGCTGTAAAAACGCATGTTTTTATCTCAAGTTAAAATTTTTATCTTAACGATAAAATTGTCTTCCTCTAAGATCGAAAACTTAAGAAAACATCTTTTCCTCTCTCTCAACACCTGATCCTTTGGTTTGGGACTTCCAATATTCTCAGATATCTGCAATTCTTTATAGGATACCTTTTAGAAGATTACAAACAACTTATGCACTTCAATCATAGAGCAAAACGTGAGATATGATACAATTGAATCGGCAAATAAAGTGGAAAACGAGTTAAAGACAGAAAGAAGAAACCGAGACGTAAATATACTCAATAATACAAGAGATATAACATTTGAATCCTAGACAATTGCGTTTAAATGATATAAGCCAAGAAATGGGAGCGTCCAGTTGACAACACTTCCAATAAAAAATGGAGGTTATGTGTTAAACAAGCAATAGTTCTGGGATCTTATGCGAATAAGATACGGGCGGCATCTCAAAAGATTACCCGGAAATTGTGAGCAAAATAGTTATTGATTGCTTTCGATCTCGTGAAAAGATATCATAAACTTTATGTAAGAAATAAAAATACATATAAAGGGCGTAATTGATTCTCTCGTAATACTAACTTTTGTCAATGCCCAAAAGTCTTGTAGACAGGGAGAATTAAAGTTAAACCTAGAATAAATTAGCAGGTAAACATGTTTGGTACCATTAGAAGCGCAATTATATGTACATTAACATACTTTTATCCTCTTTTGGGCAAAAAAATGCCACCTGTTTTAGTCAATGGAGGTATTTCAATAAAACGTATCAAAATTCGAAAAGATATAAGATTCTTGGATCTTAATGAAAATTTGCATACAGACTATCAAATAGCTGAAAAAAACGAATATGAAACTGAAAACTTGAAAAAATGCATATTTTAGTCATAAAGGCAATAAATATCATGACCAAATATGGTAATTTTTTAAAAGTTGTCATATTTGAATGAAAATTTGCATATAGACTGGTTATTAGATGACAAAAACGCATATAAAGTAGAAAATTATAAAAAAAACAATATCTCAGTAGCTTTAAGACCTTAAACCTAATGACAAGAAATATATATTTAACATATTTTTAACCTTTCGACTCTGAAACACGCACATATGCGTTTACGGTAGTTCCGAATCCCACATACGCCCGTTTTGAGACATAGGCTACTAGCCTGGTCATATGGTCTATTGACCATAGTGTGTAATTCACTTTGTTTTAGTTACCAAGGAAAAGAAACAGATACCCTTGGCAAACTACGCTATGCTAAATATATGGAGATGGCTTCAAGTGCGACATCTATTGATCCTGGAAAACTACCTCCAACAGAAAGAACATCTCACTTTCATGCTCTTCGTATGTACTTTATTTGCAAGTAACGCAAATGAAAACTTTGGACATAAAATGTCGGAAACCTGACGAATGGGGTTGGAAATATGTAAACGACATTCTGTTCTCGATAATGACAAACAAAAAAGTATCACCTGATACCATTAGGGTTAGAAAATTTATTTGATGCAAATGTAATGTTGGAAGCAGAAATACATGTGGTACAAACCTCTGTACATGCAAACGTAATGGTTTGAAATGCGCTTGTGAAGACTCCAGAGAAGAAGAATACAACAACAAGGACGCTGTAGCTGTTGAAAACGAGATAGACGACGCTAGCAGTGATGGCAACATTTTTGATTTCTTACAAAACTTTATTTAGTCAAAAGTTTATTTAGTCTATGCGGACTTTTGTTAAGTAGGTTTCTTTCATTAAACATGAAATCGCATTTATTCAGCAGTAATGCAGCCTATTGTTGTAATGTTAACTTTCGAATTGTTGTGTTGTGAAACTTCGTTTTAGTGGGTGATCACGATTATTCCCAAATTCTGATAGCAAAAACCTCCTGTAACTCATCATTATGAAGTGTTTCTGGATCTTGAAATGATGTTTTTCCCGCATTTACCATTTTTTTGAGGTATGAAATAAAAAATAAAATAAAATCTCGCATTTAGATTTTGGCTTTGTTACGCTAAACAGGAAATTAATTTACTTTGGCCTTATCCATTCAGCTATAACATAACTTTTAAAATTATATCATCTGTAAATTTTCATTTGATTATGACAATTTTTTAAAAATTACCATATTATATTTGGTCATGATATTTATTGCCTTTATGACTAAAATATGCATTTTTCAAATTTTTAGTTTCATATTCGGTTTTTTCAGCTATTTGATAGTCTGTATGCAAATTTTCATCAAGATCCAAGAATCTTAAAAAACTACATATTTCGAATTTTGATACTTTTTATTGAAATACCTCCATTGACTAAAACAGGCGGCATTTCTTTTGCCCAAAAGAGGGCAAGGGAGGATAAAAGTATGTTAATGTACATAAAATTGCGCTTCTAATGGTACCAAACATGTTTACCTGATAATTTATTCTAGGTATGGCATATATTTGGCCTAATTCTCCCTGTCTATTGCCAGAACATACCTGTGTGAATGTAAAAATTTGTGCCGTTGATAAGTAACGTTGAATTGTCTCCCTGCGTTAGGACAAGATTTGATAGAGTCGAGTGAGTCGAGACAGGTTTGGCTTATCAAGCAATTATATGCACATGTGTGTCCTTTGAAACATGTTTGAAATAACGGTTATAATTTTGTTTTCTTACTCGGTTTAAATTGATAAAAATTATAAACGATGAACTATAAATCTCATCAACTAAAGACGCGAAGAACTTTTTAAAGGAACAGGTTTTCTGCGTCTGATGTTGTTTAGTTTCTTCGAGTTTGCAAAACACAAAAAAATGCAAAGATGAGATTCCTTCATATTGCAACCATCTCAATTCCGAATGTATTTTCATGACAAAAGACAAGTGACATATTTAATGCGGAACAAAAGCATAAAAGGAAAATCATGTAATGTAAAAAAAATTACTGACCCGCAACATGGTATCCGGACAATTATTCCCGAAACAATCCCACCCGTATAAATTTTTCACTTCTTTTTTGCTATCACATAACTAAAGATCACATAAATAAAGACTCCCATAAAGTTGTTGTTTACCTCAATGTTAGTAACTTAAATATAAGGGTTCATTGCATATGGCGGTCGGTATGTCTGGAAGAGATGTGGAAGCTTTGACAGAAGGTTGAAGGAAAAAATACAATAGGCATATAAAGTCAATCAATCAAGTGGTTTATCTTGGAACGCTCTTACAACAATACGGTATTCCGCTGCAGCTGGCTTTAGGCGGCCCTAAGGCATATATTGTGTTATCGAGTATTCTAGCTAAATTTTTGTTAGGTAACATTACTTTTGAAGAATATTTTCTATTATTGCAATCACTACAATCTTCAAAATTATATAGATAAAGCCTATTAATATTCCAATTCAGAAATTCCTTCGCCATGAGCGAATTGACGCCGTTGTAAACACTGCTGGATCTGACAGATCGTGGTTGCAACTTCCATCGTTAGAGCCCAATCACACGTTGACAATTTAGACATTCTAATAAATTGTGTATGGTTCTATCTATCTGTCTTCCGTTTTCCATGCTAGCATGTTTATAGAAAGCGAATATCACTGTTACTGGAAGTTCGAGCAGCTTCGTTTGTAAACGCTTAGTTGACCACGTCCATTTAACAACAATATCTGGAAAACGCTTACTTAGAATGATATCTCTCATCCTGACCTCTCAGTTATGAATAATTTATCATGTACCGATGTTATAATTGGACAGGATATTTTATCAAGAAATAAAAACATAAACATCAGTTTCGGAGGTAGTAAACCAACTCTATTCATTAATTCCCTGTCTCTTTTTTACAACTTCACATCTGATTGTAAACAAATTGCCAAAGTCTTGCAATATAGCAAGACGGATAAAGACTTCATTGAAAAAGAAATCCACAGTCTACTAAAAGAGAACATCACTGAAGCAAGCACATCATCTTGGAGGGCACAGTTGATGTAACTACCAATGAACGACACAAGAAACGTATGTTTCTACACTATTATTAGACCATCAATCGTTATACGCAACGTGATGCCTACCCTTTTCCGAAAATTGAAGAAAAAGTCAACGAAATTGCTAATAATTCTTTTTTTCCTGCACTATTGACTTAAAGGAGAAGATAACCATTAAGCAAAAACAAAAACTGTTACCCGATACTGCCATTGAAGCTGTCAACCGACTTAAATTAGACATTGAAAAATATGTAGGTTATCGTAATTGATGAAGATCTACCTCTCTTAATCAAAACAGATGCGTCAGGGACTTTAGTATAACTGCTGCACTTACCAAGGTAGTCGCTTCTCGCAGACGAAATCATCTCCAATCCAATCTTCAATGATTTAAACATTTTACTCTAATTACAGACCAGAAATCAGTTAGTTTTATGTTCGATTCAAAGCGAACTGGAAAAATAAAGAATAACGAAATTTATGATGAAGAATAGCTTGTTTTGATTTCAATATAAAGTAGCGTCTCGTTGATGAAACCATTCTAGCCGATTCTTTCTCCTGTATGTGTTCAACAGGCTAGTCACACGCAGACACTCTTAGAAGTACAAAACTCGTTGCGTCACCCTTATGAATCACTACCTAAAAAGGAAAAATATTGCTGCTTCTTACCTCTCTATAGCGGCCATCCGATATAACTTCGTTATGGAGAACACGTTTTTCTGACCCTGAATGGACATTTCTCCTACAAGAAACCTCTCAAAAAAGGACAGTCAAAAAACGTCTTAGAAAATACTAAATAGTGTACTATACATAATTCCGTTTATTTCATTTGAACTACTTCAAACAGTGGTTTATGTATTTTCTAGTTTTTCATCGATTGCTTCCAGCTTGTTCTAAAACCAGTTGACGGCCTTTTCATGGCTGTAAAAGTGATAACAAACTGATGTCTCTAATCCATAACCACCACCACGCTTAATTCCTTTTCACCTCGGCATGTCTGCTCTGCAGTGACAAGAACATACATACAACTTTCCTGCACAACAAAGGCACGTAACCAACCACGATTCATTATGTTCATCTTTAACTTTCTTCCTACATAATTCTCCGAGTAATAGACTCCATATGTTCATATAGGCGTGCGGCCACGGCAGTGAGAGCAGTGCGAAAAGTGAATTACATTTTTGTCCAAAACCATTGGAATCGGTGTTCCATACAAGTATAGCCATTGCATGATATTAAAGAAATAGCACCAACAGAGGCATTGCAGAATTGGATGATCTGCTCCTGTTCTCAAACAATCGACAAAACGAGAAATTAGGTTAAGTGCTAGCCGATGCAATAAGTAAATTGAAAAACATTAGACGAGGTCACTAAAGTAAACAGATATGTAAAGTATTTTTAAGTAAAGAAATTTGTAATATAGTTGTTTTTTTTATCTTAATCTTCACATTGACTTACAGATCTTGTAAATTCTACTTTATGTCCCGTTTGCCCCTCCCTAGAATTTACAATTTAGAATTTCTGAATTTACAAAATATAGGGTAAAAAACTAAAATTATTTTCTTAAGATAAAATAATTTAAAAAAAAAATATTTTTCATATACCGTAAATGACCGATCTAACGCCCACTCCCGAACTGACGCCCCTCCCGAATAAACGCCCAGGGTTAAAGTTAAATTTTTTAACTAACGCCCACTCCCGATTAAACGCCCAGGTCCATAGAGAAAAATTAAAGTAAACGCCCATGGGTTTTCATTTGATTCATAGCAAAATTAATACTACTTTCTTTAATCTTTAAAGTGTGGATATTTTGAAACAGTTTCACTAATTTTAAGCGTAAAATGTTCATACATGTTACTCTTTCTATTCAGTTCGCTAAACAACACATCTGCGATCTTCTTGCTCTTGGTGTAGCACAAGTACGTTCCAGGCACAACTAGTCCAACTTCTCTGTATCTTTTCCCAGTGACTCGAACTTCGACCATGTTTTGTGAGTTTGATTCTAAGAATTGCACCAATAACTTCGATAACTCTATCGGAACATGGCGTACTTCACTGTTCATCTTTGTCTCATCTTTTTTGTAAACACCGATGGCATGCTTGTCATGTTCTCTCGCTTCTTGACACACAGATCCTCTGTGCACTTTCAAGGCCTATATTACAGAAAAATTTGACCAGTGGTTAGCAGAGGGTTTACACGAATTTACTGAAGCTGGAAATATCAAAGCAGCACTACGGCGGAAAATTGTTCAGTGAATTCTCGAATCGTGGTCACATCAATCGAAAGAAATGATTGCCAAGTCGTTCAAGGTTTGCGCCCTAAATCTCCCAACAAATGGCTCTGAAGATGACCAAATACATTGCTTTAAGGAGGGTACGACTTGTGAGGCAGGAGCAGAAAAGTTAAAAGTACAACTAGCTGTAATGACAAACGAGGAGATAGGTGATACCAATCCCTTTTCTTTCATTAATGAACAAGATATGGAGGCTGCGACCCAGGCATTCCACCTCCTCGATGAGGATGAAGAGAATGACGAGAAACTTGATACCATGTAGTCGACGTACATCTTCTCGATTATATTACTTTTGTTGATGGACTTTGTTTATTAACGCCCCTCCCTTACTAACGCCCCTCCCGAATAAACGCCCAGGGTAAAATTCGTTTGTTAAAATAAACGCCCAGGGCGTTTAATCGGTCATTTACGGTAAACAGTTTTTTTAATGGCGCGCACGGCCACGCGTGGACGGCATTTCATTTTTTATTTATAAAGTGGCAAGCCACCATATCTACATAAACAACAATTAACAAACCTTTGCGGAGGTTACAAATGGTTTGAACGGAAACACGACATTCTTGAAAAGAAACCTGAATAACTACTTTCAATATTAACTGTGAGTTTAACAACCCTCATTGTCCTTGCATTGTTTTGATTTGAGGAGTGTGTAATTTTAAACATAAAATAAAAAAGTTAATTCACATTCATCGAAATTCTCAGAATTTATTTTGATTTGTATTTTTAATTTTGATGCGCAATTGGCTTTGAATACGATAGGAAGAGAAAATTTTATTAAGAAGAATATCATTCTTTGCTAAAATATTCACTAAAATGAATTAGTTATGAAACTTAGATAGAAAAAGCTAGCTAGATAATTATGATAACTATCTGCTATAAGCTCTAAGGTTTAACTTGAACAAGCAACCCACGCTAAAAAATGTTGTAACATTGTTGAACAAAGTAAACAAACATTTAATCTAAATCAATTATACCAATATGTCAAACACATTTCAATAGTGAAACATTTATGTTAAGTATGTTTATAATTATATATATAATAATTATATAATACATATACAAAGCATGTTGTCTTCGTGAACCATGCAGTAACTGATATTTTCTTGAAACAATATCAATATGAATAAATAATCTTCATTGAATTTTATATCCAGTTTCTATAGCAAGCAGAATATCGAAGTTAAACACAAAAAAGAGAGGGGATGTTGTGGAATTTGCTAACTGACAATTTAATCCATTGATAATTGGCACAATACAGTGCTGTGGAGTGAATGACATTTTCAATGCTGTGCTTATTAACATGGTGTATTGAAAAAAGTTGCTTTATGAAACCAAGGTTTTATCTGAAATTAATTTGTTTAAAAACAATTTTAAAATGTGGCCTAGACGTACAGTGAGACGTGCAGTATCTGATCTTGCTGTTAAAGTGAATCCGCCTCAACATCCTTCATTAAGCCCATCATTAAGCATGCCAGTCCGTTCTATTAATGGTTCTTCTACCGTTTCATTACTAAATGACCATGTGACAAATGCAGCAATTGTAAGTATATGTGTGTATATCGTTAAATGATATCTTTGTGATGTCTTTATCAAAAATAGCTTTGCATTTTTCAAATATTTAATAATAAAAAGTTCTGTGAAATTCTATATATATATGTATATACCAAATATAGAGTATGTATATATAATGTCACATGTTGAAAAATTTTCACTCAAAACAGCTTCAAATTTTGCAATCAGTGTAGAATTAAAAGACTGTTGGCCTATATATATAGTTTTTCGTGTTATTAACTCTGTATATTACAGTTACACATTTCTAATCATTTTCTGCCGAAATTGTTCCATTGTTGTTGTTTAATCCGCACTAATCTATTAGTCTTTAGCTATTCACGGATCATTCATTTAATAATAAAACTAATGTATTGTTCAATGATTCCCATGGATTATTCTATGCATAAAATTTGTTGTTATTTTAAAAAAACCTGTCTATGAACAAAATTGAAAGTTGTGGCTTTTAAGAATAAAAAGCGTGTGTAAATGTATTGCTTTGCTAAAAATGTGAAAATCAGCTGAAAAATGTGGCCAAAATTTTCTATTAGACGATCAACTTCTGAATTGAACTTAGCAAAATCTGAATCATCCTCACATAATAAAAAGTTTGAGCATTTAAGGGAAAATGGTCGTAGATCTTCAACATTGCCTTTTGTAACAGTAAGTTTCTGTTTGTTGGCTAACTGTTTTATTTCCTTTTAATTAAATCTATATATATATATATATTAATATTATTATATATTTCCAACAATAGACGATGCAAGAAAATACAACAACACTGTTAAAACTAGCAAAAACCGAGCAGCAACTTCACGAATCTCACGAAAAACAAAAAATATTGCAACAAAGGCAAGTGAAAGGAAGTTCATTATTTTTTATATATAATATTATTTTTTCAATTTTATATATACCACAAATAATACAAAAATAATGTGAAGAACATAATTTGTATATAATGGTAGAAACTAAATCTAAAAGCATTGTTAGCATAAAACAGACACTCTCAGTTTCATTTTTATCTTCGATTGCTCAGGTTGATTTTGAACAAACAAAATTGAATATATGAACCTGTAAGAACCAACTTGCCTTTTTGATTATGTTCAAAACCCGTGTAAACATTAACAAATTAGAAATATATCTTCTTATATAGTTTTAACAATTCCAGGTAATATTTAGTGTTTATCTGTTATTTTGCTTCAGACTTCAGGAAAAGGAACATTTCTTACATATTGTCCGCACTGATCTGGAAAAAACAAAAGCTGAACTTGAAGTATCAAATTCTTTGTTAGAAAAGGTATATATATATATATATATATGATGTAGTTGCTTTATTTTAGTTGTGTAACAATAATTTAAGGACAAACTGGTGAGAAATTTCTATGTAGTTTTTTGCATTTTTTTCCACTATAAAAGAGATGATTTGATTTTGGTAAAAAATAAATTAATTCTAGATCATCAACTATATATATTTCTAGATAATGAAAAACAACTTTTGTTGTTAGTACTTAAAGAAAATCACTACTTTACAATAACGGGGAACCTTGGGAAAAGAAAAATAACGAAAACTTTGATGTAACTATGGGTGCATATGATGGAGCGGAAATTTGCGAACTCGTGGGTATCCTTTTGCTATCTGTTATAACCAAAACATACAACAAAGAAAATATCGGATTATACAGAGACGATGGCCTGGCAATATTCAAGAATATAAGTGGAAAAAAAGCAGACGAAATCAGAAAGCACTTCTATGCCATTTTCAAATTAAACGGACTTTCACACGAAATCGAATCAAACCTAAAAATTGTGAACTATTTAGACGTGACACTAAATTTAGAAGACAGAACATACAAACCGTATAGAAAACCGAACGACAAGACTATCTACATTCATGCCAAATCTAACCACCCACCAAACATCATAAAACAACTACCACTATCAATCAAAAAAAGACTATCGTACCTATCAATCAATGAAGAAATTTTTAAGGAATCAACTAATCACTACCGAAGGAAGAATTAAACAAAAGCGGCTATCAACACAATTTAAAATTCAACCCTGAGGTAAACAAAAATAATAACAGCAACAACCAAAAACGCAATATCATTTGGTTCAATCCACCATTTTCTAAAAATGTATCAACCAACGTCGGAAAATATTTTATAAATTTAATAGATAAACATTTTTCTATACAACATAAATACAGCAAATTATTCAACCGCAACAACCTGAAAATAAGTTACAGCTGCATGCCCAATATAAAATCAACAATTAACAAACACAACAAAATGATAACCCAAGGAGAAGAACCCGAAACCAAATTATGCAACTGCCTCCAGAAAAAAGAATGTCCCTTAAACAATAAATGTCTAACAACAAACATAGTATATGAAGCAACAATAAACTCGGATATCCCAAATTACCAGCAAAAGATATACATTGGAATAAGTGAAGGAACAAACCAGATACGCAAACCACAAGAAATCAATCAACCACCGAAAATATGAAAATGATACGGAGCTTTCTAAAGAAATATGGAAGATAAAAGATGCTAATAAAACACCTACGATAACATGGTCAATAAAAGAAAAATGTACGAAGATGAAGCCAAACTCCAATAGATGCTCACTTTGCTTAAAAGAAAAACTTTATATCCTGACATCAAACGACCCCAATCTCCTCAACAAACGCAGCGAACTAATAAACAAATGTCGGCACCGAAACAAACATAAACTAAAAAACATCAAATGACGTCACGAAGTTATTGCATTGTAGCATTTATATTTTAACGTTTTTAACGGTTTTAATTCACTGTAGTTAGCTGATGATTGCGAAAGCATGAAACTTTAAGTACTAACAACAAAAGTTGTTTTTCATTATCTATAAATTTATTCGCTCCTTATGTTGAGCACTCTATGAGAAGAAGTTTTACAACTATCACACCTATATATATATATTATTTTTTATAAGTATCGATTTTTAAAATGTTTCTTTGTGTATACTTCTTAATTTTTATTACTATTGTCAGGAGATCACTTTGTCAAAAGAGCTAAAGGGAAAATTACAATCCCTTGAAACAGTTGTCATGCCTGTAAGTGTTGAGTTTTGTTTGTCTTAATAATAATTGCTATTATCTGAATTTAAATTCAAAATTATTATTTTGTTCAACAGTAATTACAAATACAAACAAATCTGAAATTTAGTTCACTTTGTCAAATGTGCACATTTTAAAATCCTTTTAAATTACTTTATTTAGTCACCAGTCGATCAAAACAAGAATTCTTTAAAAATCGAAATTGTAAGTCCTCAATTTGGTTACTAGCTTCTATAATAGCATATGCTTAAAAGCAAAACCAAAATTGGTCTTATTTATGTTTTTGGTCTTATTTTTTCACTATCTAAATATCGCCTTCCAATTGAGATATTTCTTCTTATTTGCTTCTAGTTTGATGATCCATCAGATGAAATTAATGAACAGTTGAATGTGAGTCTCCTGGTCGCATGATTTTGTGTATTTTCTCAGAGATACAAATATTACGCTGGATTTCATTACATTTACAATTTCTTAATTAATAATATATGTCCTGTTTTAAAATTACTAACAATTGGGTGCATTGTACAAGTTAAACGATACAGAAGGTGAATTTTAAAATTATCAACCATTTTTTTTCCAGAAATCCATCACACCTATTGCCGATCTAATGTTATCTTGTACATTGTGTCAACGCAAAATCAAGTACATGATATTATGTCTTTTTGCAGTCTCTTGTTGAAACAGGCAGCATTTGTTGTTCAATTATTTATCTAAATTTAATTTGTCTAAATATTACCAAAAAAATTAAAGTCAATCGACTTTCAAGTCAAATTAGGAAGAAACAACTGCTTTTACCACTTGTTTTTCAGTGAAAGTAATGGTGTCAGGGTCTTTCAGTAATAGTGGTGTCAGGGTTTTTAGTGACAGTGATGGTGTCAGGGTTTTTAGTGACAGTGATGGTGTCAGGGTTTTTAGTGACAGTGATGGTGTCAGGGTTTTTAGTGACAGTGATGGTGTCAGAGTTTTTAGTGACAGTGATGGTGTCAGGGTCTTTCAGTAATAGTGATGGCTGTGAGAGTTTTGGCCAAGTGACCTAAAGACATCAACTTTCAATGAGATTCCACTCTCTCTGAATGTATTTTCCTTTAAGAGTTGCAATTGAGTGATTGACTCATTATTCTGTTTATTTCAGGGTTGAAGACATGGAAACACATTCAGAGACTTGTTCTGTTGGAGGGAATAGAACAAAAAAGAGTGAGGAACCCATAACGTGAGTGCTGATATATATATATATATATATATAATGGAATAATTTATCACTTGAGAATAAATATGACGAGTGGAGAATTGTTTTACTATATCATAACTTCTTATTTTTTGGCAAAACTACACAATTTGTTCAATAATTTAACAGCCATATTTTTTTCTTTGTAGGCCTCGCCTACCTGATATGCTTGTTGCCACGGTGACTACGGGATCAATGAGACAAAATGAACTGTTATATAAAGTTATATCTAAGGTCAGAAAAGTTGTAAAATTTAATAAATGGTTCCTGAACTAAAAATCATGGGGCCTTCACTGCAATGACTCTTTGTACATCAACATGATTGTGTCAAGTCTTCTTTTACATTTTTTCTTTTATATTTTTTCACGTCTATTTTCCATGCCAGCATGGGGAATGCTAAATTAACAGCTGCAGAAAGCGAATGCAGAGAAAATATATGACATGCTTTGGAAGATCACTGGAGTTAAGGCTTTGCACGGTCTAGAGTGGTACAGAAGTAAAGGATGATTCTATGGTCATGATCACTAAAGATGAAAGGAATGCACAGGAGACATATTTGCTGAAATTATTTATAAAACTGCAGGTTGGTGAACCACCAAATGCCAAGACTAGAGAGCGATCCGATCCTGAAATCTGAAGTAGAACAGGCAACGAGGAAGATGTCAGAATGAAAGATGCCAAGAACAGTTGGTCTTGAAGATTTTGATGTAGGAAAAATTATGAAGCTTGCCAGCAGGATTTTTATGTTTATGTCTGGTTATGAGGGTCATTTTAAACCATGTGCATGGAAGAACGTGTTGGAATTACTGAAAGGAGTCAGAGATGGTTAACTTCAATAATCTTTGTTATGCTGATGACACAACACTATTAGGTGACTCAGAGGAGAAACTGCCAGAGATTGTAAGAGAGGCGGTCAATAAATGTGAGATAAAAGGTCTTGAAATCACCAAAATGAAATCCTTTGCAACGATGTTTTCAAAGAAAGCTCACTTCAGATCCTAAGAGTGATACTGATGTCAAGACACATTGGCATGAAAAGTAAAAGAAGTTAGAGTCAAGAAGTGTAAACCCAAAGGCTGGTCTCCGCATACTGAAATGTTATGTGTGGTCAGTAATGCTGTATAGTAGTGAAACTGGAAGCAAGTCTATGCAAGAGAGAATAAAATCTACAGTTAAGTTTATTCGTAGAATGCATTAGACCTCCTAGGTAGATAAAAATGATAAATGAAAAGATTTTCAGCAGAGCCTGAACGAATAAAGAACCTTATGGGTACTATCATTAGATTATAAATCACCTTCCTAGGTAACACTCTGAGAAAACGACAGTGTATCTAGTGTTATAGGAAAGATTGAAGAACAAAGAGCATGAGATGATAAACAGCTTACAACATACCCTGAAATGACTATCTAAAATGTGTTGGATATATGGAAGAAGTAAATTGAGGAAAATCAGAAATTGCAAAAGAAGATTTACAAAAATTGTTGTTTTCAATGAGAGACATTCCCATTGATTGAAATTGAAAACTTTTTTTAAGTTATATTCATTGGATGTTATATTCAAATATATATATTGTTATTCTTTGTTTTATTTGTAAATTAATATCGTTTTCCAGACAACTTTACCAAAGTACAAGAGTTCAATTTGCATTGTGGAAAGAACAAAAGAAGAATTTATTTGGTTCAGAAGGGCTTTAGAGGTAGGTACAGAAATGTTTGCTTTACATAGCTTGAATTTATAAAAACAAAATGAACCATAAATTGTCTACCCCTTGCTGAATGTACAAGCCTTTATGTTCATATCAATTGACCTTGCTATTGTTTTTAGGAGTTGCACCCAGCTCGCATCATACCCCCAATAAAATTTACAGAAGATTTAACAGGTAAAAATCTTGTAGTTTGAAATGGTGTGCAAATTTACGGCACGCCCTGTAAGTGTAAAAGACATTTGGTTTTTAAGTTGATCATTTTTCCATAAGCCAGGATAGTTCAGTTAGTAGTAAATTTCTTAGGTACAAGCAATATCTAGCATTGACAAAGGGATCTGTTAATAACAGTAGGAGGGGAATTTTTAACTTTTTCAATTTATTTTTCCAACAGAAAATCTCCGTGAAATTCAGCGGTTCCTCAGTCGACTCTGTGCGCACTCAGTAAGATCGTTTTATAGCCTTTCGTGAAGGGTTTACTATTGCGAGTGTGAACTTTGTTTCAGTTACTGAAGGCTGACACTCTGGTTCGTAAATTTCTGTCTGCCCCAAACAAGGTAATTTCATTATTTCCTTTAGAAGCCAGATAAAGTTTGTGATATAAGCACAAATTTTGTTCTCTGCTTCTTGTTTAAGAGATATGCATGTTATAAGCGACCTCACAGATTTTTGGTAGTATTAGAAGATCTATTGAAGGAAGCTGTGAAAGAATTAGTTGTACCATTGTGTCTGTGGCTCCAGTTTTTCTTGTATAGGTTTTGTTCTGAACAAATACCATTAGTTTCCCTTATTTTATGCATTCTATACAACATTGCAGGCTGAATAATGAATCATTCTGCAGCAACATTTTATCCTACTGCGTTGACAGTTCACACGTTCTGTATAGTTCTGCTATGAATGTGAAATTCTGTTTGTTTCTTTAGGAGTTGGAAAAAACAAAGAAGTCTTACAAAAAGCAAGTTTACGCCGCATTAAAGCCACATAAACCGATAATTGAAGTTGTGGATAAAGAAGGATTACTAAACAGAACTCAGGTATCACTTCTAGTTCTAGTTATTTTAAGAAGCGCCAACCTATATTTCCTCTTCGCGAAAGACTTTGTGTTCATGATACGAGGGCATCTACGACTCTTATTCAACTCTCAATTTTTAAAGAGAATTGTGGGATGAAATTGTGCCTTTTTTAGACATATGTTAATTCGTTGATTGAAAGCATTGATGCAATGGTGAATTTCTTCAAGACAAATAACAGTAACAATGCTGCTGGTAATTTACTGTTTTCTCACAAACGTATGAATGCATCTCTTCTTTGAAAACTATAGATCAATGTCAGTTCCATTTTCACAGTCATCTTATAAAAATTTTCTATATTCTCAATTAAAAGCAACATTACTGTAGAATGGAGCAAATGCGCGAAAGCCTTTTATTCGCCAATGATGTTGCTTCAAAGATACCCTAACGCATCTGTTTTTATTTCCAGATGGACTGAGTAAATGTTTTGTGACAATGAGTAACGCAGAAGATAATGAAACATACTTCAAGGTATAGTTTTTGTGTTTCTGCGTCGTCATCAATTCGGTGTTTTTTTGTTACAGGTCATGACAAGAAACTTGAGTGGAATAATTGGCGAATTAGAGAATAAATCAAATGTAATTATGACTTAAATATACTCTTAATTATATTAACATTTTTTGCTTTTATTTACCTTTGTTGTTTTTATTTACCTTTGTTGCTTTTATTTACCTTTGTTATTTTTATTTACCTTTGTTGCTTTCATTTCCTTTTGTTGCTTTTATTTTCCTTTGTTGTTTTTATTTCCCTTTGTTATTTTTATTTTCCTTTGTTGTTTTTATTTCCCTTTGTTATTTTTATTTTTATTTGTTGCTTTTATTTCCCTTTGTTATTTTTATTTACCTTTGTTATTTTTATTTACCTTTGTTGCTTTTATTTCCCTTTGTTATTTACCCTTGTTGTTTTTATTTACTTTTGTTACCTTTTTTTACTTTTGTCATTCATCTACATGAATTTCATAATTGTCTTTTTTATAATCTCAATAAGATTTCCTACATTTTTTCTGTATAGAAAATCAGTTTTTTGACATGTAGTTCAATTTAGCTGATATATGACGAAAGCAACCTCGCTGAAGATTTGGATAGCATTTTGGAATTCGTGAAATCGGCCGATGTAAGTTGCGGTATACATGTTGTATAAGGGTAATTATGCTGTCACGTGACGTATGCTGTGAAGCATGTAATGAAAAATATACTTATTGGCTACTTTCATTAGTTTCAACATTGGATTGCTATAAAACAGCATGTTAAAAATTATTCTACAGAATGGAGTTGAAAAACAGTAAATAAAAAAAGAAGAACGAAATTTTTAATATTTGTTGATGATATTTCAAGTTTTTGTTTTCCTCATAGGAGCTGTTAATGCGCGTGGAGCAATCTGTAAATACGTTCTTGTATTGGGAAGAGGAAATGCGTGTGTTCGAAGAGATGAAGGTAAGACGGACGAAATGTTGCTTGTATATCAATGTTTTTTTTCTGACACCTTTCAGCAGGAGGGCGCATCGTCTTCAAGTAAAGAGAAGGATATTACGCAGTTCTGGGCGGAGGTAAGCAATCATCATCTAAGCTATAGATATGTACAAAAAATAAAATTTGTTTATGAAATTTACTCAGTTAAGATTTGAACAGCTCTGTTTTGAATGGTTATTGTTTGTTTTTATTGGCTGAGAAAGATGGCATCGTATTTACTTGTTCGTCCATTTCTTTACCAGGCCTCTTCCAATTGCCACACGGCCAAAGAGGAGTTGGAACGAATGTGTCGTAACCTGTCCGCAGAACTGGCGGAGTTTGATCTACGCAAAGAGCAAGAGTTGAAGCAAACCTTACTCGAATACACGCAATCTCGACTCGACGTATTTGAAAAGGTATCCGGGATTACAATTTTTTCAATTTCCTTCAAACAGTAAACGTTTATTAACGTCTTTTAAAGGTTTTCTTCCGCGGCGTCTTTTGAAAATTTATCTTATTTTTTTCAAGAAAATAATATTGAGAGAATAGTTATTATTTCATTATTTGCTTTTTATCACATTGGAGTTAACCGACAGTAAATTATGAGCTTAAATATTTTTTAATCGTTACAGCTACAAAGCAAATGGTTTGGCGCGAAATTAATGTTAGAAGTTGATATCGTTCCCGAATTGCGGGCGATTGACTTTAACACGGCTTAGCTCGTTGCTCTTGGCTTCACATGTGTATATACAGTATTTTCTACGCTTTTGTACTGTCCATATATCTCACGTTTACTACCTGTTCTACAAAGTTCTCTCTACATATGTGAATTTGAGTTTTTTTGCGGACGGTTCTGTGAAAAAAAAAATGTTTTTATAGTTAGTAATTTATTAAAATATTTGTTTTATACGATTTGTCCTGGATTCCGAATGAATTTACACGAAAATTTCAAAGATGACGTTGTTGTTGTTTCTCATCGTTTAGAATTGTTTTTTAATGTCGAGAATCTATCATCTAATTTATTTACTAAGGAAAAAGCTGATTTCTTTGGACTATCGTTTTCCAACTTTCATGATGTTTCCAATTTAATTCTACAGTTTTCCTTTGTAAGATGCACACCCTTGATTTCTCCAACCTCTTTTATACAGATCTTCGCACCACTCTTTGTTCTCTTGGTTTTCCTTGGAGAAATGGGGCATGATTTCGGGATCATAGGCGGGTATGTAGCCTTGGTAGGTCTGCATTGCACATTTGCACGGTTTGCTTGGGTCCCACGATGTCTTCCAGTCTGCGTCCCAAGAGTTCATTACCTTTTTACCTGGGAAAGCAAACTTTCTCGAGCCTCCGTTGAATTGCTTACACGATAGGGTTTTCGTGTCTCCATCATTGAAAGGCACGCTAAAGTACCTAGTGAACCAGCGAAATGCTTTGATGCGTCTGCTTTCTCCCGAACCGCCCGGTTCTGTTGGGTCCTCGCCACCACACTCGTTGTTGATTACCAAGGATGTGGGCCCGAAGACGCCACCTGGAAATATAATTGTAGCACAGAGTAAAACTCATTGATAAAAATGATGTCTTTATTATGACGTCCCGGCCGGATAAACATCTAACGAAATATAACACAATAGTGTTGCATTCTGTGATCGTAAACCTCACGATTCATGGGCTATTGTTGAAACATTCGCAATCATAAAACTGTTTCACTCTCAATAAATTCGTTTGTATAATGGCCGTTTAAACAATACTGAAAGCTACTTCCGTATATATTTTACTTTCTGAGAAACACACTTGAACAAGATTTACCTACCGATATAATCTGGATCAGCGGAAACCCAATTTCCTATCACGATATCGTGCATGGATGGTTTCGGACTTTGCGGGCTCATGTAAAACCACATGGAAGCTAACACGCTGAGAGGTGGATCAGTCTTCGTCATAACCAGATTCGGATTTGCAAGAATGTCGATCGCCTTCCCGTTGTGTGTGATGCCTTGTTTTGTGAGCCAACGACCGAACAATCCATAGTTGTAATTGTAGGAGATTTGTATGGCACCGCGTCCGTAATAACAACCCTAGGAATGAATGTTCACTTGAACCGCTCGCGATTGTTTGAATGTCAAGAGGTATGTCTCGCTTCCACCGAACAGAAAATAACGTGATTTAATTAAAAGAAGTAAAGACAATATCCTTCATATGTCAAGAACACACGTTCTCGTGGTCCAGTCCGCAAAGTTTCCTCTTTTAACATAAGACCATACATATAGCATAATACTTAAACAAAGATATATATTAGACTTTGCAGACTCGAATCGAAACTTGGGAATGCGTATATTAATCGCAATAAAAACCGTTCGTTTTAAGATACCTTATGCCAATTTCCTGATGACGCTGAGTTGCACGGGTAAAACCATTTAGTGTTTGATCCCTGATCACAGTACCTTGCAGCCGCAACGCATTCTCCGCCATCTTTGGGGTCCAAACCACTGTTTTTCACAAAGGGAGACACCGGGCCGCCCTCAAACCAATTAAAGAAGCCACCTCTGTAGAAGCAATCTTCCGCCTTATCTTTGCTCAGCCTTTTGTACAAGTCGTTGTTGTTTTCGCCGGTTTCTTGGACGGCGTGTGAAAAGAAAGCTGCCAGATCACGTTTGTAGGTTTCCATAGGAGTATATTTGGTGAGATGTCTGCGTCCAATCGGGTCATTTGTGACATGCTCTGTCGCAAATTTGGGGAAATATCGGGCGGCAATCACAAAAGCGTTGTAGTTGTATGGCCTGCAGTTCGAAGGACCCCAACCTAAGTTCGCTTTTGGAAACAAGTCATTGAATATCCTTTCCGTGAACCATCCTTCCAATTTTGATTTTGGTTTGTTAAACGGATCGGTCGGTGGCCGGCAAACCGTGGGTGGTTGTGTGCCGTACTTTATCGGTTCCGGACATTGATGACCGGCCGCAATATAAAGCAAGCACGCACCTGTGAGTAAGCAATGATTAGACGTAGATAAACGCACGAGGAAAATACTTACCTAAGAGCAAAGTTGTAGTTTTCATCTCGTTTTCGAGATAGCTGAAGAACTAACAAACACGTCGTGTCAACGCATTTATACATTTTGTTAACAAGGGGGAGCTAATTGTGTGGAATATAAGGTGACTTTTTGTAAGGTTCACCCAATACCGAATCAATGTTTACCCCCCGCATGCTCTAGCCACGACGCAAAATACTTGTACAAAAGCTGTGCACATAAAATGTTTACACAGGACTGGTACATTTAATGATATAGTAAGACACCTTTTTAAACAGCATCGTTTCCAATATTAATAAAACGGCGGTAATATGAAACAAGTGTCACGGAGAGCTAATAGCGATATAAAAAAAAATACAACTGTTAAACAAATATAAGGTTAAATAACTAGTAGTCTCACGCAGGGTTTCGAGGGGCGTTTATTTGAGATTAGGGATTGATATAATACAAAAAACTACGAATTTTTTCGATTTCCAGACAGTGTTTCGTGATGCCTGGTCTTATTTGCATTTGTCTGAGAGTAAGGTTCCACCTATTGCAAACATTGCGTTACCAGCTTTCTTTGACAATTTTGAAAAAGTTAAACTAGATTGTATATTACTAACTTCTGTCACTTAAAGGAAATATTAGTCTAGTAGCCAGAGGTGGTTATCGTCCCCCCGGAGGTAAATGTCTAATGAAAGTTCGTTTATAAAGATCATTTCTAGATTGTAAATTTGACATAGTTTATCGATGCTAACAGCTCAAAAAAGTGTCCCACGTGCCATTTTAATAGGTAATAAGCTCCGCCATTACGGGAAATTCCAGTTTAGTTTTTAATTTCTATCTTCTTCTTTTTTAATTCCAAGTATCAGTTCTTTCCTCTACAAACGAAATCCAGAAAAACAAATGTTTTGCCCGATATAATGATGGCGGCGAAACTATTACGTCATAGGTACCGGCTTCACTTGATATCGTTGTGTTCGCTATCTAGTTATATATTATACATCATTGTTTCTACCACCCTAATTTGCTGAAGATTGTTGGAATCTGACGCACCTCAACCTAGGAAAAAACGACATTACCGTAAATGACTGAATAAGCGCTCTCTGCCGAATAAACGCCCCTGCCGAATAAGCGCCCCCCCCATAGAAGTAAACATATTAATAAGCGCCCCTGCTGAATAAGCGCCCCCCCCCCCTGAGTTGTAAAGAAGCGCTTATTCAAACAAACGTATAAAAGACAAAAATTGATATTAAGACGATATTATGATATTATTAACTATTAAATATAGGCATTTTTCTTACATGCTGATTTATGTCAAATTCTATGTCAAAATGTGAATATGTTGTTTTTCGTTTCTCCAGCATCCTTTTAAGAATGTTGGCGACTCGCAAATCCTTGGTATTTGCGATGTACTTTTCAGGAATAACAAATCCAACTTCTCGTTTTCTTTTGCTGATAACATTTTCTGGTGAGTCCCTTAAAAGTTTTTCAAAGTTTTCAAACTTTTTGCAAATTGACTCTGACGACGAAGAGGATGACGATATAGATATTTGCAGCTAACATTTTCATCAGTTTGTAGTATTTGAAATTTTATTTTGACTTTTATTTGATACTATGTTATTTATATGTTGATCGATTTCTTGATTCAAATGAATAAGCGCCCCTGCCGAATAAGCGCCCCTGCTAAATAAGCGCCCCCTCTGAAAGTTAAAATTTCTAATAAGCGCCCTGGGCGCTTATTCAGTCATTTACGGTATGCGATTAACTTCCGAGAATAACCCTAAATCCGTCATAAAAATGATGCTTATAATATAATGCTATAATAATTTTAATGTATAATATATGCTATCACAAACTATGCTAGCGAAATATGTACCTAAGATAAGGTACCTCCTTCATAAAGAAATGGAACTGTTGATATAGCTTACCCGAAGTGATAAACTGATAACCGTTCCTTTTCACCGTCAGAACCGCCATTTCAGATCTTTGAAGCCGTAATGTTGCCACTGGACTGCTACATACACGTAACAAGAGCTGACACAGCTTCTTCTTGTTCTCATCATTACGAAGGAACACTTTGAAATCGAAGGGCCATTTGATGGCCGGTCCTGGTTAGTATGTATAGCAGCGCCATACCGTCTTGGATGAAAATAGCGTCTTCAGGGTATGGTAGATCTCCATCAACGATGTCTTCAAGAAGATAATTCTTTGTTTGTCTTGGAGAAATATCCACCTCCAGATTGGGATGGACACTACTTAAGGTTCAGATCGTTCTGTCTTGTGGCTACCATCTTTTGATTCTTTCATCTCTAGCTTCTTGCAGAAAATACATTCTGGTGGGAAAACGGGTCCCGAGGAACATCTACGTGAAGAGCGACATCGTCGAGTACAAACTGTTTCTGGTGTTTTGCTTACCTGTTGGTCTGTTCCGTTGCCATCGACCCACTTGAAGTTTCGCTGATAACACTGGCGGTGGTGCCTTATTTATCCGATACGGGAATCAAGCTATTGGGTAAGTCGACAATCACGGATTTCTATCAGCTGCTGAACCTCGTTACTGAACTTACGTTATTGAGGGGTGTAAAAAGACCATAATCACATAAGCACGCCCCCCCATTTGTACAAATATGTTGAATATTCGAGAAACTATAAGTTTTTTCGGGAAACTATAGCCTAAAGTCTTTAACCAATGACCAACATTTAAGGCAACAGCGTTCTCTTAACTCATTTGAAGGCTTCCTATCCTTTAATGTCACATTTAACATCCATCTAATCATTCTCATGTCATTACGCTCTAGTTTGTTTAGTTCAACAGTTCTATATTCTGATTATAAAAGAACATCACAACGAAAGCACAAAAACAGTTTATCAGTTAAATTTGTTTCGATTGAGAAAGAAGATCCTCTTCAACAGAGGTTTGCCAACTTCTAGAAGTAGAACCCCGTCTGCTGCAAATGATACAGTCACCACCAGTTCTGCAAGCTTGACTATCGCTTTTGCACCCAATGTTATTGTATTAGACATGAAAATGTAATTAGAAGCATGGAGGAAGATAAATCAGAAGCAGAGGAGGTATCAGGCCGGCGCTGTCACATATATTTGATTTAACGATACTACAACCGGCCAAAAAAATTTTCGGGCAGAGGTGGTTGTGCCCCCCTCCCCAAACAATTTTTGGTTCCTACGCTCATGATGGGACAGAAACGGTTTCGTCGTTGGGCACATGTTGCAATGGACTGTGGGGGAAATAATAGACAGATTTGCCGAAGATAAAGACCGTCGAAATGATATTTAACATAAGTAATTATTTGTTAGTTTATGCACCTTTAAAAAATATCATCAATAAATTTTATCCATTCTCTTTCTTTCAATTTCTGGACTCGTGAAAAAAATTTTCTCTTTCTCATTAAGAATCTGTCTCAATCTGTCGCTCCATTTTCTCTGCAAATTAAAATTACCCAAGGGCCTTCGCACCGTAAAACCGCCGCCATTCTATATAGCTAAAACAACATCAAGCACATATTGCAGGGTGGCGCTAGTGGGGGGGGGGGGGGGGGGGGGCTAGGGGGTCAAACTTCTCAGCCCCCCCCCCGTCCGAAGTAAAGCAATATTAACAAAATACTGACATTTTTTAACCTTAGGTTATAATTACATTGTTTTTGTTTAAGATTATGGTGGATTTTTGTTATCAATTGTTTCATTGTGTCGTATATGATGAATAACGCAATTGTATCTGAGATTATGATTGCTACAAAGCTATTGTATGATGCCTTAAAAATACTTTTCAATAATTGCAACAGTTGTATAAGACGAGCAACTTAACATGGGGAAATTCAGTGCATTCATTTGTATACTGTTTGTGATTACAAGTGGATCTATTTTGTGGTACAGTAACAAAGAGCTAGACTCGTTCAAGTTGGTGATTCGCACACCAGCAATTAGTAAGTGTGAACCTGTTACATTGTTTGTAGTAAATGTAAACCTGTTACATTGTTTGTAGTAAATGTGAACATGTTACATTGTTTGTAGTAAGTGTGAACATTTTACATTGTTTGTAGCAAGTGTGAAGCTGTTATATTGTTTGTAGTAAGTGTGAAGCTGTTACATTGCTTGTAGTACGTGTGAAGCTGTTACATTGTTTGTAGTAATTGTGAACATGCTACATTGTTTGTAGTAAGTGTGAAGCTGTTACATTGTTTGTAGTAAGTGTGAAGCTGTTACATTGTTTGTAGTAAGTGTGAACATGTTACATTGTTTGTAGTAAGTGTGAAGCTGTTACATTGTTTGTAGTAAGTGTGAACATGTTACATTGTTTGTAGTAAGTGTGAACATGTTACATTGTTTGTAGTAAGTGTGAACATGTTCCATTGTTTGTAGTATGCGATGTGTACTTAAAACAGCCACTAGAAAAAACATATGCTTCACCATACTTGATGACTAAAAAACCAGTTGATTATCTACAATTAAAGCTACTTATCTATTATCTATCTATTAAATTGGAAGGCTTTCGGTCCAAACCTCCAAGCAGAAAATATTTCAGACGCACACACACAGTCACACGTACATAAATGTTTTTTTGCTAGATTTTACGATTTTTATTTTATTTACAAAATTTTACTTTCAATATGTTCATAACAAAAATCGCGAAAATATGCACAAAAAATAACAAAAAATTTTCGTAAAAATTTGAAAAACAAATTATATTATCATTTTACCTGAAGATGTTACAGTGGTAACGAAAAGCTTTGTAAGCATAACTAAAAATAAAAATGTGTTGTTAATAATTTTGTATAAATTTTGACTGGCTAACAATAAGTTTCAACATGAAATTAAATATTGTAAACAAAATACTTCTTTCTTATTACCTAAGATACATGTCACTAAATCGGCACTTTATTCCTCGTATCAATCGGTCACGTCGATGTATCTTCCTCAGATAACATAAAAAAAGTATTGTGCATGTAGTCTATTGTTAACCTCTCACTGTACTAAAGTTTCAGAATATGTGTAGGACAATATACTGGTCGCACTTGCTCTGATGATTACACCCATTGTAGTATTTAATTATTAGTCAATTCATTTCTTTTTTAAAGGTTCTTTTTTTTTGTCTTGATGAGGATGATTTTACAATATTGTTATTTTATTTCTTGCCACATCAAATAGTAAAGACTCACTAAGGAACTACGCCTTACCGCGCGCTGATAAATGGAGAAAACTGCCAGAAGATCACATTGTTACTGTTAAATCGTTCATTACACAGTAACCAGGAAGAGGCTGATACTAAGGTCATTTTAAGTGTTCCAAATCCGAATCGTATGTTTGAAGACCTCGGTGTAGGAGTTAAAATAAACTACAAATCACTATGCAACTACAACATGCTCATTGATAGGATTTCACAATGTAACTCTGAATAGGTAAAGCCAAAAACTGGAAGACAATGAAAGGTCAAATGGAGGTTGTGGCAGCAACCACAGATGATTGGTTCAAAAAGTAGGAATTAAGTTCAGAGTTATTCGAAACTGTAAAATTTTGTTTGCACACTCTACAACAGCAGAAAATGTAGCGTGAACGGAATCAGATAGGAGCTTTTTCAAAAAAGGTACACGCGGGAAAGCAAAATTATTAATCTCTCTTCAAAGGGCAAACAACATACTATGATGCAAAATAAAAGCAGTTCACGTCTCTATCAAAAAATATTTTCCATTAGAGACACTTTAAGTGGCACAAAGTGCCTAATAAAAAACTATGATGGTGATGATGATGATTTTGTCGCTTTATTTTACGAAAAATAACATCCAATATTTAACACTTTCAAGGAAATTAGTCATACTTCTTCAATAAATTGGGAGATATAAATGCAATTTACAATTTATGTAATTATATATATATATATATATATATATATATATATATATATATATATATATATATATATATATATATATATATATATATATATATATATATATATATATATAGATTCTAGATTAAACGTAATAAATTACTTTTATTTAGGGAAAGATGATGGTATTAAAAAGTTCTCTTCTATTCAATCGTTGGTTTTATTCATCGGATACCCTCGTAGTGGTCACTCGTTGTTTGGCTCGCTAATGGATGCACATCCAAATATGGTGATTCCAAACGAATACGATCTGTTGAAGAGAAATTTTAGTCCAAATATAACAAACCGCATAACTATATTAAAGGCATTGTGGGAGAAATCTAACGCGCAAACTAAGATAGGATTGAGGTCGGCTACAACCAAGACGTTCTTTGATTACAACGTTCCAGGACTGTGGCAGGGAACAAGCAATGGAACAATACTTGTAAGATAACACGTCAGCATTTTCTTTTCTATTCTATTTCTCACAAAAACAGTTAACGCTGTTGGCATTTTTTCGTTTTAGGCAATCGGTGATAAGAAGGGAGGTGCAACTTCTCTGAAGTTTTTTGCTCGACAAAGAAACTTCCAAAACATTCTGAATATTGTAAATCTGCCCGTTAAGTTTATACACGTGATACGGAACCCTTTCGACAACATTGCAACCATTATTCTGAGAGCAACTGGTTTAAGACAAAGAAAACTTCAAAATATCAACAGAAAAAAGGTAACCGGTTGAAACAATAGGTTTCTCAAAACTGACAGTGTATATTTTTAGATTACTCCTTCGGCAATAAATAAAGGAATTCACTATTATTTTCAATTGGCGAAAAACAATGTGAAAATCAGAGAACTGTTTCCTGGGCAGTATTTGGACATCTACTACGCCGACGTGCGATTAGACACCCAGAAGACATTAGCAACTATGTGCAACTTTATACAAGTGCCGTGCGACGGTGATTATTTAGAGAAAGCGGCCAGGGTTGTCAGTAAAAACACAACATTGACGCGACAATACATCCCATGGTCAAAGGAACAAAAAAAGATGATTGAAAATGAAATATACCGCATCTCTTTTTTAAAAGGGTTTAAATTTGACATTTAGGTAAGAACTCATACAGGCTACATTTCTCAAAGTAAATTGGAAGTTTCATCTTATTGAAATTAACCACTAATATTTTCTTTTCAACAATTTTCCTGTACGATTTTGTTATTTATTTGCTTCATTTTGATTAAATGTTACTTTACTTTAGCTCACCTTTTTCCTGGGGTGTTTCTTTGTATGACCAATCATCGAGTATGATACATAGTTAGTCATCCAACTTGACTTAACACTTGTTTTAAATCTCTATTTTAAACGCTGTAAGTCTAAAGTTCATTGTAAGCAAAGAATTGTTTGGGTTAGGGTTAGGATTTTTTACTTCGGCTAGCAAACAAGCAGACTATATCTTGAGCAGGGTAAACGAAACTTACTTTCAATTAATGCGACTTTGAGTTTTTGTATTGCTAGCTATCGGGCTTTAATACTGGAGAATTCTTTCAACGAACGAACTCTGATGGGGTGTTGAGGGGCGGGGCGGTTGTGGGGGGTGAGGTAAAACGGGTTGTGGTGTGGATGGGTAGTCCAATGCAATGCATACTCTGATGTAACGTCATTTGTTATTGACATCTATTATTTTTCTATTCCTTTTGCTCAATATTAGTTTTGCTGGTAAAAACACAACACTTTATTGTCGCCTTGCGTATGCTCATGTCTCTTAAATGCAAAAGTTATTTCCTAGTTTTACCTACATGCCTCTCTTCCCAATACGTAGCTAGTTGTTAGAAAAATAAATATCTCCATCGTATTCACCGAATTTTATATAGTAGTGAATTGTGCGCACTGCCAGACTGTGTGGCCGGAGTGAATGGAGATAAATTGTGCTGATCACGAAGAATTAGGTGATAAACCTTATACCAATTTATCGTTCCAATGATGCTTAAGAAACATTTTTTGCTCGTAATGTTTCAACATTCGTTTCTTCCAATTTTATTATTGAACCTTCTAAAAGTTCTTCTGAACTGTACCCAATAAAAAGCAACTCTTTGTTGAAACCATTCATTCAGTTGCAATAGTGGTGAAAGCTTAGATAACAAAACGGTCGATTAATAAAATTGACTTCTAAATTAATTTTTGTTATTTTGCAACGGAAATTAAGTTTTATAAACACTTAGGTAATTATAATAATTACATAAACTAGATAAAATAGATTTAGACACAAATCGCAAATACGATATAGGAGCAACAATGTAAATATATTGGTTTATAGTTAGGTCATGCGGCGGATGCTTGCCACTTTGTCTACCAGCTCGAAATCGTCTATATTCATGGACAAGCCGTAACTCGAGCGCGAACCACGGATACATTGTAACGTTGATCGCACCAGCGAAAAACTTATCTTTGTTCTTATTACACACGTTGCCACCGATATAGATATACTTCCCTTCTCTGCTACCATTTCGGTCAATCGCTTATAAAACACTTTGCCTTCATGCCCCATTGTTCCATTTGCTGCAAATACCAAAGGTGTGAACGTTCCATTATCGATTTGAAGCAATCGCTCGTTATATTGTCGCTTCTTCTCTTCTCATTTTTTATAAGCATTTTTTATTTCTAAACCCCGGTACCTCTGAACATGTAGGATAAAAACCCTGACATCTAAAAATACTCGCGCTTATATCCCGTCGCGCTTCTCTCTCATTGTTAGCTTTACTTTCCTTCAGTCGTTCACAACTCATCTTTATCAACTCGGGTTCGGTCTTTACGTTTTGACATATTTCTTTCAATAATCCAGCTGTGATGTGGCCAATTTTATTGTGCCACAAAGTGGTCACCTTTCTGACCAGATAATGCATGACACAAATTTAATTTTGCACCGCATATGCATTCCGTTAGCAATCTTTCAAGGTTCTAGTTATGTTCCTCTTACTTCATCTCAGAACTGTTGTTTATTAAGGTCATATCCCCATGCTTTCAAAGGCAATGTGATCAACCAATTTGAAACTCCACTTTTCATGTTGGATTTATTTTGTAGTTTGTGGGCATCGGTCATTTCTTCGCGAAAACATTCGAGCGTTTCCTGTTGTCAGTGCCTTTGGTGTGACTGTATTTCATGTTTCTTTCGTTTCTAGAATTTGACTTTTCATCTATAACGTCATGTTACATGAGTTATCGTATTCAACTAGTGCTGTTTCAATAAAGATTGGTATGCCAATCCAGACTTGCGAGTCTTGGAAGTAACGAAAGAGACATCATTCACGAGATGACCACGAGTGATTGCTAGTATAAATTTATGTTTGATCACATCCTCCAATGACATCAGATGAATTTCCATTTCCTGGATGGTTATGAGGAAATCGGTGAACTTGTGTTGGTACCCTGCAACAAAACAGGCATAAGTTTCTTGGGGCTGTGTTGTAGCAATTTCATTTAGCAAACCTATCTCTTCTACCCATTCCGCGACCGTTGTTCGTACGCAGTTCCTCATGTATTCTTGGTTTCCAATTAATGGTCCTAAGATGTCTTTCAGCCTCGCTAATTATCTTCATAACCGTGACTTAGAAATATGCTCTTGATCTTCTTTCCCAGGTTTTACGATTAACCAGGATTTTGCTGCTTGCGGAACATAACCGTGTATCGCACCGATTTGGATTAGTTGGTCCCACGAATCCTTTAATGCATGTAATTAACCAACCGCGCATACATCATCTGCGTTTGACGTCATCTTGTTGTATTTATTTAGTTGTTATCATCGAATTCAGAAGCGGGGTGATAGCGAGTTATATCGCCAAGCCCAAGAGATCGCCCTGCGTTGCTCTTCTTGAGAACGCTACCCCTCCCATGACGAACAAACGTGCTGAAGTTGCGTAAGAGCTTTTGACGATTGTTGGAATCACAGGGCAAGTAATTAAAATGTTGTGTAGAAGGATTTGCTTGTTTACGTTGTTTAATGCGTTTGCTCCGTTGACAAGAAGAACTGCCCTTGATTCTTTATTTTTCATACGTGCACTTCACGGTATGTATTGCTACTTTACTTCCGGATTTTATCCCACATATTTGCGCTTTAACTGATGCATCGATGACATCTTCTCGGGTAACGCTCATCACAATCTTTCCAGCAAATTCTTCGAAGAACTACTGCAACTCCGATTGGTCGTAGTCCAGATTTCTTGTCTAATGGAAGCATAAAGAGAAGCTAATAATACTTCTAGTGAGTTGTCTTAAACCGTCTCCATGTATATTTTCTAAGCAACATTCGCTAGTGTTGACAGCAGTTCTTTCCTGTATCACCGTAAATCCTGGATGTTAGGATCTTTCTCCAGCCATCTGCATTCATTTTGGAAGGTCCATGATTCTCTTAGGATGCTTTCATGCGTAAAAGTTTGGTTTGGTCGTTTAACGGCAGAATGCCTCTCGTCATATTGATGCTAATCAGGTTGATTGCACCGTTACCTATTTGCATCTGCTCTTTAAATTTTATCAAAGTCGCCGCGACATCTCTCTCTCTCCGGTATTTTGTGGTAATATTGACAGATGTGATCCAGCTCAGTTTACTAATATGTTAAATTCATCCTCTCGCCATTGTTCTAATCTTCTTCCTAGCGTCTTCACATGGTCTTTACTTTTTGATGTGTTCGATGGTTCTTACAATAAAATAGCTGGCATGACGTGTGGAATGAATGTAGGATTTACCAACAGCCCCATTCACCATAGGCTGCGTTTCCATTCAACAATCTTGTTGCAACATGTTTCGAGATCTTCCTCTACTTTGCTAACCTTCTTCCCGCACAAATAAAATGTCTCGAGAGATTTAATTCCGTGATCATTTTCAACTGGATGGGTAAGGGCATCAGTCCTATCCTCTTTACTAAACAGAACGTTTAGTCTGCAGAATCGCTGGTGCTGAAGGACTGGACAGGCGTATTTACATTGTTTTCCACATAGTTTACAGTGAGCTTCGTTCCTGGCTTCCTTTCCTGTTACAGTGACGATGGTGATATCGTCTGTTTCTTTACGTTCTTTTCCTTCCGTTTTTCCTCGAAACCTTGAACTTCATCATATCACTACCGTTTAAATGCCATTTTACGCACGTCAATTAACCATGACCAAAGATATTGGTATTTACAAAGATCTTTAAAAACGTCAGTTAGACGAATGTTGCAGTATAGATAGAAAAAATGATAAAACATAAATGAAAATGTACGAAAAATCGATAGCCATGATTGATTATGGAAATAGATCAACAAGAAAAAGATATTTTAGAAGTGCATAAGGATCATGACTAAACAAAAAGGATAAAACTGATAAGTAGATTAGTGAAAACGTTTATGGTAAGATATAAAATTAGTTGTCTAAAATCGTATAAAAGCATATAATAACATATAAAAATATAAATCTAAGTTTTAAGAAATTCAGTTAATAAAGATTTAAAATTAGAATTTACATCGATTTTACGTATCGAAAGTGGAAGCTCATTATAACATTTTGCCCCGTTGAAATAAAAACTCTTTCTTGCTGATTCAAGTTTAATTGTTGGGAGACGAATTAGTTTCTTTTTGTTTCGTGTTCGATTGTCTATTATTTCAAAATAATTACGGAAATTTGAACTAGTAGTCCCATAGATACAATCAAATACTTGAATACACAACTGTTTCTTAGTCAGGTTCTCGATCTTTGACACTCTCATAGAGCTGTTTGGGCCGAATATCCGGTTTTTTGCCCTTCTTTCAAAGGAAGAAATTTTTTGGCTCTGAGTTTTGTTCAGATTCAACGTCAGAATAGAACAATATGTGAACAATGGGACGATCATGGTACAATGGATTGCTAAGGCAGCCTGCGTTGTGAGATGAGACCGGATTCTTTTGAGCAAGTACATTCTGCTCGATGCTTTCTTGTAGGTTGATAAAAAGTGTTCTGTGAGTGAGAGTGACTGGTCAAGTTTGATTCCAAGGTATTTGTAGAAGCTTGTAAGAGACAGTGTTTGTTGACGATATTTAATGGTGAGTGAAGCATGTTTTGTACGTTGTTTTGTCCCAAAAAGCATACACTCAGTTTTGCCTTTCTTCATATTGGTAACCAGGTCGTTCTCCTCCATCCAGTTAGCAACTCTTCCGAAGTCTTCAGTTAGATTTTTTTCAATCTCCACCTGTGATTTAGAAGACGAGTATACTACAGTATTGTCGGCGTATAAGATGATTTTTGAGTGTTTCAGGGCTCCACCAATGTCATTGAAGGCAAGGAGGAACAACAGGAGTCCTAGCACAGAACCCTGAGGCACTCCACAGAATTCAGGCTGGGTAGTTGATATTGGACGATTTTAGCAAACAATATGTTTCCTGTTGAATAGGTAATTGGTTATAAGTTCACTTTCCATGCCATAAATACCATAGCTTGGAAGACATTCGATGATCTGGGCGTGGCCGAGGGTGTCGAAGGCCTTACTGAGGTCAATGAATACTGCACCTGTCATTTGACTCTTCTCCATGTTCTTCCTGATAGAATCCATAAACAATGTTGCTGCTAGTTCAGTGTTTCGTTCCCTTCTAAAACCAAATTGAAAATTTGAAAGAAGTTTGTGTTCTTCGAGGTAATCAGTGATCTGTTTTTATAGACATTGTTCAAAAATTTTTGAACATGCCGGGAGAACTGATATAGGTCTGTAATTGTCCATGTTGCTTTTCAAGCCGGATTTAAAAACTGGAGTTATCTTTCCAATCTTCCAGTCATCAGGTATGATTCCGGTATCGAAAGTGAGGTTGATCAGGTAAGCGAGAAGTTCAGCAAGGCAGGGGGCGATGTCTGTCAGAAAACGCGGTGGCAGATCATCTGTTCCACCTGCCTTTTTTTTTGCAGCCTGCATAGAAGTTTGTAACGTCAGTTGTCGTCACGAATTTAAGTCGAAAGGTGTTGTAGGTTTTCGATGTTCGTTTAGTTGGTTGTGCCCAGATGAAGTTTTTTAGTGAAATCGCTTTTGACTTCACAGGTGAGGCGACATTAGCAAAGAATGTACAGAATCCGTATGCAATAGAACTGGAGTCACACGTCAACTCGCCGTTAATGTAGAAAGTTTTGACAAGCTTTTCCTTGCCTTTGACAGGAAATATCGATTTCAAAGTCTTCCAAAAGTTTTTTTAGCTCATCTGCGCATTCATTCAGTTGGTTCTGGAGATACTGCTTTTTTGCTTTTTTGACAAGGTTGTTTACTTTGTTGCGTTGGCATTTGAAGTTTTCGTGATGTGATTCCGTTTTGGATTTTCTGAACTTCCGCATTAAAGAGTCACGTTTGTTCATCTCTTTCTTGATATTGATTGTAATCCAAGGAGATATTTTACCTTTGATCCTCTTTTGTAGTTTTGGTGCATACTCATTCAATAAATTTTGTAGGTAGGTTTTTAAATTTTTCCAAACAGCGTTTGAGTCAGTTTTATTATAGATGAAGTTCCATGATTCACCCGCAAGTTGTTCTTTTACGTTGGCAACATCATAGTTTTTGTAATTTCTACAATTTATTGTTTCAGGCATTTCAGGCAATCGGTTGATTCCGATTTTCTAAAATATGTTCAAAAAGTTTTAAAGTCTTCCATTTTTTATTAGAAGTGTTGTCAACTGGACGCTCCCATTTCTTGGCTTATATCATTTAAACGCAATTGTCTAGGATTCAAATGTTATCTCTTGTATTCTTGAGGATATTTATATTTCGGTTTTTTCTTTTTGTCTTTATCTCGTTTTTAACATTATTAGCCGTATCATTTGTATCATATCTCACGTTTTACTCTAAAATTGTTTAGTTTGTTTGTAATCTTCTTCGAGTTGTATTCAAAGTTGCAGATATCTGAGAATATTGGAAGTCCCAAACCACCTAATCGTTGAGGGAGAGAAAGAAGTTTTCTTTCCAATATTTTACAAGAAATACCACCAGTGATCGATGGAATGTATTCGGTATGTATAACAATGTCTAAGGATTCTATAATGCCCTTGATTTCTGGTATGGTTAATAAGTATTACGTCATTTTATTCCTATCCCCACTAACAAACCAACAGTAACAAAACCAACAGTTCGGCCCGCTCCAATTTTGAAAATTGATTGTGAGTAACAAAAGAAGATCGTATTCATATTTGATCGTGGTATATTAAACGTCCTTTAGTCAATTGTGGACATATTTGACAACTGTAGAGACAATTGTGTTCACTGTTAAAATGACATCGTGACTTAGCTACAGTAAAGAATGTCTCACTCATTACACAAATATCGTTATCATACTAATTGATCATGTAACAAGCGAGGTAGAAACAGTTTTTGTTAACATCTTGCGTAAGTTGGCCAAAATATGCATATTGGGTCATGGCGTAGACACGCCATTTCCATATTTACACGTAATCGAAAGGAATCTTCGTTAAATAAAACCACCAACACCCTCATTGACCCTATTATTAGAATGGTAGAAACTCTTTTTCATGTAAATTTCCCGTAATGGCAGCACTTATTTTCATATAAACACCTCTTAAAATGGCACGTAGGACAATTTTTCAATCTGTTAACATCGATTTTCGTACTCTACGTCAAGTTTACAATTTAGAAATGCCCATTAGAAGTTTACAACATGGGGGTGCTCGATAACCACCTCTGGCTACTAGACTCTTTCTGAAAATAACTGTTCTGTTATTAATATACTATCTGTCATTAATATGCATATATACCCAAATTGGCAAAATGTTAACCTCACACGCGTCATCGACAACGACTGCACCACGCCCACTAACGCTCATAATGTCGCGTGCTCGTGTCGTCAGCATGAAGCAGCACCACTATGCCCATCTGAAATGTTATTCCCCAGGACACCAGACAACAACGCAATGATGAAGTTCATGTTTCTCGACAGATACAGCTTATACGAGGACCTCTTACACGATTCCGTTTCAACTTGAACGTCGCATTCCAAAGGACACATGGAAGATTGCGTCAGTTGTCAGGAACTGTTATCACAACGTCCCTTTACGTATATCCAATCGCCACTTGACTACTGTTATTACACCATTTGGTTGCTGGTGCTGCACAAGGGTACACCAAGACTTTAAGGCTGTCATCGGGGAACAGGTATAATCTCCGGTTCGACGCCGTCTTAACCGAATTTGAGCCCCAGGAACGTTCTGTCGAATTGGAACGCTGAGTCGACGTGGCAAACTACTGAGTTCCTCATCTACGTAGGCCAGACCGGGAAGGACTCATCTCCAACAATTTCAATTTGCAGAGATGAATGTGGGTTTCGCTGGATATCGCATATTTGACAACACAATCGAACCAGCTCCATACCTCTACGCTATGAGATACTTTCCCACTTCTACAAGCGCCATGAATATTAGGAGTTGATTAGGTCTTGTGAACCAAATCTCCAATTACGCACCCTTACGTGACTCGTTTGCACCCGTTTCTTATCGATTATTTCTTCCTCCAAAAACACTGCATACTCAGTCCCTCAAAGCACAATCTGGTCTGTCGGTAAGAAAGTCCTCCTCAAAACTCAACAAAGCCCCAACCAAAATAAATGAAACAGGTTCGGTAAAGTGGTAGACTCAACAGGTCACGACCAATACCACGTCATGGTGGACAACTCCAGGCGGGTAACGCTTCGTAACTGCCCTTTCTACGGGCTTATATACCAGCAAGATCGTTTATTCAGCAAGAACACCAACGGACCATGGTGGCCGTCTACAGACCGCAAAAATCGGCACCTGCACTCCCAGCCCCGAAAGACCCCCGAAACGTTATGCACCGAAATCAGGAAAATGGGTCATCTAAGTCCTCCCCTATGTACTTCCGTATCTATCTGTATGTTTCTAGAGTTTGGAAATTGTACAGTGGAAGTATTTTATTTGAAAGGCCACTTATATCGCCTTTAGAATAGAAGTATTTTACACTTGCTGTTTACCTTGTGTATGTTATTTATCACTCCTTCATCATTTGTTGCAATAAGGCACGTTGATTAAATTCAAAAGGTTCTCTTTAATGTGGAATGATTTATGCATATCCTGAATAAAGACCTCTTTCGAGAGAATAGGAAATTAATAGCATAATTAGATTTAAAAGGCCATAAGTGGGTTCATATTGCAGTGTACCAACGAAAGACATGACGTTGTACCGAACTGTTGGTAGCATCGGAAGAGCACCATGGCAACGATTGTTACAATAGTTTGTCATCTATTTAAATTCGTCCTGAAGAAGTTTTATTTTGAAGAAAATCATTGTAGAGCTTATCGGAAAGAATGAGCTACAATCTTATCTTCTGCTATAATTTTTGTGATTTTCTTGCCAAATAAAGTTATCTACAACGATAAACTTTTTGGAGATATATATTACCTTGCGATATTAACATAAATCGTAAAAATATTTTTTCAGCAGATATGAAACAAGTTTTGTGTTCGTTTTAGCAGGTCCAATATTCAATTAAGACAATTTCGTAACGTAAATTACCTTGAAGTTTGTTCAAAAGGGATTATGAAATGTTGTTTAGTTTATCGCTACGCTCATAGAAAGAACCAAAAGATGAAGCTGGTAAAGATATACGCTCTGGGAACAATTTTGCTTTTACTATGCCTGCTTTTTCTTTATAGAGGTAGGTTTTAAAATGGTATTTGATTTACATGTTTGAACAGGTTTCTTGATACTTCACCTTTGTTTTTGTTTTGTTTGGAAAGGTTTATACATAAAAAAAAGTTAAAAATATTTTTGCATTTATAAGAAATCTCTTTACATACGAATTTCATTTTAAAGCAATTTTTTACAGATCTCAGTGTTTTTCAATTTTTCCAGTCTAGTGTTTTAGACTGTATGTTTAATGAATAGAAAATTTTGAAAATATTTGACATTACTTCATATCGAAATTCAAGAGACCTTGATCTCGTTCTACTTTCGATTACAAAATTATAAAGGAAGACTGCGACTACTTTCAAAAATTCGACCAATGTTAACTCAATCACCAGCAAGATTAATTTGCCAATCAATGATAATCCCAATTCTAACATATTGTTCACTGTCAGCGCTAAACCTTAATAACACAAATGAACGTAAACTTATCGGAGTCAATCAAGAACATCTTCAATATATTAGTGGTATAAAAAGACAAAAGCGTGCCTGTTTGTTCGTCGTTGCTTGAACAATGATGTCATCGTAAACTATTTTACTGTTTCAAATGGCGCAAATACTAGAAATAAGAACTACCTTATTTGTCTTCCACTCTTTAAGAAAGAGTATTACAGAAGCTCTTTTAAGTTTATGGGTGCGAAGTTATATAATGATTTAAATATCTTGATAAGAAGGACTGCCAGTTTTACCGAATTTAAGACCCTTGTTCGAACCTGTTTTGTTAGCTCACTGAGAACTTTTATTTTATTTTATCATATTCTATTTTAGTGTATCATTTTATATTACTATTAAATGTGTAAGTACTTGTAATTATTCTGTAATTATTCGTAATTTTTGAAATTTATTTGACAGGGCCCCCATTGATAGCAATTTATTTTACAAGTTGAAGGATGGTCACCCTGTATAAATATGTTTTAAATAAATAAATAAATATAAACATGAATGGAAAACTTCGCTAACAACGTTTGGATCTTAATAAAATTCACTATTTCGAAGTTTTAGATTATTTCTTGTATATAATTTGCATTCTGCATGGTAAACTTGACGTTTTACAATCTGAACCTTTATTTAGATATTTCTCTTATTGGCGTAATGAAATTCTTCTTTGTACGACAAACGGCTTTCATGGACTACTCGACCAAACGTCTGGCAGTCATCTGTTACTTGCCAGCCAACAAGGACCAAGTTCCGTTGTTCATTTCTCTATTGTACGGCTCCTGGCGTTACATCACCAAACATCAACATGCTTTCAACAGGCGCGCCACCAACCGCGTCGACTTGCTTGTATTCTGCCACCCTAACGTCATTGATGACGTTAGAATAGTGTGTTCCTCCTCAAAGCATAATCGTGAGAATTGCTATGCAATCGAGCAACGTTTCGAGATCGATGTCGGTTACAAGGTAATCAACTCGTTCGTCATGTTTAATAGAACGGATATTCGTGATATTCTACACGGCTATGATTACGTCATAAGAACAGATTACGATGTGTTTCTATCACCGGCGCTGTTGCAATGGAGACCTAAGCTTAGCATATTGGTGGGACGCGGCGGTTACAGTGTTCCATTTAATGAGAAGCGGCTGATAGAAATTTCCAGAAAATTCGGTCTCAGGCATCACGGCGTTCACAACGTTGGTTCCACGTGGTTTGGCAAGACGCAGTTGTTTATACGTCTGTCGAGAAGAACCATCGAGATGACTACGTACATGTACCAGAACGAGTTCAACGTCAGCTTGCCGGGTTTAAACGAGATCGATTTCAAGAAAAATATTGAGGGCGACTGGCCAAAATGGTGGCGCCCAGTGTCGTTGTTATACGGCGCGGAACTGGCTTTGAACCACGAGGTGGCTGATTTCTCTGCCTCTTTTAAAGGTGAAATGGACACATCGTCGTGCAGCAAAAGGTCAGTGTGGGAAACACCCCATATTCACTGCTGGCACAACGACTGCGAATTCCAAAAGTTTAAGTTCATCACGAACTTAGCGAACATTTTGAAATCGAAAAGTACAATTAAAGGGGGCGCGGTCCGCAACATATTGGCGAATATATTTGAGAAAGATGTTAGAAACATGACTGTAGCGGAGTACTCGACGTTCATAGCATGGCATTCTGTTGGAAAGTACTTGAAGAAATGGTACATGTAGACGAAAATTATTTTAAGGAAATGTTATTGATAAAGATTTTTCAATCTAAATTAAAATTTCTGAGCTACGAATTCCCTACAAGTTTCTGTAATGTATTTTCACTTCGAAACACATTTAAGAGTTATCAGAAAAGCTTTATAGAAATAAATTCAATCAACTTCTCTACGACACAGAAACAATCGGGGAACGTGTTGGGAAAGTTGTGGGTTTATATGGATAAAAAAAGTTTTCCCATCCCTACAACAAGTGTCAACATCCACATCTGTTATTTAAAACTCTGTCTCAGTTTTCGTAAGGCAACGTTTTTTGCTTACAATAAAATGTTCAGAGATATGTTAATTTCCTTATGGTTTTTTCTTATACAACATTACAGCAGTACTCTAACAGGCGCGGATCAAAGGTGACGCATTGAAGAAGTGCTTCACCCTAATAACAAAAAAAATATCTAATTCATAAATTATGCTTCCAACAAAAACTGCTTCGCGCGATAATGGTTCTTGCTCATACTGCTTTTATTGTAAACAGAAAGTAAACTGGGAAAAAGAGCAATTTTGCATCATGACTCTTGTTTTTACGGACACGAACCGAAAAAGTAACATTTATTTTCAAAAGGAATAATTGCCGTAAACAGTAAATCAAGGAGGCGTGATGCATCTTTGATCCTTTTTCATCATCGTCCTGATTTTACGTAACCGACATTATGATTTGTGGAGGATAATGAAACTATAAAGCACTTTCTGTCCATCAATGAATCCCAGTACTGACCTGTTGGATAATTCTTCCTGTAACTCCCACAATCACAATAAGTGGGTATATTCTCAATAAATGATCAAGTATTACTTTTACCTTTCTTTCTTCCGATATTTTCCTTGTCTATTTTATATTGTCATTGTCAAGAAGCAGTAGAACACAGTTGCAGGGTACTCTGGGGTTACGCAATTGTCAATGAATTATCCTGTTCTTCCCTTCTTTTGCGACGGCTTTTTTTGGCTGTCCACATCTGGATTTTTTGTGCTAGGCATGTTGATGAGCTCTGATATTGAGCGAAACAGCCTTAATTTACACTTTTTTCTATTGTTTATTCAATTTAAAGTTTTTGAAGTATATATATTATATAGTCATGATGCTTTAATATTTCAAGGATTCGTGGGTTAGAACCATTAATTCGAAAATATAAACCTTTCTCGCTACTTCGCTCTCTCCACATTGGCGTTCTCTTTACAAAAGAAAGAGGAACGAGGATTTTGTTGTTCAAAATATATACAAAAGTAAAGAAACGTACAAACAAAAGGTTAATGAAGCCTGTGGGACGCTGAGCATATGACACGTATGAGTTTGGGAATGGGTTGCCATGGTAGGAAAACAAAATGTAGTAGAATGATATGAAATGATATGTAGAGAGATACTACAATGCAAAAGATCAAAGATGCATCACGCCTCCTTGGTTAATGGTTCTTAAAACGAGAATCTTGATGCAAACATCCACGTGAATGTGAGTCATGATTCAAACATCCAAGTGAATGTGAGTCATGATGCAAAATTGCTCCTTTTCGCAGTTTACTTTTCTGTTTACATAAAAGCAGTATGAACAAGAACCATTATTGCAAAAAGTAGTTGTTAGATGCATTAAACTTACATCAAAATAATCTACAGTTAGATTTTTCTTATCAGGTAATTCATGCATTAGATAATTTTTGCTGATTTTATGCTTTCTTCAATGCGTCATCTTGGATCTGCGCCTGTTAGAGTACTGCTGTAATGTCGTATAGGAAAAAACTATAAGGAAATTAACATATCTCTGAACATTATATTGTAAGCAAAAAAACGTTGCCTTACAAAAGCTGAGACAGAGTTTTAAATAACAGATGTGGATGTTGACACTTGGTGTAGGGACGGGAAACTTTCTTTATCCATACGAAAACACCCCCAACACGTTCTCCAATTGTTTCTGTGTCGTAGAGAAGTTGATTGAATTTATTTGTATAAAGCTTTTTGATAACTCTTAAATGTGTTTCGAAGTGTAAATAGCGTAAATATATTATAAACAATTGTAGGGAAGTTGTAGCTAAGAAACTTTAATTTGGTTTAGAAAATCTTCATCAGTAAGTTTTGCAATTTCCATAATACTTTTCGTTTACATGTACCATTTCTTCAAGTACTTTCCAACAGAATGCTATGCTATGAACGTCGAGTACTCCACTATAGTCATGTTTCTAATATCTTTCTCAAATATATTCAAGTGTACCATGCAGAATGCAAATTATATACAAGAAATAATCTAAAACCTCAAAATAGTAAAATTTAATAAGATCCAAACGTTGTTAACGAGTTCAGCGTCTCTTAAATGGTTGCATTTTGATATGATGTAATGCCAAATATTTTAAATTTTTTCTATTCTATGAACATTCAGTTAGATTCAGTCTAAGACACTAGACTGGAAAAATTGAAAAACACTGAGATCTGTAAAAAAATTGCTTACATATGAAATTTGTATGTAAAGAGATTTCTTATAAATGCGAAAATATTTTTAACTTTTTTTTATGTATAAACCTTTCCAAACAAAACGAATACAAACAAGGTGAAGTATCAAGAAGCCTGTTCAAACATGTCATTGTAAATCAAATACCATTTTAAAACCTACCTCTATAAACAAAAAGCAGGCATAATAAAAGCAAAATTGTTCCCAGAGCGTATGTCTTTACCAGCTTCATCTTTTGGTTTTTTCTATGAGCATAGCGATAAACTAAACCACATTTCATAATCCCTTTTCAACATTCTTTAATGCAATTACGGTAGGAAACTGTCTTAATTGGATATTGGATAGCAGGTCTAAACGAACATAAAACTTGCTTCTAGTCTGCTGAAAAAATATTTTTACGATTTATGTTAATATCGCATTACAAACGTTTTGCAACATTTTGCGTGTCTCTTCAGAAATTATATCGTTGTAGATATCAATTTAGACAATTTATTTGGCAAAAAAAAATCATAAAAATCATGGTAAGGAGGTAAGATTTTCGCTGCACATTTTTTCCGATAAGCTCTACTATGATTTTCTTCAAAATAAAACGTCTTCAGTGACAAATTTAAATGAATTACAAACTATTATTGCAATCGTTGCCATGGTGTTCTTCCGATACAACCTGTTTGACAACGTCATGTCTTTCGTTGGTACGCTGCAAAATAAACTCACTTATGGCTTTTTAAACCTAATTATGCTAATTAGTTCTGCTAACGAAGAAGCCATTTCATACATTCAATTTCCTATTTTCTCGAAAGAGGTCTTTATTCAGGATATGCATAAATCATTCCACATTAAAGAGAACCTTTTGAATTTAATCAACGTGCCTTATTGCAACAAATGATGAAGGAGTGATAAAAAAACATACACAAGGTAAACAGCAAGTGTAAAATACTTCCAATCTAAAGGCGATATAAGTGGCCTTTCAAATAAAATACTTCCGCTGTACAATTTCCAAACTCTCGAGACATACAGATAGATACGGAAGTACGTAGGGGAGGACTTAGTTCACCCATTTCCCTGATTTCGTTGCATAACGATTTTTGGGGTCTGCGGGCGGCCATGGTGCCATTTAGTGTTCTTGGTGCATAAATGATGTAGCTGGTATATATGCCCGTAGAAAGCGGCAGTTGCGAAGCGTTACCCGCCGGGAGTTGTCGACCTTGACGCGGTATTGGTCGTGACCTATTGAGTCTACTACCTTATCGAACCTGTTCCATTTATTGAGGTTGGGGTTTTGCCAACAAAGTCAACCGCCACTGGACATCTTATCCGCCAAAAGTTGCAAATAAGGTGCGGAGATAGCGTATCAGACCTGAGGAGTCTGCAAGAGAGGACCTGCTTGGGAGCAACTTTAACTTCGACCTTAACTTCGACCGAGCCAAGGGGCATTTTGAATGGGGTCGTCGGTGGCGCGGAAGGAAGAGAGAGTGTAAAAGGTTGTGATGATGCGTTTCTGCTCTTACAATCAGTTTCTCGAGCGGACTCCCCCTCCCCCCCCCCCCCCCGATTAATTTGCGAGACGCAAATTGGTTATCTCATCCAAGGTACGATCGTTTTGCAAGTGGTTTTTGTTATTGTGAGTATACGAGATTGTTTAGCAAGTACCGCGTTTATTATTACAAGGTTCTAGGAAACACAAGGGTCTCTCTCACGATTGCTGCGTAGCGCTGTTCAGCGGCTGAAAAGAAATGGGAGACGACAAGGGTGATTCCTCATCCATTGGTGCAGCAATCAGGGATACCAAAAGGACAGCAGTAGTGTTTTTGGAGGAGGAAATAACCGATGAAAAACGGGTGCAATCGAGTCACGTAAGAGTGCATAATTGGAGAATTGATTTACAAGACCAAACCAACTCCTAATATCCATGGTGATTGTGGGAGGGGGGAAGTATCTGATGGTGTAGAGGTACTTTGGAACTGGTTTGATTGTGTTGGCAAAAATGCGAAACCTACACTGCTCTCTACAAATTGAAATTGGTGGGAGTTGAGTCCTTCCCGGTCTGGCCTACGCAGATGAGGAACTCAGTAGTTTGCCAACAGTTTCCCAAAAGGTTTGTCGACACAGCGTTCCAATTCGACAGAACGTTGCTGGCGCTAAAAATTAGTTAATACAGCGTCGAACCAGAGATTATACCTGTTCTCCGATGACAGCAAGTCTTGGTGTACCCTTGTGCAGCACCAGCAACCAAATGGTGTAATAACAGTAGTCAAGTGGCAATCGGATATACGTAAAGGGACGTTGTGATAACCGTTCCTGGTAACTGATGCGGTCTTCCATGTGTCCTTTGGAATGCGACGTTCAAGTTGAAACGGTATTGTGTAAGAGTCCACAGATGAGCTGTATCTGTCGAGAAACATGAATTTCATCATTGCGTTGTTTTCTGGTGTGCTGGGGAATAACATCTCAGATGGGCATAGTGGTGCTCCTTCACGCTGGGGACATGAAGACGCGACATTATGAGCGTTGGTGGGTGCGGTAAAGTCGTTGTTTATGACGCGTGTGACGTTAAGATTTGGGAAGTTTGGGTACAGTGGGTCTGCTTGCTAGAGGAATCGCTATCAGGTTGGGCATCGGTAACGTCGCTAGGGGATGGGAAGCAGCATCGCAGGAGTCCAAGGTTCAGTAGAGAGTCGTAGGACAAGTGTTTATCTTTGACGGAACTGTTGACGTCAACCATAGAGGAACGTGACGTAGTCGGTTTGCCACGGGGTGTTTTACTAAACTTGGCAAAGAGACTGCCCTCTATGGTTATTGACGAGTGGTTAGCCGCGGAGATGTGGAGAGTTTTGCATTGGAGTTTGTTGCGAGATTGCGTGAGCGCAAGTCGGATTGTGCGCCTCTATTGCTGATACTGTGGAATGGATTTCAACTATGGTGTTGTTGGTACCACTCCGACTCTTTACTTGTCTAACAAGCAATATTACGATTGGGATCCTGGAGTGGTCTCGGAGGCGAAACTTGCTTTCATTCTCCTTTAGAGAAGATGGGGTGGTCTATATGCACAACCCGCTTGGCTATGGTGGCACGCGTGGTTGTAGTTGGTTTGCTCCATGCTGTTGTTATGGAGATGTGAGATGTTTTTGGTTTGAAGAGATAATATCTGCGTGATGGGCTCAGACTGTGTCGCGTTGACCGTTGGAGTATGGGACGGCGCTGTGGACGTTTAAACTGCCAGTTGGCTCTGTATTACTGAATGAACCGCCGTGGTTTCTTGTTTCGTCCTCAATTTACTTTAGAGTTCTTTGACGGCAGGATTTGATGGCAATTGCTTTTGCTTTTGAAAACTGGAGACGGTGGATAGTGAGGAGGAGGGAAGAGCATTTGGGGTTATTTCTTTGTACTCCGCAAGAGCGATGACATGATTGGTCGCCTTCTCTCGGATTCCAGCAATGCTTATGAATTCCCTCCGGATGTTGTTTTCGGACATCTTGTTGATGATTACATCACGGATGATGTGGTCCATTGGGGCCCCACAGGCACACTTGGTGTTCTAGGCGCAGGTTTCGGTCTTTTTCTCTAACTTCCGCAGTGAAAGCCCGCACTGGCCTTCCGCAGCAAGAACAATACGGGTCCTTGAAATGAACTAGTTCCGTTGTATAAGCCCTAGAGACAGAAATAATCAACGAGCGCGCTTTATTTAATACTAATATGTTTATATCTACTTAATTTAATTGCTAAGAAATTATCTATGTTTCTTATATAGTATACACAATATATACTGCCTTTGCGTTTAAATTTACGAAGAAAGAAAACGAAGGCCAAATAATCAACTTAATAAGATTTTTATGACGGTTTTAGCCTATAGTCCAACGCCTTCTTGATGCGTCTGAATTTAAGAAAATACAGTATAATCCCGATAATTCGAACCCCCAAGCGACCAAGTAAAATAGTTCAAGATAACGAATGTTTGAGTTATCGGGAGTTTTTATGAGAAACTATTAGGGAAGGGAAATGGAAAAACAGTTCGAGTTAACGCGAGTTCGACTTAACGGGGGTTCGAGTTATCGGGATTGTACTGTATCAACAGAGATCAATACTAACTTATTAAATCTTCGTTGATCTCCAGAATCTGTTGATATCTTGTCAAAATCAAACCTAACAAAACCGAAACCAGGTGTAATTAAATAGGTTATATACACAAAACACAAGAATCGGCTAAAAAGTTATTTTGTTTCCAACAGTTAAATGCACTGATATAGATATCATGTGATCAAAAAGTAAGTTTAAAAATATCTGTTGAAATGACGCTCTCTGATGACCCAACAAATAATGAAGCAAACTTATTGGAATATGTGTACTCTCTTCAAAGTAAAAAAAATTGTCGGCACTCTCTTCGCATCAAATATGTATGTACGGTACTAAATGAATCCCCTCTCGGGAAATCCCCCCTGGAGAACTTCCACCCATATACGTTTTTCACATTACTACAATTCTTTTACTCTGTTGTTGTGTCTCTACTTTACAAAGGCATACAATAATAAACCATTGAGGAATAAAAAAAAAATGCAAACATATAATCTGTTAGTAAGATATCTTGTTGTTAATTTAGTTTTGAACCTTTGTTAGCGTAACTGGATAAGGACTTTAAGAAAACTCAAAAACAGTCTTATCACAAAGCCCTATCACAACTTTTGCAGTTTACAAAATTTACATTCTATTTCCATTTTCCTTTACGTTTCCTTTAAGAACATATATATATATATATATATTGCGTCCGTATATACAGCATAAAGATAACTAAGTAACATATAAGATGCTAATGAATGTATTTTCACAATAAATCTTCACAGAATAAAAGTTAAAAATATTCTATTTCTGTTTTCAAAAGATATTAGCGAAAGAAAGTTCTTTTCCCCGTAAAATTTCTACTTCGTAATATCAGTGTAAAATTCATTCCACATACTAGGTCCTCTAATAGATATTGATTTTTTAAAAACATCTCTTGTTTGAAACAGGATTGCAAAACTGTTATTAGGTCCAGAAGTAAAATAGATTTCGTGCATAAATTTTAAACATTTGAATAAATTACACAATATTCAAAGTTGTCATTTTGATTTCGGGAGCATGTACATTTATCCACATTACAAATAATTGGACAAGCATGTTTTTATTTACTGAAAATGCGTTTTAGCTTTGTTCTAGAGACGCTGGCCCAAGCCATGTTTGCATAATTTATATATGTGGGCCTGTTTTTTAATAATAAAATGTCGGACGGAAAAATCGATAACTCAACCGGTCATAAAAAACGGTTGATAAGTAAATTATTTTATTTTATACCCTTACTTGGTTGACTAGGGGACTGTTTAGCTTGAGTAAGTTGGAGGAGTTAATATCAAAGAGAGAAGAGGAAAAAATGGAAATTTTATTTTAGTGTCGGACGGAATCGATAAAAATTTAATTTCTAAAACTTTTGATTCAATTGTCAATTCTTGGTAGTAGTTTCTTCCGCAATCTCGACAACCCTTTTCAAAGAACTCATGGAGGTGATTCGATTGTGGTCGGAATTTTCGGTCACTACGACGATACTTTTTTTATCCAACTTTTGTTCCTTATTTTTGTAGTAGCAGCATGATGTGAAAAAGGAGAAGCTCTGATGACCGAAGTAAGCACTTTGAATCTCGTCTTGTTGGTCGTTGCGGTATTTTTCAGCAAAATCAACATGAATAAGAAGTTCATCATCTGCTAGATCAGATTTCTGTTTAACATATGCAGCATTCTGGACACGCTTAACGAATATATGCTCCTTTATGATTTTCACTTTTTTTGTTAATAGTGCCACTGCATCATCAAAACCAACAGCATATGTCGCCTTGGTTATTCGCTTTTCGATGGTTGTCCATGAAAAATATTTAACTTTGTCAGACTCAGATTCAGATTCAGAATCGGAAGACTCAGAGTTTGATGCCATACTTTTTTTTGGATCAAAATCAAATGTTTCGGAAGCACAGGATTCACATTGATTCAGTGCACAACTTTTTATGTTGAGATCACATGCAAATTTTTCAACCAAATCATGTGGATTTGTCGGAAGTGGATTTTCCAGTGCCTTGCTCAATCCTTTTGCGAGAAGAGTGGCGTTCTCGCATATTTCACACAGACAGGAGCCGTGCGGGATGTTCTTATTGTAAGAATATTCTTTGTGAGCCTTTAAAAATCGTACAGCTGTGAAAAGGTTTAAGATGGAAAGAATCGGATATTTCAATTTTTCCACTTCCGTTTGCGATATCTAAAATGTCTTGTATATTACATAGTAGATATAATTTTTGCTTGTATACTTTTTCTCCATCAATCTTGTCGATATATACATGGTCCTTCCGACCAGGATTGGTATATGTTAGATCTGCTCGCCCAAGAAACTCTATAAGCCAATCCTTTTCTCCCTCACTTAAGTCCTTTCGTGGTCTACCACGGAAACCCTTTTTAAAAGAAAACTTTACTTGATACTTCTCCGCCAGCTTTTCAATAACTTCAACCTTCTTATGGGGACTTTTTTACCATAGAAAAATTAGATTGGTTTGAGTTAGTTGAACTATTCTTTCAACAAGGGAAATAATTTTAAGGACTTTCAGTCTATTCAAATTGACGGGAAACCTAAATAACTGCGATATAGTAAAACTTTCCGTTCGACACTAAATTACATTAATGACTTTTACATATTGCTTATAGTATATGGGAAAAATGAGCTTGACATTGGCTAGAATGTTTTTTTCTATAGAATAGGTCTGATAGAAAGTGAAAAACCATTTTTTGGTGTGTTTTGGTGGTTCATTGCGTTTTATCAAAACGAGAAAGCATAAACGGGAAAACGAACTGTTGTTCAAACAAACAAAAACGTTCAAACAGAAAATAAAAATCGTTCAAATGTTTGAATAAGCTAATCAATTCTAGCCTTTACAAGGGTCAAGTGTATAGTGTACAAAAACGCATTGAAGTTTTAACAGGTCGTTGAAGTAAGGGGAGAACAATTTTTAAATTAGAAAATATTAATTTAATTTAAACCGTCTTAGACTCTACGGTTACCATTGAATTATGTTTGTGGACTCGTGTACGCCTGTGGAATTCTTTAATGCATAGCAGTACGACTATTTTGGTTTTTACACTGATAATTAAATATTGGAAAATATACAGTATTTCAACAAAAAATAACAAAAAGGGTCACTTCATTGTTTAAGGGCTATGATAGCTCAGTTGGTACAGGACAGGTAATTTTGCGGTAATATAGCGCTGATAATGATAGACGAAATCTTGGTTTATATCTGTTGCAAATTTCAGATTTAATTCCACGACTTTATTTGCTTACTCTTGCTTTCTAAAGTTTTGCAATGGTTATGCCTTTAATTAACGCCGTGGTTAGAGTTCCGACAGTTAAGGTTAAGGTTCAGGTTAGGTTAAGGTTTGGGTTAGGGTTAGGGATAGGGTTAGGGTTAAGTTAGGTTTCTTAATAAGAAAGTAAATAACTTATTTACAATGAAATATTAGGTCTATATCCACAGAAATACAAGATCCACTGTCGGAACAATATCCACGGCCTTTAATTAATGCTTGGCAGAAATGTTCCTTCAGATCTTGACCTCTTTTTGTCTTATAGAATTGTCATTAGTTGTACATTGTGGTTTCAAAAAGGGTTTAACAAATGAATGTCTTTCGAACGCTATTAATCGTTAGCGTTCCGATCACAATTACGGTCATATGCTATGTGAGTGAATGGGTTTTGTATCCGCTTGGTGGTCACATGATTAAGGTAAACCTTCCCTTGTTAAAGCTATGATTTGACATGAAAAGCGGGAATTAAATATACTAGCAATGAACCCGTCCTACGGACGTTAACAATAATATGATAATTGAGGAATTCTGTATGTATGTATGTTACCAATCTATGCCAATCTCCTCCTAAAAAAGTCTATATATGGGTAGTCATGTACATATAATGTAGATAAATTAATTATACATTTAAATTGAGAAAGAATTTGTTTGGGACACAAAGTTAGCCATAAAATATTTAATTATTATTATAAATTTTAAACCTACGCAATCGATAAGTGACATCACATCTAATTAATTTATTTAAATAAAAACTTGTCAAAAAAAAATTTCTTTGGCTAAAAACCATCCCAGGGGCATCACAATCATACCCTGAAAATTTGGTTCCAATCGGTCCAATCGTTTGGGTGTGAATTGCGGACAACAAACATACTCAGGTTTTTCCTCGATTATCTTTTATCTGTGCTACACTCTAATAAAAAAAATACTATTTAGTCAAATTTTTATCTGTTCTTGTGCTCAGACAAACACCACGAAACGCTGGAACATCGAAGTTGTACAGAAGATTCGTTTGAAACAATTTAAAGATTTCTGCCTGTTAAAAAATACCTCTACTACTACATTATCAACAAAACATTACCTTTACGTCCGACCGGAAAACAAGCTGTTGTACTGTCAAATTCCAAAGGTGGCTAGCACAAACTGGAAGAAGATTTTTCTTTATTTAGAAGGTTCTATCAAAAACTTTGAAGGACACCGAGATAGTATTCATGAATTGCCTTTATTGAAATTATCAAAGATGGATAAAAAAAACGCATCGCTCGCTTTGGAAAACTACTTTAAATTCATGATAGTCAGACACCCATTTGAAAGACTGGTATCAGCTCATCGCGACAAACTTAACAACTCAAATTCCATTTACTTCAAGAAAGAATATGGTTCCAAAATACTTCGTCTCTATCGCAAAGGTTTATCGAAATATGAGTACGAAACTGGTGAGGGAGTGACGTTTTCTGAATTCGTTCGATGGTTGATTGAAAAACGCGAATTCGATGAACATTGGAATTCCATCTTTCGCTTGTGTTTTCCATGTATAGTAAAGTTTGATTTCATAGGGAAGATGGAAACCCTCGTTGAAGATTCCAGAGCCGTTCTTCAAAGAGTAGGTTTAGATCGCAGTCTGTTTCCGAGCGATCGTTCTGATGGTTACGCCGTTTCCTCATACCAACTCATGCTGAAGTATTTTTCTGAATTACCTGTAGAAACGATTAAAGCGTTGTACAACATCTACCGAGAAGACTTCCTCGCTTTTGGCTATACTATTCCGAAAGTACTGGTTAAGGAAGAATAAAACAAACGTGTTGGGAAAAATAAGGAATCAATCATTCCTTTGCTTGATTTCAAGAGATAACGATATTGTTTTAAATGGTATATTTCTTGTAAACATTTTTTATTAATTTCATTTCTTTGACACTCACTTTATTCGATTTCTATAAAACAATCTCACCTTAACTTTTCTCTAACTTTAAGTGCAATTTGCTGATTATTTTTTTTATTATCGGTTTTACTATTACCAAACAATGACTTGATAGACAGTTTATCGCAACCTTTCTATTGAAATTTGTGAGCAGTTTTTTTAACAGAATTAGAATCAGAACTTGAGTTTAATTTTCTCTTTTTTGTTGCTTTAGAAAAGTAAAATTTACTTTGTCTTTGTACAATGTCCTTTTCGTTTTTTATAGGTAACTTTAAATTGGGAAATTCGTCTTTAATAGGGCTTCCCACAGCAGAAGAATGTCAATCTTCTTCTTCTTCATGATAAGAATTAATTTCGTAACCCTGACATAACGCTGACACGAGAAGAGTTCAGTAAATCAGAGGTATTATCGTGTGGTTCACTTTGGCTTTGAATTTTAAAACTTGGAGATCTCTGTGACTGATTACTTAGTAACGATTGGGAGTCGGGTGGCAACGAGGACCGAGTAAATGTTTTGGCATTGCTGTTGGTTTATCACTGAGAACTGCATCAAGTTCATCAAAACATGGAGGTAATCTTGGAGGAACCGTTCCTGTGCTATTTTGTTTGATATCGATACGATTTGGAATATTTTGCTAAATCGGTCAAAAGTATAAATTCTAAACTGAATAACTGCAAAATGTCTTAGAAGAGCTTTCCCAAAATTTAAAATTACTTGACAAAAAGAAATTAAAACTATAAAACATTAAAAGTGCGTGAGAAAAAGGTAAACTTGATCTCTAATTTAAAAAGGGTTACAAAAAACATTGAGAGGCGCTGGACTAGAGAATAATTCACGTGTTAACTTCTCAGAAACAAGTACCACTATTGTCAACACAGTGATTATAAAAGTATAAAATATCAGAAAATCATTAAAAAATGCTTGCGTATTCAATCTTCAAGAGGGTAGAGATGATAAGCCTAGATTTGTTGAGCTAGAGAACACCAAATTCTATGGACGTATGATCGAAAGTGATGTAATATAATGTGAAAGAAGACTGGGACTTCTAATTACTGCTAATGTTTGACCACTTCTCTGTTCGTCTTCATCGATGAACAAAACATTTGCACGAACTGAGGCTACCGTTCCAGTAACCAGGACGTGGAGACACTAGCCAACTGGGCTTCGACAAACGTACTCTCATTCCTATACAATAGAAGGGACCCATACAGTTTTTTGTCAGGCCGCTAGAAATCTGGCAGCAACCCAGATCTGGCTTTCGCTAAGGTCACCCCAGGACATGTACTTCCAGAACGATGTGTCACATGCAGGTTTCCAAGATCACAACATCGAGTATCACTCATTTATCCAGCTTCGTTGTTGCAGTCCACCTCATGCAAACAAGTGAAGAGATGGAACTTCCGCAAAACTTGCTGGAAAATATTTGCCGATGAGGCTGAGAATCTTGCAAGAAACCTGCACACCCTGAGCACCTTCATCCTGATACTGCTTACCAGTCATTTACCAACATGCTAATTCGAGCAGCAAAAAAGGCAATCCCACGTGGGTTTCGTAAGAATTATATTCCATGTTGAAACGAAGAATGTAAAGACTTGCTCCATCAGCTCAATGAGTTTACCTCTGAAGCTGACGCCAAATATGTCACGGAAAAACTTGTAGAACATCTGGATGACAGCCGCCAAGCACGCTGGATTGAAGCCGTAGAATCCATTGACTTTACCCACTCCAGTAGAAAAGCATGGAACACCATGAATCGACTCACTGGTAGATTAAGACCCAACCTACCAAGTGCCCAGTTTTGCAAACGTCATTGCCTCGCGATTGGTAAAGAATGGTCGTCACCAGCAACGTGACCGGTCATTTCAAGCAGAAATAAACAAAAGTATATCTGATTCCTGGAAATCCAACATGACTGATAACTCGAACTTGTCCAAAAACTTTTCTATGAAAGAGATGATGGAAGCTATACAGCAGACGAAAAGTGAGAAAGCGCCTGGACCGGATCTAATCCACTCAGAATTCCTACTGCATGCCAGCAAGTCAGCTATTGAATGGCTGAGATCCTTCTTCTCCTCCTGTTTAAAATCACTAAAGATTCTAAGGATCTGGAGGAGAGCAACCGTGACCGCCACTCTGAAACCAAACAAACCTCCTGATGATGCGAAGAGCTATAGGCCTATCTCCCTGCTGTGTTTCCCATACAAAATCCTGGAGCGCCTAGTCCACAGCCGCCTCGAGCCCATCATTGATCCCCAGCTACTACCGGAGCAGGATGGTTTTAGACGAGGAAAGTCTACGGTAGACCAGGTTGCTCTGCTTACTCAGGATATTGGGGACAGCTCTCAAGCTAAGCAAAAGTCTGGTGCTGTATTCCTCGACCTAACTGCTGCTTACGATACCGTATGGCACAGAGGTTTAGCGTACAAACTTTTGAAAACTGTCCCAGACAAACATCTTGTACGCTTCATCCTGGAACTTATTTCCAACGATTTCTCATTTTGTACGTAACCGACACAGCCAAATCAATATGGCAGCCGGCGTTCGGAAATCTTGCTAATATACCGACAAAAAGTCTTCTAAAGATATCATTAGCGGGCCAAATGTATTGATATTCACATGATAGATTGAACAATAATATATAAACATATTGCTGAAGCAAAAATAAATGAAGAATATAGTAAAGGAACATCAAATTTTCATAGTTAGGCCGAACTGGTATCGGCTTAGGCCGAGTTGGTAGGCCGAGTTGGCATTTGGCCGAGTTGGCCGTACACCAATCTTACGCATACTCAAATTTTAGGTAATAAAATGACCACACTACCGAATCTTTAAAACCCATCTTTAGAATCACAATCAGCTTCTGTGTGTTTGTAACAGTCACAGTTAGTAATTTAGTTAGAGATAATGGAAAGTTCACTGATATTCAAGAGAGCCAGCACCACTTTATTTACCTCGTGAGCTTGACAAAAGGCCTCGTGTATTTATTACTCATATGCGAATGGCAGGTGGAACTATTAACCATCATGCGATTTTGGTGTTGTGTTAGAACTCGGTAAACGTGATTTTATAACCTACGTGAATTTCAAATTACAAAGGAATGTAGCTTTACAGGCGTATGAACTTATCTTGGCGCATAACGACTGCATCACGCCCAACTGCTACAAGATCAATATGGTTGGAAACATGAACGCAGTATTTACATGATATTGTCCATGCAGTAGTGTCACACAATACTCCAGATTAATTTATCATTAACATAGATCAAACGCCATCAAAATACGTACCTGCAGCAAATGTTACTATGGCGGAGAAGAATTCAAATCTTACTGCAAGAATAGGAGCCAATGATAAAAGAGGAATAACAGCAACACTTGCATTTGAAACTGCCGATAACTCGAACAAATGCTATCTCAAACTGTTTCAGTCGGTACCTTTGACGTTTAATAAGGAGTTTATTACGCATATCTTAACCTTGAATATTCCTTATGAATAAAACGTTAAAAAAGTTTTTTAGTATAGTAGATGAGTGAAAAAGATTGTTACGTTGTTGCTTCTCGAGTGTACTTGTAGAATTTCATACTTATTTTACTTAAAAAATGTGCATCACTCCGGGCAACGCCCTGGGTATGTCTGCGTGTTTGTTATAAATCACCAACAAAAAGATCTAAAATCAGATCTGTGGAAAGCATAGAAAAGAAGCACATTTGATAAATCTATTGAAATGTCTTAGTGTCTCAAGAAGATATAAGATAAACGAACGAAGGATTTCATGAACCAAGAAACAAAACATATTTGTAGCTGACCAACCCACGATGGTCAACTTGTTAACAACCCTGTAAAAAAACTTTGGACCCTGTACGTCCTTGGCAAAACAAATACATTTCAACTTTTGCCTAAACTGATAACGAATGTTTACAGGAAATATAAGATTTGAAGAACCATTTCGTCCCATTACTCTCTTCCAATAAAGCAAAGCAACATCCATTCGTCTATTTCCTCAGTAGAAATGTTTCATTATTCTTTTAGCAATTCTTTCGGAATGATATAACCAAAAGCGAGGAAGTCTTCTTGGTAGATGTTGTACAACGCTTTAATCGTTTCTACAGGTAATTCAGAAAAATACTTCAGCATGAGTTGGTATGAGGAAACGGCGTAACCATCAGAACGATCGCTCGGGAACAGACTGCGATCTAAACCTACTCTTTGAAGAACGGCTCTGGAATCTTCAACGAGAGTTTCCATCTTCCCTATGAAATCAAACTTTACTATACATGGAAAACACAAGCGAAAGATCGGACACCAATGTTCATCGAATTCGCGTTTTTCAATCAACCATCGAACGAATTCAGGAAACGTCACTCCCGCACCTACTTTGTACTCTTTTTTAGATAAACCTTTGCGATAGAGACGAAGTATTTTAGACCCGTATTTGTATTGGAAGTGTGTGGAATTAGAGTTGTTGAATTTGTCGCGATGAGCAGAAACTAGCCTTTCAAATGGGTGTCTTACTATCATGAATTTAAAATAGTTTTCCAAAGCAAACGATGCGTTTTTCTCATCCAGTTTCGATAATTTCAATAAAGGCAATTTGTGAATACTATCTCGGTGTCCAGCATAATTCTTGATAGCGCCTTTTAAAAAAAGGAAAATCTTCTTCCAGTTCGTACTAGCCACCTTTGCTACTTGACAATACAACAGCTTGTTTTCCGGTCGCACGTAAAGGTACCGTTTTGTTGATAATGTAGTAGAGGCATTTCGTAACGAGCAGAAATCTTTAAGTTGTTTTAAACGAATCTTCTGTCTAAATTCGACATCCCAGCGTTTCGTGTTGTTTGTCTAATCATGTCAAAATTTACACTTAGAATAAAAGAACAAAGGAAACAAACATAAAAAGAAGCACCAACACTTAGTTTTAAATATGTGTTCTAAAAATTAGTGTTGCTAGTTTTTAAAGTAAAGTGTTCGCGTAGAACTTAAAAAGAAATGTTTACCTTAAACAATTGACATTCCAACGGATTCAAAAGCAGTTTATTCAGACAGCATATGACCATGATTGTCATCAGAACGCTAACGACTATTAGCGTTAAGCGAAAATTCATTCTTCAAACCCTTTATGAAACCAATGCGTGACTTAGAGAAGGGTATGCTACAAAGAAAAATTTCTACCAACAATTATCAGTTAGAGGCATTACTTTAACTCGTAAACGAAGGTTCTATTTGCTTTTCGTTAGTACGATGCATTAAATGTAAACTTATAAACAACGCCCGTGCTCTATATAATGTCGGGAATAAAACATTGTACAAATAAACAGGCAATTGTTTACTTTAACAGCGGTAAATACGTCCTTTACGTATGCAACTACCGGGATCCTTTGCGTCGAATCTCGTAATAAAATCATTTGGTTTTTCAAAACGTTCGATTTATGTCCGTAGCTAAAAGCATTTGTTCGTTTTTGCTTTTGATAAATAGATAATACAAAGGGGTTTAACAAGGAGAACGCGAAATTGTTCATATACCTTAGTTTTACGGCTTGCTTCCCAGGGCAATTCAAAAATATTGTGCTAGTTTTGTACACCATGTCATGAAGCTGTCTCAAAACGTTCACACTGGACGGTAGAGCAAACAAAAAGCAGTTAAACGGTCCCTTTAATCTGCTTAGTACTTCTTGTTTGAACAACAAGTTGGTTTCCCGGCTATGCTTTTCCCGTGCTTTCGAGAAAACGAAACACAAAACAGACAATTGTTGTTTGTGATATAGTCTCGTAAACTCCGTTTAACCAGTCTTCCCATGACATCTCTTATTAATTTCATAACTAAGACGTATATTAACAGCAATATTTATTTATAAATGTTTCTGTATGAAATTGTTTTCAACAACAATAAATCAGGGGCGTAGCCAGAAGATTTTCTAGGTCAGTCAAAAATTTTATCTTTCAAAGGCATTGTAATAGCGGTGAGTTTTAAAATGACGCGTCGATGAGTATTATACAGTGTACTCTCTCTATCTCGAACTTCTCTCTATTTCGAACAAAAAGCTCGGTCCCTTGGACATTTGTGTACTCTCTTTATCTCGAATTTTTCTCTATCTCGAACAAAAAGCTTGTTTCCTTGCAACTATTTCTCTCTCTATCTCACTTTTTCCCCGTCTAAGGGTCCATTCACAGAGCAAATAGAACAAAAATGTTCGATATTTCAAAATTTGCTTGAAACCAAAATAAAGTGTAAAAGCTTTGTTTTGAATTAAGAAAGCTTAAGTCAAGTTGTCGGCCGTTAAACGAAAGCTGAAAACACACAAAATTGATACAAAAGTATCCAACAAGGAGGCATAAAAGAAGTTTGGTGTTCCAAAAAACACAATATCCACATGGATGAAAAACAAAGATAAACTGTTTGAAGGTTTAAAACATAGCTCTTCTGATGCAAAGAAAGCAAAGTTGTAATTTTGAACAAGAGTACAAAGCTGTTTTTTCTTTATCTAAACAAATCTGTTGGCCCCTTGCAAGTTCGAGATAGAGAGAGTCCACTGTAATGACAATAATATCTCTTTTACCATAGAACATGATCTATTGAAAGATACAGCTACCACCTACATTCAGTATTCCCTGTACAATATTGTACATATACCTAATTCCACACATTTACTGAAAAATAATATAATTAACTATATTGATGATCGTAGCAAGTATAACGATACAGAACAAAACAACCAGCATAACGTTAAGATTCTCGGAAAGTCTTCTAGCCTCATCAAGAATCGCTAGAATTCTCGGTTTCGTATACAACTCATTGTCTGACAAGACACTGGCCGTCTTTCTCAAGGAGATCTTTGAGGGTGGTGACTTCAGAGATGGGATATATATTTTTTGATTCTCTCTAAACATAGAAAATTTTGTGGTAATCATAAATATCATAGAACAAGAAAGGTGTTTCGCTCAATGTCACAGCTCATAAGCATAACAATAATAGTTCATATTTTAAGTGGATAATCCAGAAAACCCAGATCACGAGAAAGTGCTGTAGTTGTTTCCACTGGGATCCACTGAAAGTATTACTGATAACAATCCACACATGAAGGAAAGTTGACAAAACAAATAATTGAAAGACAGAAAAGGAAAGCATGGAAATATAGGCTGCCCCCATAAAACAGTAACCCCACAATATCCTGCAAGCATGTTATACTGTTTCTTGACAGTGTCGGAAAGAGAAGGAAATTGATAAATGAAGTCAAGGCTATATAAGTAAAGTACAAGCTGATGAACGCAACAACATTGGTTCACATTGAGCACTGAGAGAAACAACAGTAGACACTGAAGGAGAATTAAAAGTCAATTGTTTTGAAATGTTAGGTTTTAAAAATAAAGGTAACCTAGTCTGAAATCTAGATGTTTCTTTAAAATTATAGATATCTTAGGAAGCAAAGCAACAGGAACAAAATGATTAGGTTGGTAAAGTGAGGACGAGAGCTTGTTAAAATTATCTTCTCTACATAATAAAGAATAAATAGCGGATCTGAGTCATTATTAGTACAAGCCTTCTCAGGAAAAATGCCCTTACCAAATAAGTACTTAAATTTTTGCAATCCACAGTCAGGATATAAATAGAAATTGGTCTCTTTAGTACATTTGCCAAACATAATATGCACAAATAGGATGCCCATATCGTAGACACACATTGAAATCGCCTCTTGCTTAACAAGATCAACCGAAGAAAGTCCAGAATCAAGAAAATTATGCAATACAGACAGGTTCAAAACATAAACACACAAGAAACTACTACTGAAATCTAAACATACACTTTTAAAGATTTGGTGACTACGTAGCTGATCAACTAAAACATTGTCACCTGAAATTAACATTGAGATAGAGCTGAACAGGCAATTTCCATTTATTGAGTATCTAAAATAGAAAAGAAAAATTATCCCATTAAACTTCTATCTATGTCTGCGTATTTTTAAAAAATATAGCTATATATAAAAAAGCCGTATTTTGGCAAATAAAGAACAGGCAAGTACATATTTGTACCACTGAACTTTACTTACTATAGTAGCAAATTAATAAGAAGGCAATTCGAAACAAATGTTATAACTGGCATCCCATCTATGTTATGACTTTAGTTAATTGAAATTGAAATTTATGATTATTGTTTTGATAGTCATCATTGACGCAGTTAAAAACAAAACAATTATAAAGATACTAAAACCTAGCATGTGATAGTTGCGTGTATGACAATATTTATGTTTTTTCTTTGAAAAATGAAAATAATTAACAATACTTGAAGGCAACAGCTGACAGATCTTTAGGTAAGGGTTGATTCTGGCAGAATTTTCTCAGCATTTTCGCTACGTTTCACGGCACCTTTCTCTAAAAGCTTTATAATGTCAATATTTATTTGCTTCTGAGAAAGGGTAGTTCTAGAAGAACTTGAAATTTCACGAATTGCTTCGATATCTCCAGAAATTAAAAAAGACTTCAATTTTTCAAACATTTTTTCATAAACAAACGTCTCTTCTGCATAAAGTCCGGAAAGCTAAAACTTAACACGCGCTCTTTCTCGCACATTCTCGATAGTTTTCTGTCTGTGCTTTTGAATAATGGAACTCAAGGGGTCGGCAGAATACTGCTGAGGAATGCAAAAATCTTCTAAGAATCGGCAGAAAATAGCTGACCAGTGCAAAAATGTGGACAGAATCGGCAGAACAAAGTGGACATAGCTTTCCTAGAATCGGCAGAAAATAGCTGAGCGATGGAGAAACAAAGTTGTTTTTTATTCTGCGCAAGAAGAGCACACGTGTGCTATGCTCACACGCACACTGTTTACGTGTGAGCGCGCGACGACGACCGGAAATTTGGAAAAAAACTGAACACGGAAAAAGACAAGATTTAGATATTCAAAGATTTCATTAGACATCTTGGTCCGTCGTTTGCCGACTCAGACTGACGTTGGCTACGCCCCTGATAAATAGTGATAAAACACGTCAACACGGACTGTCTTGCCTAATTGCAAAACGTCTTTCTCCAGAAACACCAGATGTCGCTCTTTTTTCTGGACGGGCATTTAGCTTGGTTATGAGCGCTGGTGTGTAGCCAAAACTACCATCATGCTAGGGTGTTGTTCAATATTGACTTTTTAGCTTGACTGTATTTATTGAGTCTAAGCCCATCTTCAAAGTAGTACTGTGTACGTACGGTTATTATAAATAACACATAAAATGATCACTATCTATCACGGTGTCTTTTTCGCCATATTTAGTTAACAAGTAACAGTTCATAAAACAATTAAATTTTATATTTTATGATTAAAATTGACAATATTCATGAATCGCAAGTTATTTCTTGCCATTGACTTATTGTTTTCTTAAAATATAAACTGTGAATTTCAAGGGCCGTTTTTAAAATTTTCCAGCAAATTTAAAAATGTCGAACTTTCGTCCACAAACCAGAAAGTTGCTGACATCAGCATCCCGTCCAAAAATTCCGTCATTTGCATTCGAAAGTGTGACAAAACTCTTTGCACGCAAAAAATGTTGATTCCTCCTACACGCTATCGTTGGTGATGGGTACAAAGAAGGAAATCTGTAATACGTAAATCATGCGCTATATTCATTAGAGCAAAAGTGTTTATATGCAAAAACATAAACAAAAGAACTGAAAAATTACGTTTAAATTTAAGAATTTCATGAGGGCCGTAGGCCCGATAAATGAAATTCCAATTTTACGAGGGTAAAAAATCAGACGAATTCATTATGCTGTGTACGGACGCAGTCTATAGACAAGGACTGTACGCGTGGCGTAGGCCTACGTCCAATCGAATCCAGAAATCTTAATAGTACCTAATCAATACGGCACAAAAGTACAACAACACAAAATGAGTTGAATATAACCAACAACCAAGTTGCGACACGATTCACAATATTTTTAGCAGTCATGTTGCCGAAAACCGGCCGTAATCTGCGTAATCTAGCCACAACTTGGTGTTACTATTTATATTACTCGGGAATGTACCTATTTAATGTTTTTATGCTAACAAAAATCGGTTCATAAAACTTGCCTAAGGTAAAATGTTTTTCAAAAATGCAAAAAGCTTCTGAAAAATTAATTTTCAGTAGCTAGCAGTAATTTGACCATGGCATACTTGCCTTCGATGCGCCATATAAGGGATAATCATGAGAATATAGTTTTGATAAATCGAAATAAAAAAAAATCAAATGGTAATCACAAGTTTGCAATGAATTTGATTTGCAAAGGAATTTGAACTCTGTACTGATGCTGACTCTAGGCATCATTGTAAATCTGGCCAAGTTGTTAAATTGTTTTCCCTCGTATCATCGGGTAACCGGTAGCGGTAGGGGGGGGGGGGGGGGGGGGGGGGGGGGGGGCATTCAATGTTAATTTAGAGTTTAACATGATGACCCAATTCTCTTTCTGGAGCAAGTTTTACAGAATAATCATCATGTTTCGTAAAACACTATATACTCTAAAATAAAAATTCACTTTTTCTACAAATATATAAATACATTAAAAAAATACAAGCAATTTCTTTTGATGAGGAATATTAACAAAGTGTTATTTCTTTCTGATTATTTTACCTACACAAAAACGCCATTAACTATTTTATTGTGTTGTATTGAAAAGGTCTATACAACTATTAGTATAAAATTTTTGTTTGAATTTTTGGTTTATTTCAGATAACACAGTACTGTATAATTATTGATGTTTGTTGTAGAAATTGCAATATTTATTATTATGAATGTGTAATACATATAATTTTGTTTTAATATTATTAAGAAACAATGGCTGCTGACTATGTGTTTAAAATAATTATAATTGGAGAAGCGGGTGTTGGTAAGTCATGCTTACTTCGAAGGTTTGCGGATCATTCCTTCACAGAAAATTATATCAACACTATAGGGGTTGACTTTAAAGTAAGAACACTTGAATTACATGGTAAAGTTGTGAAACTAAATATCTGGGACTCTGCTGGACAAGAACGTTTTCGAACAATTGTCAATACTTATTACAGAGGAGCTCATGGAATTTGTTTGGTTTATGATATTACTGACCTTGATTCTTTTACTAAGTTACCCAACTGGCTCAATGATGTTGTTGAATTGGCTGAAGAAGGTGCTAAAAAGCTTATAATTGGTACCAAGTTGGATTTTGAAGCCCAGCGACAGGTCAAAAGGGAACAAGTGGAATGTTATGCAGAAAGTACAGATATTCCACATATAGAGACAAGTTCGAAGAGTGGGCATAACGTGGAAGCAGCATTCACTAAACTGACAACTTTGTTACTGGAAGAAATTGATACTAGTTTGTTATTGCAACCTGAAAATCTAAGCACAGTCAAACTTTCTGCCGGCAAAAGTATAGATCCTGCATCAACAACCCCGTCACCAAAAAAGAATCGGTGTTGTTAATTTGTAATTCAAATTTGTGTTTTTCTCCTATTATTGTTGATATATTTTGCATTAGTTTTTGTTGTAATTGTATGTGATTTTTTGGAAGTAAATTTTCAAAGAAAAATGAAGTATTTTACATTATTGTAATGCGTCGATTATTTCCTTATAGACAAATATATAGACATGGTTTCTTTTTCCAATTATATATAAATATGTATTTTTGGGAACTTCCTTAATAAAAAAATATATATATATCCAGCAAATATTTATTTGACTTCAGATTAGTTTCATTTAACGAAGAATTTGAAATAAATAAATATCTCTCTCTCTTTATATATATATATATATATATATCACAGGAGCATATTATTATTGATGGGTGAATGTGTAGCATGATGGATGGCTCTGGTTCACAAGGTTCAGTTACGGCTCTAAATATTGGTAAGTTAAATATATTCCAACTAATACAACACTTTATTAATACAATTGTAAACCTGTTGAAATATATGTTTTTCTTTTTTCGTTGTTGTAAAATTATCAATAAGGTAACTGTTGTTAACATTTAACTAATTGTTTTTAGCTTTTACTAATTTGAAGCATCGTTACCTACAGAAGACAGACGATCTTACTGCCCTTCAAAAGTCAATAAACAAACCCCAAAAAACAACTTCCGATACGACTGCCATTCTCAATAGAAGAGTTGAACAGCTACAAAAGACTCTATCAGCCAAACAGTCTGCATACAAAGACCTTGAAAATATGTATTTTCAACTGAGGCAAAGCGAGGACTTTCTTAGCAAGTATTCGCAGGAAACCGAACAACTCTTTTTTTCGGTATTAGAAAAATTTGAAGTTTGCCAGCAAGAAAATTGTTCTTTGAAGAAGGAAAATGCAGGCCTCATACATAATTTGGAAATCACGATGAAGCAAAATGAAAAGGTCAATTTTGAAAATTATCTATGATTTATGTTTGAAGAAAATGTTGGATGTGTTTTATGTTTAGGTTTTAATAGAGATTTTTTTTTTACAGTCATACGTGTGTTCTTTTCTTTCAGTCAGGTGAACTCCAGGAAATCTTATCATCAAAGGCAACTGAGGTAACACCTGCCAGTGATCAGGTGCTTCAGGACTCATGTGCCTTGCCTAATATGATTCAAATGAAGAGAATGCAAAAACAAATCGATCACTTGCTTCAGGAGAAGAAAACGCTGCGCACAAATATGTACTGGTTATCTGTAGAGTTGACGAAGGAACGACAACGGAAACACAGCAGTGAAATGCACGAAGAGGCATACTGCCTGGAGGAGGGGGTGAACGAAACATCAACGATGAAACCAAAGGTGTTGCAAAACTCATTGAATTCTGTTTTGACTCTTCGGGAGGACTTTTCGCTAATTCACGATATTTTAAAGAAAAACTCGGAAATGATTGACGCCTTATGCAATGAGCAGACGGAGAGAACGAATAACCAAACAAACAATCGTGCAGATAGTCTGTTGAAGACTTACTGTGTTTGCAACAGAGCCAGCAGTGAAGGTCTCACAGATACTGAGTATGTTTCCTCTATACAAGTTAGTGATGCGTACGCAACAAAGAAACTACTTCCACTATGTTTATCGCAAAGCGAAAACACAACAAACGTCTACCTAAATCAAGGAACGTTTTGTCCAACAGAATCGAGTCGGCCAGCCGAAAATGATGTTCAGCCTGAACAGTGTTAGTTATGTAACTCTGACACCATCTTTAATATTTTGAAAGGCATCTTGTATTTTATGGAATTGTAATAAAAATTTGAAAGGACGAAACTGCTTTAAAGAAATATATATTATATTGCATTTATAGTTTATTAAAGCCGTAATTTATTTACAATGTCAACAAGAAATATTAACTAATTTGCAATGTAAAGACTTCTCTATGGTTTGCCAATTTCTGATTTTGGGTTTTGTCAGCACATAAAGTTGTTCTTTTTGTTCTTCAGAACTTTATGACACTAAATATAAAAAAGATGTTAAATATTTTATATAGTAAAAATATTTAGTTCTACACCAGATAATCTTGTATAAATTAAAAATATAAAAAACAACCGAGTGTGTTCATAATACTGAAATGTCGCAAGTATTAAAACCAGTTATCAACTTCTTTTACTGTGTTACTTATTCAGATGTTAAACAATCTACTGTTTACAGGAAAGAACGCTTCCAGTTACATACGCATGAAGCAACAGTATTTTCTTCTCGCCTTTCTCTACAGCTTACAGGGTGTCCCTTTTGGTTTGCAAGCCAACTTGCTGCCTCTCATTTTACGTCATCATGGCTTGAAGTTATGGCATCTCAGTATCATACATATGCTCAGTTTACCCTGGTTACTGAAGGGCATCATAGCAACGCGTTTAGTGAACCGCGTCTCGTACAGACGCGCCTGGATATGCTGTTCGCTTGGCGCAACGGGCCTGTGTTTTATCCTTTTGGAAATGGTGTTGAAAAGTTTCACATTGGTCTGCGTTGTGCTGTTGGCCTGCAGTTTCTCTGCTGCCGTTATGGACATTGCTGTTGACGCTGTAGCCATGACAATCGCCACTAACCACAACGTAGGTAAGCATTGCGTATGGAGCTTCACATGCGCTCCTGTCTTTCTTTATTTCGGGTTGCAATGAATTTCGTGAGTTTTGCTTGCAATTGCCACTCACGAACTAGAATGAACAGTTTAAATTTCATCCTCGTTCGCTCAAGAATTCTTTTATCTCATAAAAAGCTAGTAATACACAGTATAATCCCGGTAACTCGAACACCGGATAACTCGAACTCGCGTTAACTCGAATTGTTTAGCAATTCCCTTCCCTGAACTTTCCCATGAAAATCACTCGATAACTCGAGCATTTGTTAACTCGAACCAATTTCATGGTCCCATTGGTGGTTCGAGTTATCGGTAGTATACTGTAATAACTTTTTTTTACACGTGAAATACCAATGATCTTGATGTTTTTTAAATTCATCGTGAAATAAGCGAACTAATACAGATTTCTATAAAGTTCACAATATATTATTGAGGTAAATTCTTGCCTATTTCTTGCTTGGTCTCCGTGACACTTAATGGGACGATCTTGACCTTGATTTGCTGTGGTATTCTCTTCCAGGTACATGCAACAGCATTCAAATCGTAGCTTACAAATTGGGCTTGATGTCAACAAGCGCTCTGTATGTTTTATTCGGCCACCTACCAGCGTACATACTCGCTTGTGTTTACATCGCAAGTGCAATTCTAGTGCATCTATTTCTCAGAGCATCCGCAGCCGAGCACGCAGAATTTCCGACGCGAGTTGAAAGTACTTCACTCGCTCATCTATGTGTTATTACTCGCCGGTCCTTACCTTTAGTCGTCTTTTGCGTTTGCTATAAGGCCGGCGAAAAGGGTTTCTCGACCTTGTTTCCTACCTATTTGGTGGATAGGGGTCTGGGGATAGCTGACGTGTCGTTTGTTAGCGGTGTATTGGGACAGATTGCGTCTATGATTGGCTCGATTATAGGTGGTTTCTACTGCCACAGGTAATACTTTACCGTTCTCTTGCATCACCTTTGACAACACAACAAAAATTACTGTCCACTTTTAGTCATCACGCTGTCCAATCAGCTTTCGTTGGTGTTTCCGTTGCCATGGTGGCGCACGTTTACGCCTCGACGTGGTCACGAATAGAACTGCTGCCGTACATTTGCATAGAAATCGCTTTCGATCTATGCAGTGGCTTCATCACCACGTGGACGTTTTCCTACATGATGACTTCGGCGAAGAAATTCGACGAGAATCTCCAAGCCGTACATTACTCTTTGTTTTCGACTTATGAATTGAGCGGGAAACTGTTGTTTTCGACTTTGGCTGGTATTCTGGGACAACACTGCGGTTATTTCATGTTCTTCGCCATCTGCTGCATTCTGCAGTTGATACCCAATGTTTTAGTTGGGTCGTTCCAACACAAACATGTAACGTGAGAAAAAATATTTAATTGCTTAATGTCTCTTGAAATTTTCATTATTCTGAAGAATATATTAAAACAATTCAGGGAAAATAGGTCAAAACTTGTGATAATGGTGATAGTGTTGTGATAGTGTTGTGATAATGGGTGATAGTGTTGTGATAGTGGGTGATAATGGGTGATAGTGGGTGATGATAGTGTTGTGATAATGGGTGATAGTGGATGATAGTGTTGTGATAATGGGTGATAGTGTTGTGATAGTGGGTGATAGTGTTGTGATAATGGGTGATAGTGGGTGATAGTGTTGTGATAATGGGTGATAGTGTTGTGATAATGGGTGATAGTGTTGTGATAGTGGGTGATAGTGTTGTGATAATGGGTGATAGTGAGTGATAGTGTTGTGATAATGGGTGATAGTGTTGTGATAGTGGGTGATAGTGTTGTGATAATGGGTGATAGTGTTGTGATAATGGGTGATAGTGGGTGATAGTGTTGTGATAATGGGTGATAGTGTTGTGATAGTGGGTGATAGTGTTGTGATAATGGGTGATAGTGAGTGGTAGTGTTGTGATAATGGGTGATAGTGTTGTGATAGTGGGTGATAGTGTTGTGATAATGGGTGATAGTGGGTGATAGTGTTGTGATAATGGGTGATAGTGGGTGATAATGAGTGGTAGTGTTGTGATAATGGGTGATAGTGTTGTGATAATGGTGATAGTGTTGTGATAATGGGGGATAGTGTTGTGATAATGGGTGATAGTGTTGTAATAATGGGTGATAGTGTTGTGATAATGGGTGATAGTGTTGTGATAATGGGTGATAGTGGGGGATAGTGTTGTGATAATGGGTGATAGTGGGGGATAGTGTTGTGATAATGGGTGATAGTGGGGGATAGTGTTGTGATAATGGGTGATAGTGGATGATAGTGTTGTGATAATGGGTGATAGTGGATGATAGTGTTGTGATAATGGGTGATAGTGTTGTGATAATGGGTGATAATGGGTGATAGTGTTGTGATAATGGGTGATAGTGTTCTGATAATGGGGGATAGTGTTGTGATAATGGGTGATAGTGGATGATAGTGCTGTGATACTGGGGGATAGTGTTGTGATAATGGGTGATAGTGTTGTGATAATGGGTGATAGTGAGTGATAGTGTTGTGATAATGGGTGATAGTGTTGTGATAGTGGGTGATAGTGTTGTGATAATGGGTAATAGTGGGTGATAGTGGCAGGCGCGGATCTAGACATGGTCAACATGGTCATTTGACCATGAAAAATATTTTAAGCTAATTCTATAGCCATACTTTTTGTTACTAAATTCTTGAAACAACCTCTACAGTTTTATTGCTTATCTCATGAAAGTTTTCATACTTCCTTCCATATGTTCGTATATATATTTATCTCTACTATAATGTTAATCTCCGCCATATAAAATATTAAATAAACCTCGAAGAAGGCAATTCGCATTAGAAGTTATTAATGGTCACTAGACTGTATACCAGCGCAAATATTGCGAAACGTATAGAATTATTTTAAAGAAACAGAAACACCAGTCTAGTGCATTGGTTAAATTTTGACCAGATTGACGCATTTTCTTTGAACTTTCTGATTGGATGATATATCAAATTCTTTTGTCTAAATTGGTCACATGATTTCCTGACCATGTTGGCTTAAATGATATTTAGTATACACAATATGTATGTTGGCTGGTAACTATAAATAGACGCAAGAAATTATCTTAGAATTTTTAAAGTTTGTGCCATGGAACCATGTGTTGGACAAGCAACCAAGCTGTAAATATATTGATTCATTGTGACATATTAGTGACAACTAACATTAAGCCAGAAGAGTGTGACCAATTTATGCCACCACAAGGGATGATGATACTTGACATTTTGGTAGATTTGGAGTCTGTCTTGAAGCTCTACTTGAGAGTCTTGGATAACGACGACAACCTCATAATGACAGCTTTTCGGGTGGCACAAACCCTTGAGACCTATTTACGTTTGGAATTAAAAGCTGAATTTGTTCCTTGAAAACATAGAAGATGAAAATGGCAACATCTTACTCAACTTGTCTTTGAACGACACAAAGCACACCATCCAACTCAACAGTGTCCATCACCTATCAAGGACATTAAGAATAAGCAGAATCCTTGTAATCTTTAATCTTGTTGGTACAGTAACGGAAGTCATAATCAGTAACATAACAGCAAATGGCGCAGACAAAAACCAACAAGACACGTTGATGGAATACGCATCTAGCCTTTAACATGACAAGCCGAGTCAGTCTGGAGGATCATTTGAGTTTGGTTGGCAGCTTGCACACATTGTATAGCACTAATTATGCACATAAGGTTCTAGAGAAAAGTGATGATTGGGACAAATTCAGTATCACAATAACATTTAAGCGAAAATAAAATTGTTTAGAGGACGAACTTATCCAAGAATACCACAATATCTGGCTGTTATTTATTCGCTCTCGGCTTAAGTTTAAAAATGAGAAGTCCAAACACACTAAATTTTTTAGTAATATCTGTTCCAATCATATCCATCCAAATGTATGTGATTTAATACAAATTCTACTATCAATCGCACTAACTGGCCCCTAGAAAGATTGTTCAGCAAGCTGCCCAAAATTTGCTTTATGGACAGAAATCAGTTTCTTCCTGGCAATCTAGAAGTTTTGTATTCGTTGAGTTTGTTACAAAACGAAAACATTGATTGCGAGAAAACAATGGAAATTCTCCCAAAATGAAGATTGAAAATGATTTAGTTATAGTACATTATTATTGTGATATTGTAAGTAAAGTCCTTTCCTACTATATTGTTTATTATATATTGACTGCCTGTGCTCTAATAAAGTATAGTCTTGTGCAAAAAAGTCAATAAGATTTTGTTTTTATTTTAATATCGTAGGTTTATTTAGCAGTTTTTGAGGAACTATTTTTAGTATATATATTTACAGTTCCTAATCTTTAGTTATATGTATATATATACCAAACATATATATAGTATATATGATCCACAAAGAAAATTCACATACAACCTGAAGGCTTCGTTTCTTAATTTGTTTGGGGTTTTTGGTGTAGTCGATTTGTACCTTAATAATTGTGAAGAGGGAGAAAAAATTGGTTGAGAATGTAGATGGATGCGGATGCTATATGGGGGGGGGGGGGGGGGGGGTGAGTCAAATCCTTTTATGGGGGCACAAAAATAATTTTGGTAGATATCTTTAATGCACAGAAAAAATTCACAGCTCACAATCTTCACTTTATTGCCTGTACCAGATCCGCGCAATAAACTTCCAAGTTCATTGTTCTAAAACAATTATTTTTTTTTATTCCAATTATTTCGTATTTCCTCTTTTATACGCCGCCCTCCAATAAACACCACTCCTTCGAGGTTAATGGAGCGAATGAGTCAGCGACAACATTGATTAGTCCTAATAGGATACCAGAGAAGGAAAATAGACAGGCCTATTGAATTTGTTGGTCCGTATTCCGGAGCGAAGTAACGTGAACAAGTCCGATTTAGCGAAAAAAAATTCTGATGCCCGCCACAAGCAATTATCTATACCAAACCCTAAAAACTTCAAATCTTCTGACAAGTTTTCAGATCTTTGGAAAAGATGCACTTGCAGGCGACAGTTTGAAAGAAGAAGAAGATAGCGCGGAAGAATCATTACTAGTCCTCAATATATATGAGATTCTGTCCAAGTCACCTTTTTTGGACGCGAGTGATGGCGAGGATAATTCTTTAATCTTATGTCTTCATAAGGGGCTACCCCAAAAGTACGTCCTTAGTTCGAAAAACGTAGCGTATAGTTTTGTACCGGGGGTTGTTTGGGACAGAGTGTACGTATCCAGTTTGTCCATCAATTAAGGTTTTTCCAAATCTTTTAGGTGTCCTTTTTACATGCAGGTCTAATCGTTTCAAGAATGGCTATAAAACTTGAAACACGGCAGTCTTAAACACTGAAATCTTGAAAACGTCAAATTTTTATAATTTAGATTTTTAATACATTGTGATGGTGATAGTGTGGTAAATATTTTGTTAACTGCGTTTTGTAAAATATAATTATGGTTTTGAAATATATTTTAATGCAACTCAGATTTGTTTGTTTCAGCCCGCTTCAGTTTACCCTTTTTCCAGTCCATAATGCTTGAGGAAGTTTGACCTTTATAACCCCAAGTTGGGCTAACTTTATACATAAAAATATTTGACCATGTAGAAAAAAATCCTAGATCCGCGCCTGAGTGGGTGATAGTGTTGTGATAATGGGTGATAGTGGGTGATAGTGTTGTGATAATGGGTGATAGTGGTTGATAGTGGGTGATAATGGGTGATAGTGGGTGATAGCACAATTCGATAAAGCCCTTTTACAACTTCATTCTGCATTAAACATGCTACTTAGTACTTACGCTTCCAAAGGTAATGTATTTTTCGCTCGTTATCTTGAAAAACGTACATTCACTTAGGATAGGCTTTAGTGTACTGTATTCAGTTAAACATAATTTAAGGTTTTTTTGATAATTTTTTGAAAATAGTATATCATGAAAAGTTATTTAAATCCAAAAATTTCGGTAGGAAAAAATTTCTGCGAACTCGAAATTTCAGCGGACAAATACTCGGCGAACTTTTACGCCGAAATTTTTGGCTTTTAATGTATTCAGTCGCACCCAGCGATCCCTACCGAGAGGTATTCAGTCGCACCCAACGATCACTACCGAGAGTTATTCAGTCCCATCCAGAGATCACTATCGAGAGTTATTCAGTCGCACCCAGCGTTCACTACCGAGAAGTATTCAGTCGCACCCAGCGATCACTACCGAGAAGTATTCAGTCCCATTCAGCGATCACTACCGAGAGGCATTCAGTCTCATCCAGCGATCACTACCGAAAAGTATTCAGTCGCACCCAGCGATCACTACCGAGAAGTATTCAGTCCCATCCAGCGATCACTACCGAGAGGCATTCAGTCCCATCCAGCGATCACTACCGAGAGGCATTCAGTCTCACCCAGCGATCACTACCGAGAAGTATTCAGTCGCACCCAGCGATCACTATCGAGAGGCATTCAGTCGCACCCAGCGATCACTACCGAGAGGTATTCAGTCGCACCCAGCGATCACTACCGAGAAGTATTCAGTCGCACCCAGCGATCCCTACCGAGAGGTATTCAGTCGCACCCAACGATCACTACCGAGAGTTATTCAGTCCCATCCAGAGATCACTATCGAGAGTTATTCAGTCGCACCCAGCGTTCACTACCGAGAAGTATTCAGTCGCACCCAGCGATCACTACCGAGAAGTATTCAGTCCCATTCAGCGATCACTACCGAGAGGCATTCAGTCTCATCCAGCGATCACTACCGAAAAGTATTCAGTCGCACCCAGCGATCACTACCGAGAGGCATTCAGTCCCATCCAGCGATCACTACCGAGAAGTATTCAGTCGCACCCAGCGATCACTACCGAGAAGTATTCAGTCCCATCCAGAGATCACTATCGAGAGGCATTCAGTCTCACCCAGCGATCACTACCGAGAAGTATTCAGTCGCACCCAGCGATCACTATCGAGAGGCATTCAGTCGCACCCAGCGATCACTACCGAGAGGTATTCAGTCGCACCCAGCGATCACTGCCGAGAAGTATTCAGTCGCACCCAGCGATCACTATCGAGAGGCATTCAGTCCCATCCAGCGATCACTACCGAGAGGCATTCAGTCCCATCCAGCGATCACTACCGAGAGGCATTCAGTCTCACCCAGCGATCACTACCGAGAAGTATTCAGTCGCACCCAGCGATCACTATCGAGAGGTATTCAGTCGCACCCAGCGATCACTACCGAGAGGTATTCAGTCGCACCCAGCGATCACTACCGAGAAGTATTCAGTCGCACCCAGCGATCCCTACCGAGAGGTATTCAGTCGCACCCAACGATCACTACCGAGAGTTATTCAGTCCCATCCAGAGATCACTATCGAGAGTTATTCAGTCGCACCCAGCGTTCACTACCGAGAAGTATTCAGTCGCACCCAGCGATCACTACCGAGAAGTATTCAGTCCCATTCAGCGATCACTACCGAGAGGCATTCAGTCTCATCCAGCGATCACTACCGAAAAGTATTCAGTCGCACCCAGCGATCACTACCGAGAGGCATTCAGTCCCATCCAGCGATCACTACCGAGAGGCATTCAGTCTCACCCAGCGATCACTACCGAGAAGTATTCAGTCGCACCCAGCGATCACTATCGAGAGGTATTCAGTCGCACCCAGCGATCACTACCGAGAGGTATTCAGTCGCACCCAGCGATCACTACCGAGAAGTATTCAGTCGCACCCAGCGATCCCTACCGAGAGGTATTCAGTCGCACCCAACGATCACTACCGAGAGTTATTCAGTCCCATCCAGAGATCACTATCGAGAGTTATTCAGTCGCACCCAGCGTTCACTACCGAGAAGTATTCAGTCGCACCCAGCGATCACTACCGAGAAGTATTCAGTCCCATTCAGCGATCACTACCGAGAGGCATTCAGTCTCATCCAGCGATCACTACCGAAAAGTATTCAGTCCCATCCAGCGATCACTACCGAGAGGCATTCAGTCCCATCCAGCGATCACTACCGAGAAGTATTCAGTCGCACCCAGCGATCACTACCGAGAAGTATTCAGTCCCATCCAGAGATCACTATCGAGAGGCATTCAGTCTCACCCAGCGATCACTACCGAGAAGTATTCAGTCGCACCCAGCGATCACTATCGAGAGGCATTCAGTCGCACCCAGCGATCACTACCGAGAGGTATTCAGTCGCACCCAGCGATCACTGCCGAGAAGTATTCAGTCGCACCCAGCGATCACTATCGAGAGGCATTCAGTCCCATCCAGCGATCACTACCGAGAGGCATTCAGTCCCATCCAGCGATCACTACCGAGAGGCATTCAGTCGCACCCAGCGATCACTACCGAGAGGTATTCAGTCGCACCCAGCGATCACTACCGAGAGGTATTCAGTCCCATCCACCGATCACTATTGAGCCATTCAGTCGCGCCCAGCGATCCTTTCCGTGTCATTCAGTCACACCCAGCGATCACTACCGAGTTGCCTTATTGGCTCTTATACTATCTTAGCTTCTTGCCGTTATAAGGGCTGGCGTACGAAGGCCATCGTTTTTAAAAGAAGAAGGATTTGACCGACGTTAAACAGATGGATAAAACGTGTTTTCATTAATTTTGATTGGATAAGAGAAAAATGGACTAACGCAATTCTCAACGAAGTTTTATTTCACCTCAATTATTGTTTTTTTTTTCAATTAGTAGACGGACGTAGCATATACAAAGATGGTAGATTTATTCATAAAACATTTTTTAATTCGAACGAACCCCATCGGTTCCATTTCTAAGAAAAAACTTTTCTTGAACTTTGTGTAATTCGAAAAGATTTGAAAGATTCTTTGAGAGTTCAATAAATTACACAGAGGGACTTCTGCTTCCATGCGTGCTTCAGTTAAGAGATCCATCCTGTATGCAATTGTTTAATTGTACTTAGTTTAACATCAAAGTTCATATCGTGGGGTTCAACGCCCCCTCCAATTGACTGGTAACTTTCGACGCGTGACAATCTTGGTATTTGACAAAGAACATTTTACACTTTTGTTAAGTGATGTACTGAGTGGTTGAAACAGATTTGTATGATTGTTGTGAACAAGACAAGTATTTTTTCTAAAAGGCTTCCCCTGCTGCTTAACCTCTGAACAGGTCAAGAACGAACAAAGTCTTTGCTTGTTGGCCACGTTTTTTCGTTTCTTCTGGTAAAAAAAGGAAAACTTAGGAACGTCTTATCAAGAAAGAAATAACTATTCACCCACTGATTTGCAGAATGAGTTATGAAAAGAAAAAGGTTATTTTTGGATGACAAAGATTAGTTTTTATTAGTGTCTATTAATTGAATTGGCAAAAACTCACCTTTTAAAGGGTATGTTTGGATTGTATCCAGACACGATTAAACTAAGTGTTGTTTTTTGTAAGTCTTGTTTGAATTGAAAGAGCCGGACAACAAATCGCTTCAAATCGACCTTTATTGTTGAAGAATATCACTATCACGTGCTGATAAAATTGGTCCGGTCCAACATATATTCCACGTGAAATTTTCAGGTTTGTTTATGTTCTCTCGTATGAGGGAGGTGCAGTTCCTGGGGACCGTTGAGAAAATTGGGAAAAATGTTACTTCGCTTTACACATTCTTAGAGAAATGAAAGAACACACAAACAAGCAACTGGCACGATTAGCAGAAACTTTCAACTTCAGAGAAAGCTCCAGCGAAAATGGCGAAGAAATAGTTATAATAATAACAATGTTAATATTATTATCGAGTCAGGCAAAGAGGAGGATGAGTGTTTGATTGAAGGAAATGGAACCAACGAACATAAGAACGAAGGAAACCCTAAATGGTGGTAGGTGGAAATTTGCCCTTGGCGGAAAAAATACCGGCGTAAATAGCCCAACAAGGTATTCAGTCCCACCAAGCGAGTCATTTATACAGAATGAACGAGTTTTACACTCTCTAGCATTGAAAATTCCATCAATATCAATTGGCCCATTTACTTCAATTTCGTTTAAATGGCCTCAATGAAAAACGCCCTTGCTTCTTAACGTGTGTAGTAACTTGGAGGAAAGTTGTATAGACATCTTAGCTCCTCTATTTTCGAAAACTTGTTGTAGGGGGGATGTAACGACAAACAATAATATCAACTAAATTTTTTATAATGTATGAAGTGTCACGAAACAAATGAAATGTCAAAGCAGAATTTAAATTATCAAAACCACTTCAATATTGTATGAGATACAACATTCATCGAATTTGTTTAGTGGTCGAACAAACAAGTTAGATGAAACTCGCTTTATTAAGAAACATATTTTTACCGCATATCCCCAGTGTTGCTTACAACTTCGTTCATTTCCAACCTAGTGTATTGCTTAGATGTTACTTTGTAGAAAACAAAGGTAGGGATCGTTTTCGATAGCTTTCTTCTTTTCATTCATTTTAAAGACTGTGCGATAAAAATAGTATCAAATTCTATATACCATACTATTAAAATATTCGAAAATCAAGACTGAGAGTGAAAATTTCGATGATTGCTGTCTAATGTTGCTTCATAATTTCGATGATTGCTGTCTAATGTTGCTTCATAATTTCGATGATTGCTGTCTAATGTTGCTTCATAATTTCGATGATTGCTGTCTAATGTTGCTTCATAATTTTGATGATTGCCGTCTAATGTTGCTTCATAATTTCGATGATTGCTGTCTAATGTTGCTTCATAATTTCGATGATTGCTGTCTAATGTTGCTTCATAATTTCGATGATTGCTGTCTAATGTTGCTTCATAATTTCGATGTTTGCTGTCTAATGTTGCTTCATAATTTCGATGATTGCCGTCTAATGTTGCTTCATAATTTCGATGATTGCCGTCTAATGTTGCTTCATAATTTCGATGATTGCTGTCTAATGTTGCTTCATAATTTCGATGATTGCCGTCTAATGTTGCTTCATAATTTCGATGATTGCCGTCTAATGTTGCTTCATAATTTCGATGATTGCCGTCTAATGTTGCTTCATAATTTCGATGATTGCCGTCTAATGTTGCTTCATAATTTCGATGATTGCCGTCTAATGTTGCTTCATAATTTCGATGATTGCCGTCTAATGTTGCTTCATAATTTCGATGATTGCCGTCTAATGTTGCTTCATAATTTCGATGATTGCCGTCTAATGTTGCTTCATAATTTCGATGATTGCCGTCTAATGTTGCTTCATAATTTCGATGATTGCCGTCTAATGTTGCTTCATAATTTCGATGATTGCCGTCTAATGTTGCTTCATAATTTCGATGATTGCCGTCTAATGTTGCTTCATAATTTCGATGATTGCCGTCTAATGTTGCTTCATAATTTCGATGATTGCCGTCTAATGTTGCTTCATAATTTCGATGATTGCCGTCTAATGTTGCTTCATAATTTCGATGATTGCCGTCTAATGTTGCTTCATAATTTCGATGATTGCTGTCTAATGTTGCTTCATAATTTCGATGATTGCCGTCTAATGTTGCTTCATAATTTCGATGATTGCCGTCTAATGTTGCTTCATAATTTCGATGATTGCCGTCTAATGTTGCTTCATAATTTCGATGATTGCCGTCTAATGTTGCTTCATAATTTCGATGATTGCTGTCTAATGTTGCTTCATAATTTCGATGATTGCCGTCTAATGTTGCTTCATAATTTCGATGATTGCTGTCTAATGTTGCTTCATAAAAGCATTGTTCCTCAGATATTTGATGAAGTAGGTCACTTTCTTAAATTCTGAATATCTCTGAATTGATGGTAGAATGTGGAATACACCCTTTTCGAGATAGCAATGTAAAACTTAAGCAATTCCCTTAAGAGCAGTTCCTAGCAAAGAAGCTCATAAAATGATTGACAACTCAACCTTGACAAACAAAAGAAGCTCCACCTGAATAAATAAATAAAGGTAGGAAAAACCACGTTAAACCTCTCTAAACCTCGTTTTAATTTAAAAATTTGCTATCTCGAAACGGTACATTTCATGATTCGTGACAACATAACCTTGTATTTTTTATTGACATTTCGTTTGAAATTATCCACCATTCATAAAAAACTACTTTTTTTGTTTTCCACGTTTTTAATTCAATTTGCTTTTTATCTCGTATCCGCACGTTTGAAATACTTTTGCGAAAACCCACATTTTCGTTTCAATATTTGATTTCCAAATACAGACAGCAATTTCAACAATTTGACGCAAACGCCTTCATTCATTGTAAAACCCTCATTAAAATTAGATTTTGGAAATTTGAGGGGAAGTCGTCTAGCAATGGTTATTGTCTGTTTGCATAAGACATACATAGACTTTATTAAGTATGACTATAAAATGTGCGTTAATGCTACATGTAATGACATTACCTTTTGAAAGGTGTGAGATTCATATGACATCTCAAGCTTAGTTCGTTAACAAGGCCACATGTTTTCGGTCAATCAAATTTCTGGTCTAAAAAGCGCCCTACATCTTGGATAAAAGAAATATATTTTGTCGAGATATGCTTGAAGGTAGCTAGGTAGTATTTGATCCATTTTCAATATATCGTCAATACGGATTTGATCTTGTTTAGTAACATCTCGTGTTGACCTATCAAATGTTATCGAATGAAGACTCTACAACTGTTTCCTGACTGTAGATTTTAATGGACAAAAATACTTGATTTATAAAATTATAGTTCGCTTGGTCCACTTGGTAGCTTAAGGTTTTCATCTTCTCTTCTCTTGTTTCTCCCTAAATTTGCCAGTGTTAATTGGGCAAGGCACGGAAACCACAGACATGGCAAACAACTGTAAATCAGTTGTACGGTTGGATCTGTTAATTTAAGAAACCTAAATTGGCAGCTGCGATTTTCACTGTTTGTTTTGAGGGATCTACGGGGGAATATATTTACGCTCATGGTTTATGCATCCTACACATGAAGAGAAGAAATGGTGCATTATAGACGTTCCCCGCCAGTTGCGTGAAGAACAATATATCCGCCATATTATTATTCTAATATTTTTTCATTAGTTCTTTTAAAATAAAGCCCCTTGCGCCAAATAAAGAAAAACTCTGTTTCGCTTGTTGTTTGTTTTAACAAAAGAAAGAGCAGTCTTTCTTAATGTATGCCCATCGCGTATATACATTAAAGAAAAGACAAAAAGCACCTGTCGCTTTCCTATACAATACGAAGAGAATTCATTTATGTGTATAGGAAAAAAGTTGAGCGAGTGTTTTCATTGAAAAGGGAAAAGTGTAGCGGCAGATAAAAGTGCAAGGATGTATATAGGAGAGGACCAAGAAGTGCCTTACATTTACCCGGAGGTGAGTCATTTATTTTGTTTTAACAACTAAGAAATACGTTAGTGAAAACCAACTTATTCAATCTCAGAAACTATGATTCTCTTGCGATAGTATTTTGTGAAGTTTACACCCAGGTTTAATTTTAACACTCGGAAATAATTACAAAAACATGGAAAGAAGGAAGGTTTTAATATTTTTTTCCTTGAAACGATTGATTATTCTTCGCTGTTAGCGATCATTTCATCAGGCGAGATTTGGTCTGTTTTCAACTAAGAAATCACACATGCTATCTTCTCACGTGCATTTGTTTTTGTTTAGTTTTTAATGACATGCCCGCTATTGGGTAAAATTTACGGGAAAAGACGGAAGGAACAATAAACGGTTTTATAAAACAATAAAAAAAAAACAGAAGAAATATTGTACGTCGACCTTCTAAATAATTCTCAAATTTATTTCAATATTTTGAGTTTTGTAAATCACCCCTCGGCAATATTGCGGCCGGGTTGGTTTGTTCAAGTCAACCGCACACGTCAATGACTAGAGTCTTCCTGTTGTTAATCGTATGATTTTTACGGAATGTTCGGTACACGGTTAGTTAGCATTCGTTTCCTTGTTTCCTTCAAAGAAGATTCGAGAAAGCTAAAACAACCTTTTTGACTGTCTCCTTTGTGTTCCAATTTGGTACGTCTAACCAGTCTGTTAAGGGAAATCTTTTAGTGAATGTATAACTGTAATTGATTGATGAGGTACTTTAGTGTAAAGGAAACGCATCCGCCATTTATCTTCCCACAAGCTATCTGTTTCCTTCTGGTCAGGCCCACTTATTAAGCAGGCCACTCGGCAAACAAAGGTCATTTCAACATGTTCTTTACAAGTCGTTAATTATTAAAAACCTCTTATGATCAAACAAAAAAAAATTTAATAAAGGCTTTAAAAAGCTAAATATTCCTACTTTGTCTCGTCGGTAATGTGTCTGAATTTAATGTCGACGCAAAAATAGTAACGATTATTATTGGCATATACGTTTCTTGGTTTAAATCAAACAACAAAATGTATCTGGACATCAAAATCTTTATTTATCGTTCAATATTACGTCAATAAATACATAGTTTACAACTTTTAGTGGTGAATCACGTGAAAGATCAAAGTATACCGTTATAATTCAAATTGCTAACCATTTCGCAAAAGCAATGCATTGTCTTTGTCAACCACAGTGAGGCTTTTTCCTCGTAGGTACATACATTTAAAAATTTCACTCTGATATCGTCGTCTGTTGAAACTTCAAAAACGACTCGACTGACGTCCTGTTCGGAAATCACACTATCCATACAGCCAACGCTGTTCTTTTTAAAACGTCCTCTCTTCGCCGAACGTTTGTTTATGGTACGCGCGGCCAACTTAAGCGAAACGCGTATCAACTCGTCTCGATGCGTTTTGATGAGGTCGGATTCTACGCGTTCTCTTAAGCTAAACTCCTTGAAGCAAAAGAAAAGGTTTGTATCGCCGTACATAGTGTTGGGAGAAGTCGATCTTGATGAACGGTCACCAAACATTCTGCGTTTTATAGAGAAGCTGCAGCTGGAATCTATGCATTAATAATAAGTATTCTGTTTCCTCAATACTAGTGCTATCTAGGGGGCCAAATACGAATAATAGAAATTTTGTTGTTTTTTCTTGTTGGGGGAAGCCGAAAAGGATTGGTTGGTACGTCATGGCACACCTTAAATATCTAAATACTGTCCATTCAAACTGTGCAGGCGAAAGTAGTTTTCTATTGGGATTTGCGTCCGATATGCTAACGCATAATGATTCACCTTTCTATTTTTCGTCTAGGAACCGCTCCCAACATTGTCACTGAGCGAGCCGGGCCAAGGGGGGAAAGAGGCGTCCGAGAAAGGTTCCATCTTTCGAAATGAAGACAAAAACTTTGCGTTTGATACTCAGGGTATGTTATGATAGGTCTTCGCGTGCTTTTAATTGAGTTCACATTTTCCTAAATGCGTGGAACACTTTCGATGACGGTTCGAAACAAACCCGATAGCTTTGGCTTAACGTTACTGTAAAATAAAAATGATTTCGGGAGAAATGTACACTAACTTCAGCTAGGTTTTCAGCGAGATTACATATATGGGTACACTATATTTTTATAAGAGCAATTTTATAAGATCGCTAAGGCTTAAATTGGTCAAAAATTAAGAACAAACTAAGAACAAGACTAAGGCGTAATTAATAATTAGGTTGGTGCATTTGCAACTGTAAGATATAGGAAGAATAACAGGTGCGACCTAAATTTAGTATTATTCTTCAGTGTAATTGGGCCTGTACGTGTTTAAAATTAACTTTAAAATCACGCGCCCTGTAATAAAATTTATTTTCAGCAAAAACCTCTTTTGGTAAATACTGCAATTTGAATTTTAGAGCTCGTTCAGGTGTTTTGTCTCTTTTGCGAGTGTTATGTAAAAATAAGCTAGATTATGTGCTTCCGGTTTGTCACAACATGCGCGTCTGGAAAAGGTTGATCTCAATGGATTGTCAATCATAAGAAAAGGGTGTTCACTAAATCACAACAGTTTCTTTAATTGTTCAACAGTTTATTTAATTTACTTTCTTCTACAAAAGGTGTTTGAACACAGTGTGAAGTTACGAGTAGAAGTTAAAGCCTTTGGAATTTAACGTAAACACCGAATATGGTGTCAGCTGTCTCTCTTCAACGTTTTCTAAACGTAGGCGTAGGTAAAATCATCAGAGTCAGTACCCCCGTTTTTCCAGTCAAACTAAACTTAAAAGCAGTAATGAGTACTGAAATAGAAATAAAAGAGGAAACGATAGAGCTTCAGAAACCGCTTAATGCAGAATTTATTTATAGATTATTTATAAGGAAATAAAACATTTATGTGTGCAGCTCACGTGCAAGTTGCCACGAGTTCCAAAACAATTGACGAAAACTCGATTTCAAAACTACTTCAAAGAAAGCCGGTTCTCGACTTGTTTTGGTCGGGAACAACCGCTTAATGCAGAATTTATTTATAGATTATTTATAAGGAAATAAAACATTTATGTGTGCAGCTCACGTGCAAGTTGCCACGAGTTCCAAAACAATTGACGAAAACTCGATTTCAAAACTACTTCGAAGAAAGCCGGTTCTCGACTTGTTTTGGTCGGGAACAACCAATAAATGCAGTGGGTCGGTTTACTCGCTGTGAATTCTTTATCGCGCAAGACGGTGGTTCAGTTTTAGAAAAGCGTAATTTCTTCAAATATGGTATTTGGGAGTTTGATAAAATTGCAAAAATGTTTTTTTTTTTATTAAAACAGTCATATTTTGTCTCAATTATGGAAGAAAATAAGAAAAAAGTTGCATTTTAATGTTTTAATGCCATATTATATAATTCTTCGCTTGGTACCAATCATAAAATTTACTCCTTCATAAAAATTATAAAACCCAAGGTGGAAGCATTTGTCAAAGTGCAACACATTATACCTCGTTGAAACCACAAAAGAAAGGAGATTGCCGCTCTGTTGGTTTCTAAGCTCCTACGCATGTCTACAAAAAATAGACAAAAAAAAATAAAGAAAATGAGAAAAATTTCTAATATCCAAACTTTGTTTTAAATGAAACCATAACTTCTAGTAAATTCCATCTTTCTTCTAATATTTTGCAAAAAAAAATATTAACAAAATATTTAAGCTTCCACCTTGGAAATCCACTTTTATTTTCTCTACATAGTCTGTAATTTGCTATTTTTTTCTTTTTCAGTCAGTAAATTACATGCTTTAGGCTATAATATTTTTAGACCTTCTCCATATTGTCTTTTTATCGTCTAACTTCAAATTTTAGGCATAAAATTCGTTGATTAAAGTTCTATAACAAAAATATTCTGGTCAGTAAATTATACATTTTGACTATTTCCGGTCTGTAAATTACATGCATTTTTGGGTTAAAAATTTCCCAAAATCTAGAATTATTACCATATTTTCTTCATGCCAAATATGAAGCTAGGTGCCTACCTAAGCAATGTACCTACAAAGTCATTTTATTAAGTTTTTGTTTTTTCTGACATAACCCCCGGATTTTTTTTTACCAATAGTAACATTTATTTCTGGCTCAACAACTGTCAAAAAGAATAAATAATTTGTAAACAAATAAATAGCTAGACAGCTAGCCGGCTACATAAATAAACTTTCTCCTGACCTTCTTTACAAAATGAACACAAAATTTGAACAAATTCTAATGTTTTTAACACTCCACTTGTCTGGTCTTTGCAAGTATGTTTGCTTGCTCCATGTCAGACAAGTTTAAGTCCCTTTTAAATGATCGCGAACTTCTGATGCACATTAGGGTTGATCGTAGCAGCGAGAATGATATCTTCGTTCGAATGAAGTTCGTTGCTGCAGAGTATTCTATGTCTCGTTTCTCAGAGATCATTTGTGCCAGGATTTCCGTTCACTACCACCGATTTGCTGCATTTTTACGAAATCCGTTCTAAAAAAAATAACAATTTTTTGGAACCTAAAAGTCCTCTAACTTTTGATTGCGCGGTTCGATTTCAACAAATGCCCCACGTTTTGCTTCTCTTTTTGTATTCTATACTACAGTAATAACGATGATAGTATATCTGTAATTCTCCGTGACCCTAGTAACGTGCTGAATTCTTTTTTTCGAACAAAATATTTAACGATGATTTATATGTTTGTCATTTCTCCTCTTTGTTTGTACTAAACCACGGTTTTAGAATTGAGCAAAGTTGATTTCACAGATTTTTATTCAGCTTGTGACAACCGTAAATCTTCGTAATATATTTTATAAGATAATAGCAGGCCTAGACTCAAATATTTCAGCTAACAGTCAGTCATCGATGTAAAGTTGTTTCTCAGACGGCTTGGTAAAAATCATTCGAAAAAGCGCTTTATATCGAGTAGTTGAATTGGTATTTAATATTTTAAGAAATGAAACCCGATCGCCAAAGTATTTCCCCTATCGAGAAAAGCGGAAATAAATTATATTAGTTTTCAATTTACTCAGCAGAAATAAAAAATAATCCTCCACCAAGTGTAGTTCCATGGTCACACGTAACGCTGTCTTCACTGTAGTGTATTCTCAACTGGCAGCTTTAAATTAAAACTCAAACAATTGTTTTGTTATTTAGACTTATTTCAAGATCTTTCGCAAATGCAGGAGCATTGGATGAGAGCCGGTAGGTCTGGATATTTGAATGCTATACAACTTTGTATTCCAAGTGTAACTCTTTCTCTGTACATTTCTAGCACTGTGGACAAACTGTCACACTTCCGACACTTTTGACAAATCTTAACATTTCCGACACCACAGCCACTGTACAACCCAACATAGAGATTGTCTTCTTTGAATTATGTCAATATTTTTCAGCGCAAACGATTAAAGAAGATCAGTTTGTACCTGAAGTTCAGGAAATTAACTACAACGAAAGAAGCAACAACAAACAGATCATACAAACAGGTGAACCACAAGTTTCCCGCCTTATTGCGTTCGATCATTTCTTATTTATTCAGTTCTAATTTCCTGTTTCAATAAGCTACCTCGCTAATAAGTTGTTTTTTAAGCTTACGGTCCTGTGCAAATAAAGATCGAAGAAGAGCCGTACAAAGACAGACACTTCTCCACAACGTGTTGTATGATTAAAAACGAGCCATGCGACGCGGAATTAACCAATCAAAACCTACTGCTGCAAATACCGGACGTGAACACGATGCAAGCGCCTCTATCTCCTAGCAACAGTCTGAACATGTCGTTGTTATCACCAAAATCCGATGAAATGCCGTCACCGTGTAATACCATTTCTTACGACATGGCGCCCCATTCGCCAGTGTATCCAAGGTGAAATAGTTTGAAATTTGAACTGCAAGATTGTTAATGTGAAAGCAACACTTGACTTTTTCAATTTTCAAAATCATTTCTATTCAATATAATCTATGTAAGTGTATAGTTGATGTTTAACCTATCCAATAACTAAAAAGAAAATCATTGCCGTAAACGTTTGCAAGAATGATACCTTTTTTGAAAAGATATATGCGCCCCCCGCGAAACGATACCCCGGAACATCAATTCAACAAAACAAAGTTTGTCGACCCAAATGAGTTCGACTTACATGCAACTGGCGCGATGTCAGTCAACAAACAAGCCGATAACACAATGTCTGCTTTGCGCTTAAATCACGACTTTGCGTCAACGTCACAAATGCAAAGCGGTTTCATGAAGAAAGAAGCCAATGAGATGTCTGAAACAGGTTGGGATATCGAAAGTGTTTGCTTCAGTCCCATGTTAATGAGTGTTCTGGTTTTCTAGATATGCTGAAACATCCGGGTGACTACTTTCAGCGAAGGACGTTTGAAAGACGCGCGCAAAAGCAGAGTAGACATTATGCAGGTCAGTAATTTACACACTATCTTGCAATCTAGATCACTAATTCGTCATGTGCAAGACAAAAATACAGTTGAACGATTTTTATTTTTCAAAGAAAATTTGACACTTGTTGTTATGTAGATCGGTACACCCCGACTTCCGGCAGGTATGAAGGAACCGTGCGGCGGCCATACCATCGGCGCGGTACGCTTCAGCTTTGGCAGTTTCTGGTTGCGCTGCTTTCGGAAGAGGACTGCCAACAGTTCATATCGTGGAACGGCAGGGGATTGGAGTTTAAGTTGATCGACCCGGAGGAGGTGGCGAGAAGATGGGGCATGCAGAAGAACAGGCCGGCGATGAATTACGACAAGTTGAGTCGATCTTTGCGCTACTACTACGAGAAAGGTATCATGCAGAAAGTCTCGGGAGAGAGGTACGTGTACAGATTCGTGTGCAATCCAGAAGCCCTCTTCAGTCTAGCCTTCCCCGACGGCATGCGACCTCTATTGAAACCGCAGTGCAGTCAACCTCACAAGCTCACAGATCAGCAGTTGCTCTCCAGCGCCCGCCAAAACTACAACACACCCATGTACATGGACAGCAATCGAGGGAACACATCCTGGTCCAAGAACAATATGGATAACTTCCCGTTTTGAATGACGTCATATTTACGTCACAGCAAGTCCCTCTCAGTTTTCCTTAATTTCTAAAAACACAACACCATTCATTAGTTTTCCATATTTCAAACCCATATATTTTTTAGCGCATCTATGCACAATAATTTACCTGATTTGTATATGAAAAATATATTTTTCATTTAAGATTACAAATATTTATTTTATTATTTATAATATCTATGTACAATCTCCGTTCTATACATAAATTATAATCATTAATCTGTAATATTTAAACTTCATATTTAATTCGATAATTTATTTGTCTACCATGATGTGTTAATTTTAAAAATGCGTTCAATCAGTTGTAAAGTTGTATTTGGATTATATATTTGCCAATATCACAAAATATTTTCTTCTAAGAGCCTGATTATACAAAGGCGGGTTGTCCCGGTTCCTACCTGGAAGTGGGTTGGTCTTCTAATAATGTTATAGGTAAATGGGTTAACCTGGTACGAACTTAGAATGTTTCACGCTTGGAAGAACGAAGGACAAAGTAGAGTTCGCGGACAAGCTCAATCAAAATGCTTTTAAAGATCATACATTCAAATATTGCGAATTTTGCTAGTCTAGATCTAATCTCTTTCAAAATACGTCTCGTTTAGAGAGCGAACAAAAAGTAGTACCATAAACCAAGAATGGACTCTAGGCTAGAATCTTAACAGGATTAGAATTTCAAATGCACGATTTTCTCTACTTGTGGTTTGCTTCATCCGCCTTGTTTTTGTGTGGTGAATATTGTATTGCGCAGCTCTGTTGTAAAAAACAAAAAACTGAACCCCCGTCTTGCGCGATCCCTACTGTTGTAAAAACCAAACAAGGAGTCACCGGCTTATGCCGCGAAAAAGGGGTGTTGAACGCGACCCACCCCGCCTCATAAAACCTGCAAATACAATATTTGAAAACAAAACATGACTAATAACTCATTTCAATTTTTTTGTCGTAAACCATAATGGCGTCCTTTACTTGAGGCTTGAGGTCACCAGCTTTCTATTAGTCTCGATAACTCCTTTTTCTTTGTCATTCTTCTTATAGCAAACCTTTGGGAATACGAGAGCCTTGATAGAGTTGATTTTTCACTGAAATTATAAAAGCGATATTGCTGATGAATATTTTCCATTTGTCACGTTTAAAACTTTATGATTGGTAAATTTAAAAAAACACTAAACTTACAATCCTATCGAATGCCATCACGCAATCAAAACCGATGTGAAGTGGGACAGCTTTCACTGTCGCGAATCGTTTCGTGTATTCAACCATTTACGAGGAACAAACGAACAAAACGCGCGCGATTCTTGCACTAGTCTTCGCAGTTTTGAGAGAGACGTCTACAATGCGTGCGCAGTCTTTAACAAACACCGACTGTCATACTTCAATACTAAGTGTCTCTTTTCCACGGGTTTCCTCTCAGCCCAAAACGAGTGCCCGTCAATTTCTTTCCTACCTTCTGTCATCGCCAGCATATTCACAGCCGGTCTCGTTAAAAACAGATTTTCAACAAAAGCTTGGTTTCGGTGAATTAATGAGAGAAAGAGAGCAATAAAAGCGAACACTGACAAACCCAAACGATTATACAACTACACAAAAAAAATGTATACACTAACTTCAATCAATCGTCACAATGCTAACGATCAATTTCAATCCGAAATAATAGTGTCGAAATCAAAAATCGTTCAGTCGAAAATCTTTGTGTCAAGGGTCGAGCGAAGAAAACATGTGTTTCGTATACGATCTATTGTGATTATTTCATACAATTCTAACATCTTCATGCAGTTCCTATTTGTTGACAGTTTGCTGGCCCTCAAACAATCCGTAATTCTCAACGGTCGTCTGCCATGTTTGTTTACCTCGCACCAGGTCTCTCACGAGCTCAGCAACTTTTGACACCTTTACGAAACAAAGTAACAGAGATATACATTTTAACAGATAAAATCTGCTTTTTGAAATTCCAGCGAAAGCAAAATAAATCTACCTCCACTCGGATTTGTTTCGTCGAATTTCTTTCTCGTAAAGTGACGCTGGCCGGTGACTTGTTGACGGTGTCGAAGTCCACTGTAACGCCAAACGGAATGGCTATCTCGTCGGTCCTGGCGTAGCGTCGCCCTATCGAGCCGCTGGAGTCGTCTACTTTGTGGGAGATATCAAGTTCAGTGAGAGCATCGGCTGAAATTAGAAACTAAGTGAAGTATCACTAAACTAAGACGGGGGATTGGCATCAGTGGAGATGAACAAATATCAAGCAAATTTTATGAAACAAAAAAATTGAATTTATTAAAAGGCGAGAAGGAAATATTTCAGGTTCATGACGCCTAACAAATGAGAGAGTTACTCCAACAACTTTCTTTCCTTACATATTTGTTCGACGAGCGGCTCAAACGTTTCGTTTCTGCTAAGAGGCAAAACTGAACATTTCACTGGTGCAAGGGCAACGGGTAACGACAACCACTGAAACAAAGTACAGCGGTTCATAAAGAAGCTATGATTTGAGCTTCACGAGGCATATACAAGAAAACAAAGGCAACTAAAGAAAGGTGATGTGATTTTCTGTGATCTGCTATTTTCAGCGAAAATTTTGAATAAAGCATGTATGTATCTTTACAGGTGATAAAGTAGTACTTTCTACAAGTCCCCAATCAATGCATGTAAATTTTTGTTGTTGTTTTTTTTTTTATGCAACAAAATGTATTGAGACTAAATGTCATACTTTTCAAACTACATGCGAAATCTGGATCAACAAATTAGTTTTTCATTTCAGAGAGAGAGAGAGGTGGATGAAGACTTACTGTTCTTTGTTCGTCGCCTTCTCTTACTCTGAAGTTGTGCTCCAGTAAGGCGTACATTATGCGACCAATACCAAATGATGGTTCAATGACATGAGGTGCTACTTCACGGACTGAGAGGAAATACGGATCATCAAACATAGCATTGAGACAACCCAGCTCGCTACACTTTCTTCATGGTTGTGGCGCAGCCAATGCCTGACCACATATTAGAAAAACCCTATTCAATTTCACACCATGGTGGTTTGGTAAGTATTTTTAGTTTTCATTATTAAGTGTTACTTTCCTTCAATAATGTCTTTCTATTGATGTGTGTGGTCGAACAAATTCCACAAGAGTTTGATTTTCCAAAGAATTTATATAGATTTAGATATGAAAATCATGCCCTATTCTAATCCTTAGCGAAACACTCTAATAGTAATTGTTACAGGAATAAATACTTGGCATAGACAAACGAAAACGTCCTCCCACCCACATACCATGTATATCTTTCTTGTGTCGCTTGACTTCTTTCACCATGTCTTTGGTCAGCTCAAATTCTCTACCGTCACAAGTGAACGTAAAGGTGCTAAAAACAAGGTTTCCTGAAGTCAATGGGGATCTCAGAGGAGAAGCAAAGATTGACTTTTAGATCACGTACCCAGTCCCTTTAATGGCAGCCTCAAGTACATTGATTTCATTCTCGGGCAACTGTGCAAGCTGATCGCTGATGCGTTTGGCATCTTTCTTGAATGCTTTACCGACAATCGCTTTCTCCAATATCAACTCAACTACGTCAACTGAAATCTGTTGTAAAATATAGGTTCATTAAGAGAACAAATGTACGAGCAAAATCTATGGTAATATTGCACAATTGGCTTAACACGTTTTGTTACATGCCATCATATATATATATATTTGTTTTTGTTTAATGCTTCCTGGTAGTGGTTAGTTGATTCCTTAAAAATTTCTTCATTGATTGATATGTACGATAGTCTTTTTTCGATTGATAGTGATTAATATATATATATATATATAATTATAGTCATTTTTCACTATCTATAAATTTATTCGCTCCTCATGTCAAGCACTCTATGAGAAGAAGTTTTACAACTATGACACACATATATATATATATATATTAAATATCAATTCGTTTCTTTTTCAAAAAGAACGCAATCGGAAAGCAGATTATTCACCGAATGTGAAACAGATTATCTCACCGGCTGAGGGAGATCCACCATCGCCACAAGTTTCTCGCCGCTGGCGCGCGTGTGTTGCTGTAGGTCGTAGCAAGCTCTATCTGCGCAACCAACACATTCTATCCAACCCTACGATGGAACTTATCCCGTTGAAAGAAATAAAAACTTGCACAAAACAACTACCTTATCAAACCAATTCACACACACTTTTCTTTTGATAAGAATTCTACTGTGTTGGGGAATATTTTGCCGAAATATAGCTGAATTTGTAAAAGTTGATAGAAGAAAATAAGATATGTATTTATAAATTGTGACAAGTTGTGCAATGTCTGCTATAAATGCATACACGATCAAAACATGTACGCAGAATAGAGAATAAAACTATGGAACAAAAAATAAGAATACAACCTATTTTAAGTAGAATAAATAAGAATATGCTAAGAATATTTTAGTATGATTTGGAGTTAAAAGTTAAGAATTTAAGTTAAGAATACTTGACACTAGCCAAATCAAGTCTATGCTAAAAATCAGAAAACTTAAGGTGTCTTCAAACATTGAAGTTATCATTAAGTTTGTAAACGAAAACGTTATGGCAAAATAGATAAAAATACACCAAATATAAGGTTCATTTTCTTACATAGGAAGTTTTCAGTTCACAATCCCAACAGTCGCAAGCGTAGTGAGCCATCTCGTTGCTTAAGTGTTGACGGAATCTCATCTTCGTAGGATCAACACCTACCTTCAACATAAACGAGTTGATGCGACCGATGTAGTAGCCAACGGCAGTGTTAGCAATGATACCCTGTAAATAAAACATGATGAAAACACATTCGTAATCTCACTTAATTAGGATTTGAGATTATACAACCAATGCAAGAAAACATCTTGATTATAGTAACGTATGCTTAAAAATGTAAGAATTTTCAACCTGACTAACAGCCTCCCTTAAGCTCATCTTTACTGCTGGTTCGCCGCTCATTTGCACATCTTTAGAAAACAAATTACAAACGGTATCTTCAACTTTGCTGAACTTTGCTATCTGTTTTTTATCTGGGTCAACAAAATATTCGATTTCTGCCATGAGGAACTCCCTAAAAACCAACAAGTTACTATCAGTGGTGTGTCATCAACGTTGACGTGACTTGCAGGATGAGTGCAAAATGATGAATGATAAACCGTCAGTAAATGATGAAATGACTCCCATACAATTTCATTAATACTGTAAGCATTAAAGTATACCGTTGAAACTAAATAAAGAGAAAGTGAAAGAAATATTTCGAAAATATATTTCACCTGACTCTCAACAAGCCAGCTCTTGGCGCAATTTCATTTCGAAAACCACACCCGATCTGTGCGCCACCAAATGGCAATCTACCATTGTTGTAATCGAGCAGGCGTTTGAAGTTCAGGAAAATCCCTTGCGCAGTCTCCGGTCGCATGAAGCCGGGAAGCAAACCACCTGGTCCTATTGAGGTTGCAAACATCAAGTTAAAGTCTTGAGGATCACAGAGGTCGTTGTTCGTAGCAGGGGCCTTGCATTCATATTTCACAATCAACCCCCACAATTCATCTTTTTTGTAGTTATCAATCTAAAATTTAAAAAGGTGAAGATCTTGCAAGTTCATTCTGTTTTTTTCAATAAGTAGACGATAAAAATAAAAATAACTTTAAAACTTCTCAAAATGACTCGAAAAAAGAAGAAAACCGTGAAAAGCTAAGAATATATTGGGGAAAGTCATGCCAATAAATTAAGAAGAGAGGAAATTAACACGTTATTTTTAATAATTATAATCGATAACATAATTATTTTGTAATTATCATAATTAAATCAACAGCAAGATACTTAATAGTGAAACCCATCTAAATGGGTGCGATTCGCACCTGACTTAAAACCTTTTTGTATTCTTCTTTTTGCTCTTGTGAAGTCTTCTTTGAGAGCAGAAGTTTTTCTAAGTGACCTACAGTGACATAGTATGTGATATAAACGCAAGGAATAATTCAATAAAAATGCCGGAATTAATCTAGAAGGTCTGACAACTAAAAGTAATATCAATGGATATGATTTATCAAGGGTCAGGTCAGTTCTGCATCCTGCCTTCAGTTATTAAGAGACGGGAGAAAGTTTTTCAAAAAAATGTTTAGAATGTGTTTTTTTTACTTCACAAATTTTCCCGTTTAAATGTAGTTGAATTCAGACATGAAAGAGTTTCTGGTAAGTTTCATATACCTATACACAAATGAACATTTGAAAAGCAAAAGTCTGTTACCTTCCAGCAGATGATCGGCACGATAACAATCGCCAGTTTTGTTATCGCGAACCATTACATCTGTGAAGCGATCAACATGTCCCGATGCTCTAAACAAAACAAAGTTATAATTTAATACTTTGATAACTGGCTTCTTTACGTAAACAGCAATAGGGCAGGTCAAATAAAAAAAAAAACTAAATCAGTCTTCAACAATAGCTTACTTGAGCACTTAGTATAAAAATAGTTTACTTGCTAACTTAGTATAAAAATAGTTTACTTGCTAACTCAGTAGAAAACATAGCATACTTGAGAACTTAGTAGAAAAAATAGTTTACTTGTTAACTTAGTAGAAAAAATAGTTTACTTGCTAACTCAGTAGAAAACATAGCATACTTGAGAACTTAGTAGAAAAATAGTTTACTTGTTAACTTAGTAGAAAAAATAGTATACTTGTTAACTTAGTAGAAAAAATAGTTTACTTGGTAACTCAGTAGAAAACATAGCTTACTTAAGCACTTGGGATGGAGTAAGTTGAGTGCATCTGACCTCAAGCAGTTGCTCCTCAAGTACAAAATGTGATCGCCACACATCAATCAAATTGTTCTCCATCGCACAGCCCATAGGGCCAAAGTCATACAAACCAGCCACTCCTATGACATGTGAATTTAAAGATATTCTAGTAAGCATAATTGCTTAGTCTGTGCAAAATGTGACAAAGAGTTAAAAACAAAAATTTTTAAGAACAGAAATTTATTAGACCAGGATCAAATTATTATTTTAATTATATACATTCGGTATAATTTACCTCCATATATTTCAAAAGCAGGTGCATAAAAGAAACGTCTCTTGAGTAAATCTTCACATTTCCCTCTGTCAAAGCTGTCTGGCGGGTCCAACAGTAGCTCCTGAACAAGGAAGAATTCTTGTTACAACAGATATGATTTCTTTGAATCCCTGCATATTATTTCGAGATATCCATTGTCTCTATTGACAACCCTTCCAATCACTATCAGATGTAACTGAAGTACAGCATATCTTAGATTCAGTTTGAACCTAATCAATATAAAGTTAGCAATATATTTTGCGATTGACAATATTTAATATATATTTGTCAATATTCATTGTTTTTCCAATGTAATTCAACTTTTTCTATGTTTCTAAATAAAAAATAATTTGCACGTAAATATATTTTGGCTTACTAGTATTTAGTGGAATTGTTATATTTCCACCAGATAAGGCCCTTTATCATATTCACACACATATTCCGCAACGGTTTTTTGGCTACTCTCTGCTTTACTGTCTACAAAGACTGTAGAAGCACTCTTCCACAACACTCACAGTTACTGTATGGAGCTTATATGATGAACTGCATCATTAATAATGTGTATAATTTTTACTTTTCTGTGCGAAGAATTTCGTTTAGTTGGATTATATGTATTCCTTACATACTAAAATTATAAATGTTTGTTACATTTAATGGATCACTACCAGTGGTATAACCTAACACAGGCTTTCTAATATAAGGCGTGCGATCGCACGCGCACGCCTCCACACACGCCTTAATCTCCTGAGGCGTGCCTTTAAAAGCTCTCCTCAAATTATTTTCTTCGCGTAAGGCGTGCGACTACTCGCACGCCTCAATCATATCACGTTTGTTTAATTTTCCCCATATTTCGTACAGAACATTAAACGCTCCGAAAATCTCAAAATTATTAAATTAAACAAAAACTTAAACGAATTTACATTTGCATTCACTTGAATGACCATTAAAAACACGCGATGATTGTTGTTTAGTGACGTAGTTTACAACATTGTTATGCTCCTTCTGTATGCCTAAGTTGTCGTTGAAAGATGCGCAAAATGTTTCATTTGTTGATTTATTGTCAACATGTTTTATCTTTTGATTTTCTATCGTGTTACAGAGTAGTTCTTCTGCATTAGTTTGTCTTTGAGTTGAAAGAACCTGTAGTGCATCATGTTTGCATGTCTGTCAGTTCCTTTTGAAAATATTCGTGTTGGCTGGGTTTTAATTCTCTAGCCAATTTCGTTTTAAATAAATAAGTTTTAAACGTAAATTTCGAAAGGGCTAGTTTCGAGTCGGCAGTTTCGAAGCGTAGTGCAATTGAATTCTGGTAACTGTCTGGAATTTGAATATAAAACTAATACAGAACGTGTTTAAGTCTCTAAATACCGAATTTGATTTTATATTTTAATAAATCTTTGTAAATAAACTTATGTTAAAAAATATTTATTGCGGGACTCAAAGTATCATCAATACATTCAGCTAAATAAGTAAAACTTATTTACAAAAAGCCTTGTTTTAAAAAAATTGTTTACAGATACCATCGGTGTCGACAGACAGAAGTGTGTATGTTACTATGGTTACTAATCGGATGATTAGAAGAACTAAAGAAAATATACGATAAATATGCTGAAAAAGATTTTTAAAAACTGACAAATATGTGCTTTAACTGATTGATTATTCAGAAGAATTCAAATCACAAAATCATTTTTTATAAAACGCTTAACGTTTAACGCTTCCGTCCTCCAGTTTTAATAATAGAAGAAGGCAATGTAAACAAGGAAGTTAAGGCTTTGAGAGTCAGTCACTTGTACTTGACGCTTAGCCCTCGTGTTTGGGGTTCACGAGCATGAACGTCCCCCACTTGTTTACAACTTTTAAAAGATAAACATTTTTTTAAAAAGGCGTTTCATTTAAAGGTTATCAATAACATATACGGCAAACAATAGTAAAATAGATTGTTTAAATTGTTGGAAAACCGAATGTCAGATGCTTTGTTGTTTTTTAAATTTAAATCATAAAAATACAACAACTTTTCAATAATAGTCGCGGAAAGAGGAATATTTTATTAAGTGATAAAAATGTTCTGCGTTAAACATCGCGTACGTAAATCTGTGAATATGTAATTAAATATGTAATTATGCCGTAAACAACCAAGTCAATGTATCTTCAGATTTAAAGCCAAACAAGATATGTTTTAGAAGTAAAGAACATTTACCGCGCAAGTTTTAAATGACATGTCAGAATTAAAAAATGGCATTAAAAATTTATCGCGCGTCATCGCACGCCTAGACAAATTCAGGCGAGTGGATATCGCACGTCTGAAATGTTTTTAACTTTGGTTAGGCGTGCGAAGCACCACACGCCTAAATTTTTCTTATTAGAAAGCCTGCTAACATTTTGGCCACTCGTCCTGTCGGACGAGTGGAACAGCCTTCTAATAAAAAAATTGGTTGTCCGCAAAAACTTCTGGTCGTCCGACTGAATTTTTATTTTGGCCTTCTATTTCATGTTTGCCTCCACACACGGCTTAATCTCCTGAGGCGTCCGTTTAAAAGCTCTGCTCAAATTATTTTCTTCCCGTAGGCGACTATTCGCACGCCTCAAACATATAACGTTTGTTTTGTTTAATTTTCAACTTATTTCGTACTGAATACTAAACGTTCCAAAAATATCAACAGTTATTAAATTAAGCAAAAACTTAAACGAATTTACATTCTCATTCACTTAAAAATGACCAATTAAAACACGTGAAGATTGTTGTTTAGTGACGTAGTTTGTACAACATTAGTTATGCTCCTTCTGTATGTCTAAGTTGTTACGTCGAAAGATGCGCAAAATGTCCAAGTTTCATTTGTTGACTTATTGTCAACATGTTTTATCTTTTGATTTTCTATTGTGTTACAGAGATGTTCTTCTGCATTAGTTTGTCTTTGAGTTGAAAGACCTGTAATACATTCAGCTAAATAAGTAAAACTTATTGACAAAAAGCCTTGTTTTAAAAAAAATTGTTACAGATTTAAAAACATCGATGACGACAGACAGAAGTGTGTGTGAAAAGAAAATATACAATAAATATGCTGAAAAAGATTTTTAAAAACACAAACACAATATGTGCTTTAACTGATTGATTGTTCAGAAGAATTCAAATCACAAAACCATGCTTTGTTTTTTTATATACCAGAGCTGCATGTTTTTAAAAGAGGTTTATTTGTAAAATTTTTATTTTTAAAAGATAAACATTTTTGTTAAAAGCGTTTCATTCTACTTAGAGGTCATCAGTAATATATACGGAAAACAATAGTAAAATAGATAGTTGTAGCCGAATGTCAGACGCTTTGTTGTTTTTTTAAATTTAAATCATAAATATACAACAACTTTTCCATATAGTCGCGGAAAGAGGAATATTTTATTAAGTGATAAAAATGTTCTGCGTTAAACATCGCGTACGTAAATCATAAAATGGATATTCACAGGACAATATGTAATTATGACATAAACGACCAAGTCAATGTATTTTCAGATTTAAAACCAAACAAGAAACATGCTATGTTTTAGAAGTAAAGACCGCGCATGTTTTAAACGACATGTTTCAGAATTAAAAAATGAGATTAATAATTTATCGCGCATCATCACACGTCTAGACAAATTCAGGCGAGTGGATATCGCACGCCTGAAATGTTTTTAACTTCCGTTAGGCGTGCGAAGCACCACACACGTGAATTTTTCTTATGAGAAAGCCTGGCACAGAGGTTTTCATAGAAACAATTTTAATATTTAAAACAAAAATAAATTTATTTGGGAATAATAACTAATCGTCCCATCAAACAGTTGGAAGGCAATGATTTAAAAGTTTCACTCGTCCGCAACAAAATCTGGTCGTCCCGTACCGTCGGACGACCGTTAGGTTATACCCTGACTACAATCTATATAGTCAGTGACATAACTCTCTTAAGGTAAGGTACTCTTGCTTTTGTAAATCAAATGTTATATACAATATTTATTGAATTTATTAAATTTATTTATTGAATTTATGAGTTTATTAATGCAATAAATGAAAACTGAAAGTACAATGTATATTACAAACAAATAAACAACATAGTAGAATATTTTATATTTATGTGGGTTTCTATTGCCATCATACATTCAAAAGATATTTGCTACAAAGGAAGAGTAACTGCAATTTATTAGCAAGCACAAAGGTGCATACTTCAAACTGAAAATTATTTCTAAAAACATACTGTTTGTTCTAGAAGGCGCTTCCTTGCTTTCAACTCTTTTATCGCAAGATCAACATCAGCTACGGGAGCTTTGTCGGTTTTGAGTTTTTTCACCAAATCACCCTAAATAAAGCAATCATGATTGAATTCTTTTCTAATATATTCTCAATGGCTTACAGTAAACACTCACATATATAATCTAGCATTATTCGTTATATAAGGGAAACCTATAGAAATTTAATATTTCTTAAAAGTAAGGGGATAGAACTTTGCAAAACATAAATTTTCTGGTTGACATTATGGTAAGTGGCACAAGATAAATAGAGATGACAAGACATATATAGAATGAAACATAAAAATGATTACAAGAATGTCTGGTTTATTATATGTAAAATTAGTTAAAAGAGCTAGAGTTAGTTATGTTTGTGATAGAATGAAGCTCCCTTCAAAAGAACAAGTCAACTAAAACAAGATCTCAAAGCAGTTCTAAAAAACTGAAGGTTTTCGTCTTTATCGTGCTGCAATTGTCCCGGAATCCAGGGGAGGCAAAGAAGCCGTATATAATTTTTAGGTGCATCAGGCTAGTCCAAAAAAAGTGTCTCATAGGTCAGGCTTCTCATTAAGACATGAGAAGTGCGCGTACGTCCCCCACTTTTCATGCAGACATGCAAACAAACATGATTGACAGCGTTCACAGTAAAAAACACTATAATCACGCAGGTGGAAATAGTTATTAAACAACAAGAAAAACTAGATTTTCTGTTTGTTTTCATGTTTCAAATTTAATAAAAACATATTGTAACCAAAGCAGAAATGAAAAGTTAAGATTGAGACAGTCATCATTGAATTGACACTCAGTCCTTGTGTTTGGGATTCACAAGTTTAAACATTCCACACTTTTCTGCATATTAAAATTGCTGTCTGTCGATTGCCTACCCCAGATTCTGGGACAATGGCAGCACAATAAACACGAAAATCGTCTGTCATTCAGCAAAATTCATCGAGTTACACATGAAAAGACTAAGTGGCGATTTCTCATATTAACCGTGTTTTCAAAGCGAAGCTAGCTAGGTTTTAAACAACATTTCTATCAAATTGATTTGAGGCATATTTTAGCAACATGATTGCGCATAAACAATATAGAAATAAACAGAAATAGTCAATGTTTTACTTAAATGACTTGCCCACCTTTCTGTTGAAAATGCAAAAATCATTCGTAATATGACCTCACTTCCTATACAAGGCTTTAAACTCTGTATCAAGATAAAGGCGCTGCAATTGAGGAGACAATTTCTCAGCAACAACAAAAAAAATCGTGTGGGTAGATTGCTAAATCAATAACTTACTCACGCATTATTCATCGCGATTTGTTTAATGAGAAGACTGAAAGGTCAAAAATGAATGTCAAGGGATATCCGGAAAAATTTTATGAAATTGCGTATAACTGAAAACAAAAAAGAATGAAAAACACTTCATTTTCACAAGTTCGCTGAGGGTCATATTGGCCATGACACAGTCAAAATGTATAAATTTTGGATTAGCCCAGCAAATTTCACACTTACTACTGAAATGAACCTATGCACATATAGAGTCCACTGTATATATATTTCTAAAAAGCTTTTTGTATGCTCCATTTAGCAAAAACTAATCATATAGATTAAGCATCAAAACTCATGAACATTCTTTCCGTTGCTAGAATAGAAAAATTGAGGTTTTTAAACTAGCCCCATCCCTAAAGATCTCAATTTGAAGGCTTTTAACAATAATGTATAAGCAAGTTTAGTGGACAATATTCGGTGCTACTTTCTTTTGCCCACCTCCCCCCCCCCCCTATCTAACCTTAGTATACTTTTTCAGGATTTTTCTTCACAAAATCATAATACACAATCTGTACTCTTTAATAATATTCTCCTTGCAAACAATTAATTATAATCAATTACCATAAAATTTTGATAGCATTTGTTCTACTTTTTGTTTTTAAACTCCACATTTTACAACATGGCTGCACTGTTTTTGCATGTTATTATTCTATTGAAGAAACTCAAATCAAGTCAAATCAATATATTGTGTGCTTTTACAAAAACATTGGGTAAATATCTGTGTACAAATACAAATAGCACAGTTTCTGAAACTTGTGAAAAAGATTGGCCAGAAAAGGAATAGTGGCCAATATTCACCGCCGAAACAACTTGAGTTCAATACTAAAATTTCTCCTAAAATAGATTACATATATGTAGCAATGTAGTTGATATGTTACGAAACATAATGATTAAAAAAAAAGAAAAAAGTAAACAATTTGTTGACAAAATAGAGAACCTGTCCTTTAACCAATGCTCGATGCTTTTTAACCTCCTCTTCTAAATTCGACATATTTGCGTAATTTCGATTAATATATTGTAGTGTGTGGATAAATTTCTCTCCTGATTTAAACTTTGATGTGAGACACGTAGCTCCTTTGCGTTTGAAAAAAGATCTTATCGCTTGAATGGTCACTCTGGAGGCAAGCATATAATTATTACACAAATTTGTAAGACTAAATCTGTTTAGCTAACTATAAACTGTTAAATATTACTATTAAAACCACTTCAACCAACATTAACAGTAAATCACTGATGAAATAAACGAAGTATTCACTAAAAATGTATTTTAAATTATGACATCGTCTGTTGACATGTGTAACAATAAAATGGTAGATTGACTTCGTGTAACGGAAGTCATCGAGACAACCGGGAAAATGTATTCAAAGTCCGGGTGTTTGCATGTGGGAAAGTTTCTAGCTTCCAAACGCGATCATGTTTTGAACAAAGTGAGCAAACGTTTCACATGTAATCACGAGCTTCTGTTTTAAGAGAGGAGTGAGTTAGATTGAGATTTTGTGAGACTTTCCACAAGTATTTTGTAATAATATTCAGTCTACTCCATCAATTTTTTAATTTATCCCAAACCATAATATGGAGGCACAAACACCTCTTTGTGAAATACTTGTTTTGAAAAAACTAATACAACACTGCGAGACTTTTAATTATATCTCTCACCGCGACAAAACATTAGCCATGCCCAGTTGTTTTAATAGTGGAGCGAGAAGATTTAAAAAATATTGTAAAGGAGCATTACTAATTTTTAAGTAGCATTTCATTGATTTACATGTCAGTTTTTTTATTATTTGTTTGCCTGTCGGTATGCGGGTCATGTAACATCTTTGACCTCATGGATATAAGCATCCATGATGCATAGCTGCCACGGAGTTTTAAATAGTTGGTACCTTGCGTGGGTTAACTCACCACTGTTTTCTTCTTACTGGGGTTGGCGTTAGGAAGGGCATCCAGCCGTAAAAACAACTGCATCAATAAACCGTCAGATGATTAAACCTCCATAATTGGAGAAAATCATCTTTTGAAACCGTCCAACTCATGCAAGCATGGAAAAGCGACGTTAAAAGGATGATGATGATGATGCCAACGGTATCGGGTTACTGCACAAGGATTAATGTAAATAATCACATAATCTCTTTTTCTTTCACAATTTTGAGTAAGGATTCTCGCTTGAATTCACACTAACAGCATGTTCTCTCTCACCATCTATCGGAATTGTTTATTCATAACACATACGCTCAAGTTAACACAAAGTGCTTTTAAATAAATAGTTGAATAATCTAGCAATACGTAAGGTCGAAATTTAAAAACTACATTGAATTGTACATCAACAAAATGTTTTTATCGCTGAGTTCTGGCGCAAAACCGTTTTTGCGAAATAAGTGAGAATTTGCACAATAATAATTTCAATGTTTGCCTCTTTATGCATGGAATTTACTTTTATCTTAAGAACTAGAACGTGCACTATTTGCTCATTTGGTAATAACATTTTATGTTCAGTAACCACCCCTCTCCTCCACAAAAAACTTCTTTCTTACGATCATGCCGACTCTATTTAATTTATTTTGTTTAGTTGTATAATATCCCGGATTTGTTTAATCGCACACAATTTTACTTCCGAGTCGAGAAGAGGTCGAAATTAAAATTAAAAATTTCAGTTCACGAGAGCCCTTCCTTATCCCTTTAAAATAAAAACTCAAATAATCAGGAAAATAAAATCTTTCTTCTTTTCAACAAGTATCTACAACGAAGTCAGCATTTCAGCCCACACGACAATAGTTCATTTACAATATTTTACAAACACAAAAAATATGCTAAGCCTCGAAACTCCATGTTAACAAACTTTTAATTTATTTTTAAACCGTTAAATTGTTTAGTTCCTATATTAACAAATACACACGTCATAACTAAAAAAAGGATGAAAAATATAAAAAATATGGTTTAGTAACGTTCCATGGAAATATTCGCACTGATTGCTCGTGTTTATTCCGTGTTCGAAACCGTTGTTCCAGTTTTCTTGCGTGTATTTGTTTGAACAATACTCCCGCAGCGTTCCGCTATCGACAACTCAGGAAGTAAACCACAACAGCGAGCCCCGCAAACGAACTGAAAAACAATGCCGACGCCATTCTCTGCGGCCAGACGCTGTAGCTTTCCAGAAAATCTTCCGTGTACAAAATGATCTCCGATTCCATTAGATTGCGCGTGCGCATCTCTTTCGTCAATAGCTCTTGCTCGCGTTTCGAGATGTTGTGCAGACGCGTCACGTCAGAAATCGTGGTTTTCAAGAAACGAATATTAGCGCTGAAATGGAAAAGCGTCAGTTCTTGCGATTGACCAGAATCGACAAGCCCAATAGTTCCGGACGCCACGTGGAATGTAAACCACGCCTTCTTCCAGCTTTTACGGTTATGTATAACCACGTACACCACGGTCGCGTGCCAAAGAATTAACGACAACTCTAAGCAGAACAGTGTCCATGCTATCGGTCGGAAGTGCATCACGTCTTGCAATTGTTTAATAAATAAAATGCTCGGAACAAAGGCGAGCAGCCATTGTAACAAGAGTCCGGCAAATGCCTTCCACTGTGTTTGACGTGACGTGTCGGCGTTCCACAGCAGCATGTGGAGTTTGGAGGTGTCGGCGTTGTTGTATTCCCACGTGTTCATGAAACACCGCGTCATGTAGTTAGAACGACTTGTAATGCCGCCGGCGAACGTCGAATCAACCATAAAGAACACGGACGCCATGCGGGGCCGCACGTAAGACGGCGACAATCTGCTATTGATCAACAGGTCTTTTTCCGACGTGTTGACTTCGTTTGAAAATTTCACGGAGGCAAGCTCGTTTGAATTCGAATCGATGTTTATGACCGCCATGCTAAACGTACATCGGCGGAATGCGATTGAAAAATCTTTGTTTTAAAGCGACGTTTCTCGAAGTTCAATTATCGGAAAAGGTCAATTAGGGTCTGCGATTCCAAATCATGTTACGTCTAAACGATGTAAAAATGTAAATTGCCGCACGTACATTGAGTCACCTTTGACTTACTTGAAATGTGGAGGAAACCTTTCCCATAAGCATAAACAACCACTTTTCGATTCTTTCCGATTGACGAAACCACAGGCGTACGGCGTAATTTTCAACACTCAAATAAATCCAGAGTCACCTCACCGCAAAAACCGTGTTTATAAAGTACACAAACGTTACTAGTCGAACGGGACTATTTAACGGCGCACGTGAACTATTTTGTAAGGCGATCCGTTAGATTTGAGAGCAAACACACTTTGTTAGAGCAACAACAAAAACTGACCCCAGATTTCAATATGCGAAAATTATCAACAAACGGTCAGCAATTATACGCTAAAATCTTTTCCCTCTGATATTGTGTTACTCTCGCTGTTTTTGAAAAGTGGATGAAGCGACTGCACTTGTAAAGGGAATTATGTACTTAGCAGCGAAATGAGTTGCCCTTTAATTCGTTTAAAATGTAAAAATAACAATCTCTAGGAAGCAATTAATTCCACGCTGGAGGTCTGTATCAGCTTAATTGAATCAACAAGGAAAGCAAGAGACTAGACACTGAATAGAAAACGTCTTGTCAGGTTGTTGGTGACGAAGTTTACTCTGCTAATTGGTTGCCTACTAACAGTCACAATACGGTAAAAACAACAACAACTTCCTCGTTAATGGATGAATGGAGAAAATAGGATTAATCTTTTTAAATTAGTTTCTCTTAAAAGACATTTTCAGACACAAAAGCTTGTGGTATATAGCAGATAATATTTAATCTAAGTTCGCCCAACACGCAGCTGCAAGAAGTTGGTTAAAGAATTAGCATGTTTATTCAAATGCACTATCCTGTCACAAATGGACACTTCAAACGGCATGTTTACAAACACAACGTAGGAACTTCTGACTGAACGTAACATTTGGACAGCGTCCAAGGATAATCACCCACAGTGGTTCAGTTTCAAGTGTTTCTTTGCATTATTTTAACTTTCTGGAAGAATTAAAATATATCTTTAAACAAACAATGAGATGACTGGCGTGATGCGGTCTGAAGTAGTCACGATTTCACTTGCTCATCGTAAACAAGTTACCTTTTTGTTTTTTAAATGCCAAATTTAGTGGTGAGGTAAAAAACCTCGTATTGTTATACTCTTGTTATTAACATACAAAATATATTACTTTCTTTCTTTGAATTACCTAGAAAAAAATTCACCCCTCCTCTGCTCTTATTCCAAACCGCCTTTAATAAATTGGCTACATACTGTACTCCACTTTATGTACAATGCATCGGTTTCTTGGAATATTTTTTATTCGATTGGTGACAAATGCGTTAGAAACTTTCTGGATATCCGTTGTGAAGCCGGATGAGCAATGTGTGTTTGTAAACAAAAGAGTATATCATAAATATTGTTTAGTAGATTCGCTTTACAAGTGTTTGAAATGAAACCTGAGATTGAGATCCAAGAAAGCCTCATGTTCAGGAAACACCAAAGCAAGGCTATCTGACAGAAGACCCGACGATTTTAATTACAGTCCTAATTTGACGGATGCTTTGTCGGACAGCTCGGAAATAAAAAAAACGCATGCAAAATCGCAAAGAGATACAGAGAACAGTATTTTGAACTTCGGTCTATTGGCGGTCGCAATTTTACCTCGGGCCGTGTATAACCCCACATGTATTTAGATACCAAGTACAAAATATTGAAATGTACAAAGTTTGATATATCACATGACGCCAAATGGCGCCAAAAGGACGTCGTGATTTTAATCTTACACACACATTGGAAAAACGCACTGTTTATTCATTGACAAAGTCTTTATCATTAGGTTTTTACCGATTGAAATACAGTTGTAAGAGGTAGTACAATTCCCCAATTTTAATTCAATTTACTCCAAAACTGCACATTTTTAAAACAATCCGAAATAATGGTGTCGTGTTATACACGCAGTTATTTGTGGTCGGACACGATGGAGTCATTTCCCATTTTGTTTCTGCATACAAAGCATGACTTTAATTCTGTTATTACTGCAGAAGATTGATATCGTCTATTATCCGCATACAAACCTCACGCCATTCATTCGCGATGCATCATATCTAAATATAGCCTCATTATGTTACTTCTTTTCGATTTATCAATAGTACTTGAACATCCATTAGATTGGTGCCAGTCAGACCGGTTTTCAATAAACAATCCGGAAAGTGATGCGAGAAAAAGGTGTATGAATCACTGTTCGATAAATAGCTTTCAACATTGAACTCTTCTTGTAAGATATCGCCGGTTATACAGGCTCCTGTAGCGTCCGTGCAGCCGTCTTGCCCGTCTGTACCAGCGCTTAAAAACCCTATTCTGCCCGTGTCTACAGTTTCGTTGGATGTCAATCTTTTTAATTCGCCAATGAATGTAAGGACTAGGTGTTGATTTCTTCCACCTTTTCCACTACCCCTAACGTTTACTGTGGTTTCGCCGGCTGTTATCAAACAGACCTTTCTAGATAGGCATTTAAGGAGAAGGCTAGAATCAAAGCCGCTGTTCAACTCATCAAGTGACTCCATCAGACCTGATTTGTTTTCCGAAAGGAGATTGAAAGCGACCCGAGCAAATCTCTCTCCGATTCGCTCAGCGTCACCCTCTAAACTGGCGGTGATTGTAAAGGTTTCGTAATTAAAAGAAGATGATACGGCATCAGTCTCAGACACAAGAAGCTTATTAGAACCAATGATCACATTGCTGCAAACCTCGTTAAAATACTGCATCCCTTTGCTAACTTCGGTCTCCGAGGAGCTTAGAAAATTAAGCACTGATGAAGGGATGCTATCTGGTTTGATGTTCAAAGAAGAGAATATCTTGAGGCAATCGATTTTCGATGTTCTATCGAACACCGATGGCCCCGAAGCAATGAACTCTATAGGATCATTGACGATGTCGGAGACAATCAACGACAGGATGTTTCTTGACGGACATTTCTCCACTAATTTGCCGCCTTTAAGGGAAGAAAGTACCTTACGGATTGTGTTCAACTGTTTTATGTTGCCGCCGGAATTTGCCACCAGTTTTGTGACTATCAGTTTCTCTTCGAGAGATATCCCTTCAACGGGAGAAGGCAGCAACGCGCTTCCACCCCCGGAAATTAAAAGGATCAAGATATCGTCAATAGATAGCGAAGACACCAGCTCTGCTATTCTCGTGGCTGTTCTGATAGCTGCGACATCCGGAAGATTGTTCATTGCGCCCTCGTATACTTCAATCTTCTTGGACAGTTTTTGAGCATTGTGAAGTTTGCAACCGAAGGGGATACTTAGGACAGCAGACACCAAATGTCTCTCGATTAAAGGGTACAATCCGGTGAACATTCCTAGAAAACGAAGAAGGATTAAATCCATGGTTGCTTGGACAAAGAGAATTTTAAAAATCAAACTTATGCGCATCCCGCCCATAAATGTCCCGGGAGACGGGTTAATAGATTGGTGTCTAAATCTTCTTCGCCTTGCTGAAATAGAGACTCTCTTTCAATAAAACAAGCTATATTCTTATGGGTTTAAAAACTTCAAAATATGTTGGTAAAAGAGCACTGTTTAGTAATTCTACTGATTAAGTCGCAAAACTTAGTAATATATGCGTATATGCTTAAAGGGCTTAACAGCGGAACCACTTCCGTATGCTATAGGATATGTTTCTTACGTAAGATCTAAGATAAAAACAGTCATTCATTTACGTGTAAGTTACGAATAGGTCTATTGGGCGTTCTCGAGAACTTATGTGAAAATTAAACAAATGTCGGCATTTTAGTAACAGATAATCTTTGTAATGACGATCGAGTTACTAAAAACCGAAATGACCCTTGCATCTGTTCGATATATGACAGATTAATTTATACCTGGGAAGACAATTCCTTACGCAATAAAACCTTTTTAAAGTAAAACAACTACAAACGAATTACAGCATTTAGTCCCAAGCTTTATAAATACCTTCTTCTTTTAAACACCCATACAGGACGTTTGTTAGAAACATTGAAATGCATCATCTAATAAACGCCTGTACGATACAATTCAAGCAAATTGGATATCGAGGAAGAAAATGTTCGGAAGACGATCACATATAGCTGGACTTCCTTAAGGAAAGAAATTTTCGCGGAAGAATATTTCGCGATTGACAGGTCTAAAAACTGTGAATTTCACGGAATTTATTTTCGAAGATGAGGTAATATATCTAAATTTCGCAAAATTTTTTTTCGCGGTAGGCAGAGTTTAGGGGAATATTTAGTACTGTATTTTCTTATATTTTTAATTGCATGTTAAGTGACAACACTAAAAAAAAACGAGAGAAAAATTGAATTTCGCGGAATAAATTTTCGCGGATAAGGCATTTTCATTAAGTTTAGCGGAATTTATTTTCGCGATTTGGGGCCAAAAATTTGGCGCGTTTGTTCCCGCGAAAATTTCTTCCCTTAAGGTATATAAGATTGAAAAGAACAATCAGTTTTTGAGTTTTTATAGAAACGCCTCCCTCTAAAATGCCTCCAAGAGTTTATTACAGGATTTCCGGTCTACAAGAAAAAAATGGTGCTCCTCTATGAAAAAATCCCAAAATGAAATTTTAAAAAAAAGGATGCTTCTGAATGTTTATAGGACGATAACGATTGATCAAGGATCTTTTTTTATATAGATGAAAACAGTCTATCGAAAAGTATCGAGACCAACATATTAAGTATGTGATAAATATTATAACCAATTGATATTTGAAAGGAAAAGTAGTTGGGAACCGTTACCGATTTTTTGAACACAAAACAGAAAAGATATATATATATATATATATATATATATATATATATATATATATATATATATATATATATATATATATGGTACATACCGTACGTAGCCTTTCCAAACCCAACCACATAAACATTGTCGTCGAGCGCATAACTTTTACCACGGCATACCAACTTGTTTCCGTCACAGGTTACGTAATGCGGAACTAACAGTTCTGGCTTGATCTTCGACAGTACGTGTTTTAAAATATACTTTAACTCTGCCATTAGATTTGTCATCCTTTCAGGTTTTTCGTCTATTATATGAAGTAAAACATTAATATGATTCCGTTTAATGATCAACATTTTCCGTATGGAATACAGTGGAGCCTCGTTTTAACTAGCACTAAAGGGAGGGGCGTGTGTTCGATGTAACGAGCACTAAAGAGGCCGAGTGTTCCATATAACGAACACTAAAGGGGCCGAGTGTTCCATATAACGAACACTAAAGGGACCGAGTGTTCCATATAACGAGCACTAAATGGACCGAGTGTTCCATATAACGAGCACTAAAAGAATTCGCTAAAACGCCACTCCACTATATTACAACTCCAATTTAAAAAGATGCTTTCTTTCAAGTTGAGTTAAAGTTTAAAATATCACTGCAACTACTGTCCAATCGAAGCCAATGGCACTCAGGTGGAACTTAAACGGCAAAAACGTTGCTAAGTACGTTCAATATTCCTTTGTAATAAACATAGTTTATTAATTAGTTCGATGACAAAATATTTAAAAAACAAACATTCACTGCCAACCAAAATGTATTCGTCTTGCCGTATAGCAGCCCACAATTGTTTCATAATCACAAAATATCACGTGACATCCCCGGTTTTTCTTCTAGTACAGCCGTACTATCGAGCTGATTTTGCTCGGTGTTGTTTGAAATTGGTTTTGCTGCTTCAGTTTGTCCGTTGTTCGAAGTATCTTTCGGAGTATAACTAGAGTTCATCGCATCGTCTGCCGCCATCTTAACTGGTTCAGAAATCTTAGCCTGTACACCAGTAACATCTCCTTCGTTCGTGCTAGGCGTTTTTACCGAGCTTTCTTTCTCTGTCCTGAACTTTGGGTAGAGGCTAAAATGCAGGATCAATGGTTTGCGCTATGAAGAAACATGAAAATCACCACTAATCAACGGCTTTTTTCATTGTAAGGCTTCTAGATGGTATCAATAACTTAAACTTGTAGAGTTAAATTCTACACCTCGGCATGCCCTATAGCTAGACGTTATTTTATGTTTGTGAAAGTGAAAGGACGGTGCAAACGAGATACGACATATGACGTCACAAACGTTGTCATAAAGAATGTGGCATTTTATTCAAAAGAAAACGGATGAAGGTTATTTAATTAGTGCAGATTATATATTAGTGTATCAGCTTGTAGTATTTATATCGAAATGAACATTGAAAAAGAAAAATGAAACCATTTAGAAAACAATTTCTTGAAAGCTGATATCTCTTTTACGCTGATAATGATATATTAATATTATCAAATTAAACAGGGAATTGAAATATCTCTAAATATCAGTCAAAAAAACAACACGCTCGTTTGTGCATCTGCAGCATCGTTAACTTACATAAAATACATCACAGTTTGCTTGTGCGTGGTAAAATACAGACTCATACCTCTCTGTAGAGTCCGTAGATTTGCACCAGTTGTTTCAGTGTCAAGTGCTCTAATAAAGTTTCGTCATCTCTCCACAAATCCAACTATAGTTCAACAAAAAAAAATTTAAAAAAGTTCAAACCAACAGACCAAATAAAGTCCATAAATTTTACCATAATTTTAATTAATGTGGTATTAAACCCATCGATAGATTTACCTTTATTTTAAAAAAATTAAATTTATAAAATTTTTAAAGTTCCTCTAAGTGAACGACTCAAAATGTCAACTTAACAAAGGGACTAGAGGAAGTAGATAGCTTCACTTGAAGTAAAATAATGCCGGGACAAAAAAACAACGATTGTAGAACGTTCCTTTTGCAGAAAGGGCTTCCATCAAGTTAAACATATTTGAACATCATTTAAACCTTGCTCGATCGTGATGGGAAATTGTCAAGCAAAAACATAAGACGTTCTGATTACCTCGAATATTTCAGGAGAAATGTCAAACTTGTACATGACGAACTTCTTGAGGACTTTGACAGGCATGTTGAGTTGACAGCATAAGTAGCGGGTGGGAAACAGTTGTAGCACCTATAACCAAGTTCTACTTAATATATATTGAAAAATCCAAAGAAGAATAAAAAATCATGTTGTTAATAAAAGCTTCAGTTGATTAGGTCGGGATAGCTCAGTTGGTAGAGCGCTTGCAATTTTGGATTTCTGAGGTTGCGAGTTCAAATCCTCTCGGCCTCGCCGACTCAGCGAATGAGTAGCATTTCGATGCGGTAAAGTACGGGTGTTGATGGTAGGAGTGGCGCCCGCCTCAACAGTTACACCCAACGTCTTGCGCTAACGAAAAGGGAATAGACACCCTCGTTCACGCCCATTACCAACATTAGGGTTAATTCAACAACTTTCCTTCCTTCAGTTGATTACTCTTCCAAGCTATAATTTGTTGCCGAGACCCAACCGAACAGCAATTTGAAATCAGTTGGCATCAAAAAAATTAAGAAGCTCCTAAAAACTACAAAAAAAATAGAAAAACATACCCTCTCTGTCTTTATTTTTTCTATGCGTGACGTCCCTCTAAAAGACAAAAAACACAATCATCATTTATAATTTTCACGTCTATTTTCCGTGCTAACATGGGTTAGACGGGGTTTCAACAGATGATATTCCCCACAATTTTGTAGGTTTAATCATTTGATGATTCATTGGAGTAGATGTTTTTTACAGCTGGATGTCCTTCCTTACGCCAACCCCAGTGAGAGGGAAAACAGTGGCGATTTAACCCACGCAAGATACCAAATTTGCATTTGTAACTCCGTGGCAGCTGTGCATAAAGGGCATGGGTGCTTATATCCATGAGGTCAAAGATGTTATATGACCTACATACCCGCATCCCAAACTATGTTGTAAATTCACTGTTTTAAAAAACAGCATTTTTATTGGTGACAAATCAATAGATATCAATATATTGAGAACAGAGAAACAACTCTCTCGTCTGCAAATATTTTATATGAAAAAGCAATAATTTATACTTCAAATCCTACCATAGCATATAATTTTAAGTAAATTGACTTCTGTCAAGAACCATAGAGGAAACTTAATAATGTTAATGTTAAATGTTCTCACCTGAAATATTTCAAAGTGATTAAAATCCTTGATTCTTCACTCCGTTGGTTTTTTTGTGAAGACTGAGACAAGCATTCATTTTCTGGGAAACAATTTTTTTTCGAAGAATGAAGCATGAATAAAAAAGGTTGACAATTTTCTATTGATTTTTCACTAACATGTTACGATAAACCATAAAATTTATGCTGAAAACTTTAGTAAACAAGTTAACATTAACTAAATTCAATTCAATTCAATTACCAAAATATCATTTAGATAAAAAAACAAAAAAAACACAACAACAACAAAGACCTTTATTAAAAAAAGAGATCTGGTTTGATATTTTGGTGGGAGTTACTCAATAGCCTAAGGCTGAACAAGGTAGTAACCCCATAATAAAACAAAATAAATAATATTCAAAATATAAGAAGGAAATACTTAATAATGTATATATATAAAATAATACATAACTATAAACAGTTAACACACCATTAAAGTTGTCCCTCGTTCGCGAGAGTCACCTTTACTAATCGAAGAAATTGTTTTCTATTTAAATCAAAAATAAAATGATAATCTTTGTATTTAATTTGAAATAGTTTGATAATGCTTCCAATTGATTTGTTCCAATCAGTAATGCACTGGTGTTTTATGGAATATTTGCCATATGATAAAGTTTTAAAATGAGGTAAAAACAGTTTATCATTAGAAGCATTTCATGTTCCGTGATGATGGGAATTAATAGTTTTAGAGAAAAAATGACTGATTGAAGAAGGAACATATTGTTTTAGTAAATCAAAGGTAAATAATAAATTTGAAATTTTGATATGAAGTTGAAAAGGTCGAATATTAAATTTTTTCATAGCATCAGAAGTATCAGAGCGAAAAGGTTGAAAATTTATTATTCTAACCGCCGTGTGTTTAGATGACAATAATTTATTAAATTCAATACTTCCTCTTTGACCCCAAATCAGACAGCAGTAACACAAGTGAGAAGAAAATATTGCAAAATACAAATCTTTTAGAATTGATTTATTAACAAAGAATCTAACTTTAGCAAGCATACTGTTTACTCTGTTCAGTTTCATACAAATTTCATTGATATGAATTTTCCATGACAGGTGTTCATCAATTAATACCCCCAAATATTTTATATAATGCGATTGATACAAACGTTTGCCATTTAACACAATTTTAATTCCATCAACAAATTCATAATAATTCACAAATTCAAATTCATCATAAATTCAGTTTTATCTGTTTCAAGGCAATAAGGTTTGCATTTAACCAATCATTCAATCCTTTCAAATCAAAATTAATTTTTTTACATAATTGTTTAATTGACCTGTTAATGTATAATAAGTTTGTATCATCAGTGAAATGATGCACCGTTGAATACTTAACACAGTTTACTAAGTCGTTGATATATATAAAAAATAAAAGAGGTCCCAACACAGAACCTTGAGGCACACCGCACGTTATTTTCATCAGAGACGAATTGAAACCATAAATCGAAACAAACTGTTGACGATCTGATAAATAGGATGCGAACCAAACTTCTACAATGCCTTGTAATCCATAGTGACGAAGCTTCTTTATTAGAATTCCATGGTGAACGGTATCGAAAGCTTTTTCAAGGTCAATAAAAACACCACATGCAAACGGATCACTATCAAGAACTTCTTCTATTTTGTCAGTTATGCTTATTAAAGCATGATTAGTGGAGTGATTAAAGTGAAACCCAAATTATAGTTTGTTTAAACATTTACAACGGAACGGTCCAAAAACTTATAGATACGAGAATGCATAAGTTTTTCTAATAACTTGCTTATGTTAGATAGAATAGATATCGGTCTGTAATTTGTACACTCTAGTTTAGAACCTTTTTTAAATAATGGAAGAACAGATGACGTCTTTTATTGTCTACATGGACAATAGAAGCAAATTGTATAAGAACGATTATATGAACTGGAGAACAAAACAGATAGCTACTGTAACTTTGTAATTGCAAAATGTTACCATTAAACCTATCATTACAACCCTGACAATCTTGGATTTGAAAAAATTCTCCTAGCTCCTCGGTTTTATTAATCATAGCCAAATTCTTAGAAATTTACGCTGAAAACTGTAGTAAACAATTTAACATTAACTAAAGAAATGCTGAGATCTTATCAATAGAATATAAAATAATACCATTTGTGAACATGTCGGCAGTACTAGACGACTTCCATTTCTCTTTGCGGTTCTCTTCATCTTAATTATAATAATTTAATTATCTTAATTAAAATGGAAGTTTAGGGGTTGGGGTTGGGTAAACAATTCAAAATGAGACAATCCTTCATTCTCTCATTTAGTTTCTGTTCCTACATATAAAGTGTCCATTCTCCTTGTTTCAGGACACAGTATTTGTCATAATCAGTTTGGAAAATTTACATCTGATGATTTGTAAAGTATATGAAACGTCACCTTGTATGACGAATAAATGTAAAAAAGAATATATAAATATGTGTGTTTGTGTCTACGTGATTCATAATGAGGAAAATACTTACTGAAATAAAGCTCTGGTACCAACTTATAAACAATTTCCTGAAGGACAGGGTCAGATCTAAAAATATGTACAAAATATGGGCAGTTATTGAAACTTGGTCAGCCCTATACATGAAAAGTCCAAAGTGCACTTGTGGTGCTGATTCATGATTTTATAGAAACTAGACATATATAGGCATCTGATATATACAAGGTTTTGAAATCTATGTTACATTCCTTTGATAACTGTAGGGATTAAGAAGTATTTCTACAATTCATTAAGTGACCAAACATTCTAAAGACCATTACTTCTTGGTACAAGTGCCCACTATACATATTTAGCATATAATATTGTTAGTTGTACTTTGGAATAAAGTCAAACTACAATATCTATCAAATTGTTTGACTGTGACCAAAACAATAAATTTCAATAAAGTCCCAAAACAGTCAACAAATGTCTGTATCCCTACAAACATGACCATACAAGATAAATAAAATTAATAATATTAAATATATTTCCACAAAGATAGAATTAATAACAATAAATAATTATAAATATATGAAATACATACGACTCACTCCCATCAATTCTTATATTTAAGCCTTATTTCATTTATTTCATTGTTCTGCCTTACTAAGGCTTAAACACTTAATGATATCAACTGATTATCCTTTTGCCTTTTGCGGCTCTATATCCAATCATAATCTTTTACTCATTCATTGTGTATATACTCAATTATTAGCAATCAATACCTGGTGTACTCGAGTGGTTTCGTCTTATGGATTTCAGTGTTACACTTTGGACAGTTGTAAGAGCTCTCCAAATACATCAACAAGCAACTCCGACAAACTGAATATGAAGTATATGGATCTTATTATCATTGAATTCCAACCAAAAACCATTGAAAATATATATTTTTTTATATATATATATATATATATATGTAATGTTTCATTATCAAAAGTAGATGGGTCACCATTCCACCCAAATTCATCAAGTCCATGCATGGCAAGTCAAAATTTTAATATCCTTCAAACTTTCACCATTTGTTTAACTCATTAAGAATAGAAAATCCTCCAAATTTCAGCATACACAAGGCTCAAGTGGTTGTGATTTTATATAATTTCATTTCGTAACTTAACACAAAAACTACCCTTACACGAATGTGAGCATTCGACTAACGTAGTAGCATCAATTAAGTAACCGTGACACAGCATACAACATAAATGAGAGTTTAGTTCGTTCAACTTTAACATTCGTTGCATTACTTTACTTTGTATATATTAACTAAAAAAATCAACAATTATTTGAATAAGGTTAAAACAATTGCAACTTCATATTATTATCATTGAGGCATTACAAGATTAGTTAGCCTGTTAACCTATCAAAAAAATAAATAGAAAAACACGACAATTTTAAACAATAAAAAAAGTAAAAAAGTACCATTAGGAAGAAGGATAAAAAAGGTTTAAAAATTGAATGAAAATATATATATTTATATATTGCAATAAAAGATATAAATTTTTGTTATTGTTGCTGAAGACAAATATTAAAAACCACTTGGGGAATATAAACTAAATCTACAGACTTCCCATTTGTCATCTAGTCTGTTCTTGAAAGAATACATGGATGGTGCATTGACGACATTGTATGGAAGGACGTTCCAGTCATTAACAACTCGGTGACTGAAATAGTGATGTTGAACCGGCACCTACAAAACCTTTCTTCAGTTTGAAGTTGTGGCCTCTAGTCCGTGAATTTTCTTCAATACGAAACAAGTGTCTCAACACATGGCCTTTGTTTGTTAAGATTTTGTACACTTGAATCACATCCCCTCAATCAATTCATTGATGAAAGGTTTAATGCTCTTAAACGTCCCTCATAAGTTTTGTTCTTTTAAAGCTGCGTACCGGTTTGGAAGAACTTTGTCTTTCTTTAAAAATGGGTACGAAACTGTAATTGAAGTACAGGCCTCACAAAAGATTAAAATAAGACACTGAAAGAGGCAGCATACAATAAGTATATGTACGACGAATCAGGTCGGCCAATCTATTTGCTTTCTTGACTTGACCTGACTTCAAAATTTTAAGTTTTATCTATTGACAAAGCTCAGACATAAATGAGTATTGTTGTTGTGGTTGTCAAGCAAATAGTATTTGTAACGCAACGTATCATCTTTACGAACATACAATACCTTATATTTTGTGGAATTGAACTGAAGCTGTCAATCCGTTGATCGTTTACATAAATGCAAAATATGATTTTGCAAGATGGAAGGTTCAGTGTGAAATATTTTTGTCTCTTCTGCTGATAGCAGAGGTTGGGAATGACAACACACCCGACAGGTCATTTAAATATATTATAAATGGGTATGATGTGGGTCAATGGGTGTGTGAGTCATGTAACATCTTTGGACCTCATGGAAAGCTAAGCATCCATGCCCTTTATGCACAGCTGCCACAGAGTTTAAAATGCAGTTGGTATCTTGCGGGGATTAACTCACCACTGTTTTCCCTCTCACTGGGGTTGGCGTTAGGAAGGGTATCCAGCTGTAAAAAACATCTGCTCCAATAAATCATCAAATGATTAAACCTACAAAATTGTGGGGAATATCATGTTGAAACCCAGTCTAGCATGGAAAATAGACGTGAAAAATGTAAATGATGATGATGATAAACAGTATCGGACATAACAAACTTCCAGAGGAAACAAGATCAAATTCTTACAAAACAAAGATTTCAAATTTTTAGGATATATATATATATATGTTCCATACGGTTGCAAGATAAAATCATACTTCAAAAGGAGAAGATATTGTATATTTTTGGTCGCCGTTGTTTTTTTACAAATGCTTTAATTTTTGTTTTCATGATGGAAGGTCAATGTAATAATAAGAAGGAAGACTTTAAGAGAGTAGCCTAAGTTTCCTAAGCAGTACCGTAGCTAGGATTTTTTCCAGGAGATGCAGGAGATTTCCAGGGGATCCATTGATCGGGATGAATGAACATTGATTGGTTCATTTAACCTTGCTTAAATTTTAATTTGACTAATCGTATTACACATTGTAAAGTATTGAGTTAAGTTTATTTAAAAGAGCAAATAAATATTATGCATTAGTGGCGGCTCGTAGATCACAAAACTGGTGGGGCAGAAGTCTGAGTCATACTTTATTTTTTAGCATGTAATTTGCAATCTGACACCTTTCCATATTTTCCTTATTTTTAATATTATTGCTCCTTAATGTAATAAACCTACATGTATAACAACGATTTTGATTACACGTTATGAACAAATGATTAAATAAAAACGTCATAGGTACTCTCAAGTCCGGAATAATAGGGGTAGCTGGAATAATCGGGGTGGCAGGAAAATTTCCTGATGAAAAATAATAGGGGTGGGTGGAATAAACAGGGTGGGTGGAATTTTTGCACAAAATAAATAAATGGGGTGGGTGGAATTATTCTCTCAACATTTTAAAAACTTGACGCGCTCCCCCTTTTTAAGAGTAGTTTTCATAAGGGTCTTAAGAGTGTTGGAGTATAAAACTAAGTCAACAAGTTTCAGATAGACGTTCTTCTTATTTTGCAAAATCCAATATGATTTGGGTAAACTTGATTCCATTAACACTTGTTTCCAACATTACAAAATGGTTTTTCTGAGAAAAGCATCCCTAATAAAAGGAGCTCATGGAAAATGTTTCAAATTTTAATAAAAGGGGTGGCTGGAATAAACATGTCTTGGGTAGAATTTTTCTCCAAAATTAATAAGCGTCCCGGGACGATTATTCCGGACTCGAGGGTAAATGTTTAAAAACACATTAAGGCCATAACAATTTTGTACTTTAAGTACCGCTGGCATCCCTGATCCATCTTGATCTACGCGAGGAAGAGTTGGTGGTTGCTCGGGCTCACATCAACTCCAACTGGGAAAAAAATAATGTTGACGCAACTCAATCGGTTCTGAGAAACTTTGGGTCCGTTCTCACTGCATTTCAATCTGTAACTGCACTGTACATTGTGGCACTGTGCTTTGGTGCGTCAACCACAGTCGGTGAACGAGTGTTCTCTGCCCTGAAGATGATTCTTGACTCACTTCGAACATTGATGAGCCACAAACGACTGCACAACCTGATGATGATCTCATTTAAGAGGGACATTCTCAATCATGAATGTGATTCAGATGAAGACAGACAAAGAATTATGCACAGTGTTAATGGGATCCGGGGACGCCGGTTGCAGTTGTACTAGTTGGACTGTCATGTTTTATTTATATTGCTTATCCCCACCGGGGTTACATTTTGTTAGTTCTTCTGTGGCTGTTTTTTGTTTGAATTAAAGTTTTCTCATTTAAAGTTTTTCTCTTTTTTTCTTAGGGGATACGGGCTCAGTTCCTAAGAGTGTCAGTGTTAGAGTGAAACACTCATCCCATCTTAAAGGGTTCTTTATGAGAAAATTATGTATGTTACACTCAATTAAAGTAACTAATAAAATAAACAATATAGTGTGCGGTTGTAGACATACGGCTGAAAGAACATTATAAAAGAGATTTTCGCAAATACAAAATTTACGCTTTTTTAATTTTGAGAAATTGCCGCCGACAGAAGACATTACGGTTTGTCGCCATCTTTTATGTATCATACGCCAATTTACAGGGCTGTATATATGCTTATTATATTTCTACTGAGAAGAAATTAGGGATGTAAAATCACAACTGTCAGTGCAGTGAGAATCTCAGACACCGGGATATAATCTTTAATTGAATGCTTAATCTGGAAAATATCAAGACTCCTACATCTAGCTAGAGGAAACCTCTAAATCTGTATGGTTAAAAGATTGTTCGCTATATTTTTTGTTCTCGCCTCACATGCCCCATCATGAAATTATATTTTGCCAGTATTACGAGATGACGTAATCTTTCTTCCTCCTTTTGAAGTACTTTAAAGGAAGAAATCGCTGCGGGAAGAAAAAGTTGCGGGAAGAAAATGTTGCGAGCAATATTTCGCAACTTTCGCTACTTTTTCTTCCCACAACAATTAATTTTTTTACAACCCGCAACTTTTAATTATTTCCAGTGTTCGCAACAATTTCTTCACGCAACTTTTTCTTTTTTTCTTGTTATTTTATTTCTTGTTAATAATTATGCAAAAACATATTCTAATTTATACGTTTCTATCGTGATACTTTAAAGGAAGAAATTGTTGCGGGAAGAAAAAGTTGCGATTTTATTTTCGCAACTTTAAAAGAAAAAGTTGCGTACATAAAATGTTGCGAGTGAAGTTGAACTTACGATAATTTTTCTTGTCGTTCCAAGCAACTTAGCGTTTGGACAATCAATTTATTCCAAAATTAATACAACCTACTACGGATTATTTGAAAAATCGGAGACGGATTTTTTTATAAGCAGTTTCTACAGACCAGATTTTAATATTTTCATACCTTAATGTACATAGAAAAGTGTAAACTTCATATAACTTTACTTATATATATAATTTGTGATACTTTTATTATATTGTTTTTTAAGTTTTTAAATTTTCAAAGGCGATCTGCAATAAACCAACAAGCATACTTAAAAAAATATAAAAAATGCATCTTGGATAATTTTCGAAATACATTATTTCACTACCTGACTTGTTGAGTAGGAATTAGTCACTACCGTTCCTACGGATGCGTAGCCGACGTCCGGTTGATAAACCGGATGGCCGGTTGATCAACCGGTACGTGATAAAACGAAATACATACGTATGCAAAACGTACATACTCGACGTTTGAATTTTTAAACGTGTGATGGCAAAGCCGGAGAGGTCTGACGAGAGCTTTTTTTGCTACCTCGAATCTTTCCTTACGACGCAAAAAGAAGTAGTAGAAATGCTGTGATCAGAAAGGCCCTTGCAAAGGGAATAGTTAATCATCTGAAAGGCTTAGAACATGGCGACAAAACCTTTTGTCATTTCGTCAAGAAAAGCCGCTTTCAGCTCTTTGATCTTCCTTCGATTGGGATTAGGGACGCGCTAGTGGTGAAGCTGAATCAAGAAAAGCAGGTACGTACCTACGCGGTGTACTACGCAGTGTATTATATGTACTGGAGTACATGTTTTAACTAGCCCTGTCTAGCCTTCATAGTCAGGGAGCTAGTAGGCAAAAAAATGAGTTTCAAAACATTTTGGGGGGACAAATTTTTAACCATGGAATAACGTTTATTATTTGTTTGTAATCATAAGTTCAATTGTTGGTTACTTTAAATTTAAACGCTACTGACTAGCGGTTGTTCAACCGGACCGCAACAATAGTAAGTCAAGCACCGGGACTGCCGGTTGAACAACCGGACATCCGGATCGGTTACGCATTCGTACGGAACATATATACAAACTAAATATACAGAATACATCGGCCTACCAACATAATTGAAACAATAGCAAAATAGGAATCAAAAGCAAAAATAGGATTTTGATCTATCACAAACTACAAATAAAGAGCTTTAAACAATCATTTTCTGCTAAATTGAAGCATTATTTAAGAAAAATGTTTAGTAATGCCTCAAAGGTAAATTTAGTAATTTTACGTTGGACCAATGGCATGTGATGACACCAATGAGTATAATTCTCCAAGATGCAACAATTAATTTTATAACACATAAGGTATTTATATATATCTAAACTACAATGTAGATAACGGTAAACCAAATGTCTGTGCCTTCATTTGATTCTGTTTATGTATGGAAAGTATTTGTTAAGAAATTTCTTTATTTCCGAATGATATTTGAATACGATTTAAATAAAATGGAGTTCATTTTCGTCATTCTTAATTTCCGATTATTCATTCTAAAATCAACCCAGAAATAAAATTTGCTGAGCGCGAAAAAAAGTTTTGATACGTAAAGATAAGTCGAATAACACCACGAAATAAATCAATGATTTCAAAGTGTGCTCTTTGTATTGAATTATAAATTATTTAAATCTGCTAAAACATGAATAAAAGTTGTCTGCAGTATCCTCTTTCCGTTCAATTATCTTTAAACAAAGGCCATGTAGGTGTGACCGCCCGCTACGAATATATGTTAGTACAAGTTTCTTTCAAACTTTATAAATGACATTCTCTTCTGTTAACTACTTAAAATAATATTAGAATGAATGCAGCGGCACTTGAATTCGCAACAAGCTTTCACGTCATCCTACGTTATTTTACTTTCCGACGCAATCTGTGAAACCGATATAAAGGTTTTTTGACAGCTAATACAATCTCACCACGGCGGTAATAAGTTTAGGGTTTACGTAAAGCCGTTGTTTACGTTTATGTATTGCAATGCAAAATATGTTTGTACTATCCACATCGAATAATCAGTTTTAGAGGAGGTAAAAGTAAGAAAGATATTGTAGAAGGCAATTTTATGTGTACAAATAAAACATTTGGACCTTTCAAAAACACTGAATCCTCTGAATATAGTAAATCTCGAAGAAATTAGAAACATCCAGGGGCGTAACTAACATTCCACATTTGGGGGGATGTCCCATTTTTCCGAAATTTTGCTGTGTGCTCAATAACAGAGATTGTGATCCCAACAAACCCTGGAACATGGCCGACTATTTTTTTCCGACGTCGGAGTTTTATCATCGTGACCACACAACGGATAAGAAACTGATGAATAAAAACAATATTTAAAGAAAGTTCAGCGGATTACAAACGTTGCAAAAAAGCAGATGATTAATGGTTCTTTATGAATAAAAATTCTCAATGTGGGCAGGAGGTGTAATCCAATATTTCTTTACATCCAAATCCGGTTTTAACTTTTACAAAACAATCTGCTTATAAAATGACGTTATTTCTTGTGTTACTATACAATGTATGTTCCTCCTAGGTCTTAATTGTATTTTTTAACAAAAAAGAAAATAACACAATTCCTAGTCTACAATTTAAAGTTTTATAGATATCTTCACGTCAAAGTTAATGAAAAGAAAGACTCTGACTAGCTAACGCCAGATATTTCTTGTTGTTTTTTTTTCTACACAAAAGCGAAAAGCAAGAAATTAAACTTTAATGTCATACTGTCTGAGAATAAACATGAAAAATAAAAGTTTATCAATTTTAACATTGCTTCCAGAATGTACATTCTTATATTTCAATAAAATATAATATGACAGTATAAAAGTTAAGTCTCCTTTACATTTAATATTACTTATAAATTATTTACAAACACAGAGACTTCACTAAAAACACTCATGCCATGTTTTACACAAAAAGATGTTTTAACCCCGTGACTTATGACTGTTAGGTTGAATAACACGTGGTACTATTTTTAAGATTCAGCCCGTTTCACCTGCAAACCTAAAACGGAACTGAAACCAGCTGGTTGGGAAATCAAGACAACAAACCGTATCACATCCTGGGAAATATTCAGTTTAAGATATTTTCAAATTTGAAGAGCTACTTATTTTATGACAAATATTATTTGGAAATTAAGTTGATGTAAGTATTACTGCTCGTTTCTTGTTACTCCATCGATGATTCGAGAACTTCATCATGCTACCCTGCTGATACTATTATTTCCTCTGAAGAATAAAGTTTTCTCAGTGACGAGTGAAAACGGTAAACAAAATCTATTTTATACTTTTAGCTTGATAGCTTTAAAAATTGTTATTAAAACATCATATAACGTTATATTGTTTTGGGTGTTTAATAGGAAATTTCAGTTAGGCAATATTTATGGAAAGGGTTTTAGATTTGATAGATATTCTTTGACGACAGGAATATTCAAACTCTGGCCTGGCTGTAAGATTTTTCTGACACTAGATACAACACAATTCTGTATGCTAAAGTGGGTGGCCATCTATTTGCCACACTTTACACTGTTAATGTGACTCCTGCCGGTTGTTTAGCAAATATATCCACCTTTAATATGTATATTTTCCCAAGTCATCTTAAATACTTTAGAGGAGGAAATTGTTGTGGGTAGAAAAAGTTGCGGGAAGAAAATGTTGCGAGCAAATTTTTGCAACTTTCACAACTCTTTCCTCTCGCAACTTTTAATTATTTCCAGTGTTTGCAACAATTTCTTTCTGCAACTTTTTCTTTTTTTCTTGTTATTTTATAAAAGCATCCGAACAAAAATAATTTTGAGTTTGGCTGGTCCAATTGTCGTTTTTTGCAAAAATTTATGAGAAAAAGCAATGTCGGACAAAAGTGGCCAAATTCTAATGATGAAAATGTTGTCTGATATTGTTTTAAAAAATTATCTCTTTGGAACAACGACAAACGCAATGTGCGAGAATATTTGTCTATAAATATTTTTTACAAAATCGACCAGATTTCAACGTAGATTCTAATCAATATTTATTGTTTCTTTCTTATTTTGTCCTGGTCGATCCGTCTCCGATTTTTCAATTAATCCGTAGTACTAGGCTGTATTAATTTTGGAATAAATTTAGTGTCCAAACGCTAAGTTGCTTGGAACGAAAAGAAAAATTATTGTCAGTTCAACTTTTTTTTTTAAAGTTGCGAAAATGAAATCGCAACTTTTGCAACTTGTTCTTCCCGCAACAATTTCTTCCTATAAAGTACATATTCAATAGTGTTTCCCAAATAACTATAGGCACTATTCTGCTTTCGTACCCTCTATATTTTTGCTCAATTTGAATAATTTTTGTTATTTGTGATGAAGAAACAGAATAGAATAACAATTAACCAATAAAACATAACAAAAATTAAATTAAAAGTTTTGAAAAATAGTGATGAAGATTCACATAATGTTTACCTTTGCTAAATGACATAAAAAACCCTCGATGAAATTGTCTTGATCATTGCGATCATCTCGCGTGTGTAAAAACACATGGTTTCTATTGACCGTCAAAACACATGGTTTCTATTGACCGTCAAAATATTTTAATAATAAAAACCAATTTGTTGCTTGAAATAAACACACAAAGTTATGTTCATTGTGGATGTTTTTGATATATAGGGTATTTCATGCTAGTAGCATGAAAAGTAGGTTACACAGGATAGTCATGGAAAACTTGATTCCAGAAGTGGAAAATCCATGTTCTTTGAATCTTTGCTTCCATATAAACTCTGATTGTAATGTATGAAATCTTTAATGTTTATCTCCTCTTCTTTGTTCAATTTCCGCAAATCGCATTTATTAAAAAAATAACATAGAATAAACCTTCTAAAAATTGCAAAAAAAAAGTTTTTTACTTTTGTCAGTAGAAACCATTCACGTCTGCAATCAATCAAGTAACATACAGAAAACAGAAACGTTGATAAGTGCGCGAAACAAGAAACTGAAAACAAAGGAAATATTATGTAAAAAAGATTTTCATAATACAAGGTGATAAAAAGTTATCATTAGTTTTCATTCAAAATGAGCAAAATAATTAGGGGTGTACGAATCCAGAGTAGCGACATAACTATATTCAAAAGTCTATACATTGTTTAAGAAATCTTTTGACTTTATTCTTTGGAATAAGCTTGTTTTGTTAATGTTTTCGCCATGTTTCACACATTTAATATTGCGTTTATTTTCTTCGTTTATATATATATATATATTTATTCCTCACACAAACTCTTCTGCATTTAAATCCAAAGATGTTTTTGTGCAGCTCACTTACAAATTCAATTTATAATTATTTTTTGGGGTTAAGCTCCTATGTAATACCTAAATAAGTCATTTATTAACAATTATGATTCAGGGTTGTCAATTTGAGGCGAGCCATTTATTGCTAATACGTTGGGATAAAAATTTGTGTTGATCATTCGACAAGCATGCAATTTTCATAACAACATACATAGATACAAAATGTGTTTTAAAAACAAAAAACAATTTTAATAGGGTAATCATTCGCATTGTGAAACCTCTGTTTCCACTTAAAATGGTAGTTTTATAATTTTCGAGTCTCTTAAAGTCATTACAGTTCTTGTGTTGTTAATCAGAAAAAGAGTATCCGCATAACCTTGATGAGACAGACCCATATGTTACACAGCACATTGTATTTTGCAGGAATGCTTATTGTTTACCTTACATAAACACCGAAACAGCTGTTACACAGTAATATGTACATCTACAAATGCAATCATATTTACACAGGCCTTTTCCAATAAAAGTTCCTGCGTATCTAACTTTAAAAATAACTGAATGAATGAGGAACTCTTTTTAATAAATAATTAGTGAATTTGGAATATGATTAACATTGTACGGGAAAATATCACTGCATTTACAATAATTCCATGTATATACATACCTTTTTGTTTACTTTGATTTCACTTCTCTTCTTTTCAATGATTCCTTTTATGCTATGAATTTTCCAATCTCTTTTAATCATTAGCATGATTCAAAATTTAGATTATAAAGATTTATCAAATGGAATCTATAGTTTCAGTGTCAGTGTACTTGCTTGTGGTCAGGGAGGGTACTTGTGGAATTTTATGTAACTTGATCGACAAGTTTAGTTAGTTTTACTTTTGTTGTTCATTTATAACATCAAATTTCTCCTGTGTAATAACTTTGAGCGGTGTGAAAATAATTTCTCTCCAACGAAATATAAATCAGTAATGGTATAAAATAATTGCACATAAAGTTTGGAAGAGTACACACGACAATGAAGTCTTTGTATAGATAGAGTAGGAGGGAGGTGTGCCATTAGTAAACCCGTCTAACCCGTGTCAGTATGGAAAATAGACGTTAAATGTATAGAGAGAGAGATTATATTATGTTTTTTTAGCAAAATTATTATCTACTGTGTTCTGGGCTGGTTCAAACCTCAGTTCTTTCACTTTTCCTATGGTGTCTGTGTTGCATTAAAATGTTTCAATACTTTTTAAACAATTCTATGATCATTTAGATTGTGTTCTGTTGGCTACAGTGTGTGCTTGTGATCCATCATGCTCAAACGATGAAGGTTGGTAATGTCAATTCTCTCTGTATACCAATGTTAGCACATTGTCTGATATTACAAGGGTGTTTTTCTTTATTTAGTTTTCTATCAGAAGTGTGTAGAGAGGTATTTCATAGGTGAGGCTTATAGATTTGTTTTCCTTCTCAGTCGCAATTAATTTGTACTTGTCGAACTCTCTTTTTGTTACGTTGATATGTAGGTTTTAAAACTTAAAAGTCGAATAAATGTAGAACATGTAGGATTAATAAAAGTCTGTTTACTTTTTTTATTAGTCTTCCTTACCCCTATTTATGATTTCAGATAATCAAGGACAAATTTTAACACCCAATTTGGCTTATCAAGCCAAGCCCCTTTGGTACAATTGCGCTAACACTAATAACCATCTACCTCAAATACGTTTCCCAGAACCGACTGTTAATCCAATTGATTGGAGGCGTGAAGTCAAAACAAAACCCGAAGTTTACGACGAAGAAGATTTTGATAAAAGAATAGAGAGATTAAAATTAAAATTTTATTCATTTTTGGAAAAGAAAAACTCTAGGAAAGTTGATAAACGATTGAACAGAGAATATAGACGTGAAATCATAAAAACTGCGTTGGCACTTCTTCAAGATCTGCTAGCTAAAAAGAGCGTCAGCATTAAGAGGTCCACGCACAGCACCATCAAACCTGAATATCAAAGGGATACGACTTTTGCTGATGTAAAAACAAATTACGTTCAAGATATTGATAGCCACTCTACTGGTGATCGCGAAGAAGTAGCGGTTCCGGTTTATGCCCGTGGGATAAAAACAGGTCAGATGGAACAAAGATTAGTTTGCTTTCATCTGCTTTGCTTTGTTTTTTTCTTTGTTAATTAGACATATTACTCTTTACTTTTATGACAAAGAATGTCAGGCCGCCTTTGTGTTTATATATGTTTATTATATACATATATGTATCTGGCAGTTGAGTTGAGTATGTATCTCGTACCATTACAGATTTGCATGCATTCTTGAATGAAGGATAATCATGTGAAGTCCATCTGTGTGTTTGTAACATAATCACAATTAGAGTAATACAGTTGACAAGAAAACAGAAAGTTCACAGATATGCAAATGTGACAAAAATATTTATCCAACTTTTGAAATCAATTTAGAAAGTGAAGAAGAAGAAGAAAAAGAAGAAGACTATTTGTTTGTCAACACTCAAACGAAGTAAGGCATTAATATTTATGGTGTGGAATTTAATTTAACTTTTCATTCATATATATATAAATGTTGCTAAAGGGCTAAATTTCAAAAATCAAAACATTCATGTAACAACAACATCAAACAAATGAAATAGAAGCATCTCAAGGGCCTGTTGATCAAGAATGGCAGGGATCCTTCAAAGTTATGGAAGTGCACCACGGAAATATTTTCATCAAAGGAACCCTCACCTGTCTCTTCAACAACTAGCAGTGATCTTAACATTAATACTACCAAAGAAAACTCTTTTTGCAATTTCTTCACCAGCGTTACAGCGTTGGGTGTATTGAAAACAAATTCTTTTCCACTGAGAGAAAATGCACATGGGAAAATTGTCAAACAATGTAACAACACTAATACAACGAAAGCTCCTGGATGCGACAACTTGCTACCCAGAATCCTTGTACGCACACTATGTCAGCTCCATTGACACACCTCCACACTGACACACCTAAATTGTTTGTTATCAACTGGTACAGTACCAGAGGAGCAGAAAACTTCTAAATTTACACCCATCCACAAAAGAGGAAGTACTGGAGACAACAACAACTATCATAAGCAACTGAGAAATTTCCTCGAAAGCAATGATCTACCACCAAAAAACCAATTCGGTTACCGGAAGTGCAGATCTATGGAGATCTAATATGGTCACCATACAACTTACAGACAACATAAGAAAAGCTGTTGACAAAGGAAATGTTGTTGCAGCCCTCTACATTCATTGACCTATCGAAGGCTTTTGACACCTTGAGTCACGCAGCAAAAAATGGATAGTTCATGACTTCAGAACACTAAAATTGCAGGTTTAAGTAATTTCTTACTGGGAGATACATGCAAGAAAATTCTTGTCCAAGTAGGTTGTAACTTATAACACTTTCTCTCGTTCTTTGTTGATTTCCGCCCGTCTTGTACCGTCATACAAACTTTATATTTGCAAATGAGATGTGATTCTACACTGCATTCATTATTAGCAAATTATCAATAACATTTATAATTATTGGAATGGGTTTAATTAATTTATGCATTACTTTGTAGATTGGACAGAGAGAAAGCATTGCATTTGGGTGACGTTATAGAGGAACAACTGTGGCACAGAAATCAAAACAAGAAGAAACTGCTGACACTGGGCAGGTACATGAACAATATAATTGACGTGTATTACAATTTGTGTCCATTTTTCTTCTGCTTTTTTATTTACTATCAATATTCAAGAATTTCTGGCCGTAGGCATTGGGTTTAAGAATTTTAAAAAAATTATTTGCAGACGTGGGTGGTATTCTAGATCTTTTTCTTTTTTTATTATGCATAGAAAATGAATGATTCCTACCTTGTTTTTCTGTCCTCCTCTCATATTGCAGGCTGCGTGTTTGCGGCTCAAACACAAATATAGCAGCTGAAAATGATATTTTCATTTCAATAAAAGGCCTTTGTTTCGATTTTAAAGAGTATTCCTCTATCATTCTTTGTTGTTTCTATTACAAAATTAATTTAAACTGTCTTGTTTTTCTCTATATCTGATTCAAACCTTGTTCGAAAGGTACTAAAATTGCTTCAACATTGAATATATTGTGGGTGTTTTCGTGGAGTAACTAATTGCATTAGTGTGTTATTATAGAATATTCCCTTAACCGCAAAGTGTTGCATGCAAGAAAATATCTGTTTGTGGTCAATAACAGAGATGGATAACTTTATGTTTTTGATTCATAATTCATAGTTGATGATGTTCCTGGTTTAGGCTTGATATTGTCAATAGACTTCCATAACAAGAGGAAATTCATTATGGAATGTACCAAATGTCATTTTGCTTTCACCGAATAGACCCCTTTCGAGATAAAAATGTAAAACTTAAGCAATTCCTTAACAGTCATTCCTAAGAAAAAAAGTTTATAAAATGATTGACAACTCAACCGTAACTAACAAATCAAGCTCAACCTAAGTCTCATTTTTATTTTCAATCATGACAGGGAAATATAGTACTCTACTGCAGCAAAAAATTGATTCATCATTAAAAGAAATGAATACAAACTAAATATGCCACTCCAGATGTAAAAATTAAAAACAAAGAATTGTTGTGGTTTTGTTTAATGTTTACTGGCATAATTTAGCGATATTACAAATGCCATCATAGCTGGAATTTTGTTTACTAACTTCTTTCTTGTTTTCCTACAGCTTTGAAGGGAGTCACATAACATACCTCGTAAGCGCCAGCTCACTCGCCCCTACAGCGATAACTAATATTGAAAGCGTTGCTGATAAAATTAACACAGGTGCATGTTTTTTCCAGTATTGTTTACACTTTTCGTTGTCTTTTTTTTCTGTTATTATATTTATTTTGTACTTCACGACAAGTAATCTTGCAATGGTCTGATATTTTTATCATAATATTTCTTTTAAACTTCCTCAATGAAACTGATTTTTGAACTTGTTATTGTTTCACTGTGAGATATTTATCTCAAATATTTCACTCTACTTATAGATTCTAAGCTTCGAGAGGCTGTGAAAAATCTCACTGGTGTGCTGTTACTTTCTGCTACATATGCGCATAAGGTATTGAATGTTTTTATGTAGTTTTATTGGAAAGCGAAAGGCGGTTATTTTAATATATGTTATTTTAGTATACTATATGTTGATGAACTGAAGACTTTGTTTATTTAATGCACGTGCAACCCACTAACTGTCTTTAGGATCTCTAATTAGCATATTTTCTTGATGGAATTTTTTGTCACCCTGGAAACAGAAGCCTGCATTCGTTTTGTTTTCTTCATTCAATTTTTATGTGCAAAACCTTTAACAACATATTTTTTTGTTGTCAACAGAAAAAACCAAGAACAATTTGAGGTCCAAATATTTTAATGAAAACTTGTGCAAATGGGTTGTTATAGTGTGTTTTTTCTACCATTCTTACAAAACCTAGAATCATAATTACATAAATTATCAGTTGATAACAGTATTTTATATACTGAAGTGTAAATATCCTGTATAAAAAATTCGAAATAATAATAAAAAAAACGCTGTATTTCATCAAAAATAGCACAAATGGGAGCAATTAAATATACTAAAACACCGGGTTGATGTCTTCATGATAATGCTTAATTAGTGTTTTGGAAGCCTCGTTAAAAAAAAACCCAACAACAAACAAGTCATTTAAGTTATGACTAAATTTTCATTAGATTTTGTCAGGAACAAATTTTTTTTTGAGACAATACTGCCAAAAATTCCTTATGCCACTATAAAATATTGCAAATAAAAATAAAGGGTTTTATTGGAATCAAGGTCTAGGAGAAGTTAGCTGACAAACAGACAAATATTGGTGCTTTATTATTAGGATTTATTTTTGTAAATCAACTTTGACTGATTTCAGCGTTCAACTACCCCTCAATTGCTGCAGGTTCCGAAAAATTGGGACAAGCTAACGTTGATTACTGCAGTTATTGGTGGCAGTACACTAGCCGTAATCGTAGCATCTGCATTTATTTGTTTTCTGAAGAAGTATGTTATGTACATTTGTATTTTGTTTACAAATTGGATTTTTTACTTTGTCAAGTTCCTTACAGCTTCTATCATTTTTGATTTTGTAGACTTTTACACCAGCTTTTACTATTTACTTTCTAAAGTTGTCGCAGCTCTCACAATTTTTCTATCATCAGGAAAAATTCAAACGAAACCCCTATTTTGTTTAAAAAACAAGAAGCTGTTCAAGATTACCAAGTATGCATTTTCATATTTTTTGTTGTTCTTTATGTGTTTAATTTTCATTAATATATTTTAAATTAATGAAATATCCAATAAATACAATGAAAATATTCTGCTTAAAAAATCTGTTTACTAGATCAATATTATAATACCAATTTATTTTGCCAATATTCACAGGAACCTATATTGTGTCTTTGACTGACTTAGGAAATTGTCATTGTCAGTTGTTTTTTGTACATAATCCATTTTTTACGTTGCTTGTATAGTTAGAAGTGCTAAAAAAATAGGTTCCTTTTTAGGTTCTTTTAAAGCGTCTTATTTATTTACCTTTGACTTGCTTTTCTTTGCTTTTTAATAATGCAAATCAAGTGTTTTTTTACTGATCCCTTTGTCTATGTCTTTATTGTGTGGTTTTATTTGTTTTTTATGATTTCTAAAAGTGATGGGTATATGGATGGATCTCTGCTCTATCTTTAGCAATGTTGCAGTAAACTTTACAATTAACTTCATTTTTTGTGTTTATTTTTTAAAAAAAGTTTCATTATTTGCCTCCGCATTCCTAATTCCTTTGTATTGTTTAGTATTTATTGTTGATAAATATTATTATTGTTTTTTTTTAATATGATGAACATTGTGTTGCATAGGAGTTGTTGCGAACTCAGATGTCCGTAGTCAATTTGCCGAAACCAGACGACGAGACTACAGACAAAGATTCAGTTACAATGAAGCACACGTGGTGAGGATTCTTGTATTTGTTTGTTATGAAAGATAAAAACAAATAAGCCTGATAGAAATGTTCTTTGAACCGCACTGACCAGAAATTGGTGCCGGGCCTTATATAGTTTTTAAGCAATAGGTGCTGCATGATTTTTGTCTGGTATAATAGACCTGGAGATCTGAAATTTTCGGGTAAATTATAGTTAGAGCCATTTTGATTGCAAGTATTAATAATCCAATTTAACTTTTAACGATTTCATTTGCTGTATGTAACATATTTATGACACTAACGCCACTATACCTGATTTGCTTCCAGGAATGACGATATGACCACCTACAATATGGACATTACCACGGGTCATGTGATACTCGTAAGAGTTTTATAACTTCTACCTCTAATCATAAATGCATATCTTGACGATTCCTTTGGGGAATTAGAACCTACATGATTTATTCGAATGCATTATGGCTTTTTCTTTGCATTTCAAGTGAATGTAACAGGATTGTTAAAAATGAAGAAAAGGTTTGTTAAAGTATAATTTATATTTTTTTGTTTGTATGCTTTGTTGTACTGACAGCTATTGCACTGGACTCTGACGTATTTCGTTCTGAAATTCCTTTTTTTGTTGTCGATGACTTAAACTCATTAATATTAAAACAAATAGAATAATAGGAAGATGAAAGTAGAATAGAAAAAAGATCTATTCTAAAATCTAAAAATATTTCCAGCTGCGAAATTAAATTGGATGGAAATTTGAGATAATCGAGCCTTTATGCGGTTTCTGCTTTAGACGTACATGGAAGATCATTTGAAAAATGAAAACCGATTGAACAAAGAGTGGGAAGTGAGGCAATTATTTTCACCCGTTCAGTGGAGATTTCTCATTTTCAGCAGAGATTTTTAAATAAAACACATTTGTAAAAATAGTTTATAAATAAAGTTTGAGGTTTAATGAAGTGGTGATATGCTTTGTGAAAGATGTATTTACAGCCTTAAAAGCCGAAGATTTGTTTAGATTTCGGTATTTTCAGGCACTTTGCAACTATGAAGCTGAGCAAAACGAAACTGCTTGTGGCGGCGACCCAAAGAACATGACCAAAAACAGATATCGAGATGTTTTGCCATGTAAGCAAAGCTTCTATCTTCAATTGTTTTTGTAACGAAATATACAGTAAATCGGCAAGAATAAAATTTTCTCGAAGCTGTCTATAGGGTTGTTTTTTTAGACGATCACATGCGAGTGAAGTTGGATCCAATGACAAACGCTTTCAATTCTGATTACATCAACGCCAGTTTCATTGTACGTAGTTATACACAGTCTGACCGAATAGTTCAGCTCCTGCTACGGCAGTGCTCTCTGTTTAAACTTGTGTTTAACTAGTTTGATAATAATATAATGTCAATCTCTCTTTTTGATTTTAAACCTCTTTTTCAATCAAATCTCATCTTACCGCATCATGTCGATTTCATCGAAATATCTATTTGTTACAGACTGATGTGCGCAATCCAGAGTATATTGCTACACAAGGTCCGCTAGATAATACTGTGTCCGATTTTTGGCAGGTAGATCTTTTTGAGATATCCATTGTGTTGTAATTTTTTTGGTATAAAGATACATCCTGTACTCAACTATTTTGACACTGTAAATGAAAGCCATCATCCTAACCATCGCTATAGTAAATACCTTTGGCTGAGTCTAAAAATGGGATGTGGAATTTGCATGAATATGGTCGTTATGGCCTTTAATAACTTAAATTAGGTTCACGTCACTTTGTCATTTTACAAATCTAAAAAGAACATCTCATGATCAAGAACAAGAGCTTTCATTTGAAAACTTTCGCTTCTCAGCGTTCTATTGGAGTTTATTTATTTATTACGAATAAAGGATACTTACTTACTGCACGGTTTAACGTCTTCTGTTCCCAACTGCTGGGGTTCGACGAAGTCTGTTCACATCTCTTATCGCTGTTCACCATGCAACACGATCAGCAGTCAACTCCTCGGATAAACCAAGAAACTTTATATCGGCTCTTATATTTTCAATCCATTGTTTCTTTGGCCGACCAATGTGTTTACACATCACCTCAAACGAGAGTATTTTCTTCTGCCAGGAGTCTTCGTTCATTCTACACACGTGGCCAAACCATCTTAAACGATTTTGTCTAAGTAGTATATCAATAGGTAGGACTCCAAGTCGGTGTCTTAAAGTTTCAGGGGAAACATGTTGAATGATCTTGGTGTTGCAGATCCATCTAACCATCGCGTTGTCATTCCTTACAAGTCTATTGGTGTCCTCTACTTTTAAGGCTCACGTCTCACTTGCGTGAAGGACAGCACTACGAACACCAGCGGTGAACACGCGGCCACGAGTCTTTAAAGGGATGCCTTTGTTGGCAAGAATTGGTAAGAGCTCCCTAAACTTTTTCCAGGCTTATTGAACCCTAGTGGTAACAGCATCAGAACAGCCACCAGTATCACCGACCATGTCACCCAGGTAGCAGAATGTTGGTACTACTTCCAAATGTTCATCACCAAGCATAAACACAGGTTCGGGAACGTTAGGGCCAGGATTGATACAGCCAGGACAAATGTAATTGATATCTTCTTTTAATATCCCCTTTATACCAGAACACCTCTTATGGACCCAATGGTGACCATTGTAACAGTAGATGGCGTTACTGCCGACACCTTTGAAACAAACTCCGCATGGCCATTTTCCAGTTTTTAGGCGTTTGTCAATACCATATTTGCTATGCAAGATCTTAGTCTTCCTCATATTTACACGCAGACCCTTAGCTTCAATCGTATTCTTTCATAACTCAAGTTTTATAATCAGTTCCTCTTTAGTGTCTGCCATAATCACAAGGTCATCAGCGTACAGTAGTTCCCACGGACACCCAGTTCTAAACTCACGCGACAAAGCCTCCATCACATTTATAAAAAGGAGAGTACTTAGCACCATACCTTGATGTACACCAACACCGACAGGGAAATAATTACTAAACCTAGAGTTTATTCTATATACACAAGATCTGGGAGATTCATACATTGCTTGGGCAGTTCTTACAAGCCATTCCTCAACACCTAACTTACGCATCGCCCACCAAAGAACTTTCCTTGGAATATGGTCGAAGGCTTTTTCTAGATCCACAAAGGCGAAATAGACATGCTTGCGTTTACTCACATGCTTTTCATGAAGCTGTCGTAAAATGAAAATTGCGTCTGTTGTTCCCTTCCCAGGCATAAAACCGAATTGCATGTCGTCAATGGATACTTGTGATCTAATAGTGGTATCGAGAACCCTTTCAAGAACTTTTTGAAGAACTTCCAGCAATTTTAAGCTTCTGAAATTACTACGGTCTAGGGAATCACCTTTGCCTTTAAACAGGCTGATGATGTAAGAGCAATTCCAGTCATCTGGTACAACTTGGTGCAGTATAATAAGATTCAGTAAATTGGTCAAAAGAGGGATGATAGAGGCTCTAGCAGCATTTATCATTTCTAACACAATACCAGAAGGACCGCCAGCTTTGCCCACCTTTATTTTACTTATTCCTGATGAAACCATATCTTGAGTCACGTGGATTGCAGGACCACTGACAGGATCTACGTTTGACAATCAAACTCTTCATTCGACAATCTCTGATAATGCTTAGACCATGCTTTTAACTTGGCAGTTTCATCATAAGTAATGGAATCTTGGTCATCTTTAACGCATTTGTCGCCGACTACATCTTGATTTTCATTTTACGTGCCATTTTGAGTACGTGGTTTAATTTGTCATTATCATGGAGATTGGCAAAAATGTTCTCAGATGCAGACCTCTTTGCAAAGTACACTTCAGATTTAGCTCTACGTTTTGCATCAAGATAGGGTTCCTTGGAAGCTCCTTTCTTTCATTCTTTCCACTTTCCAGGATAGGTTAAGGATGTTTTAAAGGACTTGCAAACGTTTTTAACATGCTGTACAATTATTACAGATGATTTGGGAACAAGGTGTGGTCGTTATCGTGAATCTCACAAAACTCTCTGATTTAGGATTGGTGAGTTGACATGTGTTTTAAATAAACTGAACAACCCACCTAATTGTTTGAGATTATATCTAGATTATATAGAGTAAAAAACAAAAAAATAGAGACTGTGCATTAAATAGTTTTCTCATTCCATTTATCATACTTGTGTCATATGCGCTACTTGTTGATCTCCCTGATGTTATTGAACGGGAAAGGTATTTTTTTAACCCTGAAACCTAGAAAGATTTCCCTTTTGATTTAGCCTCAGTGTCATTCCTATTGGCCAGAAGATGGAAGCGAGGTCTACCATATATACGAGGTTGGTAGTTTCGAACGAATGTTGCATAAATTGCCCAAAAATATAATTTTAGAACTAGGAAATAAAAAATGTAAAAGGTACAATTTCTTTACTAAAAGTAAGCACATTGATTAAATAGACACGGCGGCCGTCTATATTGATTTTAACACGTGGTTTCAAACTTGATATTTACGTATTGTCACTGGTATTTTCTAATCAGAACTTTGACATTTTTTTTCAGGTCCATTTGATTTCCGAACATATTTGGTGCAACGAGTATCTTGTTCGGAGCTTGTATCTAAAGAATTTGCAAGTGAGATTTTACCTAATTTTATGAGTATACGCCGAAATTTAGTATTTTCGATGAAAGGCTGGGCTACTAAGAAGAGCGGACTTACAATAGACCCGACTGTTTCTCCCTTCAGAAATGCGTTTATGTTTCAGATATTGTCGCATAATTAATGTCTTCAATACTAGACGGCTGAAACGCGCACCATTACACAGTTCCATTACTTAACATGGCCCGATTTGAGTGTCCCTAATTCCCCCAAACCTCTACTGGAGTTCAGAAGGTAACACTTTGTTGAAAATGTTAGCTTTTTCTTTCAGTTGGCAAATTATTACATAGCGTTTTAACACGAGCCTTAAGTCTTTAGCTTAGAGTCATTTGTGTATATAGAAAAGTGAACAAGTGTTACCGCGGCCATGGTCGCCCGATAGTTGTCCACTGTAACAATGGAGTTGGGAGAACTGGAACCTACATTCTGTTGGACATGATCATCAACAAGTTAATCAAAGGTAGATGATGATCTTGAATTTGTGTGTGTCTATATAACGGGCTAACCATTTTATATAAAGTCAGTATTCTAAAAAAAATACACCGGGCTCGAAGGGCCGTGAAATAACCTGTCTTTCCACATATTTTAAATCAATAAATGACATAACATTATTTCGGTAATCATTCTTTGTGTAGTAAGTTTGAGGGGACGGAGCGCTCTTATTTAGTTTACGGTGGTTTCAGCTTCTATGGCATTAATTTAGGTGCAAAGGAAATAGACATTGCCGCCACATTAGAACATTTGCGAGACCAGAGGCCTGACATGGTGAAAACTAAGGTAAGAAACGTGCCCCAAATCTCATCTCTTTCTATTTTTTACACGTAAATATCGGTTATTCGACTTTCATTAGAACTTCTCACCTTTTTCTATACTCTGTATTTTTATGCGCATGACAATTAGGTTCCACCGCCCGTGTCAATGGCAAATCACTAAGAGGTAGTTAACCGCACGAAATATCTTTTGTTGTTTAGGGCCAGTTCGATTTTTCGTTGACTGCAATGGCTGAAGAAGTGACCGCTATTCTAAGTTCAGTCGCCAGATCATAAACTACCATCTATATATATTCTAATTCTGTTTCGTAACAGGAAATAACATTTTCTAATAGGATATATTACTAAGAAAAATTTCCGGAATTATTTTTTTGTCCGAAAATTAATTTCGGACATTTCCGGATTTGTTTTGAATTACATACACAAATTTTGTGTTGTTGTTGTTTTTTTATGATTATACCATTTAGTTATTATGTATATTATAAATCCAAAAACCTTTTCATTTTTAATGCAGAGGATAGGCGTTTTTTTTAAAGGGGTAAGGGATATTTCTTTATCCGCTTACATCTATGTATGATTAAATTATTAATCTCAGAAAGTTGTTTCATGCTTTTCTTCTCAAATAATTAGAAGTTCTCGGGGAGCTGATATAAAGGAATTATGATTTGTATTTATTACCTTCTTTGCGTCTAATGGTTATTGTAAATATTTCGCGCCATTTATTAATTGCGTATAAATATATACTATATCTAAACATCATTTTTACTTGGAAGGTTCAATCTTGCTGGTTGGACGATGTCGTTGTCTTTCCGCGTTCTTGAATAAACCGGCACAATGCCAAAATACGTTAATTTCAGATGTTCGGTTGGCCTCACTAATTTTTCCAGGCTACGGATTTTTTTATTTTTTTTTTATTGGGGATTGCTCAAAACAAGGCCTAAAAGGCCACTTGCGAGTAAAGAGCTACAAAAGGATACGGATATTTTTGGCTGTTAGTAAAAGCGAATATTTATTGATGTACCGTTTACAACTTCTTGCCGCTTCCTGATCTGTGCTATGCGTTTTATTTGTAAGACAGGTATGCCCTCAGTGTGAGCAGAACATGCAACGGTACTCATACCGTGAAAGAGTCTAGGGTTACAATGTTATGGGTTGACATTGTCTGCAACCACTGAGTAAAATCATCTATAGATTGAACACCTCACAATAACTCCATGTACGAATGGATTTCCGGACACATTCTCATAGAGAATCTCTATAAAACCGGCAATTATACGGCGGACGATTTTTGAAAAACAATCATAAGAAGTTCGTGCAGCATGAAATGCAAGGCCCCTCAAATATCTGCCAGACTATTTTCATATATTCCACTTATTGTGACTTTTTAGAATTCATAGTCATTTTCTTTATATTGTCAATAGCCCTTCTTTTCTCCGCCAAATCCACTGCATTTTCGGTCCCAATAAACTTGTACTGGAATCTCTAGTCCGTATCCTGCTCCACGATTGATGAGAGAAAGAGATGAAAGGTTTTGCTCAGTAGGCCATGAGATAGAGGTCGATTTTGGCCAAAAATAGAACATTTTTGTGAATAAACATGTCATACTTCAAAATGTCGCAAATTATATAGAGATCAAGAAAATCTATGTTAGTAAGTCTGTAAGTGTCATTTTTGGTCCTTAAATTACATTATGCTGAAGCATGTAAACATTAATTCTAATAATTGGGAAATTTGCCTGCTATTTAAATCAAATATAATGTAAGGATTTACTTCATACATTTGTATAAATTATACAGAGTGTGGATGATGATAGGCTCTTGTAACAAAAAAATAAAAAATAATCTAAATTGACAAAACAGTTTGTATTTTACAGACCAAAATATCACTTTTCTATTTAATTACGAATAAGAACGCAATTAACTGATAATGGAATTACATTATCATTTAATTTCGAATTTGCCATAATGATAGTTATACACGTTTTTTTATAAGACAATGAGCCTCTAATTCCTCAAATTTTAAGAAAGTCGTCAGCCTCATATTTTTTCAAACCAACTTTTTTTTAATTGTTAGTTTTCTTAATTTTTTCAAAAACTTAAAATTTGTCTGTATATATACATAATAGGTGCAAAAACGAAAATTGCTGGTCTATTACACAGTGTGTACACCAAAATGTCACTGGGGAAAGAAGTGCTGTTTCTAGCTAATTTGGGGTCGCTGATCACGAATATGGCAATTAAAAGGTGCTCCTGTATACAGTTTTTGCGAAAAATTAGATTTTCGTTTGATATACTGCACTGCACTATGTGAAGCTGAAAAGCAAGGTAATGCCAGTGTATATGGTCCATTCTAACTGTGTAATGATGATTTTTTCTGCAATGAAGACCTACAGTACTTTATATACATACATACATGATGGTAGTGAACCAATGAGTAAGTCTAACCATCATTAGGCCTACATTTATATTGGGATCGTTATTGCATTGGACATCTACCGGTATCTAAATACATATGTCTACTAGGCCTACATCAGTTGCACTGCAACTAGAATTTAGGAAATATGCTCTACCTCCATTGCCTTCAGTACATATGTACTTGCATATTGTTTCAGATTCAGGTGTTTCTGCAGGCCTTACGACACATAAATGTAAGTGGGGGGAGGGGGGGGGCTAAGTTACTGACTACATATATTTAGTATCACCCGCCGCCCTACCATGATTGGCGTCAAGGGGCCAGAGATTTTGACTCTCCTACATTGGCTTAAAATGGTTTGAAATTTGTTTTTTAAGCTTCTATAAAGGCTTAAAGAACATTTTTCAGAACTATAAAGCTCACAAACAAATTACAAGAAATTAACGAAAGAATTGAGACGAGACTTATTAATGGAATCAATGTTTTGTTTTTAATTATCTTTCGAAATCTTGGTTAGAAAACTTCCCAAATACATTTTTTCTTTCCTCACACTTTTCCGCAAATTCGTTCCCAATTTTGACCAAATCAATCTTGTCCGTAAGTTCTTTGTAAATGTAAAGAATAGAAAGGGCGTTGAATCGCTTTGCCTTTGTTGTTGCTCGTTTCCATGTTTTGACATTGCGGCCACTCGAAAAGGATCGCTCTGGTGTGGCGCTTGTCGCCGGATTCACTAACAACAGCTTGCAAATTTTTGTAACATTAGGGATTAGCAATCTTTCGTTCTTATCACGAGATTGTAATACTTTAATAATGTCATCAAGACATTCTGGGGAACCATCAAACATTTGCTGGAAAATTTTAAACTCTGCCTCCAAAGCAGAAACATCAACTTTGTCAGCGTAAAGACCTTTTACCTCTTTGATACCAGCCTCAAAAGATTCATTGCGTGCTCCATGAACTAAAAGTTCTTCTAGGTTTGAATAAATTTTAAAACTTGTCTGATCAAATCGTTCCTTGATAGCAGCTGTCACATGATCTAAGGCTTCAAAATAGATTTTGCGAAACTCCTTTTCGACACTCGCAGGATGATGGGCTGCACTAGAGGTCTGTTGTCCATCCACGTAGTGCAAAATTGAATATTTCGGGCTTTTTCTCTTTCTTTTTAACATTGGCTCATCTACTGGCAAGGTTTCGGCTTTTTTGGTGACTAGCTTGAAGAATAGTTCGAAGTCACTTTCTTTTCTCATCTCCTGTAGCGTTTTCAATGACAGGCTTGCAAGGTTTTGACTACTAACAGCTGACAATTTTTCTGACTGTAGTGCCTTTGATAAATTGTCTGTTATCGAAAATAGTCTATGCCCCAAACACAAACCAAAGAAAAAATTGAACGAGGTCATCTGTGCTTTGCATCCTATGATACGCGCCTTCTCATCGGTATTCAATCCGCCGTTCTCTAAACAAACGCTCCAAAGTTTCATCAATGCTGTGTAATTCAACTGAATCTTTTCGAAGCATTTCGCTCGTACTGTCAATCTGGTTACACATAACTTATCCAAAGATGGCGCCATATGTTCGTTTTCTAGCGCTGCTTCATCCATATTTCCATCCACATTTGATTTGATGGCACCTAGCATGTTTTCTCTCTTTGGGGAATATTTGACGAGGACACATATTTTTCCTACTGTCCCCATAACATCATTCCATATCTTTACATTCTGGCATGTGCTTTTGATGGAAAGGCTTAAAGAATGGGCATGACAGTGTGTCGGTAGAGCTTTCGGTACTTCCTTGAAGATTTTCGAAGCAACCCCAGACTTCTTGCCTAGCATATTGCTTGCTACATTGTACGTTTGTCCACGGCATTCCTCAAAGGGTAACTGCATTCGTATCAAGGCATCTTTAATAGCTCTTACAATAGTTTCACTTTTTATATTGGGAATTTCGTAAAATCCTAAAAAGTGTTCAGATACTGCAAGATTATTGTTTACTGTCCGGACACAAATAGATAGTTTCTCAAGATTGGATATGTCGGTCCATTCGTCGCTCATTAGACTGTAAATCCTGTTCTCCTTTATAGGCTTCAAAACTGTTCGCAAGACATGTTGAGACATCAGCGTCATTAGCTCTAGTTGAAAAGCGGCATGGGTAAACTTATGTTTTCTTTTAAAAGACGTGTCTTGAATTCTGTCTAATATGGTGTGATCGTATTTCCCCAAGAGCAGTAGTAATTGATGAAAATTGTCATTGTTATCATTGTCCCCAAGAAAATGAATACCTTGACGAGCCAGATATTGGACACATTCCATCACTTTAACGAAATATTTTCTTTGTTCCAATTTGTTTGCTCTTGAGCCTTCAGATATCATTTCACCAATATCGGCACATCTTGGAACTACTAGCTCGTATGTTTTAGCGGTTATGTGAGTTTGGCTTTTTTCGTGCTCGGAGAAGATTTTCGGAGCTTTTTTCCATGATCTGAATCCCTTACTTATGTAAGCAAGTTCTTTCCCAATAGGAAGATTTCCTTTTTTCTCCGCGTTAACACAAAGAAAACATAGGACGGAGTCTGTTTCGATATCGTAGTGCAACCAAGTAAATTTCTTGAACCAGTGGTGTTGACAAGATCTCTGCTGCTTTCCTGTTGTTGCTGACTTCGGAAAAACAAAAGTTATTGGAGGATGATTTTGATCAGCTAGTACAATCTCTTTCGGCTCGAAGTGTGCAGAGTAGATGGTGCGGTGGCTAAATGTGTCCCTCCACTAATATCACTGCTACTGGAAACCTTGTCTCGATCTTTTAAAAAAAAAATCGGTTAACTTTTTACTGCTCATTTTCTCTCATGCAAACAACAATACATCTACATTTTTGTCTTTTGGTGAAATCATGCGGAACAAAGGTGGTTAAGAGTTCTCTGTAATTAGAAAAACAACAATCATTCATAATATGATTATGATTATACAGAACTCACGACTTTATTTATTTTTCCTGTAGTAAAAAAAAATTGTCTAGCAAAAAAGTGTGGGGGGGGGCTATAGCTCCCTCAGCCCCCCCGGTGTCGTAGGGCCTGTTATTGTGGCTATTAGGCATCATCCTTGTGTCTTTGTTTATGGTTTCTTCCAGAAAAACCAAAGGCAATAGCACTAACCAAAATGACAATTTATTACAATCAATTTTTGTAAGACCCACTGCATTGTTAAAGCCCAAAGGCCTACACAGTGCATGCAGCTATGGACGTTTTATCCCATTTGGACATTAGTGTCCAATAGATATAGGGTAAGCTATACCTTCCTGCTTCAGGTTGTTTGGTTAGTCTTGTACATTATGCATTTTGTCCTAGTGTTTGAAACGCAGATCAGGATTAAGTAAATTTATAGTTACATTTGTAGTAGGCCTAGATCTTCTGATTTGTGGATTTATAAATTTACCATGGAACCCTCTACATCTAGTTCTCGAAAGCGATCCTGTGCTAACCATCCAGATAGATTCTGCTATTGTCATGGTCAAAATTCGCTGAAACTCAACCCCACGCCGCTTATGCTGCTTATATCCATGGCGAGCAGCATAAATTTAGTTATTTCCTACGAACGATTGCAGGTGTGGAAACACTTATTACACCAGTAGACAAGATTATTGAAAATAGTTTTATTCCCGCTCTCATCGGCTCTAAATTAACGAAACAAGATCAAGAATTGTTCACACTACCTATTCGCGAAGGAGGACTTGGACTTATCAGAAAAAGTATCTTTCAACTATGAGTTATCAAAAACGATCACAGCACCTTTAATAGCCATAATAATTTTACAGGGCGACACCCTACCATCTCTGGAGAAAGTAAAAGATATACTACATGCTTCCAAAACTTTAAAAACTGAACGTTTAAATGAAAAAGTTAAGGCTGTCGAAAGCCAATTATCTAAACAGGTGTTAAGAGCTATTACGCAAGCGAAAAAAAAGGGTGCGTCTAGTTGGTTATCTGTTTTATCTTTGAAAGACCATGGATTTGCTCTGAACAAGGGGGAAATCAGAGATGCGATCGCTCTTTGGTACAACCGTCCTATTGCAGATCTACCTTCAAAATGCGCATGTGGGGATATTTTCAATGTCGATCATGCTATGAACTGCAAAAAGGGAGGATTTGTCTCAATGCGACATGACAAATCTCCGAGATTTTGAGGCAAATCTTCTCAGTAAAATTGCTAAAGACGTTGAAGTAGAGCCACCTTCGCAACACCTGCAAGTGGCGAAAACTTTGATAAAAATATAGTTGATGGTGATCAAGCTCGACTAGATTTAAAAGTTCGATGCTTTTGGCGACCAAAAGATCTTCCCGTTCCCTTCCCGTGATCTTCCCGTATTACTTTAGCTTGTGATCAGTTAAAACTTTATAATTAACTCATTATTAACTTATTAGGGTTTTCTATTGTACATTTTACAATACGATTTTACATGTAATTTTGTAACAATATTATACGGGAATTTGTGTTGATTGAAATATATTAATTTTATTGAATATATGACATCGTGTGTATATTTTTATTGGATTTTATTGTGCATTTTAATGGAAATAAATAATTTTTATATTATTAGTAATTAACTCAAAAAGTGCTATTCTGGTCTGTAAAATACAAAAATCGTTTCGTCAAATCCGATTATTAAGAGCCTACCATCATCCAAACTATGTATAATTTATACAATTGAAATAAATAAATCATTCTATGATAACAGACAAATTTTCCATTCATTAGCATTAAATTTTAGATTTTACATTTTCTTGATCTACATAAAATTTGCGACTTTTTTATGTATGACATGTTTATTCACAAAAATGTTCCATTTTTTACCCCCGTCTCATGAAAGTTTTGCTCAGGTCGTTTCATTAAATGTGTTCTTTCTTAAACCCGGTGAGAGTGTGAACTTACAAGTAAAAAAGGGACACCAATTTTCTCTTTAATTTGAGACTAACTTTCAGGCGGAATCTCTATAAAGCGGACATCTCCATAAAAGAGAAACTCTTTCATGCACTAATGGTGTGTACATATCATATCTCAATATTTTACAAACTTGAAGGTCTAACATAGAATATATAAGCTGCAAGCATATTGATGAATAAGTAAACGATTGCCTTGTAAAAATCTCCAACATATGAAAAGTGACACTAACTCCAGTAACGAAAATAAAACATAAAAACTGACAATGAGCAACAAGGCAACAAACAGCAGCACGTCTGTCCGCAATTTCGATTTTTCCTTTTCTCAATCAGGCTTGATGTTGAATAGATTTATATATTGCAAAGCCCGTCTGGTTTAATCGTTCATCAATTGGACTTTTGAAGAAGTCGGAAACATCAAAATATTGCTGATGAAAATCTTCAGCTATTCAGAAAGATGTTGAGTAGGAGTTTCATTCTCAAATCTTGCTTGAATTTGCTTTTTGTGGGATTAGTCTAGGGCGTTTATTTGTTTCAAGAACAATCCGGGTAAATTTGCCACAAAATACATTATTTTGATTCAGTAAATGGGCATGATTGACATTCGACGATGAGAAATTAATGGTACCCGTTATGGTAACTGTTTCCATTTATCTAAACAGGTCAAATGATATTTGTAAGGAAACCAAACTTAATAATATTAAAAAGAACAGGTGCTTAGCTTACTTCAGAAACATTTCCACTAATTTTGAAGAAACAATATAATCCAAATGGTATATTTCCCATCGTTATCCTTTGATTGAATACATATAACAATTAAGATATTTGCTTTATGGAAAGGAAGTTGCTGGTCTGAGACGTTACTTTTGCACCGTCGATTGTCAACAAGTGGGCAATTGAACCCGGAAGTGCAGCCAGAGCTGAGGAAAGATAAGAGTAACGAAATACGCCGAACTCTCCAAGCGCTATATTTTTAAGTCCATTGCCATGGAGACCATTGGTCTCTTTAGTTCAGCCTTTCTGACTATTCAGATGAACCTGGGAAAAATTGACGCGGAGAACTGGTGATCCACGCGAGATTATGTGGCTTTTCGAGCGAATTTTAAATATCGTCCTTCGTGGGAATTATGCAAGTCTCGTTGTCTCTTCAAGATTCTAATTCATTGCTCCTGTTGCATAAATGTAAATAACGATAAGTTTAAACTTTTTACGAAACTTTTTACTTTGTACGAAATTTTGCAAACAAGTGACTAAGCCCGTCACGACCTTCTCTGGGTCAGCTTATCCACCTGGACGGATTCTCTGTCCTTATATTTTTTCCGAAACATAGATAACAAAAGGCCAGACATAAGAAACATACAATATTGGAAAATATGTTTTAAACCTTCATTTTGTTGTGCTGGTTACGGAAATATATAATTTACGGGTATAATACGGATGATTTTTAAGTTATGAGGAGTCACAGACACGACTTCCATTTATAGATGTCTAAATCTCTCTTTTTAAAATTATTATTAATTGTGTGAAGCTATGATAGTTTCGCACTTAAGCTAAAAATTAAGTTTTCTCTAAATGTTCTTTGAGGTTCGTCAATGACCATCACAAGCAAAGTGTTTCTGCAAAACACATTTTTCTTGTTTATGTCCGAAATCATATCGAACCTAACAGCAGTTAGAAAATGGCGTTGCGTTTCAGCGGTACAATGGAGACCTTAGCACGACAAAACTCTTTACGGACTTTTAAAAAAATTGTTAACCAAAATTCGTTCGTAGCCAATTTCCCATCACATGTGTCCAAAATAAAACTCGTATCTTAAAGTCTGCGAGTGGACGCTTTTTGTTTAGTAAGGCAACATTGTTGTCATATATTTTTGTATATCTTGCATAATTTATAGTAAGTTAGCGAAATACATAGAAGCTTAGAATGTCTGTAGTTTTTCATCATACAAAAAGTGAACTTATTTTAAAAACCTTTGATTTTTAGCATTAAGATAAGTAAGACGTTATGACGTTTAGGTTTAGATCTATATACATATATATATATAAAAGATGCAGGAGACATTAGAGATGGTTGAAATGATATATAACTGTTGAGTTGAAAAGAGGAATTGTGGTGATGGATGTAACTTTACCAGAGTGCTAAAAGGAAAAGGAATGCTGCATGGAAGCTGAGCATGGTTGTGTCAATCTTTAAAGGGAAAGAGATTGCGATGAGTTGTTGTGGGTGAGTAGAGGAGTGAAGCTGCTGGAACATCCAATGAAGATCATGGAAAGGGTACCGTAGAAGAGAATTGATAAATTGGGAGAACTGGATATAAGATGCAATTTGGTTTCATGCCAGAAAAAGGGCGAAATACAAAAAGGCAATGTAATCTCAAGACTGGTATAGATTAAGGTATATATAGGTGGCATATGTTCAGGATGTGTTTAGAAAAGTGTTTAACCAAGAATAAGAGGATGATTGGTATTGAAAGAACAGGTAGAAGCACTGCCTTAGAAAAGTTGGTGTTTGAGAATGCACCAGATAGAGTGAAATTGATTGAAAAAGATTGCGTGAGGTGAATCAGCCAGCTATTATCATCATCATCTGTACGGGAGTATAGGATGTCCTGTAGAATCTCCCGGTCGTAATCATTTAGTATATACTTAATAAAAACTTGGTATAAAACTGGTATACTGGTGCTTGTCGTGGATGTCAGATTATGCTGTTAAGAAAGTTTTGTCTGACCAAAATACATCCAATAGTAATACATAGTATATAACTGTTTTGCACCAGAACGTGCAGGCACAAATCCATGCTTATTGATTGTCGCAATACTGCTGTTGAATACTCAGGTGTTTGACAATGGCATCTTTATCCGGTGATAGCACAATGGTAATGGGGTTCGCCTCCGAAAGGTTCTGGGTTCGAGACCATGCTATCACAAAGTTGTTTAGTAAGTGGTTATATATAAATAATAACGTTGTATTTCATCATATATAACCGTAACACAAATGGGAGCAATTAAATACACTAAAACTCTGGGTCGAGGTCTTCATGATAATGCTGAATGAGCGTTGTGGAAGCCTCGTTAAAAAACAACAACAAACAAACATCTCTGAGAATCAATTTCATGACTTTAGTCAGACATGTAGTTACATCAAAGTTACAAAAGCTGTTGTATCCCTGCATGCTTACAGATGTTGGATACGTATCTACGTATCGGCCCATCTCTCAGTGTTCTGTAGTTTACGGACAGATAAAAGGATGTCATTTTTGTGCGCATCGTCCTCCAGTTTGACAAGTAGAACTCTGGGTTTGTCCTTACTGTCACGGACTTCACCAAGTCTAGTGATGCTCTTCATCTTGCCCCTGGTGATCTCCAAACCACTGATGAGAAGACCCTTCGCTGCATTGCTTTTCTTGAGTTGTTGCAATGTCTGCATTAGAGTTGGGAAGATTGTAGATTACAACATCGTTTTTGCGTTTCTCTCTATGATTTCTTCCATTGTGGCAACATTAACACATTCAGTTGGGGCAGCAGATAATCCTGGTCTGATTTTTAATAATCACGCCTGCCCAAGTGGTGAAACAGAAGCAGATGTACTAGCAGTGCTAGAGGTACCAGATCCGTTGTCGACAGCATTGACGTAGGTCATCTTGTTATCAAGGTCTTAATTTCTACTTTCACCTCTGTGATTAACATCAATGATGACTGTTGGTGGAGCTGGAATGTATGGCGATGGTCCAGTGTTTTTAAAACCAATGTAAGTTTGCATGATTAAACACTACAATCGACATTGACAGCCCCAACTGAGACGCGCCTCACTCAATCATGAGATCAGCGGCAATCTTTGCACAGTACTCACAAGTGTATTTTTCATTTTGACTGTGACGCATTTCCCCGTTGTTGGGAACAATTTATACAAAGTAAAAGATTGTATTTGCTATTTAATGACTAAGAAACGACCTCAACACTTCTGCATGTGCCTGCTTATTCAAAATAAGTTATTGGTTTTACTTTGAGATAAGACATTTTATGACATGTATATGAATTGATGTAGGTTTTATTGAATACTTCAACATTGTTCATTTTTCTTTTCCCTCAACACTTCAAGTTTTTGTTCTTTAACAAAATGTTTTTAATTGTTATTTCAGCTCTTAATTAAATATAAGGACTCGCCCAATCATAAATATGGTAGCATATTGGAGACAAGCTGGTTTAAACTATTTGCAGTTTTCGCGAGTTGCAGCGCAGACAGTACGAAAATGCTTGAAGCCTGAGTTTCAGACTGATTCCATCATGAAGCGTGAGTCTGGACTGAAGTTGACCCAGTGGAAAGATGGAAAACCAACTAGTGAAACGAAAGTGATCAACATGTAGATTGATGTTTTGTTACGGTCTAGAAGTTTAAAGGAATTTTAAATGCATGATCTTTGTTGTTTCTCTCACTCCCTACTGAACCATATTTACTGCGTCCGTTCGAATATTTCATTCGGAAGAATATTTTCGAAATGTTTAGACTTAAGATTGATTTCCATGATGAGACACTATGTTGACGTTAAAAGATTTTGTAGCCACTGTTTGTGTTTTTAAGGATTTTCAAAGATATAAACATGCCTCACTTTTGGTTTTCAGAGAGTGGAATATAAGTAACAGCAAACGTATGCAGGACTGTGCGAAAGAAACATGAGATAGATCGATATTTATCTATATAAGAAAGAAATATAATTACTTTGGTTTATTTGTGTCAATTTCATAATATGGTGTGTAAGCCCACTTGGTTCACTAACACTAGTTACCAGGCGCGTATACACCCACCCATGAAAAAGCCTTAGATGATTCGAGTGGTTAGGAACAGGTGGAGAGAGTGAAGGTATGTTGAGACAAAGAATGATAAAGAATACATTAACTATATATAGCGTTTGTAAAAGTATTTTCTATTCGAAAAGTTAAATTACTAATTATTTAAACTCCCCCGCGTGTTAAGCCACTCTAAATACATAGGCCTTTCCGGTACTACTCCACTAGCTCCGACTTCCTTGGATATCTCCGCTTTTCGCCCTGGGCATATTTCTGGTGGAAAAACCCTTTTTGATAGACTCATATCCCAGATGATGATATCATTCCGGAACAAAAAACGCACGAATCTCATAAACAGGCAACTATATGCCTATACATTTACTGTAAACCTTGACCTTAATAATAATAATAAAGCTTTAGTTTTCTTTCTTACGCGAAGTTATTTCAGTAAACTTTCAGTTTAACACAACCGATAGTTTTCTTCTTCGTCACTAAAACAGAGTTAAAAGAAATTATGAATTCAATTACAGTTTAGACCCACTAGAAGTTCCCTCTATTACAGCAAATTGGGATTCTGAAAAGATTTCCAAAAGTTGACGAAACAATGTTTTTCAGATATTGTTCCTATAAAAAATAGAATAGCATAGGTCAGCAAGAAACGGCTGTTCGAATGGTGCAAAGTAGGAAAATCAGTTAAAACATTTGTCAATTCCGATAATATCTTTGTCAAAGGACTAATAAAGAAATCATTTGGAACAGAAGTTAGACCATTTTATTATTTGATGGGTTAAACCCAACAAAAGGTTATTGTACTTGTCCACAAGTGGTTTGTGTTGCCACACTCTTGCTATTTTGTACCTTAAATATTACAATGATAAAAAGAGAAACTTTTAGCATTAACATGTACTGAACAAATTTAAAAACAGCATAAGCGAAAGAAAGACCGCCAATAGAGGCTGACTCTACAGACAACAGGTGGCTCATATTTAAGGACGCCTAGGCACTATACAAAATCATGGCTAAGTTAGGAAACGAAACGAACTTCGTTCCGGCTGTAGCGTTTCCGTTAACGACATCTTTATTTAATTTTATTGGAGCAGACGCTCTAATGCCTTCGTACCATCTCACATCAGACACGAATATTGAGCGAGGTAACATCTTTAAAAATTCTTGAACAAACGAGTCCACTGCCAGAGCTACATCGCATTTCCTACCTAGCGTAACACAAACTATCAGTCAGATGACCCCCCATCAAATCCGATTACCAAAAGTAATCGAAGAGAAGAAGGCAGCCACAACAGCTGCCGTCCAAATGCACAGGCTGTGGACGTGCTTGTCACCGAAATGGACGTAGGAAATGTCCCGCGTAGAACCAGAGGTGCCACTAATGCGGAAAGTTGAACCACTTTTCTTCCATTTGCTTGAGTTCTTCATCTAATGCAATCCAAGAAGGACCATATATACCAGACGATAACGTCTCATTTCTTTCAACCATCAATGCCCCGCCTTCTTTATGACTAGATAGAAAGATGCCACACGGAACATGGAAAAGCGACACATTCACTCCTGAACGACCGGAACCACCGCCATTATTTAAAGTGACTGTGTCTGCAAAAAACCGCCTACCACAAACTGGATGCAAGTTAACCCTCGTGTACCATTACAAATTTCAGCCGTTGCAGACACTGGCGCCCAGACCTGTACGGCCTGGGAGGATTTCCTTGCCAACTTGCACATAAATGACTACACGTTACTACGTACACGTCCTCGTCTTCAAGCAATGACAAGAGCCTAAATGTTAAAGGCGCTCTTGTTGTTGATTTCTCTGTTGGAATATCGATCTCTACAGAAGTTCTTTACATATGCCAAAGCGTCAGAGGACATTACTTATCACAGACATTGTCCCCCAGTCCCTGACAAATTACCATTTCTTGCTACGTCGGAGCACCGCCGGGATCTCAAACATTGGATAACACGTTTCCACACCAAAAGCTACAAACGATGACAGGAAACCCACTCAAGATATTATTTATCCCAAATTGCTCACTTGTTGCCGCCCACAAGCCGATTCCGGTCCCTCATCACTGGAAAGAAGTTGTGAAAGAACAATTAGACGCTGATGTGGCCTTGCAGAAAATCGAACCCGTACGAACGAGTAGGTACTCCTGCAACTTGGTGTTCGCGTATGATTACAGTACCTAAAAAGGATGGTACCCGCGGTGTACGGTTGATCTGCAAAGTCGAAATGCTGTTACCAGACGTGAAACCCACGACACGACGATAACCTTTAACGTATTACGTTATTATATAAATATAAAAGCAAGAATCCATGCAAAAATGATTGAGGTAAGAAATGTAAGTACTTTTCACAGCAATGATTCATATTGCGTAAAGGTTTTTTTAATTAAGAGGCGTTTTAAAGCTTTTTTCGAATTTTTTATATTTTTTAAGTTAGTATACTTTAACATTTCATTCCAATTTAAAATGCATTGGTAATATATCGAGTATTTCCCATATTTTGAAGTATTGAATCGAGGTATATTGAGTTTGGAAAGTTCAGTGTTTCGTGTTGCGTGACAGTGTATATCTGATGATTTTGTGAAAATATTTAAAAGGGCATGGGGAAGGTTTTCATTTACAAAATCGTGAACAAATAAACAGTTGTTGATGTTGACTATATCGTAAAATTTTAGAATATTGCATCTTAAATAAAGTTCATTACTAGGTGCTTGAAATGGAGAAAAATTTATTGCTCTTATAGCAGATTTTTGTAGTAAAAAGATTTTTTTTAAATAGGGATTTTTTTGTTGTCCCCATATTGATGAACCACATGTAAGATGCGCAGAAAAAATGGCGTAGTAGATTGATATTAATGTCTTTTTATCAACATAGTGCCGAATTATACGCAATAAGTTATTTGCTCTAATTAATTTTTTTGACAAAATATATATATGTTTTTCCCATGTCAGATGTTCATCAAGGGTTATACCAAGGTATTTAACTTCCTTAGATGGAGTAAGAACTTTTCCGTTAAATTTAATTTTCATTTCCATTTTTCAAATCCATGGAAGAATTTCCGTCTGCTATTAACATTACTGACATACGGTCCTAGTTTGGTCTGATTAATCAGTTCTCGTAAGTTACTTAAACACAAAAGCAAATTCTACTAGGACGATACATTGGATAACCTTTTCCAGCAATCAAAACGATTTTGAGAAGTATTCACGACGGGGTGAAAGCGTTTGAAACATACAGACCTACTTGTCTTCATACCGACTGGAGCAAACTTGGTTTTTATCATACTACAGAAATAATAGTTCCTGCCCATTTGTCGATAATCCCCTATGCGGTCAAGGACATTGAAATTATCTATGGAGGTTTACGATTTACTACTTCTGCAGAAAGTCATTATGCTTCAATTGAAGGTGAATCGGTAGCATTGCTATTTGGTTTAGAAAGCTGCAGGATGTTTGTTATGGGTTGTCCCAACCTAATAGTCGTCGTTGACTATAAACCATTAGTTCGCATGCCTAATCGGACAAAACAAAATCGGACAAAATTATTAGTTTTCGCTTTTGTCTAACTAATATTTTTGTCCAACTAATAAGTTGAGAAATTTCAGAATTAATTAGATTTCAATTTTAACGGATTCGGACCGAATTTTATTTTTCCATCACAATGTCATATATTCCTCATCAATAACAAATTTGTCATCTTCTTGTGTTTTATTTAGCAAAAGTGGTTTTGTCTTCTTTTTGGGATTCACAACCACGCTATCACTTTCTAATTCTGGCGTTTCGTTACTCAAAGGTGTTTAAGGTTGTTTCGATAAATCCCATAGTAGACAAGAACAAATGTAAGACCGGAGGTAATACTTGCCTTTAAAAAAGTAGGGAGACCGAATCTTTTGGATGATCAGAGAGTTAACCTATATTATTATTAATATATATATTGCTAAATTTACTAGATAGCGATAGGATGCGTCAAGCTGGTGTTGTGATCAATAGAAGACAAATTGTAATCATAGCTGTTGTTAGGGCAAATAATCCCTACATTCCCGACATGAGTTTGGTGAGACTGACAAATCGATGGGCTAGAAGCATTCTGTCTGATTTGAATTGATCGAAGCGAAAAGGAACTACTGGCAAAAAACCTTCACCTCAATTTCCTGCCGAGGAAAAGTTTACTTTTCAGCGGGCAATCTGAACTACAATATCAAGTCATAATATTCAAAATTTTCTTGTTTTTAACATTAAGCAAAAACCTTTCTCTTATGTATCCCCAGGAATGTATACTTTCAGCTTTAAGGGATCAAAGAATGTCCTAAAAAAGGTATTGACAATAGGTGACAAATATCCGCAACTTTTGTAGTGAGTTCAACAGGACATTTCTACCTATTCAGTTGATTTACTGGTAAAACAACACGCAGTTTACCTAAATGTAAATATTAATTCCCAGCGTCATTTTCTGTAGGATTAACTAACATTGGTTAAATACAGATAAATCTATCGAATTTTTTTGATGAAATCATATTTTCTTATCTAGTTGTCAAATTGAGAAGGAAAAAGGATTACCACAAGAGCAACACTCGCTTGTTATTATTTTACGCCTTCAAAGGACAGGACATTCTAAAAGAGTTCTGCTCTAAAAACAGATGTGAGATTGTGATCGTCCCTCGCATTCTCACAAACAAATTTCAGGCATTAGAATTAACAAGTACTGAAGCAGCAAAGGCTTTCTTCAAACTCATTACAACGACTGGTTTTCAGATCAGGTTTCTCGGTAATTAAAGACCGAACCGATACAAAAGTATTGTCAAGGTTGCCAAATTGACACCAGTTAATAGTTGATTTGTATAAGCATGTGCAAGGAGAAGATGAACTAATTCGGAAAGAATTTAAAGAGGCTGGCATCTATGAAGCTATCAATGTAATGATAATGCACAAGACGTTTGTGAAAGAGTGCAATATCCGTTCAGAGCATAAAAACTCGTTATTAAAAGTTGTCTAATGTATTTTCTATTCAAAGTCCTGCTCAAAATATTTGTACCGATTTAAAACAATGCTAAGAATTGCATTCGCATTCAAAGAAGAAAAAAATCATTATTGCAAACTTGAATGAAGCTTTAGGAAAGAGAAAGTGTTGCGTCTGCAAAAATCGAAAAACTGGTGTGTAACTTCATCTTTTTTGTAAAATTTTCCGCGTTTAACGTCTCGATTAGTTTCTCGAATACCGCGCGCAAAAAAGACAACATAATTGCTTAAGTGGTTCTATTTCAATCTTAAATTTCCTGATTACGCATGTTTTATTTTTTCCCATACGGATAACGCCATCGCGGGAATCGAGGTAATCGAGGTAATCGAGGTAATCGAGGTAATCGAGGAAATCGAGGCAATCGAGGGAATCGAGGTAATCGAGGAAATCGAGGTGTACGCCATCGAATCCAAACGGGATCACGTTTAACTAAAATAATTATAAGGAAATTTGATGTAGCTATTTTGCAGAAATATATAATTGAGCACTTACCTTCCGCATCTTCCATTTCATTTTCGTCATCGAATATGTCTTCATCTTCCATTTCATTTTCGTCATCGAAAATGTCTTCGAAGATCTCCTCCTCGATATCATTCTTCAGACGTTCAACAACGTTGTCATCTATAAGAAATAGTTTCGTAGAATGATAAAGTCCGGTTTGCTGTCTACGCAACCACTTGCCAAATTCTCTTCTTAACTATTAACTAACTGTATGCCAATATAATACTTGGAGCTAGAAATTCATGATTATTTCAGCAGGTGGCTGGGTCATATTAGATGAAGAAATGAATTGAATTAATTGACTAAATCTATATAAAGAACATATAAATATATCAGGCATTAATCTCACCCCCATCTCTAGCAAATGCAATCGCCACAAAGGCGCACACGAGCACAAGCACAATCTTCATCGTGACTAATGAAAATCATAATGTTCTGCACTTTTATAGTGGCGTTAGGAACGTAATTTGAGTTGTTTTTTCGGTTTCGTGTCAGCACAAGTTGGCATCTAACCACAAACAACCAGTTGCAGACTTTCGATTGCGTATGTATGTTTGCATACCCTACGGTTTCAATGACAGTTTCAGTTGATATGTCAACAAAGAATTTAAAATTACTTTCCTAGTCTTGTCTTTTAAAACGTTTTCTTTGTATTGATGGAAAAGTCTCATTTTTACGGTTTAAATGACAGATTTTAAACGTAAGAATTTTCGACGTCAACCTTGCCTTTGGACGAGCAAGTTTATTGCATCTTTTCTGAAGTAGAGAATAATTGAGTCATAAGATTGAAAGACCCTCGTAGACCCCGAAAAAAAAAGAAAAAGGAAAACAATGAAAAAATAGAGCTCATGACTAAGATCGCGATTTGATTGGTTGAACAGTTTGTTTGAAGATACAATTTGATTGGTTTTAACCAAAAATCAAAAATCTTTACGATAGACGGGAATAAAGATTGAAGAAAATTGTTTTTGTGACGTAACAATGATAAAGATAGTTAAAAAATTAAAGTATTCCGTTTGCTTTAAAAATTGGCCGGTTAACTAATTAGAAGATGCAGATTTCAAATCAAGTACCAGAATTGTGATATTTTCACCCTTAATACATTATTTGGGCAAATTTTGACCCATAGTTTAAAGTATTCCGTTTGCTTTGGAAATGGGTAGGTCTCTCTATTAAGCTTTTTTTAGGATTTCGCTGAGCAAAGACGTAAAAGGTAAGTGTTTATCTGATTTTAAAAAGTAGAATTCTCTCTGTATTTCAAAGAAAGGCGACGAAAGATGCTTCACAGAAGAGAGAAAAAAGGTAAGTGTTTATTTGTTTTAAAAAGTGGAATTCTTCCAGTGTTTTTGAGAGGAGGAGCAACAAGAAACCTTTAAGAAGGAGAGAAGTGTTTATCTGTCTATGTTATTCTGATTTTAGTGTTGTGTCTTTTAAAACAGTGTCTAAGAAAAGATTTGTAATTTAGTAGTTTAAACGGTCAGTTGTATCTTGGTAAGCGCCTCCTCATGATCTTATGTGGTGATCATCCTGAAATGATTTAATTAAAATCATTAAAATTTTAAATATATCGTGACCAAAAGTCAAGGCTTTATTTGATCATTTTCATTCAATATTTATAAATTATCTAATTTTTGTTTTAGAATCATGCCATAAATATAGTTATTCTTTCTTGTTGAAGTGATGAGTGCAATTTGCACTATTGAAACCGGTCCAAGGGTCTAAGAGAAGTTAGCAGACATACAGACGAATTTGACAAAGTTGCAAAACACTTTAAGCAATTGTAAAGATTTAATCCCACCTAAGCATCAAGGGCTATTACAAAGTTTGCTCTCGTTCTTTTGTTTACAGATTTGTCAGTTTCTAATCAAGTCATGATTGTCAAGGTGTTAACTTGAAATGGAATGGTGCAGAACTACGTTTTTTCTGATTTGTCGTAGGAGCGGTAATAATATTTTTCTCTTGCATTAAATTGCACTTAATCATATAAAATCATGAAATTGCACTCATCCCAATATCGTAAATAGAGAATAACTGTGTCAGCATCTGACAAAATGCCGGGAACTTGGTAGAGACCTTCGGTAAGTCGCGGTCTACAAACTTGAACTTAATTATTGGTTGAGAAGTTTGGCCAGGGAGGAGGGTTGGACACACACGCTCGCGATCCCTACTATTTTATATATGTTGATTCTGATACATATCACAGATCTCAAAACCCTACCCGGTGTGTAAAGTCACGAATTGAAATCAATGAATCTGTGTACCATCCTATGATCCTCTTACACATTTCAATTATTTCTGCTTTCTTTTACTTCAAGTTGTTGTTTACTTTATTATATTATATTTATTTTCCAAAAGAGATTTTGTACGATACCATTTGTATATATTGTACATGAAAAATTCAACAAAATATTCAATATAGCAGGCGCAATACATTTATCGGTTAAAAAACTCATCATCTTCCTTGATTTTCCTCGAAACAAGAAGAACATATCACTATTTTTCTTTTCAAAGACTCAAATTTCTTATAAGCTACGATTATAGCCAATGTCAATTGTGACATATTAATTAGCTCGCGGTTACGAAAAGGCCTTTGAAATGCAACTTTTCTATCTAACAGATTTTAGGTACTTTACGCAAACACAACGGAGGAGCTCTTCGACGGTGCTCAGAATGTAAACATTTATAATGTGCAAGTAACTTTAAAGAATTTAATCAAGGCTTTTGTCTACCAAACCACGCTTTTTATATTATTATTTTTAGGTCCAGCAACCTTTATCTTTGCATTTCCGCGCGAGCTATGTCGCCTCTTGGCGTCTCTTGTTCTAAATTAATAATCCGTAATGCGGTAAATGTTTCAACGATGTTAATCTTGATTGGCTTCTTTTTGCAGGCTCTGCAATTCGATTTCGATTTACTTTTCGTACTTTCTTTGCTAACTTTTGATTGGTTGAGTTGGCTAACCTCAAACTCTGATTGGTTGAGTGTGTCAACTCCCATTTTTGACCGGTTATTTTTGCTCTTTTCGTCTGTGTTAGATTCGTTTGTTGTGTTGTTGATGAAAACTTCCGGTCCGTCTATTGCATCCAACAAGGCGCAACCACCGCTCAGGTTTTTGTTTAACAGACTGTACCATGGTTGAATTGGATCCGGGACAATTTCCGAGACAAAATGTTTATAACTTCAAAATTCATTTCAAAAATTGTTTTTTTTTAAATTTCACGGTTAATTGGTATCAACTTAAATCTAGAAACGACTGGTTTCCTACAGAACAGGGTATATATATGAAAGGTGGAATTATTTTGTCAATACATAAAACCTGGACCAGAATTCGTTGATGTGTTGGTTGAGACAATCCTAACTAGAACTTCAACGAGCTCTTTGACGGTGCTTTTAATTAGGTCATCTTTATTTTTTGTGACGTTTCCTCTATAAAAAATTGTAATTAGCAGTAGCTGGAAGCAGTGTAAAAACTAAAAAGGTATCAAATATATTTAAAACTTATCAAATCCAATTTCCTTTTCGCAAAAAATAAAGAATCAGTCTGAGGGCGGAAATTGTAAATTCCGTAGACAATAGCATTAGATGAAAATGTTTCCGACGATATAGACTTTTAGGAAAATTCTCAGATTTACCATCCGCGCGAAAATGGCCCATTTGCGAAAATTAAGGAAATGTTCAATTGGCAATTGCGAAAATTAATACACGTAGGGTAGTGCTTTTCTTAAAAGAATTTACACAATTTTTAGTAGCCTGCGATCTTAGATAATAAAAATCTTATCTTACATAATAAAATAAAAACAAATTTCAAGCTTTAAATGCAATAAATGTGTATTTTTATGATTTTCTTTTGCATTTTCTTAGTTTATACTTATTTTATGCCTGACAAAAACATGTACTTTATTGGGATTAATTTTTAAAAACCGCGAAATTTGCTGGATTTTATTTCTCGGTTGGGCAATTTAAAGATTTCGCGGTTGAGTGAAACACACAACGATTTCATAAATCAAACCACAAATTTATTTCTAATCTTACTATTTCTCCGAGAAAATGTTAGCTGAAACTTAATTCTGTAGAATTTCGACTAAAAATAGTTTGTGAGGATTTATTTTTGTGGTCAATCAATGTTGGAAAATTGCGCGAGGGATCTGTTTTTAAACATTTTGCTGGGACTAAATTTGGCGGTTAGACACAAAAACCGCAAAAATTAATTCCATTAAAATATTGACTTTTGGCATGCAAATATTTTTGTTCAGCTGTTTAAAGGTTTCAGCTAAATTTAAATAAATAAAGTTAAAGGCTGAAATTTATTACTCTGCTTAAATATTTGGTGTGTTGGAATTTCGCTTTTTCTGCTTTGTTTTTTAAAACATAGAGTTGAAGAATTGCTTTAAGTGTAATGTTGGTGTTTAAGCCAGTATGCTTTTGCTTATATATATTATATGCTTGAGAGTCAAATGAGAGACACTTTATATAATATTCATTCTTTTAAATGAGGTAATACATGTTTTACGTTTTTTAATGAGTTTTGCTGTCTATACAATTGCTCTTATAAGATTTTCTTCTTTAATTGCTTTCTAAACTGTTATTCGGTGTGACTTGTACTTTCTCATGTATATGACTTTTCGTATGATTATTTTTCACTCTTATCGAACATGTGGTATTATTTATTTTGGTATGATATTCGAACCATGTACTGTAATTACCATTCTTATCATTAATTTGAATTTTTATACAGGATATTAACACTAACAAAAAATATTGTTGTCCTTGTGTGTGTCCTGTTGGTTAGTCCTGGCGTACTTAGGACGCCCGTTTGCGCCTACGAAATCGCTTCACCAGACAACCAACCAATTTGAGCTAGGCTTGCATTACGCAATGAGTTTCGCTCAGGAACTCAGCTGTAACTCGGAAAGAAGAATATTCCGGGGATGGAATTCAACCCTGCCCGGTTTGTGAGCCGAAGAACTTTATCCACTGAGCTACAGCACCTCAGTCCATAAACAAACTATACAATGGAACAATTGTTTGTGCAAATTTTCTTGTTTGTGTGTGAACGAGAATTCAACTAACTATCTAATAACTATATCCTTATAATCATGTCTGACAAAAAAAAGTAAGTATATTGAATTGGTTTACACAAAAACCGACAAATGTGTCCATGACAGGGCAAAGGTCTGGTGCTGCAACTCAATTTAAACGAGACAATCTTGCTTTATACACACTGTTATGAACATGCCCTTAACTTGGCCGTAAAAGATGCATGCTCTCAGGTTCTGATTTAAAAAAACAAACATTTGAATGGTTTGAGAGCAAATTGGTCAAAGATTCACCGCAGGGATATACACAGCAGGAAGAACTTCAAAAAAGTAGTTCAAATGAAAAGTGTTCATGCCTTTTGTCCCACCACGTGGACAGTAAGAAGTGAAACCTCTTACTTGGCCTCAATTACCAATAACCATTCGGAGTTAATGGATTTGTGGGAATGGTCATTGAATAAATTAAACGACACAGAAATGAAAGTAAGAGTTCACGGCGCCAAAGCAACAATGGCCAGATTTTTATCTTTATTTAGGTGTGAATTAGGAACACAAATTCTAAAACTCACTGACAACTTGAGCCGAACTCTACAGAATCCCTCGCTTTCTGCTGTGGAGGGTCAAAAAATTACAGGAACTGTAGGAAATTTGTTGACAGAAAACCGCAGCGACATTAATTTCAAGATCTTTTGGGAAAAATTGAAACTTTTGATTGATCCTCCTTCATTGCCAAGATGCCTGAAAAGTTTGCAGAAGGTCAAGAACCGCATCATCACCAAACTGTGGAAAGTTTGTATCGTCAACATTTCTTTGAGGCATTTGATCATACCATCGAGAATATAAAGCAGCGCTTTGATCAACCGGATTATAAGAAATATACTGCTCTTCAATCTGTTCTGATCAAATCAGTTTCTTCTGCACCATTTGACGATAAATTTAAAACAGTGCAAGAAGTATATGGCGACCATTTGGATTGTTTTTCCGTGATAAGTCAACTCGATTTGCTTCCGAACCTAATCAACACTGAAAGAAACTTCTCTTTAATTATTCGTAAGCTTAAAATGCTCAGTTCTGCTAAAAGGGATCTGGTGAAAAAAGTTTATAAGCTGGCGAAGATAATACTCGTGTTACCAGCAACAAATGGCGTCTCTGAGAGTTTCTCTGGATTAAGGAGAATCAAAACATATCTAAGATCAACGATGGGTTCAAACCGTTTAAATCAATCAATGATTTTACACGTTCCTAAAGAAAAATTAGACGAAATGAACATTAAAGAAATGGATACATTGCATGCCGGTCTTTATCTTTTACACACCAATTTATAAACTTTACAATATATTCTCGTAACATTTTCTAAACCATACTAAAATGTTTTAGCCTGTTTCTATAGCGAAAGGCTGCCGCTTCACAAATCTCGATCGTATCGTTACAGTCGTACTAATTAATAGGAAATTATAAAAGACTAAAAAGAGACACGCCTAAAAGCAGGGTATGTATTCAAATGATCATTGAAATCAAATCACTGAATGCGCGATGTAATTTCACTAACCATTGGATCAGCTGCTGATGAAACAGAGTCTTCCAAGTTGGAAAAATAAGTTGTACGACTACCACGTAAACATAAGCAAACAGAATTCATAAGCGTAAAACAGATTTTCCTTCTTAACCAGGACGTGGTTAAGGAATAATTTTGTTTTCTCTTTTCTGCAAACATTTCAGAAAGACGAGCATAGAACTTTCGTCCCTCACGACCCATGCCACCAGTAGCAGACATAACAAGGGGCGTAAAACTCCCATGTTCGACTTGAAGCACTCTTTCATTATATTGCCTTTTCTTTTCCTTTTCATTGGCATATGCCTTTGAGAGTTCCTGGTTTACATGTTGGGTTGAAACCCTCACATCAAAAAATGCCCTTTGACCTGCAATCCAAAAACCTCGCGCGCAAATATCCAATTTAGCTTCATCCATTTTGTTGGAGGTAATTTCGCTTAGACATTCTCCAGTCAACTGCTGAAGTGGTGGTTCTACACGTACATCATTACAAACTTCTTTTAACAGTTTAGCTGTGATGTTTTAAACCTGATCGTGTCTGAGTGTCACAAATCCACCTTTTTTGCAAGACAAAGCGTGCTCGGTTGAGAATTTTGACCCACATGCACAATTTTCTGGGAGTCGAGTTAGTTCCCATCCATATCGATTTTTAATTAAATCCCAAACATTAAAGAAATAGCGAACGAATATATTTCAAAAAACGATCGACGTAGTTACGTATTTTCAAAGTGTGAAAATTTTGCATTGAAATATCAGTAAAACATGCAACATTATCTTTTTTTTTCTTTGACTGAAAATTGCCCAGAGCAATTTTATGCAAATTCCATATTAACAAATTTAGCTGCAGCCAACATAGCTGCATTTTTATAAACGTATAACATGTCCGAACCATTGCATTCGTTTCTTTCTGATCATATCTGTAAGACTTTTTTCTACGTTGAGCAATCGTCGAATCTTCTGATTTCTCAAGTGGTCTCGTAGAGAGACTCCAAGGATGTCCCTCAGGCATTTCAATTCCAAAGTATTTAGTCTTCGTTCATCCTCAACAAGAAGAGTCCAAGTCTCGCCTGCATAAATTGCTATTAGGACTATCAAAGAATAAAACAGACTTTAGTGGTATCGATATTTTCCTATGTATTTTCCTATGTTTCTATATCTATGTAAACATCGCCTAATAAGAAATATATAGGTCGGATGAACGTTAATTGAATTCCCTTGCACTTCTAAAAGTCACTCGTTTTTTTTATGGTTATGCAAAAGTAGGTAAGTCCCATGCGGAGCTTGTCTGGGGATTTGACGCCCTCTTCAACAAACGTTTCGAAATAAAAATTAACAATGTCGTTCCTTTCTTCTTTGTTACGTGCCTCAGATAAACCTTAAAAACGGAAAGAGATATAGTCTGGTAAATGATCTGCAATGTAACGAGTTCACCTGCATATAAAAAATGTTTCAACCAAGGTCGGTGCGAGTTGAAAGCTCTTCGTACGTACTTTTGCGTCTCCTCAAATGTTCGCTGATCTTGAGGTAGAGTGCGCCATTCACTCTCCACAGGGCACGTATTGATGAGTTTCTCGACACTTAACAAAGTTAAACCCAAGAGTTCTTCATCCCCCTCTTCAAATGGCTCGCATACTTCACCTAGACTTCTCAAGTAGTAATCTAAACTAGTATTCTCGTACTCCATCTACGCAAAAACATACGTGAATAAAACTAACATTCAAAACCATAAAGAATCAATTCTTCAGAGATAACCGACTGCAATAACGAACTTACCTCTGTTATACGCCCAACGGCGACACATTTTTTTAGAACAGCATTTATTAGATTGTGAAAAAAAATTTGATATTTTCTATTTGGCTCTTCGAAGGATGACAAGAAGAGCACAAAATGCCCACCTGCAATACAATATATTTATTGATATCGGGTATTCAATAAAAACACGTTACCTTTCGCGAGCTCATTCTTTCTATTTAAGAGAATTGTTTTCCAATCAACAGCTGCTTGCTTTTTAAACAAAAATTTCGTGTTCTCATCGCTGGAAAACGAATGAATTATATGGTCCTTTACAACGCACGGTCGTTTGCTTAGCCAATGCATACTCATGCTAGAGTATGCCAAGTGGACGTACCCAGAAGGAAAACATTGCTGGAAGAAACTCCTGCCAACTGCCAAGAAAAACACGTTTTTAAAATCTTGCACGTATACGGTTTGTTCGTCACATGTCCCTACCAGTCAAATAGAGTGTATATGTTATAGTAAACCTTTGTGACACTTATCTGATAAAAGTTGCGTATTTAATGCATTTGTTGTTGGGAAAATGACGAAACATGGCATATACATCAGGGAACGGAAGTCAACACACACTTGATCAGATATATATATAAAAGTTATTTTGCTGATACTGTCATGTAATTTATTACTCATTTTATTTCTTAAAAAGTGTTTTTGTACATTTTGTTGATTGGAAAATAAAATTGATTGATTGATTGATTGATTGTATATACGACGCTAAAATACAAGAATCGGAAAACGTCAACAGGTATATGAAGCAGTTACCATTTAGTCTTTTAAACAAAGAAAGGAAATCGTTGGTAGGCAGATCCTCGTACAGCAGTTGAATTTCCTGCTCCTCACCCAATGTTTGCTTCACTCTTTTAACGCACTCATAGATTAAAGGAAGGGAAACTCCACCATCTGCGCATCCGTAGTCAGCGATAACAAACTGGTTTTTAACTGGCGTATGAGTAAGTATTTTGTCTAGCACGTTTAACGTCAACGCTATATTCGCTGAGGAAATCTTGTGATGAAGTCGAGTGTTTGCAGAATAGCCGCAACCAACTTTCTCATAATGTGAATGCCTGTATGGGTGCATTTTAAACAGCGCAGTTTTTCTGTTGGAAGCTCTTAATATCGTGCGACTAACAATTTGTGATTCGCACGGTTTTAAATTTGTTCTAAACGCTTTAAACATTTCATATAGCAAATAATCCGCATGATTCTTATCTTTGCAATGTCTACTTATAGCGAGAGCTGCTAGCACATTCATACTTCAGGTTCTGACAAAAGCCGATTTTGAGATAATAAGGTTCAAAGGCGTTAATGTTGACGTCAGCATTTTTCAGATTTTTTTACACTGACTGTTATATACCGTTGAAACGACAATTTTACAAACAAAACATCAATAACTTTTCAATATCAGAGACACATATAATTGATGGCCAACGCCAACGATGATCCATTTTAAATAGAAGTCTAAAATTATATTAAACAAAATGGAAGGTATTTTGTGAGAAGTATTTTTCTATTGAAGTCGATTGAACAAAGCCAATAGATTTTGTAAATTCTTTGCTAGAATTGCAAATTCGTTAATAATTAAAATCCATCCCTTAAGACTTTGTTTGGAGAAAGCTACTTCCATTATCATTGACCAACAAATCATAGATTTAAATAATAGTTCATAGTTCATATTTTAGGTGGATAACTCAGAAACCCAGACCACGAGAAAGTGCTGTAGTTGTTTCCACTGGGGTCCACTGTTGGAAAGTACATTTTCGTAACTTATTATTCGACCGTTAGTCTACCAAATTTCCCCCACAAGGCTTTGGTTAACCCGTGGTAAGTTTTTCAGGCACTTCCCAAAGGTGCCGCGCGCTCAAGTAATTCTCGTTTTGAACAATTTTTTTTGTATATTGCGAGAATCGAACCTGGGCCGTTGCGGCCAGAAACATAAGTTTCGACCACTAAACCACACGCGCACAAAACAGGAGAGGAAATTAACTTGCGTCTCTAAATTGTTTGTCGAAATATAACTGAAGACTCTAAAGAAGAAAACACCGACAGGTCTAGATACTTTACGCTCTTCGCTTCTTCGTGATTGTTGTTCAAAGAGCATTTCTATACTATTGCGTTTTATAATAAATATAACGAAGTTGAGGAAAGTTCCAGGAAATCAGCGAAAGTTGAACCAATCAAGTCAGGAGCAATGGAAATCCGTAAACTTATATACCTAGATGAAATTCGAAGAGAAGCAGACCAGGGTAATATACCGTAAATTCTCTAATTTAACGCGTGGGAAAAAATAATTATTTTGACCGGTACGCGTAGAAAATTGGGAGGGAATAAATTACGAAATTTTGAATTTCCAATCACGCGTTAATAATTAGAAGAAAATAAATTTATACGCAGTAAATTAGAAAAAATTCGAATCAATATTCTTCTTTTTTCTCCTCCATCTCCTTGAGTTTATTTCTATATTGTTCCATGGCCTTTTGTACAAGAATTTCTAGCTTGTTGTATATTTCGGAATCCAATGTTCTAAACATGAATGTACCAGGAAGCTCCATACCTCCTTAGTCCAGATCACGTGAATAACGGATATGGTCAAGCGTTCTTTTGAAGTGTGTGATATCACAACTTCAGATCCCACTAAAGTTTGGAATGCAGACTTTTACAAAAGGTGTATGCAGGATGGATTGAACATGATTGAAGAGGACGAAAACGACAACGACGATCCATTTGATATTGACGACTTATAAATTTGTATTTTATGTATGTATTTATTGTATTTGTTCACTAAACGTATAACGAGGAGTAAACCATTGATTTTTTCCTGACCCAGAAGATGTTAAAAACATATTTCGACTACGCGTTATAATTAGACGAAAAGAAATTATTCTAAATCTCGGCTACGCGTTAATAATTGGGAAGAAATAAATTACAATTTTTCCTAAAAATTGCCTATACGCGTTAATTAGGACACGCGTTAAATTAGAGAATTTACGGTACCTGAAGCGGTTTTTGTCTCAAAAGATTTCATGATAAGTCATAGTTTCCTTGTTGAACAAATTGCTATCATATGGAATAATGAATGACAAATTAGAGTGGTTTATTGATCTTCCAGCGTACTCAAATAGTGACACATGAAGGTGTTTACTCGGTTGCTAAGACCTTACAAGTGTACCCCAGGGGTCAATTTTAGGGCCTCTCCTGTTTGTACTATTCTTGAATGGTATTCTCGAAATAATGAAACATGCAACAATCATTAAATAAGGACGACACAGTATTGTACTTTCCAAACAAAGATTTTACAATCATTTAACAAAAACTTAACGAAAATCTTGAAAATCTTGCCCGTTTTTGAAATTTTGAAGATAACGAATTGGTTATAAACTTGAAACCAAGTAAAACTGAAGCCATAATACAAAAAGCTTTTTGTAAAAAAATTGATAATCTGAGAAATTCCATTAGAAGCTGCCCCTCTACTTGTGAAGAATTTGGTTTGCACACCTTTATGGAAAAAACGCCGTAAGGGTGATTTCAATCGTGTAAACAGTTAGGTATTTTCCCTTCTTTCTGGCTTCCAGTTAAACATGAATTCCTTTTTCATTTGTTCGTAATACTTACAAGAAATGAGAAAAACGATATATTTTATTTGCTTATTCAGTTTTTTAACGAGGCTTCCAGAAAGCTCATTAAGCATTATCATGAAGACCTCGACCCGGGGTTTCAGTGTATTTAATTGCTCTCATTTGCGCTACGGTTATTGTTGATAAATACGGCGTTTTTTACTTATAACCGCTCACTAAACAACTTTGTGATAGCATGGTCTCAAACGCCATTCTCATCGCGCTATCGCCGGATGGTTTTTATGGTTATCTTTACTCGCATTTGTTTATTTATTGTCAACAGCAATAAACCCTTTTAATTCTGTTTCTTTCTTTCGTGAAGTCCTCCCGAAATGAAACGTCTATACAGAAAATTAAATGAGTGCATCTTGGGAGACGTTTCTGAATATTTCGTCGAATGTTAGCTAAGAAAGTAGGAAACACCTGATGTAAACTTGTTTTCTCGAAATCGTAACGAAAACACATCGAATGTCACTGGACAGCCCTCAAATTCAAAACTTCCAACGCAAGAGGAGTAAGTTATAACAAGTTTAAAATCAACGGAAGATAACTGAGATTACACTGTCATATTTATTTTGTGCGTGTGTCAGTATTTAAGAGCTCTCCAGCTGGACTTTCTATGAGCACGAACCCAAAAGAGCATCTTTGAATATTACATCATTACATTATCATATTACCGTATGTGAAAAACGATCAGGATCAGAAACATCAGAAACCCATCCACGTTCATTTCCGTGGCCAAACTACAGATAAGATTCGAGATATCTCGAAAGCAAATCATATAATATCGACCAAAAGATACCACCAAATTTGACTCAAATGTTCCAGCCACCTGATTTGACCTTCAACAGGTTTGCCACTTTTACGAAAGGACAGTTCAGTTCATGGTTTTCTAGACAAATAAGTCTTAGGCTTGAAAATGACCAAAGAGTAGACGATATTGAGGTGGATTGTTGGTTATTAATTCTAAAGCCTTTGCATGCGAAATGGCTAATTACCTTGTACAATTACTACATGTCTAGCACACTTAAGGTAAGGAAATTATTGCCAGTAGATGGAAGAAATCTGGTGCAATTAAGTTGGGTTCTGCAGGTCTACCATCTTTGAATCCATTTGCTGATATATGTCCGTCTCTGAAAGTGCAAGAAAATCTCAGTTTGTCTTCGCTTTGTCCGCAGGAGCTTGATTGTTTCAGAGAGAAGATAATGTCAAATTCCTAAAATGATGACGACTCGGATTCAGTGTGGAAGAAGATGTAGACGTAGATAATGGTGAGATGTCATCAGATGATCATGGCAACGCATTTGATGCTTCGCAACGCTTATGCTTGGTGATTCATTTCGAAAAGTATATTTTGTTTCAAAATGTCAACCTGTGGAGTTGGTCTGCGTAACTTACCATCAACTTTATTACAACATTGCTTATCAATTTTTATATGTAAATTCGTACTCAAATAACTTAAAATCACTGGAGAAAATAATGGATCAATACGACCCTTTCCGAGATAGCAATGTAAACCTTAAGCGGCCATTCCTAACATGATTGACAACTCAACCCTAACTAATAAAAGAAGCTCAGCCTCTAAATTCGCGATCTTGCAAATGGTCTATTATCAAGCAAAAGGATCTTCTTGTTGAGTGCGAGCTAAACTACATAGTGTAAACACCTTGCGTTTGCGTTACATGATTGCGGATACATTCTTAAGTCGTTATGAAAACCTATCCGATATAATCTTTATTATTTCCTTGTTTTTACATTTTTCATTAAGAGATAAATCGGTCACAAACAAAGTTCATGGGTTCTTGACATAAAAAGTTTTAAGGGGAACCGTAAAAAATACATTTTATTGTGGCTGGAGTAAACAAGTGCACGAAATATTTCATTTTAAATTTTTACCATTGCAATATTAAAAGGTACAATAAGTGCTAACAAAAATTCAGTACTCGAAAAAAAAGGAGAATGGATACCAGCGCAAATACGTAATCAAGCAACAAAGTGAAGACAATTTTTAAAAACCTTATTTACAAATTTTACGGCGGCCGATATTACTTCGCCAATTCCGGTAGACCAAATTCGTCAACTTGAACTCCGTCCTATAAAATCATATTATGCTGATCAGCAGAACATATGTACACACAAACACTTTAGTGAAAGAAGAGCAGCTACGGAAATGAAAACTTTTGAGATAGCATTTAAAAACAATCCCCTAAACAGCGGTTCCTAAAGGAGGAATGCCATAAAATGATTGACAACTCGACTTTATCTAACAAAGGAATGTCATAAAATGACTGACAACTCAACTTTAGGCAAAAGAAAAAACAACTCTAAATTGACTCCATACCATCTCCATAATGGCCCATTTAAGTACAGGTACATGTGACGACAAAATTACCATTTATTCTACTAGTTTAACTAATTCGTGCGTGTTTATATGTATCTGTGTTACGGGCACATTAGAAAGCGGATCATTCGTGTGATTAAATAATTTATATGCCTTAGGGATACTACATTTTGTATCAATACCTACAGCAACATTTGAAATTTAACAATCGTGAATTGATGACAATGACGTATGACGTGTAATAATACTTTTAATGTCTTTCGAAAATAACAAAATAAAGAATCAGGTCATTTTGATCGGTCATCAAACTTAAAAAAACAAATGAGACTGAATCTATAGATCCCTGATGAGAGTTCCTTACTTTAGTTCTTGATGTGTCCGTTTCACCGGGCAAAGTTCCAGGGACGGCGGGGGAACTCGTGGCGTCATCCAAATATGCTGCGTCATCAATAAACATCTCATCACCCAACGCGTCCAGCTCTACGAGATAAAGCAATGATGATACAGCATTTTCTATATTCGGTACGCAAGTTGACAATGTCGTATAAAAACTGCAGAAATATACTTGAATGGTACTTTTGTTTGTGATAACCACTAAAACAATTGTCAATCGGCTTGCAAGGTTTTTTAAAACTCGAATGCTGATTGGACCAATTTTCCACATCACTCCATTCTTAACCAATCATTTAAGAGAATTCTTAACCAACCATTTTTTATTAAAATTTCCATTCGTACGAAGAACTCGATAAGTTTAAAAAAAAGTATAAGCGGTTTTTTTTTAAAAAAAAAGTCATCGAAAACAAGGATGATGGTGAAAACAACTGACTAAGAATATTCAACGTTTTTGCGAATTTTAAAAAACAGAAGACAAAATAACACGAGGAAAAACATACGATAATTTGAAATTTCTAACAGAAACCGAATTGAATTTTTTTACAACTACACACCAAAACATTTGTGAAACAAGACGACGAAATGAAATAGTGTTTCAATCGATTAGAGTTCAAAGAACTGGCATAATAAATAAATACCAGCGTCGAGGTCGGCATCGTCCATCTCTGGCATACCATACTGTCTACCTAACGTCTCTTGGACCTCATTTGCTTGCTCTAACAAATCTTCCATGTCATCTTGCATGTCCTTGAAAAGAAGAGAATTTTAAAAAAACATCCTCTTTATGAATAAATGAGTATTTCACAAACTTTAAAGGCACGCCCACCTCGATATCATCCAGATTAACGTTTTTGTATTCTTTTTTCATTTGCTTCACGCCAAGTTTCATGGCATCCACCTGTGAAATGAAACAAACTTCATGCTATTAAGTGTTCTTTTCAATAGAGGGCACAAGCACTGTACTTAACACCAAAGAGTCCCATCCTTCTCACCGTTGTCTTTGTGTCTTTCAGTGATTGCGTGGCGAAATTGGCTTGCTCCATATTAAACGATTGGTTGCGTAAATTCTCTAATTGATTTTCGTACCTGCGATATAAAAACTCTCAATGTAAAATTTGTGGCCATTTAACAGATTCAAAGGGATTTTTAATAAGAGCGAACGAATAATATTTTTTTGAAATCTTTATTGAAAAACACTTTTCTTCTAAATAAGAAAGCAACCAGCTAAAATTAAGGAACTTTAATGTCTCATTTCAATGAAATAAGAAACTTTAGCGGCTTGATTTTTTTCTGTGTCAAAGTACTTTTAGTCCTAAATTCTCTATAATTAAAGGCGAACTAAAGTTTCACATCGAAAAGAAATTTGTTTTCTATTCTACATACATTTTTTTCTGTTTTAGAATCCTCAACGCTTTCTGCTTCACCATGTTCTAAAACAATTGTGCAATTTGGAATAGTGATATGGATCATGAAAACACACAGAGATGTTAAGTTGATTTTAAGGAAATCTATTTCAAAATAACAGAAAATATTGAACGAAGAAATATAACAAAAAAAAACAACTTAAAAATCTAAAATTATTTTTATCAGCGCACAATCCGAAAACTGTACATATCAACAACAAATACAAAAGTGAAAAAATGACCTACGTAACCTCTTTATGCCATGTTTATAAACTTTAAGACATACTTTCGATGGACCGTCTCTCATTTTCTTCATCTGTTCTTTGTATTTGAGTAAATCTCGATCCAGCATTGAGATCTTCTTTTCAACGGATTCCCCTCGGCTGTCCACCTGAAACCATAACAGGCATATTAAACTCCCTTATTATCGGGGAATCTTTAAGGATGAAATTATATTCTATTATCAATATTGAGTTGTGACAAAGATATTATGCTGTCAGTACATATAGGCTTTCATTGTCTCTGATGCCTATCTATATGATTGCACTAAATAAAATCTAATATTCAAACATTCTGTTGCTGGGATGTTTGGAGAAAATGATGGATGATTTCCACTGAAAAAGTGTTTCTTAACTTTTTCACGTGAATCGCAGTTAAAATTTCAAGAATGATATAAAACAACAAAAACAAAACAATAATATATACACAATTATCAATAGTAAGATATCCACTTTAAAACCAACTTACTGTGCTTATACAGTCCGTCAAATTCGGTGGAGGAGCCTTGGGTTTACCAGTACCAAATATTCTGTTCATTTTGATTGGTTATTAACTGTAATCTAAAAACACAATTCGCAAAGTGAAGAAAGATATTCACCGCAATACATCATGTTGTTATGTTTGGTAGGTAATAGGTACCCAAATTCAAATTCTTGTAAAAAAGACTTTTGTATTACAAAAAAAGCAAAGTTATAGAATTAAGCCTAATGTTAGTAACAGGCGTAAACAAGAGTGTCTATCCTCTTTTCCTTAGCATAAGACGTTGGGTGTAACTGTTGAGTAACCACTCCTACCACCAACACCCGTACTTTACATTCGCTGAGTCTGCAAGGCCGGGAGGATTTGAACTCGCAACCTCAGAAATCCAAAATTGCAAGCGCTCTACCAACTGAGCTATCCCGACCCATTATTATTTGATAAGGGGTTAAGCATTATTTATAAAGATTGCTAAATTAAATATCATGTTGTTTAGAGTCCAACCTCCTTCTCAGCTCTTCAAAACACCACACAAATTTAACGTTCAAGCATTAGTATGTCTTAGCGGCCAGTCATATTCAGAGTCAGATTCTTCCCATGCGTCAGAATGAGGTAAAGAATACAACCCAAGAAAGAAATTCTTCTATACTTATTATTTCAATATTTCTTCAAGACCAACTTCTGAAACTGATGACAAACTTTCATGAACCAAAATTACCAACAATTTGCAAAGAGTGGGTTCGTAAATTATTTTTTGCTTCAAATGTGTTTTTCCATTTCTTCTTTGTATGGTAATTAGGCTTTACTAAAGACTTTTGAAATGCGAAAACATTTTCATTGTAGATTGTCATCAGAATAATCTGATTCAAATAACATTTTTTCAATTCCTGTCCCTCAAATTCTCAAAAAAAACCGTGCAACATTGACAATAAAACTGATCATCTGAAAAAAGAATTGAATGAAGACAAACCACATGCTATGCTGGTTACTCTCCTATCAAATGCAAAAAACCTCAAAAGAAACATGTCAAGTAAGTTTATCAATCCAGACAGAACAAAGGAAGAGCGTTTACAATTCAACTCCATATGTGAAAAGCAAAAATAGCTAATCAAAGAAGGCGTTTTTGGGGAATGTTTTTTTTCAGATTCACGATCCGTCTTGTCAAACGAGAGAAAAAAATAAGCAAAGTTACTGGCCCAACCACCAACCAAAATCTCCAACAGCGCTAACTAAACTTAAGCCTCTTTACAGCAATGTAGACTCACTTCTTAACAAATGTCAAAAGTTTACTCAAACTTCTCCTACATTACAATCCTTTTATGATTTGTCTAGTAGAAACACGTCTCCAAAATAAAAGTTTGGCTGTAAATGATAGTGAAAGATGGTTAGAAAAGCTTTTCTCAAACCACGATAATGACTTCTGTCACCTGTAGTTATATTTTCCGTGATACTCTGGATATAAACCTAGTCAACAGCAACATTACTGCTCAAGAGATGGTATGCTGTGTGATCAACGCAAATCATTCAAAGCTACTCACTGCAACAATATATAGATCTCCTAATAGTTCAAATGGGAATGATAGACAAATAAAATTCCATATACTCAATACTTGAAAGAATTATTCAAATGATTTGATTGTTGGCGACTTCAATTACCCAAATATTGATTGGTTTGTTGCTATTGAAGGTTCTGTACTAAAATGCAAAGGATTGATACCGATTGCATTCAATGTCAGTGACAATATTACAAAACAACCCCTCTACATCTGTGATAACATAGACCAAATATATTTCAATAAAAAGGATTGTATTGGCACTATTATCTTACCTACCAAGTTTTCCATACCAAATGAACGCTGAAACAATGAACACGTTTAAGCTATAGAATAGTTTATAATTCACAAATCTGACCCGTACCCAAACATACTGCTGTATGTTCCATTATCAATACGAAACCACTTCTTCAGTAACCACGTCACTAACAATTGGAATAATCTTATAGAAAACGTTCAATCTCCGTCGCTGAATGCTTTTAAATGCAGATTCGATAAGTTATTATGGGAAGACAAGAAATATTCATTTTAAATTTTTATTTGTAAATATCATACGTAGATATGATATGTTTTATCCTTTAATTTAATCAATTATACAACAATTTATGATGGCGAACAGGCAACACTGCCCATGTAATATGTTTTATCTATCTCTCTCTCTCTATACATTTAACGTCTATTTTCCATGCTGGCACAGGTTAGACGGGTTTACTGATGGCACGCCTCCATCCTACTCTATCCTGCGCTAACCCAGGCTGAATACGTTTCTCAACGAGATCTTTCTTCACAACCTGGCTCCATGTTGTCTGTGGCCTGCTTCTGCCACACTTACCATCAACAACTAAATTTCTACATTTCTTAACCCAGTTATTATCATTCATTCTCTCAACATGACCAAACCATCTAAGCTGACGCCTTTGCAAAGATTCTCTTACACTTTCTATTCCACAGCGTTCTCATTTGAAAGCATCCTATCCGTCAATATCACATTTGACATCCAGCTAATCATTCTCATGCCATTACGCTCTAGTCTGTTTAGTTCAACAGTTCTAACTCCCCATGTCTCTCCACTACACTATATAGAAAAATAATCCTTACACAAGCATCATACACCCTGCCTTTCGTGCGAAGAGATATCACTCTAGAAGTTAGGAAAGGTAAAAGTTCTCTAAAGTTTTTCCACCCAGATCTAATTCGAGTTATACAACTTTGTTCTGCGCCTCCTCCTGAACTAATCATGTCGCCCAAATAACAAAAGCCATCCTTTGTCTCTAAAAAGTCATTACCTATTGACACAGATTCTACTGGCTGTCCAGTTGCTATTTCACCAGTACATACCATACACACATAGTCCACCACTGAGGTAAGTTGACCCTTTATACCACTACACTTCTTATGAACCCGATGATCAAAATATTTGCAATATATTGAGTTATTACCAACACCCTTACTACATACAGAGCATGGCCATCTACCCGAAGCAATAGGTGCTAAATATGCCAACTCCGCTGACCATAACTTTTGTCTTACCCATGTTAACTCTAAGCCCTTTTGAATCTATACCTTTCTTCCAAGTAGCAAATTTCGCAGTTAACTCTTCTAGACTATCTGAAATAAGCACAAGATCATCAACATACAATAATTCCTATGAACACCCTACTCTAAACTCCTAAGATAAAGCCTCCAAACCATGATAAAGAGTAACGGACTAAGAACAGATCCCTGATGAACACCAACATTAACTCCAAATTCCTTGTTATATGATCCATTCACTCTGACATTACTTCTGGCATTCATATATAGACATAACAACTGATACTATCCATTCATCAACTCTTAACCTTCACATCGCCCACCGGATTACTTCACGTGTTACTTTGCCAAAAGCTTTCTCTAAATCAACAAATGCAAAATAATATCTTTTGCAGATATTTCTCCTGCAACTGCCTGACTATAAAAATTGAAACAATAGTTCCCCGTCCAGGCATAAATCCAAACTGCATATCATCAATATTCACCTTATCTCTAATAAATCCTTTCAATATCCTTTCTAATACTTTCATAACTTGGTCTAACATTTTCAGCCCTCTATAATTACTTCTCTCCAGGGCATCAACTTTACTTGTATAGCAGTTTACTATAGAGCTAATTTCCCAGTCTGCAGGGACTACACCTTGACTGACAATAGCATTCACAAGTTCAGTAATGTCACAATACCATCCTCACCAGATGCCTTTCTGACACAATACCTGATGGACCAGCAGCTTTACCATCTTTCATCTTACTAATAGCCGATTTAACCCTTAATCCTTTTCTATTCTGACAGCAGGACCCTCAATTGGACTAACTGGTGACAAAAGACTGTAGTCCCATTCAAACTCCTCATTTAGTAATTTACTATAATAACTTTCCCAGGCACTATCATCAAAAGATAAATCTCTGATGTCATTTCTCACACACTTTTCTCCAATGATATCCTGATTTGTCTTACTCATCTGCTTTGCTATTTTAAAAACTTTGTTTTTCTGATCCTCTCTACCTAGCAAATTGGGAAATCTTTCTTCCTCTGCCCTTTTCTTTGCTGTATAAACTTCTAACTATGCTGTACGCTTTGCTTCTAAATATGGCTCTTTATTCCCACCTGCCTTCCATTCCATAACCTCCTTTTCTCCTTAATAGCCTCATCAACAACAACATCTGTAAGATATAACAACAATATATGTAAGAATAATAATATATAGTGGAAAAACGGTTAGAAGAATGTAAAGAATGATCAACCAAAATAGACAAATAGACAAATAAATATATTTATCATAGAACACATTTTATAATACAATGAAAAAATCTATTATTTAAAAAATTCCTAGAACATCTTTGAAACGTATATAAATCAACAAAATCCACTATGATGGGTAAATAAAATAAAAAGAAACTGCCAAAAGGTTAAAACAAAAGCAAAATAAATACCAAGATTATTTAGCTGTTCCCAACGGCATCAATTTCAACGAGTATGCTAGAAAGTAAGGCCAGAAACAGGGTAAAGACAGCGTACAGGCAAGTTATATTTCCTCTTTCGAAAAATGATTTTGCAGATACTGTAAAATCAAGCCCAAAAGCTAGCCCTAACTCTATTTAATTCCGACGCTAAAGTATACGATTACCAATATTTTTTTATTGAATTGGTGAAAAAGAATTTTTCAAACATTTCTATAGCAATATTTATATAGCAATTCCGCTGTTTCATCACAAACCAAAGAAATTTCATTTTTAAACACAATGTTTATAATGACATCATAACAACCCTTTTGCCGGATACCGAAATTTTAGAAAATTTCTGTTTGCACATTGTGAGATTTGAAACATGTGACCACTAAAGACATTTCCACTTATGTACTTACATTTGGCACGGCGATACCACGTGGCGTAGTTCTAAATTCCGCGATGCCACAGGATCGAATCCAATGTATGATATCAATGATATATAAGCGCGAAGCGCTAGATGTCTAGCTTGCGGTTTTAAAGTGAAGCCAAAGCAGCCATCTTTAATAGTGGTAATAAAACGAAAGCGCCAGTCAAAATCAAAGCGAGAAAAAAATCATGGTCAAGTCTTGTATAGCTTATGGCTGTACAAACAGGTTTAACAAAAGCATAAACATCCACTTTCATAAATTTCCTCTGAAAAATAAAGATCTCTGTTCAAAGTGGGTGGCAAGTACAAAAAGAGAGAATTTTACACCTTCAAACTATTCTTTCATTTGCAGTAAACATTTTTTATCATCTGATTATGTCTCTCTTTTCAATGTTTTTGCCATGAAAGATTTAATCACATTGTAGACACTTTTTGCAAGCAAAATAAAAAAGCTAATAATTGTTCATCAATCTAAAATACATAAAACTTCTTTCCTGTGAAGAAGAGCTAGATATAGCTACTTTAAAGGGACAAATTTTCGCGGGGAGATATTTTCGCGATTGAGCCCATCCGCGAAATATTTTTATTTCGCGGGGATTTAATTTCGCGGATTTGCGTTTTTTCGATTTTTCGCGGGGACTTATTTTCGCGAATGGATCTATCTTTGTACATGGAATAGCCCTAAATTGATTTCATTTCCGTGATTTTCGACCATAACAACGAAAAATGATGTCTTTAGTGTATAGAATTGTTAAAGGTATGGAATAATGATAAAGAATCTAGACATACAAGATTGGCATGTTAACTTAAGATTTATATATTTTTAAGTAAAAGAATAAAAGCACGACTTAACATTAACAAAAGAAAAATGTTACATATAACATATTGCACATCATCTGTCTCATCGATAAAATCGTCATCAAAAGCATCAAAAGCATTGCGGTCGAATTCGTAAACTCCGTCATCTTCGTCATCATCACTTTCCTCGTCATTATTCGTTACAATTCCAAGAAATTCTAATTCTTCTGGAGTCATATCAATAACTGTATCTAATTTTGGTTGAACGTTATCAAGACTAATCATCGGATCAATATCTTTGAAAGGATCCAACTCTGGATGCTTGCCCTTTTTCATCGCTTCGGTGATACCGGCCAGTTGCCAACCTTTCATTATTATCATCTTTCCTTCTGGGCTTGTTATAAGGTTATAGAGATCGGCCAACCATAGGTTTCAGCATAGTGAGGCGTAGTTGTTTTGCAGCCGTTCGAAAGAAGCAAAGAAATGAAAACCAAAACGAAGGAAAGCAAGAAGCAAGAAAACACGAAAACAAGAAGAAGAAAACAAAAAATGACATTATATTACTCGATTGAGCGTAGATTTTGAAATATACAATGTACAGTCTTTGATTAAAAAGATTTATCTATTATTCTTCTATTTTGTTTTTAGCCTTGTTGTTTTTGCTTTTAGCCTTGTTGTTTTTGTTTCTCTAATTTTCTCATCTCCTGAAAAATCATAATTATACCCTTCAAGATATATGTACCACATATGGCTGATAAATAGAAGTTCTCTAATACGTAATGCAATATGACATTTAGGTACGTTACACGAAGGACAACCTCTGCACGCTTTTAGTCTAGTTAAAATTTCCTTCAACTAACATGAATTTCATTAGCTTTCAAAGAAATTGCAATTTTTTTCGCGGGGATTTATTTTCGCGGTTAGAAGGAAAACACAATTTTCGCGGGGATTTATTTTCGCGATTGGAGGTGAACATTTTTTTTCGCGGGGGTTTATTTTCGCGGATTGGACCAAATATTATTTTCGCGGGACTAAATTTCGCGGATTTTGAGAAAACCGCGAAAAACCGCGAAAATATCTCCCCGCGAAAATTTGTCCCTTTAAAGTAGCTGTTATACATGTATACTTACTTAATTTTATATGTACATACTGCAAAAAAACTATATATATAATATATAATATTTAAAGATTGTTGTAAATATAGTTTATATTTAGTTTACTGAAAGTATCATATAAAGTTAGCAATCCTATTTACATATAAAAGCTGTCACTTTTTCGCCTCGCCCTTCTCTTACATTTACATTTTTTTGTTGTTTACTGAAACAACGGTCTGATATCGAGTTAGACATCTAGCGCTTCGCGCTTATATATCATTGTATGATATATATAAAAACATTTATATAGCAAAACCCTTTTGTTTTTATCTTTGTTACACAATTATTGAATATATTTGTGAATTTCCCGGACTCCAACACACGGTTTAAGCCGAAAGTCCAATACAATCTATATGAAATACAAATACACAAGAAAATGCTAAAATATCAAAAATTAATTCCGTTTTGGTATATTATGACGCTGTTGCGCTCGCTCCGGTATTCTTATGTACAAAAACTCGTGGACAACTGCCCCTTACAAATGTACTTGTTTATATCAATCAATGTTGTTATTTCTGGGGTGTCACATTTTTGCATAATTTCATACATTGACTTATCTGACCTAAACAGTGATTGCTGGTACCTGCGAACCAGTTTAGTGTTGGGACCACTTTTATTTCTCATCTATATCAATGATCTTGATCTTGCAATTAAACATAGTAGAGTTTATCATTTTGCTGGTGATACTAACCTTCTCAATATTGGTACCTCAACTAAAAAAATGCAAAAGGAAGTCAATTATGATCTCAAAATTCTTTAAATGGCTTCTTGCCAATAAAATCTCACTCAACTGTGATAAAACTGTAATAATTTTCTTCCACAAACCTGGCTTTAAAGTATCCAACATCAAAATCACAATGAATGGAACGCGAATTTTCCCATCAAAAAGCATCAAATATCTTGGTATATATCTTGATGAAACTCTAAAATTCAGTAATCATTGTGATATTCTCTCAAGAAAACTTAAGAGAGCTAATGGAATGTTGTCTAAAACAAGGCATTACATCTCAAAAGATGATCTGAAATCATTATATTTTGCAATTTTTTCCTCTCACCTCACTTATGGTTGTCAAATATGGGGTCAAGTCATTAACACCTTCAACCATCGCATTTTCAAGCTTCAGAGCAGAGCACTTTGTATTATCACATTTTCTGACCTAAGAGCTGACAGCATTGCCTTATATAATGATCTCAAGATCCTCAAACTTGAAGATCAAATCCAACTTCTAAATTGTCTCTTTGTTCATGATGCATTACAAGGGATATCCCCCATTTGCTTTCACGACTTCAAATATACTAAAAATATACACTCTTTCGGTGCAAAATCCGTCACTTTTGGCAACCTTTATGTCCAACATAGTGGTACTATCCGCTATGGGATCAATTCTATTATAGCTAAATGTATTCACAATTGGAATTACTTATCCAGGTTATTTAAGTTGGAGCTTTCTGCAATTTCTAGACTATGACTTAAGGCAACGATTAAACATTTTATAGAATCTAACAAATAGGTTGTCTTGGCTCACGTCTTTTCTAATTTTTATCTGGCCTCTGATTCCTTATTATACCACTACCCCCCCCCCATCCCCATTCCTTTTTTTTTCATTTTCTTAGCATATACATGTTTAGTGATCAACTCATCCCAAGTAAGTTAAGTATATTCTTTTATATATCATCCAAGCAGAACGAGGCAGTCCTAGAACAGCTCTGCTGAATGGGCATTGCCTCGCCATTTCAAGCCAGCATCCAATCCAATTATCATAATAAGTATGTATAGTTATAATTATCTATTACAGCCATTGTTTATCGTATCTTTACTACTATTAATATTTTTACATTTTCACGGAACAATTTTTTAAAGATTGTGATTTCAAAAATAATTTATTAAATTGACGATCATTGATATTGAATTTTTTTTTACACGGCTTGAATTGGGAAAAAAAAATATGACTTATGACTGAAAGTTTATATATATATGTCTGAATAAACCCATTCAAAGGCTAACTAAAGCAAATTAAATTAAACTTTTAGTTCTGAACATTAAAAAATGTGAAGAGAAAAATGTATACTGGTTTCAATGTACATCTTGGTTTTGAAGATAAAGGTTTTCCAAAGGCAAGTTTTTTTTGTTTTCTTGAGATCAAGTATTGATTATGTTACTTTTTGAGATCATAAGTTTTATCTCTGAGAAAATTGAAATACAATTTGTTCTTATTTTAGAAAATAAAAATAAAACATATATATTTAGTTTCAAGAATGTTGAGTACAATATCTAGCTGTAAAAGATGTAAATTCATGCTATTTTGTTTAAAACAACAGAAAAGTAACAACAATCCAAGCCTCAACCCAAATTTTAATAGTTCTTATATTAAACATTAATAATAGATATATATTTCATTGTTGTATTTAAATAAATTGTAAATATTCTTAAAAGCTTTATATATATTTTTATATTTTTGTTTTAGGGTGAACTAGTTTCAATTTCAGATTTTAATATTGATGGTAATTTTGTGTTGCATCATTTTATCACGAGTTTTATCAAAAGTACGTAAACATGCGTATGTAGTTCTTGTATGGTATTTGATTGGCTGGAAGTATGTTAGTAATAATTTTTGTGGGTTTTTTGTTGAAATTATAAAACTATAAAAAACATATTTAAATATTCTCAGAAATTTGTTTGTGGGTAATTCTTTGGCGAAATAAAACTATATCTATTTCCATTTTTCCAGCATTTTACTAGAGTTTAGTGTAGAGATCTTATTTTTTCTCATATTGGTCATTTATTGGTCTGAAAAAAAAGTTGTGAATCAGAATTTGTGTGACTTCGTCAAAGTTTGATTGTTTTACGGGATCTTGCTGTAGGTTTTAGATTGTTTGCCAATAATCTTGTTGCTCTCTCTCGAAGTTAATGCAACCACACGTTTTTATTTTTTAGATGGTGGTAAAGTTTGTCTTTTCGGTTTCGTGCAAACATTGTCTCATTATACAAACGCATGCCAGAAACTTGTAAGTTATGCGTATAATTTTGCCCAAAAATTGTGTGATTATTTTTTCTGTAAGGTTCTTGATATATTGAATTAATATGTGAGAAGATTTCATTGATGTTGTTGATGAATTTTTCAGGGTGTACAGTTAAAAAGTGCAACGGAAAAAGGTCAATTTGTTTTTGTTGATGTTTTAAAGAGTTTTCTCTTGCGATTTGTTGATGAGGAAAACACTGCGAAAGATCAAATTGTGTACGAGATTTGTCGATAATTTTATTTGAGTTTGAAGTGATCAGATGCACAGGAAGTTGAATAAAAAACATTCTATCCAGTTGAAATTTATTTAATAAACATTTTGTTGTTATTGTGCAATACGGATTTAAATAGGTTTTATTTATTGTTTTGCAATCTTTCTTGCAGCCTCCCTGAGTTTTCTTCCAAAGCTTTGTGGGAATTAATAAACAGGACGGCAGATGGTTGCGACTTGATTGTTGTTGATGACATCACTTCTCTAGTAAATATTGGTTTGCCTACAAGAAGTATAGGAGATTTAATCCATTATTGCAGAGTGAGGTCTTATGAAAAGGTAAAAGCTAATCTAATCTTATTTATATATGACTTGCGGAAAGCTTGAAGATTTGTCACCATCCCCTCAAAAGTTGTTAAAAATTTGTCTTCGTTGACAAAGACTCTTTAAAGTTTTTTTGTAAAACTCTGTTTAGATTTTCGTCATCCATCTTGCATATGCACGTACAAATTTCATGCATCATTTCTTAAGTAGAGAATAGCTTTAAGTCATTTGAGTCATGACTAGATAACATTTTCATTAGATTTTTGTCAGGAACGAACTTTTCCTTGAGAAATGTTTACAGCTTATTTGTTGAGAATTTCGACTATAACGTACTATAACATATTTGTGCAAAGTTTTATTGAAAATCAGTCTAGGGGTCTAGGAGGAGTTAGCTGGCATATGGACAAACATTGTTGCTTTATTATTAGGATGTGTGAAGTATTATTTATAATATTTAATTATCTATTTGTTTCACTTTCTTATTTCTATGAATATCTCTAGGATTGTTCGTTTGTTATACTCGCCCATAAAAACCCAGACGATATCGGTTATTGCTGTGTGCAAGCCTACTTGGACCAGTATGCCACAGTTTGTATACATGTTGCTGCTATGGAAACAGGCTATTGTCGTGATTTGTCTGGCAAGGTTAGCTCTGTCATGTTTTTATTACTTCTTGAATGTGTTAAAATCCTGACAAAACTCTCACTTCGTCATCATTTTTTGAATGGTGCTGAATTTTAGCGATTTTCAAACTTTGCCATTTAAAGCATTTTAATTCTTAAAAATGTTTTTTGATTCTTAAAATGATGTTTTACCATGATGCTTAGCTATTCATCCAGCGACCATCATGCAACGCGAAAGACACGCATTTACACTTCAAACTACACGATCGTGATGTTAGGTTTTTCGCTCCGGGGACATCAACAGCAGTGTTGTGAGTCGCTTAAAGAAAGAAAACACTCTTCGAAAAACATTTTTCAACAATTTCCAGCATCTGTTGTGTCATCATCTGTTGTTGTGATTTCACCTTTTATCCGGATCCGACATCAACATCTAATTTTAAAAACAAACACATGAAAAATATTACATTGCGTGGTGCTTCTTTCTCCAGTTAATGTCACTATCTTTGTAAATAAGGTTTCAAGATGGGTTTTTGTTATTTGAATTACTCAAACAAGTACCCTTATTACTCGGTAGTCGTTGGCGAAGAAAAATTAGTTTGTAAGAATTGCGGTAAGAAATCGGTATTACAAGTACATGTAAAAAGGGACAAGACTTAAAAATCGTCACATTAGGATGTCTAAATTATTATTTATAAATAAATAAAATGCCGCATTTCATCAAAAATGACCATAGCTAGCATAAATGGGAACAATAAATACGTTAAAAGTCCGGGATAATGTCTAGTCGGTATCTAGTGTTGCTCACCTATTTCGCACCGTCTCCCTTCCCATCCTTCATTGCAGATGCAAAAACCAGTTGCTTTATCGCACGTGTGGTTGTTCGCGCAGTCACATTTCCCTGCGCACTCGAATCCAAATCTACCTTCCTCGCATTCTACAAGTAAACAAAAGCTCCTATTTGCGAGTTCGAACTTTGATGGAAAAATAATAATAATTTTTACTTAAAAATTTAACGATTCTTCTTTGTATTTTGCTCTTATTCATTATTCTATACCTTTTTCGCACTTCCGGCCGGTTATACCAGCCGGACACAAACATGAAAATTCGCCAATCAAGTCTTTGCAAAAGCCGTTGTTTAAACACGGTCGCGCCTCGCATTCATTAATATTCATGTCACAATGGGTACCATGGTAACCTTTGTCGCATACACAATTGTACGAAGCATGTCCGTTTAAACAAGCACCGTTATTGCAGTTAACATTCCGACACTCGTCTGAAATGAAAAGTTAGTAAGGGTCCATTGTATTAGTAGTTTTTCAACAGTCAAACATGTTTTCACTGTTTCATATAGTTTATCAATTTTCAAAGAAGAAGTAGTAATTCTTCCTTTTGAAACCAGTTGAAAACTTGTGGTGAACGGACGTGATTAGATTGCTGCGCAAATTTGTTATCGTAGAACATATTTTATTTATACTTTTATCGTTTTCGTACCGAAATGGCAAACAATAAATTTATCACAAGAGAAGATGTGAAAGAATTGTTGGATGTACAGCGTGAAACAATGATAGCGTGTTTTAGAGAAACATTCTCGATGTCTTTTGGCGCGTTTAATGAGAGAATTGAAAATGTGATGTATTCTAAGGATCTGTCTTAGCACCTCTTTTCTTCTAATATATCTAAATGATTAAGGTGATCGAGGCCAATGAAGGTCGAGGTCTTCATGATAATGCTGAATTAGCGTTCTGGCCGCCTCGTTAAAAACAAACCGACATGATCAGACCGATGTCAGTCAAAAGTTTTATTAAAATAACAAAATCTTTAAGACGAAAAAGAAAGAAAAAACTCATTTGGTTCTCTTACCAATGTCAACATCGCAGTAGCGCCCAGTGAACCCCTTTTTACACAAGCAAATAAAATCCGTTCCAAAATCACTGCAAGTCGACTCCATTCGACACGGATTACTCGCGCAAAGCGATTGCTGAATCTCGCAACGTTTGCCCGACCAACCTGGTACACACGTGCAGTTGTAGTCATTACCGAGCGAAGCGCAGGTGGAATTGTGTTGGCACGGTGCACCCAAACACGGAGAAATTTGAGATGCACAGTTTCTCCCTTGGAAGCCATCAGTGCAGAAGCATTCATAGCCATTAATCTTATCTATGCAAGTTCCTCCATTTTGACATTTACTTGGCGCGCAATTGTTTATATCCTTATCGCAGTGCTTGCCCTCAAATCCGGGATGGCACACACATTCGTAATCGTTCAGTTTGTCAATGCACTTTCCGTTTTGACAAGGGTGCAGTGTAATGCATAGATTCTTTTTGCCACAAACTGCGGTGTGAGAAATCAAGAATTGTTTCTATAGAAACCATACCATATACCATTGTTTTGTTTGTTTTTTCAATCACAGACAGATATGAACATAACAAACTGATTAAGTACCAAAGAGTTTAAAGTAAACAAAATTTTTTTTATTATAAAGCCCTTTTACCTTCGATGAAACTGGGTTTAGCGCAAAGTGCACTTTCTTTGCCATGCTTTCCTTTGCCATGCTTTCCTTTGTCATGTTTTCCTTTGCCATGCTTTATCTCCGCGACGCCTGTTGCTTGTAGTCCAATACAATTGGCCGTATCGTGGCTATCACCCTTGTGCTTAGACTCCCACTTGAAACTAAATGGAGAGAGGTTTGGTACGCAAATATACTTTTTCGATTTACATTCCTTGTGGTGTTTCTTAAAATCAAGCTTTTCGCATCTCATGTTTTTGTCCTTTTTCTCCCTGATTGCAATCATGGGATCGATGCGTTTGTCTCGATAACACAGATAAATGTTGACGTCACGTGTCACGTGTTTTCCATAAACGTTGACGTCACGTGTCACATGCTTTGCCGGATTCGAAGAGCAAACATTGATGCATTTCGCTTGAGGTTTTATAGATGTTGAGAAGAAAAAATCTTGTGGCCAAAACAGCGTATCTGTAAAAATAAATAGAAAAACACAATGTTACTTTCGTCGCTTCTCTATATATGCATGAGCGTTTAGTACTTTGATTTACATTTTTTAAACATTTCTTTCACATCTCTATTAGCATTTGCATAATTCAGGAAAACACGAAGATGATGTTTCGCGTTATTACTGAAATGTCATCCGCTCAAAAAGTATCAAAACTACATACCGGAATGTGTGTATAGTATCAAAACTACGTACCGGAATGTGCGTGAGTATCAAAACTACGTCCGGAATGTGCGTGAGTATCAAAACTACGTACCGGAATGTACGTGAGTATCAAAATTACGTACCGGAATGTGCGTGAGTATCAAAACTACGTACCGGAATGTGCGTGAGTATCAAAACTACGTACCGGAATGTGCGTGAGTATCAAAACTACGTACCGGAATGTGCGTGAGTATCAAAACTACGTAGCGGAATGTGTGTGAGTATCAAAACTACATACCGATGGGCTCGTACCCAAGCTGACATTCACATTGATCTTTATCTGAACAAATTTGATGGTCGCTAATCCGTTCGCATCGTTTCGTTTCCCGTAAATTCGGACACTTATGTCCTGTGAACGTTACGTGACGATAACGTGACGTGGAGAGTGTTGTGTCGCATTCCGACCATTTGGACCAACCTGTAGGATTTTTATTATTTCATCGATGTTCATATATAGGACCCACTTTTTACTTGGTACATCATGGGTTTTCGATACTTTGATGCCTTGCAGCTAAAAACCTTTTATGTACACTACGTGTGTTCTATACATACATTAACATTTACCGAGAGTAACCGAGTGTTGAAATATGTTTTTGCTTAGGAAAATAATTTCCTTGGTGAATTTGAAAGCTTTTCCCGCGTTTCAATCTTCAATATTCGATTGCGATATTTTCGACTTTTGGAAATAAGGAATAAAATGACAAGTTTAGTATGCTTGCTATTTCTTCGGTGCTTTTGATTTCAATAAAAACTTAAATGAAGATAGTGACTAAAAAAACACCTGACCTGACACGATACAATGTTTGTGTCTTCTTTTGCTTTTGGTGCTGGATCGATGTTTACTTTTCTTAGGGGAGTACTGCCACAGCGATCCCAGTTCCACACTCACCACCAAGCACGTAAGGGTCAACAGTATTGCTCGACGCATAGCGATATGATGTGGCCACGTTGCATGGATTCCAGGTTTATTTAGCTTGAAGCAAAGTTGTGTAAACAATTCGTACAGCTGGAATGAGATTGTTAGGTAAAATCGTAATTACTGTTTTATCTCTCTTAGACACGAAAAATCGTTGCATTCAGTTTTTCTGTTGTTATGGAAACAAATTAGCGGCGAAGTGGTACATTGGTGCACATACCTCTCACGGGACGAGTCAACATCAACTCCGTGTGAAGGGTGCACGAAGTACTCGACTCAATAAAGCGTGATGGTGTTACGATAAAAAATACTGGTTTTTGGTGAACCTATACCATAATCGTAACATATGACATGATGTCTTCACACACACCATACCGCATCGATCGTCGCGCGGGTGAAAAAGGATCGCGTCCCTCAGTGCGCGACCAGGCTGAGGTCGAAAAGTATGTTACTGGTCATCATTATAGTGAAGTAACCTCTTCCGGGTGGCCTAGATTCAACAAAAGGCACCGAATTAAAAATAACAACTTGTTTCATCATAAAGTTTGCATTGGTTCTATAAACACCAGAACTATGAAAGAACAAATAAAACTAGCACAGTGCATATCACAGTGCAAGTTTCTGAAAAACGATATTACATTTCTTCAAGAATCCCATATCATAGGACATCAAACCATCATTTTTAAGGACACCGGGCTGGAAGGGTGGACTTACATAAATTCCGGTATGAAAATGAAAGCAAGTGCCGGTGTTGGCATCGCACTTTCCCCGAATGTGAAGATCATTGATATTGATAATTTTATTTTTGAGGGCAGAATCCTTTTAGTTCGACTGATACTCTACGGCATGAAATTGTCAGCTTTTTGTATCTATGCTCCAATTGAAGAGTATGCAGAATCTGGTAAGCTACTGTTTTATCACACACTACAAAAATCAATTCTAAACACTAAAAGGAAATATCCCGGCTTTAAGGTTATTGTTGAAGGTGATATGAATGCAACCATTGGATGTGATTCAAACGGCTTCTGGTCATACTTGGGAACCAACAACGATGCCCTCCCTACCAATGACAACGGTAATAGACTCCTAAGTTTGTCACAGGAATGTAATCTTTTTGTTATGAATTCTTTGTTTGATGGCCCAACAAAACACCGTCACACGTGGTACTCTCCCACAGGCTTCACAAAAAGAATTGATTACATCCTTGCCGAATAGCATATTAAAAAACTAAGTTCGAGTTGTCGTGTTTATCGACGCGCTAGTATTCCTTTTGAATCTGATCACCGATTTGTAGCTTTATTCTGTTTTTTTCCATCAAAATCAGAAAGAAAGTCGTGTTTTTGTAAACCTGGGATACACAAGAAACTGTATACTAATATATCGTCATTAAGGGATAACCCTCAAGTCCTGGATGATTTTTCATCTAAACTTGATGAACTATTTGCAGATGAGCCATGTGTCAACGATATTAATACTTTTAATCAATCTTTCGTGGAATCTATTCGTCAAGCCAGCGAAGAAACGATTCCCAAAAGTATTAATTCATCGGCATCATCTTGTCCATGGGCTAACGCTGAGTTTCAAGATCTTCTAAATCAGTGAAGGCAATGTAGAGATCCTGCTAATCTTCGGGTGTTGAATAATTCCATCAAAGTAATGCGTATCAAACTAAAAAATGACTATTTTTCTAATCTTGCATCTGAAATAAATTTAGCTAATGAAGCACGAAAGGTGGAGGAAGGGTTTCGACTGTGTAAAAATTATACCATGATTAAACATTCGGATAAACAGCTAATATCCAATGAAGTACTTTCGAACTTTTTTGAGAATAATTTTGGTCCAAAATCCGTTGAGTTACAACCGGAGGTGACCAATCCTGAAAATTATCCTTATATCTTACCACCGGAAGATTTGGAAATAAATAGTGACCTCCCTAGCTTTGATGAAGTCCAGGACGTTATTAAGGGCTTCAAAAACGGTAGATGTCTTGGAATAGACTTGTTACATCCAGAACACCTAAAATATAATAAATCAAACAGATTTTTGGTTTATTTGTTGCTACTTTTAACAACTATTTGGACAACCTTTTCAATCCCGTCTTCCTGGCTTTTTTCTTCCATCACCTGTTTATTTAAGAACAAAGGATCGAGAAGTGATGCAGAAAATTACCGTGGATTATCTATTATGTCAGCATGCTCAAAAATACTTGCATCATTAGTTATATCTAGAATTAGAAAAGCCTATGAAAACATTATAACAAATTGTCAATTTGGTTTTAGATCTAACAGGTCAACAACCGACGCTATCTTTATTTTGCAAAATGCCATCAATGTATCCGATAAACCCCTTTTCCTATGTTTCATAGATCTGAAAGCAGCGTATGATTGGATTAATAGAGATATGCTATTCAAAATCCTACATATACGACTACAGTCTCCCGTACTGGTAAATATGCTAAAAGCGTTCTACACTGGCACATCAGCAGCAATTAAGGTATCTAAGATTTTCTTCAAAACTTTCTCTGGTTGCAGACAGAGTGGAGTTGAATCCCATGTAATTTTCAACATTTATTTGGATTTTGTTCTAAGGTGCGTAGAGCATGAAGTTCTACAAAAATTCCCCCACACCGGTTTGCAGTACTTCTTTTGTATCCCTGGACACTGCTCGACCCGTCAACAACGTAAAATCCATCGTCTTTGTGGCACTCAGTGCCTTAGAATGATACTTTATGCCGATGATATTGTTCTACTCTGTAATGACATCGACGTGCTCTCGGAAATTGTCAAGATTTACAATAAAACATTTGCCAGATTTGGTTTGAAAATTTCCACCGATAAAACTGAAACAATGGCCTTTAATGTGGACAAAGAAATTAAGGCCAAACTATCGCTCATTTCCATAGGAGATGTCGCATTAAAAAATGTACGATCCTTTAAATATCTGGGACATATGATCAAAAATACTGAAGAAGACCCATCACATTTTCTAAATTTTCGTATTTCATCAGCTTTCCAAAAGTGGAATGAGCCCAAGCATATTTTATGTGACCGAAGGATATTCATGTCAACTCGAGCAAAAATTCTTGAAACTTATGTACGTAGTCGTCTTCTATATAGTGTACAAGCTTGGGAGTTAACTGCGCGAGAATTAAAGAAAGTCAAATCCATCTGGTATAATCTTTTTCGAAGAATGGTTGTAAATGGTTTTAAATGTAGAAATGTTCCACCAGAGTATTTAAAAGCACTAAAACAATAAAAAAATCGCAGTAAGAAAGAACCCCAACATCCTGTACCTAAACCAGATGATCTGGACTGGTCTTATCTTTTCAGTAATAAAAAGCTTAAAGAAATAACTAAAACAAAGGATATCACCAATTTCTGTAAAACACAACATATGAGTTATATTGCCCACATTACTAGACTGGACAACGATTCTTTTCAGAAACAATTGCTTTTTTCAACTGACCACAAAAAATATGCTCACGACTGCTGGATAAAATTTGAAAAAGAACTAAACATGTCAAAAATGCAAATTCAAACTATGATGCAAAACAAAAAACAGTTCAAGTCTCTATCAAAAAATATTTTCCATTAGAGACACTTTAAGTGGCACAAAGTGCCTAATAAAGAAATATGATGATGATGATGATGATGAATAAAACAAGAATCCGGGGTTAAAATTGCCGTTTTATCATAATATTCCTAATGAGTTTTTTCAACAAAATAGCGGTGACCCCAAAACTAAAAAATTGTGAATGGTTTTTCATGTTATACGAAGGACAGACATGTGTAATTCACTTTCGATTTCGAGCGCACTTTCTCTGTACGCAGGAAAAGGCGTACGACTAATGTTCTTTTTAAACTTTTTATATTACCAACATTTTCTTGACGATAATTTATCAAGTGGCATAAAAATAAGAAAAAAAATCGATAAAATACATCAAAATAATTAAAAGAGACGCATGCCAAAAAACATAAACAAAAAATAATACACCAACGAGATGTTTGTTGTTTTTTTTTATCTCAAACACATCAAAACGGGATGTCGCAACATTCACTACTTAAAAGAAATGATGCGTACAATGCACGTGACAAAAATTTCTGAAAAATCTAAAGAGAGTTTTACAAAAATTGGGTTAAATTTGCTAAACGGAGCAGAAACATTTGAAAGCAAGTGATTCTCGAAAGCTTTAAATATACAGATAATCAAGACATGCATAAACTAATTTAAATATACAGATGATCAAGACATGCATAAACTAATTTAAATATACAGATGATCAAAACATGCATAAACTAATTTAAATATACAGATAATCAAGACATGCATAAATTAATTTAAATATACAGATGATCAAAACATGCATAAACTAATTTAAATATACAGATGATCAAAACATGCATAAACTAATTTAAATATACAGATGATCAAGACATGCATAAACTAATTTAAATATACAGATAATCAAGACATGCATAAACTAATTTAAATATACAGATGATCAAGACATGCATAAACTAATTTAAATATACAGATGACCAAAACATGCATAAACTAATTTAAATATACAGATAATCAAGACATGCATAAACTAATTTAAATATACAGATAATCAAGACATGCATAAACTAATTTAAATATACAGATGACCAAAACATGCATAAACTAATTTAAATATACAGATAATCAAGACATGCATAAATTAATTTAAATATACAGATGATCAAGACATGCATAAACTAATTTAAATATACAGATAATCAAGACATGCATAAATTAATTTAAATATACAGATGATCAAGACATGCATAAACTAATTTAAATATACAGATGACCAAAACATGCATAAACTAATTTAAATATACAGATAATCAAGACATGCATAAACTAATTTAAATATACAGATGATCAAGACATGCATAAACTAATTTAAATATACAGATGACCAAAACATGCATAAACTAATTTAAATATACAGATAATCAAGACATGCATAAACTAATTTAAATATACAGATAATCAAGACATGCATAAACTAATTTAAATATACAGATGACCAAAACATGCATAAACTAATTTAAATATACAGATAATCAAGACATGCATAAATTAATTTAAATATACAGATGATCAAGACATGCATAAACTAATTTAAATATACAGATGACCAAAACATGCATAAACTAATTTAAATATACAGATAATCAAGACATGCATAAACTAATTTAAATATACAGATGATCAAGACATGCATAAACTAATTTAAATATACAGATGATCAAGACATGCATAAACTAATTTACAATCCATATTTATTAGAAATTATCATATTTATTTATATTCATAATTGTTGTGTATTGTATACAGTATATGTTATAAATATAAAATGTCGTATATATGAAAAATGTGTTTATATTTAATACGGTACTAAAAAAATTAATGAGTTTTATTTAACTTATATTAGTTTTAATTAACTTGCATTACTTTTATTTATAGCATATCATAATTTATACATTATATTGTATTTTATAATCGAATTATCTGATACTTCATATTCTATTATAAGTATAAAATAAATCATAAAATATAAATTAGTATGTGAGAAACCGTAAGGACCGCTAGTACTGCTATCTACCTCTGTTATATAAACAAATATTGTGCAGAAATTTCAATGCCTATTGTGTTGAAATGGTTGGGGCTCCAAGAACGCTCATTTGAATGATTTAATTTAATACTTAAAAGCATTATCGTGAAGACCTCGACCCGGAGTTTCAGTGTGTTTAATTGCTCCCATTTTGGCCACGTTTATCCTTGGTGAAATAAGGCGTTGTTTATTTACAACCGCTCACTAAACAGCTTTGTGATAGCAAGGTCTCGAACCCAGAACCATTGGGTTAAAAGCCGAACGACTTAGCATTGTGCAGGGGCGGATCTAGGATTTTTTTTAGGGTGATGCAAAAAACGTAAAATTCAAACAATTTTTTTTGTTTTCATTAATGACGTCATATTTAACAAATTTTTCGAAAAAGTGCTGTATTCAATTTCAGTCTATAATAACAATCAAAAGTAAAGTTTAAAAACAATAAAACGTTAACGTCTGAAAATGCATTCTGAAGAAATTGCTCAAGGGTATTCAGATACGTGGTCCTGGTGAACGGGGTTTTAGGGACCTAAATTAAATTAAAAACAACAATATTTGATGCTTGAAGTTTTATTTTTTTCAAAAAAGGAAGGTATTTGTTTTTAAGACAGCCCATGTAAATGGCACTGTACTTAAATTAAGCATGTGAACCACGACAAAGTTCCTTCCATCTCACATGAAAAAGTATTGTTATCATTTGTTTGTTGGGTTGAGTTGTCAACAATCAACGTTATATATGTCCATGTCTAAATTCCACATAAACAACATAAAAAGTCTACCTAATGAATCTACAAAACTCTACTGTAAGTAACAAAGAAATTAATTTTCTCTAAGCAGAACCTAAACTACAGAAGAGAGCGCTCTTTTTCACGCATTCACTACCTAACATAACACCTAAACATAACACTTAGAAGTAATGTATGCTATGCAAGTTATGTAACATATTTGACCTTATTGGACAAATATCCATATCCTTTATTCCACAGTAAAATACAAAACTAACAAGGGTTAACATGCTACTGCTCATACTCTATAGTTTCAGTAAAGAAAGTGATCCATGTGTAAAAAGCACTACTAGTTCATTAAATCTAACTATCAGCTGAACGTCCGTTTTCCATGCTAGCATGGGTTGGGCGGGGTATATTAATGGCTGTCTTCCAATATGATCTAGACTGTGCCAGATTTAAACTCAAATTTCTCAGTGGTAAATCTGTCCTTATTACCTCTTGTGATGTGATAGCTGGGTAACAGATCTGACGATGCTCACACCGGATATCATTCATACCGTGTTCTTCACTTCTTTCTTTTCACATTTGATTTTTGGTTCTAAAGAAACATTATTGTCCAAAATATTATCAGGAGAAACATTTAACAGTGGGAAATATTTACTCAATCGATTAGTTGAGCTAACCGAAACATGCTTTCTTTTTTTTTTTAATTTTTGTGAATTGTTTGTTTACAAGAAAGAAAAATTGTTTTTTAACAACTGGTGCAAATTGATTTGGTGTCCAATTCTTTTTATTGATTGAAGAATTGTCTGAATCACACCATAACATATAATATTCAGTTGGAGTTGAATTATTTAACAACTTTTGAATCTTAACATTATTTTAACATTAAAAAGATTCCTATATTTTAATAAACCACATTCAGGGTACAAAGAAATAATCGGTATATTTTTAACTGATGAAAGCGCTGTAAGGCATAAAAAGGAAGAAAATGTTGTGTCCTTGCAATTAAGTAAAGCTTCCATTTTTATTAGATCAGATACGATATTCAGGAAATAAAACACAAACACGTTTCAAGACAAGAAAAATTTTTGCTTTCAATTTCCTTTAAGAAATAATCGGTACCTTGAATAAAAATGTGTGCTTACAAACAACTCCAGTAATGTTAGTAACCGAAGAATTTTGGGTGTTCTTCCACATCCATTTAATTGTAGTGCGATGGAATTGTAGAGACAGTTTCTATCTACAGAAGAACTAAAAATAAACATACTAATGAAACTGAGCTGAAAGCATTTGATTTTTTCATCACATTTTCTTATATACTAAAAGATAAGATGAGTTCTTACCTTAAAGCAACAAAGTTTTTTCTTTGCAGTGGAGGAACGAAAACATCCATGTTTTCGTCTCTGATAAAGACTAAAGAGCTCATATTCTCTTAAGGATAATCCTCATTGATTTCAACTAGTTCAGCCAACAATTTATTTTTGTATGACTGAATATTTAGTAGATGGCGTGATTTTATTATTTCTGCAACTAAGAGATCCATTACCTCCGACTTTTTTTGAAAAAGAAGTTTTGGACTATGCGTTAAACCTTATATTATTTTCATTAACCAATCAACTTTCTCTCCATCAATCAAATTCTCGAGAACAATTGCATCACCAATCCCAATTTTACGATAAAACGAAGTCAATAAACAAAGCCACTGCCAATCATTAATTGGCTACAATTGGCTACACCTATACAAATCATAATGTCGGTTACGTAAAATCAGGATCAGAATGTAAGATACCGCAAAATATCTTCGTTTTAAAATTCAGGAAATTATGTCATTTTCACAAAATGACATCTAAACGTTTATCATAAAGTTTGCATATGTACCTATTCAATTCTAAACACTTTGCCAAATTCGCATGTCCATATCTTCATTTTAAAATTTCCTTCATAATAGAGTTATAACAGTCACTATTCAAATCCGCCATTTTGATTTTGCCCAAAATGGGGAGTTTCTGTGTCCCAATCAATGAGGTTTCTTTGGTCAATTCTGACACCTACCCCCAACAAATAGACTTTTAACAGCAAATTTATAGACCAGAATCAAAAATAACTATTTGGTCTGTAAATTACACACATGTCACGTGATCCGAAAACTATTTCTTGAGTCGACGTGTAATATAAATCCCTTTTCTGAGACAAGGTTTGAAAGAATTATCGTCAATAGTTGATAAGTTATTACCAATTTTTTGATTTTAGGGGCGTGACTATTCTGGTCTGTAAAATATTTTCCCCAGCCTTGCAAAATTGACCCTGTCGATTTTCTGAATCCTAAGCCTCAAAGCTTTACAACAGTATATAATTCGTCTTTATGTTAAATTTTTCTAGATTCACTCAAAATTCTACAGACTAGGAGGGGGTGGGGAAAAATTGGCTGAAAATGTGGATGGATGCGGATGCTATATGGGGGAGGGATAATTTTGGTAGATATCTTTAATACACAGCCCACAATCTTCACCTTATAGCCTGTACAAAATCTGCGCAATAAACTTCCAAGTTCATTCTTCTAAAACAATTATTGTATTTCCTCTTTTATACGCCGGCCTCCAATAAACACCACTCCTTCGAAGTTAATGGAGCGAATGAGTCATCGACGACATTGATTAGTCCTAATAAGATACCATAGAAGGAACATAAAGAGGATTGAATTTGTAGCGTAAACAAGTCCGATAGCGAAAAAAATTTCTGATGCCCGCCACAGGCAAATTTTTTGGGATTATGTATACCAAACCCTAAAACCGTCAAATCTTCTGACAAGTTTCCAAATCTTTGGAAAAGAATCACCAAGAGTCAAATTTTCAGCACTTTTTTGTGGACATCATAAATGTATGGCCCCTTAAAACAACGTAGGCCGAAGAATTCAAAACAAACATAAGAAAGCCCATTACAATTTCTTGATAAAAATACTTCTTCGTGGCAGGGTTCATTTAAGAGAAGGAAAACAACTGTCTTAATTGGGCAACAATTCTATGCCTTTATTCATTTTACATTTTAAACAGCCTACAGACCGAACAGGATCAAAAACGACATCATAAGTGAAAACAGTCCCATGGCTTCCGACAGAGCGAAACCAAGAATTGCATAGGAGAATAGCTGAGGCTTCAGGGACGGGTTCCTAGCATAACCAATGATCAAACTGCCGAAAACAGTTCCAATACCAGCTCCAGATCCTTAAAAATACAAACCCCTTTTCAGCATTGCATTTCACAAGACTTAAAACGCATAATTCAAAAGAGGAACAATTTTCTCTCTGTCAGTATCATTGACAACAATACTCCTATTTAACATACCGGCACATCCCACCGTGGCTGCACCGGCTCCGATGAACTTTGCGGCTTGCTCGATATCACGTGATGCAGATGTGGTGTGAATCGATTGCATGAGCGGTACAAGCGCCTGCACATGACAAAAAACAACATCAGATAAATCAGTAAGAATTAATGAAAAATCTGTCTTCATATGATCATAGGAAAACTATTTACAAACATACCTGTGACATTGCTGGCTTAAGTAAGCCTAAAAAAAAACAACATTGTAGCCAGATGAGATAATCCAATTTCATTTTTAAACAAAACCTATTTTCTATAAAGAAATGTACTTCTGTAAAAACTTACTGGTCTTAGTGACTGGAATTAATGTCGACCGAACTGTGCCTCTGGCCTGGAAAAAGAAAGAAAATGATAATTAAAAGTGAAATATTGATGACATAGAATGCAAAATTCAAAAATGTTATAACAATATTTTTTGTTTCTTGTTAGGATAAGGAAAAATATATTATCTATCTAAGACCTAATTAGATAAACATTTATCCTTTAGATTGTACAAGCAAACTATTTAAGATTGCAACTTCACAAACACGTTATATTCCATATCTTATTCAGGGAAAAAATCAGTTCCCAAACCTAACCATCCATATTTTGCCACATTTTATTGAATACAATTATAAAGAAAAGTAGAAAATCCAATACATGGTGAAAAAAACTTGAGTTTTTAAGTTAAGGAATTTAAAAAATGGTTAGCTTCTGAAGTTGTTTTCAAAGAAATTTGTCATAATAATGCCCCCTAATTTGTAAAAAAGCAGTCGTATCATTCGACATTCTTTGCCCTCTTCAAAATATCGCAAAAATTCCTGTTAGAGTTAGGTAATAATAAGTCACATTTAAGTGGATAATCCAGAAAACCCATATCACAAGAAAGTGCTGCAGTTGTTTCCACGGTGTATGGCCAGCTCGGCCTAAGCCCGATACCAGCTTGGCCAAACTATGAACTCCACTTCATTTACTATATTCTTCATTTATTTTTGCCTCAATATGTTTATATATTATTGTTCAATCTATGTGAGATTTCCGAACGTCGGCAGCCATATTGATTTGGCTGTGTCGGTTACGTACCAAATGAGGGCTTGTCTGTTTGCTCGGCGAAACAAAAGTATACTTCAAACTGCATGTGCCAACTTGCCAGGTTCAAGATCACCCATAACAGTGTTTGTCATATGATAGGCAAAAAACCTATCTAGTAGACCTAGGTCCTAGTAATGTTAGGAAAATTTAATGAACAAAATAAACTTGCTTTCTTTATTTCATATTTTGTCTAATCAATTTTTCCTAAACTAAAATTCCGATATATCTGACCAATCAAGGCTTTATTCTTTATTTATTCTGCTGATCTTGCTCTAGAAACCTAAAAAAACTTGATTAAAACTTAGTTTGTACAAGAAACGCATCATGACCAGTTCCCGCCCAAACAGTTGAGTCCTCATTCTGTATGTAAATCGGAAATCTAGACCGAGCTGGCATTTGCCCGAATTGGCCTGTAACCGGGTCCACTGTTGGAAAGAATTGTCATTTAAATTATAATAAATAAGTCATTTTTATATCAGTTAAATGATGGTTCAAGGAATTCCATGCAGCAAAAACAATAGTGGGTACTAGGAAATAGTACCTGTGTCTCGACCCTATTTTATTGACAATCTCCTTTTAGAAAATAGGAACATTTGAAAAACTTAACATTTAAACTCACATCATAACAAGCAGAACAATTCGCTAGTGAATAATGACAAATTGATTAGAGACAAAATTTAATACAAAGGATTGTGTTTAGACACAATAAACCACGTAACACGTAGCAACTTTAGAGCAAAAATATTGTGTTGAAAGTTTAATTAATGTATATTACATACCGCATTTCGAATCACAGGTAAAGCTAGTCTCACTGAATACATATTGGAAATTTAAAGGAGCTTTATGCAACAGCTAGATATCCAAAATGCGGCTTCAATAAGCTGAAGTAGTGCGCATGCGCCTGTTTTATCTCACGTTATTGGACAAAAAGAACTCCAGTGGCGAAAGAAGTATAAAGTGAAATATATTTAGAAAAACACAGATATTTTTTATCTATTATACAAAAGAGATGTTTTGTTTTAAATTAAGTTATAATTTTTTTTGGAAGAAATAAAGAGATCAGAGTATTTCTTATTTTAAAATAATAGAAAGAAGGAGAGCTAAAACTATTACTGATAAACAAGAAGTCATTATGGTTGGCTAGTTTTTAAAAAAATTACCAGACGGCTATTCAAAAGTAGTACGGTATATGTTGTGTCTTGAGGTGTCTTAAAACCAAAAAATGTGTGCTAAATAATGATTTGATTTTATTGAGAATTTTTTCGTATATTTATCATGTAGGTAAAACTCAGCCGAAATACGTTGTCTATCTTCTTAGGCACATCCCATTATGAAATTTCGGCTAAGGTGATGCAAGAGCCGCGGGTAATTTAGTCTGGCACTGCAGTAGCTATGCCTGCACCAATTCTCTGAAAATTCTCGTTTTTTAATGGCCCCTTTTCTAAATAAATATTGGTCGAATGAAACGGCCGGTACCCCCCCCCCCCCCCCTGGAATAAGCCCCCATCATTGAATCTAATTTTTTTTATTAGCCCACCACCGCTCAAATTTCGTGTTTACTTAAACCCTCATGGGGGCTAAATCGGGAACATATTATATCATGAATTTATGGTTCATTATAAACACCCATAATCTTTTGCTATGAAATACAGAAGAATAGACAGTTCTGGGCTGTATTATAAATCTTATGACTTTAACAAAATTGTAAAATAAAACACAAGTAAAAATATAAGCAACCAGAGCACAGCTAATATAAAAGAGGCAATTTCACAATGTCTTTGCTGGTATTAACCAAGAGACCGAATGTGGCAACTTAAAAGCACCACCTCGACTAGAAATCTTGAGATGGATCCTAGAGAGCTGGGAACAACTTTCAGCACCCATGATTATAAAGTCGTTCATCGCATGTGGAGTCTCAGTTGCTACTGACGGCAGTCAGGATGAAGAAATATCGTGTTTTAAACAAGGTATGTCATGCAGCTTGGGACAGGAAATGCTAAAGGCCCAGTTACAATTGCTCGACGGCACAGAGGAAAATCCGTTCGTTCCTGATGAGACAGATATACAAGAGGCTTGCCCTCCTTACTTGATCCTCGATGAAGCAATCGATGATGCCGAGGACATTGATATTTTGAACTAAGCACGAACCAGTTCAACACGTACCGAACAAGTATTGATGAACATATGCATATCTTTTTTCTGGGTTAGTCATACCACATTTTTGTAGTAGCCCCCCCCCTCGAATAGACCCCCTTCGAATAAACCACCACTTAAAAAATTTATAAATTAATTAGCCCCCAGGGGGCCAATTCGAGGATTTACGGTATATACAAAGACTCCAACAATAATGCAGTGTGCGAAAATCTTATGGCAAAATATGCTTTCCTTTATTTCAAAATTTACAATGACCATTAAAAAACTAGAAATAAATATAGACATATATATATATATGATTAGTAATTTATATATATTTATGTTAATCTATTGGTGGTGGTAGCATCTCAACATCAACTTGTAACGGAGCAGCGTACAACGCTGGCAACCTCCAGAACACAAAAAGTTAATATTGTTAATAGAACGCCAAAAACAGAGCCTCTCAAAAAACTATCATTAAACGACAATTAAAGTTACCAAAAATAAATAATTAGCACCTGTATATATTACATATAGGTAAAAAATAAAATCTGACATCATGGTTCAAATTCGAATCGTGGATCATAATATGTAAAGGAATTGTCTTTCAACAGAGAAAGGGTGGAACTCATGAAAGGGCTTCGTTTGGAGAACGCATCAACCTCCTTAGGTATCGATTTCTCCATTGAGTTGTACAACAGTGGACTGGATTGTTCTGAGGATTCGCTCGTGAAAAAGAGTGTGTTTTGCGATTTTGCGATTGCTTGCCGAGCGATTGTCGCCGCCCGACGACTACTTTTTCGCTCCGTTCGTCCTTCTTCGAAACTCTCGTAAGATTCATAATCATTTTCTCGATTCTTTTTCTCGCACGCCTACATGAAAACACAAACATATTGGCCAGCCACAACAACATCTCACATCATATCGCATTGTTAAATACACGAATAAAGTTGTTAGAAGGTAAACTTTTAGAAAAACTATTAAAGTATAAACAGAAGAGGTTACGAAGATGACAAGAAACAAAAAAAGTGCACTATTTAATAACAAAGGAAGAGGTTTGTTAAAGAAGTTGGTGACAAACCTCATCTTCGTCACAAGAAGAGCGACTTAGTTTCCAGTCTTCTGCAAAAACATTCTCATCTGGATAACTGCGTTTCGGGGGAAACGAGTTTTTATAGCCTCGATAATCTGTAACATTCGCCTTGAAACAAGAAGCCAAATAGGCTGGCACACTAGCACATTTTCGCGGCGATTTATGACATTTGTCAATGACGTCATCCATATCTGAGATCTCAATGGCCCTGTAAACGGAATGTCGATATGTTGACGTCAGTTTGCCACCGTCGAGTTTATGTCGGACGTTTTCCGACGAATAGTCATGAACAACACGCCAGGAAATATCGTCAAGAGGTTGCGGTCGAGGGGGACTTGTTTTACTTCGCCGAACTTGCGCGAAAACAGGTGGTTTAAAGTCGGATATTCTCTGCGGAGATTGAGAGAGGTCAATTTGTTTGGGCAGCGTTTGAGTTGAGCAACAATCCGATGTAAGGTGGACGGATACTTCATGCTGAAACCTCTCACTCAGTTTTTCTTCTGCTGAAGTCGAGAAAACATCGTCAATCGAAATCCGACGACGTCTTGATATGCGTCTCGTTCTACATCTGACGGGAGTTTGGACCGACGAATCAGTACTTAACCGGTCAGTGCTATTTAAGTTGACGGCAGACGGGATTTCTGGTGGCCATTCGCACTTCGTTGAGGGAGAGTCAACTTCTTCGCTGCATGGATCTACTTGATTGACTAACAAACGTGGATCATGTTTTGTAACGATAGCAACAGGCTTTTCACTAGTTCGTTCACAGTCACGTTGAGATTTCGAGCCTGGATTTAAACCTTCCTCTTTATTCACGTTGGATTCTTTGTCCGAGACAAAAGATTCTTCTGAATCCTTCTCCAGATTATCGCGTACACACTCGTTCCTAGTGACTAAAATACCATCAGATTTCTGCTGCGCGCATTTCGAAAAGTTTAAAAACACTTCATCATCCGAAACATCATCATCATCAATAACGGCCACTACTTTGCGCTTCTGATTCGTTGGTGACGACGAGAAAAGGTAATTTCTGAAAACGAGAACGTTACACCAGAGGGTAGAAAACATTAAATAAAACATTACAAGGACGAAGTTTATAACAACTGGTTCTATCTGGTATTAAAATATAATATGCAACTAGGGCTAATATATTATAGCTGTAAATCGCTGGAATACAGCAAAATTCTCATTGAAAGTTAAAAGGATTGTACTAAATAGATGTAATAAAGTCAAAGATCGAAAGAAGACAATTTACTGACGCGAGAATTCAATATTCATTGGAATGCAATTGTTAGGAGAAGACTGAGGATAAATAAAAAAATTGAATTGAAAGTAAGCCAGTCATTTAGTGAAATACGCTATCAGTTAAAAATATAATCATTCAACTTTAAGACTATCAAATGTGAACATTGTTCAAACTATAATGTAATGTTAAATGTCACGTGGAAAAACAAAACAGTTGTACTGTATCCATTATATATATTATAGAGTTTGATAGCCGTACTTGGATGAGACAATGTTCCATGTACTATCTATTAAAAACTCTTCAAATGATGTCCCCGCGAAAATAAGTTGGTCAAGTGCACTGAAATTGGCTGCGTTTAGAGAGAATTTTTGGTGAAGACTTCCTTTCAGATGCTTGTAAAGAAAGAAGTACATAATTCAATATTCACAAAGATGTCTGCATGCACAGAGGATATTTTCTGCGAGAGAAATAATCCGATTTTTGTTGTAAAATATGAAATATTCACAAAATGGAGACTGGAAACTAAGTGTACAAACAAGAAACATCCATTACTTCTTGAAGGACATCATAGCGAACTCCACAGCAGTCGCAATACCCTGCTTTCCTTTTCCGTGTTCTAGCAACCTCTTTTCCAGACCTCTTGATATCATTTTTCTCCCTGTTAGAAAAGATCACAATTTGCAAAAAAGCAAATAAGATTTTTGTCTTTGAACAAAGGCACATAACATATGTTACTGAAAACACAAGCAAAAACAGACGTACAAATAGACATTTGATAGAAAGTTTACGGGACGAATCCTCAATGATAAATACCTTTGTTCAGAAACCGATAATCCATCAATTTCATCAGCCATGGTTGGGATCTTTCTTGGTTGTTTCGTTCTCGGAATTTCAAATGGACACTGATAAATACAGGTGTTGGGATAAATTTCAGGCCACGCCTTCATTTCAAAAACAATGGGCCTGTATAACCTACAGTGCAATAAAAATCATGACTGTGGAGTACTAAATTTTAATTTTACATTAACTATAACAATAATTAACACCAGATTTGTCTTTTCACGTATTATTACTGATAAGATGTCATGAATCAAAATAATGTTTGAAAGTCACAAATATAAATAAATATAATAATTAACTAATTAAAGTGCTAATTAAATAGCGTTAAATTCTCTCACCTTGATTTGTCTTCAACTTTGAAAAAGGTCTCATGTAACTGTGTCACTAAAATGAAAAAGTATAAAAAGTAAAGTAAATTCTATTTTATTATTCTATTAATTTTATTTTATCTTATATATATATATATATATATGTAGTAGTTATCGCGGGTTACGAGAAAAATATGGCAAATATTTTTTGAGCCATAGATGCCATATTTTTCGAGTATTTCGCGATAACTACTTTATCAATAGGTCTATATGATATCATAACACGTTTTGAAAGCGTGAACATGAACGTCGCCACAACTCAATGATTTTACGTAAACATTTCATTTTTAACTTTCGCACGTGTCATATTTTGCACTCTGTTTTTAACCAATAGGAATCCCGGGAATAGTTGCTTTAACCAATCAGAAAAAATATTGAATTTTGCACTCCGAAATATGATATATATTTCCTCATGATTACCCAATCAAGTTACAGATATTCACGCAACCTATTGATATATAAATATATATACAAACTGATAATAAACTTCATAAATGTGGGGTTGTACATAATATCTGTAAAAGTTTGAGACCATGTTTGAAATGTTAATATTTTAAAAATTTATTAAGCACTTATAATTGTATATATTTATTTGGTTGATAAATATTGTTTTACAGGTAATAATAATGGTGATTACTGTGAGTTTTTGAAGAGTTGCCATGTTGAGTTGCTTTATTCTTGGGAACCTGGAATAAGTAGTAAGTTATATAAGCCAAGTCACACACAAATATGTTTTTGAAAAGAAAATCTCCACCAAATCATGTGAAAAAAATTATAGGAAAAAAAGTGTTTTCTTGGAGTTCTACCAAATGTAAAGTTTTCTTTAATTTTGCACAATCAGCATCTTTTGTACGTTTTTTCGTGTACTGTGTCATGAACTCTAAAAAAAGCGCAAACAGTGCTTAATTAAAAACCAGAAAAAGAATTACATTAAAATTTGTAAAAAATTATATATTTATAATGATCTAAACATTAAAAACAATGTATAACAATGAAAAGCGAATCACAAATAACATAGATCCTCAGCAATAGGTCTATAAGAAACACACCTTCCACTGAGATGACCTTTGCACCGAGACGCGAGGCCTTTGTGATGACATCATTTGCTTCTTGTTTCTGTACATACAACATGGATGGACTGTTACTGTTCTGATTAATACACATTTTTTTTTTATAAGCATAGACTTGATTCGGCCAGGGTCAAGGATTCTTAATATTTAACTCCAAATCAGTCTGAAATATTCTTAGCATATTCTTATTTATTCTACTTAAAATGGGTTGTATTATTTTTTGTTCCATAAAAATTTCTTAATGAAGTTTTTTTCTTCTATTCTGCGTACATGTTTTGATCATGTATGCATTTATAGAAGACATTGCACAACTTGTCACAATTTATAAATACATATCTTATTTTCTTCTATCAACTTTTGCAAATTCAGCTATATTTCGGCAAAATATTCCCCAACACAGTAGAATTCTTCGAATATTCTTCAAAAATGCCCATTTCCACCCTGCTATTCTTATAAAGCGTATTATTATAAAAAAAACACGTGTAATGGGTAACAAACCTTCTGCAGGTTTCTAAATGACGAAAGATTCGTTATGACATTTTTAAGGCTGTTACTTCTTCTAGAAAGATCAGAATTTTCCTTTCAATTTAATTTGATAGAATTTAATAACACTCCTTAAAATTAATGTCCTACATTTTTTAGATTCTGAACACAATTAAATATCCATCAAACATCTCGTCCATATAATATTGTGATTACTGAATAATTCAAACTTCAACTTCCCATGACTTTTCTGCTTACTTCTTTTTTCCCCACATAATCAAAAATCAAAATGATAGAACCTGAAACATTTAGAAAACAGACTTTAAATGTGTATTTCACTTTTTTGTTGTTGTTTAGAAATCAATTTCTTTGTGATAATCTCTTTCGATTTCAATGAATGTTTCAAAAATCAGTATCTTTTCATGTAAAATGACTGTTGTGCTTTTTCATTCCTGGTAAATCAGTCACTTGAATGCTTTGAGTTCACAAATTTCGTCAAACCTGTAACATGTGTAATTGTTAAATGAAAAACTTGTTTCTGGTATTCATTTGAAATTTAAACAACCTGCGCAGCCTCTTTTTTACAAAGTAGCAAATAAAGAAAGTTAATCTGTGATGCGAAACTACTATCTTTTGCATCATCATCAAAATCTCAAGCAACTGCCACACCGACAGCCTTGACTTTGTTAAAGTTATCAGTTTGAATAAATACAAATAAAATATCTTTCTTTTTGTTCTCTTTGCAAAGTATTTACATGAAGATTTTTATCCCCCACAACGATATTTACCTCTGCGATAACATAATACCACACGATTAAAACTATTATTTCACCCTGTAGATTTAAGATGTCCTAAACACCATTAGACAAAGTTAAAATGTGACTATTTAAAATTGTTGATGTATAGAGAACTACATTTGATATTGTTTTGAAATTTACAAAGCATTGATAAAGTGTTTCTTTATTTAGATAATATCCTTCTCGTGTTTATTATTTATTTGTTTATATTTGAACTATCTTAGAGAGAAATTTGAGTTCTTAAAGAAATTTTGGTTTTACAAGAACCCTCACTTTTTTGTTTGTTATTGAATACACGTTTTCTTAATTATGTCATTTTTTTGACATACATTACCAATATCTAATGAAGTTATGTGACATACCGGAGGTACAACTTTGTTAAGAGCTTGCTTCCCTCTTGTGACGGACAACTAAAATATACATGTATAAGGTGGGTAAAAAATAACAAGTCATTATACAAGGAAACTCATCAGCTAGACTAGTTGACTTCTTTATACGAAAACAAATTCCAAGAGACATAAGTAGAAAAATACTTTAAAAAGGTAATATTAAAAAAATGATAAAAACCTTTTATTGGGCATTTTTACTGGTAATCAGTAATCATTCAGAATTATATATAATATATATAGTTCAAATATATATAATAATAAAAACTAACTAACTCAAACAATCAATGCGAATAAATAACAGCACAAATTCTTAAGACAAAAAACGATTTCTCAGTTTTCCGTGATACATTGTATTTGACAGAATATTATGAAAATAAAATTGCTCGATATTATTCAAGAACTAAGAGAAGATCGTACAGAGGAGGTTCATATTTTCACAAAGTGAAAGAGCATATCTAAATCATTTGTTTTAGCTCCAAACAAGTTGAACTTACGTTATTGACTTTTGCAATATTTCGACTTGTATCGGTACTGGAAATTTAAATACAATGAGGTATTAATGAATCATTTTACAAGCTAACAATTTATATCTATCACAAAAAAAAACAATTTGCTGGACTGGATGACAGACAACAATTAGTGCTCCTTAATGTACTAATCGTTTTCAAACTAGCTAGTAGCTTGAGTAATGCATTTTTTGTTTCGATGACTGAGCCTGATGCTGCTAGAAGACGAGAGAAGAGAGTACAAGGTTACACATACCTGTGTTGGAAAGAATCAGAACTAAAAGGTGATGGAACCTGCATGAGGGAATGTTGATGGGAGAATCTAAACATGGAAAAGAAGAATTTTAGTTGGTTTACTACAATTAGGTGTTTAAATTTCAAACAATTTGTGAGACAAATATGCAAGAGCCTTTTGAGAATTATCCAAAGTTAGCAAAATTCAAAACATACTGTTGATATGAAAAAAATACAACTTACGATGGCAGTGGACTGGGTACAGGTGGATTCTGTAAATTCAAACATTTCTGAGAATTAGATACGTCATGCTTCTGGCTTGTAATGACAAACGAAATTTCTTTGCTCAAAAATTCTTCAACATCCTTTTCAGAGAGAAGAGCATTAGGGTGGTCCAAAAAAAGGTCATCCTCCCACCCTCTTAAATGGTTACTATGATCATAAAAATATTCCATGTAAAATATTATAGAATTTGAATAATGTTGTGGAGTTCCTCTAAAAAAATTTTTTTTATTTATTTATTTTTATGAAAGTCTTGTGTAGATCTTAAAAGTTTTACTTTGTCACAATAAGTGTCAAACCTGTGTATTATTGCTGAAAAACACATTGCAGTGTTAATACATCATGGCAGGAATATGTACAAGAAGCACCAGTGAGTTATGGATTATTGGACAGCTGGTACATTTGTTTGAGAAATACACACAACTGCCTACAAAAGCTGTTGTTTTGAAATACTACTTCAATCAACCAACCACTAAGACTACTCACAGAGGGTAATACAGAACAAATATCATAACGCTTTGCGCTTTTTGCGCGATAAATGATTTATCGGCGCCCAAATTCAAAATTTTCCAGTGAATTTTTTTTATAACTTTATCACTGAAATCAGAGAGTATTAATTAAAAAGAAAATGTGTCAAGCTGTTTAAAACATGTGTTGTTTATCCACCTCTATTGATAGACCTGCGTTTCAACTCAACTTTCCTAGCGGTAAACACTGACCTGTGACCATGAAAATAATGCTAAATAAGTTTGTTATTGATGCCGTGACTGTTCACAGCATTTTAGTTTTGAAAAACGAGTCATCGAGACAATATGCTTGCCTATCTATAACGCGGGGAAATTTTGTATCTCCATCATGGTATTCAATATATATATATATCTAATACCCTCCAGTAAATCTGAACTCATCATGTTTCGAATGGTTGTTTATTGGGCGGGTTCAAAAAAGTTTAAAAACAGTCATAACCAGGCCTGGCATTTAGAGGCGCAATAATTAAAATAATAATAATTTAAGGTGTGCACTCCACCACGCTCCTAACTGCGGTATTTTGCCAATAATGACGCGTCTTAAATATATCTCTTGTAAATGAAATCTTAAAGAACTTACTTTAACGTAATTTATTTAGTCGCGTAAATATGTTTTTTCGTTTCAAATTATAATCGATTCATCCGTCCTTTAAATATATCAATGTGTAGCTCTATTAAGAAATTTAGTTAGTTTAACGAAATTTAACCGTTACCAATTATTAACCGTTTCAAAAAGTTTGACGTCAATTATAGAAGAAAGGAAGAAAACCAACAGAGATGTTTACACGCGATTCTACAGGTTGTTTAAAAGTTCCATTCAACTTAGAGACAGACAAATGCAGAAGAACTATGCTGCATTCGATGGAAGAAAAAAAGATCAAACCACAAAGAAACGTTCAGTTTTATTTACAAAAACAATGAAGACACTTTCACAAAATCAATAAACATGCAGTAGACTCTGAAGAAAATAAACACGACATTTTAACAAAATTACCGACCGTGCGTCTCACAAAAACTAATCGATTGAGGCGCGCGATTGACCATGCACCTAAAATAACAAACGTTTAAGTGAATGTATTCCTACGTAAACGAAATTTACTGTGCAACGAATGAAAAAATTAGTTTGTTGTGATCTGTTTAAAAGTGCTTTGCGAGTAAAGTTAAGTTATGCACATTTTGTTGATATTTCTACTGAACAAGAGTCATGGTGCGTGGAAGAAAAAGAACAACAGGCACAAGTCATAATAAAAATGCTAAAACGTACAAATCTGAAGAAAAAAAGAAGCGCTGGAAATGAGGTTGGTAGTTCAACGTGGTATTCCCGACACCACCATCATATAATTAACCCGTCGCCGCATTCTTTAGTTTGCAAAAATCCGAACTTTTCTTATTAAGGCTAGAGGTTTATTTTGCAGAATAAAATTGGACATCTTTATATAGCGTTCTGTAATTTAACCACAATCAAAAATTAAAACATGTCAGAGCGAGACGGACATAAACACAAAATCTGATGAAATAACATCGCTTCACGTGTTGAGTATCGAAGAAAATATTTCTAATTTGATAACCAATCTTCCTTGTTAAATAAATGTGAAAGTTTCCAAGAAGAAAAGGAACGTCAAAGTGTTTAATTATGTTTAGATTTAAGGCATTTTAGACCTATATAGACCTGAAAAATTTTAGAGGCTCCGCCCCACACCCCGCTGGGGGGGGGGGGGGGGGGCTTTCAGCACCCCCCAGACCCCCTCGCTGCATTTTTTCGCATCACAAGGCTCACTGTGGACGGCTGGCGCCGCCCAAATTCAAATCCTGTATTACCCCCTGGCTCGTGAAAGGTCAACAAACACTGTGAAGCAGTTATTCAGTGTTTGGGAAAAGGCATATGTACCAACAATGCGTATTGACCATGCCATTAAGAAAGTTGAAACATTACTAAAGGAGTACAAGGATTTACAAAAAAAATAAAAAGGAAATGACTAGCACACAAATATCCAACGAAACACAATTTCAGATGTGTATCAAGAAGTTGTTTGATGTAGCACACCAAAATGCTACAATGAATGAAAAGGATCAAAAATTTCTCGCAGATCAGAGAGGCCCAAGAGTCATGTTTATGAGGTCGGTAGATAAAGACCCATACGCAAAAAAAATGAGGGCAGTAAAGAGAAAACTCGCCTCTGATAATCAAGCTGAAAAAGAAATGGAAAGAGCTGCCACATCCAAGGTCTTACTGGAATGGGATACTTCAACTGATTCTAGTGGAGGGTATTCATCTGAAACTGTGTTTGATAAATGTATGGCTCAGGACCAAGACCAGCCTTCAAACATTCGTTCACAGAATGTAACTAGTGCCCTAGATCGAGGCAATATTTCTGACCGCACTGCAACCTTCGCATTAGCTGTTGCTGCACAGGCGTTGGGGCATGATATATCTGCACTTCCCATGTCTCAAAGTACAATCCGAAGGTCTCGTATAAAAAAACAAAGAAGCTGTTGCACAAGCTATGAAATCTGATTTCAATCCTACAGTTCCACTTGTTGTCCATTGGGATGGAAGGTTGATGGCAGATATAATTATATTATTATTATTATTTTAAAATATTTATACAGGATAATAAGCTTCAGATAAAAAATATTCATCTGTTATCAACGTTAGACCTGTTATATATAAATAAATTAGTTAAAAATGTTATAAGTTAAAATAAAAAAATTATTAAAAATTAAAATTTTAAGAATTCATTTAAAGCAAAGCTTCAATAATGATTTATATTTCTTTGAGTTTTCTTCTTGTCGAACATCAACAGGTGGCCCATTGTACAGGCTTGCACCTACACAGTAGAACGCCTTGCGCCCAAACGCAAGCTTAACTCGTGGCACGCAAAGAAGTTTTCCATTGTTCCTGGTGTTCACACAATGAGTTATGACTTTGTAGTAATTACAAAAATTACTGCACAACTCATCATCCAAGCATTTTCGCACAAGCAAACACGCCTCCTTCTTGATTTGGTTGTAGATGCTGGGCAATGACTCATCATGAACGATGGTCTTCGCATGGTTTTCAAAGCTTTGCAGTTTTTGAAGCTGTGTTCTATTCAACTCAAGGTAAACATTGCCAGTGTACTTCAGTAGTGGTACAATCATGCTGACATAAACGTTCTTTGCAGCCAATGTTGTGAGACTTGATCTCACCCGCCTCAGAAGCATTAAACGCCCACAAGCTTTTTGAAATGAGGCATTAAAATCCAGATCAAATGTGAGCGTGTTATCCAGGATGATTCCCAGATATTTGTAACACTCCACAAAGTTAATCTTCACACCACGATAGAACAGCTGAAGCTCCTGTCTTGCGATTCTCTTAGATGTACCGAAGAGCATCGCCTCCGTCTTGCCTCTTTTCAAGTTTACTATCAACTTGTTGTTGTCAAAAAACATGGTAATGTGACTTAGGTCATCGTTTATGTTTTTCGTGATAGTTTTTACGCAGTTGCTAGCAAAATAAACAATCGTATCATCCGCATATTTAATGGTTTTACAATGTCTAAACTGTTCACTGAAATCGTTTAAAAAGACAATAAACAGCAAGAGCCCTAAAATGAAACCCTGAGGCACTCCACTGCGCACGTAACTTTCTTCAGAATACTCAGTCTGGAACTCGACAAGCTGTTTTCGGTTGAACAGATAATCGGTGAACCAATCGAGTTCAACACCCCGAACACCATGAGCTTCCAACTTTGTAAAGAGCACACTATGACTTAGTGTGTCGAAAGCTTTCGACAAGTCGATGAAAACTGCTCCCACCAATCTGCCATTATCAACTTCACGCCGTATGTTGTCTGAGAGCAGTGTCGCCGCAGTTTTTGTTGATCGGCGCGCACAATAGCCAAACTGGCAGTTGTTTAGAAGGAAATTTCCCTCTAAGAATGCAAGCAGCTCGATATGTACAAATCGCTCCAACACCTTGGACAACACCGGGAGCACGGAGATCGGCCGATAATTTTCTGGAGTGGACGTATTACCGGACTTGTGTATCGGCACGATCTTGGCGATCTTCCAGATGCATGGTACTGTCGCTGTTTGTAACAACAGATTTAAAATGTGTGCAACTGGCTTCGATATTTCAGGTGCTGCATCATGCAGGATCAGGAAACAGCTTGCCGCATCGTTATTGCTCGTAATACTGATCGCCTTTGCTTCTATCGGCAAAATTGACTTTATCGTTCGCCAGAAATCGCAAGGATTTAAACGATTTTCAAGCAACAGGTTCTTCTGGTAGTTCGACTTTGCATGACAAACTAGCTGCGTGCACATATTTCGCAAACGCTTGTACACGGTCCATGTGTTTGCATCACCCGTTCTCCGAGCCCTTCGTAGGGCTTGATCACGCCTGTCCATCTCTCGTTTGAGGTTCTCGTTGATCCATGGACATAGCTTTCCTCTTATACATTTGCTTTTCATGGGCGCGTGACAGTTGGCAAGATTGACAAGTATGTTGTTGAAATAGGTGACAGCTGCATTTACATCTCGCGCACTATACACTGGCGCCCAGTCGACGGTCCTGAGGTCATGTACAAGGTTTTCCGGACGATAGTTCTTGTAATCACGTGCTGTTATTGTTCGTGGCGCAAATTTCGCAGCATTTGTCTTTCTGTTGCATCCAACCATGTTGTGGTCACTGATCGACGTGGCAAATACATTAGTGTTGGTAATATTTGCAGGACGGTTGCTTGCTATTAAATCTATAAGCGTTTTAGAATTATCCGTTGTTCAAGTCGCTTTTTTAACCAACTGTTTAAATCCATTCAGTGTCAACAAACTTTTGAACTCGCTGTGATTTGCACTATTGTCATTTGCAGTGAGGTAATTTACATTAAAACCGCCGAGAATGATTGCTTCAATTAGATTTACTTTGTCTAAACACTTCTGAAAGAGATCATTAAATATCGCAGGAAGATAATTCGATCCGTTTGATGGTCGGTAAAAACATGCAATAATAAAGTTTTTCGTGTTTCTTAGACAAATTTCCACCCATAGAGATTCAAGGCCATCATTTTCCAGATCGTAACATCGCTAAAATTTGATGCCAGATTTGATAAACATCGCGACTCCACCTCCATTTCCAGACTCCCTGTTCCTTTTAACAAATTCATATCCATCAATTTTATACAAATTGTCAATGTCATTAAATCCGTTGTTTGCGATATGAGTTTCAGACAGGTTTATAATGTCAATATTATTCGATTTTATAAGAAACTCAAATTCTGTAAAATTTCCTTGCAAACCGCGAATGTTTTGATGGAATATGTTCATACCCCGTTGCTCAGTGAAGTTTTTCAGGTCGCCTGCAGCGCTTGGTCCAGGACAGCGTTCGATGTCACTGCATAATAGCAGAAGTAAACAAATACAGCTTCGCCTGCTTGCTCGAATTGATGTTTTTTCGCAAATATTCCACAACGAAGCCATAATTGCAACCTCATCCTTCATGCCAAACGCCAATCCATAAAAATCATTCCCCAAAACATACGGCTGCTTGATCGTATAAATTCCAGTGTAAAATAATATTACAGCAACTCGCAATACGACTGAACTGTCCACCATTTTGAATTCATATTCAAAATAAGAAATAAATGAAATAAAATAAGTGGAGAAGCATCTTCAAAGGTGGATCAACTTCCCATACTTGTCACTGGCTTGGATGTAGAGAAACGCTTAGGAGTGCCAAAAATTGTAAATGGCACAGGAAAGGCAATAGCAAATTGTGTTAAAAAGTGGTATGTAAAGCAAAATGTTAAGCATGTGCTTTGATACCACAAGTAGCAACACAGGAGTTAAGGCTGGTGCTTGTATACTGTTAGAAAAAAAATTGGGGAAAGATCTTTTACATTTTGCATGCCGCCATCACATTCACGAGGTGCTGCTTTCTGATGCATTCCGTGCCTGTTTTGGAAATACTTCTGGACCAGATGTCTTATGGTTTAAAAGGTTTCGGGAGAATTGGCCATTTATTGATAAAACGCAATTTGTTCCAGTGCAGGAGAGATTGCTGAAAGGTCAACTAATTGAAGGGCTAAAAAACACTGCCATTTTGTTTTCTTATGAAAGCCTTGCTTCGGGGAAACAACTCCGAGATGACTATCGGGAATTTCGTGAACTTGCTCTTATATTTTTGAGTGAAACACCACTCAGAGGTACACACATGATGCCCTAGGAGCATTCCACCATGCAACATGGATGTCCAAAATTATATATGTTCGATATACATATTTAGGGAGCAATTTAAAGTGACTAAGTGGGAGGAAAATAGTTTGCTAGAATTTAGTTTATTTGTGACTTTTGTGTACCTAAAGCCATGGTATCTTGCACCAATACCACAAGAAGCAGCTGTGAATGATCTTATGTTGATGAAGAATCTTGTGTGATACGAATCACAGAATGCAAAGCTGGCAACTGCCGCCTTGAAAGCTATGAAGAGGCACCTGTGGTATTTGAGTGAAGACTTGGTGGGTTTCAGTCTCTTCTCTGATGAAATCGTGCCAGAAACAAAGCAAAAAATGATCCAAGGATTCAGCAAGCAAGCTTCGATAACTCGTAATGTGAGAGTTGATGCAACAACGGTGCCAGACATAGAAATGATGCAAATTGAATCTTTCTTTACATCACGTTCATTGACTTCCCTGAATTCACCCGGTATTGACGACTTCTTATCTGTCAACCCATCACAGTGGCAGCAATCCTCAAGTTATGCTTCTGCCAAAATGGTCATTCTCATTGCATCCATTAAAGTCATAAATGACTTGGCTGAGAGGGGTGTGGCATTGATCACAAAATACAACGAGAGCATCACAAAGAACGAGGAACAAAAACAATTCCTGTTACAAACTGTTGAAAACCACCGTAAACGATTCAAAACTCCCAACAAAGCTGAACTTATGAATAACTGAAACTTACCTGCCTGTAGGCCGTTGCTTTGCATTGTGTAACTAATTATTGCTATAATACAAAACTGTTATGTTCTTAATACAAGTTTCAATGTGCTTTTAGTAACGTAACATCGCTCTCCAGGCCTTCTCTATATACATATTTACCATAGGGTTCAATACTGAAAACTAAAGTCTCCGAGAGGAACCCCTAAACATTACTCAAATTGCAAAATTTTTCTCACGAGTCATTTTTATGACCAGTGTCACATTTTAAGAGAGTGGGAGGAGGTTTTTGAGAAAAAAAAGTATTTTTTTGGACCACCCTAAAGAGCATAAATAGAATTCCACCTTTTCTAAATTTAAGCACATTCATAAAGTAGTATAGTTGTTAGTACATTCAACCCACAAACCTAGAACTTGAAATGATCCTTGAGAAATAGTTACCCCTCCTAATCTATTGATCTGCTTCTTTACTTCCATGAGTCTGTTTGGTGTGTGTATATCCAAGAAAAATGTGCAACCTGACAGCAACTTTTTAGTTTTGTCTTCCTTGAATTCAAGCTTTCGCTGACTAACAAATTCTGTTGGAAAACAAAAATTATAAATATATATAATATATATATATATATAGGTACCAATTGATTTTTATTTATTATTTTCTTTACAATTTTAATAAAAACTTTATAAATGTATGTTCTAATGCAAAAATAGGCATTTATTAGAAAAGATTTCATTCAAGAATCTTTCATGGAGCTTCTGTTCGTTATTTAGAAATTTAGAGACAATATTATAGAACTTCATATGAATGTACTTTTACGAGGGCTTCTTCTCAACTTCTCATTTCGATTGATTTTATAGCCAACAGACGGACTACCAAGTTTTTTCAATGGTATGTTTCTCATCGCAAAGTTTTTTTTAGTTGAATGAAATAAAATTTATTTATTATGTATAATATACAAAGGGTGTTGATCATCTGAAACCAAAAAAGATTTTACTATATTTCCTCATGGAAAACAATCTTGGAATTAATTTAAAACCAAACACTATTGCGTTCCAATGGGCAGTGGCAAAGCCCAGACGAAATCAGACAAACCAACAACTGATACAAAATTACTTTGTTGCTGAGATATTAGGAATTGATTCTTTTTATTCTACAATTTAAAGCATCAACCTTTAACAACATTTTGGCATTAACATCACAGACCATGTGTTGCATCAGAAATATTTTTTTTGGACGAATCTACATTGTTTGATTATAAAAGAAATGTGATTGTCACTCTTCAAGAAACACGAAAACCCCACCCTCTCAAACCACCACTTTCAGCAAAATACCTATATATATAAAATATATTATTTATAAATAATTTTTATCATAATTTGCAGCTAGAATTGAGTCTCAAATTTAATTTAATTTTTATATCCAAGAACATCCTTTAAGAAATGAAATCAGCTAATTTCATAACCTTCATAACATTTTCGTAAAGAACCTCTTTAGTTTAGCTAAAAGTTGGATGAAAGTGACCGTAGTCGTTAAACAAAGTAAAAGATAAAGGTTATTATTTGAACAATACAGCAAAACATTTCAGTGTGACACATTTGCAATTTGTTTTTTAAAACGGTCTTTCCATGTATTGTTTTTTTCCTATTATTTTCGCGGTATTGTTTTTGACAAAACTAACGGTTAACGGAACAGGTTTTTTGTTTTATAAGAAACATGATTTTAGGGAACATTGGCAGACCGACCATGCAAAAACAAAACATTTTCATGATGTTAGTGTCAGTAAAACTAAAAATTTTCATCCCGACTTCTTAATAAAGTAAACACTACTTTGACTTCATTTGCATTCTTTTCATTTTAAAAACTTACACAATCAAACGTCAACGGCGTCATTAATTGATGTCAATCTCTTAAAAAATACCTCGTTAATATCAAGAACTGAAGTTATTCCGATGTCGATAGGAGACCATGACATGATAGGTTGTGTATTTAAATTGAATAATTTAAAGTTTGCCGCAAAGACTGTTTATTGTCGTGATTATAAAAGCGATATAAGATTAAGAACTAGATTGGTTTAAAAATTATCTGTGCCAAACGACACATACAAGTTTATATTTCTACGGTGTCCTCTCGCAAAAACAACCAATATACACAGGTACTACTAAAGGATCAATCCTGGGTCACCTTCTCTCCGTTTTATTTTTAATGATATTGTTAAAAAGCTTTTTTTTTTATTGTAGTTGCTCAGAACAAGGCCCTAAAGGCCACTTGAGTGTAAAGAGCTAGAAAAGTTACAGGGAAAGTGACGCAGTTTTCAGATATCGATGAACGTTTGATTTGAACAGTTGAAGGTTATAGACCGATGGAAAGCATGTAGAAGGAAGGGAGTTCCAAAGTCTGGATGTTCGCGGGAAAAAACTGTTCTTATAGAAATCCCTGTGACAGTTTGGAATGCAAACAGTCCATTGATGAGAAGATGACGAAAACCTAGTTGTACGGTGAAAAATTCTGGGAAAAGGTGTAAGAGATGATAGTTCGCTTGAACAACGTCCATAAAAAAACTTGTAAAAAAGACAAAGAGAAGCTACGTTTCGCCGGTGTGATAGGGAGTCCAGTTTCGAAGATAAGCTGAGTTGAGATAAGCTGAATAACTCGAAGATTAACAAATATGCCGACGATACTTTTGTGCAAACAAAGATATTCATACCTTTGAAAACTGGTTAAACAATGACCTAAAGAAGCTGTCCAGCTGGTTTGATGAAATTGAACTCCTAATAAATTTTAAATCTGGAAATTCTACTGTTTGGCACAGCCCAAGGTATCGCCAGGACAAAGAGAGAACTCAATATAAAATACAAAAACCAACGAACCAACACTACAAAACCTTCACAAAAAAAGGTCGACAGCTCCTTAAAATATGAACAATCACTTTGAGAAAACTTACAAAAAAAATTACGGGCAGACAGACCTTTTCTCACTACAGAAGCAGCATCAAATATCGTTAAGATCGTTCCGCTGTTCATACTGCAATCTACTAAAACTTGATTTGATAAGTCGAATCAATTCAATGGAACGACGAGCCAACAAAATAGATAAATGGATAAAGCAGCGCTAAAAAAAGGATTCAACTTCAAGTACTTAGGTGCTTGGATGGAGAGCTGTGACAAAGTATAGAAAGCTCTTGCCTGGAGTATATGCCATTAAATTGCAAAATATCTGTAATTCTAAAATACTAAGAAAACTGAAAGAAAGATTGTTTGTTGAAACAGTACATTTACATGGTGCTGAAACTTGGGCAGTTACGAGGAAACACAAAAAGCAAATAGATGGGCGCTACGCCAGAATGCAAAGGATGACTATGAATGTGGCATGCAAAGATCCGACGAGCAATTTTATCAGCATTTGAGCTTAATGTCTCGCAGAAGATACAACGACAACAGAGCATTGGGAGGATATCAGACCTGGAGAAGAAGTTGAATCCCAGATTGTGCTATGGCAACCAATAGAAGGTAAAACTAACAGGGTAAGGAAGCAAAACAATAACCACTAGGGGTAATAAGAGCTGCTTCTTCCAATGAAAATTGTGAAGAACTTTGAAGAGAAACTCCCATTTTTATTGTATACATCCGACATAACATTTCCGGAAGCAGCAAGGACACTAGACAGATACACTTATTGAAGCAAATTAGTATGTTTGGAGACGGGGGATGGAAAAATCATCACACATTGAATCTAAAATCATTTAAATTCGTTAAATATTATATTTACATTTCCGCTTAAAGTCCCCCCTGCAAACGCTTTGCATCGTTGCTAACTTGTGTCCATTGGAACTGTTTTTTGATTGGCTGGCGGTTGCCATGCAGGCACATGTTCCTCTATCTTTTGAATAATATCATTGACTTGAGAACAAAGACCTTTCACCTGTTCATCGAAGCTGGCAAGAACGTCTTCAGCTGAAAAGAATGGAAATATGGTTTTTGGCAACAATGATAACTCTTCAACGGAAATTTAATTTCGCCGTAAAGTATTAAATATTACGAAGTGTTTATCAAATAAAATTAGAGGTAGATTTCTTCTAAAACGACAAACCTCCTCTACCCTCCACTTTCTTTATAAAACGATTCAACTACAACGTTCCATATAACACACACACACATATCAGTAGTCATAGCAACAGAAAGAGCACTGTTGTCATCGTAACAAGACTTACCTTGAAAATGCACGAATCTGTCGACTTGATCGATGTATCCGTTAATTGTATCGTTGGAAATCATTTGCGAAGCTATCCGTTCAGCCTGTTGAGAAGTGAAGCACGATGTTACATATGCATTACGTAACTAGAACGTGTGCATGAATTACATATACCTTAGTGGTACTAAATTTCGCGGGTATCGATTTTCGCGGTTTTCTCATATAAGGATTTTTCGCGGGTATTAATTTTCGCGAAATGTCAAAATTAAGTAAATTTTAAAATCAATCTTTCAAAATAAAGAAAATAAGAACGATAAGAGGGGAGCACAAGTTGAAATTAAGGTTTGGGGCAGGCATTACAGAAGAAGCCCTCTAATTCAAGGTGGACTTTAAGTACCATGCAGAATAGAAATCAAGATGGTTGGGAGTATCGTCAACCACCTCTTAGTGCGATACGAGTAATTAATAGATTGACTATTTCTAATGAAAAATAAGCGTGTCTTTATTGAAGTAGTTTAAATTGTTGTTCTATAACCACCTGTTTGTCACACGAGTGGAAAATTACTAGAAATTCGACTTTATATAAAAAAAATTTCGCGGGTATTAATTTTCGCGGTTTTAAAAAATCCAATTTTTTCGCGGGTACAAATTTTCGTGGTTTGGAGGGAAAACTCCAAAATTTAGTACCACTATGGTATACTGAATGAATTACATCTACATTGCATGAATTACCTATATACCGCATGAATTACCTATATACTGCATGAATTACCTGTATACTGCATGAATTACCTATATATTGCATGAATTACATATATACCGCATGAATTACCTATATACTGCATGAATATGCAGCTGTAATTTTAATGCTCTTCAAGGAAAAAACATCAACATTGTCAAAAGTTATTCTCGTCCTACTTTATCCGGTGGTATTCCAAGCAGTTCGCCCAGCTGTTCGATGGTAATGTTTTTGTAAAGTTTACTGATTGCTAACAAGTTATGTTGGATGACTGCACGGTCAAGTATTGTGGAACCTAACGGAAATGAAAAGGTGGACTATAAGCTAAAATACACCTTACAATTGTAAAATGTGTAATGGTTACCGCGCTTTTACAACTCCAAACCACTGCTATAAAGATATCGTGAAAAGCACTTCTTTCAAAGTACTATCCAACTATGCAATTATGCATATCAGCTTACTAAAAGGTTGGAATAAAATTGCTTCATTGGTACAAAGAGTTAGGATTTAAGATCGACATAAAAAAGAATAAAAAGAAGAACGGAAGGAGACAACGTCAGTTTACCGTCAGTGGTCGTAGCTTTTTGGTGCGGTTCTAACATGTCAGCAAAAACCTGCAACTGTGGCCCGCGTATTATTCGATCTAAATACCTGAGAATGTAAGCCATGGAATAATTTAACATTCCAAAGGAAATTCAAAGATGGAGCTACAAAGAATTTACTTGTAAGACAAAGAAAACAATTTTCAAAAATCTTTGACAATAATAACGAAATAAGAGAACAAAAACGTCGTCATGCAATAAGTGCCTTACATTTTTTCCAGTATTTCTCTAGCTGGGAACTGCTGGCAACGTTCATCTTTAAACAACGTCGCTAACATACGCGACCTCTGTCGACCTACAAACATTAAAACCATCATCTATCAACAATAAATCTACGCTTGGATATATGCTAAAAATGATTTTCTAAATATAGATCAGCCAAATTCTTTTCACAACCTAAAACGTACTAAGGAAGAAAGGGAAAACCTCTTTGACATGACGTGCTCAAATGTTTAAATATTATAGAATTATATATTTGTGGATTTATTTATAAGCAATTATATGTAAATACGTATTATTTTATATACACGAATATATTTATATGCTGGAAGAGCTTATTTACCTAACTATTTATGTATATTTATCTGAATTTCTTGAAATTAAATAAAGACGGATGGCATCATGAAAAGGAAGATCTGTATTTAAGAGTGTTACTCTTCGACTTCCTATAATTCAAAACTCTACCATTCAAACGTTTTCGGTTCCTTGAGCTAAGAAACTCTTTGATCTACCTTTCGATAATTCAATCTTTCAACAATTCAAAGGACTCCTTGCAGAGATTCAGATACTTTTATTAATTAATAATGATATTATCTTACCAGCAGAAGCGAGAATGGTGCATATGAGAGCGTGTCTTAGAGCTTCCATGCGCTCGGAATCGTGCACTTGCGTGTTGTAGGAGATCTCATTATACCTTTGTGCCGCCTCTATGAACTTACGACGGTTGTCCAAAACTCGCGCGTAACAGACCTGAAACGCGGCGATCGCGTAATAAAATAATTGAAGCACATGAAAGTCATGGGTTATTCAAAAAAAAATATCCCGGAAATTTTCACTATTAATGGACTGTATCATGTTTTAACATTTCAACAAGAGTTTTAATTAAAAGTAGAAAAAAAAAAACATTTTAGTGTTCATTGACCGAAAATTTGAATTAAATCCTCGAACTTGTACTAAAACCTTGTCAAGTTCTGGGAAAGTTTAAAGAATGTTTTTTGACTATAAAACTTAACTACCTTACAATTCTGGAATAAGAATGAACTATGTTGCCACCTCACCTTGTATAGAATGTCGAGCCTTCCGTTTTCGCAGTTGGACTTCTGTAGTAAAGAAGCTCTGTTGATGTACACCTCAGCTTGTACTGCGTCATCATTCTCCAAACAAAGTTGCGCTATCTTCAAGTATATTTCCAACTTCATTTCGTCGCTGTACTGTCTACAAAAACACGCGACAAAAACCATTTTCATTTTCAAGTTGCAACGATTTTTTGGGAACTGGTCTTCCATCTTATGCCTATTTAAAAAGTGACATGTTAGATGGCATTGAAAACAAAATATTGCCAAGCATATTCAGTCTTTGTTAAAACAAAAACGAGAAGCTTTTCAGGGGAGAGCAATTTCAGAAGTTAAGGGGGAAAAAGAGCGAAGTTAAGATGACTTTCACCTCCTCGATATAACAGTAAACATGAAAGAAAACATCATCTACAAAAAGACAAAAATATGGTTTAGGCTTCTTTCATGGTACTATGGTACTCTTAATATCCAAATAGATGCGGAGCAATTGCCTAATTTGGTCCTGAATGTTTTGTCCATTGAGATCACATGATCTAAGATCCCAATTTTCAATGAAATTCAACCAATTCTACGTCCAGCCGAAAGGAGGCTTTGCTTTTATTTGTTTTTAATTAAATGGTTATAATAAGTAGCTCCACAGTTCTGTGTAATCGCCTTTACATTGCAGCAGTGTCTAGCACGAAGAATTAAAACACGATTTACTTTTGCCCGGTGACCAGGGGTATTCCCGCCAAAGTTTTAGCAGCTTCTTCCCATTGCTGATCCTGCTCGTAAACCGAGGCCAGGTGTTGACGTATTGCGACCACCTGGTAGAAGATGAAAGAAACACTCTCCCTAAACTATCACTGTTGTTACAGCAATGTTTACACTACCAAAGATTAAAAACGAGCCAAAAAAACGGCTAAATCCTTCAAATTCCACTTATGTCATTGGTTTCACCCAACAGTCATTGATAACTGAAGCGGGACATACAGACAGACATCTTACTTTATACATATGCATTTAAAAAGTGACAGAAACATTTATGTCAATAATAAAGCATGGATTTTCCTGTGACCTGGTCCTCGAATGAAATGGCTCTGCTCTGTAAGTTATCGAGCGCGAAGAGGGACAGATCCTTTACAGTGGTGTTATCGAACTTCGACAGCGACGTTGAGATGTCGGTGATAATTTGACGGGAGATCACAGCACTCACGTTCTCTTGTAGCACTGCACAGAAATAATCCACACACTTTTCAATATTATACACTGACTACAAAATATAAAAAAACCCAGAGAATTCCGCAGTTTAAAACATTGATGTGAGAAGATATACAGAGTCTCTTCAGACGGCGTAATTGGATTGTCATGTCACTCAAACATGGTTATGGCATTAAAACAACCTACCTATCACAAGAAGTTTCTTGAGTAGTTTTAACCTCTCTTCTGTGTTCGATAAATTCATGATCTCCTTCAAATATAGTCGGAACTTTTCAAGAGCATCTTTCTGCGGAACTGTCTGACTGGCCAGTCCGTCCAACGCGTTAGATAAGGTGTTTGCCGCCATGTCATATATACTATGAAGGCTGTGAAACAGTAAGTGTGTTATACAACCACAACGATATCACGCATATCTAACAAGTAGCCAAAAACAAACTGTTCCTTGTTTTACTCTTTCTGAACAATGAAATACATTAATTTACATTTTTTTATATATATATACATAAAAATAATAATAATATATATACATGTTACATACAAACTATATAATTATTCGAGTGTTTCCTCTGTTTCGTTCTTGTTTTTGTTCGACTTTTTCCTGCCGGTCAGAAAGGCCGCCATGTTTAAAGGAAGCCGGTTTGCTGCCATGAGAAACAAGAGAAAGTTTATACGAAACATTTTTCGAAGGAATTCATCCAAATCACTCAAATAGTTACATTGATTCTTACTTAAGGCTCGATCTATCAAATCACTGTTCGTCTTCTCTTCCCGTTTAAACTTTTTCTAAAATACCAATACACCGTTAGTTTTGGTGCAAGCATCATAATTTCTCCAACCCTAATTTTCAGAGGAAAACCCATTTCCACTCCAGTGAAAGAGCCAGCAAAGAGGCATTCTACTGATGCTATTTAATTCTCAAATACTATTTTTTTTTAAAAAAAAATAGTAATAACACTCTTAAACAATTCCTTCTGCCTTCTTATTTTACAGATAAATTCTATTACGACAATGTTGTCTGTTCAGTACCTTTAAATCGTAACGAGAGTATTTATCAAATGCTTGCGCCATTAAAGTGAAGTCTGTGCCTATTTGGCTGAGAGCTTTGTAAAATCGCAAAGTCTCTAAACGGGTAAATATAAAGCAGTGCACGTGTATAGACAAGACATAAACAATGTCAATAACAAATATGCAAAACGAAAAACATACTTGCAATTTTCAAAAATAAGAAATAAATATTTAAAAATAATGATGGAAGATATTTAATATAAAATCATTTTGCTGACTTTGTCCATACCAACCTTTTCTGCATGAAAACATACACTGCAAGCAAAAATAGAGTTGATTTGAACAGTTAAAAAGTGTTTATGGTACCGTCCATTGCCCATTTCTTCCCAAGATACTTCTTATGGGTTTGGTGGAAGCTCAATGCATCTTCATACACAATACTTAAATAAGACATCATATATCAGAATGTATTTTAAAAATATAAAACATAATACCATAATGCCTCGATTAAGCGTCCGGGCGCTTATTTAATTTTCGAGACTCTAGGGTGGACTCTTATTCGAGGGGGACGCTTATTTGCAATGCAGAAAAATTGAACATAAATAAAAGGCGGTTTTTAATAGAAACACTTTTTTTCTTTCACAAAATATCTATTTCCACATCTTCGTCACCCTCCTTGTCTTCGTCGACGATTAACTTGTCTGGACTCGCGTCAGCGATATCACTCTCATCAGCTTGAAACGGGTTTGCTTCCTCCGTATTCATATATTCAAACTGCTCTCTCAGCATTGTACGGCTTTCGTGACAAGGTTTACCCTCTTTGAAGCATGTGATGTAGTCATCTTGGCTTCCATCCATAGTGCAAGTCACTGCACAAGAAACAAATGAATCTCGAATCATTTCCTTCATCAACATATCCCATGATTTCAGAATCCACTGTACCACTTTTCTTCTCGGGGGTGCCTTCAAATTGCTACAATCCATCACCTCGTTTAATCCTATGGCAGCTTTTTAAAAAAGTTTCCCTGTTATAAAGAAATGGAAAATAAAAATGAAAACTAGAAAAAAACTGTGTTCCGTTGCCTTTCTTCTTTCCATGCTACTGTTTTTGCCGAAAACTCGAATAGGCGCCTGTTTCTGAAGATTGAAGGGTGGGCGCTTATTCGAGGGGGGCGCTTAATTGAGGCATTACGGTATATATAATATGTAAGACATGTATATATACAGCTTGTATTTCAAAAATATAATTAAAACTCCAAATAAGAATTTTTTAAAAGAGGAACAAGTTTTTCTTAAAACTGCTTCTAATCTTTGATAAATAATTTTAGTAGAGGTATTAATACAACAAGCAAATGACTTTTAGCAGTTTCATACAAACGTCTGTTGAGTGTTTACTCGGAAAAACATGATTTCCATTCCTGGCGTCCATAAGAAATAGAGAAAATAACAAAAAGTAACTAACCCTTGGTCGAGCACACTTTTATCCACTTTCTTTTTTATCGTCAAACTGAAAGCAAAAATGTATGTAATACATTTAGTTAATTCGCCATTATGTACATGAGATGCCTTTCTTATATTGTCACTGGAAACACTTCTGCTTCATTCAAATTTACATTTTACCTGAATACTGCAACATACAGCAATTATTGTGGAGCATTAACCCCTACATGCTTTTCTCTCTATGAGCAATGTCTTGATAATCAACACTAGGCTTTGTTTGTTTGTTTTTTAACGAGGCTTTCAGAACGCTCATTAAGCATAATCGTATAGACTTCGACCCAGAGTTTTAGTGTATTTAATTGCTCCCATTTGTGCTATGGTTATCTTTGATGAAATACGGCGTTGTTTATTTATAACCGCTCACTAAACAACTTTGTGATAGCATGGTCTCGAACCCAGAACCTTTCAGTTAAGAGTCGAACACCATTACAATTGCGCTATCGCAGACTGCAACTGTTAAGCAAAACTTTTGACTTTGTAAAAGGTTTCAGTTAGCAAAAAATAGCTCTACCTTTCTTGGTTGATGACAATCTCCCCATTTTCATTAATCATGACTTGAGGAGCAACAACGTCATCATCCGGTTGAGGAGTTTCATCCGTTTTCATCTCTACTCTGTTCGTTTCAACAACTCTCTCTTTTGAAGATACTCTAAAGGAAATCAAACAGTTTAGGAGAAACCATTATATCTACATATATGTATACATATATATATATATATTTTCAAAATGACCAACAAATTTATATATATCATCTTAATGACTACCATTTTGCATACAAGAATAAATATTAAAAACATTATTAACCCACTGGTCGGCCTTCAGTTCGACTGTTTTGAAGCTAAAATTCAAAAATAACAAGCAACAGCAATTAATGAGAAATCAATTTCGTTTAAATATACATTCCTATTTTACTTGCGAATACAGTGATTTTCAAAAATCTTTAGATGTTCTATCACTATTATTGGTTAATTTTCTATATAAAAAACAATCCCTACACATATTCTATACAATCACCTCAATTTTTATATATTTACAACAGATTTGGTTGCACAGAATAATAGAAGCAATAAAACTTTTCAATTTAAAGTAAAAGCAGACCTCCTGGATCTGTATCGTATCAACTGCTGCATGGTTAGTGTTGACAGGTCTTGTTCTATAGAGTACCGTTCACTATCAACAGTCTTAGAATTGACCTAAAGTAAAATGAAGTAATTCCGTTTTTACAAAAACCAAACGTATTCAAAAAAATGTTTTTCCTCGGAAACCAATACACATAATGGAAATTTCACCGAAAGATGTAAATAAAACCATTCGCTGTCTAGTACAGACAACTTAAAATTACTACTACAAATACTATTTTGCAGATAATCAAGTCATGCTGTTTGACAAGTGGCATACCCACCGCAAGCATTGACTTCACATATCAAAAGTGCAAACATTTTTTTAATAAGCTTAGTTACATATGATTAACAAAGATGGTGGTTGTACCCCTTTTTTCACTTTTTTCGAAGGTTCCTGAAAAAGAAAGTGATGCGCGAAAAACATTACTTTAACCTAAATTAAATTTACAATCAAATTCTTAACTTTTAATGACAGAACAAAACCTTGTAACCTTGTCTCGAATTTGAATAACTGAATAACTGTTTGAACATACATTTAAATCCATTAAAAGTTAAATGGACTTGAAAACTTGAACATAAAAATAAAACTTAAATTTAAACAGTAAACGTTCGATTGATAAATATTATTATACCTGGTTGCTGGCTTTGTTGTCTTTTTTGCCAGCCGTTTTCTTCTAAAAGATAAACCTCATTATTAAAAGAAGAAGCAAAAACAACACTTTAATGATTTGTATCAATGTGTATAAATGCAATGGCATTCAAAAATTTGTAAAATTATTTTCAGTTACCAATCACAAACAAGTTTTCCTTTACACACACTTTACTTTATCAATTATCTTATCTTATATTATATTATCTAGAGTCAACTTCTACAAGGGGAACGAGTGCACATGGCACCATGTTGACAGTTTGCTTGAATTTCACATGAAACATAGCAGAAGCTTTCTTACTGGTCAATCAATAGGAACTCAATGAAGCATTTGACTTTTTTCTGTTGAACAGCTGATCTTATAATTGAAAAATCTTCAATAAAATATATATTTTTATTGAGACTTTGAGAAATGTTTTTCTTACTTTCAATTTCTTCTTCTTCTTCTTCAAATCTTCTTCTTCTTGTAGCTCGTCACAAGAAGAATATGCCGAGAACGAAGACAACCTTCGTTTTCTTCTCTGCAGACCGAAATTGGGTTTGAAAATCTTTTTTCTTGACAACAACGAAGTTGCGCCGCTCTCCATTTCAGATTGCGAACTATAGTCCTGGTTTTCAGAAGTGTTTCCTCGTTGTCGCTCTGAAACATGGGTACTACTATCATCAGGTTGTCCCATAAATCTGACTTGTTTCTTTTTGTCATCGGTACTTAGATCATTCAAAATCAAATCCACCTTTCTGTCCGATTGAAAAGTGGAATCAACAACTAAATCAACCATGTCAGTTATTTCTTCTTCTTCGTACACAGAATCAGTGTTTATGAGTTTTTCACTGTCGGTTTTGTTAGACGCGCTCAGAGATGTAGCCTGGATACTACAACTTGTTTCATTAGAAGTGTCAATTGTGTCACAGGTTTCGTGAACATCAATGCAATCATTTACATTAGTCTTTATCTCCGTCACATTCTCCACGACAACTGAGGGCTCATTACAAATGTTTTTGTTGCTAGATGCAACTTCACTCACTGGCTCTATTTTGGGGTTAATTCGTGTTTTTAATTTGGGCATGATTTTAGTGCGTTTCTGCAGTTTCCGAGATGATGAAGGCTCAGCGGAGACAATAGCGCATGGCTGGACCACATCGTCAGTTTGTCCTAATGTTGCAGCTGTGTCCTCCACTTTTGCGATTGTTGAGGTATTGTTTGTTTGTAGCAAAGTGGATTCTGTTTTGCTTTTATCTTTAATTGTTTGATCATATGTGGCCGTGTCAGCAGGTTTCTTTTTGCCTGCCAAGTTCGGCCGAACACTGCGTTTTCGAAATGTCATTTTTATTATTATTCTGAAAAATAACACATAAAAATCCACACATTTAACAAGCAGCTGATTCATTGCAAGCATTACTAAAGGGATAACCACGAGACAAATGAAAACGAATATGTAATTATTGTTTCCACAACACACGTTAGAGGTCTACATGAATAATATGGATATTCAACTTTGCGATAAATGACTGTCAGCTCAGCAATAATCAGAGCATAAGATTATAAAAATAACACTTAAAACTAAAAAGCTTCAAGGAAAACAAGAGTCAATTAAAACACCATCTTGCTAATCTTTACAAAGCGTTCCCCATCCTTTCTCATGTAATATATATATAAATATTTATTTCTAAAAATTCTTTAAGCACTGATGTGATATCAGTAGAAAAGTTCTTTGTTTTTATTTGAAGTATTCCGTTTTCTCAACCACCAGACTTGATCTAAACAAAGTGGATCAATACACAGGACATTTAAAAATTGTTGTTTCCATACATTTGTCTTCTCATTTATTTTTATGAAATTCCAAACCAAGCATAAAGAAAATTCCTTTTATAGCCGTTTTCATATTTAACATTTTTGTTTTATATAACATTGTATTAACGAAATTATTAACCTCTGTGACAACACCAGCTGCTATGGTTTTACCGGAGTAACGTAACATGAACCGACCAAGAACTTTGTTATCGCAGTAACATTCAATGCATATAGGCCGAGGGAACTTCACCTCAATGACAGCATTCATGTGTTTCGTGAGACATCTGGAAGAACACAGAGCGGTAGTGATATAATCAGCAGGCTAATTAAAATGGGTTTTGATAGTGACAATATAATGTTGAAATCCAATTAAAATCCTTATTTTGTTTGTTTTTGCTTATTACAGACATGCAACCATTACAAATGTGCTACTCACAATTTAGTATGACCAGAAAGTTTTTCATTTGATTGAGTATAAACCAAAACGTGTGGGAACCGAAAGCTTAATTAATCCGAGAGAAAAACCATAAGGGATAATCTCAGCTGTACGAAATATCAAGAAATGTTCCGCTCCATTTATTAATAGGTAACAAATCAAGCTAAAATGAAAATGGAACGTGGGAACAATTAAGGGATGAACTATCTCTAAAAACTAAGAATATAAATTTTTTCTTACATATTTACGAAAAGCGGGAGATTTACTTCTAATAAAGAAAAGCAGATGAGTGGTAAAAATCGACTGTAAATGTCTGTTATTAGGAAAATACAAAACTATAAATTTTCATTCAAATTTCAAATTTCATTTCATATAGTTTAGTTGCGAAAATGAACTAAGTCTTGTTTTTCAAGTGTTTCAAAAATCTTGAAAATAAGTGAAATGTCATATGTCTGTATGACTGCGTAGCAAAGCAGCTCTCAAGTGAATGAACTTCCTTCAGATTGAAGGATTCAGTTTTTGTTTTTTTTAGTAAGGAAATACACAGGAGAGGCAGGGTCTATGACTTAACAGTCCTGTGTATTGGAAAGAAAGATCAGTAAAAGAGACATAAACTAGGTGGAAGGTAGACAAAGGAGTAGATGAGAAATAAGTGCAGAGGGCTGAAATAAGGTTAAGAAATTTTCAATAGGTCTAAACAATTTATCCTTTGTTTGAAGCCTGGGAGGTGGTAAACATGGCCTTCGGGGAATACACAGCATGGAAGATTGTTCCACCAATTGGAAACCCGGACAAAGAAGGAAGATGAGTGCATGATGGTCCTTGAGGAGGGAACTGAAACATCAAACTGGTGGCAGTTAGAAAAGTACCTCATATTTCTGAGGAATACAGAAATTGGTGTGACAGTATTAGCATTAAGTGAACATTTGATCTATTGCACTTCAAGACGTACCGTGGACGCTTCTGCACTACCTCTCCGCTGCTTTTGTTGAGAATGCTGACGAGTTTGCTGATGAGGGCTGGATCACTAGCGTTTTGTGAGTGAAACACAACCTAAAAACAACAAAATATATCATTAACACATTATTAAGTAAGATGTGAAATTCCCAGCACTTGATTGATTGACACAGGAGCAAGCAACTTTCCAATGCACTTTCAACACGTGTATTTTTTTATTTCTAATTTTTTCAGTCAATTTCAGAGTCGAAATATGTCCAAGATTTTTTGAAAAATGGTGTATGCCTCGTACAAACGTAAATTTCAAGAAACATGTTGTATTACATAAATTAACAAAGTAGACAATGTTGTACACTAGTTTCAATACAATTGACTATGTCTCAGCATATTACAAATAAAGAAATTATTATGACGTACGTCTGACATATAAAAACCCCGCCAATCACATAGTTAAGAACTTTGTTGTCTTTGCTTCTCTCTAACATGCTGTTTGCTTTATACCAGCATTGGTCTGCCGTAGTGAAAAAGTATTTATGGATCATCTAGGCTCTACAATCAGTGTAGTGAGTGCTCCCTTTAGGGACAAGTAATGACATAGCTGCAAATGGGTACTGCAATATGATGGTTTCTTTAACACGCTAGGTCCGTCATTTGGGGTTAGGATGTAGACACAGCATAGTTGTCGATTATGTCGTCGAAGAGAACGGACGTGTTGTTCTTGCTGTCAATGTTATTTTTTATTACATGGCGTTATACTTTTGTTAATTAAAAATTAAAACTGAGATATGGCGGCGAGCAAAGACGTATGTTTACGTGCTCTTATAATTTTGTTGTTTTTTATGACCTTAAAGGTGAAGAAAAGTTGTTTTAACCAGCCTGATGGTATTAGTATCACTTTGGACAAAAATGACTTGTATGAGAATGAAAGTTTTTGTTTCTCTTCGCTTTACAAGAAAACTTCTTATCTCAAAAGCTCTTCGAAGAATGTTTGTTTACTTTTGCTACTGGTTTGTGGAGATATAGAAAGCCAACCTGGACCTCACAGAGTCCTATCTGATTTAAAACACGTATGCTCAATGAAAGGATTAAAACTATTACAACAAAATATTCGAGGTTTACAAGGGAGCTTTGATTTGGTGAAAGATTTACTTCAACATAATAAAATTGATATTTTTGGCATTACAGAGACTTTTGTCAACAAAATCAGTCCAATTTCATCATTTAATATTCCGGGGTTTACGTTTATCAAACGCGATCGTAGAAGTGGTACAGGAGGAGGTGTAGGTATCTACATTCGCAACGAAATTCAATTTATAGAAAGATTAGACCTCGAAGACGCTGAATACGAATCAATTTGGGTGGAATTAAAAACAAAAAACTCTAAACCCATAATTTTTGGTATCATATACAAACCCCCTGATTCTTCACGGCATTTATCAAAAGATTTCAACTCCACATTATCAAATTATCTACAATTAATTGACAAAGAGAACAAAGAAACAATCATCATGGGAGATACAAATATCGACTACATGAAAGACGATCATGATGAATTAAAATTTATTTTCAAACGTAATGGCTTCAAACAATTACTCAAGACACCAACACGCATAACATCAACGTCAGAAACATTAATTGATGTGATACATTCGAACAACCCCATTACCATTAGTCATCAAGCCGTAATCCCAAGTGGTATCAGTGATCACGATCTTACAGCATGTGTAAGGAAAATGAACAATGTTAAATATGAACCCGTGAACATTCGTTGTCGCGATTACACAAATTACGATGTAAATGTAATTAACACTGACCTACTGAATACTGATTGGTCATCAATCTATCACACGAATTCACCTACAATTGCTTGGTTGGAAATGAAAAAGATACTACTAACAACTCTCGACAAGTATGCGCCTTTCATTAAAAAGCGCATAAAGGGAAAACCATCACCATGGATTACAGCGCACATCAAAGCGGAAATGAACTCTCGTGATCAACTTCTACGTAAAGCGCGGAAATCGAAAAAAGAATCGGACTGGTCGTTATTCCGCCGTAAACGAAATTTTGTCAACAACGAAATAAAACGAACTAAACGAACTTATTATCAAACAAAATTGAAAGAAAATGTAGCAAAACCCGACAAATTTTGGAAAACCATAAAAGAAATCTTTCCAACAAAGTCAAAGTTTGTTAAACCACCGGCAACCTTCAAATTAAACTCAGAAAATACACTACTTGATGATACACTGAGTATTGCAAATGGTTTCTGCCGCTTTTTTGTGAACGTTGCTGTAAACCTAAAGAGAAAAGCATTTCCTTTATCACAAATTATATGGAGAGCAAGACCTACGCACGTGAACTTTGTGAAACAACAATTCAGCTTCAAATCTGTCACGGAACAAGAAGTCCTAAAGCACTTAAAAAAGCTAAATCGTAAGTGCGCCGTAGGACTTGATGAAATTCCATCTTCGTTTTTGAAAGATATTGCTTATGTTATCACGAAACCCCTGACGCACATTATAAACTGTTCGCTACAAAATGGGTCGATACCAGCTGATTTCAAAAGGGCAAGAGTCGTACCAATATACAAATCTGGTGCGCACGATAACTTTGACAACTATCGCCCAATCAGCGTACTTCCGGTGATCTCTAAAATCATTGAGAAATGTGTACACTCTCAAATCATTTCACACCTTGAGGTAAACAACATGTTATCCCCAAACCAATTCGGTTTCAGAAAACTACGCTCCACTGAACTTGCGACAGTATGGTTTACCGACGAGATCCGAAGATCAATGGACGCGGGAAAGTTGACCGGTGCTATCTATGTAGATCTGAGTAAAGCGTTTGACACGGTGGGACATGCAACCATCATCAACAAGCTTCCTGATTTTGGCATCACAGGACTGCCACAACAATGGATTGCTGACTACCTGTTTGGGAGGCACCAACAAGTATCCTTTCAACAGGTATTATCTGAACCTCTACAAATAACATGTGGAGTGCCTCAAGGGTCAATCTTAGGCCCTCTGTTGTTTGTGATGTATATTAACGACATCTCCACCGCACTCTCGAAAGCAAAGATAGTAAATTATGCTGACGACACAGTCATCTTCTTCGCACACAAAGACATCAAAGTCATTGAAGATGTCCTTAATAGTGAATATGCCTCTTTAACATACTGGTTGAAGCAAAACGAGTTGATAATTAATACTAAAAAAGGCAAAACGGAAGTTACTTTATTTGGAACTAGCAAAAGATTAGCAAAACTTCCACAACCACCTATTAACATTGTTGACAATTTTGATCCTATCAAGTACACTAAAAGCTACAAATATCTAGGCTTGACATTAAATGAGACTCTAAATATGTCAGAACATATTAATGAAACCCTGAAAAAGGCTACATCCAGGATCAGCCTTCTTAAAAGGATGCGCCCACTGCTGGATTCTATTACTGCCGACGCAATCTTCAAAGCCATGATACAACCTCTTCTGACTTATTGTTCGTACTCTACTTGCAACGTTATACCATCCTGCCTAGAAAATAAAATCGAACGTGTTGAAAATCGTGCGAGGAAAATAATCGGAATTTCGACTTCAACAACTTCAGCAACGATAAAAAGAAGAAGAGTTGTCACATTGGTCCACCAATGCATCACAAAAAAAGTCTGCGAGAATTTTAATGACTATTTCAACTTAATCGAAACGAAAATCAATACGAGAAATAATGGAACTCTAGTACGTCTACCAAGGGTGAAACTAGAGGCTGCAAGGAAATCGTTCTTCTTTCAAGGTGGACTTGAATATAATAAACTTCCTCGTGAAATTAGATCTGAAAGGGACAATGCAAAATTCAAAGTAAAAGTAAAAAAGTTTTTCTTTGATTAGCTTGTTTTTTACAATGCTCTGATTTTAATCTTTAACTCCGATTCTTATCTCTGCTTTTGTTTAACCCATTTGTTTTCTACTGATTTTACTGATTTTACTGATTTTACTGTATCTAGCTGTTTATTATTTATTTATTTATTTATTTATGTTATGTTATGATATTTTTATTTTTATTTTTTTACTACAGGACATTCCAGGATAACAGTGTAAATATTGTATATTTATTGTATATATTTTTACGACTGAGGAATCCATCCTGTATAAACATTTGATAATAATAATAATAATAATAATAATAATAGTCAGATTATATAACTGAAATACGCGCATTTCCTTTTTTTGCGTGAAAATGTGTTAGTCATAGCAATATAATATGCTTTTCACTTCCCCCTTTTCCTCCCGAAAAAACAAACAAAATTATACCAAAACCGGTGTCCACAAATAAATGCTGGATATGTCACTGACAACATTATAAAACATTTTGATCGAGTTGGGATTTTCTCATCAGAGAGATAGCTGGTTATATTGATTGACTAATGAAGTTGCTTGACTTGTTCAAAGTCATTCCACATAAGGTGGATGTTCGGAAAGTTTAGAAGCTGCCTGTAGCACATTCCCAAACTCTTCATAGTGATAATAACAATAAATGATATTAATTCAAGACGAAAGTAGAGCGAATTGAAAGGAAACAAAACACACACACATACCATAAATCCTTTGGTTATCGGAACCTTTACATTGAATACAACAATCCTGGCGACAATGCGACTTGTCACTTTGATGGGGTTATCGATTTCACATATCACATTGCCAACACTACCATAAAATACAGATGGCATTTGATAAAGTAAATACAAAATCAATCTGATAAAAACAATACCCATGTCAGATAACAGTCCAGGCAACAATAACACCCGGGAATGACAGACGACATATCTAATATACAAGTCGAAGCATCTCAGTGCAAGGCCATCTATTTAATTTATCTAATATAAACATGTACAACTCAAATCCTTATTTAACCATATACTTTTGTTACCAGCACAACCAAGAGAAGGGTTTAAGCATACTGTTATTATTAACTTTACAAGTAAGTTTCAATTTTTTTTCTGAATTTTTTGTACTTTGTAATTTTATTTTATGAATTTATTTAGGAAACAATGGAAATTATCAGGACAATGCTAAGTAAATATTCTTCTTCTAGATCGTCCTCAGACGAGTCAATTGGCTTTACTATGCTCATTCTGATTTTGTTGTCAATGCGAACGGACGTGTTGTAATTACAAACGATTTTCTTGTGGTTTTGTTGCGTGGATTTTTTATTGTAAGAATGGTTTCGTTCAATAAAGCTCAATTGCAGAGGCTTAACAAAGAGGAGGTGATTGCAAAGTTTCTGAACCTGCAATCAGAAAACGATTTGCTGAAAGAATCGCTCAATGAATTGAAAGCTGAGGTTGTTGAACTTTCTGGAGCTGTAAAAGAGTTGCGTGATAAGAAGCCTGGAAATATCGATAACTTATCAGAAAGAATCAAGCGTATTGAGAGACAATCATATGCCTCGCATCAGTACTCTCGGCGTGATTGCGTAGAGATTTGTAGGATACCAGCTTCTGTTGCGGATAAGGACTTGGAAGGAAAAGTATGTGAGATTTTTGGTGATATTGAATGTAATATTGGGACCAATGACATCCAAGCTTGTCATCGCCTCCGTAACAAGTCTTTTACGATCGTTAAATTCGTAAACCGTAAGTCAGTTTATTCCTTATTATCGCAGAGAAAATTTCTAAAGGAATCCACTGAAAAGTCGTCTCCGCTCTATATAAATGAGTCGCTATGTCCTTACTATAAAATGATTTTTAGTAAGTGTAAAGTTCTTTGGCACGAAAAGAAGTTATTTTCATTTTGTGTGTATGGAGGTTCTGTCCGCTACCGCTTAAACGAGCACGGAAATGCGACGGTCGTTGGTCACCTTAACGACCTAACGAAGGTTTTTGGCGAAATCGCGTAAACATTTCAGCATTATGATTTCATATATTTGCAGAGATTTTTAACCGCCCTTTTTTGTTAATAAATCAACTCACCAATTATCGATTAATTTCTCCTTAACTCCAATATCTGCTCCCATGTTAACTATTAATTACTAGCAAACCAATTACGTATTTTGTCACGACTAAACTCTCTTTGTTATGTTGTTGCTTGGTTACTGTTGATAATTTGTTGTTGTGTTAAACATATATCTATATATTTTTTTTCTTTTATTTATTTTTTTTCTTCTTTTGCCATTCTTTATTTTAAATTCTAATTACCACTTGAAAAGTCTGTTGCCATCAAAAATAATTTCAGAACTAAAATTCTGAATTCCGAATTACTCTAACTCATTTGTGAGTAGTTGTTATTTTTAATTTTCATATTCTCTACCTTTTCTTTCTATTCTAATTATGGAAAGATGTTTTTGTAGAGTATGTAGTAAGACAGTAAGTAATCGCCATCATGCCGTACAATGTGATCTTTGCAATTTTTGGATTCATAAAAAATGCAATGGACTAAATGATATTGATTACCACCTATTACAGTCTAGTACCTCAAATTGGTTTTGTGTTTTATGCACAAATGAAATATTTCCATTCAGCACTATTTCAGATAATGAACTCTGTTTTATGTTTACTTCTGATATTATTATAGACTCAAATGAAATTCCAATTAATCTGAATATTTCTCCTTCCTACCATCAAAACAAACTATTCTCCAAATTTAATAACTATTTTTCATCAAAATATTCCGACAATTCTAATGAAGAAAACGAATTGACTTTAAATTTTATAAATTGCAAATACTTTAACATTGATGACTTTATCTCCTCCAATTTTGACAGCAGTAATTCTTTTTCTGCATTTCATTTAAATATATCTTTGTTAAACAAACATTTTGACAAATTTTGTACAATGTTGTCTCTACTTAATTTTGATTTCAATATCATTGACTGAAACAAAACTAAAACGTAATATCCAAACACCTTTCCCAATTTCAATAGAAGGTTATAATATAGAACACACGCCTACTGAATCTTCATGTGGTGGTGCACTCCTTTATATTTCTAAAAATTTAAATTATAAACCAAGAAATGATTTGTTGATGTATAAGAAGTTATTTTTGGAATCAATATTCATTGAAATAATTTAACCTAAAGGCGATAATACACGATCAGTTTAAACTGACAGTTTTTCATTTCAGTTTAAACTGACAGGTATTACTTCAGTTTAAACTGACAGGTCACACCTGTCTACACGTTCAGTTTAAAAGTTTAAAAAAACACAATTTCTTTTTTTTACAATGGACAACAAACTAGAAAGCATCGCAGTTGCTTCTGTGGTTATTGCAGTTATATCCAAAAAACGCAAAAAAGAAAGGAAAGAACAAAAAGTAAGAAGCATTTGGGTAAAACCGTGGTTGAAGCGAAGAGAACAGTTAGGAGCTTATGACAAGTTGATACAAGAACTCCGTTGTGAAGAAGTAGAAGAGTATCAAAGGTTTTTAAGAATGAATCCAGACGTGTTTGACAAACTTCTTAGTTTGATTAAACACAATATTACAAAACAAGATACAGTTATGCGGAGTGCAATTCCAGCAAAGATTAAACTAGCGGCTACAATACGGTTTTTAGCTACAGGCATGAATTACTGCAGTATACTTTTAGAATTCATAAAAACACGTTATCAAGGGTGATACCCGAAGTTTTTGATGCTATATATGCAAGATTGAAAGACGTCCACTTAAAGGTAAAAACTTTATTTCTTATTGTATTCAATATATATTATTACAAGGTTGTAAAAGTAGGTTGTGATTGATGTGAGGTTGGTGAAAAGTTTTGAGACGGTTGTCTATATTGTGGAGATAAAACAGGGCTGTTGAAAAGAGGTGCCGACATACGATAGCTTGATTCCTGTTGTGTCTTGGATGGTATTCCTAGATCAAACTGGGCTTGGTAAAGAGTTTGCTGGATCTTTAATTTAGCAAATTCTTTGCTTCTGTTATTAGCGACCTTTTTCAATGTTAGTGCAACATACTGGCCAAATGTTTCATCCGCGACCATTACTTTCCGTTCAGTTCCTACATTTGAAAAGACTGCCATCGCCTGATCCATCAATAAATCTTCTTTGCATTTAGGAGTATGTTTTGCTTTTTTAGGGAGAGGTCGTTTTGTTGACTTTTTAATAGACACTTCTTCCTCTTTATTTTCTTCTTCGTCCTGAAAACTGATTTCTTCTCCATCGGAACGAGTATAACTGTCCACCTCTTGTCCATTATCACTGCCACAGTCATCATCAATTTCCTAAAATATAATTTTTATTATAGATGCCAACCAATAAAGAAGAATGGGAAAGAATTTCAGTTGAGTTTGAAAATCAGTGGAACTTCCCCAATTGCATAGGAGCTATGGACGGAAAACATATTGTAATCAAACAACCCAGCAATTCAGGATCTTACTATTTTAATTACAAAGGAACATTTAGCATAGTTTTACTTGCACTTGTTGATGCTGACTATAAATTTATCTATGTCGACGTAGGTTGCAATGGCAGAATAACTGACGGTGGTGTGTGTCGTAATTGTTCGCTTTCAACAGCTCTAGATAGCAACTTATTGGGAATACCAGAACAAAGAATTGTTGGAGAAACATTGTTACCGCATGTAATTGTTGCTGACGATGCATTTCCGCTAAAACCTAACTTGATGAAGCCCTACTCTTTCCGTGGGGTACCACACGAAAAGAGAGTAACGAATTATCGAATTTCAAGAGCAAGGCGTATTTCCAAAAATGCATTTGGAATATTTGCAAACCGCTTCAGGTTATTCTTAAGCCCGATACAACTTTCTCCCGAAAATGCATAAAAAGTTACGCTAGCAAGCTGTGCATTACACAATTTCTTACGCGAAAAATCACCTACACAGTACACTCCACTAGGAATTTTTGATACCGAAAATATTACTACTGGAAATGTCATTGAAGGAGATTGGAGAAATGCTGGGAGTTCTATGGAATCCCTAACAGTCTCAGGAAGAAACAACTCTTCTTTTGATGCAAAAGAAGTAAGAGACAACTTTTGTAAATATTTTAATAGTAGTGCTGGTAGTGTACCATGGCAAGACAAGTTTGTTTAAATTATATAATGTATAGCTACTTACCAAAGAAGATACTGTTTTTCTTTTTTCTTTTTTTTTTATTGAAGATTGCTCAAAACAAGGCCTAAAAGGCCACTTGCGAGTAAAGAGCTACAGGAGAAGTTAAGCAGATTTAAGGTAGCGATGAACATTAGATTTGAACAGTTGAACGTTAAATTCAGGAGGAAAGCATGTAGATGGAAGTGAGTTCCAAAGTCTGGACATACGCGGAAAAAAACTGTTTTTATAAAAATCCCTACGACAATTTGGAACACAAACAGTCCATTGGTGAGACGAAGAAGACAACCTAGTAGAACGGAGAAAAATGTTGAGAGAAGGTGTAAGAGATGATAGTTCGCTTGAACAACGACCATAAAAAAACTTGTAGAAGAGACAAAGAGACGCTACGTTCCGCCGGTGTGAAAGGGAGTCCAATTTCAAAGAAAGGTTTTCGCCAATTGCGTTGCAAACACGCCGTTGAACACGGTCTAACAAATTCAGGCAATTTTTTGGTGCACCTGCCCAAATGTGGCAGCTGTATTCCATACATGGACGAATTGATGATTTGTATAAGTAAAGGACGCATTCAGGAGTGAGGTAATTCATTTCTCGTAAAAGAGAACCAACCTTCATGGCAGTTGATTTAGCTATATTTTCAATATAAGATCGCCATGAGAGGTCGCTGGTAAATATAAGACCAAGAAGACGAAATGAATTGCTTTCAGGCAAATGAGAACCATTCATCAAAATTCGAGGTAAGTAAGCATGATTGAGATGATTAATGGAAAGAAGATTAGTTTTAGATGGATTAAAATTAACAAGCCAATTCTTACCCCATTCAACTACTGTATTGAGATCTTTTTCCAGATCAGAGGCCATTCTAACTTTATCACAATCATCTGATTTATTAAGGCAGGAATACAATGTTGAATCATCAGCATAAATAACAGTTTTGGATGATAAATTGTCTGGGAGATCGTTAATGTACAGTAGGAACAGAGTCGGACCGAGAACTGAACCTAGAGGAACACCAGCATTGATGGAAAAAATGGAAGAAGAATGACCGTTAAGAACCACCTTGAGTTTACGATTGGAAAGAAGGAGGAGATAATATTTAAAAATGGACCTTTTAAACCATATGCCTTAAGTTTGTGCAGTAGCCCCCGATGCCAGACTTTATCAAATGCCTTGGAGATGTCAAGGGCAACTGCTCGCGCTTCACCAGAGACATCAAGGGCACGATAAAAACGTTCACTTATAACTGTCAAAACGTCAGCAGTGGAACGCCCAGAACGAAACCCATACTGGGAGTCGTAAAACAAATTATTTTTTTCAATAAATTCAACTAAGTTCAGGTTAATTAAAGTCTCGAAAACTTTGCTTAAGATGGAAATGAGGCTGATTGGTCTATAATTAGAAGGATGAGATCGCTCACCACAATTTTTAAAAATTGGAATAACAGAGGCAAACTTCCAAGATGAAGGGAAACAGGATTCATCCAAACACTTTTTGAAAAGAGCACACAAAACGGGAGATAACTCAGTAGAACATCTTTGAAGTACAATTACAGGAATGCCATCCGGTCCAGTAGCCTTATTAGAATCCATTTTGTTAATAATCTTAGAAACCTTATCAGGAGATATAAAGCAATCATGTAAAGTCTGGACAGTTTTGGAGGAGAAATAAGGGAGATCATGACCAGAATCATCGAGGGTGGAATGAGAACTGAAGAGTTTAGCAAATAGTTCAGCTTTATCCTTAGATAGACTAATGACTTCAGGACCATTGAAAAGTGGAGGTACAGATGTTTTAGAACTACCCCGGACGTTTTTAATAATACGCCAAAATTTGCAAGAACCTATTTCTTTGGATTTGATAAGATCTTTAGTCCTTTCAGCAAAAACAGTTTTAGCTTTACGAACAACATATTTACAATTATTGCGCGAGGCAATAAACAGTTGTCTGTTATGATCAGTCGCATCACGACGGTAGCGATGAAAGAAATGATTGCGATGAGCTATGGCTGCAGCACAAGCTGGAGAAAACCATGACGAAGAATGAGGTTTTAACTGATATTTCCCTGACGGAACAAATAATCGTATTGCTTCAGATATTATTGAAGTAGTTACATTAACACAATCATCAACTGAATTGGAAAGAATTTTTTCCCAAGGGACAGACTGAATGTGTTCTTGAAATTTTAGCCAATCCGCAAGATCACATCTAAAAAAGGATCTATGCATGGGATGTTCATGGGAAACTTGCCTATTGAAATTAATTTTGACTTCCAAAACAACATGGTCAGAACGACCCAGTGGAGCGCTATGAGATATCTTACAAATTTCAGGGTTAGAGGTCAAAAATAAATCCAACAAGGAGGGCGATTGACTTGAGTGATCAGGAATGCGGGTTGGAAAATCAACCAATTGCGAGAGAGACTGAGATACTGCAAAGTTATAGGTTTCGACACCAGAGCTACTTGTTCCATTCGAGAATCTTAGCCATTGTTTATGGTGAATGTTAAAGTCACCAAATACAAAGATGTTGGTTGAGCGATGATTAAGAAGAGCTAAGTCAGCAGACTTTGAAACTGATTTGATAACAGAACAGTCTTGAGAAGATGGAGAGCGATAGAGAAAGAACAAAAAACTAGTTGAATGTAGAAGAGACAAACGAAAACACATGAAAGGATGATTGGGGTCTTCCAGGTCAATTTCACGAAATATTGGTAAAGTTTCCTTGACATAAACTGCTAGACCATGCATATGAATAGTGTAATGAATATCTTGGCTTTATTGTATCTCTCAAGAATCCAAGAGACTGTAAATGCGGCCATTTTGACACATATAGTTCGTCCGTTCCAGCACCACTTTTGAAATTGGCCTTTGACTTTATAAGCTCCTTTGAGAAATACGTCCGAAGCGTGTTTATTTTTGCCATAATTTCTCGTTCTAGATAGAAAACAGACTGATAATATTCAAATATTTATAAATATATAATATTTATATTTCAAATATTTAATATTTATATATATTTTGCCAAGAAAGAATGTACAAAATATAGTAATAATAAAAACTCTCTTACCGGTCATTTCAAACATTTCGCTCAATTTTGCTGTTAGCTTTAGCATTTCTGTCTTTATAAAATGGCAAAAAAACATCCCAAAGACAAATTTCTTTCTCCCATGCGCGAATAAACTCTTCGCTTTTCTCAACTGTAATAATTTTCGCAGTCATTTTTTAATTATTTTTTAACAACAACAACTTTCTACAAAAAACTCTTCAAACAACTTGTTCATTATTTCACACACAAATATATACAGGTGGTGCGTAATTTATCATAACAATAGAAACACAATGGGTTTCGACAATTTCAAAGGAAAAAAGACTGTCAGTTTAAACTTGAAAGATGAACACATCCATCTTTTTAAAAAACTGACAGTTTAAACTGAATGCATGTCTTTTATCAGTTTATTTGAGAATACACGATCAGTTTTTTGTTACTCAGTTTAAACTGTCAGTTTAAACTGATCGTGTATTATCACCTTAAGAAAGCCAATATTATTGTTGGCTGTATTTATCGCCATCCTTGTATGTCTATAAACAAATTTACTAATGATTTTATTTTTCCTTTTATTTCAAAGGTTAATTCAGAAAACAAATCGATTTTTTTGCTTGGAGATTTTAATATAGACTTAATTAAAGTTAATTCGGAAATGGAAACCTCAGAATTTTTTAATTTTGTAACTTCTAATAACTTTCTTCCTCATATTACTCTACCAACAAGAATAACTGAAAGATCAAAAACTTTAATTGATAATATTTATTCTAACTGCTGTGATAAAAATATATTATCAGGTAACTTAACCTCAACAAAATCGGATCATTTACCACAGTTTTTTATTCAACCAAACATCTATAAGTCATCTGTTCATCAAAATCGTCATATTTTTCAAAGAAATATGTCAGGTTTTAATAGAAAGAATTTTTGTTCTGAATTTGATAAAATTAATTGGAATGATGTTCTTGAGGTTGATAAACTGAACACGGACAATAGTTTTAATTTGTTTTTTTCAACGTTTAACTGGTTATTAAATGTCTACATGCCACTCAAAAAGATCAGTATCAAGACTTTCAAGCTCTCTTTCAAACCTTGGTTAACAAAGGGTATTCTGACATCGATTAGAATTCGAAACAAAATATATGGTAAATTTTTAAGAGCTAAAGATATGAATAATAAATTAAGGTTGAAATCATGATACAATTTATACAGAAATCTATTGGTTAAACTTATAAAAAACAGTAAACAGTACTTTTAGAAAAACTCATGTATTCTCGTTTATATAATTTTCTAAACAGCAAAAATTGTCTCAACAAATTACAATTTGGTTTTCGATCAAATTATTCTACATCTCACGCATTATTAAATATAACTGAAAGACTGCAAGAGGCCATTGACTCTGGTCTTTTTGGATGTGACCGTATTTATTGATCTTAAAAAAGTGTTTGACACGATCCATCACAAAATTCTCATCACTAAACTGCGGCATTATGGCATAAGAGGTATTGCAAACGAATGGTTGACTTCTTATCTGGAGAACCGTCAGCAATTTGTAATGATAAATGGATTTTCGTCATCTCTACGATCAATGAAGTGTGGTGTTCCGCAAGGTTCTGTTTTAGGTCCACTTCTATTTTTAATTTATATAAATGATTTTGTCAACAGTATGAAATTTTCAACCGTTCACCATTTTGCAGATGATACAAATTTATTATACATCAACAAATCAATCAAATCATTATTTAAAAAAGTTAATTTTGACTTACGAAAATTAACCGATTGGTTAAATGCTAACATGATTGCGTTAAATACTGATAAAACTGAATTTGTAATTTTTAAAAAACGTTTGATGACTCCAAAGTAAAAATAGTTTTAAACGGTACGCAATTATTTCAATCAAATTGTATTAAATACTTGGGGGTGTTAATTGATGAACACCTTACCTTTAAACCACACATCAATGAACTTTGTAAAAAACTGAACAGGTCAAACAGCATGTTATCAAAAATTAGATTTTATGTGGATGAAGCAACTTTGAAAAATATTTATTTTTCAATTTTCTCCTCTCATTTAACATACTGCTGTCAAATTTGGGGTCAGAAAGGAAGTTTTTGTCTTAATAAAATACTTTCAAGTCAACGCTCTGCTGCAAGAATAATAAACTTTCAACCTTTTCGATCTGATGCAACTGCTTCTTTTACAAATTTTAATATTCACCCTTTTTCATCTATTATCAAATTCCTCAACATTATGTTTGTTTTTAATTCTTTAAATAAGAATATTCCGCCCTCAATTAGTAATTTCTTCACAAAAAGTTGCACCTTTCATAAATATCCAACTCATAATGCATTAACTAATAAACTTATTGTGTTCTCATTTAAAACAACTTTTTATGGTAAATATTCTATTAAAAACCAAAGCATTGCTGAATGGAACAGATCAATTGAAGGTATTGTCAATACTTTTGACATGAAATACGGTACTCATCCTTGGATTAATTCTATCTTTGATTTAAATAGTAAACAATTTTCCAAATTAATCAAACTGTACTTTAAACAAATATAACTTTTGACATGATTGGCTTTACTATTATTTACTGTCTTAAAATTTACCTAGTCAATTTATTTTATATATTTTACGGTGTCACTACTTTGTTCAGCTTTAAGCTATTGAGTGGCACCAACCGTATATCTACACTTATTTATTTTTTTATGATTTTGTGATGTCATAATATATGGTAAACAAATAAATAAATTTAAAAAAAAAATTAAATTAATTAAATTAAATTAAAAATTAAGGACTGTGGGACGCAACTCCTCGCAGTCCCAAATCCTGTCTCCGGGCTCGATCATTCTACCAAATTTCCCTCACAAGGCTTTGGTTAACCCGTGGTAAGTTTTTCGGATCTTGTTCATTTCGTCACAGACTTCAAAGCGCTAATTAAAACAAGTGGTTTTGAGCAGTTCATTTCGTCGCGCATTTTGTTGTAATGCAAATAATGAAATACAAACTGGAATCAAAAGAATCAAATAAAGTAAATGTCGTTCTAATGCCAAAATTAAAATAAATTTTTAAGATTGATTGGCTAAGTTTTTAAAATCAAAATCAAATGAGTTACTATGTTAAAGTTCGTTTTACTAAAGCATTAGTTATGTTCAGAAAGCAATATTGTGTGCGACGTTTCTCAGATATTGTGGGATGTTGTTGGTGTTGTATGAAGCTACCACTGATTTGATCCTGTAATCCATCGCTTTATACTTCTTCTTCTTTTGCTGAGTTTGATGTCCAGCTTAAACTTGTTTGGTTTTATTTGCTACTGTTGATTCTTCCAGGCGGAGCTTCGCGACGAGAGCTGACATGGAAGGATGAGCTTTGTTGACAACACCATTGAATGCATTATGCCATCCCTCTAAAGAATTGGTCGTTCTTGGAAGATCATCTTTGACGCGTTGAAATTGTGACCACATCGATGCTACAAAAGTTGGACAACGCCGTCGAGATCCTCTTCTGATGTTTCCTATATAGTTTGATTCAAAAGTAATCAACAATTGGATCCAATTCCAATTGGATGCAGGCAATAAATATAGCGGAATTATTTCATTTTCATCATTCGTATTCTGATATCATCATGGCATCATCGAAAAGTACAAGAAGACACATCCAAGAAATAGTCTTTTGCGAATTGCAAATTTTTTTCGATTACAGTTGAAAATGGAACTGTTGTAGAGGCGGTATGTAATTACTGTCCAAATATAGAATTGGATAAGTTTAAGCGACAACTAATGCTATGTGGCATGAAAGGTTCCGTCGCGACATCAACTTTGAACTATTGTACTCCAGTAAAGTACATCCACCATAAAACGCTCAAAAGACATGTAGGCCTCAACACATCCGTGCATAACTGGTGCAAGAAAGAAATTACTTAAAGCGGACCCACCAACGAATCTTCAGACGTAGCTCAGCCATCAGATTCCGTTCATTTCGTTGCGACGAAATGAACTGCGACGAAATGATTTACGACAAAATGAACTGCGACGAAATGAATGCGATGAAATGATCTGCAACAAAATAATTTATGACAAAATGAACTGCGACGAAATGATCTGTGACAAAATGAACGGTCACCACTTTTTCAGGCACTTCCCAAAGGTGCCGCGCACTCAGGTGATTCTCGTTTTTTTTTCTAGCAAGAATCAAACCTGGGCCATTGCGGCCAGAAACATAAGTTTCGACCACTAGACCACGCACGCACTAAAGTTAATATATTAAAAATCAATTAATCCTGGACTCATTGAAAATGTAATGTAATTAAATCAATCTAAAAAGGCAAACACATACAACTTTAAAATAACGAGCAAGTGTAAAAACCAACAACCAGTTTTCCAAAGTTCACAAACCAAATCTTTCCTTAAAACCTACAATCCCATTGAAATTGACTCATCATTTCCCGATGTCAAAAGAAACAGCAAATCGTTTTTAAATATGGATCTATCCGTTGATATTCATCATTACGTTTACCAGTCAGTTTGTATTTTGTACTATTGTAATGAATATATGTAAAAACCCTCGAAGTTGCGTACCTTGCATGAGCCATATCCACCCCATGTATGGATGCAGTAACGTGATCTCCAGCAGCAGCGAACTTTACATTTTCCTCTCTTGTTGTCAAACCTGAAAATTTTATTATTTACTACACATTTAAAACTCCAATTCACTTCCCGTCATTCTTTCCTTTAATTTTTTTCATAAAAACAATTTTTTTGGATTAAGAAACATCTAGAATTTTGTGTTGTAAACAGGTGCACATTGATGACATTCCTTGTGTTCAATAGAAAATTGTTTTATCTAAACTATGAAATTAAGTGTTTCTCTTTTTCCAATTCCCATCATAGCTAGCTGTCTAGCCTTTCAAAAATTGTTTTTCTTTGTACGGAAAACAAAAATGCTTATTGCTTATGTTATTTCCCCCGGCCTAATGCAACAATTAACTAGAAAGTAAAATCTCACTGAAAGTATTTTTTCACTCTTTACTGGACCGGTATAGTTCTTCAGCAACTTAGTAATTTAGTAGACCTGAAACTTTCATGGCATTTTGTTTGCAAATTGTAGAACTGTCTACGTTGGTAAGGACATGTTAAAAGGAGCAATCACTGGATTTAAACGTTGCAATAAAATGATAGTTGAAGAAAGACAGAAAAAAGTAGGTTGAGGAAGACCTGATTAGGAATGGTAAACCAAGGAAAGTGTAGGAACAGAATGACATCAATCTTAGGAAGAGAAATGTTTTTATTTGACAAAGATCAAGGAAAATCAAAGAATGAAAGAGGAAATCATTGTCCTAATTTTTCTTCTTCTAGCTTCACTTAACAAAATAAAATGAAAATTTCACACAAAAATCTCTGCGTCTGAGAACATTTGAACAACACTGACCTTTAATCATTCCTGTTTCACCAGCAGGCATGAACAACACTCTGTCGCCATTTTGTACTGAACCAGATTCCACTTTACCGCAAACCATAAATGACCCTTGCCCTTAATGGGTTTTAAAACTTTACAGCAAAAACAACAACATAAATCCAACATCTTAGCAAAATAAATTGAAGTGATTAAAAACAATTGTAATAAATTAATAAATAAAACAACAGAAACAACTTTAACCAAAAGAAATTAAGCAATAGGGAATAATTTCTTCTGATACAAAATCTTAAAATAAGACATTTGGTTGTTAGGTCTATGTAGAGCATTTAAAAAACAAACCTTTATAAACATCCGAGATACACAGACGAAATGGTCGATCAACAGGACGTTTCGGAGCTTTAAACAAATCTGTATCGATGAAAATCAATTAGAAACATGACACGAAACAAGGAAACAACAGTGAAATATAATTAACCAACATTGGATTTTAACAGCATTCTGCACATTTTGAGCTGGTGATAAAAAAACCACTCCGATGATACCACTCCAGTGGGGAACAGTAAAAGACAATACTTTTAAGAAATACCTATAAGATGGGGTTACAACCACACAAACCTATCAATTCCACAACAGACTCTCCATGATACCATGATTTCAGTAATTTCTCCTTGGAGCCACTTGTTAAGTTCTCTCCAGAGAGACCACTGCACGGAACATAGAAAACATCTGCCTCCTATAAATACAAAATCATATTATTTAAGTAAATTGCAGTAACACTACCAAACCTAATGTGAATCTAGATGATACATCAAAGTGAAACGGCTAGAAGCGTTGGAGTGTCTTTTCTCAGAACTATATTTAAATTTGCATTCAAACAACAATGACAGCAGATGGCACAACAATTTAATTTGAGTGAAAGCATGGGGAAACACACACAAAAATCAGTAAAAAACCATTTTTTGATTCAGTGGTGTTCACAAATTTTCCTAGTGATTTTAAATATATCCCGAATAAAACAAACATGAAATCATGTTTATACACAAAGGATTTAAAAGTCAAAAGAGGATTCTGGTAGTTGTGTGCACAAATTTACAATAAAAGAGTCAATTGGAAAAAATAAAAAAATTTAAAGCAATTACTAATTTACCCTGAATCCAGCATTTTTGGTGAGAAACGATTTCAACTTGAGAACAATAGCATCATAGCGATCTTTTTGCCATCCAATCTAAGAAGTACAAGGTATTGCATGTGTAGCATCTCTCTACATATCATTTGATGTCATTCTACATCTTGTTTTCCTACCATGGCAACCCATACCATTACATCATTCACAATCTCATACGTGTCAAATACTCAGCTTCCCACAGGTTTCATTAACACCTCATTAACCTTTTGTTTACACGTTTACATTTGTATATATATTAAACGACAAAAACTTCATCTCCCTTTTTTTTGTAAAGAGAACGCTAATGTAGAATGAGCAACAACAGTTGTGAAGTTTTTATTTTGGAATTAATGGTTCAAACCACGAAGCCTTTGAACTATTAAACATGCACAATTTTACGTTCACCTTAATGAGAAGATCATTTGATAGCCGAAGTACAAGAACAAATAAACTTCGGTCATAAACACACGCTTGAATTTATGTTACACCCCGGTATAATTGTTCTTAAGCCTATTTCAACGATGGTTTTTCACAAATGACCTTGTTTTATTGATCTAGTGTTATGGTACACCTTCACTATAGTAATAACTAGAGAGAAGAGGCATTTGGTGTAAGCATACAATATCTGTAGCATTGGAAGAGCTTTGATTACCCCTACTTTTCAATTTTACATAATTTGGTTTGAGCCACAACAGTCTCTCTTTGAACAATAGTTGAGTTACAGGAGAAATCGCTTAGCTGTTTGATTTATTGGTACTTATAAACATGATTGTCAACTTTGGGGTAGGTTGGTACTCTCCTAGTTTAAAACCAAGGCAGACTACCAGCCATTAAACCTTGGCTGGTAGTCTACCTAATGATGGTGTCATGATAAAAAAACAGTTTCCCCTGTGCTTTGAATAAGTTGGACGTCAGGAAGGGCACCCTAGAATTATTAAAACTATACTTCAATTAACTCATGATGGTAAAACAAAACTCAAATCAAAACTGTGTTAACGGGACCGGAACTAATAGTGAAATCCCACGCACGGTAGGAAGGATGTAAGGTGTAAGCATCCTCAGACCGTTATCAAGCTATTGCATCAAACAAGCTGAAACAATGAAATTAGAGGTCAGCTGAAATTGTGGAAACCCTTACTAGGAGAGGTATTGATTTCTGCTGTATCCAGGAGCATAGGTGGAGAGGTGCCAAATTGATAAACTCCTGGCTACTACTTCTAAATTTAACACAACCGAGTTGGTGGTCGTAGCAGGAGACCTAAATGGGCATGTTGAGAAGGCTTCAGGTGGTTATGAAGGTTTACATGGTGGTAGTGGCTAGCCCTCCTACGGTGGTAGAGGCTTTGGAACACGTAACACAGAGGGGGAAAGGATAGTTGAGTTCTGTGATAAATTTAAATTTAAACATTCTTGTAAATAAGAACAGCATGTGACTTGTTATCCCAGAAGAGGAAATAGTTTTACAGCACAGACTGGTCACCTATGATCTGAATCTGAAAACTCTCAAAGAGGTGAAGACCAGACACAAGATCTGGAAGTTGAAGGAAGCTGGTGTTAGGGTTTAGATTTAATTTTTTCGCTGTAGGCAGAAAGATCATAAGTGGATCATAAAAGATGTGTCTGAAAGAGAGTCTTCTGGGAGCTACCGATAGAGTATGTGTTAGAGAGGACTCGGGGTTTATAGCTTTCACAGGCACTACTAAGAGGCTTGGAGAAGTCATTATAATCGTCTCTCAAACGAAGAATTCACGTGGGATAAGGAACATCTCTCCGGATTGAGAAAGAAATGGTGATTAAGGCAATAGGTAAGATGAAGAATGGGAAAGCAACTGGACCAACAGGCATTGTCATTGAAATGCTAAAGGCTTCTGGTGGTGGTTGCATTGACCTTGTAACAGAACTCATTAATGATATCATTGCTGATGATCCCACAAGATTAGCAGGTGAGCTCTGTTATAAGTGTGTACAAAGGTAAGGGTAATGCTGCTGAACGTGGAAATTACAGAGGTTTGAAACTATTAGATCACATCATGAAACTACTAGAGAGGATAGTAGAACAGATTATCAGAGAGCAGGGGAAGATTAATGATATGCAATTTGGTTACTTGTCGGGAAAGGGTACAACTAATGCAATTTTCATGGTAAGACAAATCCAGGAAAAGTATTTAGCTAAGCGCAAGAAGTTGTACTTGCTTTTATTGACCTTGAGAAGGCATTTGATCGGGTACCACGTGATGTTATTTGGTGGGCAATGCGAAATTTAGGAGTGGCTTGTCAAAGTAGTACAGGCTATGTACGCAAATGCCAGGTCTTGTGTCAATGTATAAAGAAGCCAAAGATTATGATCAGCAAGAGGTTCACCTCCTCGGCCATCTGGTAAATACTTTGTTTGCTATAAGGGGAGTTGGCAGTAATTCGATATTCTGTGGATTCTGCAAACACTGGGACATAAGAAATGTACCAGTTTACACAAGTAAACTGGGTGCTGTTGTAGACTACAAGTGCAAAATCTGTACAGGTCAAACTTGAAAAGGAAACACACGGAACCACTTATGATAGATAACAAGGAGTTAGATGTTGGAGATAAGTTATGTTATCTTGGGGACACGATCAGTGCTGAAAGAGGTGCAGTGGAGAGTATAGTGACCAGAGTAAGGTGTGGATGGAAGAAGTTCCGAGATGACTGTTTGTTGACAACTAAGGGTGTCTCCCTCCGTAATAAAGGATCTTTCTATCAGGCATGTATCCGTAGTGTCATTATTTATGCTGGGGAAACATAGGCTGTTTGCAGGTGGCTTGGGCATGTGGAAAGGATGGATGATAATTGTTATGTTAAGAAATGTAGAGATATAGATGTTGAGGGACATGTAGGTAGCGGCAGACCTCGTAAGACTTGGGAACAGATTGTAAAACATGACCTCAGAATGAAAAACATCCATGCAGACCTTGCGCAGGACAGATTGGATTGGAGAAAATGTAAACGATGATGATGAACTACTTAATTAATGTAATTAATTAGACAATTTTCTATCTATAGAAACATAGAAAGCTTAATATTAAGTGATATTACGTACAGCATCCATCTTGTTGATGGCAACAATGACTTGACTAACTCCCAACGACCGTGCAAGTATAGCGTGCTCCCTTGTCTGGCCGCCGGCTTCAAACCCAGCTTCAAATTCACCCGGTCGAGAGTCCACAACAAGGATGGCAACATCAGCCTAAAAATCAAAAACCTTATCTTAAATTGGGATATCTATCTCAAAGACTGACTGTCCTATTTAAGAAGTAAGACGAAGACAAAATCATTGAATCCAAAACTCAAACATATTTACTAAAAAACATTTTTATTACCTTTGATAAGTGACTTTCTATCTCAGACAAATTCCTTTTTTCCTGATGTTTTTAACTGAATGATCATTAATTATGATCTACTTGTTTGTAACAAAATATACCTGTTACCTGAGAAGTTCCTTGAATCATGTTTGGAATGAAGTCTCGATGTCCCGGGGCATCCATCAAGGTTATAATCTTTGCTTTTGTTTCAAACATCGTCATAGCAACATCCATTGTTATACCACTTTAAAAACAGAAGTGAAAATTGAGAAAGGCTTAAATTGTTTTGGGAATATTGAAATGTTCAGTGAGGTTTGGTGACACAGCTATTTTCAGCTCAGCATTTTTACATTACAAAATTACGAATAATTGATTTTGCAATACTTTCGTAGACAATAGAGCAGTGTTTTGGACACAACAATAGAAAACTAATTGTTATCTTGTATATCATGACTGCTGGGGTTTCAATAAAACCTGCCAACAGGGTCATTAAACCTTTGTTACCTAAAACTTAAATTGAAACATTGTTCGACATATGAAAAGAACATAAAAACGTGATTGTGCCAACCATTATTATCATGACTGCCAATGTAATAGAAGCTGTGTTTGGTATAGTGTTATAATGTAGCTTGGGAGATAAAAACTGAATGCAATCAGTAAAGAACTTCTTATAAAACTTGTAAATTTTTTTATAATGGCTCCCCCAGAAAATATTGCATGCTAAAAACGAGAGGAATGGAGCGAGGCCATGACGCAATGCATGAAAAATACTAAGCGACAATTCACATCAGTTACATAACAAGAAAGGTGTAATTTCGAACAAATTTCGAAGCTAGTGATGATGAAGTTTCCCATGATTTAGATTATAATGACTAATGATTCCAAAGCCGACTATTGTTTATTGACTGTCTATTGTTTATTAATTCTTCTCTTGTCTTCCTTCCTACATTTGTTGAATTTTCTTTGCTTTAAATACCCAAAATTCCAAAAGTCGTTTCCAAACCCCAGCTGCACGTGCTGCTCACTTTGCTTGCTTTTGAGGGGCCATCAATTTAAAATCTCCTACCATTATAAACTTTATGTTCCTAGTTCCTTACCTGAAGAGTGAACCAATAGAACAAATAAAAATTGACACAAAATGCTCGACTTTTTAATACAAAGTGATGCTACAGTGGATGTGTTCTAATGGAGCAAAGAAGCAGTGTGTTTAATTTAGATTTTTCTTTTCAAAGAGAGCAGGTAATATAAGGAATAAGGAAATGTTTGCGAACATCTCTCCAAATGACAACAAATGACGACAGCATCTACAAACTGGCCAAGCAGATGGTCAGGACCAATCAGGATGTCCTTGGCAATATGTGTGTCAGGAACGACACTGGTGAGCTGTCACTCAGTGATGAGGAAAAAATGAGGGCGTGGGTCGAACACTACTCAGGTCTGCTCAATGTTGAGTTCGACTGGCCGAATAAACTTTTAGCCGATGTCCCCCCTGTGGAGGGTCCTCCTCCGCCTGTCACCACTGAGCTGGTCTGCAAGGCATTTGGGAAGATAAAATGTGGTAAAGCTGCCGATCCCTCGGGCATCATTGCGGAGATGCTGAAAGCTGCCGGTGAAGAGTGTGTGGAGCTGGTGCGACATATGGTGGAGGTAGTCTTCTGTACTGGTGGGATTCCTAAGGACTGGGAAGAGAGCTACATACTGAACCTCTATAAAGGGAAAGGTGACGCTCTCGACAGAAGTAACTACCGTGGCCTGAAGCTCACTGACCAAGTCATGAAGCTGGTGGAGCGTGTGCTTGTGAATTTCATCCGTCAGATGGTAGACATCGACTCGATGCAGTTTGGCTTTGTACCCGGCCACAGCACTACAGATGCCATCTTTATCGTGCGCCAGCTCCAGGAGAAGTTCATTGCTGCTAATAGACCTCTATATCTCGCCTTTGTCGACCTGGAGAAGGCTTTCGACCGAGTCCCCAGGAAAGTCCTCTGGTGGGCCTTGAGAAAGCTAGGTGTGGAGGAGTGGGCAGTAAGTGTCATCCAGGGCATGTACAGCAATGCTAGAAGCAGTGTGAGAGTTAATGGTCAGCACAGTGAGGAATTCAGAGTTGGTGTGGGCGTACACCAGGGTTCTGTCCTCAGCCCTCTGCTCTTCATACTGGTGCTGGGGGCCCTGTCATGTGAGTTCCGCATTGGCGTGCCTTGGGAGCTACTCTATGCTGATGATCTGGTGGTCTTCTCGGACTCCCTGGAGGACTGCATTGCTAAGCTGAAAGTCTGGAAACATGGAATGGAAGATAAAGGACTGAGGGTAAACATGAGGAAGACGAAGTTCATGGTGTCTGGACTCGGTCTGGATCTACTGCGAAAATCTGGAGCATTCCCTTGTGCTGTGTGTCAGAGTGGAGTTGGTGTCAACTCTATTGTGTGCTCTCAGTGCAAACTGTGGGTGCACAAAAAATGTAGCGGCATACAAGGCAGACTATCAGCCGATCTGGATTATATGTGTCCTAGGTGCTGTGGTTTGGCGCGCCCGGTGGATGGGAGACCGGTCACTCAAGTGGATCTCGACGGTGCCTCGCTCGATGTCGAAGCCAGTTTCTACTATCTTGGCGACATGTTGAGTGCTGGTGGCGGATGTGAGCTCTCTATCATCACCAGATGCAGTATCGCCTGGGGAAAATTCAAGAAACTTCTGCCTATCTTAACTTCAAAGCATATATCTCTCCTCACCCGTGGTAAAGTGTTGACCATCTATGTTCGCTCTGCTCTACTGTACGGTAGTGAAACGTGCCCACCTACTGCCTCCGATCAACAGCGACTTCGTCGTAACGACAGAAGCATGGTACGCTGGATCTGTGGTGTTAAACCGCATGACAAAATCTCCACCGCTGTCCTGTTCGGAATGCTGGGGGTCCAGGAGCTGTCGACAGTTCTACGCTCCAAGAGGCTGAGATGGTACGGCCATGTCGAACGCTCTACTTCCTGCATCAACACCGTCAGGAACATGGCGATTCCCAGCTCTAGAAGACGCGGGAGACCACGGAAAACTTGGTCGGAATGTATAAAGAACAATCTACGATTATGCGACCTGATTAGCATCGATCCGCTGGACAGAGTTGCATGGAGAACGGGTGTAAGACAATCAAGCCACCTGCTGCCTAGCCCAGAAGCTGGGACCCCCGCAGCAGTATAATCAAAATCTGGATCTAACTAACTAACTAACAGGTAAACGCAAATAGGAAAAATAGGTAAAACTTTCTTGTGGTAATCTGTTGTTACAAAAGTTGATTTACCGAGAACGTTCTTCCTCAGTTTCATCAAGGACCCAAGCAAATGCGAACGACCCCTTGCCAAACTTCTTCGATTCAACTTCATTTCTAAAATTACAAAAGATTTGTTTCCCAAGTAAGATCCTAAATTTGTTCAATTTGTTCAATCAAAGAGAATGTTTTATACTGCACAAATATTCAATATTTTTCAATATTCTAAGGAAACGTATCTGTTAAAAACGAAAAACAGCCTGCTTAGAATATTGCCAAGTCGTCTTTAAACAAACGCTACAAATTCTTAGAAAAATGGACTATGTAAGAAGAGAGGCATACACTTTCACTTTCCATTTCATCATGATACAAAGAGACCCAGGAGATTTGAATTTTCACAATTTTTCCATTATTAGGATTATGTAGTAGATGATATGTGGAAATTGGTGTCCACTAAAGAAACGACTATACTATATATAGTACATTACTAATATACTTTGGGCTTTACATAATACCTGTGCATGACCTTTTTCGAAACATTCCCCAAGTCGAAAAGAAGATGGCCCATTAGTGTTGACTTGCCGGCATCAACATGACCTTAAAAAAACGTAGAATGAAGACACTTGATTATGTCCAGAAAGAGATTCTTCTTCCAGGAGTAATAAAATTTCATGACATGGCTGGATTGAAAGGGAATTTCGGGGACTTATCGCTAAATACTATCACTATAAAAAAGAAATTGTCAGCTCAAAACATGGAGGTTTAATTGAAAACATCCTAAAATTAAAAAAAGAACAAGACAACACAAGAAGAAGTGAAGCGCTTTTAAAAATAGACTCTTTCCTTGATTATCTCTATCTTCTCATTGTTAACACAAATTCTGAAATAGACTGGGGAATCTATGTTTGGAAATAAGAAGCTTAACAAAACACTAAAATTAATGTTTCTACAGTTAATTATTCTGTTAAAACGAGTCAATAAACTGTTTTCAAGATGGCAAATTTTTAAATGAAAACGAGACTTGAGATGAACTTCTTTTGTTTGATAAGATTGAATTATCAATAATTTGATGACATTCTTTTGTTAGTTAAGGTTGAGTTGTCAATTACTTTATAAACTTCCTTTGTTAGGAATGTTAGAGAATTGCTTAAACTTTAATTACTATATTGAAGGAGGTATATTGCAATGCGATTTTTAAATGGGCGGAGTGTTAATAACAAATTGGATCAGAGCAGAGGTAACAAACAATTAAAACAATTAAAATCTAATAAATTATTCTCTTCGTAAAGAGACAAGAGGGAGAAATTATGTTGCTGAAAAGAATTATATATAAAGAAAAATACCTATGACAACCATATTGATCAACTCTTTGCCATCCTGGCGCTTCTTCAATTCAGCTTGCACATCAATGTTCTGAAAAGCAAAATCTTTCAAACACAGGCAATCAAATAAAGAATATTTCAAGTACAGTGAAAACATCAATACTTTGAAATATCACCATGAATTATTTTGGAATACCCTAGCTTATTTTTAAGCTTTAAGCTATTTCCAATGGAACTCAACTTTCTAGTCATCATTTTTCATTGCTGACATTTCTTACAAAAAAATTTGACATTTTCTTACTTTATGACAACAAAAAAATTGGCGTTGGCAAAAAATCTTAAAATCTCTTCTCGTTAATTTTTTTTCTTTAAAAGAGTGGTAGTGGAACTCAAACTTTTAGATCTGGATTGATATTTCTCAAAGTAATAGGAAAAATATATCTTCTTCTCCTTTCATTGCATTTCTTTCTTTTGGTGGATATCATAGGGTCTGTCATTAAAAAAATGTTTAAGTTTTTGAGTAAAACCATTGAAAAACTTAGAAATAGTTAATGGAATATTTTTTGAAGAATACACCGTGTTACCGAACAAGCAATGCTAATTCTAGTGACGAAAAATTATATTTTTAGTCTAGACTATTCCTTTTTTTAAAAAAAACCTTTGAACAACAAAATTTAAAGTGATTATTCAAACCAAGAAAAATTTGTGTGTGTAACATTGACCAAGTTCTACTATTTTGTCTGCCTGTAAGTGCATTGATGCAGACTTGCTTTGTTGGTGCTTTGTCGGCGTTATCAGTTATCTCTTGAAAAAAGAGAATTCCATTTCCAGTAAAGCTATTTTAAGCTAGATTTAAGAACACGTTTACAGTTTAAGACTGACAAAAGAAAGTTTCACTAAAAACGTTTAAAATAAAAATAAACTTAATTTAAGCTTAAAATTAAAGAATATTTTCAGAGAAAATTGTGCATCTATCAAATCATGCTAAACACATTTTTAACAGTACTGTTAACCATGCATTAAGTTATACTTGTTATGTTATCTACTGCTATCTACAAAGATAAGAAGGAAACCTCTTTAGTTCTATTTAGCTTCGTTTTACTGGAGCTGTTGATAAGGCTGCTTAAACTGGATGATTCGTCAAGAAGATTCTCACGACTTTGTGAACGAGAAGACCCCTTCGGAGTGGATGAACTGAACGACATATTTAGTATGAGATGAAATCTAGCATACTTAATTAAAAGTCATAACCTAAAATAAATGCGTAAGTTTGAAGACATACCCAGAAGAGTTCCTTGATTCAACTTTCGAGAATAATTTCTCTGGCGGTTTCGTTTTTGGTGTCGCGATCACATAATTGCTCGTTCCCGTAAAGTATTCTACGATAACACAGAAATAAAAGACTAGTTGATATGCTGAATATTCCATCAAGATCTAGCAACATAAACACACTATGAGTACGGAAGATACAATATTATAGATTCACAACATTGAGATTAAATAACATATCTCATAACAAACATCCCTATAAATGTAACACTACACATAACAACACTAATAAATTCTACTCGCATACACAGGAAAAACTATTCAAAATACTTTTTACATCAATTTAGCAAATTACTCTGAGGGCTACAGCAACTATTTTTTAGTAACTCTCATTTCTTTCATTTAGTGAGCTAACATTAAATAATGGTTCTCAATGATTCATGATTTTCTTTCGAAAGCTTTCGCTTGCACTTTCAACACAACGTCATCCGGTGATGGAGTATTAAAGTTGAACACACTTTCTGGGCACCTTAAAATAATAACTTCAGCTGGCAAACAAAATCGTTGATGAGGCTGCGATTGAAAACAACTGCTCAGCTCCTGAGCGATCATCTTGGCCCCTACCACTCTCCCAAATGACGAAACTTTTCGTTTTAACTTAATCTTGGCCCTTCGCATCGGATAAACAGTGGGTTTAGCAAACAGCGTATTTATTATTTTTGGAGTCTTTTCTAATTGACTTTCAGCAAGATCAGACCACAATGTTTCATTACGAGAATTCATTGACAGCGAGGAAAGTCCTTGAAAGTTTTTATTAAATACAGTTTTCTCCTTTAAGCAATCACTTCTTGTGTCTAATAGTGATAAATTGGCAATAGTAGGCAAAGCACTGACTGCATTTACATCTCTATTTGCACTACCACAATTTTTCATCAGGTCGGATAATGAAGGCACATTTTGTGATGTCAATGTTAAACTCGCGGACACTGGGTTTAAATTCGACGACAAAATACTTGAAAGTGGAGGACCTGGGTCAGAACAACTGCCAGATATCAAATCAACCAATGACGGTAAGTTTCTTCCAGAATCCATGATCTCTTATTTTTAATATATCATCTGTCAATTAAAGAAAACTGGATGTTATTTGAAAAAGAAATCAAACATTTCAAAACGAACAAACAGATTAATAGTTCCATGAAATTTTAATACATAAAATTAATAAATAAATAAAATAACCAATTTGATGAGTGATGTTGATACAGTGCTCAATACAAGAGTAGAGCAAATTATATTTATTCAAAATTTAAAATACTGCATACATAACTGTCAGTTTCACGCTACATGCGATCATCAGATATATAAATAACGGGAATTTACTCTAAACGTTGGCAGTTATATACAATGAAATAACATATAAATTAGTCCGGAGGAACAGATTTATAATTGCTAGAAGGAACTTGTTAACATGACGACACTTAGAAATCAATTTGGATCTTTTGTTTAATAAAGGTAGTTCTGAAGTGATTATGTGGAATTTTTCAGTAAGGCAAAGATTGCATGTTTTGCTCGGCAAAGTCAGCAAACAACTCCTCAAAAACATCAACAAAAACATCCAAGAAACGACAAAAGTTCATCAATGGCATAACTCTGTTGATGTCATCACTTGGTTCAAAAATATTGAAAACAAAAGTGTGTGCATTTTCGTTCAATTCAACATTGAAGAATTCTACCCCTCGATAACCAAGAAACTCCTCACTAAAGCCTTGACATTTGCCATGAACTTTGTAAGCATCACTCCTGAGAACCAAAACATCATAATGCACGCACGGAAATCCCTATTGTTTACAAACGGTACTTCCTGGACAAAAAAGTCTGGAGATCCCAATTTTGACGTCGCTATGAGGAGTTTTGATGGAGCAGAGCTTTGTAAATTGGTAGGACTTTTTGTCTTAAACAAACTGAGAGAGCTTTATAGTATTGATACGAGTGGTTTATACTGTCTTTGTTGTTTCCGCAAAGTTTCCGGACCTCAATCTTAAAGGTTGAGGAAACAAATAACAAAGCTTTTCAAGGATGAATTTGATCTGAAAATCACGATTGACACCAACTTAAAAATTGTTAACTTTCTAGATGTGACATTCGACTTACAAAAGGAGGTATACCAACCGTTCGCAAAACCAAACAGCCAACTACTTTATATCAACATAAGGTTAAAACATCCTCCAAATATCATCAAATACATACCCAACATGATATCCAATCGCATATCAAAAATCTTGTCTAACAAAGAAGTTTTTGACAGAGCAGCTCCATACTACAATCAAGCCCTACAAGCCAGCGGGCACAAAGAGAAGATTGCATTTGAAAAGAAAACCGTAAAGAAAAAACGTACGAGAACACGACAGATCATCTGGTTCAACCCACCTGTCAGTATGAACGGATGTTGCAAGGCGATTTTTATCGATTGTTACCAAATGTTTCCCGAGTAAGCACAAGTTCAGGAAAATCTTCAACAGAAACACGTTGAAAGTAAGTTATAGTTGTCTACCCAATATGGCCAGAATTATCTCAGCACACAACATAAACATCCTTAAGGAAGAAGAAAAACCCGCTGTTAAACACTCGTGTAATTGCCAGAAGAAAAACGCCTGCCCGCTGAAAGGTACATGCCTCGAAAAAAGCGTTATTTACAAATGTCACGTGAAGAAATCCAAGAATGATGAAGGAATGCATTACATTGGGTTAACCGGAGGTACCTTCAAAGATCGTTGGACCGGACACACCTATTCTTTCCGGCACGAAAAAGCTTCCAAATCAACGAAGCTTTCAAAGTACGTTTGGGAACTGAAAAAGTCATTAAACTTAACCTTTCGTGGGAAATAATTGATCATGCATCGTCATACCGTAACGGTGGCAAAACATGCAATCTTTGCCTTACTGAAAAATTCCACATAATCACTTCAGAACTACCTTTATTAAACAAAAGATCCAAATTGATTTCTAAGTGTCGTCATGTTAACAAGTTCCTTCTAGCAATTATAAATCTGTTCCTCCGGACTAATTTATATTTTATTTCATTGTATATAACTGCCAACGTTTAGAGTAAATTCCCGTTATTTATATATCTGATGATCGCATGTAGCGACTGACAGTTATGTATGCAGTATTTTAAATTTTGAATAAATATAAATAAATAAAATACAGCTATTTGGCAATATCCAAAAGGATTAGATTCTCTGAAAAACTCATGAAAACACTATTTTGTGATAACCACCTTTCACACCCAACTAAGAGAATACTTGTAGGTTTTGGACATTTATTTTTGTGTTGTCATAAATATTCATATATCATTGAATTGAAAAGACACTAATGGTAAATCTGATACTTTTGTATCATTTACTTGTTAAACAGTTTCATAACTATGCCAACATGACTAAATTTCATAATATTAAAAACAGTTATGCAAAAGGTTGGTCTAAGTGAAGTTTATATTGACTTAATCAAATCAAAGAAAATCACCCGGACAAGAATGTGTTAAAATATTTATTCACTTGGTACAAAACAAAATATATGAAAAATGATTTCTGCTTATTTTATCATTCTCAAGGTATAAAGTTGAGTGTGGTACTTCCAGAGAGAAGTGCTTCAATTTTTCCAAAGTATGTCTATTATACATCAAGTAAAATATCAATTTTGAACTTGTTACCTGTTCTGCCGCCTAAATTTTTACTTCTAGTTGAATCTTGACGACCTAAAATTAAAAGTTTTGTTTCTGAGTTCACTTGTGTCCATCTTATAAGCCCCTCCTCTCCTATATAAATATAGTATGACAAGCCATGCTAGCATGGAAAATAGACGTGAAAAATGTAAATGATGATGATGATGATGAAGCCACATTTTACAAAACAACAAGAGTATAGCAATAATAGTTACAACGTTTAACATAAATAAACAAAAGTTTACAAAAGTTAAACGATTAGGGAAAAGAAATTGAGTTGAAAATTTATAATCTTTAACAAAAATAACACTTTACCATTGCTTAGCAGTTCATTGAGGGCTTTTTCCACGTCAAAATGATTGCTTAAGATCACTTCTGTCACATGGTTTTGATCATACTGATCACCAAGAATATCTTCTAGTTGTTCCATGCATTGCTGCAGGCGTGCTATAGACACAAGCGAAATTACAGAAACATGTTATAGCACATTGACAAGAAGGCACAGAAGAAAAGCATATTTCATATTAATTTCCTCTCGTGTCTCTTTCGCTAAGCAAAAAATGTTTTGTGCGGTTTTAAAAGATCTATGCTGGGAATGCGTGGATAGGTTTAGTTTTAAACAGAAAAACTTTACAGAACAATTTTAAACTCGAATGTTCCAAAGTATGAGTTGACATCATTTGAAACATTCTGTTTCAATTCATACAGTAAAGTCAAGAAAAGAAAAGTATATAGTTATAGTTAAAATTGCAACATCTTGATGAAAAATATTATGAAGTGTTCGAAACAAAAGTCATAATAACAAGAAAGCAACTTTTTGTATCAAAATTTAAATGAAGGGTTCGAACCTTCGGTGATATGATCAAGAACAGGTTTTTGAAATGTTTCAGCAACTTTCTCTAACAAATCATCATCTTCATCGTCAATGTTGTCATCAACCTCTTCTTCGATTCTCTCATTGTCACCAATGAACGATGATAATGTGTGGTGCTTATCGCGACGGAACATGAACTCAGCCTCTACGCGGGAAATATGACTGGTGTAAAAACCTTTCAGCAGATATTTTTGTTATTTATGTAAATAACGTGGTGGGACATGTATGAACAGGCCTACTCACAAAGTAATATACATTGGTGAACAGTAAGTTTTCTATTTGTCAAACACAAGCGTGAAAGGGAAAAAAATTAAACATAGACCTATGAGCATGACATGACATGACGTGACATGGAGCAAATAGCATTCTCATGCATAAATATTGACCTTACAATTGCCGATGTCTGGCGACGAGAAAGTTGCAAGGATAAAAATCATTGGGTATGAAACTCTACTGGATTTAATTTGATTTCACGCATGAGTAACACAGAGATGGAAGTTAATTATGTGAGGTTAAAATTGCAAAACAAGAAAGTCGAAGAATAAGAGTATCTGTTCAAGTATAAATGAAGCACTGATTTAGGTGGCAGCTTGAGGAAAATAAATACCTGTAGCAGGTGATACGCAGTAGTTATCTGTGTCATCCAGAGACCGACCATAGACATCCTCCGATAATTCTGTAAAAGCAAATGAATCACTTAATAATCAAGTAAACAAAGACAGGTGATTTGATGTACACCATACCATCCCTACTAGTGATGAGCACTCAATACCATGAAATATGTTAGTCAATAAGAAATATACTATTATACCTGTCTGACGTATTAGAAAAACAAGATTTTTCAATTCTCTATTTTATTTACAGAAATATAATATTTAAAAAGTACTGAATTTCAGCTAGTCCTGTCAGACAGTTACAATGCTCTTAAATGATCAGTAGTTCATATCAAAATTTTCCAGTATCAGGCCCTAAAATAAGAAGTTAGAAGACGTCAGACATGATGTCCGGCATGTTACGCCATCTCACCGGACATCAGATAATCACGGCGGACATGAGAAAAAAATTTCCACGCTCGCCGGCACGTATGCCAACCTTGGTATAGGAACGTTCGCGTACGTGTTTTTTTGCGTACACCAGATGTTTTTAACTTTTATGTAATGTACTTTTATGTAATAAAAGATTTTTTGGTTTTATAGACGTATTTCTATGACATACGCATTTAGAAAAATGGTTTCAGTTATAAAAATCTGAGCATGCTGTGTCTACATCCTAACCCCCTAATGACCTGGCGTGTCAAAGAAGCCGTCATATCGCAGTAACTATTTGGAACTATGCCACAAGTTACTCATCTCTAAAGGGACCAGTCACTACACTTAAGTGTAGATCCTAGACGATACATAACTACTTTTTCACTGCGGCAGAGGGCGGACCAATGCTGGAATGGCATAAAGCAATCAGCACATTGGAGAGAAGCTTGTATTAAGATATAACATATATTAAGATAAGACATTTATGTTGTTAAAGTTAATATTAAATCATGCGGATAAAGTATGGTTACGGTTACGAAGAGGAAAATCTCCAGGGTAACAAAGAACTTAGCTGAGTGATTAACGTTTTAAATATACGACGTACGTCATAATAATTTCTCTGTTCGTGATATGCTGAGACAAACTCAATTGTACTGAAACCAGCATGATTGATCAAAGTTATTGAAGATGACAAAATATCATTTTTCTCATTTTGTTTCTATATTTCACTACTCGAGCTTGCCTGAAAGTAGAGCGCTTGAATCGGTTTCAGGTGACTCTGGTCCATGGAGACATTCAGGTCAACGCCAAATCGATCGGTCGCATTTTATACGTCAGGGCATTGAATGTTAGCATGTGGAGAGAGAGCCGGCAACAGCTTGAGTAGTGATTAACAAACACATTGCAAGGAGACATAAAAATGTGGCAAGGGAAAATGAATTAACTTTAAATGCACGTGGCCTCGCAAAAATTCGCGAATCACTTTTGAAAAGTTATATAACTGTGTTAGCCTGTTGTGTTAGCCTGTCTTAATGTAGGCCAAATGACAAATTATTTAGTGCAAAACATAAAAATATGTCTACGCGAAAACGTACGCGCAACAGTAAAAATTGTATTGCGTAGGCAACAATTTTAATAATGAGAAGACTGTGATATGTGCCGTGACATATTTTCACTAGCGAAATACAGCTTTAACAAGTTAAAATACAACGACTTTTTCAGTGATAACGATGTCTTCTTGAAATTAGGAAAAAGTGCGAAGTTAACCCGTTAAACCTAGCTGTTTATTGATTTTGTGTCTTTTCATTGTTTTTGTAAACAAAACTGAATGTTTCTTTGTGGTTTGATCTTTTTTTCTTTCATGGAATACAGCATAGTTCTTCTGCATTTGTTTGTCTCTAAGATGAATGGAACTTTTAAACAACTTGCAGTATCAAGTGTAGTAAACATGTCTGTCGGTTTTCTTTGAAAATCTTACATTTTTATATTTTACGTTACATAACAAATTTTTTAAAATGTTTAATTGGTAACGTTAACTTTCCTGAAAATGAAAACAAACGTAGTTTTCTTCACATGATATTCTTACATGTAAAGTGATAAAATATAATATAAATCAATAAAGATGTGGTCATCACGGAAGAAAAAAAGTCATCGCTCGTAAAAATTAAAGCATGCGAGCGCCTAATCACTCGCAATATTTGATGATGGCGTGTGCAAGCACTTGCGAGTGCAATCGTTAGTTATTTTTCGATCGAGTTATTTTTAAACAGACAATGGTATTGACGTCACACTTGCATAGCATTAGAATGTGCGCACCTGAACATTATTTTTTTGTACAATGTTTTCAAAAGATGTTTTACAAAAAGAAAGAAATCAAACTGATAAACATAACTGTTATTTTTTAAATATAATATTTTAAACAATTTTATTTACAAAAACTAACAACAATGTATTTTTATTTTAATAACAGTTATTTGCAAAGTTGAATTATTACACATCGGACATTATGTCCAGTGTAAAATGTGTATATACCGGACATCTATCATTGAGTGCCGGACAATGTCCGATGTCCGGCACTTATTTTAGGGCCTGAGTATCATTGCACTAATCTCAGTAAGTGTACGAAAGTCAAACCTTAACAAAAAAAAAGCATTTCAGTCTGGAAAATTGAACAATGAAATCATCATCATCATCATTTACATTTTTCACGTCTATTTTCCATGCTAGCATGGGTTAGACAAGGTTTCAACAGATGATATTCCCCACAATTTTGTAGGTTTAATCATTTGATGATTCATTGGAGCAGACATTGGAGCAGAAAGGATTGTTGAAATCATGAGTAGTTTTACACAAGAAAATGAGTCATTCTTCGGTCAAAAAGGTAAATTTAATGTACTTTTTAAAAAACAAACAGTTTTAAATTTAAACATGAATCATTAAAGTCTGAGAAAACATAAACAAAATCAATTACCATCTTCCAAACTGATGTTACGGATGTTACGATGTCTTGACATTTGTTTTTATTACTTATTCATCTCAAGATTTATAAACCTAAAATATAAACAAGTAATTTTAATTTATAAAAATACTGTTAACAGAAAATAAATCTTTAAAAAGAAATAGCAAAATATACTAGAAACAGTTAAAATCGTATACAGTACAGTTAGATCATCCTCATCATCGTTTATATTTTTCACGTCTATTTTCCATGCTAGAAGGGTTAGACGGGGTTTCAACAAATGATATTCCTCACAATTTTGTAGGTTTAATCATTTGGTGATTCATTGGAGCAGATGTTTTTTACAGCTGGATGCACTTCCTAAAACACCGACCCCAGAGAGAGGGAAAACAGTGGTGAGTTAACCCACGCAAGATATCAACTTTGCATTTTAAACTCAGTGGCAGCAGTGCATAAAGGGTATGGGTGCTTATATAAAAGAGGTCAAAGATGTTAAATGACCCGCATACCCGCAATGATCTAGTTTATAATATAAAAAAGACAAGATTTTAAGTATTTCAAGTCTTTAAAACATCCATTTACATATTAATCAACAATAATATTATTATGGTCTTAAATCATGACACATCATTTAAAACTAAATATAATTCTAAATACAGTGTACAGAAAATGAAAAAGTAAAAATAGACTTTCTAAAAGGATTTCACAGCACGCTTTTAAACATTGTCCATCTTGTGGTCTCGGTGCGAGTTTTTTTCAGAACACTATACACTGTAAAAGACCCTGAGGCGACCCAACTTTAAAAGCATGAATTGACAACAATTCCTTTCTGTACAAGCTTGGCAATCATTGACTCTGAAATCTGTAAAACGTAGAAGGTTTAACTGTAAAAAAGATAAGATTTAAAAGTAAACACACCACCAGGGCTGTAAATAACTTTGGAAATTCTGTCACATATCATTGGTCCGATAGAAGAAAAAATATACTGAAAAATATGCTATACTGTGTTGAATGTGTTATGCATGTACTGTCAGCGAAAAGTTGCTTGAAATTGTTTAAATCAATAGCACATTATAACTAGTAGTGTTCATATGTTCTCACCAAGCCTTAATTGTGTCATTCTCTGTTAAGCTTTTCTTAGGACATTTTTACCAGGTCTTAAAATGGAAAACTTCTTCGTTATTTCTACTGATATAATGCATATATCTGGTTAAATATCAATAAATGTTTATTGTTGTCATGTTGTTTATGTAAAAACCTTTCAAACAAAGTTATAATATTGATGTCCACACAACAGCAGGCTTTCTCATATAAGGCGTGCGATCGCACGCGCACGCCTCCACACACGCCTTAATCTCCTGAGGCGTGCGTTAAAAAGCTCTCCTCAAATTATTTTCTTTGCGTAAGGCGTGCGACTACTCGCACGCCTCAATCATATCACGTTTGTTTAATTTTCCCCATATTTCGTATAGAACATTAAACGCTCCAAAATTATTAAATTAAACAAAAACTTAAACGAATTTACATTCACATTCACTTGAATAACCATTAAAAACACGCGATGATTGTTGTTTAGTGACGTAGTTTACAACATTGTTATGCTCCTTCTGTATGCCTAAGTTGTCGTTGAAAGATGCGCAAAATGTTTCATTTGTTGATTTATTGTCAACATGTTTTATCTTTTGATTTTCTATCGTGTTACAGAGTAGTTCTTCTGCATTAGTTTGTTTTTGAGTTGAAAGAACCTGTAGTGCATCATGTTTGCATGTCTGTCAGTTCCTTTTGAAAATATTCGTGTTGGCTGGGTTTTAATTCTCTAGCCAATTTCGTTTTAAATAAATAAGTTTTAAACGTAAATTTCGAAAGGGCTAGTTTCGAGTCGGCAGTTTTGAAGCGTAGTGCAATTGAATTCTGGTAGACTGTCTGGAATTTGAATATAAAACTAATACAGAACGTGTTTAAGTCTCTAAATACCGAGTTTGATTTTATATTTTAATAAATCTTTGTAAATAAACTTATGTTAAAAAATATTTATTGCGGGACTCAAAGTATCATCAGTACATTCAGCTAAATAAGTAAAACTTATTTACAAAAAGCCTTGTTTTAAAAAAATTGTTTACAGATAACATCGGTGTCGACAGACAGAAGTGTGTATGTTACTATGGTTACTAATCGGATGATTAGAAGAACTAAAGAAAATATACGATAAATATGCTGAAAAAGATTTTTAAAAACTGACAAATATGTGCTTTAACTGATTGATTATTCAGAAGAATTCAAATCACAAAATCAATTTTTATAAAACACTTAACGTTTAACGCTTCCGTCCTCCAGTTTTAATATTAGAAGGCAATGTAAACAAGGAAGTTAAGGCTTTGAGAGTCAGTCACTTGTACTTGACGCTTAGCCCTCGTGTTTGGGGTTCACGAGCATGAACGTCCCCCACTTGTTTACAACTTTTAAAAGATAAACATTTTTGTAAAAAGGCGTTTCATTTAAAGGTTATCAATAACATATACGGCAAACAATAGTAAAATAGATTGTTTAAATTGTTGGAAAACCGAATGTCAGATGCTTTGTTGTTTTTTAAATTTAAATCATAAAAATACAACAACTTTTCAATAATTGTCGCGGAAAGAGGAATATTTTATTAAGTGATAAAAATGTTCTGCGTTAAACATCGCGTACGTAAATCTGTGAATATGTAATTAAATATGTAATTATGCCGTAAACAACCAAGTCAATGTATCTTCAGATTTAAAGCCAAACAAGATATGTTTTAGAAGTAAAGACCATTTACCGCGCAAGTTTTAAATGACATGTCAGAATTAAAAAATGGCATTAAAAATTTATCGCGCGTCATCGCACGCCTAGACAAATTCAGGCGAGTGGATATCGCACGTCTGAAATGTTTTTAACTTTGGTTAGGCGTGCGAAGCACCACACGCCTAAATTTTTCTTATGAGAAAGCCTGCAACAGGTATATTTCATTTAAACTAATTCTATGATGTCCCCAAAATATGTCTGTAACAAATTGATTTATGTTGGACAAACTAAAAGTAACACGAGACAATGTTTATTTGCAGCCCTGTACTACAACAGCTTTACTGCAATAGTAGAATAAAACCGTTGTGCAGTTTCTTGTTAATTATGAAAATATATCAGATAAAAGGTTGTTATGAATACACATTGAACTTGAAAACCTACATTGATGCATTTGGTCACTCGAATTTCTTTCAACTTGCATTTCTCATGCAAGAAACCAACCAGACAGTCATCATTAATTAAACAACCCGCCACGTCAAGTTTCACCAACTTCAGACAATTTTTCGCTATCATTTTCAAAGAATTTCCTTTAACACCATAATTCGAGGCAATATACAACTCTTCTAGTTGAAGGAGTTCAATCGCTACCTTGCATACTCCCAATTCCGTTATCTAAAAATGATATATGAAACTACTAAATATTTTCGTTACTTGTGAAGTGGAAGTAATTTATTATCAATGCTTATACATTTAATAGTTAAGTTTTATTTATTATCGCAATTCGTTGAGAAATGCACAAAATTACAGAAAATTTAAGTGGAAAACATCTTTTGACAGTTTCTTATCTTTCAACAAGTTTCAGCCTTACAAAATTGTTCTTATCACGTAAAAAAGAGTCATAACAATATGTATATATATATGGAACAATAAACTTGTGCTCTACTAAAATACCAAACCCTAACTTACACATAAATCCAATAATAGACTATTATTTATCTTTCACTTGCTTTGTAGCAGCGACTGACATCCAAATGTTTGAGTTGTTTACAGCGCTCAGAAAGCCGTATGAGCACAGAATCGTCAAGGTAACCACATTTTCCTGCTATGAAACATTCCAAACTCAAATTCCGATCGATCAAAAGATTTAAATTACGCAGCGAGGCACATTGCCAACAGTTTGTCACGCAGACATTTTTAAGACACTTCAAGTAGACGCAGATGAAGCTAAATCCACTTTCATCCAAAATGTTGTGGTATTCGGTGATGTCAAGGCTTCTGAGACTTTTAAAATACAATTTAATAATGTCATTGAAACTCCTGCATACGTTTCGCAATGAACATATTGTGTGTAAATCAAAATATGGACAAATTATGTGCAACCAGATTTCTTCAGGAAAATTAAACACGCCCTCATTAAACATGTCCAATTATTATTTTTTCCTGAAATAAAAACAATAGAACAATTATAGTAAACATTTAATTAATATGAAATCAAAGTTGATATCTTAGTCAAAGAATGTGGTTTCTAAAGAATATAACACAAGTAGGAAATATATAATAAGTATAAATACAAACATAAACATGAAAAATAGTCATGTCCTACAGACACTTGCCGGATATGTTCTCATATATATAATACATATGCATATATATATATACAAAAATATTCGCGGGGAGAAGTTAAAGTATAGATTCTAAGTATTGTGTAGGTCTGATAGACTTTCTAAACTACAAGTTCAGCGACAACGTGAAGAGGTGGAAGTGCTAGTAACCTCTCCCCTCGATATCACATTCTCCTTTAGGAGGGAAGATTGACATGATTTTTGTATATATCTAAATTGTTACTTTGTGTTATATATTTTCTGTTTATGTGTAGATAGATACATGAATAAATCTCCCATTTAGGTAAACCAATTATCCTTGTTTTCTACTTCACTCGCATCAACTGATAATAGTTGATTACACAGATATAAAAATAATAGCAACACAACAGTCTCATATAGATTCTTCATCTCAAAGAGGATCCTGGAAAATAAGTGTGTAGTTTCTCTCAAGGGACATCTAATTGCTAATTGCAACAAAAAATTGCTTTATCATGGCTCAAAGAAAGGCGAAATTTTATTCCTGATTGTGATTTGAATATGAATTATTGTGTGCCAACTGAAAGTATCAACTTCCAGTCTCTAGTTCAAATCAAAAATATCTTGTTAAGTGAACACCATAAAATATGCAAAAACATAAACTGTAACACGGCCATACTAATGACTGACAAGTTCCAACATGTGCCTTTAAAATGACCAACAATTAGGATCAAATTAAATTCTAATGCTTGTAATGTATATATATATATAATTTTTAGACATATGTTTCTACTAAACTTGTAAATATCTAACTAATTGGTCCATGGATAAACCCGATCTACTTAACAACAGAACAACAAAACACAAACTAAATTATAGTTTCAGTTTCAACCAAACCAAATATATAATTAATTAAAGAGCTATCAATGTCATTCATGAACCTCCTCGTAAGACTCGAAAAGCTACCAATCTGTTATGCAAACAGCAGCTAAATTTTCCAAGAAACAACTCCATATTTTAAAACGCAGTTAAAACCACTGGACTTGAGTGCTGATTCAACTCCTGTAAAGATTGCGCCATCCACATATCAGCAGGGCCGAATCCATGGCACTTTTGATACCGGTACACCGGTATGGGTGCCCAAAAAATCACGGCCAAACTCTTAAAAATTTTTTTTTAAATATATGGTTGGAAACCACAAAGTTAAGTGTATTCATTAATTATGATGCCGTTTATGTGCTATTAAATTCATCATATATCTACTACTTTGTTCATTTATTTATGAAAAGAAGTCTAACATTCTTTAACATTTTGCCAGAATACAAATGCTGAGGTGAATTTTTTAGATAACTTATGAGTATCATAAGCACAATTTTTGACAACAAGCCTTCATGGAAGGAGAACCGGTACGCCCAAATTAATTCTGGATTCGGCCCTGATCAGTCATAGATATCAAAACAGTACCTGCGGTCAGCAAAAACAATAAGGGGGTACCTTAAGGAAATACCCCAAATCTCTTGGTTTTAAGTCCCAAATTCTTAAGAAACTTATTATTATGTAACTTAATTGATAAACCTTTAGATAAACCTTTTTTTAAACCAAAAGACATCTTGCTAGCCGTGTTAGTTTTTAGATCAGAACGTTTGCTGTACGAGATAGTTAACGGGGTAGTTTCAGTAAATGATTTAAAAGTGGATATTGTTCCGGATTTCATTGCGCTATTCTCCCGGCAGACATGCGCATTAACTATCGTGCACAAACACAAACTTTCACTACCTTTCTAGTGAAAACAGTTTGATGTTTCAAAGCTGCTATATGAATTTGCAGGTTTTGCTGTCAATTCAATTCAAATTGTTTATTCACCATATAATAAAGATACAAAAATACATAGAAAAACAAATTGGTTGGTGTCACTCGAGTCGATAGCATAAAAGCTGAACAATGTAGTGACATCACAGTATAAATATACGTAAAAAATATGAAGAAAAATTATATATATATACACGTCTTTTTTTTTAAACAAGTCAGATCAGGCAGGCTCAATGTTTCTTAATTTTTTGATCATTTGAGTTGAGCCTCCATGTTTCTTAATTGTTTCTTAAGAAAACAGAACTCTCGTAACTGTGGTGCTAACTTCCCGATAAACTTTTCCGCGGCCTGTCGGAATTCGAGTCCCACCACCTACAATGATAGAACCACTGCATTTTGCAGTTTCTTCTGTTTCAGAAGATGAGATTTAAGTGTTGACGACGATAAATGCCGTCATATTGAAAGCGATGATAAAGAAAATTACATGCTTGTTGAGGAGGGAATTGAAGATGATGGAAACATTTTTGATATTTTAGAATATTGACTTTGGAGATTGGATCAAATTTTGTTCCTGATAACTTTGTTCAAATTTTGTTCTATATCGTTATTTGTTTACTCTTATGAAATATAGTCGTTCCACATCTTAACGTTAATATTGTGACTGTTTGTATTTCTTCCTTTATTTCCCTATCTCAGCCTGGCAATGTTTCTTACTTGTTTCTTAAGATTTTGGGAATCTGAGCCTCATGTTTCTTATTTACGTCTGTTTCTTAAAAAAAGATGTATAATTGAGAAAGATACACACAACAAATACGAACCACCAAGAAAAACATATATTTGTTTAATAACACTAAGCTAAACAATTGATTTACCCCTGATGCTACGTTTGACTAAAATAAAAAATTGTTTATTGTTTAAGCAGACTTGCCAAGTCCCAGGGTATTGCCGTGGGACCCACGGTTTCGCCTCGAATCTCACGGTCTCACGGTTCGTAAAGTAATTCCCACGGTTTTTCCAAAGAAGTAATAACGTCAAATTTGATATCTACATATCTCCAGCACATCCTCCAAATGATTATTTCTCCGAGATATGTAATGTATCGGCACTTCACGATCCGTTTTTATTAAAGAGATACCCGTCATGAACACCCATGAAGATTTTATTATCTCCGTCATATTTCTGTCAAAGATAACGGAATAAGGGAACAGTGCGCACGTGTGAATTTTGTAAACACAACGTTTTTAAGAAGATGGAACCGAATTTCAACTTTCTTAAGGTTTTTGCATCAATCTCAAGGTTTTTTAAGTTTTTTTTTAGAAATCTCCGGACTTCCAATAATATTAAGGTTGGCAAGTCTGGTTTAAGTCAAAAATAGAGCTTAACTAGCCTATTTTTATATTTTATTTCAAAAATAGTTTCAATGTCTCTAATTGATTTGTTCCATTCAACTTCTGCCATCCAACATTTTGGAGATTCTTGACCGTTCTACAGAACGAAGAGAATCTTATACGGGTATCAATAATCCTGTACCGTGCTGGTCATCCACCACCACCTCCAAGGTAACGCTACCTCAATTGCAGTAGAAGGATTTTCACAATTGTCGACGACTATCCAAATCGTCACACCATCCATACTTGAGAGCAATTTTTCATAATATTGTGTTTTAGCTGTTCAGGACATTTGGAAAATTGAACTCACTGACAGTGCTCTTGTATTTTGTTATATTAATTAACGAGTTTCTTTAGAAAAAAATCATATGTTAAGGCGTCCATTGTATTTCCCTTGTATCAGATTTTGTCACATTTGAACACAAAACGTGGGGAGGAAAAGGTTATTTTATACACGAATGGTTCACCTGAGGCAAACTGCTTTAATTCTTTCTAGGCTATGCGCTAACGCATGTTTCTCTAAGAAATATAATAATGGATTCTATTGAAAAGTGATATTTACAACGGAAAAGATTTTCTAGCTGGAACAATGTCAATTATTGAAATCTTGTATTTTTAGCTCCTCCTTGAATGCTTTGTGAATTGGGCAAAGAATTAACAACGAACTGTGATTGTCACAGTAGGAGATGTTAGGAACCTTGTACATAACGTTTATGTAAATATATGTTTTCATTTTACTTTATGAAACAAACGGCTTCTAATATAATAAGGTTAACAATTGTGTTTAATTATTTTACTAAGGTTTGAACGACTAATATACTTCAACTGTACTGACTAATTTAATTTTTTAACTCATCCACAGTGGTTGTTGTGTAACATGTATATGGTGTACAGGTACAGGTGTACAGGTGTAACATTTTTTTCCGTCTAGGGGGAATTGAACCTGTGGCGTTGCAGCTAGAAACACACGTTTCGACCACTAGACCACGCGCGCCTAACTCATAATCATTAAAATTGTATAGTAACAACTAAGAACGGAAACAATAAAATTTATCGAAAAAAAAATGTCAAAATTTACATTAAACTTGATACAACTTGATAAAAATTTCATTATTGCCAGTATTAAAAAAATGTGTTCCGCGCCGTTTTGTTTCATGAAAGTAAAATGAAAACATATATTTACATAAACGTTATGTACAAGGTTGCTAACATCTCCTACACCCCAGTCATTATTTACTAGTTAATAATGACTCCCCCAGTAAAATAATGAGTCCCCTGCTTTTATAAGTTTTAACATAACCAGAACATGGCCTACTTTTTTCGGGATTTAAACAATACTGATAGTGAATAGGCAAAATCAGGAAAGAACTTTTTAGAAATTTTCCCTTGTTTTTGACAATTTTCACACGTCTTGATAAATTCCGCTACGTCGTTTACAATATTATGATAATAGAAACTTTCAGATACTTTTTGATATGTTGATTCTCGACTTCGATGTGAAGCCATGGTCTTCGCTTTAGGGTTCACCTAGGCCAGCATGAATATCCTCCATTTGACGCTGACGTTTCTTCGATGAAACAACAACTCTTTTTTCGTTATACAAAAACTGACTGTTTAAAACAGAAAATTTTCGTCATGCTCTTCGGAAATTCGATTTTTTACCTTTGTCACCCACTATTTGTTCAGTATAAATCTTTTATCTAATATATAGCTAGTTCGATACATTTTAACTCAACGTGATTTGCCATATTGTGCAAATTTAAATTCCGTTGTAGTAAAAACACACAACTTGTTAAAATTGAACATTCAAAGTAAAAGGAATAAATTAAATACAGTGTTCAATACGTCGAAACGTGCTGAGATTGTATATTACCTAGTGTGCATGCTGAGTCGGTAGAGTTTTAATCTCGTAAAGTATATACCTGATAAAGACTTCTTAAGCAAATTCCAGCTTTGCACAAATTAGTTTCCACTTTGCCATGTTATTTACTGGACTATTATGATTGTAAAAAAATATATAGTGCCGGTTATTTTGTCAGGAAACCTCGAATAACAAGGAAGTATTCGGACTGGTATGTAGTTAGTTAACTGCGTCTCCATTTTTAAAAATCGGGCATGTTTCTGCACTCTTTAATGCGAAAGGAAACATCCTGTTCAGAACATAAAATGCAAAGATTCCCAAAAAGCATCCCTTAACAACAATACTATCTACCCCGGCATTCTTGTTTTAAGCTTGAAACGCACTATGAAATTCTTTCTCTATCAAGAGGTAAGCTTCTTTTCTCTGAGATTTTTTTGTCATCTAAATTCGCTTTATTTTGAATAGGTTAAACACACCATTTACTTACAATTGCCTTATTTTAGTAGAAGTTGTTATATATATTTTTTTTTGGAACGCGTGATCTGGATTTCAGCTTTTTTGCGTATAATTTTTGGCTCGGTTCGAAGGATCTTTTATGCCTTTTGTGATTCAGCTTCTTTATCTTTACTCTTTTTCCAGTAAAACACTAAATCTGTGAAGTGCTAACATTTGAGTCTTATATTCCTAGACTTTCACGCTCAACCTGTGAATTGTTCGAGACTAACATAATTGTTTGAGTGCGGAAATGTTTCCATTTACATTTCAAAGACTAAGGGAAACGAGCGTGTTGTTAAAATACGGACAAATGCCGGTTATGAAACAGTTTTAAGTGTCTGGCCTGCATACAATCATGGCGTATTTGGTACAAACAACTTGTTCTGGTAAATTTACGTAGTAACTGCTGTGTACTGTGTTCGAGATGGTGAAACGAAGAGGGTGATTACAACGACGGCTTGCTTTTAAATTTCTCACTTCCGGTTTGAATTTCGTTGTTTTGACACGTCGGTTATATTTTCAGCAATTTTATCCAATCAATATTTTGCAACACTTAGCGAGAAAATGCTAAAAAGGATTAACGTTTAAGGATTAATATTAAAAAGAATATAAGAGCGATCAAATTTTAGTTGTAACTACATTCATTAGCGTGAATATCCAACAAATTGCCTTTCACTATATTTCTGAAACCACCCGATTGGTGTAGCCCTGATTTAGGGCGCCCATCTTCATCAACAAAAACGTTCAAGCAAGTAATTTGAGCTTACATTAGTCAACTTAACTGTGCAAAAGATGTGCATGGTTGGAGGAGATTGGAACACGAACATTCTTGATTGCTAATTAAAAGCAGAGATGAGCGAGACAGTGAAAATTGTTTTTTTAGTTCAGCTTCAATTTCAGTGAAATAAACCGGGTTTTCTTATAAATTTAACTTGAGTTCTGTGAAAAGGCTTGTGACACCTATAGCGGGCGAAACTCAAGACAAACATTGGAACAAAGAAGAGTTATTTGACGGAATATTTGACAGTGTTTTCACACATAACACACAAGGGGCAATCCGGGATGATATGTTGATATAATGACGTTGAAAATAGTTCTTATAAGCGGATTGCAAACGAAAATGACTTTTATAAGTCACTGTACAACTCAAATTTTGTATATATATATCCATATATAATCCAACGAATTTTCCAACATTAGGTGTTCTCTTTGGGTGTTTTTTAAAGATCGCAGAATTAAGTTCTTCTCGGGATTTACCCAATAATTGGTATTGCTCAGTCTTTGCTTTCGAAAGAACGTTGTCTTAAATATTACTAGTAAATACGATTTGTTTAAGTGTGTAATACATTTTTGTTTCTAAGTAACCTATAGTTAAAATCGATCACCGTAATATCTAATATTTCATCTACAATAGCAACCATTTTACTGACAAATTATATCGCGAGCATACTACTAATGGACGATCTTTTAATTTTAACTTCTTTCTTCTATAAAGCAAATTTCAGCAATCTATATGAAAAATAAGGCAAATTGCATTGATCGCCAAATTGATAAAAAATCGGTGTCGTTGGTTGTTAAGCTCTGTTGCTAGCTGTTGTCATGGCGAAGCAATTGCGAATGCTGTGCGCAGTTTTAATGATACTAATGGTTGACGTAATAGCTGCCCAAGAGTCCGAAGAAGGTGGGATGTTTATGATATTTTTTGCGAAATTTGCGAAAATGTTGAAATTTAAAGGAAAGACAATTCTTAACTAAAATGTTATCAAATAACACCTTTCTTCGCAATCCAACCAATATTGAAAAGTTCGCATTTGAAGAACAATTTCTAGCACAACTATACGGCTGCATCAAACTAACATTTACTTTTTATTTCGTAACTTTGAGCGATTTTCTACATTCTAGATTGTTTCAATCTGAGTTTAAGTTAGTTAAAAAATTATAGTTTTCAGTTTTCCTGAATCTTTTTCATTGAAGCTTTACATATTTTCGACAAAAAGATTCATCCAAAACTCTTTCCATGTTCTAAATGCGCGGTATTGTACTTTCAAGTAATGACATTTTAAAAATATAAATAAAGACGAAAGCATGTGCTTGGGATTTTTAAAACTTCGCAAATTCCATTTTGTTGTTAAAGTTTCACGAAGTCAGTGTTGCGAAACAATTTCTTCGATTGTTCACTCCTTTTTTAATTAAGAAAATGATTATAAAATAAACAGCATGGCTATACCTAGTTAACTACATGGTTCTCGATTTTTCCTCTCAGTTTGCTTGGAGCCTATCGACTTGGGATTTATAATTGATGCCTCTGGAAGCATTGGTCCAGAAAATTTTCAAAAGATTTTGGAGTTTGTAGGGCGAATAGTACGATCTTTTGATATTAGCCCTAATGGAACCCACGTTGGAGTTATCACATATTCAGACACAGCAGAAGTTGTTTTCGACTTCAACACTCTTCTGGGAGATGATTTAACACAAGAAAATGTTATCAAAGAAATAAACAAAATGTCAGTAACTGATGGTAAAACGAGAATCGATCTTGCTTTGAAGCTAGCAAGGGAGAAACTATTTAGTGGATTTGGCGGAATGAGAGAAGATAAACAAAAAGTAAACATTATATTTGTTCTATTCCATAAAGTTGTTTAATGGTTGCTGAGAGGGGGGAAATTTGGTTTCATTTAGATTATGCTAGTACTCACAGATGGCCGACAAACAAGAGATGAAGACAGACCTTTTGAGAGAGATTTGGGAGAAGCATCACTACCCTTAAAAGTTCTAGGAGTTCACGTTTATGCGCTTGGCATTGGTACAAATTATGACCTTGATGAACTGTTAGAAATTGCTTCTGATGATTTAAGCATCTTCCAATCGTCAGATGTGTCTGAACTGATCAATATTGTTGGACGTTTTTCGGATAAAACCTGCAATAAAGGTTAACTTTAATGTTTAGTTTTACTATTTTTAAGTTTTTGAGTTTTTAATGTAATTTAAATTTTAAAATGTAATTAATTTTAATATATATATATATTCAGCCAGGTAACTTCCTACTAAATCTCTTCATTGTTCCTTTGTAATATGCAATGAGTTTTCTTTGAATAAACCTTTTTCCTTGTGTTTTTAGACCCTGGAGAACGAGGGCCGAAAGGAGAAAAGGTATTTAATCATAGAGATGCTGACATGGTGACATTGTCACTGGCTTGGTATTTTATAGGGTGAACGAGGCAGAACCGGAGAACTTGGTCCTTCTGGAAGATTAGGAGAAAAGGTAAGATTTCCCTGTTAAAACTTGGTTTATATCATATTTAATATAATGTATTTCTCTACTCAAAATTCTGTTTTTATAAATGTTTATGAATAACTAAACCTTTTCAAGTGTGAAACATGTTGCACCACAATTTGAAAAAGACTATATATGAATATGAATTCTTTCAAAACATTTATGTTTTTACACGAGTAAGAATGGCGAAAGGTTTGCCTGATGTTTTGAAGTAAAAATATTCACTCAATAATAAACCACTTTCTGGTTTTTGCTGCCATTTTCTGTGGGTAGCAACTTTTGGCGTATGCAACCATATTCATTTCTTTCACATCTCTTTGTTGTTGAAAAACTGGCTTGAATCTGGTTCAAAGTGTTTTGAGTACGTGGCGCATTGTTTAAAATGTCCTAACGAACTTATGAAGATTTTTTAAGCATGAATAGTTTACAGAATTATTTGGCAAAACGTGGTATATCAGGATATAAAAAAGCTGAACTCTTTAGATCCTCTGCTAGATCCTTTTCTGCTCATGAGATGAACCTTCCTAGTAATTTAATGGAAACGGGCTTGAGTTACAAAGCATTTACTGTGAGCAGTGTCATTGCTGGTATCATTTAAAATGCCAAAATATGAACAAAGTAGTTGCGATTGGTTCTGTATATTTTGTCTATTTAGTGATATTAGAGAAGAAAAGAAATATCTCAAGTATTTTTATTTTACCCACAAAAAACACAATGATAATTAATTTTATTTGGTTTTCAAATTGATGCATGCAAGATGTTGTTAATTTTTAGAGTTATAGAAGTGGAAATTGTTTTATTTCCTTTTATTTGGCAGTGTTTTTTTTGGGGATATTGTTGATGTTTGCTGAGTGTTTTTTTAGCAGTGATCTTGACGGAATTTGTGCTGAAAGGCACATTTTTCACTGATTGAGTTTTAAATTCTCCTAACTCACTTTTTCAACATTAACTTTTTCTCATTTACAAGTAATTATTACCAACTCATTAAAATCACATGAAGTTCTTTGTTGCAGTGCTCATATCTTCTCATATATTTGTTTCCTTTTCACGTTGTTTTCTTGTGTGGATTTCAACTTGACTGCTTGCCACCGGGCGGAGTATCTCCACTCAAGGAATCATATTATCATAACTTTCTTATCTATCCACTCTCATACCACTAACTACGTTATATATATATTTTATTATTATTATTTCTGCTATCCATAAAATTATGTAACTCCACAAAGCTGGTTTGTAACATAACAGAGAGGGTGAGAGAAGCTATTGACTCTGATCTTTTTGCATGCGGTATTTTTGTTAATCTGAAGAAAGCATTTGATACAGTCCATCACAAAATTCTTCTCGAAAAACTTGATCACATGGGTGCAAGAGGGATTGTTCATTATTGGTTTGCCTCATATTTGCAAGATCGGCAACAATTTGTAACGATTAACGGGTTTTCTTCATCTTCAAGTCAATCAGATGCAGCGTTCCTCAAGGTTCTGTGTTGGGCCCATTGTTATTTTTAGTTTATATTAATGATTTTTATAACTGTTAAAGTTTTCAACATTGCATCATTTTGCAGATTTGTTATACATCAACAAGTCAATAAAAACCTTATGTAAAAAAGTAAATTATGAGTAAATTAAGAGTAAATGATTTGCTTAATGCAAATCTCATCGCTAAAGCGAATTTATCATGAAATCACGAAATGCTAATAAAACCGAATTTATCATTTTTAAGAAATATAAAAAAATGGTTCTGAAATTAAAATCATGTTAAATGGATCACATTTAAAACAATCAACTTGCATTAATTATCTGGGAGTTTTTATTGATGAAAACTTAACTTGGAAACCCCACTTAAGCGAACTTTGTAAAAAATCAAATACCAATCAAATAGCATGCTTTCAAATATTAGATTCCATGTTAATACAAAAAATTTTAAAAGTTTGTATTTTTCTATTTTTTTGTCACATTAAATTTATTGTTGTCAAATTTGGAGCCAAAAAGGAAGCATAAATCTAAATAAATTATGTTCTATTCAACGATCATCTCTAAGAATTATAAATTTTCAACCTTTTAGATCAAATGCAACTGCAGCTTTTACTAAATTTAATTTCTTTCCATTTTCGTCTACTATTAAACTCCTCGACATTATGTTTGTTTTTGATTCTTTAAACCAAAATATCACCCTTCGATTGGCAATTTCTTCATAAAACTTTGTCATTTTCATCTTTATCCATCTTGCAATGCCTTAGCTAATGAACTTAAAATTTGTTCATACAATACAATTTTTTATGGCAAATAATCAATTAAACACCAAAGCATAATTGAATGGAACAAATCAATTAGAGACATTGAAAATATTTTTGGTATAAAATATAAAAACAGGCATTGGTTAAATTCTATTTTTGACTTAAACAGTAAACAATTTACTAATTTAGTCAAACTTAGCATTAGGGGTAAATCAATTGTTTAGCTTAGTGTTATTAAACAAATATATATTTTGCTTGGTGGTTCGTATTTTATGTTTTGTGTATCTTTCCCAATTTTATATATTTTTTTTCTAGATATTTTTTATGTATATTTTTACTGTGGTGTCACTACATTGTTCAGATTTATGCTATCGAGTGACACCAACCATATATTTTTGTCATTTGTTTTACTATGTATTTTGGTATCTTTCTTATATGTTGAATAAACAATTTGAATCTTTTTCTTGTTAAATATATTTTGTTAATACATGTAGATATATATATGTATACAAAGAAATACTATCAAAATCTTGAAAATCAATGTTATTCTTGTTCTTTGTATAATTTTGTTTGTATTAGATTCACAAGACCAAACAATAACGATGCAATCGGCTAGGGGCAATTCCAACAATGGGATCTCTGTAGCTAAAATTTAGAACCATTTAATTTGAGTAATTGCTTTCTCAACAAGGATACTGACATTAGCAATTTTGCTTGTTGTGCACACATCAGAAGCAATCATTTGAGCTGCCCTGGCTGCACTAGGAAGAAACACTGAATAACATCTATGAAGTATTAGGTCAGATTTTCTTTTAAAACCACGATCTGCCATAATAGTATCATATGGTTCAAGTAGTCCAAGAAATCCAGTATGCCCACTATAACAAGTTGAAATCCACAAAACTGCACTGTTTGGGGTTATTGCTATCAAAGGTTTTTTTTTTAGAAAGGAAATACACAGGAGAGGCAGGGCCTATGACTCAACAGAGTCCTGTGTATAAGGTTTATTTTTTCACTGGACCCACGGAAATTTTGATGTTATGTAGGGTCAACCCTCTCTCAGTTCTTAACCCGGAAACATGAACAGATCCTAGAAACTTTAGAATAAGCCACTTCACCGAGAAACAAACTGAGCGCAGTACTTCCAGGGATGTGGCAAGATTTGACCCGAGCGGGAGTCGAACCAGAGACCTCTTGATTCTGAGCGTAATGCTTAGACCACTGTGCCACTGCTGCTTAAAATTTGTTTAATTGTATGGTGCTTCTAAGGAGGAAGGTGTTTCAATAACAACTTCAGAGCAGTCAATAATAACTCGAACTGTAAGGTACAGTCGTTTGAAAGCCTCTGGTATAGTTGGATAAACCTGTCTTTCAGATGGCTAAATGATTATGTAATTAAGTTCTATTGATATTAACTTCAGCCAGGTAATCCAAATTTGTGATACACGACCAGGAAAAACTTTAAATCAGAATGCTAGATCTTTGATAAGTAGTCAGGGTGTTAGCCAGGTCTGAATTTCTTACAGCGTTTTCTCCACATTGGGAATTTCCTCCACAACCTTGGCCTTCCCAAACCCCCATCTTTTGACTTAAAAGTGCTCTAGATTGGCTATAACAGACGAATTCAGAATAATTGATACAATTCTTACCTTAAAATAAAAATATTTTTGTAGCGTATTTTATTATTACTGGTTATGTTTTTCTCAGAAAAAAACTAGTGGTGTGGGACTGTAAAGACATTTTAAAATTAATTTTTATTTTTGGGGTTAGGACTGCATAAGTAAAAAAAATTCTAACATTTTTAACGATATCAAGTCGATTTTTTATATAGCTTTTAGCTACATATAGAAGACCTCAAAAGTGTTATTAGTTTTCGGATTTAGGGTACGGGGTTGGCGGTTGTGACAGTTATAGGTAAAAAGTGGTCATACATAAGTATGGGACAATAACACCGTAATTATTACAAATTAGAATTCAGAATTCTTATATCATGCTGAGGATGGCTTCTTCTTTCAGGTAAAAATTCGCAAAGTTTTTATGGTAAAAATTACGGAAGTTATTTGCTACTAAATTTTTTTCTTTATGGAATTATCACGGATCCAAGCCAAAATGAGTAATCTAGTGCCAAACTACTGGTCGGAATCACTTAATATTTTACATATAATATCAACATAATATTTCATTGACGAAAAGTCCAAATTAATTTTCACATCATTGTCAGATATCGCACACACATGCGCAGTACCATTTCGCCACAGAATTCTTCAAACTTTAGGCCCAAATTTGGCCAAATACGGTATTAGGGGTGAAAATATCCCAATTCTGGTACTTGATTTGAAATCAGATCCTTTAATTAGTAAACCTACCAATTTTCAAAGCAAACGGAATATTTTAAACTTTTGGGCCCAAATTTGCCCAAATAAGGTATTAGGGGTGAAAATATTCCAATTCTGGTACTTGATTTGAAATCAGCATCCTTTAATTAGTAAACCTACTAATTTTCAAAGCAAACAAAATATTTTAAACTTTTGGGCCCAAATTTGCCCAAATAAGGTGTTAGGGGTGAAAATATCCCAATTCTGGTACTTGATTTGAAATCAGCATCCTTTAATTAGTAAACCTACCAATTTTCAAAGCAAACGGAAAACATAATATTTTTTACATTTTTTTAATTTTTATGATTTTGTTTATGTCGCTTTTATTTGCTTGGAATTGGGAATTTTGAGTTCGTAGGCAATTGGGAATACCGCGTTTATTGTGATGCCACAAGGCTGGCTAACATCCTGGTAGTCTAAAACGAAGGCACATCGATGTAAAAATATTCCTGTTCTAATGTAGTTTTCCTTTGAGGCCCAGGAATGTTTATTGGCAATACATTGTCTTTGGAATACACTGGTGATGTACTTATAGTATTGATGTGTTTATGATTTTGAACTCTCTATCACTTTTTTAGGTCCTCCCCAATTTGTCACAATAGATGCCTTGGGCAGCAAATAATCACATCTCCTTAAAAGTTTGAGTTTTAGTTTAAGACCAGTAAGAAATTTCACATCATTTTCTCATTTGCTTGTACTTTTGGATAGTGAACTTTTCGCCCCACACTGGTATGTCTTCCACACTTTTCTAGAGTTTTAGTTTTGCTCTCTATTGATAGTCTTCTTTTTCAACTTTTTGAGTTAGAGACGGCGCATTTCGGTAGTCTTGACCAGTCAAGTAAAGTTTGGGATCTGGATTTCTAGCTGTTGGTTTCCCATCTCAAAACTTTACCAAGCAACTTTCCTCTTCTCCATTTAAGATCAGTTACTTGACTCATTATTACAAGTTTATTTGGAATTTGTTTTTCATTATTACAAGGACAAACACAACACCAATCTCATCTCACCATTTTAAATCACCACCAAACCAAAAATCCACAGGAAATCAACAAATTATGTTAACAATGGCTAACAAATTAACAAAATCATAAATTACAAAGTCCTTTTTCCATCAACGAAAGACTTTCTCTTTTTACTTGGTGGTTTAGTTGAATGGTTGAGTTTTGAATGTGATTTTACAAAATAATTATGGGTTGAAAGTACAACTTGCTACCCACGGAAAATGGCGGCGAGATTCAGGAAATGGTTTATGACACTATTTTTATGTTGATGTGATTTTATATGAAGGAATGATTTCACAACTTTTTGTGTTTTACTTGCAGGGTGAAGAAGGACCAAAAGGATCTAAAGGAATGACAGGGATGGTGGGGCCACCTGGTCCCATGGGGGAAGGTAAAGAGAACATAGATGCAGGGCCACTCGCTGAGCTGGAAGGAATTGGAGTGCAGGGTCCTGGCAATATCATTTTTGACCTGTTGATGGGTCCTGTTGGTGATCCGGGACCTCAAGGACTGCCTGGACCCCAGGGTGAACCAGGTGATGTGGGTGTCACAGGGAGAAAGGGTAGAACTGGAGAACAAGGCAGAACTGGTCCAGCTGGAAAGCCTGGAATGAAAGGAGAAGATGGTGATATAGGGTTTCCCGTAAGTACTAAACTGATGATTTAAAAGATATCAATTTTAAAGATTTTTGAATGGAAAAACAGTTCAATTTTGTAATGTTTTTTCAAAAATTAGATTCATGTAGGGTGCATAAATTTAAAGCAGTAAAATCGTTTTTTTTTTGCATTTTGAAAAGAGAAATGTTTTTTTTCTGCTAAATCACAGACAATTTTAGAATAGTTAAAAAAAAAGAAGTAAATTCTGCAATAATGAGTGCGAACAAAGGTGTTTATTTGGGAAAAACATAATGAATGATTTAGAAAATAGATGTAATCCATCATTTCAGTAATGATTACGTTTTTTAAATCCATAAAATAAAATTCACTGATTCCCAGAAAATGTTTTATGTAAGTTATGTTTTTACAATTCATATTTCAGGGTTTGGATGGGGAGAAGGGTATAGATGGATTTCCGGGAGAAACAGGCCTCCCTGGTCGACAGGGTGCTGCTGGAGAATATGGTCCATTTGGTTACAAAGGTGAACAAGGCTTTCCTGGGTTAGTTGGTGAGCTTGGTACCAATGGAACAAAAGGAGAGAAAGTAACAATTTTGATTTTATCTTCTCTAAACATAATTCTTTAAGTTACGTTTACGTACAATGCTTTAATCGATAGACACTTTCTTTGCTGTGATATTTTATGTTTAGTAGTGCATAGCTTTTCATTTTATCTGCAAATCTTCATAAGAAATGCTTGTTCTTTTGTTTCAACTTAACAGTGTTCTTTATCTCAGTTTTGAAGGACCAAACTGAATTGAATTGGAGTTTGTTGCTTGATGTGTGGTCTTCTGTTTAAATTCTTAATAAGTTTATTTTTGAAAAGAAATTTATATTAATGTATGCCATTAATTGCACGATATTTGTGAGTGAGCACTTTTCTATTTGCTGATGGTGTATGAATAAACTAAGTTAACAATTACATCAGTGAACCATAAGTTGATCCAGGAGTACTGGTCTTACCATGAGTTGATCCACGAATTGAAATGTCTGAAATGGTTTTGAATTGACTATTATTTTTCGGTGTAACATAAACGCACAATTCAAACAGGCTTCCAAGTTGGCCAAGTTCACACAACTAAGGAATAGTTTTCTTTAATTATTTTCATAGTTACTATTTTATTGTTTCTTGTGTTGCTGTAAATGTTTTATGGTTTTAAGGGGTATGCTGGACAAAGAGGAGATATGGGGAATGTTGGTCCTGCTGGATACCCAGGGGAAATTGGTTCCATTGGAGGTTCCGGCCAACCTGGGAGCACAGGTCCTAGGGGTCCAAGAGGAGAAACGGGTGAAGTCGGTGAAAGAGTAAGGGATAGTTTTCAATTTTGATAATATTTTTTTAGATTTTTACTCTATTATAGTTTACTTGGTGCATGTTTTATTTATTAGGGTATTTTGATGATGCACACCATAATGGTGGTTTGTTGTTGTTTAGTTGTGAAGTTTTTCTTCATAGGGACCAATTGGGTTGAAGGGCCAAGTAGGTTTACCAGGAGGTCAGGGAAAGAAAGGAGCTATTGGAGGAGCTGGAAAACCAGGAGAATCTGGCTTGCAGGGAGATACAGGGCCAAATGGTGCACATGGTGTGAATGGTCTTAAGGGGCTTCCTGGGGCAATGGGTCCCCAAGGCAAGGATGGTAAACCAGGAATAAAGGTTTGTTTAATTCAGCCTTCAGGTTTTTCTTTATAAATGACAAGAAAAGATTTCATTTTGAAGGGAGGACAAGGACCTTCAGGAGTTGCTGGCACTTCAGGACCAAGAGGAGACAGAGTAAATTATTTTGTTGCTTCTTAACTGTGTAGAATTGTATACTATTTTAAAAACAAAATGTTAATAAAGTATTAACCTATTTCACATTTATTGTTGTGTTGCAATGACTTTGTTTCTTCTTTTATATTTATTACATACAGTTACACTGTTGCTTGTTTTCTAGGGAGTTGATGGTCCGAAAGGTCTACCTGGGATGCAAGGAACCAAAGGAAAACTCGGACCAGATGGGCATCTTGGATTGCAAGGAAAGGTTGGAAAGATTGGTGACCAAGGAAAAGCAGGGGCAGATGGCGAAACCGGAAAACGGGGAAAGAGAGGGCGCCCTGGTCTACAGGGTATGTATGGACGAAGGGGTAAAACTGGAGATATTGGACGATCAGGGCCCGTTGGTGATGACGGTGATGAAGGTTTACCTGGTTTAAAGGTATTGTCATATCTTAACTGCTTTGAAGTTAAAAATTTTATTTAAAAAAGGCTCTGCTATCACTATTTCCATAATTTCAACACATTACTAAAAGTTTCATCTTCAATAGAACAGAGCAGAATAACAATATTTAAACAGCACATCCTGGAGTTAAAACATGTTTACTTTCTTTAGGGAATAACAGGGCTGGATGGAATGAAAGGAAAGCGTGGGAAGAAGGGAGAAATAGTAACTTTTTACGCGTTCATTTTTAAATGTTTGTATTGATCAATGCATTTACACAGGTATTAAAATGTGAATTATATATATATATATAATGTTCTGATAATATAATATTTAAATATAATATACTAATAATTCTGTATAATTCTTTTATACTTTTACGTCTGGAAACTATTTTAGTTACAAATTTTTCTTTAAAACGCCTTGTTAATCATTAATTTCAGGGTTTAATTGGAGAGACTGGCCGTAAGGGAACAGCTGGTAATAAAGGTAACAGAGGCAGACCAGGTCTTTTTGGTAGGCCGGGAATCCCCGGTTTACCTGGGACAAACGGTGTCGATGGTGAGGTTGGTGTAGAAGGCAGACAGGTAAGTGATTTCCTAGGTGAAGTAATTTCTTAGCATTGTTTGTTATATTAAAAAATGTATTTTTTTACTTTAAGTTTCTTGAAACATTATTTGCAAAATGTAGTTTTACACAGTTGTTGATGTTTATGGTCTTCCTTAGGGATTTCCAGGTGTCCCTGGTATCATTGGGTTGGCAGGGAGAGAGGGAGATGAAGGAGAGAAAGGAGATTATGGGCTTGAAGGTGCTCCGGGTCGCAAAGGATACGGTGTAAGACTCTACTGTTTATTTTTCATTTTATGAATCATATTTTAGATTTAATAATTTAAAAATTTTGAAATATTGGGATGATTATTTGCAATTGTGCGCTGGCTAGAAGAAATCTTATAAATAGAACATAAAGGATGTGTTTTAAAATCCTTATTATCAACTTTTTTTGTATCAGTTCAATCGCCCAACAAAATGATAGACTCCAAAATTGAATGAAAAGCTCATTGAATGAGTTATCTTTTTTATTTTTCCAGTTTTAATACTCATGGATCCTGTGTATGTATGCTTTCAAAAATTATCATCAAAAATGGTATTGTCTTTCTGAAATAATAAATGAATACAATGATTCTTCGATAACAATATTTATTTAGAGAGCGTAATTATTATTATTAACGAATGCTTACAATGAGGATAAACATTTCAGTGAAAAAATACATTGTTATCAATATGCGTCCTCATGAAAAAATTATGTATTTTTGTTGTTAAACAATAATTTAATCCTGAGGGTGGGTGGTAGTTTTTATGAGGAGAAGTTCCAAGTCTTGTTGATGCTCCATTTTAAGTTTTCCTTTCATGTCAATTTTAACAAAGAACTTCTGATGAAGTTCAAAATCATTGCTCTGGATTAATTCCTGTAAATATATGCTATCACCAATGTTAAACTAAACTTAAATTTTGATTTGAAAAGCATCATATATATAAGTAAAATAATAGAGAATGATTAAGTTAAAAACGTAAAATATAGAATCAGACGCAAAAATATTTTTTCTTTTATGGTATAAATTTATTTGGAAATAATGTCCATCATATACGCTATCATATACGAACCATGATGTTTGTTAAAAATATATTTGATTGTAGAGTGCAATAAGTCTACAATGTTTTTGTGATATTGTCCATTTTTACGACATTGTGTTGTTACACTTACAAGATGTTTTAAGGTCATCAACCATTCTTTTATATTTCTTAAACCTGGATTTGCTTGTTGCTTTTCTCTTGTAATCGTCAATCTGTTCTGTGTATTTCTCAGGGAGAAAAAGGAACAAGAGGAGCTCAAGGGAAATCTGGTACCGATGGACTCAAGGTGAGGTTTCTTGCAAATATGCATTTGTCAAAACAGTGATAACATCGAAAACAGTAGACTTTCATAAATTGCTGTAGTCGTTTGATGTTTTCAACGTATTCACTAGGGTTTGAAAGGAGAAAGGGGAGAAATCGGAATGATCGGTTTGCGAGGGTATGTTGGTAAACCAGGTGGTAGAGGGGATCCAGGATTACGTGGTTTAGCGGGAGCAGATGGTCCACCGGGGTTGTCTGGAGAAGAGGGAGAAATGGGAACAAAGGTGATGAATTGATTTACTTGTTTATCTTAAAGTATGCACAATTTCCTTCCATCAGTACTATCAGCTAAATATTTTGTTGTACTCTCTCGAGAATGTCAATCGTGTGAACAAGATAGGAACACAATGATTATTGCAATGATCATTTGTAGCTAATAATGTTCATGCTTAGGCAGACCCAAATATTTCAATCATGATATTTCTTGGATATTGATATGAGTGATATTCAAGGCACAAAAACAAGGGAATTCATACTCAACTACGTAACCTTTATCTTATCAGAAAACCAATGTTGTTTTCAAACTTAACCACTATAAACCTAAAATTTATATCTTTATCGAAAAACTAAGCTCGTCATGACATTCAGTATTTTCAGCAACTTAATTGGTTAAGGTAAACTTTCAATTTAAAAAGTTGTATTTATTTTATTTATATTTTTTTCAACTTAAACCGTTTTGTACTTTTAAAACATTTGCGTGGTAATGCTGAATCAGAAAATATAAACCTTCTAAAGCCTAATATGACTACTTTTTGAGTTGTGAGCGTTCAGACAGCCACAACTTCCATTTATAGTATAGATTTATGTTCTATTTATGAGAATAGTCTCAGGCAGTCACTATCTTTTGGTTGACTGGATGATGGAATGTTTTTATATTGATGATTATGTTTCTATATACTTGTATTGTATCTTCTCAGGGGAAAAAAGGTGCTAGCAGTAAACCAGGTTTTCCTGGTTCCCCTGGAAAGACAGGCACATTGGGTTTGGATGGAGACCCTGGGAGAGATGGGGACCCTGGCAGCATTGGACTGGTGGGGTTAGCTGGAAAGCCTGGTGAACAGGGTAAAGATGGTAGACCTGGTTGGACAGGAAAAATTGGTAAAAAAGGTCCAATTGGGAAAAAGGTAAGAGAAAACAGTTGAAAATATGTTGTTATTTCTAAAAATATATAACTGTTTTTTTATATAATGTGTTTCACAAATCCACTTGAAAACGAAAAGAGCTTTATTTTTTTCAACTGATTCCCCTCTGTTATCATTTGGGTTCTTGTAATAACTACTCGTAAGTTCATTACTAGTTTAATACTATCTTTCATATAATAAGTCTTGTATATATATGTTTATGATGATGATGATGATGATGATGATGATATATGTTTATAAATTGCTTAGGGATATCTTACATGAAGGAATGTAGCTATTAAACATAACTACTCAAATCCTAAGACAATTAATATAGTTACAATAACAGGAACTAATATAATTGTTTAAGTCTCAATGGAGTGAACAAACTCTGTAAACATGTAAACAACTTTATGTGCTAGATATCATGACACCCTCATTGTTTGCGTTTTCAAGGGATTGAAAGGCGGTAAAGGTGAACGTGGTAAAGATGGCAGTAGAGGCTTACCGGTAAATCATTTTTTATTATAAGATAAGCTTCTTTCATTTCTGAAACGTATGCGCACTTAAACATTTGTAATCTATTTATAACAATAAATGTGCATGGTGATTTTATCCATACCCCAAATAGATATATTTAGATGTAAAAGAATCTTTGTGTGGGAAATTATTATCACCTTTGGTTTATTTTTAGGGTCGTTACGGGCCAATTGGATTTACTGGTTTCTCAGGTTTACCAGGACAAAAGGTATATAATGTTAGAAAAGCAAATTGTTGAACATTATATTTGAAATTTAGGTTTTATCTTGACTTTTCTTTTTTGAATATTTTTAAAAGTTTACCATCTGTAAAATGAATTTTAGTTAAGTAAGAAAGATAGATAGAGATTCACAAACAGAATTATTAAAGAAGATGAACTATGAAGAGTTTCAGCTTTGTTTTGTTATTTGGGTTCATACATGTTGCTTGCAAAAAAGGTCTTCATCACTGAAATCATCCGCTGTGATACTATCAAATTTGTAAACGAAAAAACTTCTTCAAAAAGCTTCACATATAAAAAGAATTTGAAAAGTTGTATTTTACATTTGGTATTTTTCTTTAATATGCACCTTCTTGAAGATATGATTCTGGCTTTTTAGGGAACGCACGGAGTCCCTGGACGCGATGGTTTACTGGGTTTACCTGGATCACTGGGCAAGACTGGACGTCAGGGTACAGCAGGTTATCCGGGAGAAGTTGGGAAGACTGTGTGTATCTTAAATTCCTTTCCTTGTTTTTTTAATTTTATATAAATGGATTGGTTTGAAACAATTGTTGTTTTTATTTTGCGGCAAAGCTATTGAAAAATTGATAAATGTTTAGCGTTTTACTTCATATTTAAGAAAAATTCTTTAATCGAAAAAACGATTGATTGTTAAATCGCATTTATCTTGACAGATACTCCAACGCTATGTTCATTGGGCTATTGTATTGATACTTGTTATATTTCTTTTTTATCTTAGGGGTTACCTGGAATACCTGGCTATAGAGGGATGGATGGGCCGCCAGGAGACAGGGTAAAGCTTTTATGTTGAATATGTGAATATCTCACATATGAATTTTCTTATATTTTTTTTTGAGTTTTAATTAAAGATATATGATGCTGAAATATATATAATGAAATTAAATTTTTTTTTTTTACAATGAAAACGTTTTGTGTCGACATTTCCTCGTCATTAATAATCTTCTTAACTAACAAAAGAATGTCATAAAATGATTGACAACTCAACCTTAACTAACAAAAGAATGTCATTAAATGATTGACAACTCAACCTTGACTAACAAAAGAATGTCATAAAATGATTGACAACACAACCTTATCAAACAAAAGAATGTCATAAAATGATTGACAACTCAACCTTAACTAACAAAAGAATGTCATAAAATGATTGACAACTCAACCTTAACTAACAAAAGAATGTCATAAAATGATTGACAACTCAACCTTGACTAACAAAAGAATGTTATAAAATGATTGACAACTCAACCTTAACTAACAAAAGAATGTCATAAAATGATTGACAACTCAACCTTAACTAACAAAAGAATGTCATAAAATGATTGACAACTCAACCTTAACTAACAAAAGAATATCATTAAATGATTGACAACTCAAATTGCAGTGTAATAATGTTTTGAAGCGGATGGCAACAAGCCTTATTTCTCCACCACAAATGCAACATGGTCACCCATGATACTATCTGTTGTAAGATACGGGCAGATTTTTTAATTATTACTTCGTTTTTAAAGCTAAATTGAAAGATTTTAATCATTTAAAAATATGGTGATAACAATAATTAGATTGTATAAATATTATCGAATATTCCTGAGTATACATAAATAGTATACAGTTATTGCTGTTATTACCACAAAAAATTTTCAGGGTGATCCAGGGGATACCGGTAAGCCAGGTGATCACGGAGAAGTTGGCCAACTGGTAATTAGTAGGAATTGTCTTGTTTAATTTTTTAAATATTTTACTGAAAAGATTTTTATTTTAAATACATTTCTTTATGGGTGGGACGAGACACAAAAATATTGTTGAGAAAAAATTGGTAAATATAAATTTATCCTATAACACTCTCATCTCAATTCTTGAAATTTGGAGCGATATTGTAATTTTAATTAGCTCCCCCCCTCCCTGGAAATTAACAGTTTGAAAATCAAAAAGGTATTTTGACATACGTAGACTTGACATAGTTATTGCGATCCTGAGTTAAGCGAGACCTAAGGCCCAAAAATAGGGACCTTATAAATATTGACATTACATTAGTTTCATTGCTGGGTGTTGTTGTATGAGTTATGGTAAAAAATGCAAAAAAATTGCCATTTCTCAAATTCTTTTACCTCATCCCACCTTTAGACCTGAATTTTTGCAATATATAGCAGGAAAGTTATATTTATTTGGCTTTCCTTCTAAGTTAAAATTAGTTGCATGAATCTAATACTATCAATGTATCAAGACTTTGTTTTAGGGAGAAACGGGTAGTCAGGGGTTGAAAGGAGAAACAGGGGAACCGGGACCAGAAGGTGACTTAGGAATGGATGGAATTCCGGGAGAACCGGGACCTATAGGGAGCCCTGGTCCTGATGGTGAAGTTGGCCTAACTGGAAGCAGAGGTAGACATGGGAGAAAAGGGCGAAGGGGTGATCATGGTACACCAGGAGAAAAAGGGATGAAGGGTCTATCAGGGCTGATTGGAAAGAATGGAATCCATGGTGAAACTGGACTGTCTGGAAAGAATGGCCTTAAAGGTGAAATGGGTAGACAAGGACCGCAGGGTATTATAGGTAAGGCTGGAAGAAACGGATTCCATGGATTGCCTGGTGCTAAAGGAGTTAATGGATTGAAAGGCTTCCCAGGCAAAAACGGAACATATGGTGTACTTGGCAAGGAGGGCCCCGAGGGTAAACCTGGTCTCAAAGGTGAACAGGGTAAAAGTGGCGAAGATGGTTTGCCAGGTAGAGTAGGGGCTCCAGGATTGCTAGGTCGTAAAGGAGCAGCTGGACCTAAAGGTGATGTAGGTGACCCGGGGATAGACGGAAGTGCAGGTTTGCCAGGTGAGCCTGGCGACTTGGGAGAACCTGGTAAAGATGGTGATGTAGGGGCGGATGGATGGCCCGGGCGAAATGGAAGACCGGGTACTCCTGGAAAAAGGGGTTTACGCGGAATAAGGGGACCAAAAGGTTCAATTGGTTCGGAGGGGCAAACTGGTTACGAAGGTAATAAAGGCGTTAAAGGGAGAATGGGTTTTTATGGCTTAATGGGCGATATTGGAAATATTGGCCCAAAAGGTGAACTTGGTTTGCCTGGGCATGCCGGTTACGAAGGACCAGAGGTATTTCTGCTTTTAATTATTATTTTTATTTTTAAATGTATATGTGTTTCTTTCTAGGGTCCCTCTGGAAACGAAGGTCCAGACGGAGATGAAGGGGACAAAGGGATTAAAGGGGTTCAAGGCATGACTGGTTTAAGGGGAAATCAGGGGCAGACAGGTAGACCAGGTTCCAATGGAGAGCCTGGTCTACCTGGTATACCCGGTCCTGAAGGACCCCCAGGACCTTCCCCGGACATATCCAAGCTGTTTTCCGCTGTGTGGATGGGGTATTTAGAGAAAGGTCCACGTTATTATAAATCCAAAACTGTAAGTAAATTTACGATACAAAATGCGTTCAGTTATCGATTTATACAATTTCAAGGTTGATGAAGCATCCTTAAAAACTTACGAACAAGTCTTGGAAAGGGTAAGAAAATTTCTCTGTGCATAGTTCGTAAAATATTTTTAGTATTTTAGAGCGAACTACAATAACGAAAATTAGAAATATAATACTGTGTCTTTTACATCCTAAACGTAAAAATAAAATATATCTGATATATCAAATTTCGCTCAATGTTTTCGAGTTGTTGTTGAGAATTTACTACGAGCTGAGCATTGATACCAAGCTCGTTACAAACGAACGTTGGCAGAAAACTAATACTGAGCTCCTTATAAACTATCCTTATCCGCAGAACTTGAAACTGATGTACAAACTCGACGGAATCTGGCAATCTATCTTGTTGACCAGTCTGCATAGCGGAAGCAATTTGGGAACTCGCAAACAACCCGCTGTCACGTGCGCCCAGTTGTTTGAGAACGCACCCGGCAAAAACACAGGTAGCTTCATCAGAACCATTATGGTGTCCACAGTTTTACTGTTCAGTCATTTTAGAGAGTGAAGGATTTCCTCGTCTTACGATGTTCTTGTCTCTGCTCCAAATAGTGAAAATATATTCTGGTCTTGATTTTGTACACTAGTTTATTTGTATAATTTTTGTTTATTGTCTGCGAACTTACTTTTGACAATGTGTACTACATTATATTCCATATTCCATGTTTCTTACTTTGTTTTAGGTGACTTTTGGATCGATCCAAACGAAGGTTCATCAGATGACGCCTTCGTTGCCCATTGCAACGTTACGTCGTACGAAACTTGCATCTACCCGAAAACACAATTGGTAGGGTTGCTCAATAAACACACCTTATATTGCGCGTATGGTTTGGTGTAATTTGTATCATAACTCGATAAACTTCGCACCAAATATCAAAATGTGGCGTTGATAATGTTTTTTTGTTTTTATTGATTCTATCTATTCCATTAGATTGCAAGTGTCTCCAGCGGCAATGATACACAATGGCTGTTTAAAGACGTACTTAACAAAAGCGATGGGGTATGGTTTTTGTTTCTTTTTTTTTCGTGTCCTAGTATGGCGAAGTATATTTTTTTATGTATATTTAATGAAACAGGAATAACTTATTTGGAAGTATTACTCAATTTTAAACAAACAATAGAAACGCGTGCTTATTTACAGATCGACTACGCCAGTGGTATCGTCCAATTGAAAATGATACGGTTGCTTAGCAACAAGGGTCGACAAAATCTCACTTACTCGGGGAACGGGAAAGTGCTTATCGAGACGAACACGTGGCAAGTCGCGAGAGCTGATAACGCGCGGAAAATCCACATGGAGACAGTGACGTTTAAGGTTCGTTTGTTAACACACTAATATATGCTAATGTATGTTAGAGCTATAAAGAATAAAACCGTTGTTTTAATAGCAGCCAATGGGCGGTTCCCTTAAAGCAAAAAACGTGCGTGTTACGAATACCAGAATCCTTTGCGCCAGAAAATCGTATTAATTCACTTTTTCATTTTGTTCAGAGAATTTAAATATTAAAACGCAAAGGATTCTGGTAGCTGTCATATTGCATGACGGGAGAATGAGCATATGTAACTTAACGGAGATTATTGCGTTTAGAAATCAAACGGAAAGCAGGATGAGCGAGTCTACGAATTCACAAGCGATCGTCTCGACGATTTCCCTTTAAATGATATCGCAGTAGCTTCAACAAATCCTCAACTAGATGTTCTCGTGGGACCCGTTTGCTTCTCTTGAAGTCGCACGTGTAGAATCTTAACGTTTATTTATATAAGGAGTTTCGCTATTGTATATATCAAATTTTTTTTCTGAAAATTGCTTCACTGTAATGACACAACACGGCTCAAACAATTTGAAATATAACAATTTCCTTTTTTTACGATGTGATGTTGCTGTTATATCGACAGTATGGTAATTCAAGATGAGCGAGCATAATCGAGGTTTCGCGTTTTCGTCTTTTTCGACAGAAATATTTCTGGAAAATTCGGATTATTTTGAATCTAATTGTTATGTTCAATACATTATTCCAAATCTCGAAACTACATTTGGTGCAGATTAAAATGATTCCATGTTAGGAATGCATGAAATGAAATATACATAGATATTTTAATTCTTAGACCTCAAATCTATAGACGTAAAATCATGTTACTATTTTGTGTGTATGTAACATGGAAACACTGCAATATTCACCAATAACGATTTCACGGCATCTTCGTATAATGTGTGTACAATTTTCGTGATTTTATCTAAATTGACCGTTTTTGTTGTTTCTTTATAGGAATAATAGAGGGAATGTTGTAGGCGCTCCCAAGTTTGTAAAAAGATAATAGAAAGACTTTCAGTTTGTAATAAGCGATCATATCTTGTTTTTGACATATATCGAATTCCTCCGTAGTGTATTTATTCCGAGTAGCTTTGTAAACAAATCACTGCAAGCAAGTGGAATTTTGATGACAATTGACGAATTTTTTTTTACACTGTTAATGACCCTCGGAAGCCAGAGAGCGTTTTGACATTGGAGGTAAAATTTCTTGGTCTTTGTTAGCAGCGTTTACAAATTTTTTCATCTTCAGCATGTGCCACTCACATTGTGCACGGAAAAATGGCTGGCACAAAAACCTCGCGATTAATAGATCTCCGTATTCGAGGACCCGTCGTTTGTTGGCGCGGTTCTCGGCGAGAGAACAGTGGAAATTCGCAGGAAAGCGATTGAAAACGAAAATAATTGATTTCTCTTTCTGCATGCTTGGCTGGTTTGTGTTGTTGTTTTAATATGAGCTAAAACCTACACGCTTGGTTGCGTTGGATACCGGCAAACAATTACAGGTGTGCTGTTTGATGCACTAGTTCCGAGAGAAAGAGATGTGCTAAAAACACTTTACCATGAGCGAGGCGAAAAATAGAACAGATCCCGAACAATCACGTCCCCTGCAAACGAACGAAGATGATGAAGTCGACGAAAATCTCCGACTAAAGACGACCGAAGAGCGACGAGCCGAAGGATTGTGTTGTCCGAGAGTGAACCGAAAACTCCTTCTCTCAAAAGCCTTCTATTTTTGCTTCTTTTCGGCATGGGGATCGTTACTGCCTTATTTGGCCCTGTATTTCAAGCAGCTTATGCTTACGCCAAGCCAAGTTGGACTTATTATGGGGCTGAAGCCCTTCGTGAATTTTTTAGCCACCCCTGTGTGGGGTGCAGTAACCGACAAATTTCACATCCACAAGTTCGCGTTAGTAGTGTCCATGACAGCGCTGATTACCTCAACCTTTGCGCTGTGTTTGGTTCCGGGCCCGAAGCAACAGGCTACAATTATAGAAAACCATTGCAACCGCACAGAAGATATGACCGAGATGATGGCGTTGGACGGAGAGCCGGAGATCGATAAAATGGTTGTGTACGAAGGCGTAGATACCGAAGACTTTTATTTCTCTAAGGAACGCTGGCCCTGGCCAGTCGATTTCATAGCTTCGTTCGAGCAGGATTTTTATAACAAATACAAGATCGACGCTTCGAAAACGTTCACCAGTTTGTTCTTGATCACGTTGTTTGGTACGGTGATTGCATCCCCTTCGCTTGCGCTCGTCGACACGGCCACATTGCAAATGCTCGGGAAGGAGACGCATAGGTACGGCAAGCAACGTCTCACCGGCTCGCTGGGATGGGGGTTGGGCGCGTTCATTGTTGGCGCCTCGTTGAAGACAACGCATCATTGTTCGATTAGCAAGAGCCGAGAAATTGTCGATTATATACCGTGCTTTTACGTGTTCGCCGTTCTTATGTCGCTCGGTCTCGTTGTTTCGTTCAAGTTCAAGTTCAGCACACAACAAAAAGCTGGGCAAACGAGAAGTTTATCGGTTGGCTTAGTAGCACTTAGAAATCCCACGTACCTCATGTTCTTATTTACAGCGCTGTACTTGGGATTTTTGATGGCCTTTATAAAAACATTTCTGTTTTGGCATCTGAAGGATTTGGGAGGCACTCAGCTATTGTTCTCTGTCATATCAGCTGTTAACTGCGTTGCAGAAGTGAGCATGTACTTTCTGTCCGAAAAACTTATTTCCAAGATCGGACAGGTGCGCGTACTTTATTTAGGTCTGGTGTGCTACTCTATAAGACTTTTTTACTATTCAATTGTACCTTACACGTGGTTGGTGCTCGTGGTCGAATTGCTACCAGGCATTACAACGGCCGCAGTGTGGGCGGCCTGTTTGTCTTATGTCAGCATTAATTCCAAGCCTGGTGCACAAACCACCATGCAGTGTATTTTACATGGCGTGCATTGGGGCTTGGGTTATGGCGCGGGTGAAGTTATCGGGGGGATTTTAGTGCATCATTACGGCGCGCCAACAACCTTTGTGATGTTCGGCATCCTTTGCATAGTCGTGCTGCTGCTGTATATTCTTATCAATATGATATGGGGTGAGAAGGACCGCAAGCGGCGACAAGACGATGAAACACAAACCGACGGTTTCAACCAGTACACCGACGAAGAGACAAGCGCTACCGAGGATTTCGAAAAGACAACAGGGAAATGCGAAGAGCACATACAAAACGTAGATAAACAAATGATAGAAAGCGAAGGAAGTGTGAAGCAAACGACATCAGGCGAAAGTAAAAAAATAGAAAAGCAAGTGGAGCAGATTGTAGAAAATTCGTCGAAAATTATTAACGATTCTAAAGAAAATAGTCCTAGAAATTCTAAACCAACCAGTCCAACGTTGCCAGAGGAAATCGAAAACTCAAAAACAACCGGAGAGCAAAAGGAAAGTAACTCTGTAAACAAAAGTGAGACTAGTTCTAGTTGAATTTAAAGCTACCGTTGCGTTGTTTAAAATTATATTTTTGTAATTTTGTAAATATCACATATGTCGATTTGAAACTTTTTTTTCACCGCTTCGTTTTCAAGTTGTTGTTGTTGTTGTTGTTTTTAACAACAAATCATGCACACGCAATGATATAGAGAAAAAACGCTAGATGTCTAACTCGCCGTAAATAAGTGAGGCAAATCCAAAGCAATTTTTTTCAGTCAAACTGGTGAAATCATACGCTGCAACTCGCCGCTGCGAGATTTTTTTCCGCCAACGAACTCAGACTTATTTTAGAAGTCACAGACCCAATCTTACGGACGCGAACCATGTGGTTTTTGTGAGAATATTACATGAGAGGTTAATGTTTTGATGCAGTGGTAAGTTATCAGATGTCACCATATTACGTTGTTGTACAAAATTCAGAAAGATGAGGGTTTGAAGTTTGCCAACAAACTGTCAAAAGGACACATTCAGTTCAACAGATACAAAATGAATATCAAATTAGCTGCCCAAACACTGAGTAGTTGCCGATGTTATTCAGTATTTGTAGGATACCACCCATCGTGCGCTGATTCTGAAGGAACAATCAATTTTATACGTGTGATAGACCGATTGTTCGACATTCTGAACAGCCGAAGCCAATATGCAAAGAGTTATAAGAAGCCACTGTATCATAATGATATTCCACGATGGAAAAGGATCCTTGAAGAAGATTCAATTCAGTATCTTTCTCAATTAAAGGTTAAATCTACGTGTGTGTCAATCCTCAAGCATCGTCGCGAAACCTTTGCATTGGACCTCATTACTGCTGCACAGAGTGTTCTTCATTTAGCCCAGCAATTACCTCTGCTCATTCTTTTCCGTACCTTCTAACATACAAAATGTCTCATGATCATCTGGAACTATTATTCACATGCATTCGTGGTAAAAATGGTTTTAAAAACAACCCAGATATCAGGCAATTCAAGTCTAGCACGAAGAAAATCTTGTTAAGAAATCCCATAATTGCATCAAACAGAAGAAATTGTCGTTTGAAGATCATTCCAATGGCTCTCGGTATTTTCCTTGATCAATCAAACCGCTGATCAAGCATCGGGGAGCAGGGATAGAGAGGTCTCCAATAACTGTCGCTATTTGATGCTGAAAAAATATTTTTGCCTCATTTAAAGCTCGTTCTGGAAGTTTTTTTTTTTTTTTTTTTTTATTGTAGTTGCTCAGAAAAAACTGTTCTTATAGAAATCCCTGTGACAGTTTGGAATGCAAACAGTCCATTGATGAGAAGATGACGAAAACCTAGTTGTACGGAGAAAAATTCTGGGAGAAGGTGTAAGAGATGATAGTTCGCTTGAACAACGTCCATAAAAAAACTTGTAAAAAAGACAAACAGAAGCTACGTTTCGCCGGTGTGATAGGGAGTCCAGTTTCGAAGATAAGTTTGCGCCGATTGCGTTGCAAACACGCCGTTGAACACGATCTAACAAGTTCAAGCAATTCGCAGGAGCACCTGCCCAAATGTGGCAGCTGTATTCCATGCAAGGACGTATTGACGATTTGTACAGGTAAAGGATACACTCAGGGGTGAGGTAACTCATTTCTCGTAAAAGAGAACCAACCTTCATGGCAGCTGATTTTGCAATGGTTTCAATGTATGAACGCCATGAGAGATCGCTTGTAAATATGAGACCAAGAAGGCGAAATGAATTGTTTTCAGGCAAATGAGAACCATTCATCAAAATTGGAGGTAAATATGCTTGCTTAAAATGATTAATGGAAAGAAGACTAGTTTTAAATGGATTGAAATTAACCAGCCAATTCTTACCCCATTCAACTATCGAATTGAGATCTTTATTGAAAACAGAGGCCAAATTAACCTTATCACAATCATCTGATTTATCAAGACAGGAATACAATGTGGAATCGTCAGCGTAAATAATGGTTTTGGATGATAAATTGTCTGGGAGATCGTTTATGTAGAGTAGGAACAGGGTTGGTCCGAGAACTGATCCTTGTGGAACACCAGCATTGATGGAAAAAGTTGAAGATGAATGACCACTAAGGACAACCTTGAATCTACGGTTGGAAAGGAAGGAAGAGATAATTTTGAAAAAGGAACCTTTTAAACCATATGCTTTGAGTTTATGCAATAGACCCAGATGCCAGACTTTATCAAATGCCTTGGAGATGTCAAGAGCAACTGCTCGCGCTTCACCGGAAACATCAAGGGCACGATAAAAACGTTCAGTTATAACTGTCAAAACATCAGCAGTGGAACGACCAGAACGAAACCCGTACTGGGAATCATAAAACAAATTATTTTTTTCAATAAATTCCACTAAGGTCTGGTTAAGTAAAGTCTCAAAAACTTTGCTTAAAATGGAAATGAGACTAATCGGTCTATAATTTCTAGGATTAGAACGGTCACCACAATTTTTAAAAATTGGAATAACAGAGGCAAATTTCCAGGATGAAGGAAAACAAGATTCATCCAAACACTTTTTGTAAACAGCACACAAAACAGGAGATAACTCGGTAGAACATTTCTGAAGAACAATTACAGGAATTCCATCAGGTCCTGTAGCTTTAGTGGAATCCATTTTGGAAATTATCTTGGAAACGTTATCCGGAGATATAAAGCAATCCTGTAATGTCTGGTCAGTTTTGGAGGTGAAATATGGGAGATCGTGTCCAGAATCATCGAGGGTAGAATGAGAACTGAAGAGTTTAGCAAATAGTTCAACTTTATCCTTAGATAAATTAATGACTTCAGGACCATTGAATAGTGGAGGTACAGATGATTTAGAATTGGAATTGCCCCGGACATTTTTAATGATACGCCAAAATTTACATGAACCTATTTTTTTTGAATTGATATGATCTTTAGTTCTTTCAGCAAAAACAGTTTTTGCTTTACGAACAACATATTTACAATTATTGCGAGAGACAATAAACAATTTTCTGTTAAGATCAGTCGGATCTTAAGTTCTGGCTTAATAGTAGTTACTGTACGTTTCACAGACTCCTGGCTCATGATGAGTTTTCCAGATCATTTCCAGATTGATTTAAGGTATTCGTCATTGCTACGAGAAATCAAAGCATTTGCTGTTGCTTTTGCCACCACCCTGTTCACTACACCGCCTTTCCTTCTCTAAATCAGCAAAATGTCGTCCAAGCTTAGCTTTTGGAATTTTGGGAATATTGGCATTTCGTGCCGTGATTTCTCCAAATTTGAGATGAAGGTGAGAGATTTCTTAAACCTTTTCACCGCTGCAGATGGTCTGTTGGTGGCAGCGTACTTTCCTACCAAGTATCACTCGTTCTTTGTAAATTTCGAGTTTACTCGCTTTTTCTTCGGTTGCCGAAGAAAGGTTTCAACAGCGGCATAGTCAAGTTCACCAAGAGTACACTCTTCTTTTTCAGGGAACGAGCAAGTCGGTTGATCTAAAAAACTCGAAGTTTTTACTCGATCGAGGTGGAAGAGTTATTGTTGTGTTAACCTCGACGAATTATTGTGTTTCTCCGCTTGTCCGGGGTGGAAATAAGCAGGCTTCCCACAGGCATCAGTAAGCAGGCCTCCCACAGTCAAAAACAAGCAAATTCTGAATATCTTTAATTAAAGAAACGGTAGATTTACTCTACCATGAAAGGGAAGAGACGAATAAAGGACGTTTGCCACCAAAAAATGCGAAAAAGAAAAAACAACTGCAAGTAACAAACTCAGAGGAAGCTACCTAATAATTCAGAAGAAAAAAGTTGTTACGGCAGCAGTTCCTCCAAACAGACATCAGATGAAATCATTGAAATATCAGATTGCGAATAAATAAGTGTTGACTTCAGACGTTCTTTCTTTACTGCTCCCCGCCAAAAATCAAAAACTTTGCATTCACTAATGTACACCGTTAAAAAATTCTTCCGCATTTCGCAGTTTGGGTACCGCCCTGATCGTTTGCGACATTTAATTTTGCGCCTAATTCGCAAACATTTATGTTGCAAACTTTTATACCAGCAACAATAATTTATGTCCTTAAAAGGTAATCAAAAAGATTTTGAAAATTACCCTATTCGCCTATATACATAAATCAATACAACACAGACCTCCTTCACAAGGACAGTATTGGAAGTTAATGTTGTTTCGTGGGATTTAAACTTTATTCTAGTTTTATTTATAGTTTAAATATTTAGAGTTTATGATCTTATGATATTATTATGATCCAGATTACAACTCTAGCTAAGACTGTAATTACTGTTGATTTTGAACCAGACTATGAAGCATAAAACAAAAATATAAACTTCAAATAAACCACAGTTCCCAACACATTCTAGCCAGCCAGCGATGTTTTGTGTCACTTATTTTTTTGCCTCACGTACTAGGCTAGGAAAATAGCGAATTCGACATCTTGCGTTTTTTCTCTATATATCATTTTACACATATAAGATTTTAGATTTTTCGTAAAAGAAAGATGCAAGCTTTAAATTCCCACTACCGTTTTATGAGAAATGTGTAAGGTCTATTAAATATGTCCAAGGTTTTTAACAATATATTCATACATCCTGATCAGTGCTTAGCGGAAACACGGAAGAGAAAAATATATCGGGATTGACTTTCTCCAGAGGGGACATTGTCTCCGATTCGGAAGTCTCGAAAATCGACTTGTCCTGAAAGAAAACGGGCTGCGCGTATGATTGCCTATTCAGTTCGGCGTCCTTTCTGCGCGCATCCTTGTTGTGCGCGTCCATACGAATCGTGGATGTTGCGAGAGGTGAAATCTTGAGCGCGGGTTTTCTACTGGATTGGTCGCTTTGTTGTCCCACGTCGCGATCGAAAGACGATAGAAACGACGCTGACATAGGATTATTGTCGCTTCCTAAAGCTTTGTCTTGCGTCATTAAGGCGTTAAAAGTAACGTCGAAATCCGACGTCGACAACTGATTTAAGGTAGGCGAAGACAACTCACGTGAGGCTTTTGATTCAAAGGAAAACCCACCATTGGCGCAACGCATTAGGTCGTCGTCGTCTAAGTCACAGTTGACGTTGCGAAACAACGAATCGTCGTCATCCAAACGTGACGGAAATGACGTCATAACAAAATGATCTTCGTCTGGTGTCATCATGTCGCTATCTGATTGGCTATCTGAAGATGAGCTCAAGTCGTCTAAGGAAGGTTGGTGCGATGCGGATTTTTGCTTCTTTGAGACACGAGGGCTTGCTTTGCTCTACGATCGCATATCGATCATGTTAATACTTTCAAAATACACACGCATTGCACTTACCGCACTTCGTTTGGCGTGCCTCTTCGCAGTAAATAAATGATCGTTCAACAGAAGGAGCACGGAACCCGGACACTTGGTGCGTGTCACGTGCTTATCTGTGCACCGCACAAACAACTGTTGGTCATGATCAAGATACGAGTCTGTAAAAACGATTGCATTACATACATCCTGCCGAAGAACAGTACACGGCAAGAACAATTTATAATATATTCTAAACTAAATAACGATGATTTGTTGGCCGAAATGGGCGCCCTAAGTGCGCCAGGACTTAGTAACGTGGGCCTTTTATGGAAATGATTCTAAAAGCGGTTTTTCGATTCAGTATAGAAATTTAGCCATTTAACTTATTTTAAGTCTAAACATCAAATACAGAATACATAAATGAAAATAAATTTCATTCTCTTGAAGCTTACGCTGTGGGCAGTACTTCATGTAGGGTAGAGTGAGGTTGGTGCAGCGCTTGTTCCCATCGACCAAACAGCATGGAATCTTGTAGCTGGTGGTTTCTGGTGGCACCCTGAAATATTAAAAACATTTGTTACTAAATAATTAATCATCATTTAAATATAACTAATTATAAACTATTTAGTGTATTTCCTTCTAATTATCATTAACGTCTTGTAACATTTGCACACCGTTTAACAGTCGTTGGCACGCTGGAATCTCTCATCTTCAACACGTTCATCAGCTCAATAGGATCTAACCGGGTGGTCTCGATTAAACGTGAAACACCACCACAAGAGTTGCTTCTTTTGCTGTGCGCAATCGATTCTTTCAGTTGGCCGTACTGATGTTTGATTTTGCGTAGAAGTTTTTTCTGCTGGCTACTGGGACTCGCAACAACACTAAACAGGAAATTAGATTCTTCTGTAAAAAGACAATTTTAAGTCCACGCTTCTATTTACTGTTCAGTATTTAGCCTTCAGATTTGCACTTTATAATGAAGCAAATTGTATATTTTAAGAATAAAATCTATTAGATCTCCTTCTTTTCATCTTTTCCCGATCAAATTCAAATCTAACTTCCCGTATATAATCAGCAATGTTTTTGGTGCTTTGTTTCAGCATATCATTCGATTGAAATGATATTCAACAGAAAAAAGAAAGAGCCATATATAAACACGCTTTAAATTAGTCAATGATATTTAATAGAAAAATAACATAAAACTTCGTTGTATGACCCACCATTTAAGGTGAATTTACCTTACCTTAAATAAAATAATGTAAAATGGCTTTGAAACGACATGTTAGATGCCCATCTAGCCGTAGGTATAAAAAAAAAAAAATTTTCCTTGAAAAAAATTAATTAGAAAAAGTCATGACATCTGACATGACACTCTCAAATTTGCAGTTTCTATATAATTATTTGGATGTGTTTCTCTCAGTTATTTGCTCAAAATAAATGTTGAAATTTGGTTAAGTTAATTGAAGATGGATAGGTGATGTAATGCCATGTTCATGTGACATCATATTTGGACTGTGATTGCGTCATAATGACTGAGATTACATCATAATTTCAAAATTATGATGAAATAATTACTGACAAAAAATACTCACAGCTTGTTGTTTGCCACGCTTTCATTTGCATCAAGGATTTCTTTTTGAAACATTTCTGTTAAATCAAATTGCACTTCCAAATCCTCTAAAACGAAACAAAAGTTGGCATGAGAATCATTACAGCTAAGAAACGATAATAGTCGGTCACATAACAAGGAATTTAATTGGAGATTTCGTTAGGAGTGTTCAGAGTTTGTTATTAGCTCTTGCAATTGAAATTGATGAAAAGTAAACCATATTTCAGTACAACACTTATGCAAACCTCCCTTTAAGTTAATTAGGAAATTTCAAAAAAATATCTATTTGTTTAAAAAACATGTAAGCCCCATTAAGTCAACAACATAGTACAGAATGTGCTAACCATCGGAACCTGTGCCATCTTCTTTAGTTGCTTCCAGAACCAGTTTTGCAGAATCACTTAAACCCTGTCGAAAGACCTCAGCTTTGTAATATGCGTTGGAGATCTTTCGCGACACATTTTCTTGCCAGCCTTTCATTTCTCTGGATACATCCCCAGACAATTGCCTCTTTTTCAAAAATTCGTTTTTTTTATTCTTCAAACTGATGTTGATTTTGTCAGCGTTTTTACCGACCAAAGGTTTCAGTTTTCTGCGAATATTTGCTTCGCATTTGCTTTTATCTGGTGGTTTCGAATGCGCTTTTTTCAAGGGTGCAACTTTTTTTGGTGCTAAGCCCATGACTTGCAAATGATTCATGCAATATCTAAAAGCAATATTTATACAAAAGATAAATAGACCAAAAAAACAGAAAAGTATAATAAACGCTGCTTCGTACCAAAATTCATCAAAAAAGATGGCTTCAAAGTATGACCACTATACTACTCAGACTCATCAATTCTGACAAAAATACAATTTATATCCTACTATAGCGGGTATGCGGGTCATATAATATCTTTGACCTCATGGGCATTAGCATCCATGCCCTTGATGCATAGCTGCCACGGAGTTTTAAATACAAAGTTGGTACCTTGCGTGGGTTAACTCACCACTGTTTTCCTCTTTCTGGAGTTGGCGTTAGGAAGGGCATTCAGCCGTAAAAACATCTGCACCAGTAAACCATCAGATGATTAAACCTCCATAATTGGAGAAAATCATCTTTTGAAACCGTCCAACCCATGCAAGCATGGAAAAGCGACGTTAAAAGGATGATGATGATGATGATGATGATGATATAATAGAGGAAAAAACCCGAGTATGTTTGTTTGTTTGTTGTCCGCCAATCATGCCCAAACGACTGGACCGATTGGAACCAAATTTTCAGGGTATTGTGATTTGGGATTGTGATGCCCCTGGGATGGTTTTTAGCCAAAGAATTTTTTTTTTGACAAGTTTATACATACATACAGAATTCCTCAATTATCATATTATTGTTAACGTCCGTAGGACGGGTACATTGCTTGTATATATAACCTAGATTAAATAATCCCACCAATTTATGTAGCGGAGCTTAAACAAACTTACATTCTATCCAGACCAATGGGCACAGAATTGATGCACTTTTCACCATTGTGTTTCGTTTTGAACTGACACTGTTTAAAAGGAGCATGGCTGTCTTCGAGTATGTGACGAACACAGAACGCGTAACCGTTCAAGCGACGCTGTTTGCAGATTTTTCGACTAAAACTGCAAAGTTTCTTCCCGTCAACAGGAGATAAATGGATGTTTTGCCCCTCAAACATGAATTGTTTATCATTGTATACTTACTAAAAACAGAACTAAGAGTATACAAATAAATGTATATTATGTATGTTTCAAGCTAGCTGTAACTACAAAGTATAATACTATTTAAAAAACTAAGTAAACTGAATACTATGGTACTTGTTATTAAAAGTTCACCATTTTAATTGTTTTATAAAGATCTTTATCAAGACTTGTAAGTCTCAACGGAACAAAGAGAACTGGTGACAAAGCTCACACAAAAGATAAAACAAACAAAAAAACTTGGAATTTAGTGAACAGCAACTATGTTACTTCCATCCACCTTATGCTTTCAAATGTGTTTTTTTATCAAAATTCGAGTTTCTGTTTCTGTTTTGATTTTTTGTAAATACACGTCTTTTGTATGAAGTTTGATCATATTTTATTGTGACTATGGTTTGATGAACTACATCTTATTTCTTGTGCAAAATGGCTAAACAACTCCATATAGATCAAAATCAGGAGACAAAGTAGAAAGCTTTGTTGGAGTTAGAGAAAGGGAAGTCCAATAAAGAAGTGGCACAATCATTTGGCATCCCGCCTAATGCGCATTCGACCTGGAAAAAAGCAAGGAAAAGGTTTTTGAGGCTTATAAAAATGGGACTGCTAAAACCAAACAAATGAAGCCTGATACCTACGAGTTAGTTAATATGTAAAGCTGTGTTGAAATGGTTCACACGTAAACGAGCTGACAATGTTCCTGTTAGTGGCATCCTTATCAAGGAAAAGGTTCTTTATTTTGCAAAAGAAATGAAACTTGAAAAGACCATTGTGGGCGAATCTAAATCAGTTACGGAAGAGATGATGGCGCCCTGGCTTGAAACAACACTACCGACAATCCTTTCCAGAATCCCACTTGAAAACATCTTCAATGCTGATGAATTTGGCCTGTTTTATCACTTTCCAAATAAGACCTTTCACTTTACGAAAGAAAAGTGCAGTGGTGGCAAGCACAGCAAAGTTCGATTGACCGGGATGGTAGCAGGAAATGCAAAAGGTGAAAGACTTCCAATGTTTGACAAACAAATTCTGCGCCGTTACCAAGCAATTCTGCAATTCTGCGCCGTTACCAAGCACAGCAATAAAGTTGGATGTCGTCCGAGTTGTTTGAAGAATGGGTCAAGGAACTGGACCATAAGTTTGGCGTCAAAAAATGGAAAATCGCTTTGATTGTGGATAACTGTCCTGCTCACCCAATTACTCAATAAGAGAGACTTTCTACTATTCGAATCTCTCTATAATTCAAACAAATTTTTTTCCCCTTTGGATTCAAATTAGAGAGAGTCAACTGTAGGTATATAATAGTCAGGGAGCTGAGGACAAAAAAAACTAAACCTTGCAATTTTGATGGAAATACGTTAAATTGGTTTAAAAAAACTGCCACAATTAATATTTTCATTACTGAAAATACCAGATTTCCGTTATTGCTCCAAAATCAAGTAAGTTTTTTGCATTTCTTTACGACCAAAACTTTATCACAAAATCCTCCATGTTTATTTTTTGAAGCTTGACTTTGCACCGCTATAATGATATACAAAATCTTGTATATATATATATATATTATGCAATAGTCATTATCAAATTCAAAGAAGAAATTTTTTTAACAAATTGTTTCCAAAATGCACGTGTGGTAGCGATAGCTTAACACTCGATTACTAAATCAGGGGCGGATTTAGAGGTCAGCCAAGTCAGCCAGTGCTGACCTTGAAAAATTACAAGAGAATTTCAAATTTGTTGCTTTATTTGCGGTGATGTTGTTAACTGGAGTTAATTTACTTTCTCCGCGTGCCGCAATATAGAGTTTGAATTCGTTAATGTTTATAAACAATTAATAGGAACATAAAATAGCACCTTGTAGATTTATTATATGAATTGCATAACATATTGGATGGCATTCTTCTAAAAATCAATGGAACTTCACCGCTAAGCTTATTTCCTCTCTTTTCAAAGCCATTTATTAAAAAAGCCGTAAAACAAGGTAGTTGAAAAAAACATGCCCGCAAACAAGGTCGATTTTTCTTATGTGTTTTGAGTGCATGGCTAAACAGATAAGATTATTCATGATAATACTTCTTTACCAAAGTAGTATAGACAATATTGATTGATCTAAAGTAAAACTATTACAGAATATTTGCTTTGTAAAATCTCCTTCGAAGAGACGACTGAACTGAAGATTTCAATGTTAAAATTTAGCGTTGTTCCTCTTCAATATTCGAAGCTAATGTAAGGCAGCCTTTCTTTATATACAGTATATTATCTAATACACTTTTTTTATATAAGAACCAGGTAAATTTAGTTCAGCCTTAGCTGTTAATTTTTAGCTGATTCTAGCCTTGATTTGTTCTTATTCTGTTCTTATTACTCCATAAGTTGCACAATATATACATAAATAAAACAAAAACAAAAACGTACAATTAACCAGAAGAATATTCATGACATATAATACTAAATTTTGGTTGCACCTGTTATTCTTCCTAATATCTTTGAATATTCTTCTGTAATATGGGGTCTTACAGTTGCAAGTGTACCAACCTAATTATTAATTAAGCCTTAGCCTTGTTCTTAGTTTGTTCTTAATTTTTGACCAATTTAAGCCTTAGTGTTCTTATAAAGTTGTTCTTATAAAAAAAAGTGTATAAATATAATTATTTTTTTCTAGTTGCAATTATTAATTATTATTAAAACGAATATTTTTACAGGATGGTTCCAGAACTGTTCTTTTCTTGCTTGAACCTCTTCTAATTTAAGGAAAATTGTTAATAATGTATATTCAAATATCACAAATAAATTTCAGTACAAATGCAGAGATTATATATATACATTTCCAAAATTTCTTTGCCTAATGATATGTTCATCCTATTGTTGGTAGTTCTTGCTATGTGTTTTATTTCGTTTCGTCTTATAGTTAAATTTAAGCATTAATGGCCGCAGCTCCAGCATATCGTTTGTGCCAAGTTGGAAAGAACTTGTTGAAAAAACAGCAACCACAAACAGTAAGTTACAATAATGAGATCTTTTTAGATTTGTTTTGGAAATTCAAAGAATTCAAAATGTTATCAATGTAGACTGTTTGTTCTCTTCAAAAATGTTTAGTATCCTCAGTGGAAAATCGATCTTTGCGACAAGATCCGTAACGTATTCCACAACAACGCCAAAGTGCTCATTTTCCAGCATAACTCTCTTACGTCAAACGAATGGTCGGATCTGCGCTACCATATGGAACAGGAAAATATGCGTGTGAAGTTCTTCCCGAACAAGATAACGGGGGTGGCGTTAAAGCACTCTGACTACGCAAATATTGCAGGGCTGTTTCGGTGTTACACGGCCGTGGCTTATGGTAACGATATTAACTTAAAGTCAGTGTTGCAAATCATGAACAAACAAACGAAAATTATCTTGCTGGGTGCAGTGATAGATAACACTTTAATGAATATCCAACATGTTAGCGACTATGCAAACTTACCTTCACTAGAGGATTCAAGGGCCGAGTTGCTGCAAATCCTTTCACAACCGGTGGAAAATTTGTCGCGTCTGTTGCAAGCCAATCAAACCAACTTAAGCACCTCGTTAGAACTTTATGCTGATGGAAGCAAATGATGATTGTCGCTCTTATATATGTACATATTTTATGCTACTTTTGGAACATTTGGTCCTACAAACTCATTTCTTATTAGGTTGTTTTAAAATTTATCATGACCCATAATTGTTCCTTTTGCTACTTTCTTATTGTATGAGATATGTATGAGATCCTATTATGAAATGACAGAAAAAATTTTACAGGAAATTCTTTGAAGTTAATAAATCCTTACCAACTAGATAATTTGTGACAACCCATCATTATTAAAATTCATTCTTGTAGGTTTGTTATTGTCCATATTTCTGTTATCAGTGTAAGTAACTTTTTAAATAATTATATTACAGTACCAACGAATTAATTTACCCTAAATGACCGTTTAAACGCCGCTGATGCCCAAATAAGGTTATAACGTTGAAAAATATTAAATTTTAACTTATGCCACCAGTAGCAAAGCAGGTCAAAGCATTTTCATCGTTGACGGCAACGTTCATCATGCATGATCTAGATATCTAATGAAAGACTTTGAAATTCTAATCATTGACTCCGCTTTTGGCGCTCACCACCCTTCACTCAATGATTCTTCTTTTTTCCTAGCATCAATGGTTTCTGGACATCGTTATTCTAGCACTTTCTATGATTTATAAAGCATTTATAGAAATGATCACTGAAAAAACATTTAAATACCGGTTAATTTCTCGCAAATAACGTAATACAGTGGAACCTCCTTAAAGCGGATTTAGGATGAAAGTGACCTCCATAAAACAGACGATAGCAGACAGTTTTTTTATTCACTTCCATTCCTAAACATTTTTTTGCAATAATTGTATGTTCATTTTTTCTGTTTTATCCAGTCAATGGTTTTCTCTTGACCCGTCAAGCAATAATTACAAGGGACTTCCAATCCGTACCTCCTCCTCGGTCAACTCTTTTACCAGTTACATCTGCTCCCAAGTATGATTCTGGAAAACATATCGATACTACCATAGGGATACTCTTTCTTCGTGAACATCTGCAATCGCGTTCTTGTCCTGTTTATTTTCGATTGCAACAATATTTCTTCCCAACAACAGGGATCCAAATGTGTTAGTAGATGTGGTGTTCACGATTGAACGAATTAAAATTGAAAGAACTCGTACATGTGTTGATCGCAATCTCTACTGTAACATCCACGAGTAACAAATTCAATGTTCTGTTGTTAGGAGCCGTTTTTCGATCGTCATTGTGATTTTTGCTTGCTTCATCAACACTTCCTTCGAAACAGTTTCTGTTTAGTAATTGGATTAGACTTCCCTGGTATATTTTCGAGAAGAGTTTTTTTATTCGTAATGGCGATGTCAAAACACCAGTTCGCTGGCTCTCTGAGCAAACGAACGTTACGCTTGAAGGGAAAATTAAACTGCTTTATTCCAACAAATAAAGATAAAACTAAAGTTGTCTGAAGAATTTCAAAGCTTTACTGTCTCTAACGGTTAGGTAAGAGAAATGGAAGTTTTCATATGGCGTACTACGGGAAAGAAGAGTAAATGGCGAAGCTGGCGAAGTTCATTAATACATGGTAAGTGCTTAATTTTGGAAAATTTTAGATCAAAACGGACACCTCTATAAAGCGAAATACATTTTTGTACAAAAGGACATGTCTTGCAAGTGTCCACTTTAGGGCGGTTCCACTGTATACATAAAAAGGTGTTCCATTTAACATTCTTTCGAGTATATTTATTAATAACAGGAAAGGCAATTCCAATACCGGGACGGATTTTTTTTCTCACTGATTACTTTAGGGGCAGAAACTTTCACGGGCATCAACTTTCGCGTGTTAAAAAAACGCGAAATATTTGACAAAAACTTTCGCGTTTGGCGATTTTTGGAACAAATTTCGCGGAAAAACTTTCGCGAATTCGAAATAAGGTTTGTATTCGCGTGAAAAACCATTCGCGAATGGGCAACGTGATCTTTTATGACCTGCACATCTAACGTGCCAATTTCCGAAGTTGTAGGCTCTTGCGATGTCTCTATTATAATAAAAAGAACTTCATCAATTAAAGGTTTTAAAAAATGTTTTAAGTAGAAAGTTCCTTGCTTTTGTCTTACACAAGAATTTTTGAATGCTGTAAACTCGAAGATCACATATATACTCACCATTTTCTTCTGTTCTCTGACTTTGCAAGCTTTGTTGAGAAATTTCTAAAGACAGTAAGCGAAAATGGAGAAACTATTGGACACTTGCCAAAAGAGATTTCTAGAATAACAAAGTATTTCTTAGATTGAGGTGCGTCTATGTATTGCATGCTTTCTTCAGAACATTATTGCCGTTCTCCCTTAGTACAAGGAGGACTTGAAATAGAATGTCAAGCTGTGATCGAAACACGAGCTACTATTCTTCAAGTGAAATTAATATCACCTTATTTAGATCTAGTTAAGGATCTCTACACGGAACCAACAGAAGACATAGTGGTTGGAAATCTGTTTAATTTCGTCATGACTTTGCCGTCTACAGTCGTTGCACCGTAAGCCCCGGCAAAAGGAAGAAAAAGTCTGCATCCACAAGCACTACTGTTTCAAATAATCGGGACATCCGAGAAATGCACGCAGCTCCAAAGAAGAAAAAAACACCAAGTGTTGTTATAGTTGACGACGATTAAAGTAGAAATAAATCATTACTTTTTTCCCGTTTTTTAAATTGTCCCGTTTTTATGATTTTGGTTTAAGGTGAAAAACTTTCGCGTTTTGAAAAATATCCATGATTTTGCGCGAAAAAACTTTTGCGTTTTGATGATTTAGAATTTCCAAAGGTATAAACTTTCGCGAAAATGACCAAAAAACGCGAAAAACGCGAAAGTTAATGCCCCTAAAGTATTCACTCTCATAAAAATTTAACTATATTTTTTCACCGCGTCGCACAAAATATAAAATTAAAAATATATATATTTATCGCGAAAATTAATCTGTTTCTAGCATGTTTCATGTAATGTTCGCGAGTTAAATGCGATAGACCGGCAGCCCAGAGCATTTTGGTCATACGAAGAAGGTACCAATATTTGCACCCATATACATTTATTATGTAACATAATACATTCAGATATTAATGTCTGCCGGAAAGCCCCCGCTGTGTGTGTCCCCTAGGGCCCTAAAAGGAGGGGCCTAAAAAAGGGCTGGATCAATCATTGTAGATACAACACGCAACCAAATATAAATGAACACGTGCATGCCAAGGAGTAAAAAATCGTCACTGCCAGACAAATTTTCCTCTGCATAGGCCCTGCCAGACCCCCACAAGGGTCCCAAAACTTTGTGCTAGATAAAACATCGGAGATACTACATAAAACGAAGTTTAAATGAACAATCGTACTCAACCAAGTATAAAGTACCCAATGTCAGACAAATTGCCTGCTGCATTAGGCCTACCAGACACCCCCCAAAACTAGGCCCTCATGTCGCTATTGTAGAATTGAGCTGGAGCATATATCAAAAGTACCACATAGAAGTAAGTTTAAATGGGTTGGTACATCTAACAATGTACAGAATCACATAAACCAGAGAAATGTTCCTCCCAGGCCCTCCTCCCCCACGAGGGTCTCCAGTTTTTGGCTAGATTAAACATTGAAGGTACAACATAAAACGAAGTTTAAATGAACAAATACACTCTACTTAACTTATAATACCCAATGCCAGACACATTTACTGCTGCATTAGACCTGCCAGACGCCCCCTCCAAAGTACATTATACAACATAAAGTTAGTTAAAATTACTTGGTACATGCAATAAGACGATAGTGCATCACTTCAACCCAACGCGGAATGGCCGTGCCAGAGTTGCGAAGTATGACTGGATTAGAAGTAGTGGAGCAGTTAGCCACCCAGCTTCGTAACAGCAGAATCATGAAAGATAGCCGACAGAGGGATAGTTTATTCAATGCCGTAACCGAATCTTGTGATCCGTTTTCACCACCTGCGGCAACATCTCTTTGACTCTTAAACATTGCAACAGGTCGAGCAGCATCGAACGAAACTAAAGTGTATTTGACGGGTAGTCTCACCGAAGCAAGAGACTGCGAGTCAAGTTCGAAGAGGAATGCAAAGAAGACAAGGAGCGTCTTGAATTTCGCACAAGAAAACTCTAAGAATAGGCCCACCAAGCCAGTGGAAAATTGTGCTGCTGAGAGCCTTCGAGATGTTTTCATTCGAATGCTCGTCGTTCTTTCGAAGAAGACCTCCTTCATCTTAAGGCATATTATGGAATTTCCAATCACGGACTACCTTCTAGCTATCACCTACTCAGATGGATCAGGCCTCAAGACACAGAAGAGCAAACTACTTGACAAGCTAGGGAAACTTCAGGATGGGTTCACAGAAAGATGTGACCTTGATTGATGGTGGACTTTGATACACTCGTTCCTGTCTGCCATTGGAAAGATTACATCGTATGGACATCTTGCAAGGACACTTCTTTCTCATGTATGTGGCAGCCTAGGGAAAGAGATCGACCACGTCTTGTCTGACACATACGATCCTACGTCTTTGAAGGAGAGCAAGCGAAAGCTACGCGAAGCCGAGGACCGCCCATTCCTCATCAATGGTGCAGAGCAAGCACCCAAACAGAACTGCCAGAAGCTACAAAATGGGATCTTTAAAGATCAGTTGGCGTTATTCCTTATGAAAGAATGGCAAAAAGACCACTATGGCCCAATCTTAGCAAGCAAGACACCCTCCTGTCCCATGGTGGAAACTGCATACGGCTGAAATTTAAGGAGCCTGGTTTGAAGATGAATGCTGATCATCCCGCCCATCTGCAAGAAAGTCACCAGGAAGCCGATACTCTCCTTGCATTCCATTCATCCAGTGTTACTAGAACTGCAGCGGTCAGAGCCTCCGATACCGATGTACTCGTCGTTCTCCTCTGAATGATCGGAAGGCACCTCACCAGTTCTAGGCAAACCACGTACGGTCACATCATCATAGATTGTGGATCAGGGAATAACCGTCGTCATATGGATATAAGCCGCATTGCCACTGCTCTGGAGACTAAGCAAGGGGAATCACATCGGCAATGCCAGGCCTCCATGCTTTCTCTGGCTCAGATTTCACCGCCGCTTTCTACGGAAAGGGAAAAATCAAGCCACTAGGAATTCTCTAGAAAGATACCGAGGGAACCCTGATCAATATCTTTAGCAAACTCGCCACGGAAGATCGACCAAACAAGATCAAAGCGGAAGAGTTCATTTGTTCCTTGTATGGTATGAAGGGCAACACGAAGGCAGTCGATGAGGCTCGATACCTAAAGCTGTGTCAGATAACCGGGAAAATAAAGGAGGTAACCTTACTAAAATATTTATGGTTAACATGGTTAACAATATGATAATTCAATTTGGGAGATAGTTAATTGGGACCAGTATTTTACAATTGATTTGAAGTTATAAAGACTTTACTTCTTATCTCAAGAAGACCTGATGTCCAATGTCAAGGTTGAATGTGCGCTTCTGCCACCTTGTGCAAAGACTGTGCACAACAAGTTGCAACGGGCCCACTAGGTTAGCATTATTTCGGGAAACGCAGACTTGTCTCATCCAGCAGATAGATTGGATCCCCTAAACTTTGGCTGGAAGGAGAAGAATGGATGCAGCACACCTGACTGGTTTTCGGGGCTGAACTGCCAGATGATCTTTTTCGGGAATTAGGACAAGTGGAGAAGAGTACTGAGGATATTGTTGGTGACCAACCAGACATTGCTACTTTGTCTGATGATGATGATGACTCAAATTCAGAAAATGCTTGGAGTGATGACTCGGACACTGAAACAGAGATCTAACTCTCATTACAATCATAAGCATTTAGCTCACCTGATAGACTGACAGTGATATACCAACATACATTAGTACTTACATTTTCATGTTTGATGTTGAATTTCGTCCTTTTTGGACTCCCATGAACATTTCGTGTCTGCATGCCTAATTTGTCTCCCAGTTTTGTATAGGGTAGCGGTAGAGTGTAATCGTCTGATTATTTAGTTTTAAAATGTGGTACCTCCTGTGTTTCTAAACTACCAAGTGTTGAGGCCCTAATTGGTCTTTAATAAGATGTACCAAGTAATTTTAACTAACTTTATGTGGTACAACGTACTTGGGGAAGGGAGGTCTGGCAGGTTTAATGCAATTGAAAATTCTTAATGAAAATCTGTCAGGCAGTGACAATTTTTTACTCCTTGGCATGCACTTGTTCATTTCCATTTGGTTGCGTGTAGTATCTACAATGTTTGATCCAGCCCTTTTTTAGGCCCCTTTTAAGGGCCCTAGAGGACACACGCAGCGGGGGGTTTCCGGCAGACATTAATATCTGAATGTATTATGTTACATAATAGATGTATATGGGTGCGAATATTGGTACCTTTTTTGTATGACCAAAATGCTCTGGGCTGCTGATCTACGAGTTAGTCGTGGTTCTCTCTTGATTGATCAAGACCCTCGAACACATAGCAACGCTGATCGTAACAAAGATAACAAAGACTTTCGTTCTTATAAAGTTTGTATACTGCATATATTGCGTCATTAGTTTTTTGATCATTTTGTTAATGTGGGACCTTACCGACCCCATTACAAATCCTAGGATTCTCGAAATCTTTTCTTATTTTGACGGTGAACTATCTTAGAGAACACAAACAGAGTGCACCAATACTGTTTAATTTGTATTCTAATGACTTGCAAAACAAAATATTCAATATGCTGATGATACAAATCTCTACAACTCCTGCAAAGTCAATAATCGCTTAATAAATGATTTTTTTTACTAGATTAAGCAATCTTCATGTAGTTTTGAAAAAATCTTTGGAAAACATCAAATTTTAGCCAAAATAGGCCAAAATCTGTAAAAATAGATGACTCTAAGATAAAATTCTTATTTCACATGAGATTTGGCACAGGTAATCTCATTCATATTATCCAGTTGCTGAAATAAAATACAGTTCACTGCTAGAGTAAAATGCTAAAAATAATGAGTAATAACAGTGTACGTATAGATCCTAAAGTCTTGATTTTCGAACATTCCCTAGATTTTAGTGATTACTGCAAATGCTGAAAATTTCAATACCATATCTTAAACTGATCTGAAAATATCATGTTTGACGTAAAGGAAAATAGTGGAAAGTCGCAAATAATACTGACTACAACGACTACATCTTCGGTCCATTAAAAAATATATTAATTAAACAAGCTGCAGCGTCTTCAAAGAGCGGCAGCCAGTTTTGTCTTGCAACCTTTTGCTAAAGATAGCGACTTGTTACGACTGAAGTTTATGTCATACGACAACGCAGATGTTTCAATCTTTTAACAACAAGTGCTCAAACGCGTATAAAGCTCTACAACGGACTCGAGTATTGTGCAGCAGCGATGAAGTTATAGTCAAACGATCAGATGTACCCGGAACTTTTCAACATGAAGCACATAAACATTATAACTCGCTAGCAATAGAAATCAGAAAATACCAACACCGTGCGGAGTTCTGTTTCACTCAAAATGAAATGTTTATTCAGTGAACTTTAAATACTAATTTATATTTTAAGTTTTTATCTTTTATAGGGACAAAGACCCATAATTGTATATATATATGGTTAAACCTTTTATTATCATTACTAGTAATGAACCCGTCCTACGGACGTTAACAATAATATGATAATTGAGGAATTCTGTATGAATTTGTCAAAAAAAAATTCTTTGGCTAAAAACCGTCCCAGGGGCATCACAATCATACCCTGAAAATTTGGTTCCAATCGGTCCAGTCGTTTGGGCGTGATTGGCGGACAACAAACAAACAAACATACTCAGGTTTTTCCTCCATTATAGTAGGATTACTTGTAGTACTCGTTCGTTTACTATTTCTCGGCCTCGTCAAGCTTGAAGCATTTTTTGAACTCTAGACAAGTTGCAGGTGATGACACAAACTTCATTGTGACGCATTGTGACGAATTCGCGTTTCTTGCATGAGAGAGACCTGCATTCGTATACACATTCAGATATTCGCAATCTTGACATAATAGCCCAGTTGAACTGAATTCGCATAGCATTCCAAAACCTCTCTTTGTTGAGGTCGTACCATTTGAGACGAGTCGATAACCAATTTTAACCTCTCCGTTTGCTTTGTTGTAATTTCTCTTCCATTGGAAATAATAGATATATAGCCGACTGTTTTCTTTGATGTCAAAATCAAGAGTGTGAAGGCGGATCTCCAGGCTTGGGTAAACATGGTTGTATCATACGCAATTTATCGGTATCTTTTCGTCTTTTTCAAATGCAATTTCATACTGTTGTCCTAATATTTGGAGTGCATTTTAGCCAATCTAGAAGATTGAAATTTCAAAGATTTTCTCACCCGTCGACCCCAACCACGGTGGCGCCTCCTCAGTCACTAAATACGTGTCCATAATTTGACAATCTCGCCCCTCCAACTTAAAACCTGTGGCTACGCCTCTGTTTATGGATATTTAAAACCGTTCGTCACTTCTAATTCTGTTGCTATTAACTGCATAGACACCCCCCTACTTGTTATTAAAGAATTCTTCGTAAGATAGTCAACATGTATTAGTAAGTGATGTTATTAAAGGAGTAGTCCACTCAAATTTTGCCATATAAACTAACATCAGATTTGAAATCCTCGCCATTGAATTAGTATAAAAAGAATATTTCCTTTTCACAAAACTCTTTAATTATTGTGTAAACAATGCCTAAAGATAGTTCTATTTTAATGCTATTTTGGCGTGACCATTTTGCTGACGTCATAGATGGCGATGTTTTTTTTAAAAAAATAGAAATCTCGGTGAAAATGTCTTCTTGTTTTGAATTTGTCATGCCGGTTATGTCTTCTTGTTTTGAATTTGTCATGCCGGTTATGTCTTCTTGTTTTGAATTTGTCATGCTGGTTATGTCTTCTTGTTTTGAATTTGTCATGCCGGTTATGTCTTCTTGTTTTGAATTTGTCATGCCGGTTATGTCTTCTTGTTTTGAATTTGTCATGCCGGTTATGTCTTTTTGTTTTGAATTTGTCATGCCGGTTATGTCTTTTTGTTTTGAATTTGTCATGCCGATTATGTCTTCTTGTTTTGAATTTGTCATGCCAATTATGTCTTCTTGTTTTGAATTTGTCATGCCGATTATGTCTTCTTGTTTTGAATTTGTCATGCCAATTATGTCTTCTTGTTTTGAATTTGTCATGCCGGTTATATCTTCTTGTTTGAATTTGTCATGCCGTTTGTGTCTTCTTGTTTTGAATTTGTCATGCCGGTTATGTGTTCTTGTTTTTACACATGTTGGTTTTAATTACACGAGGAATGTTTCCGCGATATATTATGAACCGGATAAATATTATTGTTTTTATTTCTAGGATGTGAATGTGTAACCTTCAACAAAGATTTTTCCAAATTATGCCTTGAAAAAATAACCCTGGATAATGTTCTGACGGCACTACACGAGACTCGAGGTGATGCATTAGAAAATAATCCTAGCGATAGGTCATACAGATTTGCTACATACAAACAATTTATATGGTTTGTTTTAGGAAAGGGAAATCGGCGTGTTATTCCATCATGTGTGATTTGGAAGATCAGAGAGAAATATTCAGAGGAGTACTTTTGAATGGGGAAAGGACTAGGGTGTTTTTAACAAATTTTTGTACTTTTTATATATATATATATATATGTATATAAAAAGTACAAAAATTTGTAATATATATATATATATATAAAAATATATATATATATATACACACAGCCCCCCCCCCCCCCCCCCCCCCCCCCCGTCGGAAGTAAAGCGATATTAACAAAATACTGTCATTTGTTAACGTTAGGTCTTTTTTCTGATTAATACAATTATCATGATATCAAGTTTCATGGCAGGTTATGTTTAAATTTAGAGGTGCCAAATCTGTAATAGATTTGATCATCAATGAGTTTTGTGTTAAACTTAGAGTCAAGCAATTAGCCCCCCGTCGGCGCTGTAAGCCCCCTCGTCGGAAAAACCCTGGCGTCACCCCTGTAGCAAACTTAACAAAATAGCTACTAGCTAACTAGTTACTAGCAAACTTAACAAATTAGAAACATCTAACTTTTAGTTCTTTTACTTACTTTTAGATCTCTTCGAAAACAATTTTCTTCAAAATGATGATGACAAACCACTATGTTTTCTTCTTTGGGTAAATTTGCTCTCTTTAGCTTTGCTATCCAAATTTTCTTCATATTCTTGTCCTTTGGGAGTTTGTAAAAGCTTAATTTTCCATCGTTTCTCTTACTAGAGCTGTTTGAACAATCAATTGCCACGCAATGAACCATTTTTGACTTGTTTATAACACTTCTCTCTTCTCTTTCTTCTCCAGTACTGTTCTAAATTTTTTGTTTTGAACATTCTCTATTCAAACAAATTGCCATATATGACGTCACGCGCCAAGTGTGCAAAAAGAAGAAAAAATAAAAAAACTCAAAATCAGTCAAAAACCTCGCGATCATACAAAACAAATGATGGAGACTTTAATAAAGAAAAGTTATATTTTGAGTGGACTACTCCTTTAAGTTATCCGGACATCTTATTTTTAAAAAACAACCTTTGGCAAATGGACTCATAGTAGAGAATCCAATGTTAAGCATTAAAGACATGGAATGTCCTACTTTCATTGATGATATTATGGTTTAAAAATCATCTAAATAAAAATATTAATAATAATAAAGTTTAATATCATATAAATAAAATAAATAAATACATTATTTTCTCGGTAAGTTTAAAGAAGTATTAAACTGTAAGAAAGCATGAATCCACAAAATACTCATCAAATTTCAAATACAATTCAGTTACATTAATGACATGAAAATAAGTGTATGAAAATGCTAGCATGGAAATGGATTATGGGTATGGTGATGGTAGATAGGTTGATGAAGGGAAAATCATTTTTATCATTGACATGTTAACAAATAAGGGGGGGATTTTTACGACTGAAGGTGTTCCTCGACCCTTGCACAAACGAATGTATATATACACCATTTGATTTTAGAACGTGTCCTTGAGTCTCACATCCGTAATATGGTTATTGTTTATGAAATGCAATATGGGTTTATGCCTAGTAAAAACACAACAGATGCTATCTTTATTGTACGACAAACATTGTATTTCGCTTTTGTCGACCTGGAGAAAGTCTTTGATCGAGTTCCAAGAAAGGTAATTTGATGGGCCTTGAGAAGTTTAGGTGTGGAGGAATGGGCAATTAAAATTGTCCAAGGCTTGTGCTCTAATGCTAGTTAGACACAAGTCGTGTGCGTTGAAATGTGCAGTATAGTAAACTTTTCAATGTGGGAGTTGGTGTGCTCGGTCCTCAGCCCTTTGCTATTTATTCTTGTGTTCGAACTAGTGTGCCTTGGGAGTTGCTATACGTTGATGACCTAATTGTCATTGAAGAATATCTTGAAGTGTGTTGAAAAGTTATAAACATGGAAGAGCAATATGGAAAATAAGGTCTGAGAGTAAATATGAAAAAAAAACAAGTTTATGATATCCGCTCCTGGTTTTATCCTTCACGACTCTGGTTCCTATCCTTGTAGTATATGTAGAAAAGGGGTTGCAGGGCCGGCGATGCGTATTTTAAAGTAGGGGTGGGGGGCCGAAAATTTTCAAAAGTGTCGGCCATGGTTGGCCGACGAAGAAAATTTTCAATGTTAGAACATGTTTAATGGCCTGAATCAATATATTTTGCCCTGTTATTGCACAATAATTTAACACTACGCAAGCATCAAAACAGAGTGAGAATGTGGCAAAAATTGGTTTTACAGGGGTACAAATAACAAGCAACAAAACATCGCAAAGAATTGTGCTTGAGCGAATTGTCATAACTTCTCTTTTCCAGAGACGGGGGTTTATGTTTGTGACGTCTTTAAAAATATCACCTGATAGAAAGATCGCGCGTCATTGGATATTCTTCAATTCTGAACGGGTTCGATTGGTTGTTAAAACAATCGGATTAATTATGATAATTTATATTCGCGCGCGTGAAAACCATTTTGAAGAGTTGAAAATTGAAAGTTGAAAGTTTTTGTTTTGAAATTTCTTTCTTCTGATTTTTTCTGTCAATTTATTTTATCAATCCAGGTTGCAGTCCAACATAAAATATATTCATTAGTTACATTTTCTTAAGTGTTTTTTTGGTTTTATTTTTAAGGAATTGGGAATATCCTGTACCTGACCTAAGGCAAGTAGAATTTTATGCAGAACGTCTTCTCTCTTGTTTTGAGTCTGCCCTGAAAGAAAGGCTTCGAAGCATCAAGCAACTGGACTTTCCAGTTGTTATATTTAGATATCTTTTCCATGGGAGGGGAGTAGATTTGCGTAGAGGCAAAGAAGAAGAGTATTCCACAAGGTCTCCGCGCATTTCAATTAAATTGTTTGTTTTCATCGTATGAGATGATGTTACAAATTTTATAGAATTGATGAATGCTATTTTTTAAGAAATATAGATCAAAGATACACGAATCAAAATTGTGTTGTTCTTTCGCGCCGCTGTTTGTTTTTGTTTAATTATTACAACGGAAACCGACGTCACGTATTTTTTTTCAAAACTTCTTATTTTCAATCCAAAATAGCTATATTTTTTGCACAAGGAAGTATCGGGTATTTTACATAACGAAAAAGTACAGGTTTCCTACTTCCAGAATCTAGTGTTATATATTCGGTAAAGTATCATTGCCCGATACATATTATGCCTTGAAAAATATAAATAAAAACAGGGCGGGGGTCGTTCACATTTTTCAAAGCCAAAAAGCTATAAAAATTTCGACCACAACTCCATGGTTATCATACATATTTGTAAAGCTAAGCGATTGAAGATCTTGAATCCAGTGTTATAAATTTAATTTTAAAATTCCCTGATTTTTCATGCTGCTTTAAACACAAGCCTATTTTTGGGATTTCATGGAAATATTGCCTTTCTAAAAGTACGAAGAAACAGCATTAAATTATCGAATTTTAAGCAGAAAAAAACATGGTGTCAGGAAAAACTGTAAAGTTTCAATTTGCGTTTTTACTTTTTTAAAAAAGATTAGAAATTCAATAAAAAAAGATACAACAACTAAGAGTAAAAACTCAAATTTTTGTTTTTCTGTCTTTTTTACAAAAAATTCTTTTTGAAAAAAAGTGGGGGTCATGCGTAAGTATGGCGCGTCCAATTGACGGTTGGAGTACAACTCAGGTTGACAATTGTTTTCTTAAAGTTGAGGCAAATTTTTGTTATCTTGGTGAAATGCTATTTGCTGGCAGAGGCTGTGAGCTTGCAATTATCACGAGATGTGGTGTTGGGTGGGGTAAATTCAAACAGTTTCTCCCTCTGATCACAACAAAACATGTTTCTTTAAAAACTTGTAGGCGAAAGCTTTATAACACTTGTGTAAGATCTGCCATGCTGCATGGTAGTGAAACCTGGGCACCGACATCTTCTGATCAACGGTTGCGACGAAATGACAGGTCAGTGATTCTCTGGATTTAAGACCGGGCTTTTTCGGTTCCTTGTACGACCGGGAGGGGGGGGGCTTTTTTTGCCCGCGCAAGGTTTTCCTCAATAACTGATGAACCAAAAAGTAAGACCAACTATAACGAAGTCTATTCTTTCAAAAATAGCATATATGACGTCACCAGGTCACGTGATGATGTATTTTTGACAATAACCAAATAATTGCTTAAACCAAACGGGGAATTTCAAATGACTAAGTGTTTTCAACATGAAAACTCTTCAAAATAGTATATTTTAGCTATATAAACTAGAAACACGTATGTATGTTAGGAGAAAGTTAAAAATGATCAATTTTTATAAAAAAACGAATAAACTATTTCCATGAATAACTTTACATTCAAGAAAGCTGTACCCAGCTGTTTTAGCTTTTTATAATGTTTTTAATTTGTAAATTTTGACTTACCATTTTTGGCAAAATATCTGAAAAATACCTTACTTGTACCTTACTCATATAAAATTCACCATGCGGCGGTTTTGGACGGGCGTATAACGGATATTGTTTTAGGAATATGTAATGTGTATCGAGTTCAGTTTTCAGCTGAATATGATATTCTTCTTTTCTAAACGTACTAAACTAAACTAAAAGTCTTTTGGAAACTGAATTGAAATTGCAGCGAGGGCGGACAGGGTGGACGTTGAAAGGGGCGGAGAAACAATAGTCAGATTTGATAAAGAGGGCTCGAAAAAAAAAACAATAGGTCTGTATAGTATTTTAAAATATACGTACAATATATACGTTTTTTGCTAAAATCATCAGAAGGGCGGATTTGGGCGGGTGTAAAATTCTAAAAGGGCGGTCATAAAAATATTGTGGATTTTGCCTGCGACTATCTATCAAAAAATATTCCATTATCATGTTATTGTGAGTCATATCAAACCGATAAAGTATAATTGAAAATATACGTTTACTAAGGTTCCAGAAGGGCGGGAACCCCCGCGAAGTAGAAAAATTTTTTCAACTAAAATGTTCTCAAATAAAAGTTAGGAAAAGTCACCAAATTTTATGTTGATATCATTATTGGTTCGAAAAATATTTACGAGAAACTCTGGCGCGGGCAAAAAAGCCCCCTCCCCGGTCCGAATAGGGTTAAACCATTACTCTTGTGTGCCAAATAAACGCCCCCCCGCCCCCGATTTACAAAGAAATCGTGTCTTTTTCATTTTTCCAACCCCCCCCCCTTCTCTAATTATTAAGATCCCCCGTTTATTCGGCACAGTAGTAGGCAAGATTCCATCTAAAACCCCCTTAATTGGTTAGGCATAATGTGCTACGTAGTCAAAGACTCAAGCTGAAGCAAGAATTTTTCACTAAGTTCTTGTTCTTTTAAGTTATTGTTGTTTGTCATCATTTCTCTGCACCTAACGCTTGAACAGGTAGATTGTTTCCGCTTGCTCTTGTATTTACGTATTTCTATAGTACCATACACCTTTTTTCTTACAAGAGCTATTACTTCAAGCTTAAGAAAGTATACAATTTCCTATCACGTAGAAATTGAAAACTTTCATCAAAATATAGCTATAACTATAACTATAGCTAAAACAAGGAACTGGCACCTTGAATCAATTAGACTGACACTTTAGAGATCAATATTGAATAATCGATAACATAAATGAAATTGGCCTGCCGGCGCTGGAGTTAGGAAAATAAAGCAACCTTGAAAACGTACTAAATTTCCAGTTAAATGCGACCGGGAAAATTACAAGCACTTGCACTTACACTACATATTCAAATTCCCCCTGCAAGTACCTCTTTAAGTACAATGGTTGATCGAAGAGACTACTCTAACGTCCATAGTGACCTTTGTCACTATAAAAGATTTTTTTAACGCGATCCGACGAAAATATTGCTCAACTTTAGACGGGAGGCCGAGAAGTTCCGACGGGGCCTGTAGCCACCCCTGGCTCTCTGCATCAACTTATAAAAAAATCGTCCCCACATTCCTACGGACATTATACGTTTTTATGTAGAAAATCATGTTGTTACTCAAATACCATATTTAAAAGCAAATCATCGGTCGTTCGGCCCCCAGTTATACAGCGAGAAAAGCTGTTGCCGAGTCCTGTTAGTAAAGTCGCCATGGTTTATATACTAACTGAGAATAGGCGGGTGAAACATGTATCCTTTTTCATGGACGTAATGAGTGCAATTTGCTATATAGCTATTAACTGTTACATTATAGGAACATGCAACGGTTGAACAAAATGTTTAGGAAATAAATAAATAAACTAAAAAAAGTAAAAAAAAAATGTCCGCCACTTTATAGAGATTTCAGGTGACATGTTTGCGCGGCACCAGAAAAAATTTATAAAGGTGTCGACTTTGAAAGGGTTGCATAGTGAAAGTTCACTTAAGAATTGGTTCGGGACAAATGAAACAGTTTGTCTTATAGAAGTATCCGCTTTAGAAAGGATCCATTTTAATAGTTTTTCGGAATGCTACATATTAGGTATTTTCCATAACGGACTGGCTCCAACGAAACCAATAGCAACAATATTTAAATAACTGAATTAACTATTTTGTTCCCTGGCATTATAAACATGCGTCTTAATTGAACGTGCCATCATGTACCCTTCTACGTCTAATAGTTTGCGAATCATGGAACAATTAGGATCTTTGTATATTTCCCTTATGTATGAGAAAGCATAAGTATGCTGCTCTACGATTTACACAGAACGTAGAAAGATAATGAAACATGCGTCATAACAGATCAATTATTTTAATTGTTGCATACGACTCTAGTGAAAAGCTTTCTTGTTTACCGTTATGTAACCAAGTATAAAGACTTATCGTTCGCGTTAATTTGAACATTTCGATTGCTAACATGCCGACTGTGTTGTTGTTGTTGTTGTTGTTACTTGATGCGACTTCAGCATCTTTATGGTCTTACGGTATTCTTCATTCAGACACTGTATTCGACAAGAATACGCCGGGCTTCAGTAATCCATTAGCTGACTCGCGCAGTGTGACTGTGACGCTGGCAACAGGGATTAGGCTGTTGGGAAGTGAAAGAACACAGTTGCGAGTAAGCATATTAGATTTTTCGAAGAGCACTTACTTACAGAAAATATGTATCTACATTTAGAACTATTTAATATAAAACAATGAAATTTTTGACAGGTACTTTAGTCCAGTTACTTTAAACGTTTAATGTGTTTAACAATACAATTACAGAATTTAAGCCTTTTTCCAAAGTTTTTAGAGGATTTATTGGACCTGAAACCATATATTTAAGAAGAAAATTAAAAAAAATTAACGAATTTTTGCTGACATATGCACTTTTCAAAATTAAGTTTTGAAAAAACTTTATACATTTTGAAAAGTGAAAGATGAAAAACCTATCGATGTACACGTGTCAAAAATTTCACATCAAGAGCAATGTTCTATCAAGATTTGTTCACATTTTTTCAAGTTAAGATTTAGCGCAAAAATAGTGTGATTTTCATATTCTGGTCTACAAAATACACACTCACAAGAAAATTCATGATAGCAAACATTGTTTTCCAGAATCTTTAGACATGTACCTATCATTTAGTGAAGGTTAGAATTCCCCCCCTCGATTGTCAAAGTTGACACTCTCTAGCTCCTGGACTAATTGCGCCCAATAGAAAGGTTTGCCTATCTTAAAATTCTCTCACATAGGTATGCGTGTTATTTAATGGTTCGATTTAATAACGAATGAAGTTGATAAGATCAAGAAATGTTTAAAAAAAACTTTTCGTAAATCAGAAAAAATATCTCGTTAAATTTTGTTTACCTGTTTTATCTTAATAAAAATTTTTACGTATTATATGTGTGAAAATACTTCGCAAAATGTTCATTTCCCTTCTACATAACATACTTAATTTTGTCTTCTTGTTGTTGTAGAATATTTTCAACTGATCAAATTGAAAGCTCGTGATGAGTGTTGTAATTTTCCGTAATTAGCAATGACGTTTCTATAAAAATTCTTGAAATACCTTTTGCGCCTGATAGTTAATTAACACCACACGACCTCGCCTTTCGCCAAATGTTAACGACGCGCAAAGCCAATCATGTTTTTAAATGTCATCAAAACGGAAAATTGTTTTAGGCTCAATATATTAATTTATAAAAGTTTGAGTCACAAATCTCTTATTACACAGTACAGTAGCCGCCACTTAACTCGAATCTTTGGGGGAATTTGAAAAAGTTCGAGTTAAGCGGCTTTCAACTAAAGATCGAAAAATTAATGATGGACAGTGTCAATTACAGAGGGGTGTTTCTCGTTCTTTAAACATGAACATAAAGTATGAAAAATAAAGCTTTAGTCAAGGCTTAAAATATGTGTTCAATAGACTGTTGCTTTTTACATGCTATCCGCTCTCTGTCCAACCAAATATAAGACAAGAAGCCGAACTCAGCTAAACTACCACGAAGCTTGATGAGTTTGAATTTAATGATGTCTTTCAAACACAGATGTTGGTGGAAGCATGTGTGCAGCACCGCTGATAATATTGTTTATAACTTGAAAGGAAATCACTTTTAGGGAGTATCGTCTTAAGAAAATGATTACGAAACACTCAAATCTGAACAAAAATCCAAAAAATGGTCAAAATTGAGCTCTACAAAAGAGATCAAATAAGTTTTTAAATGTAATATTTATAATTTTTCTTTGTATGAATAAGTAGTAGTTATCGCGAGATACGAGAAAAGTATAGCGAATATTTTTTTTATGTTTTTCAAAATATTTAAGAAGCCTTTAGGCGAGAAAAACATAAAAAACGAGAAAAATATGCCACATTTTTCGAATATTTTGCGATAACTACTTTATTAATAGGTCTATATATCTTATATAACACGCTTTGAAAGCGTGAACATGAACGTCGCCACAACTCAATGATTTTACGATTACATTATTCTAACATTCGCGCGTGTCATATTTTGCACTCTGTTTTTAACCAATAGGAATCCCGGCAATAGTTGCTTTAACCAATCAGAAAAACTATTGAATTTTGCACTCTTTTTTAGCCAATCAAGAAAAAATATTGAGTTTTGCACCCCGAAATATGATAAAATATATTTCCTCGTAATTAGCCAATCACGTTACAGATATTCGCGCAACCTATTGATAACCAAAAGAAAACAGTTAACTATCGTTTCAAATAAAACTTTTAACCATAAATTGAATGTATGCAGTTTTATGAAAATCAACGTAGTTTTTCACACGCTCTACGGAGAAGTACTTTCATTCCTTCCAAAACCAATATGGTTTTTCTAAATCGCCAAAAGACAAGCTTTCCGATGGTATATAACGCGAATAGTCCCTTTATTGGTACCGATATGACCCAAATGGCATGGACTATTCAGAGTCTTAAAAACAACATAGATTATTATTCAGCAAGTTAATTAATACACAAGTTATGTTTTATGTCGCAACTCTGCCGATGAGCTTACACTACACATCACAAACATTTCTTCAATACTTGCTTTAACATTACTCCTGCAGTTTTCTTACGAACGTCTTGAAATATCATTAAGTTGATATATTACCAAACATAGATTGTTGTTCAACAAGTTAATAAACAGTTAACTTGAGCAAAGGTTTTACTCTGTTTCGAAAAATATTTTGAATTTTCACACGCTAATGAAAGAAATTTTTTGTTCGTTTCCCACTTGGGTTAACGTGAGTTAGAAAATAAACCTGCAATAAAACATGTCATCAGCGACTAACGGAGATAGCATATAAACGCAATCGCACAACAGGGCCGTAAATTTGAAAAATTATTAGTGGGGTTTATAACTAGGAACGGCTAGGGTAAATAGTGACTAAGGAAGCCCCACCATGATTGGGTCCGAGAGGCCAGAACTCCCTAAATGTCGGGATAGCTCAGTTAGTAGAGCGCTTGTAATTTCGGATTTCTGAGATCGCGAGTTCAAATCCTCCCGGCCTCGCCGACTTAGCGAATGAGTAGCATTTCGATGCGGTAAAGTACGAGAGGTTGGAGTGGCGCCCGCCTCAACAGTTACACCCAACGTCTTGAATACGTTTAAAACCTTTCTGCTCTTGTCGTCGAATTCACGACCAACTTGCTTATTATAGACTACATACTTTAATGGCCCACCCGTTATTCTTGCGATTCGATGTTGAAAGTGTTTTGCTTTCTTTAACAGTTCTTATCTCTGGTGTTTTGTCACTGACGCAATATTGTTCCTTGCCAGTCCAACAATTTCAACACGATGGTTTTATCCTTTCTTTAATTAAAGTATTTTCATTGATTGAATGTAACGGTTATTTCTCCTAATTCCACGTTTTCTCATAATTTTCATTTCCTCTTTTACCGTTTCCACTTGTTTCTCTATTAAAATAACTTATCATTCAGAGTTCATACCTTTCTTTAACTCTTCCACGTCGCCTGAAATGTTTTCAATCTTGTGGTTGATTCACTATAAAGCGGTGTTAACAAAGTAACACATAAAGTTTCCTTTTGCAAGTTTAGCAATTCTTTTTTTTTATCATGGCCCCCAAACTTTTTGCATTTTCAAAGTTTTTACCTTTTATATGGAGTTAAATGAACTTATCTTAAATGTTGTTTCGAGGTCACTATCAAACCTTTCAGATCTACGAAAGTGGCGTCATTTCATTCGGCGGAGAAATGCCTTATTGCCCACACCTTAACCCAAGCCAACCTTTCATAGCGCCATTTTGGGTGCAAGCGGACGTGAGCATATCGGGTAAGATATATTACCGACAAGAGACTACTTCAGTAGGCAGCTCAATTGATTACGATGCACTTCTAAGGGAAGTTAACGCCGGAATCTCGACGCTCAATTCACCTCACAACACTGCTGTATTGAAATCCCAAGTGACGTCACTTGTCGTTGTGACGTGGGAGAATTTGGCTATGCCAGCTGGAATCTTCACGAATGTAAGTTGATACCATATAAGTTTTAAAAGATGCTAATGTGACATCTTATTTATGATATTAAATTTTATTCAACTTAAAACACTAACACAAAGCTCATTGTAATTCTCATATATAAGGCAATTTGAATTTTTTTAAATTTCATTTGTGTAAAATTGCACGAAATCTTTCAGCCGTCGTTCCGCAATACGTTTCAATTGGTGATAGTGTCAACAAGCAGCCGTTCGTACTTACTCATCGTGTACGATAGAATCGATTATTATTTTTACTCAAATTCCTTCACTTTTTGTCTGCAAGCAGCCATTGTGAGTGTCATTTCGTACCTTCTTTACTTTAGTTAGTTTTAATAAGGAGTACAAACAGTAATTAAACTAGAATTATTAGAAAGTCCAATGACAGCACCCTAACTGCGGACATTTTTCAATTTTTCAAGACATTAGATTTACAAGAATTTATAAACGTTACAATCTTCTATTCGTAGGTGGCGTTAACGGATCCCGTAGCTAAATATCAGTTTGAGCTCTCCGGGTATTTCTACTTGGCGCCACATAATGTTGTTTTGCATTCAAACATCATTCCATTTTCGGCGCTCGGCCGTTACGTTCTCATTGCTGAAAGTAAGTATATTTTTGAGATGACAAGTAACATACGAATTACAACTCGTAATTTTTTCTCCCGCTACCGTTTCTTTTCCTGGCATTTTCCTGAGGCGAGACGCCAATAATAGAGACCTGGGTACGCTTCCTTTTAAACACGCACAGATTTGAATATTAGCGTTTTCAAATTAAATTTTATTAAAAAAGAAATTGTCTAACACAGTAATAATGCCGTATGATCTACATCTTTTAGACAATACGCCGCAACCAGCCCCTCCTCAGATAAACTGCTCCGTACCGTATGAAGAGCAGGATTTCTATTGTCGTACTGGCATTCCTCCAACTTTCTGCCACCATCGCTCTACTGGTTCATACAAGCATCCATCCAATTGCAATCAGTTTGTAAAGTGCCATGAGGGCGAAATCACCGTCGTAACTTGCCCCGCAGGAACTATCTACCAGCCTTTTATACAGACCTGCGATTGGAGCGGTCTTTACTACTGCGACAACGTCCAGTTTGGTAGCCCGTTATTTTTTTCTAAGACAGGAATAAACGGTACATATACTCTAGGATTCATTTTGTAGACTAACGAAATGTTTCTAACTATTGTGTGGTCTGTGTAGTTCTGAATTCATTTTAGCGACTAAGCAGCAAGGCGATATTGCACCTCCACCAGAGAATTCCGTTAATAATCAGATAACAGCTATGCACGAAAACCCATGTTTGGGTGTTCCCACCTCGGAGACAACAGCAGACAGAAGTTCGTGTGAGTATTATATACAATGCAGCAACACCAGAACGTTCCGAAAGAGTTGCCCGGATTCTTGGAGCGGTCAAACACTTTACTACAATCAAGATAAAAATTATTGCGATTATAAAGAAAATGTTGTTTGCAAACACGGGTTGCGGCCGTACGTCAAACCAATTCAAGTTGCCATCCCGACTCACACACCGCCCAGCCACGAAACCCCATCAAACATCTCAGCGGTAGTGTGCGCAAGTGTCCAAGGATATGCTAACGTTTATGATCCAGCATCTTGCAGCCATTATTACGCATGTCATGATGGACAGTTGATTGCGAAAATGGTTTGTCCAATGACCTATGGTAATAACAGGCTATCGTTTAGCCACATCGGGGTTTGCGAATTCCCTCAGAATGTTAATTGCAGGAACGGTGTGAGAAGTGTCGTGGGGCAGCACTAGAAACTCTTCAAAAGTTTCGTATCTTATACTCCTGCTAGTTTATAATGTATTATTGTGGTATATACTTAACTGATAAGGATATATGTATGCATAATATATATATATATATATGCAATAAATATTTGTAACGTATGCCGTATTGTAGAGGAAATTACGTCATTTACTGTATTTTCATTTTGAAGATGTCCACCACGAAGCAGGTTGTGGCTAAACCATATCCCTCTCACAACGATTTTCGATATAATTATGGGAGTGTTCACATATTACATAGGGATGAAGGGGAGGGAGATGAGTGAGATGACATAACATGACCGTAACAACTCCAGCCGGCACAAAGACGTCTAAAATACGTCTTTTCGTGCGTCTAAAAGACGTCTAGATTTGGTCTATAATGTCCGTTTTTCAAGACGTTGATAGAAAGACGGTTTTAAGACGTCTAGATTTTGTCATTTTGTGCGTCATTAAGACGTCTTGAAAAACGGACATTTTAGACCTAATCTAGACGTTTTTAACTTCAACTTGAAAACATCTTTTGCAGAAGAAAGACGTGTTTATGTGTGTGGATTTTTGATAATTTGAACTTGTTTTGTACAGTCGTAGAAGGAGAAATTATTGTTGATTACATAGTGGTTGTTTTGGAATTTGTTTGGATTTACTTTTTGGTTCTCTTGGAAAAGTTTTTTGGATAATTTTGGTGGAAATTGTTGTGAAAAGAACATTTCTTTTTACTGATTATAATTTAAAATCTCCTAACTTACTCTTTCAACGACTTTAAATACTTCCTCTCTTACTAAATAGCAATTATTATTAATCTCATTTAACATATCATAATAAATTCTCCTTCGCAGTGCTTACTTTTCATATTATTATTTTCTTGTGCGGATTTTAACGCCCGACTGCTTGCCACCGGGCGGAGTATTTCCATTCAAGTAAATTTATTTCATTGTTCATATCACTGATACCAGTTCAAATATAATTATAACCTTTTTTCCATTTAATTCCACATAATTTATATTACCAACTCTGCCTAAGTATGGGACCTAAATCAGATAGCTTTTCATTTGACCAAGTCAAAGAAATTTTATCTATGCACGAGAAGACATTAATGAACTTTTTTAACTCCTCCATGGAAAGATTGGAGAGTAAAATTGACATTGTCGTGAAAGAAAATGGCATTTTAAAACGCGAAATTAATGACCTGCAAGAATCGCTACAATTTCACGGTGATATAGTGGAAGATAAACTAAAGGTAGTTGATTCAAAGTTGAAGGAATCTTCTTCAAACGCTACTATATCAACTATTGAATATAAGTTGACTGAGCTTGAAGACCGTTCAAGACGGAATAATTTAAGAGTGAATGGTGTAGAGGAAGAGGAAGGTGAATCATGGGCAGACTCCGAGGAGAAGTTGAGGAAAATTTTTAAAGGAAATCTTGGTATAAGATCAGTTATACCTATTGAACGAGCGCACAGATGTGGTCCTTTTTCCATAATGGAGAACGCAGAAAAAAAAGGACTATAATCGTAAAATTTTTAAGTTTTAAAGATAAACAATTAGTCCTGAACAAATTTTGAGAGAAAAAACTCTGGGAAAATGGAATTTTCATAAATGAAGATTTTTCTGATGCTACAATGAATCATCGGAAACGACTTTTTCAAGAAGTAAAATTACTTAGAGAAAAAGGCAGTTACGCTAAAGTCGTATATAATAAATTACTTACCAATAAATCAATCAATTTTAATATGATACCAAAGTAGATATGTGTGTTGTGTTTTTGTATAATTTTCAATTCTTTCAATAATCATACTTAATTTCGAAAACTTAATATTTCGCCCTTTTTCTTCCATCAATTTAATCAATAAAAACATTGATCCTGATGCTAATTATCTTCATGAATTTAATATTCACGCTCAATATTTTTCACCGTATGAAATTTCAAAATTTTCTAACAAAGTTGATATAAAAAAATACTTTTCAATCATTCATCTGAATATTCGTAGTATTTCTAGAAATTTTAATAATTTCAAGCATTTGTTAAACAATTTTCCAAAGTTTTTTAGTGTAATTTGTTTGACTGAAACATGGTCAAATGGTGACAAGAACTCTTCTTTAGAACTTGAAAATTATGACAAAGTTGAGTCGCACAGGGGTGGAAGGGGTGGTGGTGTTTGTGTCTTTTTGCACAAAACCTCATCTTTTGTGATTAGACCAGATCTTACAGTAAACAATAAACATCACGAATCCTTAACTGTTGAAATAATGAACAAAGATTCCAAAAATATTTTAAATACTTGTTCGTATCGGCCACCTGTTAACTCTACAAAAGAATTTGAGTTATGGCTCAGTGAATATCAAGAAATTATAATGAATGAAAAGAAGGAAATATACATGTTAGGCGATTATAACATAAACGTGTTAAATTTTAACACAAACAATAACGTGAAAAATGTTATAAATATTTTTATGCAAAACAGTTTTTATCCCATAATCAATAGACCTACTCGTGTTACTAAGGACACTGCAACTGCCATTGATAACATCTTTATTAATTCATTTGATTTGAAACTTGGAACAGGTATTATAAAAACTGATATCACCGATCATTTCCCTATATTTGTTATAAAACCATTAAATTGTAAATCTGAATTAAATTCTACAAAGTTTATTTTAAAACGAATATTTACTTCGAATAAAATTTTAAAGTTTAAAGAAGACTTAAAGTTTACAAACTGGGACGTGTTTGAAATCAAAGATCCCAATGTTGCTTATAACAAATTTTTAACACTTTTTCTATCAAAATATAATTTTCATTTCCCAAAAACTAAAATTAAAATGAAAACAAAAACCTTAAAAAATCCTTGGATGACTAAAGGTTTAATAAAATCTTCCAAATTTAAACAAAAATTATATAATAAATTCCTTAAAAAACGTACAATAGATAAAGAAAACTCATATAAGAAATATAAAAATTTATTTGAAAAGATCAAACGTAAATCGAAGAATAATTATTACCATAACTTACTTAAATTAAACCAGGGAAATTCTAAGAAAACATGGAACATAATTAGGGAGGTTTTGGGTAAGCGAAATACCTCGCCATCCTTTCCTAAAAAAATATCTATTGAAAATAAGGATTGTTTTGATGAAGACAAGATTGCAGAATATTTTAATGAATACTTTGTTAACGTGGGAAGCAAGCTTGCTGATAAAATTCCAATTGTATGCAAACACTTTTCGGATTATCTAAATACCTCGACTTGTTCCATGACTAACATTGAAATTACTACTAATGAATTAAATGATGTTGTTAATCAAATCGATATTAATAAATCTCCTGGTTATGACAAAATAACACCAAATATCGTAAAAATTGCCTTTCCTGAAATTTGTAATCCATTAAAACATATTTTTAATCAATCACTTACCTCAGGAATATTTCCAGATAAAATGAAAATAGCTAAAATCATCCCTTTATTTAAATCAGATGATGGTTCTTTAATCAATAATTATAGACCAATATCAATCTTACCGATTTTCTCTAAATTATTTGAGCGCATTTTATATAACCGTCTAAATAAATATATATCTGAGAATAAGTTATTGTACCAGAGACAATATGGATTTCAAAAAAATCACTCAACTGACCACGCGATCATAGATATTGTTGATGAAATCGCAGAGAAATTTGAAAATAATGAATTTGTTTTAGGTGTATTTATAGATTTTTCTAAAGCATTTGATACCGTAAATCATGATATTTTATTGGGAAAATTAAACCATTATGGTGTTATTGGTAACAACCTTAATTTACTTAAAAGTTATCTATCTAACAGAAAACAATTCATAAGCTACAATAACAAACAAACAACCCTGCTTAATATAACTATAGGAGTTCCTCAGGGTTCAATACTGGGTCCTCTCCTATTCTTATTATACATTAACGACATAGCCTCTGTTTGTCCGAAGCTCTCTACAATATTATTTGCTGATGATACAAATATATTTAACTCCCATAAAAATTTAGATCAGTTATTCCGGATAATGAATAATGAACTATCATGTTTAAACCAATGGTTCTCTAGTAATAAATTATCAGTCAATACAAAAAAAACTAAATATACTTTGTTCCATCCGTTTCGTAGAAAACAATTAATACCGCTTGATCTTCCTTTACTGTCTTTAAACTCGGTTGCAATAAGTCGAGAAACTTCAGTTATTCAAACTTAACTTGGAAAAATCATATTTCCATGATTGAAAATAAAATTGCCAAAAGTATAGGGATTTTATATAGAGCTAGGTTTTATTTGGATAAACGTTGTTTAAAGGACATGTATTTTTCTTTTGTTCATAGTCATTTAAGTTATGCTAATATTGCATGGGCAAGCACGCATAAATCAAAATTCATGTATTTGTATCGTCAGCAAAAACGAGCATCGAGAATAATTTTTAATCGTGAAAGGTTTGCACATGCCAAACCATTACTAAGCCAACTTAATGCTTTAAATATCTTTCAACTCAATATTTACCATAATTTAATATTTGTCTTCAAACTAAGTAAAGGTTTGGTGCCAGAAGTCTTTACAAACAAATGTAACTTACGGGATTTCCATTACAACTTGCGCTCATCAAAAAGCTTGTTATATAGTACAAGTCTAAGGAAGAGTAAACTTGGCTTATTTTCTTTTTCATACAGAGCTCCCTTTCTATGGAATAATTTTATTTCTTTAAAAGTGAGGGAAATCACTACCTTTTTGCAATTTAAGAAGACTATAAAGTCTCTTCTTCTTGAACATGATAATGAACAAGAATTTTTTTAACTTTTTTTGGTTTTTCTCATTCTCCTTTTCTTTTTGCTTTTTGTTTTTACTGTTATATATCATACAACGCTGAGATTATATCAGAAAATGTAAATAATATTTGCGTTTATACTTTTGAAATTGTTGTAGTACGTACATACACATATATAATTTTTGTAAATTTTTGCATAACTTGAAATAAGGTACTCTATGATAAAACTTCTTAAAGTTTTCTTTGAGTTTCCTGCCGACTTAATACATTCAAAAAAACATTAAATAAATGTGTATATATTTGTTGTATATGTATATATTTGGATAAATTTCCATTGTAACTTTTGTTGTTTTGGCGAAATGATTAAATAAATAAATTAAATAAATAAATTTTAGGACGTCTAAAAATGCGTTTTCGTTTTTTCAATATTTTGGCTAATAGAATTACAAATTTACAATGTTTGGATAGGATGGAGTCTATGTATCTATGCTATCTATGTACGAACGAAATAGTAGAGGGGATATCTAATTTTATAAAGTAATAAAAGAAAAAATGAATAAGATAGAGTTCAATTTTCGCTTTTTCATGATAATAAAATAAATCCTTTATCTACATGGATATTAACGTATTTACATAATATTAACTAAATGTATAATTTAAACTATTCGAAACATATGAAAAATAAAATAAGAAAGTAACAGTATATATATATACAACAATAAAATATAAATTCGAAAAACTATTCATAAAAACGTATACACAAGTTTTTCTTAAACTAATCAAGAAAGAAAAATATCCGTCCATCTAGTCTCCTTTATAATCAAATATCTTACCAATTATGGCTTGGAAAACAGCTATGGCTTCTAATACCAATTTTCCACCATTTCCTTTTAGATTACACCGACTCATAAATTCAGTTGTGAACAATCTGTTGTAAATAACGGAAAGTTTGTTATATTAGTTTGATTCTAATATTTTCATTAATCTTTGTTTGATACTCCTTCTATATCGTCTCTTTATGGACTGCTCCATGGTTCTTTCAAAAAATTCTTCCACAACTAGAGATAAAAATTGAGTATGCAAAATGATATTGACATTATGTAGCTAGTTTTTTATTTAAGTTAGGGTAATTAATATTGTTTAAAGTTCATTCTTATTAACTAGAAATACTTTAAAGAATGTTAGTGCTTTGCTTTAGAAAGAACACAAAATCTTTAAAACACTAGTTAAACCCTCGAGATCGCGTTAGAGAGTTCTATATCGCTTATTGAATGTTCCCTCTTTAATGAGCGACAGCCTCTCAGACATAGAAGTGTAGATCTCAGTAAGGAGAAGAAAATTTTTGATCTAATAAAGCTCGTTGCTTTAGCCACACTAACATTTCTCTTTTCTGCAAACATTTCCGCAAGACGTTTGTAAGAAACGCTGCCTTCTCGTCCCATCCCACCATTTGTTGAGAATACCAACGGCGTTCAACAATTTAAAATGAACTTCTCGCAACTAATGCGTGAACCTATATCGATATTTCAATGGAAATTTATAAAAGTGTAAAATTATATTTATATATTTATAAATATTTATATTTTTTTATAAATTTATATAAATATTTATATTTATATATAAAGAACCATTTTCCACGCCGATGACGCGTTCGTTGTAATGTGCTTTTTTCTCGTCCTCATTTCATTTAAAGCATTTATTGAGTTCTAACCCCTGTATCTCCGAGCGTTAAGGTCAAAGACCCGAATATTGAAAAATACCCTTTGACCAGGGGTCCACCAGAACCCAATTGTGCTGATGTCGAGACGAGCTTCTTGGTTTCTATTTGCACTTCTATGTTGCATCTGTTCGCCTTGCAATTCGATCAGCATCGGTTCCCGCCTTACATCTTTGCAGATCTCGTTCAGCAAAATGGAGGTGATGTCGCGTACTTTGTTATGCCGCAATGTGACGAAGCCACTCTTCTTGCATGATAATGCATGCTATAGAACAAATCTGTTTCCGCATACACATTCAGTAGGTAGTTTTGGTAGTGCCCAGTTATACCTGATACACAGAGCGTCATAATTTTTCTAACTTGTCAATGTATTGCTTGCGTCGTTCACTTTTATTTCCCCAATTGTCTTCCCGTCATCTCCGATAGTTTCTCCCAGTATCTCTTTTTGGAGCTGATATGTCAATTGTATTGAGTTTTCGTGTTCTATTGGAGCAATTTCACAAACGTTTTTGATCCCAAGGCCTCCCGATCTCGGAGGCAGTGATAACAGTATACGTTCATTGTCGTTGACCAGATGTCCACCGTTAATGGCTGGAATGAACTGATGCCTGATTATTTTTTCGATCGGGGATAGATAGGATTCAATTCCAGGTATTGTACGGATGAAGTAAGAAAATCGATGTTGATGCCTACTGACGTAGCACGCGTATGCAGATTGTGGTTGAGGTAACGCGATTCTTGTCAACATAGACAATTCATCCGACCACTTGACGACCAACTTGCTACAATACTCATTCTTGTATTCCTCTCTACCTATCACCGCACCAAGATGTCTTTTTCCTCTAGTTGAAATCTGGATGGTGCTACTTCCAAATGCCTCATTCGCTTTTCCAAGAAATCGCTCTTTTACTATTAACCATGACTTCTGTGATTGAGGGAAATAGCAAAATAGTGGAACTATGGTTGTTATGCTGTCCCACCATTTCTTTAATGATTTACATTTTCCAACTGCCGTTATGTCATCAGCGAAAGCAACCTTGATCTTGTTCAGCAATAACCGTCATCATCACATCAAGCAAAGGAGTTATACTGATTGCATAAACTGCCACACCCAGAGGATCGCCTTGAGTTGTTCCTTCATTTGAATGCAACTTGGTTCCCCCAATGACGAACAATCTTGCTGGTATGTTGTAGCAGTTGGTTACGTAGTTTGCAAATATTGGACACAAAAGTCGAATATTATGAAGAAGAGCTCGTCTGTTGATATTGTTGAATGCGTTGGCTACATCCACGAGTAGTACAGCTTCTGCTTCTTCACTCTCTAACACTCGACGCATCGCATGAATGGCTGCTTCACTGCCGGCTTTTTGTCCTGAGCACATTTCAATCTTACTGCATGAGTCTATTACGTCTCTCTTCACAATATGCATCGCTACCTTGCCACAAATCCTCCTCAACACTTCCCCCACACCAATGGGTCGTACTCGGGGTCTTTTATCGAGCGGTACCAATCTACAGGCTAAAAATCCTTCCAGCGATTCATCGAGTAACGTTTCCATACACAGTTTCTTCACGACGTTTGCTATTGCTACTCTCAGATCTCTCCCGCAATCACCGTAGATTTTTGAGGTTATTGGTCTCCTCCAGCTATCTGCGTCCATACCAGAAGGCCCAGATCCACCTTTTGTTGAGAGTGCTGCTTTCAAAACCAGCGATTCGTCAATGGCGTTGTACACGATTGAATTTATTGTTACATATGGTCCTTGCAATATATTGTCTTCACTAATGTCTTTACCAGCAGAATGTTTGTCTCTCAGCAATGCAATTGTATCATCGTTTAAAGGTAAGATCCCACGAGCCATGTTGTTCGTTAAAAGCTTTATCGCGCCATTAACATTCCCTCCTGACATCTGGTCTTTAAATCGTCTCGAGATGCTTTCAATGTCTGTTCTTTCTGTTGCCTTTGGAGTCTAGATTGTAATGTTTCTGCTTCATTCATCAAACCTTCGATATCACTTCTATGCCATAACACAAGTCGTCTTTCCAGAGCTTTTGTGTGTTCTTTACTTTTCGAGTTTTTAGATGGTTTTTGTAGCAACAGTGCAGGCATAATGTGTATAGCTATCATTGAAATTTCTCTTAATGGACTGTCCACTAACCAGGAGTTTAGTATAGTCTGGTTGTTTCTCCGATGAAATTTTCCCCGGCTGCTCCGTTCGGAAGCATAAATAAATTTCGTTTCCAAAAAACAATTTTGTCGTAGCAACTGTTAATCAACTATTATGTATTGTACTAAATGTAATGTAATGTACAAAAACAACATTGTCAATCCAAACGTTTACAAAACAACCTAACCAAATAAAAAGTGTTCTTTAAAAAAGATTTTCGCAGAATTCAAACACACTCCTCCGTTGATCCTTCCAGCTCACATAGGCTTCTTGTAGTGTTTAATGTCCAGTTAATCCCTCGAGATCGCGTTAGAGAGGTCTATATCGGTTATTGAATGTTCCTTCTTTAATGAGCGACAGCCTCTCAGACATAGAAGTGTAGATCTCAGTAAGGAGAAAGAAATTTTTGATCTAATAAAGCTCGTTGCTTTAGCCACACTAACATTTCTCTTTTCTGCAAACATTTCCGCAAGACGTTTGTAAAAAACGTTGCCTTCTCGTCCCATCCCACCATTTGTTGAGAATACCAACGGGGTGAAAGAACCATTTTCCACGCTGATGACGCGTTTGTTGTAATGTGCTTTTTTCTCGTCCTCATTTCGCTTAAAGCATTTATTGAATTCTAATCCCCTGTATCTCCGAGCGTTAAGGCCAAAGACCCGAATATTGAAAAATGCCCTTTGACCAGGGGTCCAGAACCCAATTGTGCTGATAATCAACTGTTAAGCAACTGCGTGAATTCGCTACCTTTCACTTCGGTCCAGTAGAACAATTCAGGTGCCTGTTCAAGATCATGACTCCCTGCTGAAGGTTGTAGTTCGCTATCCAGTAGAGGCAGTCCAACGTCTTCATTTATTTTTACGTTTACTTTGCATTGGCGTTGATGTTGAAGTGCACCTCTGAGAGTTTGAAATCTTTTTGAGCACTTGACACACGGAAACATTGGAGCTTCTGCGGCTGCAACAATATTTGTAGTTTGAATCAAATCGGTATTTGTGGTTTGAATCAAATCAATTGATACTGACATAATTTCCCTTCTTCTTTTTCTCCAATTGATTAGTTGTATGAATGTCGTTTTCTTATATCATGTTTTAGCAATTCGTTGCGTTATAAAGAAACAAACAGTCAAACTTTCCGTCGATTTCTTGGACGTCAAATATCCGTTGAAAAAAAAAACACGTCCGCCATCTTCGGCGTGTCTATTAAGCTACTGCGTGTCTATTAAATGCGTAAAATAGACCATAAAAAGACGTCTTGTGCCCACTGGGGACCGGGGCAGGGGTCCATGGCTCCCTCTCAAAAAATCTTTTTGATTATACTTTACATATTATTAAGTTTCATAGAAGTGAAACATTTCACAATTAATTTTCTTCTCAAAAGATGAAAATAGCCTTATAATGTGTTTATGTGTGCAAAAAAACCTCCCGGTACGGGCCTGAAATAAAAATATTACACGGGGTCTATGACGCTCTAATTCGAAATAGTGTTACAAAACATAAACAAATACAGGAAATCATACGATGAGACGTTACAAATACAGTTGAACTCATGTAATTCGAACTCCTATAATTCGAATAATCATGTAAATCGAACAGATTCTTCGGTCTCTTCAGAAATTACTAGTAAAACCTTATAAGAAAACTCCTTTAATTCGAACTCCCATAATTCGAATAATCATGTAAATCGAACAGATTCTTTTGTCTCCCGGTTCAATTTTTATCATGTAATTCGAATTTTGGAATTTTCTTTCAAACTAATTCGAATGTTTTACGTTTACGAATGTTTTGAAGCTTCTTGAATCGGCAATTCACATCATACACGCGTACAAAATGGCAACAAAACGGAAGCATTACGAAGTTACTTTGAAAGTAAAGTACGGCGCATTAAAAAACTTAGAAAGGGAGACTAAGTAAAGATGTGGCAAATTAATTTAAAATTCCAGGTACCTTACTCCTTTCAAATTTCGCCTGCCTCAAATTTTCGCTACAATTTCTCAAAATTTATAATTTTATGTAGGCTTTAAGTATTATATTGTCAAGTATAAAAAATTATCACTAAAATACATACCTTAATAAAAATTGTGTTTCCTTTTGTTTCTCTCAGGTCATTAAAGGCTAAATACCGATCTCTTGTTATTCGGAAGATAATAAGAGAATTAAAGAAGAATAAACCATTGCCCCGAACATCGATCCTAGAAGCTATGATGATGCTCAAGACAGCTTGGGATGAGGTGACCAACAAAACAATTGTTAATTGTTTTCGAAACTCAGGAATCTCGGAGGGTGCCCGGAAAGGTGCTATAGATGATCACGATGACCCATTTAAAGAGATGACTGATGAAGTCAAGGACGATAGTGCTGATGGAGAGGAAACTGATGCTGTTGTAGAAGAGCTGGAGTTTGATTTGGATCGACTTCGCAAAACCAGACCAGACCTGGTCCCTGAAGGTCTTGATGTCAATATACTCATCAATTTTGACATAAAGGTAGGGATACCTACGAATATCGGCTATTGTCTGTTGACGAAATAGTTAGTGAATATCTACCACATTCGGTTGAAAGAGTTGACCTCGAAGATATCAGCAGTGACGAGGATGACTTTGCCAACGATCCCGTATCGCCACTATCGCAAAATGAAGTTGATGAGGCAATTAAAACCCTGGATAAGTTAACCTTGTTCACAGCTGATTCGGAGCTTGACCTTTGTTGTTGAAAGTTTCGAACCAAATCAGTCAAAGAAGATTCGAAAGAATGAAGCAAAGCTCTATTACTGACATTTTTATTAAAAGTGATTCTATGTAAACTTTTTTTGTTAAAAAAGATAAATGACTCTTACAAATATCTCGTTTCTTTACTTTAGCCTGTAAGCCTGTGTAAGATTTTGCACCGCATAAAATAACCACCCTTTACCAATGTTTTTTCAAAATTTAGCCAATAAAACTCGAACTCCTATAATTCGAAAACTCATGTAATTCGAACAAATTTTGAGACCCCTTGAAGATTCGAATTACATGAGTTCAACTGTAGTTTTGCTCGAAAGAAATCGCGATTGTATGTCCAACTACACAGACAAATAAACAAACAGGGCCGTAAATGTGACAAAATTATTAAGGGGGCTTATGAAGATTTAAGATCCCCAGATTGACTAAAAATCTATACTCAAATTCTGAAATTTCTTATAGGGATTCCAGCACAAAATAAAATTTGATATGTAGTTGGAGAACTGTATATTATTTTATTGGGGGGGGGGGGCTTCAGCCCCCGTAGGCCTTGGCAAATACAGGAAATCGAACGAGAATAAAGTGGGGCGGTCATCCGAGGGAGGCAGTCTTACAAGCAAAGGCGCTGTGAATACACGGTGTATGTTTGTTTAACTTCCATCGGTAAATTCTCAATAAATAAAAAGTTGACCTCGACGTGATTTGAACACGCAACCTTCTGATCTGGAGTCAGACGCGCTACCATTGCGCCACGAAGCCATGTGAAAAGTGGAGAAATAACTTTATATATTTGCTCTTAATTATGAATAAAAAATTCGCAAATATAATTACTTTCTAATGAAGTAATTTTTATGTTTCGGCAATTTATCAAATAAGTAAAACTTATATGAAAGAAGTAATAGATATAAAAAAAACAACGGAACTTTATTAATCAAGTTCATTATACATTAAAAAGAGTGCCGTGACCAGGATTCGAACCTGGGTTATTGCGGCCACAACGCAATGTACTAACCACTATACGATCACGGCGATATGTATCGATGAAAAAATACATGTATTAAATAGGTAAAATGCTACTACAAAAAAGCGTGTAAACTCATTAATAAATTACTCATTAACTCTTGCTAACAAACGGTGTGTTTGAGTAGCTCTTCAAAATTTTGCAGTTCGTTTTTAGTTTTGTATCGCATTTTTGTTCTCATTGTGGAGTTTATTATTTAGATTATTTGTGGAGTCAGTTTGGTGTACCGTATTTCCTCTTATTAGCGCCCCCGGCGCTTATTTAAAAACTGACTCAAAAAGTGCGGCGCTAATAAGAGGGCGGCGCTTATAAAATAATTTTCAAAATGGTATTGAAATAAATTTTATTTAATGGAATTTTCTCGCTCTTCAAAAACAATAAAACAAAAGAATCAGTAATATTTTTATATTACAAAATGTCAATAAAATCATCCTCGTCATCGGAGATATCTACCAAAAGAAATTCTTCAATATATTCATCAGCGTTCTCAAACGGATTTTCCGTTAAAGAAGGATCACCCCGAACCGTCAATTGTTGCCTCAATAACTCAGCGCCAGCTGCACATGGTGATCCTTCTTTGAAGCAATGAATCAAATTATCCTCGCTTCCAATACGCACACCTTGAACGATTTTCTAATAAGATCTTCAGGTAGTGCAGCCCAAGATTCGAGAACCCATTCAACCATTTTCCGTCTTGTGGGAGGCTTTGGATTTCCAGCTGCTGTAAACTCGTGTATTCCATTACTCTAGGTGTGAACGAGAATTTCCCGATTACGCTTTCCACATACCGAAGGGTAAGATCTTCATTCATCCAAGCATTTGATGATGAAGTAACGATACAACGCGAATGGAACTCCTTAAAGCTGCTGCCTCACCGTTTCGCGCCACCAAAAACTACAAATGGCTTGGCACTTTCCTGTTAGTCCCCGCCAAAAAATATCTTTTTTTTTTTAAGGTTAACAAAACTGAAATATCAACAAACTATAAACAACCAATTATTCAGGTGGTCAATATGCAACGATATCTTGGAAGATCTTGTCGAACAAATTCAAATTTCTATGTCTCTGTCGCCACATCCATTCACAATAGGTGGGAGTCTTCGAGTGAATAAACTCTTGTCTATCTCCACTACGGAATCTGGTCCACCAATAGCAGTTGGATTCTGGAGCAAGTTTATCGCACAAACCTCGCGTAAAAGGTTATACCAATCAACAACTGTTTTTGTTCATAAGCAACTCGCGTTTACAGAAGTTAATAGAGGTCATTTCGTAACACCAACAATAAATAAAAATGTTAATGTCTTTATACGGGATTCGGGAATTTACAAGCCAAGTGTCTTTTCTTAAGCCGACTTCCATTCGACACTGTCTTGAGTTGCACCTCCAGCGATCGTTGTGGACTCTCAACTAAAAACACCATGTCATGACTCTTGGATTGTGTAAAATCCCACGCTGTTGCAAAAACAAAACACTTGATTACTTGTCAGGTATCAAAGCTGATAAGTTTAAAAATTTCATTTTCAAAACAACTTTCCTTGCTCTACCACAGCATGTGCAAGTTTGTTTACAACTTTTTTTGTCTGTCTGGAAGTTACTTATGTATAAAAATAGATTTGAGTATAAAAACTTTTCTTTTTTTGAGTATAAAAACTGTCTGATCTTTTTTTGGCGGGGAACTAACAGGAAAGTGCCAATGGCTTTAGTTTTGTACCATCAGCTTTTGCACTTAAACACACGGATATTCTAACATTTTCGTGTCCCGTTGTTTTTAGACAAATTTTTCTTGCACCAACTGCATCAACTGTGGTTCGGGACACCACGCCCACGCTGCTGTCTCATCCATTGCAATTATTGATTGTGGGGTGTAATGACGACTTTCAGTTAAGCGACGGACTTCCAATACATACATGACAAGTTTACTAATCAAAAATGCAGGATCATTTTGAGCTGTTGTGGTTCGTTGTCGCAAGGAAAGACCGTTTTTTTTTCATAAACCTTTCCAGCCACCCACGTGATGCAACAAAAGCTTCTTTTGTACAATCGTCGTCCCTAACACTCTTATCAAATAATATTTTAGCTTTACGCATTATCAGTTTTCTTGAAACACGAAGTTTATTCTCTTTGCGTTCGTGAACCCAATTCAATAATTTTTCTTCGACATCTACGTCCGTAACCCTTCGTCCGGCTCCTTCCAGTCGCTTTTTCACAACACCACCTTTTAACGCTTGTGCATGAGATATTTTCGTTTGTTTTTTCTTCCATTTTCGTACTCTTTTTTCGTCAACATGAAATTTCTTGGCCGCTGCTCTGTTACTATTAAGCTCCGCAAACTTGATAACTTCCAATTTAAACCCCAATGTGTATGATTTATTTTTTCTCTCTTGTGAGAAGCGCTCTTTTCATGTTTATCCTCCATTTTTGATAACAGTTAAGTAATTATAAATGTTGAAAGCGTATTATCATTTCTAACGGCACGTGAAACGACAGGTGGTAATTTGGTAAAACCTGTTACAACGGGGCGATCGCAGCACAGTTGATCTATTCAAACAAGAATTTTTCTTGAGCTAATTAGTATAATTCATAATTGTTTTAACAATTGTTTTGAGCATTGTCACCTGTCGCCATAACTTTCACGCAATCTTTTCAACCAAATCGTCAGGAAACATTTAGCAGCTCAAACTTTTTATATTCAACAGTTGTATTGAATTGAAGCGCATGTTCTAAATCTTCGAAGAAGTTAAAGATAAACATGGCTAGAATTATGAGAGTTAAAGAGTTCGAAATGGTTTATCAAATTTTGTTTGGTACAAACATTCGTGGCCACCATGTGTATAAAGATATTTGGAAGCCAAGGATAGGTGAATTTCTCAATGTAAAATTCGATACTCGCAAAGATGCCCATGATTATGATAAACACGCTTTGGGAATTTATGCTGATGAGACTTTAGTCGGTCAGGTGCCAATAGAACTTTCATCATTATTACATTTTTTCCTTGAAGCTGATGAGCAGAATCGTCTGATTTGCCAAGTAATTGGAAAACGGAAACGTGAAGTTGGTCTGGTGGTTGCAGCGAAGTTTTTTGCTTTGTCGGAAAATAAAAGATCGGCTGAGACCTTGGATCGTGAAATGAAGAAACGAAAAGAACTATTGACTTATTTCGAACTTACGTACGAGCCTGAGTTTGTGAAAATTATGAAATTTCCCTGTTTTATGAAAGATAAAAAATAATTTAGAAGCTAAAAAAAACGTATTGTATTGTATAACTTTTCTTCTGTATGGGTTACTGCTTTTTTTCTAATTAGCGCCGCTTTTCTAGGTGCGGCGCTTATTAGAGGGCGGCGCTAATAACATAATTTTGCTCCAAGGTGCGGCGCTTATTAGAAGGTGGCGCTAATATGAGGCCCGGCGCTATTAAGAGGAAATACGGTAGTTGGGGAGGTTATTTCTGGTTAAAGTTCCATGAAACTTAAAAACAGTTGATATTTGCTGATTTTGCTTCAAAAGATAATTTGTTTTACGATTCCCAATATTGGTTTCGTTCTGGTCGTTCCACTGCTGATGTTTTGACAATTATAATAACCAGTGGCGTAGGAGGCGGGGGGTCAGGGGGGGGGGGGCACGGGCCCCCCATTTGTACAAATGTGTTGAATATTCGGGTAAATTAAAAGTTTTTTCGGGCAAATAGGCTAGACCAACATTTAAGACAACGCTTATCAGTGGCGCAGTCAATGGGGGGCAGGGGAGAAATATTAAACACGAAAAGGTGACGCAATTTATCGGATTTGAAGTGGGTTTTAGCCAATCTAGAAGGTTGAAATTTCAAAGATTTTCTCATCCGTCGGCCGCAACCACGGTGGCGCCTCCTAAGTCACTAAATACGAAAAATGTCCATAATCTCGCATCTCCAACTGAAAACCTGTGGCTACGCTTCTGCTTATAGTTACAACAAATCATTCTACTATAATGGAGGAAAAACCTGAGTATGTTTGTTGTCCGCCAATCACGCCCAAACGACTGAACCAATTGGAACCAAATTTTCAGGGTATGATTGTGATGCCCCTGGGATGGTTTTTAGCCAAAGAACTTTTTTTTGACAAGTTTTTATTTAAATATTGCTAATGCGCATAACTTTAATTATGTAGTTATTTAGTTTGTCAGCTCTTACTTAACAAGTTTGTTAGCTGTTAGTTAATTGCTGCTGTTGCTGTTAGTACCCAGCAGTTTTAGAATGAACCGCAAAAGAACACACAGAAGTAAAATTAGATGTACTGCATGCAATGCGATTATATATCTCTCTATATATACATTTAACGTCTATTTTCCATGCTGGCACGGGTTTGACGGGTTTACTGATGGCACGCCTCCATCCTGCTCTATCCTGCGCCAACCCAGGCAGAATACGTTTCTCAACGAGATCTTTCTTCACAACCTGTTCCATGTTGTCCGTGGCCTGCCTCTGCTACACTTACCATCAACAACTAAATCTCTACACTTCTTAACCCAGTTATTATCATTCATTCTCTCAACATGACCAAACCATCTAAGCCGATGCCTTTGCAAAGATTTTCTTACACTTTCGAGTCCACAGCGTTCTCTTAACACATTTGAAGGCTTCCTATCCTTCAATGTCACATTTGACATCCATCTAATCATTCTCATGTCGTTACGCTCTAGTCTGTTTAGTTCTAGTCTGCACTTATGAGGAAACTCGCTTAAGTAGGACGCCCGCTAAGTAGTACATTTTTCCTCCGTCCCTTGAGTGTCCCACTTAACGAGAGTATACTGTATATTATTATGACTAATTCCAAAATAATAAACTTCTTTTGAAGCCTTACAATAAATCAAAGAAGATGTATGAAATTCATATCATTTAAGTGAAATCAAATGAGGTCATTGCACTGCAGACAGATCAAATACGTCACTTTCGAACAGTAAATTTTGTGTTTATTGTTGTTTTCTGTTTTGACAATCGGCTGTGTGATCTACAAATCAAAACCATAAACTGTTTGAACTATGCTTGATTTGATATAAGAAACAAAATAAGAAACATTTAGAACTAAAAACATGGTATTTCAGACTATAAATAAGAAACTTTTAGAACTAGGCCCTTCGTTAGGTTTCTTATATAAAAAAAACCCGTGTATTTCTACTGTTTCCATCAATGCTGGTGTTCCTCAAGGATAAGTTCTTGGTCCCACTCTTTTCCTACATTACAAGAACGATCTCCCAGATAATTTTTTATCATCCAAATCCAAAATTTATTGTATTCCAGTCTTGATAAATCAGATGATTGTGATAAGGTTAAATTGGCCTCTGTTCTGAAAAACGATCTCAATACAGTAGTTGAATGGGGTAAGAATTGGTTGGTTTATTTCAATCCTTTTAAAACTAATTTTCTTTCCATTAAGCACCTCAAGCAAGCATATTTACCTCAAATTTTGATGAATGGTTCTCATTTTGCCTACAAACAATTCATTTGTCTTCTTGGTTTTATATTTACTAGCTAGACCTCTCATGGCGATCTTACATTAAAACCATTGCAAAATCATCTGCCATGAAGATTGGTTTTCTTTTACGAGAAATGAGTTAACTCGCACCTGAATGTATCCTTTACCTTTACAAATTCTCAATTTGTCCCTGCATGGAGTACAACTGCTACATTTCGGCTGGTGCTCATGCAAATTGCCTGAATTTGTTAGATCGCGTTCAACGGCGTGTTTGCAACTTCTGTTTCAAAATTGGACTCTCTATCACACCAGCAAAATGTAGCTTCTCTTTGTCTTTTCTACAAGTTTTTTCTACGCACGTTGTTTAAGAGAACTATCATCACTTACACCTTCTTCCAGAATTTTTCTCCATACAACTAGGTTTTCTTTGTCTTCTCATTAATGGACTGTTTGTGTTCCAAATTGTAACAGGGATTTCTATATGAACAGTTTTTTCCCACAAACATCTAGACTTTGGAACTCCCTTCCATCTACATGCCTTCCTTCTGACTATAACCTTCAACTGTTCAAATCAATTGTTCATCGATATCTTAAAACTGTTTAACTTTTCCTGTAGCTCTTTATAAAAAAAGTGGCTTTGTTTTGAAAACAACTTTTCTTTCAAGATGATAAATGTTCAAAACGTGGTAGAAATACAAACACATTATTGAAACAAGTGCTTGGAAATCTTGGCATTGAGAGACAAGCATTCATCAACAAAGTGAAGGTGGCTCGCGAATTTTGAATTGGCATTGTGCCATCTAGAACACTCTGTCTGAGTGACGGACTAAAACTATTTATTATTTGAGCAACTACAATAAAACACACACAACATAAATGGCGTTTTTCATATAGCTAAAGTCTCCGGTTTACAAGAACATTTAACAACAATTAGAACTAACAAAAATTAAAACTCTATATTAATGATATATATATATATATATATATATATATATATATTAATATTACTTACAGTTATTTCATTTGTAAAATAAGTATACGCATGCGCGGAGCAAGTGAAGAGAGGAGTCACAAAGCATGGATCATAGATCGTCTACAAATTTAAACGCTTTGAGGGGATTCTCTACACATTCTCTTAGCTTCCTCCATGTTCCCTGCTTTTCTGGCAATCACAACCTCAAAAGAAATTAGAAAATGTTCTAGATATGGATAACATTGGCGTTGTTTTATACGAAAAAAGAAAGAGTAATATAAATAATTAGAAATTTCAAAATATGTTAAGCGACAAATAACTTTTTAAAAAAAATTCCTAAAAAATATTAAAAACTAACTATATACAACCAATGTATAACATAAAATGACATTACAAGTCGCATTCAACAAAATGACCAAAAACGTTCTTTCTAGTTTTTGAGGTTTTGAGGCACCGAACTCGATAGCTACGTTTACCAAGGATATTCCATTTGTAAGTTCTTTATGAAAGGATAGCACTGCCAACGAATTGAACTAGCTTCATTAACGTTAGAACGTTTCCGAAATAGCTTCGTTCTGCTTTGCTGGATTTGACGATCTTATCTTTATCTCCTCAAATTGAGCAATCTTTTGGTTTTTAAAAACGGAACGCAGAACTTGGATTTCCGCAGGTAATGCTGACGTGTCGAGGTCATTTTTGCATTTCTCAAGAGCGACCATTTCTGTCTGATAGGGATCAGACGTTATAAGAAACTGCTCTATGTCAGAGAAGAATTGGTAGCTTTGTGTTGCTCAAACGATTTTAATTGCCATGATTGCGGTGTCAATAGCATCAAAGAAAATAATTCGGTAGTGAAAAGCTTGTGCCGATAGCAAATTCTGCGGAGTACCGTTAAGTGACAGGAATTTCTCCATTACCCTCTCTGGCATATTCTCCCAAGTCTAGCCGTGTCACCTTAAATTCAAATTTCCAGATGAGTTCAACATCACACTTAGTGTTAATCACTGGTCAAACGAGGAGAAGGCAATGTAGTTAACCGAGAAATTCTTCTACCTTACATCAAAAAGAAGGTCTTCGTTCAACAAAAGCTTGTAATTGCCGACGACATCAAAAGACTGAAAAGGTGCAGAGTTTTATTGAGAAAAATCAAGGAAAAATGATACCGGTCCCTCATAAAATGACAAATAATTTTCAACCTCTCGACTTGACAGTCTATCGATCATGCAAATCATTTTGCGAAATAAAGATCAAACATGGTATGCAGACTAGTGCAAAGCCAGGTTGCTAGGGGGGATTACTCAAGATAGTGTATCTGTTAATTTGAAATTTATTATACTTAAACCTCTACAATACTACGACTACATTGGTGGCGATGAAGAAATTGTGAAAGACGGATGACAAAGATCTGGTATTACCAAAGCCATCAATTATAACATTCCCAAGGAAGATCCGTTTGAACACTGAAAACTAGATTGTGTGTTGGCCGTTTTTTGATTACAAAATGTTTCTCCTTTCACCAAAAATCATTAGTCTCTTCGCCCTGGCTTTGGTGCCTTTTCTCGGTAGCATCATTACATCTGCAATATTAATCTTTAACGGTTTTCAACCTTATTTGAAAGTTTTGAAGAATATCCGATTGAAAACCAGCGTAGTATGGATCAAAGGGTATTTCAATGTTCTCTAAAGGCGCGAATTTAAAGCTGAGCGAAAATGAGTACAACACCAATTCTAATACTAGTAAGATAGATAATATAGTTTAATAGGGTATTTACATTAAACTAGAGTGGTTGGTTTCATAGGGTGAACTAGAGTGACTTCGTATTTTTAGCATGACAACTTTTAAGTTCATCTTTTAATTTTATGATATTGTTTTCATCAGAAGTGTGGAATGATCAGCAAAACAGCCACAACAATGACAGGCAAGTACTAAAACCTTTTCTTTTAGAAAATCAAACTGTGTCTCAAGGACGCGAGGAGATTACCATTTACAATGTTGAGGTCCAAACAGCATTTATGAATCTTTTTAAAAGAGCAGTCACCGGCAAGAGGCCATAATACAAAATCTATGCTGCTATGGTCGAGAGTACCATGCGTATATTCATGAAGGAATCTGTTGAGAAGAAGGAGTTGAATTCTTTTTTGTCTGCTAGTCAACGCTCACTTTTCCGTTTAGCTATTAAACTTTTTTTATTTATTTAAGAGTAAAAACAAACCTGGAAATAAGTCAAATTTATATATTACAAAATGGTTTCCAAGCATTGAGAATTTAAGTATAAATCATAATGAAGTGAATAGAGATCACCAAGTGAAACCAAGTCTTGGACCAGATTTCCCAACGTGACCGTAAATGCGTTTGTGAATAACATGATCTCTCGTGCAATGAGGCAGTTGAACACCAGTAGCGTCAGACACGATGTAATTTGGCCTTAAGCCTGCATTGCCCTCAAACTTTGGGCCTCTTCCACCACCTTGTCCCTCTCTAGCCGCCTTCACCAACAGAAAAGGGTCCCTTCCCGATACTTTGGCTTCCTCGATCACCTGCTTGGCGTACGCCTGGAATATCTCCTCTTCGTTTACTATCAAATCTCTGTTTTTACTGTCCGTGAGCAGCTGTTCGTCTTTTTCGTGTTTCATTTTCCCATATTTCTCGGCCTGTAAATGAAAACCGCACATGTGGTGGTAAAGACAATTCTTTAGTCTTCCAATACTTTAAAATGAAATTCTACCTATTCTAAATATTTACTCCGTGCTGGCCAGTAGACCGTAATTTATAAAAATATACTAAGACAAAGATCTACCTTAAGTGGATTAATTTTCGCGGATTTAAGCATTTTCCGCGAAATTAAATCTGCGCGAAAACCCCAAAAATTCTCCGTCCGCGAAATTAAATCTGCTCGAAAACTACAAATACCTACGCCCGCAAAAAATAAATCCGCGCGAAAATTAATTCACTTAAGGTATGTTAATTCAAAGAAAACCTACATAAAACGATGTTCATTGAGAAACCTTTAGTAAATAGAAACCGGAACAAGCCAAGGCTAACAATTATTCAAAATTAATAACAAACATGTGTTGTTAACTTACTACTTGGTTCTTGTGGTAAAGTTGCAGTTGGGAAAGTCTCTCGCGACGTTTGCGTTTGTCGGATAACACCTTCTTATAAAACTATAAAAAGAATAAACATTTCCAATACACCAACTAAGATCACCAACATGTTAAGAAAGTACTGGATTTTCCAAACAAAGAAAACTATACAATCAACTTATTAAACAATTAATTTTATTATTTATACTAAGAGGTAAGTATTATTTATAAAAAAAAAATTAATGTATAAGGAACCATTTTGAATCATTTTAAAATAAATTTGCATGATTTTTCTGCTAGAAGTTAGGAAATAAGTTTGCATGATCTTTCTTCTAGAGGTTAGGAAATAAGTTTGTATGATCTTTCTTCTAGAGGTTAGGAAATAAGTGTGCATGATCTTTCTTCTAGAGGTTAGGAAATAAGTTTGCATGATCTTTCTTTTAGAGGTTAGGAAATAAGTTTGCACGATCTTTCTTCTAGAGGTTAGGAAATAAGTTTGCATGATCTTTCTGCTAGAGGTTAGGAAATAAGTTTGCATGATCTTTCTGTTAGAGGTTAGAAGCAGCTTTTTAGCAGCTTTTCTTGTATATTACTAAAGAACAACCCAATCCGTACGGTGTTATCTTCCGCAACTCTCTTCTGCAAGTGAGCCTTCGCTTGGTCGTTTGCGACACTCAAACATTGCTCTTTCTCCGATATCTAAACAAGTTAAGAAGTTAAAGCGACGCCAGTGATAGCAATACAGCAACATATACCACTTGCTGACGATGACGTTTAATGCATTCCAGTGATTCCCTTTGTCTTTCCTCTTTCTTCATTTCTTTCTCCTAAAACCATTATTTTTGCAAAATATAACTCGCACCTTTAATCTATATTAATATAAATCACTCAAAAACGCACGGCTAAAAACTCCGAATGAGTCATTTAATATGTTAAGTGGGCAATTATTTTTTAAAAAATAATTTGTGAAGGTTTTCAATGAGCTGGCACACCAAATTAAAGTACAATAATAATAAAATTATAATCTTCATTAATTTAACAAACATTTCTAATTTTTTTATACTATTAACTTTTTTATTATCACTTTAATCTTTCATACAGGGCACATTCTAGGAGGCACATACATACACCCACTCATCATACAAACATCCATCAACAGATACCCCTCACACCCAAACACCTGCAGCATCTCTCTACATATAATTTGATGTCATTCTACATCTCGTTTTCCTACCATGGCAACCCATACCATTACATCATTCTCGAACTCATATGTGTCATATGCTCAGCTTCCCACAGGCCTCATTATCACCTCATTAACCCTTTGTCACTCAGTTGTGAAGTTTTTATCTTGGAATTAATGGTTCAAACCACAAAGCCTTTGAACTATTAAACACCCGCCTGTCTTTTCTTCTCTCTTTCAGTCACAGCTTTAACGATTCGCTCGTCCTCATCGTCTACTTTTTGTTTCATCTGTTCGTGCAAACGCTCCCTCAGTTTATCAGTGTGTTTCTGGTGCGCCCTGCGAGATCAGAACACAAAGATGAGCAAAGGCCAATAAAATAGGAGACAAAGATATGATAGGACCAGTTGATATGTATTATTGTATATTCAAGATAAATAAAATTTGCTTATAGTCAATGCAGCCAGGGAAGCAGAAAATGCAATCTGCGATTGATTGTGAAATAGCCAGCCCATGTGAACAAATGATGGTCGACAAAAGATCTTTAAGACAACAATTTTGTTCATGCGTTCCTTAATTTTTAATTAAAGTCCATACAAAATGATCGATCCATGTATGTACTGATGAAAATCACCTTGAAAGTTTTTCAGTAATGGAAAGGAAGGAAAGAGAAGAGGAAAAGAAAATAAGACAAGTAAATTAGTGCAATCAAAAATAGTCATTCAACAAATTGACTGGGAAACAAAAAGAAAATTATTCTAAAACAGCATATTCAACAACACATAAATGTAATCACATTTAGTAGATGCTGCATAAATTAACAATAATTAAACATAATTGATAATTAACAATATAATTAACACACTTCAGGCGCTCTTCTTCATTCTTGCACTTCATTGCGGCCATTTCCTGGAAAAATAACATAAATTATCTACACAAACAAAATAATACATCAATTCAAAAACTTATTTGGTTGACGTAAAATAATAGAATATGTCACTTTTAATGTCTTAATATTATCATCTCACTCTTTTCGCTCTAACAAACTTTTGGATTTGTTTGTTGTCCAGTTCTTCTTTATCTTTGTCACGATTTTCCTGTTCCTATAAAATTGATGAACTCACAATATCAAGCCTTTGAGGAGGAAATAAAAAGAGATAATGCATATTTGTTTTAGTTGGAGGAAATTTTGATGGGGCGAGTGAATCTAACTGACATACTGATTGGGTAAAAACAATATTAACAACATTGTAAAATTTCAAGAAATGCTTCCCCATCGAGTTGAAAATATCTTAAATTCTTAGTTTTAATTAAAACAACATATTAATCGCAGTATCCTACATACATTTACAGTATTTTAGTATTTTAAGAGGGTGATTCTAATCATGAATGGCATCAACCTCCTTGAGTAATATTTCCTTCTTGTACGCCTCCATCAATACGGACTTGTATTGTTGTTGTTTTTTTTCTTTTCCCCTACGAGCAACTTCGTAAACTTCAAAGTTTTCTTTGATGGCTTTGCCTTCCCTTTTATCTTCTTCCTTCTCCTTTTCGAGGCTCTCCTTCTTGCACTGAAGTCTGAATAATTTAGGAGATGATTAAACCTTTGATCAGTAAAATAGAGTTATTTTAACATTAAGAGACCCTAGCAGACACTTACTTTTAAGGCGGGGTAATGAAAGCAAAAATAAGACAATTGTAAACAAAAACAGAGATGAATCATACTGCAACAGTTGAAAGTCAGCCACTTGGCACGCCTGTGCAAACTTCTCAGCGGATATCGCTTTCTCGAGTTTCATTGTTTCGGTGTAATTCTAAACGGAATACATGATGAAGAAAATCGTAACAGAGTCAAGTTTGATTGCACTGTTAATTGGGAAGGCATCTGAAAAAGAATAACCTCGGTCTGTATTTTCAGTAACTGGGCATCTCGTTCCTTCTTCTCGTTTTCTTTCACCTTCTTCATTTCTAACTGGGCTTCACGTTCTTTCAACACTTCAGTGAGAAGCAAGGCACCCTAATAAAAACAAAAACAACATGAACATCACAAATAAAACAATTGTGAAGACAACATTTAAAATAAAATGATTAATATAAAAATGCCAGATTTATATAACAAAACCTATAAAACATACGCATTACATGAAATCCTTTCACTCTGTCTGTTTGATAATACTGTTGTTGTTTGGCTCTAATGATGGCTTCCTTGCGTTGTTCAGCCTGTAGTTTCGCTTCCTCAATGTCTACCTTCTGACGTTCTAACTGATGAGCAAAGTGTTACCACATATATGCGTGCATGGACAGATATTGATTATGATTATAAGTGTGATATTAAAACATGTTTTTCTTATAATCAAAATCTTAATTACATTAGAATTATTATTATTTGCAATTCGTAAATATAGGTATTTGTCATCATCATCATCATCATCATCATCATCATCATCGTCATCATCCTTTTAACGTCGCTTTTCCATGCTTGCATGGGTTGGATGGTTTCAAAAGATGATTTTCTCCAATTATGGAGGTTTAATCATCTGATGGTTTATTGGTGGAGATGTTTTTACGGCTGGATTCCCTTCCTAACGCCAACCCCAGAAAGAGGAAAATAGTGGTGAGTTAACCCACAAAAGGTATCAACTTTGTATTTAAAACTCTGTGGCAGCTATGCATCAGGGGCATGGAGGTCAAAGATATTATACGAACCGCATACCCAGAAATACCTTAATTTATATCCTCTATTCGAGACCATGCTATCACAAAGTTGTTTAGTGAGCGGTTATAAATTAAAAACGCTGTATTTCATCAAAATAACCGTAGCACAAATAGGAGCAATTAAACACACTAAAAACTCTGGGTCGAGGTCTTCATGATAATGCTTTAATTAGCGTTCTGGGAGCCTACTTAAAAAAGATGAAGTTCTTTAGATGTATAAAATATTATAAATATTATTATTATAAGTTATGCTGATTAATAAAACCCCCTGTTTTGCAAATGCGGAATAGGATGGTTTTAATGCTTCTAACAATTATTAAAGAGCAGTTATATCTGTAATCTGTAGAGTGCACTTAAATCCATGTCACAAATGTTAGCTGATAATTGCAGATTTTAAATAAAATCAGGTTTAAACCCAAAACTTCAGTTTCAACCATTGAAATGCTTGATTAATAAAACGTTCACCTCTTCTTCTTCCTCTCTGATCTTTCGTGCTTGTAACTTCTTTAAGCGCTGACCCTAAAAGAAAAATAATTTTTGTTAATTTTGTAAGGAATTGGTTATTTTTTCGAATGTTAAGACAACAACTCTCTATTCCACTGAAAATACAACGCTTACCTCAATCGTATTTTCCCAATGTTTCACGAGTTCTTTAGACTTGGCATGCAATTCACCGCGCTCCCTTGTCTGCTGTTCTAGTCTCTCTTGTTCATAGTTTCGTTTTGTAGAGCTGTTTTTTATGCGATGAAACTCGCGTGGTTGAAGAATAGTAACCTCAAAAAAGAAAGCAATAACATTTTTTTCAATATATATTATATTAATTTCAGCCATTTAAAACTACTTCTATATTATCAAGGTTTTTAACATCATGTTATAAAAATTAAGAAAGTTACATGTAACTCTGAGTATAAAATAATTGTGTATTTCTTTATTAGCTGCGATGTCATGGCTCTGAAAACCCATTGAGTTATGCTGTATACTAGCTATATAGATCCTCGCCATGACCCGTTTCGCAGGTTTTCAAAAGATAATACTCCCATAATTGTGTAGGTTTAATTATTTGATGGTTTATTGAAGCAGATGCATTTAGTTTTACAGTTGGATAGGAGAACCTCAATACACAGTCATGAAACCTTAATTATAAAACTTTGCATTACCTTTCGAGCATCAATTTCTTGGTTTATTAATCCATAATTTTGAAAACCAGCAACAAACTCTAAAAATAATAAATTGCAACAAGCTGTAACCTGTTTCCAAACAGTACAGTCAATACAACGACAACCATGTTTGGCATTTTGGGGTAATTTAGATATAAAAAACATGCTGTCTGGCCGTTTTGAAATTGACGATTCAAAACTGACGGTTCGAAACAATATTGTTTTACATTTTTAAAACTTTTTATTAATTTTCGAAATAATAAACGTTTCAAAACGTAGTGGAATCATCTGGCGTCACAAAAAATATGACGTTTCTATGAAAACAAAGTAAATCACTGCGTATTTTAAAATCAATGAAAAACCTAGTATTGTTCACAATATTTGAGTCAGTCAACATAAAGAAATATCATCACTTTTTAATTGTCCAGCTTTTAAGATATAAACTAAGTAGTAAACAGAATAAGGTAGGAAAAATAAACACTGGACATATTGAGTAAAGAAATTGTTGTGGAAAATTTAAGGAATTATTTATGTTATGAAATATTTTGAAGATAAAACTAATATATTTTATCAAGATGCCTTCCCTTTTGACACCAAGTAAGACAATATATATATCAGATGTGACTCAAAAATAATTAGATATAATAATTTTCAAATATCCGAGGAGACATACATCTCAGAAAGCATTGCAATGGAATGACTTAATTTTGTATGGGTTATAAACAAGAGTAATTTCTTAAAGGTAAATGGTATATTTGAGAAGATCATATGGGTTAGAATTTTATTTTTGTATGAAGTAAATAATCTCCTGTATCAACATATGCTTGTGCATTATTTTTGCATTTGGCAAAATATGCCAATTTCTTGATTTCTCTGGTTTCAATGAATTTCATATGCTGATTATGAAGTTCCTTTTCGCAGTTACATATTGTGTTTTTTAATTGAAGAAATAATTCTATTAGTTCACCGTAGGATTTGGGTGGGAGAAAAATCTGAAAAATCAGCATTTTTAAGCCTTCAAAAAACCAAAACCTTAAAAATTTTAAGTCTGTTTGCCTAAAGGCTTAAAAATGCTGATTTTTCAAATTTTCTAAGCACAGTTGCTTTTATGATTTTTAATGTCTTTTCTCCGTTTATAGACAAATTTTCTCAGAGATATACAATCCTATCCCTCCTGCTAAAAATTCAGTGGTGTGTTTTCAAAGGTTAGTGCAGTGTGTTAAAGCAAGATCTTTTGATTTTTATAGTTCAGTAAACTATAGTCTAGCTAGATATCTACTTCAGAGAATACAAACGAAACATACTTTGTACCCGTGGCTGACCTTCCCTTCTATTGTACATAACAGATGACATACTTAAAAAAACTAAATGTAAAAACCATAAATAGGGACACTAAAAGTGTCAGCAATACTGCTAACTTTTGAACATGAAATGAACAGTCGCATTGATTTGCGCTTTTAAACCATGACGCTCAGCCACAAAATGTAAACATTGTTTTGGATCCACGGCAACCATGAGAAAGAAGCATATTGGTTTTAGCATAACAATTTTTTTGTTACACGCATTATATAAACTTTATTTCAGTATATCCACTCGCTTTGTTAGTATCTCTATTTTACGGAAGAGTTTTTCAAGTTGAGATAAAAGTTTTTTTGGCAATCCTGTATTTTAGGGTCGAATTCAAAATAGCTATTTGTGTGGTAATATGGTCCTCATACATTTTTAATGAGTGCGAAGGAGAGTTTCGTAACAATGTCTGACGGTTCGAAACAATATGTATTGTTTTACGTTTTTTAAACTTTAATTAATTTTCGAAATAATTTTGTTCTACGTTTTTAAAAATTCTTTTAATGTTTGAAACAATTTTGTTACGTTTTTTAAACTTCTATTATATTAACGTTTTTAAATTCGCGAATTCGAGTCATTCGCGAATTATCTTGGAATGTTATTACGGTTGCGGCCATGGCCATGCGGTGTGCATTTGAAATGTTTCCGCACGTTCATGTGACGGAGCTTGTGTGTATTTGTTCAATATAAATTTTGTGACGAGCTATTCTCTGATATGAATGATTATTAATTGTAATTTTAACTATTGAAGTCCATAGACACGATGGCGAATATAATCACTCTACATATTATCTACTTTAAAGAAAGAAATTGTTGGGGAAGAAAAAGTTGCGAAAGTTGCGATTTTATTTTTGCAACTTTAAAAGAAAAAGTCGCGTACATTAAATGTTGCGAGACAGGACATTCATAAAAAGTTGCGTACATAAAATGTTGCGAGTGAAGTTGAACTTACAATAATTTTTCTTATCGTTCCACGCAACTTAGCGTTTGGACAATCAATTTATTCCAAAATTAATACAGCCAACTACGGATTATTTGAAAAATCGGAGACGGATTTTCTTATAAGCAGTTTCTACGGACCAGATTTTAATATTTTCATACCTCAATGTACACAGAAAGGTGTAAACTTCATATAACTTTACTTATACAAAAAAGGTCCAAAAACGAAGTTCAAAGCGTATGGTGAAGAGAAGCAAGCTGCCATACAGAAGTGGTTTATGAAGTCCTCTGATATAGGCAAAAACGACCAAGACATGATTATTGATTAGAATCTACGTTGAAATGTGATGGATTTTGTAAAAAATATTTCTAGACAAATATTCTCGCACATTGCGTTTGTCGTTGTTCCAAGGAGATAAAGGAGTTCCAAGAAGTTGTTAAAACAATATCAGACAAGATTTTCATCATTAGAATTTGGCCACTTCAACGTGAATTGTTTGAATTACGCAACAGACACCAAAGTAAATTACTTTCTACCCATATTCTCCTACACCATGTGTAATTACGCGTGAAACGAGGGCAACAAGAACGTCTGTAAATTGTATATTGCATATAAGATTTTAAATAAAACATCTCTATAGGCAAAAAATTTTAAAAAATTGGATTCTAATCGCAAATAAAAAATCTTTTAATATTGTTTTGAACCGTCAGTTTCGAATCGTCAATTTCGAAACGTAGTGGAATCAGATTTTTGTGTCGTCAGCGAACAGAGTGGCAATCGAGGTAATGATATCGGGGATATCGTTGACATAGATAATGAATAATAGTGCTGCGAAAACAGAACCTTGGTACACCAAAGTTAAGTTTAACTTTGTCTAAGTTTGACAAAGCCTTTTGTGGGTCAAATGTTTTTGCAAAGTCGAGATAAATGATATCAACTGAAATCTTCACTCCTAATACCTTATTGGACAATTTTTGGCCCAAGGTTTGAAGTATTCCGTTGCGAAATGGTACTGCGCATGCGTGTGCGATATCTGACAATGATGTGAAAATTAATTTGGACTTTTTGTCGATGAAATATTATGTTGATGTTATATTTAAAATATAAAGGTATTCGGATGAGCGGTTTAGGACATATGGATAGTTAAATCTTCTGTAAAATAATTAAACACGATAATTCAATATCCCAACTTTGGTATACTTGATTTGAAATCAGCATCCTCTAATTAATAAACCTACCAATTTTCAAAGCAAACGGAATACATTATAAGTATTTAATTTCGCGAATTTGACAAAAATTCGCGAAAACGGCGAAAATTACTACCCGCGAAATATAGTACCCTTGGTATATACACGTCATTTGAATTATTTATTAAAGTAGCTTTTCAATTCGAAGCTAAAATACAGGATTGCCCGAAACGGCACTCTCCTTTGCACTCATTAAATATGTATGAATGTACACAAATAGCTATTTTGAATTCGACGCTAAAATACAGGATTGCCGTTTTTTTGCCTTCCATCCAACAAGTAGATTTCAATCCGTTCAACGATATGCATTATAAAATACCTTTTATAATTTTATATAACAAATTGTAAACGACATCAAGCAGATTTCATTACCCCAAGATTAGGGGATGTTGGAATAAAGATCACCACAAGGACAACACCCATCAAATATAAGAACTCGATGGAATTAACCAACGAAGTGACAGAACAAATAATGAAATAAGAAGAATCTAATCAGGAGAAGACAACACAGCAGATCAAAAATGAACGCAGTCATCATAGCGAAGAAAATTTAAACAAGAAACGAATGGAAGAAAAATGTTTTCTTTGAACGGGACTGCTCTGTGAAATGAATGTCTGACATAAAAGTCTATCAAAAATCGTTTCTAAAGAAAATGAAACACATGTCACTATTTGACCAGTAAAGAGGACATCATAGATGACCTTAAGGGAAGAAATTTTTGTGAAAATAAATTCCGCGAAACTTAATGAAAATGCCTTATCCGCGAAAATGTTTTCCGCGAAATTCAATCTTACTCTCTTTTTTTAATGTCGCTTAACATGCAAAGAGCTGTACAATTAAAGATATAAGAAAAGATAACTCCCGATAACTCGAACCACAAAGGGACCAAGAAAATGGTTCCAGTTATCGGAGCATTCGATAATTCGCAAACTCGTCTCCAGCGCTTCTTCTCTCTCGAAAATAATTCAACTTTAGCAGATAAGTGAACTGGAGGTTTTCCTCCAATCGAGAAAACATGCGAAATTCTTAGAAATGCCTTTGATTTGTTTGAAGACTAAATTTAGATCTAGACTTTTTACGCGAATTATATCGTATTAAATATTCCCCTATACTCTGCCCACCGCGAAAATAAATTCGGCGTAATTCGCAGTTTTTAGTCCTGTCAACCGCGAAATTTTCTTCCGCAAAAATTTCTTCCCTTAAGGTAGCTTAGTAACTAATATTACTTTTTTAATAAAAAGTTTACTCTAAAGTGAACCTTTTTCGTGTTTGATATTTCTTGGGGGGTCGCACCCCCTGCCCCCCCCCCCCCCCCTCATTGACTACGCCACTGATAAAGATGTTAACCTGTAAAAAGCACCTGAACAGCCATAATTGTGTTATTATATAAAATTATTTGAAAAGATCATGGCCGTAACAACCGGAAAAAAAATCTTTTCGATTATACTTTACATATTATTAAGTTTCATAGAAGTGAAACATTTCACAATTAATTTTCTTCTCAAGGGATGAAAATAGCCTTATAATGTGTTTATAATATTTTCTTCGTCGCCTAACCATGGTGGTCGACAATTTTTCAACTCCTTGTTTGGCCCCCAAAAATTGTAATTAAAAATTAAAATAGTAATTATTTATTTATTGTATTATTGATGTAAACTTTCGACCATTTATATTCCGCATTTTAAATAGTGTTAGCAATTTACTTAAAAATGCAAAGTATAGATTCAATTCAAGATACATTAAATTTTTATTAAGATAACAAATGGTAGCTTGCCTCTGTGATGATTTTCTATTATGTGTTGTTGCTGTGGTGTTGCTCGTTATGTAGAGTCAGTGGTGACATGAATGGTAAAATGTTGAGGGATTGGGCCATTATAGAAGAGTTAAGAAAGGTATTTGACAGTTTGCAAAAAAATACGACCGACAAAGTTGTAAACTTCAAAGACCTTAAGAAAGATTCCGAAACCGAAAAACGAGAAGAACTTTACAACTTAATGACCCATAAAAGCGAAACAGTTTATGAACATCAGTTGGATACTAAAATTATTTTGGTTCAAAGGATAAAGTCAAACCGATGTCGCTTTTCCAGGTCATTTGATAACTTCCAATATCGAATGTTATAAAATAAAATCGTTGAGAGCTTCATTAAAATTCGAATGTATTCCTTGTCGCTCTTTGTAATTTAACGGTACATTTTTAACATAAATCTATCTCGACTACTCTCTATCTCGACTACTCTCTATCTCGACTACTCTCTATCTCGACTACTTTCTATCTCGACTACTCTCTATCTCGACTACTCTCTATCTCGACTACTCTCTATCTCGGACTACTCTCTATCTCGAACTTCTCTCTATCTCGAACAAAAAGCTCGGTCCCTTGGACATTTGTATACTCTTTAAGCTGCTTTTATCTCTTTATCTCGAACTTCTCTATCTCGAATTTTTCTCTATCTCGAACAAAAAACTTGAAATGGTGCGAAGAGGACCGCACATCATGTAATAAGAAAACCAACCAATGGCCTTTCTGTACTCTTTCAAAAACCCTTGCGTCCCTTGCGACTATTTCTCTCTCTATCTCGAATTTTTCTCCGTCTCGTTCCTCATTCACACAGCAAATAGAACAAAAATGTTCGATTATTTGAAAATTCGATTGCGATCAAAATATTACAAAGTGTAAAGGTTTTGTTTTGAATTAAGAAAGCAAGATGTCGGCCGTTAAACGGAAGCTTAAAAGCACTAAATTGATACAAAAGTTTATTTATTATTTATTTATATATAATGTTTTAAAGTTTTTCAACAAAAAGTCTTCTGAGCATTTAAACTTGAAGTCTAATACATCTCTAATAAACCTTATTGTTCCTCTTGCTTTATTATTGAAAATTTACTTTTCGATTTTCTCTATCTCGAACTTTCTTTATCTCGAACAAATCTGTTGGCCCTTTGCGAGTTTGAGATAGAGAGAGAGAGTACACTGTAAAACCAATATGATCAGTTCCTTTTTTAATTGACCCGTCAGCTTACCCTATAAAAAAATATTTTTTGTGGGCTGTCTCCAGCCAAATAAATATATCACAATAAAGTGCTTAGAAGAAGGCTTTATAAGCATCACCTATCTTACTGATTTTTTCTGTACTTGATCCGATATTTTCAGTTAAAAAGGTGTAAATTTTCTTCGATTGGAAAGAACCGCACAATACTTTGATTTTAGCAAATATGTCATTTTGATTCATTCCATTTTCATTTATAAGCAAAATGAACTGAACTCTCTAGCCCTATCCGCTACAGAGACAGTATGCGAGTAAGTTGAAGAAACCAATTTAAGGATTCGAAATGTTTTTTAAGAAACGTATTCATAAAAATTACAAATGATTGTTGTGGTGCAAGAGAAAATGCGAAAAACATGTTCATTTCAAAAATGTTGTAAACGAAATCGTGAATGTAGGGATAGACAATATCGAGTTTACGATTCACGACTCAGCTCACGACAACGACGGTTGGAGGTCTGTGATCTAGCGCGGTCTGCGACTTGAAATCATTGAAATCTACGTCGTTGCGACAACTCAGGTAAGAATCTTCAATTTATGGTTCATTTTAGTTTTATTTGACATAAACATATCGTGTTTTATAAAAGTAAGCTTTTGTTGTTTTGTTCAAACCAATTTTGAGATTCTTTTTGAAGTCTGTGAACTTAAAATAATTCACAGTGTCTCCAAAGACCCACTCAACGGATACTCTAACCTGATTCATGGACTGGTTGAATGCTTCTTGCTTCTCTGTCAACGTGTGACTCATGAGGTTACTATCATTGTAGGTGATACTTTATAGACCTCCCCCTATTTGTAAATAACTGAAAAGCTAGGATGTTGTAATCAAATAGCTATTCATTCAAATTCAATTGTACTATTTCCTAGATGCCCATATAAAATTAACAAGTAAAAAACGGGATCGAATTAACCGGATATTTTGTACTGATAACAAAGAATCTTTATTAAGGTATTTAAAGATATCTCGAAATAACGCCATGTTTCAAATAACGCAATGTGTATTCCAAACTTGAAACTTTTTTCCGCATCGACCTACTCTATCCTCCTACACAAAAAGCCGTACAATAAACGTGTACAACAAATCTTCCTCGTTTTTGCTGTGTTTGCCTTACTTTTAATGGTGCCCACATGGCTAGTACAGCAACGTACAGATTGCGTCACTGGTGGCCAACATGTACAATGTTTTTATATTAGTTGAAACATCATATTTGGAGTTTTGGAGTTTATATTCTGGAGAGCAGCAACACGTATAAATAATCAAGATTTAAATTAAAACACCACATTATATGTATGAAGTATAATAAATTAATAAACATTTAAAACCAATACAGCCAAACTTCAAAATCAAGAATGCCTAACATTTTTCAAATTGTTAAAGTATATAATAACTCTCCTTTTCGAATTTATGTATTTATGTATTAATTTATGAATTTATGAATTTAATACTTTTTTGAACAAAACTTTGTCAATTCAAATAGTAAAATTTCAAATCTCCAGTAAATTTGAACAGATTTTATTTCTTACGTCCATTATTATTTGTTGAACAATTAAACCAAATTTCCCAGAAATGCAAAATTGTTTATTGCCACAATTTTGCTTACCACATTTTTGACATCTTATCTTGCTCCAGAACAACCAGTTGTAATTTTGATTAATACGTTATTTAAAAAACATTTCAGATCCTTAAATTGGTATCTTCACATGATACTGATTCTGTAGAAGATAAGGTGTTCAATTCATTTTGCTTATAAATCATAATGGAATGAAACGATTGTCATATTTGCCAACGTCAATGTATTGTACAGTTCTTCCCAATCAAACAAGATTTAAACCTTGTTAAACGAAAATGTCGTATCAAGTTCAGCAAAAAATTCCCTTCGTACTTCAATAATCGACTTCAAATACTGGACAGCCTAAAATCGATTATACGAACATACATAGATAACATTAGATGGGAGGAGCTTATTAATCTTATCAAGCCTTCTTTTAAGCATTTTGATATAATGATTTTCTTTACAGAAAATACTAGACGGGTCAATAAAAAACAATCCATATTATAGATTTATGTTAAAAATGTACCGTTAAAATACAAAGAGCGACAAGGGAAACATTCGAATTTTAATGAAGCTCTCTACTATTTTATTTTACAACATTCGATATTGGAAGTTATCAAATGAACCGGAAAAGCGACATCGGTTTGACTTCATCCTTTGAACCAAAATAATTCTAGTATCCATCTGATGTTCATAAAATGAGTCTGTTTCGCTTTTATGGGTCATTAAGTTGTAAAGTTCTTCTCGTTTTTCGGTTTCGGAATCTTTCTTAAGGTCTTTGAAGTTTACAACTTTGTCGGTCGTATTTTTCTGCAAACTTTCAAACACTTTTCTTAACTCTTCTATAATGGCCCGATCCCTCAACATTTTACCATTCATGTCACCACTGACTCTACATAACAAGCAACACCACAGCAACAACACATAATAGAAAACCATCACAGAGGCAAGCTACCACTTGTTATCTCAATGTAAAAAAACGTAATGTATCTTTAGATGAATCTATACTTTGCATTTTTCAGTAAATTGCAGACAAAAATGGAATTAGGCGTCCTTTTTTATAAACGGAAGGTGCATTCAAATTAATATGCTGTGTCACGTGTCGTGTTTTAAGCACTTCCTGTTGCAGTAAGCGAAGCAATATAGGAAATGAATGTTATGAATGAACACTTGATCTAATTTAATTATGGTTATTTAAAAATAGGCACTAAAATGTTTGAATGTTTAGATTAAGTTATTTTGAAAATAAACAATTATTATAAAATAAATATGTATACGAAATATATACAAACATATAGATATGAGATAAGATATGTTTCATACAACTCCCAATTAATACTCAATAAAAATGTATTATAGAATATCAATGGTGCAGAAATATGATGAGCGTTCTGCATAAACTTTCCCTTCCTGTACTTTAGTTGCATAAACAACATTCCTTGTCCACACGCATTTTTAATTTGCCACGATTTGGTGTATACACATAAGGCATTCTTTTAAATAATTTTAATCGAATAAAAAAAATGAATAAAGGTTTTTCGTAAGTATATTTTTTATGGAAAATCGTTTTTTAACTCTTAATCTTTTCAATTTTCCTGATCTGCTGTTCCTACCTAATCTTTTCATCTAAATTGACTCTCAGGAAGTTTTCAAAGTTATTTTAGAAAAATACCTATGCATTTGAACTCGTTCTTATCTCTTCGATGTCGTTTAACGACAAAATTATATGTCGAACATCAAAACCAAATGTACAATGTTTGAAATACTGAAAATCAACCGCGAGAACAGAAAATTAAGAACTAAATATAGAAATGATTCGACAAATTGAATTGAATTATTCGCGTTATGCACTAAAACAACAGATTTTAGCAAAGATATTTCCATTACTTTATCATATATGTTTCTCTCGTTTGAGCACGAGCGCCATGATTCTTCTTGATTCTTGTTCATATATCAAGCTTTACATTCCGTTAATCCTTTTTATGCTTCGTCTGCTTTGAAGATTCAAGGTTAATTACTTCAAGTGTTCCGTTAATACTTGCTATGCTTCTTCCCTTAAATATCGCTATAGTGGTTTTTGAAATTTTGCATTTAGTGACAATAACACGGCATAGTTAACCAAGCAAAAATGACACAAATCTTTTCAATTTTTGCAGAATATTTGTTGATTGCGAAAAAACCTTCAATAGAGGTACAGGTGAGCATACATCAAAGAAAGTTTCCATAAAAAATCGTGATGATGAATCGTTCTCATGAACATTTTCATTCTTTATGTCTTTTGGTGTTGCTTTCCGTCAATAAGGCTTGAATAAGGAAGGTTTTCGTTAACCCTTTATCTACTAGCGTTACCATATGGTAACGCATTCTCTAAAATTTTGTTTTGTTCTTTAAGAATTAAATCGAGGTCAGATCAACTTATAATCGGATTAACCTAGTTAGTACAACTGCAGGCAAGGGTTAGAAAACAGTTTAGTAGTTTTTACAGTTACATCTTGATGTAAGCACGAAGAAAATTGTTTAGACAGATGGAAGCTAAAAGTAAAACTAGAAGGTAAGTTACTTATAACATATTTTTAACGATATTTTATAATTTGGCAAATACATATTGGAAAGCATTGAGTTGACAGTATAATTACGATTTTTTACAATTCTAACGATTCTAGTTCATAAGAAATTTGTACGTATACCGCTGTTACCATATGGTAACGCTAGTAGAATATGAGTACATTTAGTGCTTAGAAAGAAATAAGTCACATTTTCAACTTGAAAATCAATTTTTGAAATTACTATGTATGAATTAGATATGTTATTTATATTTTAGGGTTTTAACATTGAATGAAGCACTGGATGCAGTTTTTGATGAAGACAATCCGTGTGATATATTTCTTGAGCCCCCTGAAGTTCAAGAATTAACAGATGAAGATTCAGGTAGTGAAGATGATAGCACTTTTCAAAGTCCGGACAACTTGTGTGGAAATCAGTTGCGAGCTCCTGCAGAGATCAGTTACCGAAACAAAGATGATAACTTCAGTAGTGACAGTGAGGAAGAAGATATTACACCTCAACAACCTAAAAAACGACAAAAACGTGCTCGGCCATCTGCACAGTATAGATGGCAACAAAGTCAGGGCAGAAAAAATCTGCCTATTTTTCCAGAATGCAGTTTTGCTCAATATGAAACACTGTCTCCGTGTGATCTTTTTGAACTATATTTTGACAACCATTTGATTGATTTTATAGTTGAACAGTCCAATATATACGGCCGTTCAAAAAACTTAACGGCACCTGAAATAACGAAGGAAGAAATGAAAGTATTTTTCGCAATACTTATTATATCTGGCTATAATTCGCTTCCAAGCAAAGCACTGTTTTGGAGCGGAGGTAACGATCTTCGAAATGAAGCGGTTTATCAATCTATGAGACGAAACCGTTTCGATCATATAATGAGAAGCCTCCACATCAACAATAATGCGATACTAGATTGCCAGGATAAATATACCAAGCTGCGACCTCTCATACTTCATCTGCAAAATAAATTTATGGAACATTTCGTACCGTCGCAACACATTTCTCATGACGAAGCCATGGTGGAATATTTTGGGAAACACAGTTGTAAGCAAGCACTTAGGAATAAACCAATCCGATTCGGGTACAAAATTTGGTGCCAAAATACACCATCTGGTTACCTTATTGCGTTTGATCCATATCAAGGTAAAACATACCAAGGAAATTCTGAAGAAGAGACCAAGTTTGGACGATGTCCATCAACAATTCTTCATCTTCTGAACCAATACAGCGATGACAAAGGCCCTTTACCATATTGCTTGTACTGTGACAACTTATTCACCACCTTGCCACTCCTCAAAGAGCTGAAATCTCGTGGTTATGAGTATGTGGGCACGATTCGCTCAAATAGAACTTCAAAAAGTTGCCCTTTGATGGACTGCAAGCAGATGGACAAAAAAGAGCGGGGTTATTTTGCCACCGCATCTGTCGATATAGACAACACAGATGTCCTTCTTACGCGGTGGAAGGACAATGCTGTTGTTACAGTGGCATCAACTGTGTTTGGTGCTGAGCCAACAGGTTATGTACGACGCTGGAGTAAAGCGACCAAGCAACGAATTGATGTTCCCATACCATTTGCTGTTCGACAATATAATGAAAAGATGGGAGGAACAGATCGCATGGATCAAAACATCAACGCTTACCGAATTGGAGTTAGAGGGAAAAAATGGTGGTGGAGTTTGTTCACATGGCTGCTGGATAGCACCGTGCACAATGCTTGGCAACTTTCTAAGCTTCATAACCGTGGCATCACACATTTGAACTTTCGGCGTGAAATTGCTATGTCCTACATAACAAGATTTGGAACTGCTCCAAAAGCTGCGGGAAGAAAGCCAATAAACGCATTAGGTAGTGGTGAACTACGCTATGATGGCACTGGCCATCTTGTGCGTCCAGTACCGGATGGAAAAAGGAGGAGGTGCGCACAACAAGACTGCAAATCACACGGACGTAACGAATGTTTAAAATGCAATGTAGGACTGTGCGTAAAATGTTTTGTTGTATATCATACGAAGTAAATACTCCGTAACTACAGAAGTTATTACTTTGCTGTTTCTTTTTTGTAAAATAACGCAGTGCCAAATTGATTTCTTTTATAAATCACGATGCGTTCACACTAGCTTTAGATATGCGCAGATGATACCAGGGTTGCCACTTGGTAGGCTATTATCATTCACCAAATTTAATAAATCTGGTTTATGTTTTTATTGCATGTTAGGTGAAATCAAACACATATAGCCTACTAGCAAACAACAACAAAACTCAAAAAATCTTATGGAGGTTTGTGAAATTTGACATACAAACATATCAAATGGCAACACTGGCATCACTACCCTACGTAAACCTACAGCAAGTTTAAACGTGGCATGCCAAACTTTGCTCTGGCGCCTATGCTGTGATCGTACATTGCCAATACTAACAAATATAGTGCTGACTTTTCAAAAACAAAGTTTGTTTTTTACTATGAGATTAGCTTGAAATAAATGTACCCGTATTCTACTAGCGTTACCATATGGTAACGTGTTGTATCTGGCTAGTTGCTATAGCAACAGGCATCAAATTTTAAACGGACATTATCTTAACTATAATTATAACAATATCCAAAAATGAAAAAAATTGGAAACAATTTTTTTTTTAAATTAATCTGGGAGGTAAAGGGTTAAGGAAGGTTTTTTAATGAGTTGGGTATTTTTCTTTGAGTATTTTTCGATTTCTCTTTCGTAGATGATAGAGGGATAGGTCCACAACATCATCAATTTTAAAAACTTTCCTTTGACTTAAGGTAATTAAAACCGTTGATCTCTTTTTATTTTGCAAGGTCATTGACATTTTGAGATTTTAAATCTTCTAGTTTTTTATAGAGTAGATTCATTTAATAATCCTGGTGATTTCGAATATTATGCAAGACAGATTGATCTTTGTTCCTTGTTATTTTTCAATACTGTGTTGAAATGCTTCAAATTAAATAACATGACAATAGGTATTAGGGTTTATTATGGAAATTTTAATCCGTTTTGAATACCATTGGAATTAACTGTATAAAACCTCCGCTATTTGTTACTAACTAACTTTAACTTAAGGATGTTGTACTTGAATACCTACTCGTCAGAATTATTTGTACCAATATCAATATTGACGTCATTTAGTATTAGGGAATGAAGTTAAGGTGGGATCTTGTTTATCAGGGCATTATATTATTAAGGATAAGCATCATTGATCTGAGAGTATATTGTGTTTTCCTCTTTGAAAAAAACACCTTGATAACCAGATATGATAATGCTTTCAACTTTATAACAAATTCATTATTTATGATACTTGTAAAGGTCCATTTTCACTTTCAACGCAATTTACATGCGATCCTTTGTTTAAAATTCACATGCTATTGTTCGCGATTTTGAACTGTTGGCAATGTTTGACTTTTGGGAACATTCGCATGCGAACGTAAGTCACGTGTGTAGAGTAGCCAATCATAACTCAACATTACCAAACACACAACCGCCTTCATTATTAACTTGCAAAAAGACCCGAGTGCAAAATGCACTCATCACTTCTATGACAAATTGGCCAAAATAAGGTATTAGGGGTAAAAATATCCCAATTCTGGTACTTGATTTGAAATCAGCACCTCTAATTAGTGAACCTACCAATTTTCAAAGCAAACGGAATACTTTAATTTTTTTAACTATCTTCATCATTTTTGTCATTAGTACGATATGGTTAGAAATTCTCAACATTAATAACCGCGACAGGGATTTTGAGTCATTTTATTCTCATTGTCTGTGGGATAGAGATTTATATGCGCTGGAATGAATCGTTTTCTAGCAAAGGTCGCGCAATAATCCGGGTTAACGCAATGGCTTTTTTAACCGAAAGGTTTTGTGTTGAGAACCATGCTATCACAAAGTTCTTTAGTGAGCGGTTATAAATAAAAAACGCCATATTTTTCAAATAAGAGAATTATAATAATTTGTTGTCATCCATAACTCTATACAGTTCCGTGTATCTATTCAAGAAAATTAACAATGAGAAGGATATAAAAATATATATTAATATATTATATATGTATGTATCAATATAAAAAACCATAAAGGCGGGCTGACACAGACATCATGGTATGGATTATTATAAATTTTGTTTTAAAAATTTGCATTTTGCAATATATAATAATATCACTGTTGCTGGGAACAATAATTATTCGATTTAGAAAACCCACACAGACCCCCATCAAAAAAGGAGAAGAAAACTATGAAAAATAAGACCCATAAGACCCGATTTGGTTGGTTGAATTTTTGAAGATGATGAATTTGACGATGCATTGCCACCATAAAAAAACAAAAATAGTCTAAAAATTGAAAATCCTTACGGAAGACAAAAAGAAAGAGAAAAACCAAAATGTTACAGACGTGTTTCTTCTTACAATGTACTATTATGAATTTTTACCACAGGTACGCAATATTTTCTATGAAGCTTTGATTTGTCTTGAGTTTGAAAAGGTGTATATCTCATCTTATGTCTTGAAAAAATTATTTTCGAACCGAAAAAGATGAACTATTTCGCGATTTAGATATTGGCGCTATTTACGGAAAACTTAACCCAAAACGATGTCAAGCGATCTTTGGATTTCGGACATGTGCAAATGCAAAGACTGTGAAAATGATGAAGAAGAAAAAGTCTAAAGAGGATTACAATTTTGAAAATTACAATGACGATGATGACGATGACGATGACGATGATGACGATGACGATGACTTAGTATATATAGAAATTTTGAATTTTGTGATGATGTCATCCCTTTTGAACAAAGGTTAAATGCTCTTTTTATCACTAGCAATATATTAGCTAAATTCCTGGTCAATACTATTTGTTGTTAGTTCGTAATTGCACTTAAAGTACTTTTTGAGTTGGATAGACGGGGGTAGAATGTTGATAAAATCTGTCTGATATTTTCGTACGTTTTTGTTGTCTATAATGTTTAATTTAAAATAAGCCTTTGTAACATAAGATGAATATAAAGAAAAATGTGTATTGTTTAACACAAATTAATCAATTTCAAAGTATTTTATCCAACAACAAACCTTTACCCCCTGGATTTCTGAAACCTCAAACCCCCGTTTTTCTTGAAGTATTATTTTTGACCCATAGTGTTCTTATACGTTTTGTTTCTCACGATAAGATCTATGATTTAAGCTATATTCCAAGCCTTAGTTTTAACTTTCGTTTTCATCTGACTGGGAAACTGACGACGTCACCCACACCCATTTATAAAAAATTGACACCATATTTTTTTTTCATCTAGCCAAACTAAAGAATCGATCTGAAAAATAAGTTTGATTGTAATATGTCGTTGCACACGAATTACAAAATGCCCCCTACTAATATAATCTTGTCGTGAAACGTCGTCGGAGAGATAGGAAAGAGCTCAAATGCTAATTTGCTAAAATAACTTTTAAAACTTCCTGGGAGTCCTTTTAGATAAAGGAATTAGGTAGGAACAACATATCAGAAAGATGGAAAAGATTTACGTGCTTCACGTCTCACATTTCTATGAACAATATAATCAGGAGGAGCGTTATTTATTCGAATAAAAACACGCATAATTATGTGTAAAATTAATTACATTTCTGCACCATTAATATTCTCTAATAAACGTTAATTCTGCCAAATGTGAAATTTCAGTGAAAGAACCCTTGATAAATCTTTATTTTGAAGAACATTAGATCAGACAGCTCCATGAAAAACACTCTTACTTGTTTTTGTTCTTTTTGCTGAATTTCCTATCCATTTCCTGAAGTACTTTTGGAACCATGTAAGAACACAAAATATTATTTCATCTAAATGGTCAAATATGACACTTCTTAGCGTTCACTTTTTAGGTAAAACATCTACCCTATACGACTTTGATTTCACGGGAACTTGTTTGAAGAGACAACTATTATATTTTTTAATTATATATAAAACACAACACATGACACAGCATAATAATTGAATTAACTCTCGGTTTATGAAAAAGGACTCCCAATTCCATTTTTGTTAGCAATTTATTTAAAAATGCAAAGTCTAGATTCAATTCAAGATACATTGAATGCACATTAAGATAACAAGTGGTAGCTTGCCTCTGTGATGGTTTTCTATTATGTGTTGTTGTTGTGGTGTTGCTTGTTATGTAGAGTCAGTGGTAAAATGAGTGGGAAATGAAAATGGTTTTCCTCTTTAACAGAAAGTTAACGAAAATATATCCCGATGAAAATTATATCATTGTTTTCGATTCGTGAATCATTTTCACCTTATTATTCGACACCAAAAATATCTTTCAAAATAATTATTTAAAACGGTTTTATTCTCAATGTGGTTAAATCAAAAATGTTGAAAATCATTAAAAAATTAATGATTATCTTTCATTTCCACTCAAAATATAACACATGCTAAAAAAGATTTCACATCATTATGGTAAAATATATTTTTAAATTATCAGTAGCAAAAATAATATTTTCAATAGTGCATATGTTCGCTGCAATGCACCCGTCATAAATCTACAAGCATTTAATCAAAATAAATACGTACAATTTTTAATCTCACATAAGCGCTGTTCTCAATTAAAAGTTATGTCTGTTTTCCTTGAAAGAAACAACATGAATTGATTCAGTTCGTGTCTCCTTTGAACGTGTCCGGCATGTTTCTTCGAGCGTCTCTCTCATATTTCAGCAGTTGATATATTCTCTCCCGTTTATTGCTGGTTTTGTCCGCCTGCTCTAACGATTCAACATCGATCATTTGGTGAGTTCCGTTAATCCTTTTGATGCTTTTTTGCAAAAGTTTTGCAAAGGACTGTCCTAATTTGTAGATATTTGGTTCACTGTAAAGTTCTTTAAAATTTTTACAACTGCAATAACATATTATAGTACACCAAACCAAAGTCGTACAAATCTTTCCCATTTTCCAGCCGATCCTCACGGTAAACTGACATCAAATATTATATTGATAATAGTACATGCAAACAAACATGCTGACAAGTCGTTTCGATGGAAATCTTTAATCTTTCCATAACCTTTGTTGTTACTCTCTGTTCAATAAATAGTTGATTGTTTTTATTGTGGCATCAAGGTGGCGTTTGCCTCATTCATTAATTCAAGGCACAGGAGAATCCATCACAACGTCCATTCTTTAGGTAAATAATTTCAATTTCTAGCGAGACACTTCAGAGAATTTGCTGCAAAAATTAAAAGTATTAAAAATCTCACCTCCTCAACTAATATGGCCAACTCAATTCACCATGAACGCTTTATTGGAAACTTCTTTTTATGGCATAATATTCAGTCAATATAATGGAACCTGGAGTTTTGTGCATTGAAAGGTGATATATATACAATATATCGGATCATCTACGTGGCTTCATGTTGTATCAATTAATTATAATACTTTTTTGTGAGTCTTCCGATTTGCTACTAAACATTGAATATGTTGAATTGATAACCCCATAATATCTCATGTTGTTTTTCATTATTTTTTATCTACAACAGTGCCCCTTTCTTTGTTATTGCAGCTTTCAAATTTAATTCTGTATTTACAAATATTAAAATAAACTTCCCTTAGGATTATTATTTTGATTACAAACAGCATTATGTACGTTTCAATATTTCAAAGAAAACCATTACAAATTATAATTGTTTTACGCTTAACTGCATAGACTTCCCCCTATTTCTTATTAACTGAAAAGCTCGGATGTTGTTGTATTCGAATACATATTCAACAGAGTTCTTTGTACTATTTTCATTGTGGACGTCAATTAGTATTAGCAAATACAATTGAAGGGTTGGATTTAGTTATCCGGGCATTCTATTGCTAACATAATGTTTGTGATCTGTACCTCGGCATTATTTGAATTCTGCAAACACATACTTACTGAAACAAATTTACTGATGTAAAGAGAATTTAAAAACCTCGGCAGGATTGTTAAGACGCTATTTGATTGGTTGGATTAAATACGTCACTGATGAATTAGTTTTCATATTTTTCGAAGATCACTGCATTACAAGTAGAAAAACCTTTCAAAAAACAATCTTTACGGAAAACAAGAATACATACCGTATTTACTTGAAAGAGCGTCCCCCATCGATTTAGCGCCCCACTTTTGACGTGAATGATTTAATGAGCGCTCCCTCGAATGTATTAGATTTTTAAAAATAAATCCCGTAAAAATTCTGCTGTAGAAACACAATTTGCAAAATTTTTGTCTAGGATCCAATTCGCAAAAAAATATATCGCAATTTGCAAAAAATAATTTTTTTTTACCATCGAATCGCAAAAATTAATCCAACATTAATTAATACGCTAAAGGTAACCCTTTAGTCCTCCAATGATCACGTATGGGGACAAGATTTTGACAGAGATTTTCTGCATGTAAAGAAAATATTTTTGAAAGTTGTTTGATACCTGTTAAAAGAGTAAGGTTGGAACTACTGGTACTTTCCTGTTAGCCCCCCCCCCCCAGATTAATATTCAAAAAGACACAATTTTCTGCATGCTTCACAACATATTTTCCAGACTTCTTTTTCATAATCTTCAGACTCCATTGTCTGCATCGTATATCCAAACTTGTCTGTGTATATTTCGTTTTCATATTTTCCAGACTCCATTGTCTGGAAAATCTATATCTCTGTCCATATTCCAAAAATCATTCATTGTTGTCACATACTTGTTTTGAATAAGATGAACTTTTTAACGCTGTCAAGTCAAATCCCAGACAAACAAGCAAGTGTACTATTTTTACAGCAAAGGGGAGTGCTTCACAATCCCAAGATTTGCGCAAATGGGCATCAAATAACATTGCAGCTACGCGACAATGGAGACCGTTGGAGATGCAGATTGAGGCAGTGCAGAACTGAATCTGGCTTACACATTGATACATGGCTTGGGCGCTTTCCGTTACCCTATAGGGATATAATCCTCTTCATTTATTGCTGGGCGTACAAAATGCCCAGCATCAAATTTTGTGAACGAGAACTAGTTATGGATAAAAATACAGTTGTTGACTGGAACAATTGCTTACGGGAAGTTTGTGCAGCAGATTTATTGCGAAACCCCATTGCAATTAGTGGGCCGAATACAACAGTTGAGGTCGACGAAAGCCTGTTTAGTCGGCGTAAAAATCATCAGGGTAGGGTTCTACCACAGCAGTGGGTTTTTGGTGGCATCTGCCGGGAGACGAGGGAATGCTTTATGTATGCCGTTCCAAATCGAAGTGCAGCTACTCTTATGCCAATCATTCAAAATGGATGTGGAGACAGAAGAACAGGAACAACTTGTTGTTGTTTAACAGAATAATCCAGGATATAATCACATATATGCCACCTGTTTAAAATTTGTCTGTGTAGATAAATCCTGTATGGAGATATTTGTGTTGAAATATTGTCTTTATCAATCTTTGTCCAGTTCCCTTCTATATAACTGTGCCTTTATAGTTTGTTTTTTTTTGGGGGGGGACTAACAGGAAAGTACCAAACTACTAAATAATCATAATTATTTTTTCTAAAATGTTTATTGACCCGCGTGTAAGGGTCAAAGTCCAAATTCGACTTTTCGAGGTCACTTCACGTTTTGTTTGTTCTCTGAAAAACCGGAAATGTGAAAAACACGTTTGAGTTATAATCTTATTTGCTACTCATTTGGGTTCTTGCATATCTATTTTCATGTTTGTTCAAAACTATTAAAATAAAGTATTTTTCCATTCGGGATCATTGGGAACTCGTTGCTATACTATATCGAGATTTCGTACGTCGCATTGCCGCAAGCACAAACAACATTTTTGAGGCAACAACGCATCTTACAAGCCAATTTGTATGGTAACAACACATTTTTCAGAACTCAGTATGTTATGTGCTAGCGTGGTTGTTTGCTAGAGTTTAACTTTGATGACATCAAGTACTTGTAGGCAACATAAGAAGACTAACTTTATTTCAAATTGCTCTTAGGAAATCTAAGGAAAAAGCCACATTAGGCTAATATACTGAAAAGTCTAAACGTTTGCTGACGGTTCAAGATGCTGTTACTTTGCTTGATGACCTCAGTGATACAGAGGAGAGCGAATTAGTGGTCCTATTTCACATTGTTTGCCAAACTTGAGGATAAGCCACTTCGACCAGGCCCAAATAGAACGCCTGTTCGACAGAGTGCGTCAGTCAGGCACATTACACATCTGTTTACCAGCTGGCAAACAAGGTTGATGTAAGCAATGTAAAAAAATACACGAAGCATGTACAAGCTTTATGTTGTACTACTTAAAGGCCTAGGTTGAGTAGCCCATAACTGAAAACAACCTGAAACATCATCATCATCATCATAATCATCTGCAAGACGATGGTTCGAGTAGATACACATATTCCAAAACATTTTTTAAATCTCTACTTAAATAGGAAATCTCGTTTAAAAAAAGCTACGAAAACAAATTCCGGGTACATAAATACATTTGTAACGGCCCTGCAAAGCGAAGGCCGCTTGAAGCGAATGAAAACAAAAGGAGCTATTGAATTTTAAGACGAAAATATTGCATGCAAAGAGTACCGTTAAAAATTCAAAATTTCAATAACGCCTAACTACATTAAATAAGATTGATCACTACTTAACAGTTCATGGCGTTTAGCCATTGAAGGTTTCCGATCGAATGGGCGTGATGCTAGCTGCGGTAAGGGAATTTATACAAACCAATCAAGGGGCGACGATTTAGGTGGTTTTGAGCACCTTCGAAGGTTTAGGAGCTGGGTTGAACTTGGGCAGCATTAAACCAAACTTTGTTTCAATCCCCGAGAAGGTGGAAACGGCGATGCGCAGTCCGCCAATGTGATCGGGGTGTAAAGACACCTCCGGGTCGTGGGGCGTTATCTGCGTCTTTGTGTAGCTGAAACACAATTCAACTCATAATAACCATGTGGCACGCGAAGTTTAAATTTCAGATCCGTGCCGTTGTGTTATCATGTTAGTGCAAACATGGCCATGAACTTTATATAAATTAAAAATAAAACAAAGTGGAAAAGCCGAAACTCTTAGAACAATGAATAGAACATCTCGTAGATTTTCTCACCCTCCTCCAAAATCAATATAACACCACCGCTGTAGCAGTTCGTATACTAAAAGAGTCACTCCAAACTGCGGGGAAGAGCGAAGGATTCGAGCTACAAAATATATGGTATATATATATATATACACACACATATAGACCATTTACTTCTGAATCATTTACGAACTAAACTCTACCAATCCACTATAGTATTATACGCTATATTATACATTTTCGTGAGCGCGCTACATGACACTGCTCACCAGCTGTTACATTATTATAGAGTTTTGAGCCAAGACAGCATGTTATGAAAAATCAAGTTACATCTGCATTCATCCTTCTCGCTAACAAACCACCAATCAGCAAATATTACACACACAGAAACATTCCCAAAATAAAAGGCAAACAACAACAAAAATTAACTAACAATTTTTTTTGTCATACTTTAGTCATCATTTCGGGCCCAATTGAAAGTGTGCTCTAGAATACCTGGTCCTCCCTTAAAGAATGCAGTTCCACCTTCCTCCAAGTATATCTTCCGCGCGCAATCCACTACTCCTCTGTACGTCTGTTGACCCCTCCTCGCTTTCACCTGTCATATAAAGAACCAACGCGTAAATGCCGCAGTTGTAATCTTTAATTTAGATTGGCAAATACAGAATACAGTCTAAAATTAAGTCCAGTCTAGTTAACACGCTATTTATGTTTTTGTACTGTGGGGTGCATTCAGAATATCAAGCAGTTCATTCTCCAAGGTAGCATAAAGAAATTCGCGGATGTAAATTATGAAAGCATAGTGAACTAAGACAACACACTTGAAGTCGAGTTTTAATCACATCAGCCGGAGTCACTAAATACGCAGCCGGGACACCTATAAGAAAAAGCTTGATGGTTAAATGTGGTTCAAATACGAAAAGTTATTTTCTTTTAGCCCTATCCAAACCGAGCTTGTTTTCTCTCCCACAGCAACCCTCATAAAGCCGATATTTTTTATAAAAAGTCTTGTGAAAATTTAAACAGCCCGACACTGACAATGAGTTTAAAGATGGCGGTGATTCCAAAGAACGTTTCATTGGCTGAAAATATGCATAGTAAAGATACCTGCCAAAGCAGCGGCCCCCAGCAACGAAAATGGACTGTTGTAGCCGTTGTGATCGGCGGTAGACAACTTTAGGTTGGCGTAACATGGGAAGTAAATGGCGGAGAAAGGTATGTCTCTGAGAAAGCATGCTCTAGCTCCCTGTAAGAAAACATGAAGAAACAATATTGTCGTACGCTTTGCTATGTTAGCGTTTTGTTTCGAGCCACAACTCTGACGTAGAATTAATGTGACATCATCGATGTTTAGTTTAGTATACGACAGTTTACCTCATTTATACGTCTAAAAGTAAGCAAGATCACCGAACCGATCGACAACATACCTTATACAAACCGGTCAGACCCAATTCCTTGCATAGACCCAGAGCGGTTGGGCGCACGCCTACCTCACCCGCAACTTGCATGCGAATCTTCACGATCTCAATTGGGTTAGTAAATAAGACTTGCGCGGCTCCGCCCTGTTAAATAGCAAGATGTTATATTTTTACTTGCTTTATATGATTGCTTCAAACAAGAAAAAAGTTGAAAGTTCCGGACGTCAAGGAAGTAGTATACTTCAAAACGGAAGGCATGCTTTCAAGATACAATAATAACTGTTAAATTAAAGTTAAAAATGTTAAAAGTGAAAGAACTGTCCAATGAATATTTTAATCCGTTAGTCAAACTCGGATGAAGAAAACACCGGCCGCTCAGTGAGCTTCATTTGAACCACCATATAATCTCCTAACACGGGTCGACTGCCGAGGGTATGAAAATCAGAATTAAGCGAATGTTTAAATTATTGGAATTTCACTGTTCAGTAATTGATCATAAAAACGAATGTAACACGAGCAATGATTTGTCGGCATACATTTGCATAAATACATACTGGCTTATTGGCTTACACGCGTGACAAAATAAAATCGGTCTTGATAAATCAAACCGATTGCGCATTTAAATGACTTTCATACGTAAAAACTATCGAGGCAAAATACACGGAAATAAACATGTTACTCACACAACCACCAGCAAGCACTTCCCCAACGAATCGAATTTCGCCATCTTTATCGGTGAAGTATGCTCGCACGATGTCGTTTGTCTGTAAAAAGTCAATATTTTGTATAGACATATCGGTTGATATATGAATCAGGTGGTTGTCAGAGACAGATTGACTATTTCTTGGTTACAAAGTCAGGTAAGAAGATCTTGAAGGAAGTAAAAGTTGAATATCAGGTGAAGAGTGTTTTTATTATTGCTTTGTGATATTGTTCTAAAGAGTGGAGAGGAAGTGAGGAGAAAGTTCAGGTCCCGTCGCAGGGTCTGAAAGTTGAAGGAGAGCATGTAGCAAGACAATTCAGTGCAAAGGTTCAGCCCGTGATGTTCAGTGTGATAATTGGGCTATTTTGAGAAATAGTTTTCTAGGAAGCACTGATGATAGTGGGTGGGTGACCCGTGAGTGGACAAAAGGGCCAGCTAGACATAGGCATACCTGGTGGTGGAAAGATGAAGTTGACCAGTGTATAAAGGAAAAAAGGAGACTTTGGAAAGATTGAAGCCAGGTGGTAGTAAAAGATATGAAGAGACATGTCTGGAGATACGGGAGTTGAGCTTATTACAAGTATAGCTAATCAGATCATGAAGGATGGTGTTATCCCAATAGTTTAGCAGTCAAATGTTATAGTTAAATGTTTTAAAGGCAAGGGTGATGCTCTAGAAAGAAGTAACTATAGTTGAAGTTTGAAGATTAAAGTTGGTTGATGAATGTTATCGAAAGAGTGATCAAGTTACTCAGAGAAAAATTGATATAGATAAGATGTAGTTTGGTTTTATTCCAGGTCTACAGATGCAATATTTTAAGTCAGCTCTAGGAAAGGTATTTAGGAAAAAGAAAGAATCACTTTTTCGCCTTCGTAGATTTGGTGAAAACCTTTGACAAAGTGTCACGTAAAGTGGTTTGATGGGCTATGAGGAAATTAGGTGTCAATGAGTGGCTAGTTAAGATGGCGCAGTCTATGTACACCAATGCTAAAAGTCGTGTTAGAGTTAATGATTCACTCAGTGATGAATTTGATGGGAATGTTGGTGTACATCTTTATTTTGGTGTTTGGAGCATCGTCCATTAAGTTCACAACTAGGTGTCCGTGGGAGTTATTATATGCAGATAATTTGGTTCTCATAGCAGAGTCTATAAATGAGTTTGTGAAGTGGAAGAAAGGACTAGAAGGGAAAAGGTTGAGAGTAAATGCAGCAAAAACTAAAGTCATGATTAGCAGCAGTGAAGCCAAGTGGCTTTGTGGAGTCTTCAGTAAGATTTGCAAATGTGAGATTATAAAAAACTTAGTATTTTCAGTTTCAGTGATATACAATAGTGGATCATTAGAGATTGACAAAAACTTCTATTACTTAGGTGATATGATAGATAGTAAAGGGGAGTCGAAAGGAGTGTTATTTTCAAGGTAGGTAATTTAGAGATTACTGTCTTCGTTTTTTCGTTCTAGGTTAAAAGTAGGTTGTATGAAGCCTGAAGTCAGAAGTTTTATGTTGTATGGGAGAGACACATGAGAGACAAATGACATGAGAATGGTTAAGTGGATGTGCAACACCAGCCTGAGAGAAAGAAATAGTTCAGATGAGCTAAGAAGTAGACTATGTAGGTATTCATAGCATCAAATAAGTTATTCAGATAAGAAGGTTGAGTTAGTTGAGCCACTTGGAAAGAATGGAGAAAAATATTTAGGCAATAATGTGTAGAGACTTGATAGTTCCTGGTGCAAAACCTAGAGGTAGACCGAGAAAAACATGGCAAGAGGTAACAGGGGCAGATTTGCTACAGAGAAATTTGAGTATAGATGTAACAAAGTGTAGAACAGATTGGTAGACGACCATTAATATACCCCATCCAACCCATGCCGTTACACCGATAGATAAATAGATTTAGCTTCTTGGTCAATTTAGGAAGTCCACATCAGTTGAAATCAAATTAATAATAATAATTTCATTGGCTGTGTTACAATATACGTACCGTGAGCTTGATGGCTTTTTCCGGGGAAACGCCCACCAGTTGTGGGATCAACCCGCGGTAGAGCCCTGCAGGTCCTTCATTTCTAACCACTTGACGAAAACAATCCCAGCTGTTCTTGTACAACACCTCACCAGCGATAACGCTACGTTGGTTTTGCATGCGCGTTTTCACCAAATCGATCGGATAAACAGCCATTGCACCGCTCGCTAAATTATATTTTACATTTCTTCATTCTATCTTTTGTTGCAGTATTTAATGTCACATTTCAATATATTTCTCTCTATATTATATTTTCTATATTTCATCGCAAACAATTGACACCTAGAAATTTTTCACGGTTATTTATAAAATCGATTCCTTGCTTTTTTTATTTTATATTGTCCTGAATTTAATTTAATACTCCTTCAAATATTATTTCTTTGGTGACATACAAAACAAAAAACTTCATTTAAATTCTAACCTCCAGCAAAAGAACCTAGGGTAAACTTATACAGTGACTCAGCAATTTTCATGACGCCTGATTGCTTGTTTTCAGCGGAATCTTCATCCCCATACTTCTCATAATGCTATAAAGAAGAGACATGTACTGGTTTCGAAGAAACAGTAGTAAAAAGCCTACCTTGAACTGATGGATTTTTGAAAAGACTGTCATCGGGTCGATTTTCGGTATCAACTTGTAAGTGTCGGCCCGAGTGATGGTTCTGAAATGAATGAGATTTTCTGAAACCTTTTACAAAAGCCTGAACCAGAAACAAAAAGTCAGGTAGAAACCAGGTATTAGTTATTTTAGCATGAAGCTAAAACATGGTATGTTCAAAGAATATCTGAGTCCGCCGATGCAACGAATGAAAAGAGAATAGCAAATTGTACGTTCCTAAAAAAATGTGTGTAGTTTTTAAATTATATTTTAACACCTTTCCGTAAAATGTTTTAATTTCAATGAATTTTAAAGCTCTTCAGGGGAATTGTAGGAAAGGAAACCTTTTTCCTGATGTGGTCAGAATGTCGAAAAGAATATCTAGTTGTAGAGGTGTAATCTAAAAAAGAAAAAAATGAAAAAGTCACAGAAGCCAAAACAGGTTTACTTTGCGACCATATTCTGAGAAATATGTTTCCTGTTGACACTTATAAACCTAATAGAGAAATAAAACTTAAAATAAAATAAATTTTCGTTTTCTTCAACAAAACCATCTTCAATATGTTTTTTGTTCCATTGATCCTGTAACAAGTAAAACTTTGCTATATTTCGAACTATAGAGACCTCATACCTGCGGATAGTGTTTAGAATGAAGTAGCATCTCTTCTGTAGGAAGAAAAACAACAAAAATCAAGACCGTAAAATATAAAATATACTTTGGTTCAGGAGAAGAGAAAATAAAGCTAGCATAAAATTGAAAATCATAGTTATACGTTCTGAGTTTGCACACAACAGAAATACATATGTCAATGTTTAAATGAAAAGGAGGGTTAGGTTGAGCTTCTTTTGTTAGTTAAGATTGAGTTGTCAATCATTTTATGACATTCTTTTGTTAGTTAAGGTTGAATTGCCAATCATTTTATGGCATTCCTTTGTTAGATAAAGTCGAGTTGTCAATTATTTTATGACATTCTTTTGTTTGGTAAGATTGAGTTGTCAATCATTTTATGACATCCTTTTGTTTAGTAAGGTTGCATTGTCAATCATTTTTATGACATTCTTTTGTTTGGTAAGGTTGTGTTGTCAATTATTTTATGGCATTCCTTTGTTTGGTAAGGTTGAGTTGTCAATCATTTTTATGGCATTCTTTTGATGTCTATTATAAATGATCTTTGGAAATAATGAGACTTACTGAAATATTTATTTAAATAAATATTACCAATATCTTCATTTGAAACTCACCTTTGGTGATGTTCTTAAATTTCTGGTTGTCCGTGATTGCATTCATCATCTTCTCAAACAAATTCAAGTTTTCCAACATGTCGTAAAACGCAGAACAGTAGACAAAACTGACACGCCTCTTCGACGAATCTCTGGTGACCTGTACACGTAAAGAAAGATGAAGTGTAGTGGAGACATAGTAAGTAAGTAAACCATCCAAACAAGGGAACTGGCCTAAAAAAAACCTATAATATAAAGTACATCTAGGTAATCACAGCGCTATGATATCAAACTGATGGATCAGAATTGGAAGCACGAACATCTCCAAATGTGCGGCAGATGTGAAGCAACTGGCAGGCAACAATCAGAATTGAGACGAGCAGCTTATACTCAGTGACTAGGAATGTTTGAGTATGTTTGTGTTTTTAAGCTACCACCAGCTATAAACGAGAAGATGGGGAGTCTCGATCTCCAGATAGTTTAATGTCATATCCAGGACAAGTAGTGGAGACATAAAAGTCATTTAATGAGATGGTTTAGAAAAACATAAAAATATGTTGTAAGAAAAGGTCTTCTTAACCCTATTCAGGCTGGGCTTTTAAGGGCTCTGAAATGGCAGGGGGGGGACCATTTAGTCCCCCTATGTATCTTTGGATTGAAAAATGGTATTAACTTGAAATTTGGCAGGGAGTAAGTATTTTATAAATGAAATCGATCTGGCGAACAAAAATCATAATTACGTCATTATTTCTTTGCTGACGTCATCAAAACTCCCAAAAAAGGTCATTTAGGCCTTGTGAAATGACAAACTCAATTGAGAATGTTGGGACCTAAATTTTTTGATATTTTGTAGTATTTGTACCAACTATAAAAAAAATTTGATTGCGTAATAGTTATGACGTCATCGGCATCGTCAAAATAAGGAAATTTTCACATAAAAGACATCAACATTATTCAATAACCAAGTTAGAAGTTAGTTCCAGCATTTGAATAAATTTAACAAAGTAGAGCCTATTGTGAAAAATGCTGACGTCATATTTGATTTCTCTGACAAAATTTGTGAAAGAATGATATATAACAGTGTATAGTTTACTTTCACTAAATTTTACCCTAATGATGACGGATGAAAATAGAGAAATGACAAAAAGAGTGCCGAAAAAGAGTAATCTTGTTTATATAACAAAACAATTTTAAGCTTATTGAAATAAAGTTGTTTTAGACAAATTCCAAAATTTTCATATTTGAGATTTTGGTCATGTCAATAAAATGTCAGAATGCTCAAGGTGAGCATAATTTTTCAAAATAAAAATTTTAGCAAAATAATCCTATATAAATTTTAGGAAAACTCAGAAAATTTCAGGGTCATAGCATGTTTCTTTAAGTTATTTAAAAAAAACTGGAGGGGGGGCAAATGGTCCCCCTGCAGCCTGAATAGGGTTAACACTTTCTCGAGGAGAGAGAAGGTTGTACTTACAGTTGACATTGTATTACTAACAATGAATTCAGTTAGTTTGTGGCCACATCCAACTTTCATTATTTCGACAAACTCTTTTGAAGTAATGGAATCATTCTCTCCAGCTTTGAGTACGAAAAGTTGGCGTAAAAACTCTCTATTCAAGTTCTAAATAGAAGAGGTTTTAAGATCACAATGTTGATTTCATATTGTTACTTTTTAAGAAGTCCAATGTGTTTTCATATATTCATACATTGTCCAGTTTTCATTCTAGTCCCATTATATGCCTTAGGACATGGTCTTTCGTGAGTGCGTCACAAACAATACATAGCAGTTAAATCTCATTATTACTGCTTAACTAATCTTTTTCAAATGTAATGCCAAAAGTAGATGGGATTGTGAAGTTCAAACACTTTCTCTGTTTTAACTCCTATACGATTCCCTACTTTTATCAATTTCATTAATGATCTAATTATCATATGATGCCTATTATGCTGATGATTTATGCTGTCAGATTAGTAGCACCTTTTACATTCCAATTCTCCGATCGTTCATCTTTTTGTCATCTTGGTTGAAATTTTCTGTCCATCATCTAGTGTCATGACCTCTATTACCTAATCTCCTTACCTTACATTTATCATCTGATATCAACAACATTTACAAATGATTCACTCTAATAATCTGTAATAGCATTACTTATGTTTCTTTGTGTATTGCCAGCAAAAACGTCATCACTGATGTAATTGACCTCTTGCACTGAGATCTAATTCTTCACTTTTCTCTTTTCTTGCCTGGATTTCTTTGAAGTGCCGTTCACCTTCACCCCAACAATAGTATAACATTCACGTTTTTTAAAAAGTATATTACAGTGTTTCTCAAATGTCCACTTGGTGCTATATTAGTGGTGTTATAGACCTTACTTACAAATAAACAATTATTGGTAAAATATATATTATTGAATCGAAAAACGCGTTTCTTCTTGTTGTTTTCTTCGACTACAATAGTCCATTTCAAACGTATAAAATTATCACAACTCCGCCTAATTTTATATAAAAAAATATTACATTCCTATTATTTTTCGATAGGTTTTGTTATAAAAAGCTTTAATGTTACTGATTAATTTCACTTCATTTCCTTCATGAGTTTATAATGAATTACTGGTTTATGAAGAATAGGTGAACACTTTCAAAAACTTACGATCTCACCAAATATCTCCTTTAAAATGTTTCACTCACCGAGATCAAGTCTGTAAACTCCTGATAGTTGATCTCTCTGTCTTTCTTTATTCCAAAGTAACGTTTCACAAACTGGGAATCATAATTGAATGGGTAGGCCTTTGAATGCATCTGACACTCAAGCACTGTTTTAAACTGATCTAACAAAATAAAAAAAAACACACACATGCAAGAAGTTAGAAAAGAGAAAATAAAAAAACAATGATTTAAAAAAAAAAAGTCAATAAAATAAATAAATAAAAAGGTATTGTTAACTTAGTCTGCCTTTAACTCGGTACGAAAAATATTATGGAAATTTATTTTATTAGACAAAAAGCAAAGAAATAGTGTGAGCAAGGGAGAAGATATGAGATCCAAGTAACTTACTAAAACTAACAGTTCCTTTCCCATCCATGTCTAGCATTTGAAAGATGAGACGGAATTTTGCGTCAGCTTTGCATAATAGTGCTTCAAAAGCTTGAAATTCACCGAACGATATCAATCTTAAATATCAATAGAATTCTTTGATTTTCACTTCGAAAAAACAATTTGGTTAATATGCTGAATGGAAATTACAAATTTATCTGAAATAAGAAAATAAACCAATTTTGTATTTATGCTAACATGTTTAAGATGAAATGTAATCATAATTACAACAAGGAATGTAGAAATGTGTGGATCATAGGTTGTAAAAAGAATAGGACAGCTGGTAAAGGAATGTTAACGAGGTTATACAGAAATAGAGATAGGGAAGTGTTTCAGTTGAGTGCTGGGTTTTTCAAATTAATATGCAAGGCCTCTTTTATTTTTAGTTCAAAATGATTAGAAGCTGTCAATAACAGTAAAGGAATATTTGGAGAATGAAGTGAAACAGTTTGGTGTACAGACGTTTCGAAATTGACGATTCGAAACCGGACGGTTCGAAACAATATTGTTTTATATTTTTTAAACTTTTATTAATTTTCGAAATAATTTTGTATTTCATCAGTTTTTAAAATTCTGTTAATGTTTTTTAAATTTGCGAATTCGAGTCACAAATCAATCACGTGGTTTGTTTATCTTGGAACATTATTACGGTTGTCTTTAGGCGGCCCCGCGACATGCATTTGAAATGTTTCCGCACGTTCCTGTGATGGAGCTTGTGTGTATTTGTTCAATAAAAATTTTGTGATAAGAGCTCTCTCTGATATGAATGATTATCAAATGAAATTTTAAGTATTGAGGTCCAGAGATACGATGGTGAAAAGAAAATATTCCATAAATATCTGTATCCTTACAAAAATAACCGTCACACAAATGGGAAAATATATACACTAAAACTCTGAGTCAAGGTATTCATGATAATTCTTAATGAGCGTTCTGGAAGCCTCGATAAAAAAAAATAAAATAATAATAAAAAATAAAAATAGTTGAAAAAAAAAATTGGATTCTAATCGTAAATGAAAAATCTTTTAATATTGTTTCGAACCGTCAGTTTCGAATCGTCAATTTCGAAACGGCCAGTTTCAAAACGTAGTGGAATCAAACAGTTTTACTTAGAATTTAAGTGTTTGAAAATATGAGAATTTTTATCGCTTTTGATAATAAACAAGTGGTTTATCTCTTTACATCAAATACTGCAACTAGTGCAACACAGATCATTCAAATGAGAAAGTGAGAAAATGATCATTGAAAACCATGCACATTGAAGTCAACCAATTAGCACATCAAAGCATAATATAACGTGACTATAACACAAGCTGCACACAAGAAGAACACTACTCAGAAATTCCCTACCCGTTCCTTGATTGGTTCACAACTCCAGAGAGCAATGCTAGCGTACTTTCATTGAAGCATGCGGCATCCATCTGGAGGAGATCGCGGATGAGGTCGATTGGAGTGATGTAACGCTCTCCATTTTCCTCAACGCTTGCGTACTAAAGAAGCACAAATAATCTGTAAAAATCAACCCAAGAAATACAAACTCAAAAACTAAAATATGAGGCCTAAATATTCTATTTAACCAAAAAGATCTTCTGAAAAGCAATAATTGATATACCAAATGTCACGACAACAAGGGTTAGGAAAATGGAACATTTTTTTAAGAACCGAAGTTGGGGCTTTTAATAAATGCTTGAACCCAAATTCCTAGTATAAAAAAAATCAGAAAAATTACATTTTTAATGGTAGTGGTGTGCAGAAAGAGATATGGCAAAAGATTATAAAAAAATAATTATTTTTCAATCATTAAGCATATCGAACCAGAACTAATAACTCAGTTATTGCAGCTTGCAAAGCAGATAACGGACACAAGCTACCTATTTCCTAGAATAAATTCAAGCAATCGCTTATCATAAAATGTGCCAGAACAATAACGTGAAGTAGTTGGTGGAAATACAACAAGAAGCTGAAGACAGTTGAACTACCACGAAGCTTGATGATAATATTTTGAATTTGGTGATGTCATGCAAGAAATGCTTTTTGACGTCATCATCATCATCATCATCACCATCATCCAACTTTTGATTATACAGGCCTAAATTAATCCTCTACCGAGGGTGTGGCCTGTCTGACTTTCCTTTCTCGAAGACGCCCTCTCCACACAAAGCGGTTATGAGGGTCTGTAAAAGCCATACCAAGTGCTTTTCTGTCTTTCTGGACTACTTCTTCCCATGTCTTCTTTGGCCTACCAGCACTCTTCAGCACAGCCACCTCAATGTTGCGTACTTGTGCAATCCAACCTGTACTGCGCTCCACATGTCCAAGCCACCTCAACCCATTGGAGCGTAGAACCACCTCCACATCACTGATACCCAGTTTAGATAGAAAGGAGAAAGAGCTGACTTCCTCCTTAGCCTTGATGTTGCAAATCCAGCGGATCATGGCACGGTCATTTCTTCGAAGACGGTTTAAATTATTGGCTGTCAACGGCCATGTCTCAGAGGCATGCAGCATTGAACTCCGAATGCAGGTTGAATACACTCGACCCCTGGTGAGAAGTGGCAGATGGCGACTGGTGAGAAGTGGTAAGAGTTGACAGAATTTTCCCCATGCACACTTGCAGCATGTGATAACAGCCAGCGTGCATCCTCCCCCAGCAGAGAGCATGTCCCCAAGATAGCAAAACTCTGAGACCACCTCAAGTTTGTCAGTTCCAATCATCACCTGCAACAGAGGTCTCCCATAAATTGGGCTAGCAGTGCCAAGGCAACGAGAACACTTGAAAACAGGGTTTACATGTAGGGGCCCCTGAATGCCGCTACATTTCTTGTGCACCCAGAACGAGCAGCCACTGCAAAGAATTGCATTGCTTCCAGCTCCTGTGCGGCACACACCACAAGAATATCTACCAGACATCTTCAGCTGGTACATGTCTGTGCCGGATACCATGATCTTTGTATTAAAGTATTAAAGATTTTTTCACGCTGACCAGTGAATTGTAAAAATCATCAAAATCATTCAACCAATCAATTGCTGTAATTATTTCCCTGTCAATTCCATCATCAATTTTGCTTCAATTTCGACTGAGAACAATTACACTCAGCTCGTCTAACCGATGCCCGGCAAATAATAATTTTGCATAAGCTTCCCGTTAGCAGACAACCTTTGTAGTTGATTTTCCGTTATTTTTAACATGTAGCGATATACATCCGATATATGAAAAGAACAAAAACAACATAAATTACTAATCAATTTCTTAGATTGGCTCTTGACTTATCTATCAAATTGCTACCACGAAGGAATTACAGGATTAAATTTATGCGCTGTTTAATGAGATTGCAAGATGATTACACTAGGTAACCTTTTGTTGGCGAAGGGTCAATTTTGGTGATCTGCCATACTAAAATGTTGATTTCAGTTCACGAAGTTCATTTAGAGAGTATGACCCCACATTGAGCTAAGACATTACACAACCAAAAAAAGATAAAAAGACAAAAGCCCATTTGTGGCACAATAAATAGACAATGAACGTATACCTTGTAGAAAACAGTGCGCAAGTGACGGGGGTCTGCTCTTTTAACAGCATACTGAAGAGAGAGAGAAAGAAACACTAGAGTAAGGAACAATACAACCGAAACCCTTTATATTTAGGTGACAGAAAATTATACTAGGAACAAAACAATAAGTAGCAGTTATAATGAATTCACCATATTCTCTCCATGCACCTGGTCTATAGAGCCTGAATTATTTATAATATATTCAACCAAAAGAAAAATTGCATCAAGTAAATAAGTATCAATAAGATTAGGTAATGCCTATCAATTATTTAGAATTTTATTGATTTCGACATCTAAAAGAACAAGGTTTTTAAAAATTGACATCTCACGTCAAAGAGTGGAGCTTCACAGTGGACATCTTGAATTAACCAACCCATTGTGAATTTCTCTTGAATGAATTGAATCAAATTGCTTAGGCATTACTAAAAAATCCTGTATAGTTTAACAAAAGTTGTACACTGGTTTGAAAACCCCACAGGGAAAATGTTTCGATTTACCACAGCTATGACACTCCCTTGTAAAAAACTAAAATAATGCATAGTAAAGACTGCACCCATTGGGATACACCCTCGAGACAAACATTTTATACCACAATGACACTGCTTTTGGGTCCCTGATAAGGAATATATATGGGTTGGGGAGTCTTATATTTTCAATGGCCGGGCCTGCAAACCCGTACAGGTATATTCGACTCTTTTAAATATATATAGATAAAGAACAGTGTATTGCATCTTGATTCCTAATGGCCCATAAGCTCAGTACCAGTCTTGTGAGTACCAGGCTTTGTTAATCAATTGCATTAAATGCAAGCTATTCAGAATTTATCAAACAAAATAATTTTATTTTAAAATGCTTTACAGGTTAATATATAAAGTTTGAAAAATATAATATTTCAGATCTTAATCTGAATCTGATTTATAAATATATTTTTCCTTCGCATGAAATTATATTTTGTAAATTTTCCCAGCGTTATATGTTATAGTTGGAAAGAGAGACTTCCATCAATATACTTCTGTGACTTCCTTTAAATGCACTTCTTCGTCCCTGTAAAGGAATAGGCAATATTTAAACAAATTTTATTACATAAAAACGTCTCTCAATGTCTAAAAATTATTATTATTCATATTGTCAAAAAATATTAATGATATTTCTGTGGAAATAATAATTAAAAAAAAGATTATTAAAAAGTATGTTATAAATAAAAAAAAACAACGAAAAAGTAGTTGATAACAGTTAATGATTTCAAAATCTAATTTGGCAATCTTGGCACATCGCTGATATAAAATTTGCCATATTATGTATTTATTTGTTCCCAAGCTGCCATCTTACTTTTCAATCGTTGTAACAACTGCGCTGCTAAAGCCATACATAAAAAACAGTGAAAGTTGGAAAACTGTCAATAGAAACGCAATCATGTTTGGTACCTGAAAACATGATAAGAAAAAGCAATACTATTTCACATCAGAAGAATAATAGAAATTGATATAAAAGAAGTGCTGTTAATTAAAAAAAACCAAAGCTAATTAAAAACTGTTGATAAAGATTGAATTAAAACACGTATGTTCTCATGATCAATTAGCAGCAAGGAAAAAGACTGTAAATACACAAGTGGTGCAGGATGTTAGAAATTAGATTTAGAAATACAGTGAGCGAGCAAACTGGTTGCTGGTGTATACAACAAAAATGATGATGGCAGTGGCAGATTCATAGTACGCTTTGATGAGAAAAAGGATATATAACGTAGATTTTACTCTTTGTAATAAACGTGTAAATAATTTCTTTTGAAAAATAAAAGAAACAGAAACTTTAATACAAGGTGTTTAAAAAGCAAGTTTTAATTTTAGTATTATATTATGAACAAAAAGAGACAGTAAAGAGTTTTTTTTCAATAAATTTCTTTATGCATTAGTTTTTAATTAGTTTGCAGCAAAATCAAAAAGAATAATATGTCGTGGTTCTTATATATATACATACAGATGGGTTATATCTGCAATAATACATTTGCTGCTTCCGTAGAGGTTATCGTTTTGCTGCTCTCGCAAGAAAAAATTTGCTACATAGCAAGTTTCATATTTCTATTTTATGTCCGTGAAGAAAATTATTTCTTGACATGAAGGCGATGACAGGAAAGTGAAAATAATGCAATAGGAGAAAGGGGTATAAGGATGCATGATTCATTAGAGATTTGGTATGGGCATGTTGGATTCCCTAGGGTATTTTACTCCCGGATGCCAAATTCCCTGGGACACCGGCCTGTGCTCGTTTCGTATAGGGCATTTGATTTGGTATACAGATCATTAGATAATTAATGAAATTATTTTATTCTGTATAATATAACACCGTCCCAGATGCGAAATTCGGAGGGAGGGGGAGATGGGCGAGGAAGATGAGAGGAAAGATGACAAAGCCAGATGACATAGGAAGCTGACAGAGCTAGATGACATATGAAGATGACAGGGCCCGATGACAGAGGGAGATGACATAGGAAGATAACAGGACCAGATGAGATAGGAAGCTGACAGAGCTAGATGACATGTGAAGATGACAGGACCAGATGACAGAGGGAGATGACATAAGAAGATAACAGGACAAAATGAGATAGGAAGCTGACAGAGCTAGATGACATATGAAGATGACAGGGCCAGATGACAGAGGGAGATGACATAAGAAAATAACAGGACCAGATGAGATAGGAAGCTGACAGAGCTAGATGACATATGAAGATGACAGGGCCATATGACAGAGGGAGATGACATAGGAAGATAACAGAGCCAGATGAGATAGGAAGCTGACAGAGCTAGATGACATATGCAGATGACAGGGCCATATGACAGAGGGAGATAACATAGGAAGATAACAGAGCCAGATGAGATAGAAAGCTGACAGAGCTAGATGACATATGAAGATGACAGGGCCAGATGACAGAGGGAGATGACATAGGAAGATAACAGAGCCAGATGAGATAGGAAGCTGACAGAGCTAGATGACATATGAAGATGACAGGGCCATATGACAGAGGGAGATGACATAGGAAGATAACAGAGCCAGATGAGATAGGAAGCTGACAGAGCTAGATGAGATATGAAGATGACAGGGCCATATGACAGAGGGAGATGACATAAGAAGATAACAGGTAGATAATGGGTAACTCATGTATGCTATTGGAAATTTATGTTGTATTCTGGGTAATTCATGTGGAATTCTAGGTAATTTAAGTGGTATTCTGGGTAATTTATTCTAGGTAATTTAAGTGGTATTCTAGGTAATTTAAGTGGTATTCTGGGTAATTTATTCTAGGTAATTTAAGTGGTATTCTAGGTAATTTAAGTGGTATTCTGGGTAATTTATTCTAAGTAATTTAAGTGGTATTCTAGGTAATTTAAGTGGTATTCTGGGTAATTTATTCTAGGTAATTTAAGTGGTATTCTTGGTAATTCATGTGGTATCTTAGGTAATTTATGTGGAATTCTAGGTAATTTTTATGTTGTATGGAGAGTGGATGGACACCCATTGAATCTGAACAAAAAATAATTCCATCACAATAAAAGTAAGAAAATTTCTAAAAAAAACAGAAGGTTAGGATTGAGAGAATGTATTATAAAGGTTTAATCATTCTAAAGACCATAACAAAGTGATCATTGGTTGTGGTTGACATTGATATGTGATCATTACAGTAAGGTTTGCTTTACAATATTTTCGTAGCAAAAGACTGGTGTTGTTGGTTGCTACAGAGAGGGTAGGCGTCAAGCCAGGTTTGACTGTTTACCTGTGAAAATATCAAAAACATATATAGCATATAAAACAGACTTACAATAACATTGTTATCATGAATGATGAAACCAGAAAATAACCATAACATTGATGAGACGAAGTTGGAGAGGATAAACCAGAAATTCATTGTCGCCGTACTTTGATCACTAAACACTTGCCTCTGAAATAGATTGCATGTATTTTGCAAAGCTAGCTAGCTCTATTAACGAAAGTTGACACACCAAAGTCTGGATTCATAAAATCTTAACTTATCAGATATCCTATCTGGCACATTGATGGATAGATATTATAGCAATAACTTAGTTATAACTTTGAAGTAATGTACGGTCTACGGCTATGCCAATGGAAAGCATTTTCTGTGTCAAATATTCACTGACCAATGAGATGAGTGGTGATGCCGTCATGACAATGGTCATGGTTACTCCAACAACACCTATTTTAAAGATAGCCTCTTCTTCGGAAAACGTAAAGTATTTGGTGTAGAAAAGAAACGAGTATAGGCCGCTCAACGAAATTGCCAGCATATGTTGACTTTTTCTCTACAAAAATCAATATGGAATGTTAAACCAGTTTCATCACATTGTATCAAATTTTATCATCCATTATCTTTAATATATTTTAGTTTGTTTATAGTTAAATATATACACGTTGGTACATGATCATCAGGCATTAAAATAACAACATATTTAGTCTATTTTACGAGATAGAATATCAATATCTTTTGTTGCTTATACAAATATATTGCGTACGTAATATCTACAGTTTATGAACAATAGGTTCTCTTAAATAAATTAGAAACAAATTTTATATATATACCAAAAAAAAAAATTTTACGCAATAAAACATGTTGTAATTAAAGTTACCTTTTCTCTGGAGTAGGTATAAAAGATGATGATGTACACTGTCTGGCAGACAATATTGATGGCTGACGTTAAGTATATTTGGAACACGTTAGTCAACATACCATATTTAGTCCAAATAACGCCACTAAAAACAAGAATGAATAACCGATATCTGTTAAGAAACATGTCTTGTGAAGTTTGGCTTAAAGTATTTAATAGTAACGTTGAAATTTTGAACCTATGAAACCAAATTACTTTATTATTGGAGAGGGTAACAGTCAGCACTTTCTGGTCTGGACCTTCTGGGTTATCCACTCAAAATATCAATTGTTATTCATAATAGCTATAATAATAATAGCTATAGCAATAATAATAACAGCTATTAATAATAGCTATAATAATAACTTTTATTGTGTTACTTATTATTATGTTATCTATATTAATACATTTTGATTAATATAATAGCAACGAAAAAAGAACATGGCAAATGGTTTTACGAACCTGTACAATGAGGCAATGAATGGAAACAAAGATGTGTCGCCGGTCGACTTTTTCATGACAATATCGAAACAAACTTTGCTGGTAAACAAGATAAATGCAGTTGAATGTCGATTAACAGATTTTATATTTTAAGTTTTAATTAACTTCTAACACATCATAAGCAATGCATGAATTGAATTTAGTGACAAAGGTGTAGGTTTTTAAAAATTTTGTACCTCCCCGCAAAATACACGAATATCGAGGAGACAACAGCCAACCATTTTATTGCATCCAGAAAAATCTCAGTGAAATATACCATCTCATATCATTTTATATTACTAAAGTATATCAAATATTGAAACGCTATTGCATGTAAACTGTCAGATTTACTCTAATAAATGTATATATATTTGCAATATAGACAGTAAGACATCGGTGATAAAAGCAGCCGTTAGTGGCAACATCACAGTCAAACATAGAAAACACAGCCTAAAGTCCGCAACAACTGTTTGCACATTGAGTTCATATTCGAATTCCAAACTTGTCTTGTCAAAATACCAACAGCTTGAAAAAGTTTTTTGTATGTTATTTCAGTCTTGTTGGGAAGTAGAGCTATTATAATACACCTAACTATTTCCATAATTGCTTGTTACAAATGTAAACAGAATATTGGAAAAATTCAAATCCTTTAATCTTTAAATCAACACAATCATTTTCAGGCAAACCTTGTACTTTTGGCATTTGAACATGCTGTGACAGAGGTCTGGACCTCTTTGTTAGTCGGTTTGCAGTCAAACACACACAATTTAACTTGAGGTATTAACTAACCATAATTAGACAATGTTGAACAATGAACATGTTTGTTGAGCTAAGATTATCATACATATTTCATGGGTTACAACTAATAAAATTGAACTGATTAGAGAATTATAAGAAAGATTATGTATATATATTATACTTGTAAACTATTTAGAGTTCTATTAACACTGTCTGAATTATAATAACCGGATTCATATTATGCAATTATTTGCGCGAATTCAAGCTTACAATTTGCTTTATTTTGCAAATTTTTTTCGCCTAAAGCAATAACCACAGTGCAAATCTCAGAACAAATCCATTATCTTCATGGGAACTATTGCAGAATTTGCATACTTTAAAACTCAGTAATTTGTTCCCAAATGTCTGTGACCTTCTCAGAATATTTCTAACCTTACCTGTCACAGTTGCACAGGGTGAGCGTTCATTCAGCACATTAGCAAGAAGAAAAAATGCGTTGAAATCAACCTTGTGTCAAGGAAGACTAACAAGTTTAGGGAGCCCTGCAGTTGAAGCCCCCTTAGCTAGGACTCTCGATTTTCAAAATATTATAGATTTATTTGCAAGCTGCAAGGCCCATAAAGCACCTCTAAAACAAACTTGATACTTCTTTGAAATAAATTGGTTGTTTAATAAATGATTGTTTTATAAAATACATTAAGTGTTTTTCTTTCAATATAACGTATATCTATTGTATTTACTGTATTCGCTTTGTATATATATATATATATGTGTGTGTGTGTGTGTATAAGTGTATATGTATGTATATATGAGCAGGGCCCCTGCCTCCTTCCTTACCCATTCGACATTCAACATCATGGAACATTATTAATTATATATATATATATACTTACAACTGGAACACACTTTCTTATATTATATATATTTTACTTTCTGATTTCTTTGTAACTATCTAAAACTTACCGTAATAAAATTATATTGTTTTTATAAAACGCTGTCGAACGTGGAAGTCGTTCACTAAGGCTATTGATTCTAGCAGCAATATCCCGTTCATAGGTGTTTCGTGTTTTTTACATGGAAAAGTCGATTTTTTACACTTCATCAACATTGGCGGTCAACTGATTGAGTGATTATTGTAGGCGCAAATGGGCATCCTATATATTCCAAGACCAATCTTGCTAACAACATTAACACCAGTATTTTATATTCTAAAGTGTAAATATCTTTTATAATAATTTGATATTATTCGAAATTAATTAAAAACTTAAAAATATCGGAGCTGAAAAAATGCTGAAAAAGCATTTAAATGTTCTCACATTTCCTACAGCAAAAAGAAAAGAGTTTGTCTTGCATCATCAACAATAAGATGAGCAAAACAAATGTTCGCCAGTTAAACTTTCTCCATGATCGAACGATTGTTGATTTTCATCAATCACATCGTCTTAAGCACGGGAATAAGCCAATTCGAACATAATCCCACTCGAAAAATGGCCCTGGACCAACTGGAATGGATTCAGCTGAACGGAGAAGAACTTTACTGTACTAATACTGTAATACTGAACGGAACGTCTTTTTTAGAAGCTTTTCTTTCGTATCGTTTGAATCCGCAAGGCAAAAACCCAGATTTAAGACCAATCAGAGTTGGTGTAGTTTTAGGTAGATTAGCTGGAAAAATAGTCGTTTCATTACTTCGTGAGAATATTGTTACTTCGGTAGGATCTTTACAAGTATGCGCTGATCATGAACCGGGATGTAAAGCAGCTGTGCATGCTATGCATAATGTTTACGCGAAAGAAGACGTAACGAAAGCTGTTCTTTTGGTTGATGCGAGCAGTGCATTTAATTTTGTTAACAGAGAAGCATTTCTCCACAACGTTACTATCATTTGTCCACCAATCACAACATACGTTCGTAACTGCTACTTAGTTTCTTCAAGATTATTTGTCATCGATGGTGTCGAGTTAATATCAGCGGTAGGTACCACGAAAGGGATCCAATAGCAATGGCAATTTAGGCAATTACAACTATACCTTTTATCCTATGATTGCAGACTGTATAACTTTCAAAAACTGTTCTTTTGTTCCTTCAAAAGTAGTTGTATATGTAAACGATTTCACTGCTGCTGGATCGCTACACAACATTTTATGCGAATTTGGTTATTACACTGAATTAAGGACAACACCTAAAGGTAAACGCCGTCTTGGCGCTGTTATCGGTAGTGAAAAGTACTAACATCGGTACATCGCGGTACATCGTGGGCTAAGTATTATAGATGAAATACTTTTTGTTTTAGTAATTTTGCGCAAATTTTCATCACTAAAAACAAAAGCCCAGTCTAAACCATCTGGTTCAGGAACATAGGTGTTTTTTTTCTTTGTATCTTTCCTTGCTTTTATGTACTCTGGAGGAACATTTTTGCCTTTGAAGCCATTAGCAATCATTTTCCTGAGAAAGCTGTGCCAGATAAAAACAAGTTTTTGGATTTCCCTGGACGATAACTTCCAGGATTGTGCACTATAAAGTAACCGACTGCATACACAGGCTTCTAAAAGTTTTACTCGCGTTGACATATTAATATTTTTATCAACGAGGACGTGCTTTAGCTCATTCCATTTTTGAAAGGCTGATGAAATGCGGAATGACAGATAATGTGATGGATCATCATCGTTGTTAGTTAACATATGTCCAAGATGTTTAAATGTGCGCACATTGTTGAGGGCTACATCACCGATTGAGATTAAGGAAGGCTTTATATACTTCTGGAACATTAAACGCCATGGTCTCTGATTTTCCGGCTGATATTTTTAATACAAATCGAGAAAAAGTTTTGTCGTACATGTTAACCATTTCTGTAAGTTCGTCTATATTATTACATAAAAGGGCAATATCATCAGCATATAAAATCATTCTGAGTCGTTGGGTACCACTAAGGCCATGAACATTTCGCTGTTCCCTGGTGGAACTATGACCAGAGATTCTATACGAGTACTGCAAACCGGTGTTTGGAAATCTTTGCACAGCTTCGTATTCAACACATCTCAGAACGAAGTCCAAATATATATTAAATAAACCAGGGGATTCCAGACCCCCTTGTCTGAATCCTGTAAACGTTTTAAAAAAATACTTTGGATGCTTTGATAGCAGCCTTTAAAAGTATTTTACACCTGTACATCAACAGGTGTAAAATACTTTTAAAGGTTTTACCAAAACGGGGGACGCTATATGTATATCTAAAATTTTAAACAGCATATCTCGATTTATCAAATCGTAAGCAGCCTTTAGATCAATGAAGCAGATAAAGAGAGGCTTAGAAGATAGATTTATTGAATTTTGGAGAATAAAAATTGCATCCGTTGTTGGCCTATTTGACCGAAATTAAAAGTTGTAAATGATTTGTTTACATGTGTTTCGAGTTCTGGATATAATAACTGCTATAATAATTTTTGATATTGTGGACATGATAGTTGACCTTTATAGTTGGCAGCATCTCTCCTCGATCCCTTGTTTTTATAAATACATGTGATTATAAATACATTTAGATATTAACCACGTTGATGGTAAATAAAGGTTGTCCAAATCGTTGTAAGAACAGGCCCGGCAGAGCCGAGGGGGGCTCAGCCTCCCCACTTATTTGCTACATAATAATTTTTTTCTATCATTAGAGGAATATATGGCTATTCCTAAGTTCTTATGCACTGTTATTAATACTACCACTGTATTTACCGGTCTATAGAAGTCAATTCTGTATATTTTAAGTCGGGCAGTCACTTTCATTCAAAGTGCCGCACTAGCATTAGCCTAGGGAACAACAGTTCAATGTTGCGGAAACGTTCGTGAAAACCAAACCGTCAAAGATTACATGGAACAGAATAGCCGATGTTTGCTAAAGATCATAGAATGTTTACAATTTCTAGGGCGTCAAGGTTTAGCCTTAAGGGATGATGACAACGATGCAAATTGAAATTTCATTTAACTAAAGCAAAGCCTTACCTGAACTAAACAAATAGGTATTAAAGAAGACAGATAAGTATTTATCTCATGACATTCAAAATGAAATAATAATGCTTATGGCACATCAGATCATTCGTGACATTTGTGAAAAATCAAAAATCGTTTTATGCGATAATCAGTGATGAATATACCGACATCAAACAAAGAGCAACTAACACTTTGCTTGCGATGGGTAGATGATTGTTTCCGTGTGCGAGAAGATTTTATAAGTTTAATAATAACTAGGCCAAGTTTTTATTGACCTAAAAATCCCAAAAAATTGACTTTAAAATTCAGAAAAATTGACTTTATTGACCTAACGAAAATTTGACTGAGTGAACCATTGTTTCTTGTGTTTTATACTTTATTGTCAAAAATTTTGCGGGAAGAAAATTTCGCGAATGGACAAAAGACAATCAAAATTCAACATTTTAGTTTGTTTATTAACCATATTTTTTTGTTCTTCACACTTTTAAAACATGTTGTATATAATACTAATATAACTCTAAAGAAATACTAACTATATTTTTCATGATATTTAATGTTCAATGTCTTCCAAAATATCAAAAACGTTACGATGATCATCTTCCGGCGCATAAATATCTTAAAATAATGAAATACATCCATAGACCATGTCACGTCACTTTTTTACTTTATAGCCTACAACAATGACATAGGCTACCACCTGTCAAAGGAGCTCTCATAATCCACACTATACACAATAGCATAAATAATAGAGTTAACACAGATTGAGATTGATGAACAAGATGTTGTTAAAGTGTCAGTTTTTCTCAGCATTTAAAAGAAATTGACTTTATTGACCTAAAATTGAAAAATTGACTTTTTATTTTATTGACTTATTATTTATCCATGTGTCCAGATATTTTACTTTAAACAACACCGCAATAACTTAATGACAAAGATTTTACTTGCCCTAATAATACCTAAGGGGAAGAAATTTTGGCGGGAAGAAATTTTGGAGGAAACAAAATTTGGCGGAATTGGCGGTAATTTAATTTGGCGGATGCGAAATATTTTTAAATTTGGCTGGAATTAAATTTGGCGGATGCCGAAAATTTTTAAATTTGGCGGGAATTTAATTTGGCGGATGGATAAAAAGTGAAATATAATTTTGTTTTTTTCAAGCAAAAGAGTTTATATTTGTATAATAAAAATAAATAAATAAACTAAACAAAAGAATAAAGTTCGCACTGAGTGAAAATCACCCACATCACTCACCCACAGTGCGCAATTTTTTATGCGCAACTTTGCATACACACTGTGGCTTCGACACTGTCGAAAGCAATTAATCAACTCGTGTATCATCACCTTATTTTGATGCATGTAAAAAAGTGTTGTAGTTTTTATAAATCTTTTTGCACAGTAAACCATATAATTTTTCACAAATTTAGTAATGGCATACGTGAAGATATTTGAGTTTGTTCGTGGCTATCATTATCGAAAGTACTGGAATCCTGAACCTGAAGAAATCCTTTAAAGTTGTTTTCACGAAAAAGATAATGCATTTGATAGATTTGCCATAAAGACGTGTCAAATGGGAAGTGAAACACCAGTCGGTCATCTTCCAATGGAAATGTCAAGGGCAACTAAGTTTGTTATTGACCGAGGCGCAGACGTTACTTTTGACAGTTAATTGGTAATCAGTAGAGGAGATGTCCATTAATTCAAGGCGGTATTGAGATTCCCTGCAAAGTAAAAGCAAAGATTTCGGGGACAGTAATTAATCTTTTGATCATGGAGAAGTACGCACAACTTGTAAAGAAATTGTATACAGAACCTAAAAACGAAGAGATTTTGGGCTCTTTCTTGCAAGCTGAGACTACTGAAGACGCCTCGATGAATGTAGCACCAAGGAATTTGCGCGCCCAGAAAAAGAAAAAAACCATCAAAGTGCAAACAAAGGATATTCGTCAGTTTTTAATCAAGGTGAAACAAGTAGTAACCAACCTGAACCAACATCATACGAAGAGGAACAGACAAACGAGACAATCATAATAGTGGATTAATTATTCTTATGTAATTTGAACAAAGCATAAAAGGAAAAATAACGAAAGCATTACTTTATATTTCATAATATTTCTTCTCAGTTTGTATCCTTACATTCTCCAAGTAACAAATATTCTTGTTTTGTTTTATTTATTTTACTTCGAAAGTTTGGCAAATTTTTATATTTTTGGCTGTGTTTAGGTGTGTGCAGATTAAGCGGATAGAAAAAGATGTTAAACAAATAAAAAATAAGTCAAAACGAAAGGGAAAAAATTTAATTTGGCGGGAATTTAATTTTGCGGATGGCGAAATTTTTTAGATTTGTCGGGAATTTAATTTGGCGGATTTTTACGAAATCCACCAAATTTTCTTCCTGCCAAAATTTCTTCCCCTAAGGTAACTCATTACAGAGTTTCGTTCTACGAAGCAGTTGATGCATTAGTGTCGTCTGTCCAAGAAAGATTTAATTAGCCGTCGTCGTTGATTTTTGAGCAGTTGGACTCATTGTTCATCAAAACTCTGAAGGGTAAAGAAACTGTTGGAGAAATGTCGAGTGTAGTGAGCAATTACCAGTTCGATATCGACGTTGAAGAACAGGGAGTCGAATTACAAACCTTCCAAGTCTTACTCAAAGATGAAGATATTGTTTGTGCCGATGATTTGATTAATAAGATGCTGTCACTTCCCTCTGAAGAAAAGAAACTAATAATAAACTTTGATAAACAATTGTATTTTGTGTAAATTGTTAGATGTAAACTCAACCACTAGCGCGAAAGCTGAAACAACTTTTTCCATGGCAAGGAGAGTAAAGACGTAGATGCGATTTACGATGTTATCTAGCCGTTTCAATTCACTTGCCATTTCAACATTTCATAAGGCGCAGACTGATAGTCTCGACTTGATCGCCAAAGCAATTGTTCTTGCATGTTCGAATGACAACCACAAACGACTTTTTGGACTTTTTACTTAGACTGTAAATATGTATTAGGCTTGACGTTTTATTATTCCCGCCAGTGTGGTAAACGTTAATTGCGACCAATGAAATGATTCTATGTACTTTTGCGCTTAGTGGAGATTCGCCAGTAAAGTCCGTCATTGGTTGAAATTTATGTAAAGATCGTTCGGTCGATATTCTTGTTGTTTTAACCAATAGAATGCACTTTTTTGAAACCAGTGAGAATGAACCCCGCCGTTTAAAGAAATTTTCTGCATTGAATTAAAGGAGACGTATGCGTTGATCATATATATTAAAATGTGTATAAACAGCGCATACACCACCTTTTAACGGAATAAAGTCCGAAACGCAGTGTGCACTTCCATTGCCTGCAAAGTTGTTTCTTCAGCTCCTCCACTTTTTTTTTACTCCGCCGGGCCTGAAGAAGAAGCATTAGATATAACATAAACCTGTTTGATTTATTATACTTCAGCTCTTTTCCGTATACTTTGTCCATCCTTTGACACTTTTTATTTTTGATATTCTTAATAATATCCTGTACTTCTGAAAAAAATGGAACTTCAGAATTGAGATGGATGTTTTCTGGTGATAAAATATGTGGGTAGTCAGTGGGATTCATCACTTCAGGCTGAAGGCCAACGTTTTTATCTTTTAATTGGTCTTCAAAAAATTCCGCCAACTTCTCTGAAGTGATAAGTTTGGTATCCGTATGCTTGTGCATGGTATAGGATTTGCAAAGGCGAAATTCTTCTTCGATCTTTCGCGCTCTTCACCAGCAATGTTGATTTTATTCGCAAGATTCGAAAAATACTTATTTCTTAATTTATTACGCATCTCCTTAATTGCTATGCCAAGATTTTTTAAATCACTTGGATTATGGCACGTTCTACGCTCAGCAATAAGGGATAAAAATTCAATATTTGCTCAGGGAGATTTCTGAACCGATTTGTTAAATTTGGGAACCTCAGACTCGCTTGCCTGAATAATAGACTCTGATAAAAAAGATTCAAATGAACTTACATTGTTCAAAGAAGGTTCCTCGTTTAATAACTCATCAAGCTTATTAGAAAATTTATCACAAAGAAAAGAATCGTTACGCAACAACGAAATGTTTTTATGAGATTTTTGAGGGTTAGAGATTTGCGAAAAAAATATTTTTTGATTATAAGACATTGCCAAGATGCGATGATTAGTATTATATATTAATGTAGTATTGGCATAATTTGTTTAACAGAGACATTTTTTTAACCGACCCTTTTGACAGGAAGAAAAATTAGCAAAAGATCTGCTTGCTATCCATAATGCTGGCTGTAAAAAACACTTTTGAAAGTAAAGTATTAAAAAATTTAACAAAGGAAATAAGAATATTTTTATTGCAGGCGACATAATCATCAACGCGCATTCTTTTAATGACTTTCATAAAACAAAACTTTTGACATGTTGTTGGAAAACCATGTGCTTCTGTCATTAATAAACCCACAAGAATAACAATGACCAGTGCATCTGCTATTGATAATACACTCATCAGTAACTACCGTAACAATCTATTTGAATGAGACATTTTTCAAACGGATGTCCCGGATCACTTTCCCGTTTTCATCATCTTAGGGGCTGTTTATATGGAAAAAAATCATCTCGGTTAACCGGGGCCCTCGCCTAGGTGAGATCTCGCATTCTTTAAGAAAACCTTAAAAAACGTCTGTGTGTTTATATGAGAAGTGAGCCAGCCCACCTAGCCGAGATCTCCGTTGAAACTGCCGGGATCCCGGCAAGGCGAGATGGAATTTTATGATATTTTATGAATGATATAAACAACTTTTCCAGCCCGGTTTGCCGGGATGAAAAATTTTCATGTATACGCGGGATGAAATGTGTCTCGTCTAGCCGGGCCAGCCCGGTTAACCGGGACAGCTCGTCTCCATATAAACAGCCCCTAAGAAAACATACTCAAGTCTTATTATATTAGCGGCAAAGAAATAATCACGCGAAGAAACTGATGTTACAAAAATAGATAAATGTTTACAAAAAACTGGAAAACATAAGATGGGATGTCGTGTATAGAGTTGCTGACGTAAATGTCGGTTGCTCTATTTTCAGCGATTCTCAACGAGCATACAATGACACCTGTCTTTTTGAAACTTGTAAAAACAAAAACTATAAACAACTCGTGGAAGAGTAAACCGCTCATAAAATGCTCTAAGCAAAAACAAAAATTATATAACAACTTTATTAAAAAACGCAATGACAATATAAAAACTATAAAAAAGAATTTGCGTTTTTACTAAACAAGCGAAGAGAAATTGGGACACAAAAAATAAAATAATTGAAAGAATTAAAACTGGAAATTCACGTGATATTCAGCATATAAATATTGACGGAAATAATATTTTTGACCAAACAAAAATTTTCAATGAGTTTAATAAATATTTTTCGAACGTTATAAAACCTACTGTTGAACATTTTGAGACCTAACTCCTTGTTCCGTGAAAAGTATAAAAGATCATGAACTGACCGGAGAAGAATTTGAAGCTTCTTTCTCTACTCTTAAGCGAAATAAAGCAGCTGGCTATGATAATATTAACAGTAACATACTTTCAGCTAATTAATCGTTCTTATAGAAACCACTTTTTATTCACATCGCTCTCAATACAGGTATATTTCCTCAACTCTTGAAAGTTTCAAAAATTAAACCGCTGAATTGAAATTCTGATAGAGCTGAAATTGCACCAATTTTCTCGAAAATTTTTGAACGAATAATTTATTTAACTTCATCGCCATCATGTATAATTTCATGAAAGTTTTTTGTCTTGTTATTTTTCGGCATTTAGAAGAAAATGTAAAACCTTGTTTTGATTTAAGCGAACTCGTAAACACGTGACAAGCGCAATGACGTCATTACTTCTATGACAAAGAATAACTGTATCAGGCCGCTTTTGTGAGTTTTTATAAAAATATATATGTATCGGCAAACCTGCAGAATCACGTCCCATAGTTTTTGCTCACATTTGTCAGCAACTTTAAAATATTCATAAACATATAAGAAAGAAATATATACGAGAATATTAATATTTAACATTTATAGATTGTACGTTTTCCACTGTGTGACTGATTTGTTGTCATGCCTTTTAAAACGTTCTACAAGCAAGTATTTGTTATTGTTTACTGTATTATGATTCATGTTCTTTAACATTGATACATATCACTGTTTGTTTATACTGTGATGAAAGGTTGTATTTATAACAGTTATTTATAACGTACACTTTATTTAATTTGTAGCGATATCCTCTATGTAGAATCAGTCAAATGTCGTTATCTATATAAGTTGCAGTTACAGAACGTGCTCTGCGCGGTTTGTTGAAAGATCGTCCTGGTTATCAGCATCATCATCATGTTCATCATCATCATCATCATCATCATCATCATCATCATCATCATCATCATCATCATCATCATCATCATCATCATCATCATCATCATCATCATCATCATCATCATCATCATCATCATCATCATCATCATCATCATCATCATCATCATCATCATCATCATCATCATCATCATCTTCATCATCATCATCATCATCATCATCATCATCATCATCATCATCATCATCATCATCATCATCATCATCATCATCATCATCATCATCATCTTCACAGTTTTTGTTGGTTCTTCATAATCATCTTAAATTTCGTTGGGGAAAGCTCTAATAACACAAGGCTATTTTCATCCCTTGAGAAGAAAATTAATTGTTAAATGTTTCACTTCTATGAAACTTAATAATATGTAAAGTATAATCGAAAGATTTTTTTTTGGGGAGGGGCATGGACCCCTGCCTCCCCACCCCCCGGTTGTTACGGCCATACATCGTTAACGTTTACCCTGGCAAACATATACAAAGTTATCCAGCCAAGAGAGAAATTTCTAAGGCTCAAGGCTTACTTTCTCGAACTTACCGATTTTTAGTTTTTTTCAAATTATTTTTCCTTTTATTATACCTCTTTCTTAATTTCTCGAAGTGGGACTTTACCGTCTAGGTTTATGTTAAATGAATGCTTTTCACTTTAGCTACTTCATTATAGAAATACAACAATATACATTCTTTTTTTATAAGGACAATTTTATAAGAGCAAAAAATTAAGAACAAATTAAGAACAGCCTCAGCCTGGGATAAATACAGTAGATTCATTTTATAAGAACAACAGGTCAATATGGCCATCTAAAAAAGAATACATACCACCTGTTAATGGTTTCATCTAAAAAAATACATAACACCTGTTAATGGTTTCATCTAAAAAAAACATAACACCTGTTAATGGTTCCATCTTAAAAAATGACTGACTGGAAGGAAAGTAAATGCACTTTATGAAAATGGATGGTTTGTAGGAGAAATTACGTATTTTAACAGCGTATTCAATGAGTATCATATCAAGTACGATGATGGGACCGAGGATTATATTGCATTGGATGAATTTGATGGTGTGAAAATCCAGCTACTTGATTAATTTTTTCGGAAATTGTGTGCGAGATATCTTTGACTTTTTCGTCTTGTACATTTTCACTGCGATTTTATGTATATGGATTCAGTTGTATAAGCTTTATCATTTTATCTTGGGTTTGCTATCAAATATTCTGTGTTTTTCTATCTTTATTCACAAGTCTGCAAAGACTAAAACCCTAAAAGGGCTCTCTAAAATAAGAACAAATAAAGAACATTTCAGCATTAAAATTCTGAGAAAATTAAGAACAAGCCAACCTCAACCCCAATTTTACTGGTTCCTATAAAAAAGAGTGTAACCCTACCATTTTTGATGAATTCGAACGAACTAGCGACCCACACATTCACTGTACAGTCCCTTTCTTTATACCCTTCGTCAAACAGGCGGGGATAAAGTCTTACATTCAACTCAAAGATTTCTTCTTTTACTAAAGTCAGTTTTTTCACCTCACAATATGTCTTTCCCGAATTCCAATTACCTCGACATGATAACGAGACAAACCGTGACAAAATTATAAACAAGGAATCCATCAATCCTTCCAGTGAATTGAATCTCAATTTGAGAACATTTTTGTTTCCTTTGAGGATTAAGCAAATGTACGTTAGCCGAAAAGAAATTTTATTTTAAAAATCGGCTAACGAATCGGTTAAACCGGTACGCGCACCGTTGTTAGCTTACAAAAGAAACGCACCTATTTAATCATAAAAAACAACAACAGTAGAAACCGAACTTTTTTATATTGCGTTGACAACTTCGGAGAATATGCTAAGGTCGTTGACATATATAAGGAACAGTAAGGGACGACCTTAAATCGAACCCTTAGGAATGCCACAAGTAACTTCTAATTGATTCCACTACGAAACTAGCTCTTTCGAAATTAACGATTCGAAACCGATGATTCGAAACTGTATTAAAAGGTTGTTTATTTACGATTAGAATCCAACTTTTTTAAATTTTGCCTATAGAGATGTTTTTATTTAAAAGTAAAGAATTACTTTTGTCTTTCACTTTCCAATAAATATGATCATCAACTTTAGAGTTTTCCTAGTTTCTCTTGCAAGGTAGCACTTACATATATCGCGTGGCCGCTTAAAGGCTGCTGTAGCGGAACACCGTAGTTTGTAAGAATGTTCCAAGATAAACCACTTGATCGATTAGTGATTCGAATTCGTGAATTGTAAAAAAGATAAAACAAAATTGTTTCGAACATTAATAGAAGTTTAAAAAACGTAACAACAAAATTAACCAGCATTAACAAACCTGTTTCGAATAGTCAATTTCGAAAGAGTTATTTTCGAATCGGCAGTTTCAAAACGTCCGTACACCCTTTTAATTGACCAGTTTGCTTTTTAGCATTTCATATGGCCTTCAACCTGCCATTAAAGCAACTCTTATATGAAGCTAAATTGCTACCACGAATGCCGTTAATTTGCTATAATTTGCTCCTTTTATATAAAATAACATGTGGTCTAGTGTCGAATGTCTTAGAAAGGTCTAAAAAGGTGTTCACATACATCATCTTTCTATTTATTTCGTTTTACAATATTTATATACGTATACCACACGGTGATTACGTGCGTGGCCAACTCGGGTGAACTCTTGCGTAATTATTGATCAAGCGTTGAGTGATGCTGTCAGTTTTCTTTGTTTCGTGGTCGATGTTTTTTGTTTTGTCGTGCTGAACTCAGAAGAATGGAGTCAGGCTCTTCAAATCCAACAACTAAATCCCGTGTGTATGTTTTTAAAATGTTCCGTCAGATGAGAAATGCCAAATAATGATTGCGTTTTGTTTTCGTTTTGTTTATCACAGTTCGCGAATTGATGGGATTACAAATAATGCTTAGATTAAGACTTGCAATTAGAAAAATACCCGCCTTCATTGCGGTCGCAAATCAATATTTTAAGAAGTAATACCGCCTTTCATTCAATTTCGTCAATCTACGAACCGTTTTGACTTGTATCTCTTTCGTTATGACGTCTTGCGTGTCTGGAACACCTAAGCACATTTGAACTTCTGTCTGTCGTTTGAAATTAAAGTGCCACTTGTATTTATAACAATCAGTGACAAAAGTATGCTTAGTAAACAGTCGGGCTGAAGTGGGCAGGTCGATTAAATTGTCTGCGGCCACAATGCGCAAAGCGTTTATTTTGCTGTGCTAAGATCTAATCTAATACAGTCAATCAGCGGTTTTTTCACCACTTCAATGTATTATACGCATGTCAAAAGATATTTTTAGCAAAATTTACTGCTGACAATTTTTCATTGTCTCATTTTCTAATTGTATCCTTCTTAAAGTTGTTACTAAATACAATGCAACAATACCCGTCAAATGACTTTTCAAAACCTTTTAACGGGCGTTGGTAACATCCCAATTTATGATTCTATTCTAATGTATGTACGAAGTATTTTATACAAAGATTCGAAAAATATAAAAAATTGAACGACGATCAACGTTAATAAAGGTGAAAATTGCGGAAGTGAATTGTTAAACCGAAAAGTGTCTCAATAGTTCACTCTAATCTCTTCCATCATGGTGTCACGATCACACTCTTGGCTTTCACAGTTGTTTCGTTTAAATAAAAGTTAAGTGGGTTGTTTGGAAATCATAAATTTCTAGAAAACAGAGAAAAAACTTGACCAGAAGTCTTCCCAATGTGTAGAGAGATGCAGTAGACTCCTGATTCATTTGTTCGTCTCCCTTGGGTCTTTGTTAGATCGGGAGCGTACTGTAAAACAAGGATGTTAGATAATTTTGATATCTTGTCTTTTAATGAAGCTATTGAAAATTGTGGTTTAGTGGAGAAAAATCGATGATTCTTTATTGAAAAACTGTTCCACAATGCAAACTGAACATTTCGGAACAAAATTTATGAACGGAAACCGTGTGTTAAAATTCATCTTTAACGTGTATAATGTCTACAAAAAACATTTGGGAAGTATTGCTTGAAACATGATGTTATTAATATGGAGATTTAGTAACGATTCAGGAATGCGAGCGATTTAGTTTGTTATTTTTTAAATTTAAGTTATAACTTCGTATATGTTGGCTAGCTTCATCGTTATAATCGTGTAAATGACGTGTAAAATACGTAAATGCTAAAAAAACGAGTTTCTTGCATCCAAATTTTTGTTTGTTTGCTGTATTTATCATACGGACACACTTAATCACCAAACCCCCGCGCCTGACGAATTTCAGTTTATTTCAATGTGTGCGCTTGCGCCAACACGCAGAATGTCAGTTGAATGAAAATCACGGAACACGTACTTAATTGACCAATCAGAAACGCAAAATATATTTGTAGGAAAGTGACTCGTGACAACGTATAACACAGACCGATCAGAATCTTCTTACAGAGCCGTTTTCGATTTTGGCTACAGTGGAATTCAATTGTGACGTCAAGAGTCGATTTACGGGTTTGTGAGATTTAACGGCCTAACTAACTTTTTGTTGAACCTCAGAAACAAAGTAAACACCAACGCACACGAGAAATAAGGATAAATAATATAATCAGGTAAAAATACTGGCTGAAAGTGATGACGTAATTGTGGAAAATGATTGGTTATTTATTGGTGTGTGTTTGGGCGGCTTGTTTCACAAAGGTAAGAAGAACATCTCTTTTGAAGGGTTTTTACGCTGACTTTCGTGTTAAGTCAAAAGAGATTTAATTTTCAAACCATATATAAACAGTATATTCAATGATGATAGTAATAAGCGGGTAAAAAGAAATCTTAACTTGCGAAATCAAAACTCTTTAACTTTAGTTTGATTTTTGCTTTGATCGGCACTGTTTCATCCTAGTTTTAACAAAACCATGACTCGAAAACCATTTTTTGAAGCCCTATAGAACATCATATAGTTCTTCCACGCGTAATCGTTTTTCAACCATCGATTGCTAAAAATAGATTTTCTTCAAATTTTGCATTTAAAAAAACACGTTTCCAAAAGGTTTTTTTTATTAACAAATCATGTTTTTTTAGGAAAAGTTACATTCTAAGGGGTTTAATCTAATTTTGCTAGCATTACATTTTGAAAGAAAACAACTCAAGTAGACGTTTCGGTTTGTTTATTTGTAGAAAGGTCAGAGCGTGCCATGAATGCAAACACAAATAGGATCACATTGATTCAATGACTTCGTGTCAGTTATTTCGGCGCGTGCGCTGATTATCGAGGTTTTCATAAAGTAAACATAGTGCAACCAGATTTTAACCGTCATGAATGATCAAATGGAGAAACGTCCTGTAAGATTTGAAAAAATGTGTTTAAACATAAAAACTTTAAACATAGTAGAATCCAAAAATAAATAATACTCATTAAGTTATGCAAACATTTATTGTGCTTGAAATTACCTTTTCTTAATGACTAACAAAAAAAATTTCCGAGTACATAAAGCACATAGCAACCGTACATAGCATCAAGTAAATCCCCTGTTTTGAAGGAAATGTGAGAGTGCTTTACTTTGTTTTGCTTCTTGATGGTATAATGTTAAAGTCTGGTTAAATGAGACAAATTATTGTCTTTCCAGAAATTTATAGATTTGAAGTGTAGCAAGATTTAGCACTGATTTTTGAAAAAATGGGTAAAGTTTGCAGAATGAAACAGAGAAAGAAATGTATAGGGAAAAGGGAAGGATTTCCGCGCTATTCTGGTTTCGTACCCCTTATTTTTTTAGCTCCATTTAAATAATTATTGTTATTTACGATAAAAGAAACAGAAAAGAATAACAATTCACCAATAATACATAACAAAAATTAAATGAAAAGTTTAAAAAAATAGTGATGGAAATTCCCATAATGTTTACCTTTGGTACATGCCATGACAAAACCTCGATGAAATTGTCTCGATCATTGGGATCATCTCGCGTGTGTAAAACATATGGTTTCTATTGACCGTCAAAATAATTCAATGAAAAAAAACAATTTGATGCTTAACTAAACATACGAAGTTTTGTTCGCTGTGCATGTTTTTGATCTATAGAGTATTTAGTTCTAGTAACATTAAACCTTTTTATAACAAAACCTAGCGAAAGATAATAGGAAAGTAATATTTTTTTATATAAAATTAGGCGGAGTTATGATGATCTTATACGTTTGAAATGGACTATTGTAGTAAAATAAAAAACGTTTAAGGTGTTTTTCGATTCAATATAAGAAGTAATAATAATATAGAAGGTATATATATATATATATTAGATATTCAATATTAGATTATTTCTATGAGATAAAATCACTTTAACAGGCTTGTGATAAGCGGCAAGTATTTTAAAACTTAACAGAATTTAATATATTACTTGGAGTTAAAACGAATCAATGCTGTTAAAAGAAGTAAATGACAAGGCGAGCTAATTGATGTTTTTATTATTTTGTGTGGCTTGAAGATAGCCGTTTTTATTTAAAGTATGTTACCCGGTATAGTCATGGGAAACTTCATTCCAGAAGTGGAAAAATTCATGTTCTTTCAATCTTTGCTTCCAAATAAATTTCGCGAGATAATCGGGTATTGGTCGGGCTATGCATAGCTTTAAATTTTGATGGCCCGCTGCCACATCGCTTCGACACGATTCGTTGTTACACCCGTGTTTGGATCCACAAAGTGATATGTGTGGTTTACAGTCCCGTGTAATAAACCTTGCACAGCAATACCATTAAATGCTGCCCACATGCCATTCCATACCACTAACCCTGGTCGGATCCATTGCGCAATAATTGGAAGAAGAGTAGCAGGATCACGGCCTTGAAAGCGGCGTTTTTAGAAAACAGAGTAAATTTTCAAATTTTAAATCTCACATGAAATAGCAACATTCAAATTATATCGTTTCCATATACAACCATCATCATCATCATCATCATAATTTTATTTATGTCGTATATTACTCCTATGTATCAACATATCGGTGAATTTGCAAAACAGTTGGTTTTTTTCATTGAAATTGAATATATCTAAATGTTGGTATGTTTTTGAAATCAAGGAGAAAAACTCACTAATGTTGCCGAATTGGTGCATGAAATGCAAAACCAATTAGTTGAATGTAACAGAATGTAACAAATCAATTATAATCAATGTCATTCAGGGGCTGTTTCTATAGAAGTGAGCTGGCCCCTTAGTCTATTCCAGGCCTCGCACTCGGCATAAAAATCATAAAATAACTTTTCACTTCTGGCATGAAAAATTGGTAATTTGATAATAATTTCTTTTCAAACGTGTGTTTAGTATACTTTAATAATTAACAATGTAGTGGACAGAGAAAGCAGTGCTAGTCGCGCTATAAGGTCATATTTTTAAAGTTGTGCGAATTTATTGTCACTTTACGGGATACCTTATTACACAAAATTAAAGCTGTGCGGTAATTAACGCGGTTGACTTTCAACCGCGTTAATAAGAACCACCCTTAATTTCTGTCCCGCGTTAATTTACCCGCCCTTGATTTCTGGCCCGTATTATAATTAAACCTCAGTTTTCGCATTCAGTCAATGACGTCACTGTTGCAAAAATAGAAATAGAGACAAGTAAAACATTCGTTTTTGTAACTATTTTTTTTAGCATTAGAAAAATTAGATACACTGAAAATTGTAATGACAAAGACAATTAATTGATAATCAAAACTTCCTCATCATCATTAGAAATGGTCGGCGAAGCGCTGGTATCACAGACACCGTAAGGAAAACTCGTGAACAGTCTACCAATTGTATTAATATGAACCCTTTTCATTGTACTTAGATTCATTGTGATAAAAAAGAGACTTGTTAACTAGTAATTAATTGCCAAATTGTGTCTGTCCACTACCTTAAGGGTAGAAGCTGTAATAACACCAATAAAAGAGAACTCCTTTAATGACAACGTACGTTTTCTTTACTCTAGTAACATAATCAAATGTTTTCTTGCTCATTTCTTTGGAAGAATCAAAAGTAAATAAAACGAATTTGAACAGGTACATTACTACGTTTTTACGGACGTACTGTATACCGCGTTAATTTGCGCACACTTAAAAATTTATCTCGAGCAACCGCGTTAATTAATGTCCGCGTTATTTGCCACCGTCAAAATAACTTGATTCGTTAATTCCGTGTGATAAAGTAGTTGTAAAACTCACAGTAATTAAATTGTGTAATTAAAGAATTTTTTCTAATTTGAATCTGAAAATCCTTGATGAATTTCAAAAAAAATTTGCCTGAGAAATGTAAGTAATTTCATTGGAAGAGAATATTTACAAAATATACAGTTTACCGTTGCTGATTAATTTTGGCGTGGATTAATTTTAACTTTAATTTAAATCCGGGCAAAAAATCTAAATTTTGGCGATGCGTGAAATTGAATCCTCAGAAATGCATTTGATATCATCGTGTAAATTAATATATAGATAAATTATGTTTATATGTTTATATGTTGAAATAAAAAGATGTGAAATATTTACTTCCCGCAAAATCAAATCCGCGCGAAATAACACAAACTTTGGTCGTCCGCGAAATTAAATCCGCGCGAAATAACACAAACTTTGGTCGTCCGCGAAATTAAATCCGCGCGAAATAACACAAACTTTGGTCGTCCGCGAAATTAAATCCGCGCGAAATAACACAAACTTTGGTCGTCCGCGAAATTAAATCCGCGCGAAATAACACAAACTTTGGTCGTCCGCGAAATTAAATCCGCGCGAAATAACACAAACTTTGGTCGTCCGCGAAATTAAATCCACGCGAAAACTACGAAAACGATTGTAATTTAACATTCGTTTTCCGATCTTAATGTGTGAAATTTAATGTTTATATAATCTTCTTTGTTTAATTTCTGCAAATCGCACTTATTAAAAAAAGAACAGCGAAAAAAATGTTTTCTACTTTTGTCAGTAGAAACCATCCACGTCTGCAATGAAACAAGAAACTGAAAAAAGACATTAAATATCCAAACAAATAAAACGTAGATTTTCATACAAGGTGATAAAAATATATCATAGTTTTAGGAGATCATTCCAATTGAGGAAAAAATAGGGGCACGAAACCAGAATAGTGCCAAGGCGATTTCATGGAATAAGGTTTAATGATACTCAAGTGTAGTAGATTATGGAGTTGTTAGTGGTTCTCATGAATCTGTTGTAAATAATGTCGAATCAAACACAACTATAAATAATGTAAATAAATCATTTTGTAAATACTGAATCTGAAGTTAATTTATCGTCTTCGTCATCAGCTCTAAAGGTTCAGCCTGTCGTTACTTCTACAGCAACCAAAACCAATAAAATATCAGGGTACAGAATAATCGATAATATGTAGTATCTTATGGAATGTCATCCATGGCCGCACTGCAACGAGTCTTCAACACTTTCCTTAACTGACAAAACAGCTGACAAAATGGGACCTGCTTCACGATTGTTAGTTAAATGTTTTGTGTTCTCTTATGAAAATAGCTTTTATACATCTGAAACCTGTGATAGAGGGTTGGATATAAATCGTCGATCGGTGTATACAATGCGTACTCTAGGTCACCGTCACTCTGGCCTAGATAGGTTCATGTCGAATATGCCGAAGCCTATGTCCCAACATAATTATAAAAAAATTGCCTTTAAATTGTCAAAGATAACAGATGAAGTAGCAGAAGAAACTATGTCAGACGCAGCAGATGATGTCACTGATAAAGTTGTTGATACCGGTGTTTCGTGTGATAACACTTGCTGGTGCTAACTTCAATGTTGGTATGAAAGCTACAGCGATAATGTATGAGAAATTAAACATGATACCGGGTGTTTATACACTTCAAGGATGTATGAACACCAAGCGACTTAAACTAGCACCGAGTGAATCCGGTTAATAAATTGAGGCGACAACTATTAAGGGGAAGAAAAATGACAAGAATATTAAAAAGAAGGGCAAAACATATGAAACTGGTGCCTTATAAGCAGGTACATTATAAACCACATTTAGTTGTATATTGACATGTGTGTTTTCAATATTAGTTCCCTGTTTTTTGTTCTTGCGTTTTTCTCAGAATCATTTTTCAGGCGCCGGCCAACATAGCTCTAAGACGGCTTAAAGGTTTTTGCATGAAATTTTCAGTTGTTGCTTATCATTGTATTTACTGTGATTTAAGTTAAACCTTCACTGCAAAAAAAATGTCTACAGATTGTGACAGGAACATAAGCCCACAAATTTTATCAAAAATCTGTTCAATTCATATCACAGGACTACTTAATTCCAATACTGTATTAAAAAATCATACACAACCAGTAACTATAACTCGCTCAATATTGGCCGGTGTATACCCATTTTAGTGTTTATTCGGCGGTTGCCATGGCAACAAGATTTTCTATATTCTAACCATAACTCCTCTCTGTACCTGCTTTCATACTAGAAACATTTTGTTTGTTATTTGTAAAGATTGAAATTAGAGGACGTTTCTCCCTTAAGTTATTAATAAAAGCTTTAGGTAGTCATGCATGTTTTGTTTTAGGATCCGTCAGTCGTTCGGATCAGTCATTCCTAAAAAACTGTGTTTGTTTACTAAACTTTATTGGTTCTCCTTTATTGTAAAATACTCCACTTGTTTTTATTTTGTCAACAGAACATAACAGAAAACGGTGCCAGAAAAAGAAACAAATACATTTTAAGTTTACATTTTAAGTTTACAAGGCTTAATGGTCTAAAACGCCGTAAATGCAATAAAACAACAACAAATAAACAAACACATATATCATATAGATAGGTAGAATATATTTCATTGCAAAAATTAACTGAAATAAACAACAACATTGGTTTGATTGAAAAGAGGATACAAAACAATCCTAGTACTAAAAGGTAATAAAAGGTTGACACCGAAATGTCGCAAATCAACAAAAATTAGGTTGTATTGAAAACATAGAGAAATTGTTTAAGCATAGCCTGTCGAAATAAATCAGTTTGACCTTTGCTTCAAGTAAAAAGCATAAAAATAATTTTGGTTTTCTCAAGTCAGCCGTTGGTAATGCCGATTTGTCTTTTTGCTAGAGTTAATCAACAACAAATAAGAAAGATAAAAAACGAAAGTGTTTTAAAAAGTACACCGATTTTGTAAGTTTATTTCCCCAAACTAAATTTTGTATATGAGCTTTGATTTATGTTTATTTTGTGCTAAAGGGGGTGGAATCTTTGCGCAAGTGAGTTGTAATCAAGCTAAATGTCTTTGATATTTTTTTATGAATTCTTGCTTGTTGCACGAGGAGGCTGAACATAGGTTTCTGAAGATTAGGCAGTTCTTTCCGGCGCATTCAACTCGTCATCACATTTCTGTTTATGAAGGTGTATTTTTGTCGAAAATTATGACTTATCTATCCCTTTTAGAGTAAAAGACTCTTCTCACGTGTTTTAAAACGATGCCTCTTCTGGGCTTGTTATGAATAATAAATTTGATGTTGCTGATGCCACAAGCCTTGTTATTTTACTGTTCGTAAACATGTCCTTAGATAAATAAAACTCTTACTAAAGCAACGCCTTCTCTCCACTCAAAATCAATGACAAAAAAGTGTAAGACTAAATTATAGTTTTAAAGATCCATAGCTAAAAAAATTGTTTTTTTTTAGTTGTAGACCGTAGATTTAGCATTGGTTCAAAATCCTGTTTTAAATTTTTGTAGATAATTATTTTTAAATATATTAAAACAAAAAGAAAGTACCTGAAGTGTGTACACGGAAAAAATCAATGTCGAAAATATATGATTGACATACTTTATAATGATTTGATTAATCTTATATATGTAACTTTTTACACACACACACACACACACATATATACATATAGGTAGATTTATTGATTTGTATAATGCGTGTTTTAAATCTCGAACATAGTTGGTTTGAGCAGGGACGTGTCATTGTTATTATTATTAATAAGCATTTCAAAAAGGTTGGTTGATATAGTATAAATTTTCACATAAATTCAATCTATAACTCATTTATTTTATTATCTTTGACACAAAGTATATATATATATTATTTGAATATATATTTTATTGTCAATCGCTCCTTGAGCCTTGTCAGTACTTGTGCAAGTACCTTTTGAATAAATTTCCTGTGCAAATATAGTTGGTCACAAAAAGTAGTTTTACTAGTAGTATCTTCGAATGGTTTTTATAGAGCATTTAAAATGTGAAAGGTTTTACATTGATGATAATCGTTGTTTATATGACATACATATATGACATGTTTTTATTTAGAGTGTTGTTTGTGACAATCAAGTTCTTTTAGAACTTTTATCTTATGAGAACAAACATGGTTTTAAAAACAACAAGACATGTTGTGATGACACTTTACTTTGTTCAACAAACCCATGTGATACAAAAATATCAGGATGTTTATCCAGCGAATACACAGATGTCTGCAACATTGGAACCTTTAAAACAAAACAACATGTTGATCAAAATAACATTCAATTTCTCTCAAATCTGGGAAATAACTTGAAAAACCCTTTAAATTTCACATTTAAACACAGATGGAACAACTTCTTTATTTTGCAGTTATCTGCTGATGACGTTGACAGTTTTGATGAAAAATATGAAGTAATTGACAATTTCAATAAAACATTCCATATAAAAGCTGCACCAAATGAATCTGTTTCAAAAAGTACATTTTATTACATTGATGGATCAGTATCAAAAATAAATTTTAGGTTGTCTGTATTTTGTTCAAGTAACTTTTACGGTGAAGACTGTTCTGTTTATTGTAAACCAATTCAATTCAAATTCAAGTGTAATGAAAGTGGGCAAAAACTTTGCGAGAAATATTGGTTTACAAACACTTGTGATAGATATTGCAAACCAAGAAATGACTCAATTGGACGCTATTCTTGTTCGAAAAGTGGCGAGAAAGTGTGTTTTTCAAACTGGTACGGAACTAACTGCAATATATTGTGCCGATCAACTGTAGCATACGCATGTGACTCCGTAGGAAATAGAAAGTGCTTGAAAAACTGGTACGGAAATTTGTGCAACTTATTTTGTGATGCAAACTCAATGGATCATTACACTTGTGAATTGAACACGGGCAAGAAAATGTGTCACAAATCCTGGTATGGTAAAGACTGTGCAGTGTTCTGCAATGAAACATTAAGTCACACATGCGACACAAAAACTGGCCATCGAATGTGCAGGGAAAACTATTTTGGAAGATTGTGTGATCAATTTTGTATAGCGAAAAGAGAGGATAAGTTTGTATGTGATAGACTGGGACAGAAGGTGTGTTTTAAACATTATTACGGGGAAAACTGTGCAATATATGGTAAGAAGTTATGACAGTCATTTTTGTTATATATATATATATATATATTAGTAAGTTTCGTTTTCCCATTGCTTTTTTACAAGGTATTACACAAGTTTTTATATGGTTTTAAGGCAAATCATTAAGGAAAATAAAAATTTTATGTAGGTTTTTTATTTACTGTGATTATTCGTACCACATACTATTCTGTGATTTCTAATTGATTACTATATAAAATTAATGATTTGATTAACGAATTACATTGTTTGGATTCTATTTGTTTAATTGTGAACTATATTTTATTCCAAATTGAAATACTTACTTTCTTACTTCCTTACTTTCCTTACTTTCCTTACTTACAAAATTGAAAAGGTTCGGCTATTCTTGGATTTAGCTGCACCTCAGAAAAAAATTATCAGAGCCAGGAATCAAGGCATCCATCTGTTTAACTAGGAGCTGAATGTTATTCTGCTACTGTGTAACTATAAGTCATTAATTGAAACTGCATTGTTAATTTATCTGAAATTTCTTGATACAAACTCATTTTTTGTACAAATATTTAGTTCCTTCCCTGCCAAACAAAGAGGCTGTGTGCTCTGTCAGTGGTCAATCTTTTGTCAAATCTTTTGATGACCGCTATTTTATGTTTCCTGATAAATGTACTTACCAGTTAGCTGCTGACTGTGTGGATGACACTTTTGCAGTTCACATGCACTCAAAGCAAGTTTCCAATCAAAGTCAACATGTTGTTCTGTATTTAGGCAGCCTGGATATTCATTTAAATGATGACAATATTTTTGTTAAAAATCAATCTGTTTCTTTACCGTACTCAAACAATAATATTTTCATTGGAAAAATCGCTTCCTATGTTGTGATAAGTGGTTGGAATGGGTTGAAAGTGCAATGGGATGGGAAATCGTTTTACCTGGCGTTGTCTCCGTTGTACGCCAACAAAACCTGTGGTTTGTGCGGTAACTTCAATGGAAACCCGCAAGATGATTTGGCAGACGCGCTCGGCAAAGTCACGAAAACATCGGACAACTTTTTAAAAAGTTGGAAACGAGTTCAACTTGGTGAAACATGTAGCCATGGAAACAAAGGCGTGCATCTCTACAACCCATTTGGATATACATTCAGGAACACAACAAGCACACTTTGCGATAAGGTGTTGTTTTCGGCTGATTTCAATGTTTGCGCGAAACATGTGAATCCAGATCCATACTTCAAAAAATGTTTAGAAGACTTGACTGGTTGTAAACACGCGCAAAATTGTGTATGCAATTCGTTCACAGAATACTCTAGAGAATGTGCCAGAAAAGGGCAAGTTTTGTCTTGGAGGAATGAACTGTTATGCCGTAAGTGCATCGTGCACTTTTTGACATTTAATATGTAAATTTTATTTTATTTTACTGAATTGCAAAGGCGTTTGACTGAACAGTGCTTATCTTTTAACTAATCAAATTTTAGCGTTATCACATTGGCCCTACAAATCTTCATCTTGATTTTAGCGGTGTCATGTGTCAATGGCACCAAACACACAGAATGCGGCTCTACATGCACAAAAACTTGTCAAAACTTCCGTCAAAAACAGCTCTGCTCTCAGCAATGTATTGATGGTTGTTTTTGTCCTCCGGGAACTGTGATGGAGAACAATCGGTGTATATCTCCTACGCAGTGTTCTTGTACTCACAACAAGAAGATCTACCAAAGTGGTATTGAAATTAAAAAAGGCTGCAACAAGTGGTAGGTTTCTGAATATTATTATTGACTTTTGGATATTTATCCTCTGATAAAGTTTTATACAACAGATTATGGGGTCATGTCATAGTGTTCAGAAAAACTATGAGAAATCTTTTTGTTTTGTATTTAGTATTCATTTTTACTTTAGTACCTGTGAGAATGGGCAATGGAATTGCACAAATAAACTTTGCCCCGGTAAGCGCTATTGTATTGTTCTATTTATTCATTGTTTTTAAAACAAAAGGGAAACAATTTCAATTGTTAAAGCTTCCAATAAGAACAATTGGTTTGGTGGGTGAATTGCTTCAAAGCTACAATTAAATTTCCACAACATGTATTCCTGCACTAGAATCAAAATAGAATCTTTGATTGATCAGAACAATCGCAAATGATTTCCAATTTGGCAATCCAACTTTTTGTTTTTTACTGGAGAATACCAGTGACTGTTGTCTCTGAATGAACCTGGTGTCAAACAAAAACCAACAAAAACATGATGGTGGTTTTAGCTATTCGAGTACATAAAATCTTTTTTAAAACCGGCCGACCGGAAAACCGTTACCCCCCAAGCGAATTGTGGATAATAATAAATTAATAATTGCAAATTTGCTGTTTCTTGTAATTTCATAGTCAATGAATTGTTAATTGGTTTCCTGTGTGTGTATAATTTAGGGTAAAAATTTCACTTGAGAAAAGCAACGAGAACACAACCTTTAAAGAAAAAATTTCCACCAGACAGCCAATGTTTTTATTGTTTTCGTTGTAAGAGCTTAATATTTCCTCATTCACAGGCAAGTGCATGGTTTTTGGTGACCCTCACTTTGTAACGTTCGATGGCCGCTGGTTCGATTACAATGGTGTATGCAAATACCTTTTAACAAAAGACCGAGTGGCCAACTCTTTCAGCGTTGTTATAGAAAACTCCAAGTGTAGTGCGGGAGATGCAGTTTCTTGTGCAAAGGCAGTGACAGTGTTTGTACACACTCAGAATATCTTTTTGGGACACCACGGGCGCATCATGGTTGATAGTACTCCCGTTAATCTCCCATATAAAGGTGCAGGATTTGCTGTCAGACGGGTAATTTTCTTTGTTATCTATATAGATTTTATCGTGCAAAGCAACTGTTTTATCTATTTTTCTTTTTTACAAATGAGTGCCATTATTCTTTGCTGCCTATCCCAAAATGTTTTCCTGTATTTTAATGATTTGTAATGACATGGGTAATTACATTACAGCCGCTCTTCTTAGGTCTCCTCAATATTCATAACGTTCACGTCTGATGTTGGACTCAATGTTTTATACGACGGTAAAACAAGAGTGTATGTAACAGTTTCAGCACACCTTAGAAATAAAACATATGGTCTTTGCGGCACGTTTAATGGCAACCAACAGGATGATTTCATGACACTACAAGGTGTACCAGACACCAACCCGTCCAGTTTCGGAAACTCGTGGAAACTGGAACCGAATTGTCACAATACGTACATGAGTCGACATCCTTGTGATATTGAAACTCAAAAAGCCGGTGTTGCGGAGAAGAAATGCAGTAAATTGCGCCTGGCTCCTTTTAGCGCTTGCCACAATGCAGTCGATCCAGAGCCATTCATAGCAGCATGTCGATACGATGTTTGCGGATGCGTGAATGGTGTAGAATGTCTTTGCAGTGCGGTTGCCGCATACACAAAGGAATGTGCGGATGAAGGTGTGGTGGTGGAATGGAGGAATGAGAAGCTACTACCAGAGTGTTGTAGGTGTTTGTAATAACTAATGATTCTTCAATACAAGTGTATTTTCCACTCTTATTTATTATTTGCTTAGTCATACCAAGGCTTGTATTATCGTATTTACAGCACATTCTTAAAGAGATCGCAAAGTTCAATTTGACGCTGTTCTTTAAGAATCACATTGAATTTGACTCAGTTTGACAACAAAGTAAATCAGCTGATAACTTCTCAAAGATTTAATGGCGAAGCTTGGATTGCTTACTATGTTTAGAGAATTAACTTCAAGCCCTGATTTCAAATATAAAAATTCTAAAAGATCCATCTTGCAAACAGTGCAAAGAAACAGAGTTCTTTTTAAAAATAAAAGAATTTGTTTAACTTCATTTATTAATCTTTATAAAATTGTTGAACTGTTTATATTTGTTAACTAAAAATAATAGACAATAGCGAATATCTGTTTAGTTTCCTTTTAACCAGTTACGTTATGACTACCTTAATTCAAAAATGTTCCATTAAAACACCTTACAATGGATCAATGTTTGCAAATAAATTAACTTAAACATAGATACTTGTGCTCTATTGATGCAGGAAATAAATATAAAAACCTTTAGCTGTAAGCTGTGCATCGGGGTTGGTTTACCAGGAATGCGCGAACATGTGCACGACTTCTTGTCTTAATATTGCTGACAAGTGTGAAGACCAATGCGTAGCAGGGTGCAATTGCCCTCGAGGGTCTGCGTTAAACGATCTAGACGTTTGTGTCCCGATTGTAAATTGCCCGTGTTTCGATGACGGTCAAATCTATCCGAGTGGAAGCATGATCCTACGAGAGAATTGTGAAAAATGGTATAATGCTTTAGTTCCATAATTTTTATCAATTCAGATGTTACCTTTTAAATAACGTCTAGCATTACGGTTTACAACTTCCAATCCGATCTGGGAAATGGATTATTACGTTTAATTAACAAAACATTTTGTCATTTCTATAACTGATTAACAATATATTATATTTGGCGAATGATCGCAATACCTGGAGAAATATGTTGAAAAATTTGTGACTGTTGTTTATTAAATTTTAATTTATTCTGCTTAGCTTCATTTTATCTAGTCTAATCTGTCATAGCGCTGTGATTACCTAGATGTACTTTATATTATTATTTTTCTAGGCCAGTTCCCTTGTTTGGATGGTTTATATACTTATATACTATATGTCATCAGATTTCTTAAAAACTTTTACTTTTAAATATATTTTTAGCACATGTAATGCTGGCAAGTTCAGTTGTGCCAAAGAGAAATCATGCCAAGAGAAACAGTGCCCACCAACACAAGTTTGTTTCTTTCTATGTCAACCAATTTACAATATTCTTTTTAAATTAGCACACAAATTATTGCATTTGTCCAATACGTCAGAGAAAGTAAGATATAAGATATATATATTTATATAAAAGGATTAAAAATGTTTTATCCAAAATCTTATTTACTCACTTTTGTGTGGTACGTACGTTCATTAAATGTAATTTTTTTGTACTTCGATAATAAATGCAGCATTTTATCATCCCTGTCTTCCTTCTTAATTCTTGAAATAATTAGATGTTGTTGATTGTAGACAGTTTTATATTTTTTGAGGTTTGGTCAACTCTCGGTGACACATGCTTACGATCTTGTGAGAATGCACATTTGCCCTGTTTGGTTCATACACCAGTTGCGGGTTGTTATTGCCCTAATAACACTGTGTGGGATGCGACCCTCTCACGGTGCATAAAGGAGGAAAGATGCCCCTGTTATCAAAATGGCCGCATGCACAAAGACGGAAGCACCTTTTTGTGGGACTGTAACACTTGGTAAGCACCTGTTTTACTAACTATGATTTTAATTCTTCTTGTGTTTTGTCCCATAATATCCTTTTGCAAAATCATCATTTTGTGACTAATGCTCTTTTTGGTTTTCTGAGTTTTTTGTCTGTTAACCATTATGCTTCTCTCTTTGTAAAGTTCTTGCACACCTTCTAGCACATGCAGGGCGCGTAACTGGCATTGCACTTCGAACGTGTGTCCAGGGACATGTTCAGTTTATGGTGATTCTCATTACACAACATTCGATGGAAAGCGCTACATGTTTGAGGGTCAATGTGATTACATCATTGCGCATGATGCTTGTGCAAATAACGGTGGCACGTTCAGTTTACTGGCAAAAAATATTGCTTGTGGAGCATCAGGTATGATTTTTTAACGTACATTTTCCTTGGTAAGGACATGGAGCAGAAATACATTAACAGGTTTAATGTTAATTTGTTAGGATCATTATAACATCACAAACAAATATGACTAAATAAATTCATGACCCCTCCTGTCTTGTTTATTTTAACAGTGAATTTTCTAATCGAAAGGAAGCTATTCATAATTTTTATGATCCATTTTCTCGTAATTTCCAAAGAAACAAGAGTTCAAATTGGTATGGTATTGTCTGAATGTCTATTTGTTTTTTTTTCTCTTTGGAAAAATGCTTTTCAATTCTAATTTCTGAAATTTCTAACTTTAAAATAAAAGGCTTTTAAAATCGCCAAAATATACTACTTGATGTCGGAGATGCTTAGAACTCTAAAACCTTTATTCAAAGGATGTAAACATTGTAGCAATTTGTTTTCATATTAACCAAAGTTTTTAAGTTAATAGAAGGTTTTTTGTATGTCACAGAGCCTTCTGGGTAATCACGTCTTCCATTATGATTGTTGTTCTCTGTGTTAAACAAACTGTAGTCATCTCGACCAATCAATGTTCCTCGTCCCAGTATCATTCAACGGCATGGCAACTTTATCTGAGCATGTGCACTTCAAACAGTCTTATATAACAAGGGTTTCTTTTACTCTTATTTGAAACTGCATTCATTTTGTAGTTTGGATGCTCGTGCAATTTTTTATTGAGTTGCGTTAAAAATGCCTGTTTCAAAAATGTCTGTTTATTGCATATCCTGATCTTTGATCTATGTGTTACTTTTAGGTGCAACGTGCACTAAATCTCTAACACTGGTTCTAAACGATACAATGCTTCACTTACAACGCCACCATCAGATTCGCGTGACGCCTTCACCTGGTTATTTCAGTACATCAACGGAATACGAAATCATTAAAACAACATTTTACCATATTATCCACAGTAGCAAGATGGGTGTGATTTTGATGTGGGACGGGGGAACAAGGATTGTTTTGACGCTTGACCCGAAATTTAAAGGTTGATTTATATCAATAAGAGAATCAATAAGAGAATTGAATTTATTTATATAATAATTATATTTATAGAATAATTTATTCATCATGAAAAAGGTGAAAAACTTGATAGAATATTATTGAATTTAGCACAATTCAAATTCAAAATAGCTATAAATAGATGTTATGCCTAAGTAATATTCCCATTGTGGTCCCTACGCTCAATTGTTTTTGTACACAATGATGTGTTGACTGGAAAATGTCAAAGAATAAAATTTTTACTTGCATTAATTCAAAGGCTCAACTTGTGGACTTTGTGGCAACTTCAACGACAACCAAAATGATGATTTCACCACTCCAGAGTACGATGTTGTTGTGAACACGGAAACGTTTGGCGATAGTTGGAAGATCCATGCAGTGTGTCCAGACACAAAGCAGAGCGTGCATCCATGTGTGAAGCACAGAGGTCGAGCATCGTGGTCTCATAAGCAGTGCAATGTGATAAACAGAGATGTGTTTAAAGCATGCCATGAGGTGGTGAACCCGCGACCATATTTCGAAGCATGCTTTTATGATGCTTGCAGTTGCGATATGGGAGGAGACTGTGAATGTTTATGCACTGCAGTTGCAGCATACGCGCAGGCTTGTAGCTTGCAGGGGGTCCACGTGATGTGGAGAAGTCAGGAACTTTGTCGTGAGTTATGAAAATAAATCTTTGACCTGATCCAAATTATTCTATGAGTAATGGACTCGTAAAACTGAAAATAACCACCTTCTGTGGAACACTGGTAGAATACCACATGTCCTGTTTTTGCAATGTATCAATCTGTTTCCAAAGGCAGACATGAAAGGAAACTAGTAGTGAAACTAAATCTTTGAATTTTCCAAATAATTCCATTTATTGTAGGAGGATTGGACTCAAAATTGAAAATAACCATAATTTATGGTACATTCATGTGAATCCATAATATTCAAAATTTATTTATTTGCACTGTTTTCGACATACTTTTCATATTTCCTGTACACTTTTTAGTTTAGCATGGATTATATAGCGATGAATCTATCGTTGATGGACTCTTTTTTGTTCAGCTATTCAATGTGAAATGTGTCAAGAATACAAAGCTTGTGGCCCGGCCAACCTCCGCACCTGCAAGAACCTTTGTAATGCTACACCTCAAACTCTTCCTTTGACCTGCATTGAGGGATGTTTCTGTGCCAATGACACTATCTATCACGACGGGAAGTGCATTAAAGAGGATGAGTGTCCATGCTACTTGAATGGCCTTGAGTACAAGCCCAGGACATTTGTTATAGAAGACTGTCAACAATGGTGAGAAATTCGCAGAGAACCAGTTTAAAGTTCATACTTGGACATAATGTAGTTTTAAGTAGGCAATTAGTGTATTAAATTTTCACTATTTATGCTGTTTATAGCTAAATAAAATGGCTGCGCATGGAAAAGCAAATTTATCACCCAATTTTTCCTAGCAGTGCAGAAATCATAACAATTGAGATTTACAAAGTTGAAAAGAGATTACTAAAACCAAATCAAAACTTGTTGCACTGGGAATTTTTACATTCCCCACACAAAGCTCATAGATACAGGTTTTTTCAACAAACTCTGGTAAGCAAGTTGCTTTCATGAAGTAGTTAGTATAGATTGTTATCGTTTCATTTTTTCGTTATCTCTAGCACCTGTGAAAAAGGTTGTTTTGAATGTGTGGGCCAAACATGCTCTAGCAGTAAGTAGAAGTTCCTTAATATTGTAGACTTACACTGTGTCATCTCTCAGTTAACCTGATTTCAATATATTTATCAAAACCTTAAACCCTTTTTTGTGTAATTGTTTTCCTGTTTGGAACAGGCCATCAGCTATTTTTGAAGGGCCGTAATTATGAAAACAAGAAGTGATAAAGCCCCTGTTTTTTTTATTTTTAGCTTCTTTACCAATAACCACATCTGCCACAGCTGTGAAATCGACTACATCGACTGTGCAATCTACACTATCAACCACAAAATCTACACCATCAACTACCTCCACTGTCACAGTTACGACTACGTCAACTCAAGAATCAACCAGCACTCCAACACAGTCAACTAAAGAGCCAGTTACCAATACTACATCCACTATCCTTTCAACAGCATCTCCAAAAACCACCTTGAACCAAACAGATACATCTACAAAACCACCACAGACATCTGCAATTACCTCCTCGCACACAACAAAAGAGTTGAGTACAGATTCCACTGCAACCTCAAAAAGTACCACAAAACCTACCATGTTAACCGCTACAGCCGCAAAACGAAACGCAACGACAGAACATACAAAACCATCTACCACCGTAACTGTGCAAACAACCACTGTAAAGCCAACTTTACCCAAATCCTGTGAACTTGACAACAACACCATCGGCTTTCAATGCCAGAATGCCAAAAAATTCTGTATTCAAAAAGAGTGAGTAGTTACTTAGCTCAAACAGTAAACACGTTTGTTTGGAATTCTAAGCATCTGAAGTAATAATCACTTGATTGTAAAGTAGCTAGGTGAGTAGGGCATTAAATACGGGTGTTGGTGGTGGTAGGAGTGGCACTCTTGATAGCAGCACCCAAGTTAACAATAAGTAGATAGAGGCATCCGTTAAAGCATGTGTTGCCAATTGGTTTTTATTAACTTTTTAATAATCACTCATGTTTTGTTTTGCTTATTTTGTTTGTTTGTTTTTTAACGAGGCTTCCAGAACGCTCATTAAGCATTATCATAAAGACTTTGACCCGGAGTTTTAGTGTGTTTAATTGCTCCCATTTGAGCTACGGTTATTTTGACGAAATACCGCTCACTAAAAAACTTTGTGATAGCATGGTCTCGAACCCAGAACATTTCCGCTATGAGCCGAACGCCATTACCATTGCGCTATTGCCGAATAAAATGTTCAGACCTTATAGACGTTATTTTTTGTTTTTTAGAAACATTTGTGATTTACTGTTCCATTGTCCAGAGCATGACGATGAACTGAACTGCACTTCAATCACCACAAGTTCGCCGAAAACCTTGTTTCCTTGGACCGTGAGACCACAAACCACTAGCACAGTAAAACCATGCCATGGTTACTTGTGTCGAGGCTCATCCTTTTGCATCAAGCCTGGGTGAGTCCAGTTGAACACAGTACCTACTACTTTCTTTGATGACAGAACATTTTTTTCTTTGAGAGTAAAATAACAGTTCGTGAAAAACGTGCTTTTTGGATTTGTAATGCTGGGTTGCTCTTTCCTACTCAAATTAAGTTTAAAATTCTGCATCAAGCATGATAGTTGAAGTAAATAATGTAAAGAATTTAAATGCAAATGAAGTTAGATGTTAAGACATTCTATTGTGCCAGGTTTTATTGTGACGGAGAAGAGGATTGTGACCTTGGTGATGATGAAAATAACTCCGACTGTGGTACCACCACCACAACCATTATCATCAAAACGACAACGGCAACAACGGAAATTCCAGTGACAAAATCAACCTCCCGAAAACCCTCAACTGTTATTACGTCACCTGTCACTGATGCAAGCACTAGGGGTTTCTCAACAGCAGCTACTACTACAGGATCTGTATGCAAACTTTCACCTTCAAAATACGCGTGCAGCCGTGACTGCATCAACTCCACGCAAGTGTGCGACGGCGTAGAAGATTGCGTTGATGGCTCCGACGAAACGAACTGTCCGACGTCGTGTCTGCCGTGTTCCACTCTCAACTTCAAGTGTCACAAGACATGCCAGTGCACGAGCATTTACTTTGTGTGCGACGGCAACGCAGAGTGCACGGACGGCTCGGATGAAATTGGTTGTCCGACGGTCAACACAACAACCACCTCTGTTCCCACCACCGCTGTCACCACTGTGAGGCCCTGTGCCAACAATTTGGTCTACAAACAGTGTCAATGGAACTGCCAACAGGTGTGTGGCTACCTCTCCAGGCGTTGCTACGAGGGCAGCCGAGAGTGCCAGCCAGGATGCGGTTGTGAGAATGGCTTAGTGAACAATGGTACGCACTGTGTGTTATCATCATCTTGCTCTTGTTACGACTCTGCTACATCAGCGTTTTACCGAGCCGGGCAGAGCTGGGAACAAGGTTGTTCGGTGTGTTCATGTTTCAACAATAACATCAAGTGCACCCGAAAACCTTGTCCCAATCTATACTGTCCTCCCCCGCGCACTCTCATTTCTGGCGGGTGCTGCTCGAAGTGCATCAGCGGTACCCTCCCTCCGTCCACAACGCCCTCGACCACACCGTTTACGTGCGCCTCGGACGAGTTCATGTGCAGCGATCAAGTGTGCATCTCAAACGAATGGCTCTGCGATGGAGAGAGAGATTGTTACGGCGCAGAAGACGAAAAAGGATGCAGAACTAAAGATCTGACTTGTGTGCAACCAATAGGTGAGAATACATATCGCATGCATAGAAATCAACAACAAATGACCGCATTGTTGGTTTTTATTTAATTGGTCTTCTCTATTATTTTGACCTCACTTAAGCAGACATTTGTGACTTTGTGCTTACCGTGGACTTACCGTGAAATTTTAGTTGTAATTGGCGATATTTCTATTGACGAACATATATCGAGAGATTCCTGAAATGTTCTGTAGATAAAGGATTTTCTTGAAATTTTTTATGTATTTTACGAAACAAACACGTACTAGGTGAATTTATTTCCACTATCTTTCTTATATATCTACTAGGAACACTTGGTCCTTTCTTTTCACAGGTGTGGCCATCACTTCCATTGTTAAAGACGATCAGTTTTCATCGAGTTCTTCGGGCGGATCACCATACAGACCGTCGTACGGTCGCCTTAATCTTCCCTCGCGGTACAGAACAATCGCGGGAGCATGGTGTGCTCAGTACGAGGCCAATCCACCTCACTGGATTCAAGTTGATTTGAGACAGGACTACATCATTCGAAAAGTTGCTATACAAGGTAGCATATAAACTGCGTGCTCATTCCTCTCAAATGTGGCCCGGCTTAATAACAATCTTACGTAGAGTGACTTGCGCCGTTTTCGATTGCATTTTCATTGGGTTTAGGTCGTCACATGGTCATGCAGTTTGTCCAACTCTTCAAAATGAAATTCAGTCTCAACGGCTACTCTTGGGAGACGTACAGTTACCATGGCAACCCAAGAGTAAGTACACAGTATCTTTGGAATGATTAAGTTTCCAGCTTTCAAAACGTTGAGTAGTGGATTTATAGGGATAGACATAACCCTATGCATTATTTAGACTATTCACTTAAGTGAGCGAACGCTTATGATTTTACTGGGATCTTAGAGTCTTGCACTTGTAAAGGTTGTAAAAGGTGCTTTGAAAAAGCATTTCTTTACGAACATAAGGGAAAGTTTTAGTTTGAAAATATATTAATTGCAACTAAACTTCTATAGGGGATTTATTCTCGAAAATGGATACGATCTTCACTTTTCTTCTCAGGTGTTTGAGGGAAACAATGCTCCCGGAGCTATAGGCTACCGTAAGCTAGAACGCTCTATTCAAACTCGTTTTGTGAGGCTCATAGTCGTTAGATACCACAACAAACCATGTCTTCGCTTCGAGCTATACGGTTGCCTGAACGCCACCGTTCCCACGACAACAAGCATCACCACGGTAACAACGTCCTGTCCGGAATTCTCCTGTCGCGATGGTAACTGCATCGTGAATACGTGGGTATGCGACGGTAAAAACGATTGCGCAGACGGGTGGGATGAAATGGGGTGCGATCGCCGGTGCACGTAAGTTGCTATGGAGATTGCATTGTTTACATTGCATATTTTTCCTGTTTGACGAATTAAATTTCGACTAACACCTAACATAGTTTACTGGTGTTATTAATATTTTTGTAGCAATACAGTGATTCTAATGGTCTTGCTTACCTTAAAAACTAAAAAAATAATCAATATTTTACAATATCAAATCGTGGTCTCACTATCATCATACTCTATGTGTGACGCAGTAAAGACGAGTTCCGATGCGCATCTGGCCACTGTATATCGCGTAGCTATTGGTGTGACGGCGATAAAGATTGCTACGATGGCAGTGACGAAAGAAACTGTACGGCGAAAGTGTGTCCGAAATCTAAATACGCCTGTCCGAAAGGCCAGTGCATTTTAATGAGGTATTCACACTTTACATCCCTAGTGAAACTCTATGTTTGATGGTTTATTTCGAAATTCCATTGCTTGATTTATCTACTTTTACTGTTAACCTTTGTTCGCAGACATGTGTGTGACGGCGACGAAGACTGCGTGACGGGTGCCGACGAGAAGAACTGCCCGTTGACGACAACCAGAGCCGCAACAACGACCGTGGCTACAACTACTTGCGCCGGTTACCTATGCACGCTCTCTAATAAGTGCGTGCCACCGAGCTACCTCTGTGATCATTACAAGGACTGTATACAAGGCGAGGACGAGAGCTGCTGTGCGGATGACGTTCTCTTGTGTCCCACCGAACTGGGCGGGAGGTTGGGGAAGTGCATCTCTCGTAGGATGCTCTGTGATGGATTCCAGGATTGCGATGATGGCTTTGATGAGCGCAATTGCTCCACCGCCACCTTTGTATGCGCATATTGTTTTAAATTTGCAGGAAAGGCTCTTCCTCCAGAGAAAGAGAAATATAGTCGTAATTTTTTATCAATACCGTTTCACCCTTTTGAAGCAATTCACAGAGACCTTTTCAAGAAAAATTTCCTTTTCTTCAAATCGTTTGCCGAAAATTTTTCGTAATTTATCACACAGGTCATTGTTTAAGCTTTTACACTATGAAAAGAAACTGAGCACGAAGGTATGACGTCATTTCAATGTTCCATAGAAGCCGCCAACAACGAAAACCCCACTTACTGCTTCGATTACCGTGACGACGCAAGTGACGAAAACCGACTCGGGCAGAATAACTTCAAGTAAGATTCAATAATGTCAATCGTGTATCACTGCCAAAACAAATGTTTTACAGATTTTACTGACTGATAGCTAGACCTTCTCAAAGTTTCTGTTTCTCCACCTTTGATAAGAAAATAAGAGATTTGTTAGTAACATTGAATCATGTTTAGGCCCCACCACCAAAGCGTGTCCGTTGAATAGCACGTGCGTTTGTGAAAACACGTGCGAAAGTCTATCCCAGAATCCTCTAGGATGCGAATATGTCAATTGTTTCGATGATTGTTCATGCCCACGCGGCTACTTGTTAAACAACGTCACCGGATATTGCTACCAACCAATCAAATGCCCATGTATTCTCGAAGGGAAAATATTTGGAGTGAGTGTACTATACATATTTATTTCTGCATTTCTTAAATTCCGTGCCTTTTTCCGTAGATCGGTGTTACAATCTCCTTGAAAAATTGCTCTTCGTGTCGCTGTACACTTGAAGGCTTCACTTGCGTCTCCTCTTGTCCCATTCCGTCGTGTCCAACGGTATGTGTTTGTCTACATGGTTGCTAAGGGTAACCATTTTGCCATTTTCCAGAAAGATGGCGTTTACAATCAAAACCTTGTGTGTGTTTTCATTGAAAAAAATTTATGAAACATAAAAGCAACGTCCAATTCTTGTTTCTTATTCAGTGAATAATCAATTTAAAAAAAGATTTATAAATAAATAAAATAGAAATAAACACGAAATCTTTACATTAGAAGTTTGTTTTTAGGTCTTGTTAATACCACCTTGGGGTTGCAATGTTAAGGTGTTTTCTTGATTCCACTATTTAATACGATATGTGTGTGTTTCTACAGGGTTACGAGCTCCAACATCCGACGAATGAGTGTTGCAAATGCGTGAAGAGGACTGGTAAGTAGCACATGGTATCCACGCATGTTATTTCAATCAATCATTGTAAAGAAATTGCGCGGTTTGTAGATTTTCCCAATTATTATGCAGACGTTGACATAATTAATTCCTATATATGCATACATCAACATAGCTAATTACGAACTGCTATTTGTTGTTAATGTTTTCGCACTGAAGTCAGAAGTCCTGTTATATTTTTAGTATGCCGTGCCGATCAGATTTTAACCGCTTGCGCATGCCCGGTAACGTGCGAACATCAAAATAACAATTCTTGCGACCAATCAAACTGCAGCGAAGGTTGCGTTTGTCCTCGTGGTCAGTACGATGACGGAGAGAAATGTGTTCAATTATCACAATGTTATTGTGTGGATGAAAACAAGTCCAAGCACAAGGTGAGGTTAAATGTTGACATTGCTTTTATTCGGTGTTCTGTATATTACACACAACACAACAACTTGTGGGTTCGGTAAAATGCATAACGAGGAAATAAACAAAGTAACATTTTCAGAAACTTTATCAATTTGATATTTTGCATAACAAGACTTTTTGAATTGTTTCTCTTGGGAATGTATGTATCTTCTGTCATTAATTCTTTGTTATTTGTCTTTTGTTATTAATTCTTTGTTATTTGTCTTTTGTTCTTAATTATTGAAATGGTTTCCAACAAATACAACATATTCGATCAAAACATATTGCTGTTCAGTATACAACAACATTTGTTAAGTATGAGGATTTTCGATGCCGTTAAAGTCTCGTAAAGTCGCCATTAAAAGTCACAGTAATGACGTCAGAGAGAAAACCAATTAGGTGTGACAACGAGGAAACAATTATAAGGGATGAATGCAGAGATGTGGGGAAGAATTAGGCTGCGGTTTGAGTTGTGGTGATATGGTGAAATTAAAAAAAAAACATGTCTCTTCAGTTCAGGTTTCTCCCAATTAACACAGAGGGCATTCCTGACCTTTAATTATGCCGAGGTCTTAGCGCTATCAATAATTAAAAAAACAATCCTTACATACAGAATCTAAACATTCAACTTTTTTGTGTAAGTGCTCATATATACGTGATGTTTCCTGCGACCGCAGATGTTCAATTCCCTTGTTAAAATGTCGGTTGGTTTGGTGGTTTCAAGTCTTACAACTTGCACAAACAAATTTATGTATGACATTTGATTTACGATTATTTGGAATATGGTCGAGAAATAGTTTCTTAACTAATTGATTATTACGATAAGAGTTTTTGTGAAATTTAGGCGAACAGGCATTGGAAGGCGGGAAAATGTGACACGTGCAAGTGTGTTGACAGTCGCGTGACGTGCGGTAAATACTGCCCGCATATCAGCTGTCCGAATGGCTTCGAGATATCCGTGCCGCGTAATGCGTGCTGCGAGTGTACACGTAAGTTAAAATACTCTCCTCTTAGGGTCTCAGCCAGTGCACTTGAATGTTGTTGGTGCTGCAATTGCTAGAGCTTATGATTTTCAGTGAACAATAAGGAATGGATACGTGTATCCCCATTAAATGTGTATTTTGTGGGAAGAAATCTTTTTTTCCTTGGTGAGAATATTACTTGAAATGGTGTCTCGAAACCGAGTCTCTAAAGAATCTGGTTGGCGATGGTAAGGACGTAGCTAGATGATAAAGATGGTAGCTCTTGATCATATGGTAAGTTGCAGTTTTCGCTCTCCTGGATCAGGAACAAAAACCCTAAACTTAACTGGTGTAATAATAGAGAAAGTAGGGCCCGCCTGTTATAAGCCAATAACTGTCATTCTCGTGCTTTTTTTATTCAGCCATTTCACCCGTCACGTCATCGTTACCGCCAACCACCGTCACGACGTCTGCCTGCCGACAACACAATCAGCAGGTGATGTATAAGGACGAGGAACAGTGCAAGGGAGTGGTTACTCGCAGTTCGTGCAGAGGAGGCTGTGAAAGTGCTGTCATCAGCGATTTCCTTCGAGGTCTTCTCCTCAGAGATTGTTCCTGCTGTCGTCCCATTGCTACGTACAACACGACCGCGCAACTAATTTGCATCGACGGTCGGCGTAAAGACTTCGTGTACCAGCGCTTCGATCTGTGTAATTGTCAAGCGTGCGATTCGTCGCCTTTCGTAGATATGCCGCTTGGCTGATTCAAAACGGTTGTTTGCATTTGCGACTCCTTCAATTCCTTCCTTTCTCAGTTATTTTCATAACAAGTTTTTTTCTCTCGTTACCTTACAAACGAACTCGAAACCCTTTGAATATGTCCCGTATAAATAAATACGCCGTGATTTTTTTTATAAAGAAAATTATACTATATATTTCTTCTGATTTGTATTCTAGTTTTTATTTCTGACGATGGGTTTATATATGAATATATTCGTACCCGACATATGCCTTATGCATCTGTCTTTCCGTTCATTGGTTAGATTATCGTCTGTCTTTCCCTTGATTGGTTTAATTATCGTCTGTCTTTCCCTTGATTGGTTTAATTATCGTCTGTCTTTCCCTTCCCTCGTTTTTATAAAGAAGCTGTTTTAATATAAAAGCATACTCTTTATAAAGGCAGATTACAACGCATCAGTCTGGGACTCATAAAAAATAATATGACCGCATAAAAAACAAGACTCATTTCCTATAACCGCTCATAGAACGTTGCTAAATATTTACAAACGCAAACAGATAACTACCTATCGTCGGCTGCAACAAGCCGCTGTGCATGCGGGAGCACATGATGGTGAACAGCCCATAGCGCAGGGAGCAGGCGGTGGTGGCGGTGGAGGTGGACCTGGTAACATAATGGGTGGTAAAGGAATGGTACAGCAACCTGGAGCGCATGAAGCTTGACATCCTGTCGGGGGTGGTGGTGGCATTATTGGAGGCGGTGGCGGCATCATCGGAGGCGGTGGTGGCATCATCGGGGGCGGTGGGGGACAAGGAGGAGCGGCACATGATGGTTGAGGTGGAGCGCAAGAAGGCATTTGACACGGTGGTGGAGGCGGTGGCATCATCATTTGTGGCGGGGCAGCACACGAGGGCGCTTGACAAGGTGGCGGAAGAAGAGGCATCATTGGTGGAGCACCACAAGGTGGAGCGCCACAGGGTTGTGGTGGAGGGAGAGGAAACATCTGCTGAGGGGCACCACATGGTGGGGATGCACATGGTGGAGGGAGGAGAGGCTGCATGCAACAAAGTGGAGCACACTGTGGTTGACATTGCATTTGAGGCGGGGGTGGTGGAGGTGGTGGTGGTGGAGGAGGAGGTGGTGGTGGAGGGGCACAACATGAAGGGCGGCAAGCTGGGTAGCATGCTCTTGGGCAACCAGATGGGCAGGGTGGTGGTGCCCGTGCTGGCATAGGCATAGGTGGTGGTGGCGGCATGCAGCATTGTGGGGCGCATTGGGGTTGACATTGCGTTTGTGGCAGCATCATGGGCATGGGAGGGGGCAACATTGGTGGTGGGGCTTGTCCACAGCATCCTGGCTGAGCAGCACATTGCATTGGGCAGGGATACTGAGGTGCAGGCGGTGGTTGCTGGATACTGGCCCAATGATTGCAGATAGGGGCGCATTGTGGTTGTTGCGGTGGCGGTGGTGGTGGCGGTAGTTGGGCTGATGCTCCACAACATGATGGAGTACAAGCAGGTGCACAAGCGGGTGAACACTGTGATCCACATGGACTGGCACTTCTTTTCTCAATGTCTGAATGAGTGAAACAACGGTACACAGTGTGCGCAAAACAAAACTTGTCATGAATTACCGTGTTCAAAATTTGTATCAAACCAAATTGTTCCTTCTTCCCAATCAGTCATGCTACCTAAAATGGGAAAGCAAGCAGTAAATCGGGCTTACTTGCAGCAAATGCATTTATACCACGTACGTTTTAGTCTTGCCCCATTTGCGAAAGTAAGTATGATGGCCAATAGACCAAACATACCAGACCGATTCATCTGAAACGAAAACAATTTGTTAAACCAGTGTTCTTTAGATAGCATTTGTTTCACATGAGAAGTTGTTTCAAAAAAGCAAACATCCGTTTCAGAAGAGAGATACTGCATGAAAATAAGTTAAACTCTTCAGTGGAAAATAGAATAAAGGTGACAGGAATCAATCTATCATCTATGAATAAGAATCATTTGAGGCACTGAACGCTATGTTTGTGTAAGGGAAAGATATCAGTCAATTCAATTTAACAATTAAAAAGATGTTTGTTTACGATTTCTATTGATTACAAAATTTTGATAAAGACCTGTCATTAAGGAAAACGTTATGTAAGCTGGAAGAAAACACAGTAGCGTAGCATAGAACCAAAATACAATTGTTTATAAATTGGAGTCCACAACTTACAATTAACCTTTTTGTTGCATATACCGCTAATTCTCTCGCTAATTTTACGCGAAAGAAATGCAGCTCTTCCTCACTGTTTCACCTCGGTTCAGTACACATGAAACAAAACAAACAGAAGTCACCGGGAGACAAACTCAGTTCATACAACATTTCGATCTCCCATTCAAAACCACCCATGCGTTTAATTAACGTGCAAACTCGGCCCATCCTTCGCACATTGTTTCATACTCAACTCGCTGGCTAAAGAGAATGGGGTCGAGGTGGGATGTTGTCAATTAAACACAGCGAACAATACAGGTGTTTACTTTGAACAAACGCTTGTGGCAGAAAATGAAGTTTAAAGTTAATTTGTTGTTCAGAGAAGTTCCGTCGATGCCATGCATAATTGACATGTGACACATGTATAAACAAGAGCACCCGGGAATTGTCCCTGGTAATCCCCCAGATCAAATCCTTCTGTTTGAAAAATATTTAAATATCCCTCGAATTTAGCCTTACATACTGTCTCCTTTTTGTTTAAAAACATGACGCTGATTCAGTTTCTATTCAATTCGCCTTTTCTTAATTTTCCGGAAAATCATTTTTAAATCTCGCTTAAAGTTCGATTTTTTTAGAAATATAATTGAAAAAGTGCCAATAAACATGAACTTTTATTTTTGGTCTCGCAGTTTCCATGCTTATATAAGTACTTCATCCATGAAAGTGTTCAAGATTTCAATTCAACTATTTGAACGAGTGAACTTTACTTTCAATGATATTCTTCGTTGATGGTCAGTATTTGTTTAATCACTGTCCCGTCTATGGTTATTTTGCCTTTTGGATTTATTACTTTTTTAATAACCACTAAGCATTCAGTCTTTTTACAATTTATTTTTAAGCCTTCCTTTCCACTTTCAGTTACACCTTTATCCAGTATTTGTTGTAGCTATCTTCTTGAGTTTGCAATCAAATCGGTGCCTTCGGCGTATCTCAGATTATTAATATTATGCCCGCCAATTATAATTCTTTGGATTCCTTGAATATGCTTTAACAGGTTTTCCCCAAAACTAATAAAGAAGTCAGCTGATATGAAAAATCGCTGACGTGCTCCTCTCTGGACAGATCTAAACTTACTTGTGTTGCTATTCACTTTCATGCATGCAGTTTGGGCCGGTACAAATCTGTAATAAGGAATTGCAGTATGTCAAATACTATAGTCGCTGTATAGTTCAGCGGATAAGTACTTCGGCTCACAAAACCGGGCAGGGTTGAATCCCATCTCTGGAATATCTTTCTGAGTTACGGCTGAGTTCTTGAGCGAAACCAATTGCGTAATGCAAGCCTAGCTCAAATTGGTTGGTTGTCTGGTGAAGCGACTTTGTAGGCGCAAACGGGCGTCCTAAGTACGCCAGAACTACCCTGAGCAGGACGCAGCAATGATAACAGTATTTTATATAAGTGTAATTATCCTGTATACAAATTTGAAATAAACAGTCAACGTCCGAAACGAGAAAATCTTTTAATAAATTCACAAATATGTTGAAAATTTATTTCTTCTGAAAATTAGTTCTAATGTAACATCTTTTTAAAGGTTTTCGTTTTATCAATTTTATTATTATTTTCTTTTTGGTTTTTATCTTTAACACTAGATTTTTAAACTTTTTAAAATTTTTATTCCCTTACCATTTTATTTTTCTAATTTATTTGATTCTTTTGTACAAACATTTATAATAATTTTGTTTCTGAAGCTTTTTTTCCTTCATACATTTTAACCATTAAAAACACAATTACAATATCAACAACAACAAAAACAAAAAAAATAACCAACAACAGTTTATATAAATTGATGAATACCAATATTAGTAAAAACGTTACTGTCGATGTTTTATTGATATTATTTGTTTCAAATGGTTAGGGGCTTGTAGAAAGTAAGAATACTTTATCATGAAGCCCTCGCATCAGTGATAGTTAAGACAAAATAACGAAAATGGTTATCCGTGTTCTAAAATAATTAAATGTTAGAAAAATAATGTGTCATTGTCAAAGTTTAGAATTGCATTTTTTGCAAAGAATTTAAAAGCGTTCAATGTTGTTTTCAACTCCTTATTTATAAAGAAATGATTCCAGATTGAAGGACCTCGAACCATCATAGAAAACTTAGATGTTATTAGTGATCCAGGAATTTGATAATGGTTTGATTTATAACGTGTACTGTAGCAATGTGATACATTTTGAAAGTTCATACTTAATATTTTCGGAAGAGTGTTTATTTTTAAGCGATACATAAATGACGCTTGCATCCAGTAAAAACATTAATGATAATAATGCACTTTCACCTTGCTATAATCTATGATGGAAACCATGTATACATCTTTTTGTATCTGGATTGCTCTTTCTGAAATCATTCTATCCGTGAATATCGCATTCCTGGTCCAAACCACAAAGCCACATTGTTGAAACCAACTGCTACGGCTTCTCTCCAACCACTCTGATATTTACATCTGAGACATCTAGGTTTTCATTCTTCAATGACGAAGTTACCATCACTTTACTCTTCTCTGCACTTAACATACCTGGTTTTCACTTAATTTACTCTTCTCTAACCTGGTTTTCACTTAATATACTCTTCTCTAACCTGCTTTTCACTTAATTTACTCTTCTCTAACCTGGTTTTCACTTGATTCGTATGGATCGTTACAAATTTGGTGGTGAACTACAAATTCGAAATACAAAGTCGCAAACGCTAACTTTTCTGCCAACTCGGTATATAGATTCTAAGCTTCAAATAGCAGAATTGCATATTATATTCTTGTACAGACCTAGGCTTCTTCATCGCCTATTGATTTTGTGTTAACATATATTGTTGCACAAACATATAACGTAAGTACACAACAAACATATAAATCAACGGAAACTCTCCCAACCGGAACTTTCACCGACTAGACGTTTCCCTAACTTAAATAAATTGGTTTTCATTGACACTGATTTTAAAACAATATGTAGGTAAAGAAAAAAATGAGAGAAAACTAACTGGCGCATTTTGTCTAAACATTTAAAAAATTATCCTATACCAACCGTTTGTTTGAATACAAGAATAACAGATCTCATGGCAGTGTTTAGGGGTTTGAAAAATTACAATTTTAAACTGCTGTAAAATACCAAAGGAGAGGCAGGGCCTATGACTCAACAGAGTCCTGTGTATTAAAAATGATGTTATATAGAGTCCCACCCTGTCTCAATTCTTAACCCGGAAACATGAAACAAATCCTAGAAACTCTAGAATAAGCCTCTTCGCCGAGAAACAAACTGAGCGCAGTACTTCCAGGGATGTGGCAGGATTTGACCCGAGTGGGAGTCGAACCAGGGACCTCTTGATTCTGAGCGCAACACTTACACCACTGTGTTACTGCTGTTTGCTCAAAGTATCAAAAAAGAAAGAAAAGCTCTACGCAAAGTTCTTAAAAACACGAAGTGAAGCTAGCTTAGCAGAGTATAGTTTCCTAATCAAAAGAATATAGATAGTCAGTTAACATATGATAAACGTTGAATTGCTAACGCTTTCACTGAATATTATACGCAAATTGGATCAAACCTAGCTACCCAAATTTCGGTAAATTCATAAAAGAAAGAAAAATATAAGTGTTATCAAATTTCAAACCATTCGGAATTGAAGTATAGTGTTCTGACCAATAGTGAGTTTAACGATGCATTCGATTCGTTAAGCAACAATAAAACTCCAATCTTCGATTGACCTTTCTATATCATTTTTTAACATTTTTTTATCAGAGGGTTAATTAGATCAGATCTGTACTCAAGACCCGAAATTTTTGTTCAATTTGACATTTTTGTATTCCGATTACATTGTTACATCTGTGGCGAAAGTGGCTGAGGCTTATGAGTTTTGAACGAATGTCCTTTTTTGGTGTTATTAATTTGGTCTTGGAACCTGAAGGAGTCGCTAGAAGTTGGCCTAACAAACTTGGTTTGTATTCTGTCTTTATAAGGAATCACTCAAAACGGATAAAAAAATTCGAAGGCTTATCGGTTAAACAGATCGGTTGATGGCTTTTGAAATTTAGATTTTTCAAGTAGCTAAATTTATCATGTTTACTAAAAAGTTAAATATTATTTTAACGTCAGAAAGGTATGTGCAAATATTGACGACGTGTTAATGACGTAACAATGACGTGTTAATATTTAGAAAAACATTTTCTAACAGGATGATTAAAACCAAAGTATTCCTCCAAAGTTTTATTTTTATGTACATATTTATAAACTTTATTACATGTATTACCAATATGAATTTTACATATTTACAAACATTTAAGATTTATTTGAAATAAGTTCATCATTGATGCAAGTCGGCAAATGTTTTCCACTTTTTGAGACTTGCCGAATTGGAATAATCATCCTCATAATCACTGCTGTCTGCACATTCCGAATCTACGGAATCCGCAAAACTAATTCGCTTATTTATGTGATCAAAACCTTGATTTAGTATGTCCGTTTTGTTTTTGTGTGCTTTCGTCAACATGCTGTTTATAAGTAAGGCACGAACAGTCGTACTCTCTGCGCAATTTACAGGCAAATTCCCATTGCAATCTGTCGCAAAACAGTCCGCGCAAGAATTCAAAAGTATCTGTACAGTCTGGTAATTGCTACTGTAGGCAGCCGCGTGTAAAGCTGTCCAACCGCACGGGCCCTTCTCATCGATATTGAGACTTCCGCACGTCAAAATCGTCGCCACGATATCGGCGTTGCCCTTCATGCAGGCGTATTGTAAGGGTGTAAACCCGTGCAGGCGTTTGTTTCTTTCGAGCATCTTTTGCAGACGACACGACCACGACAACTTCAAGGAGTTTAAAATCGATTTAAAAACAACGCTGTCGTTTTCAATGAGAGATTGAACGAAGAGTTCGCCAAGTGATGTTTTTCTCGTTACGGACATCTTCGCACTTTCAGGAATTCTGCTAGAAATATCAGGAAGTTGATTATATATATATGTTTCATGTGTTTGTTTACTTAAAGAAAGTTTCATCATTTAATGTGAATATTTACTTTTTCTCACGCATTCATTGACATAAATGCATTGTCGTACACGTTTGTCAAATCCCGTTTAAGACTTGTAGCCGATAAAACAAGAGAGCTAACAATAGCATTATTCAAATTTTGATTTTGCTTTGTAAACAATTCGTTTAAAGCGTACGAAATTCTTTTTTAACTTTCTCTAAATTGATATTATTGCCTTTGTTTCGAGAACAACAAAATCTTTTTTGGAAAGGATTTACCACGCGTTCGCTATTGACATAATGACAACTATTGGGCGTTTCTTGAACTAAATCTAACAAGAAGCATTTGGCTTAGAAAATTTGAAATGATTTTTATTATAATTTCCTACACAGTATAATGTAAAAGCCCGAGATGGCGCTTGACATGAACTGCTCCTGCAACATTGCAACAGCGTCGGTAAATCCTTTAGCCTGTGAAAGATTAAAATAGGAGTGCACTTGATTCTTTCTCATGAAGCTGAAGTGCATTTCTGCCAATTGTTTCCAATATTTGCTTTATAGCGTTCACACAAATGTTTACCAGATTGTAAAATGAGAGGTTCATTTTGTTTAAGGTGAATTCGCGTGTATTCATGTGGCACTGCTTTGACAAAAGGGATCCAGATAACTTTTAAATTGCCTAATCCTATATCAAAATGTGAGATGCGTAGAGCTATGTGACTAAGTGCACCAAAGTACTGGTTTGCGTTAAAGCGCTCGTTTTCATAGCAAGCAATTGAGAAACAGAAAATTAGTTACAAGAAAGTCACGTGACAATCCCACACCCCATTGTTTTTTTGTAGTGATTTCTAGCATGTTGCCCTAAGTACGCCAGAACCTAAACCTTGGGATAAGAATAGTCACTGTTATATGTGGAGAGTCCCGTAAATCTCCATTATTATTATTATTATTATTATTATTATTATTATTATTATTATTATTATTATTATTATTATTATTATTATTATTATTATTATTATTATTATTATTATTATTATTATTATTATTATTATTATTATTATTATTATTATTATTATTATTATTATTATTATTATTATTATTATTATTATTATTATGTTGCGCAAAAGAAATAATCATTACAGTCAATTGCTTTCGAATCATTTAAGATATCTGCCGTATCTGCCGGTTGATTGAGTAAGACCAGGGGGTTTTCTGGTTTCTTCAGCCATGTCAGTCATGTCCCTTTGAAAATGAAAAGGTCATTTTTTGATAATAAAAAAAATCTTTTTCCATTATGCGAATATGGTTTATTTTCCTTTCAATAGCGAAATAAGCATACGTTGTTCGCCTAAGGAACTACCTATTGGCTAAGTTGAATTCTCCCTTTTGTAACAAGCACAGTGCCCCTGCGCCAAAACGTTTTTTCTGGTTTAGTTAATGGAAGTAAAACTTAGCAGCTCTATTTTGTGTTATGCAAAAGGTGATTTTAATGTCATTATAAATACGGCGTAAAGCTATAAATTAGTAATCAAACCATATAATCAGAAGCGGTTCGGTATATTAAGTTGCAATGCAATGAAAATGATCAGGGAATTCAAAAATGAAGAGGCATTGTGGAGATTCACAACACGAGATAAGTATGCGGCATAATAAAAAGAAGAAACAGTCCCTGGCCCATTGTGAGAGCTTCAAGTAAAGAAAATGCCCTGTCCTGGTTTTTAAATCTGATCGAGCAAAAAATAAGGAAGCATGCAAAGGCAAGGAAGCAAAAATAAATCCGGTAAAGGATTAACCAAAGTAAGTCTTTTGAAAAGCATGAAATGAAAACCTAAATGTTCTCTACCCCTGATATTCCTGATTTATGAGACAATTGTGAATACAAGTTGTTTAACCGCTTCATTCGGAGCGAGTTACTTACTGTCTTTAAGATTACATATCCGATATTTTTTTTCTGTCATGATTTTAGGATATGTTAACCGAGGAGCAGATTAAAGGTAAACCGATATTTATCATGACTCACAATATCAAGTTGTAATATTTTATTTGTTGCTTTAAGTCATACGAATTTAAGTGTCAACTAATATAATTGTTCTTTCTTTCTTTCCTGCTTATTTTACTGAACTTTACTTGTTTGTCCTTCTTTCCATGAAGGAACTGGCTACCATGCATATTATTTCAGAGTTTCGCGATGCTTTCATGGCGTTTGACCACGATAACAACGGCTACATCACTTCAACAGAACTTGTGACAGTACTGCGCTCACTTGGTCTCAATCCAACCGAGAAAGAACTTTATCGGCTGATCAATGAAGTGGATTTCGATGGTACTTCAATTCGATGTTCCTTTTACTTTCTTCTTCAGGTGATTCAAGCACACGGTAGACATAGGGGTTTTCCCTAACCAGAACTGTCCTCTTTGCATGTTCCTAACTTTCAGCCCACCAAAGATAAGGCCAAATATTTCCGGATATTGACGGTATTTACGTTTGGGAAAGATATTATAACATTTATAAAAATAAAAACGACTACGTCTGGTATAAAATCAAGTGTAATATATCCATCCAAATTGCGATTTATTTCATAAACACCTTACCTGGAAGGCATATTTCCCGTCGGACATGTTGTTTCAGGGAACGGAAAAATTGACTTCAGCGAATTCGTAAATATGATGCTGTTACAAGGAGATCAAATGGCGTGGAGCGATAAAGACCTCCTTGACGCATTCCGTACCTTTGACACCGGCGACAAGGGCTACATCCTGGCCACAGAGCTTACCTATGTGCTTACGAGGCTCGATGATGTCACAGTAACAGCAAAAGATATCGAGGATATGGTGAAATCAGAAAACCTGAATATCAACAGACAGATTGATTTCGAAGGTCAGACTTTTGTTACTTTCGGGAATATTTAATAAATCAAGTTCAAGGCTATCCAATGCAAAAACTAAAGTCGGTCTACAGGAACGTCTTTAATTCAAAGGTTATTTCTTTAATTATGATCCTTGTTGGAAAAACGGCAAAATAATAAGTGAAAAAATAAAACACTACATGATAATGTCTGAGCCATCATCAAAATCTAAGAAAATAAACAAATTTCATGCTCAAATACTGAAAATAGAAAACTTGAAAGGGAGTTTTATTTCTTTATTAGAATTCAAAGAGTTGGCAAGACCGGATGTGAAAATTCACTCGCAAGCCATTGAGCAAAGACATCTTTACGGGAAAGGGATATTGGATTTGTTTTGGCTAAAATCCTAGAACCCCGTTCATCATCGTCACTCGTTTTACGTGACTTTCCCCATCAAGGGGATTGCACGAAAATTGAGCCAAAACAAATTCCGCACATTTTTCACATGAAGTAAATTGAAACGCAGTAATAAACTTCTTTTTTCATTGGAATGCTACTATACTATATGATTGCTATAGTTTTGTAGTTAACATTGTGTTCCCTAAATATATATCCACGAGAACTCTGCGAGTGGTTTATTGAATAAGTATGATAAACGGTTTTAAGTAAGTCGGTTGGTCTCATTTAGCGTTAGCATTTATATGCAAAAAGGCTTACTTTCCAGCTATTATTTTTACGGCTAAGAAAAATAAATAACTTATCTTCAAGTGAATATTGCATATAGCTCATCAATGAAGAATTGTTCGCATCAAAAGTAAAGTAAAGTGGTCGAATTAACCCTAATGTTAGCAACGGGCGTAAACGAGGGTGTTTACCCCCTTTTTCTTAGCGCAAGACGTTGGGTGTAACTGTCGAGTTAACTCCAACCACCAACACCCGTCCTTTACCGCATCGAAATGCTACTCATTGGATGAGTCGGTGAAGATTTGAACTCGCAACTTCAGAAACCCGAAATTGCAAACGCTCTACCATCTGAGCTATCCCGATCTAATCGCAATAAGGTTGACAAAAAAACGAACTTTTCATGTAGCTATTAAAACAATAAATGGGGAGCTTGGATAATAGCCAAGAACGGGAATAAAAGCTGAGAAGGGAATAATCGGGATCTAGCAATGTGAACCCTTCTTAATCAGATTATTTAGCTCATATAAACCACCTCAAAAAGCGTTCGGAATTATACCTCCACGAAACAGCTAGGAAACTAAAAGATTTTAAATTTTGCAAATATACATTTTTGGGTGGAATCTCTATAAAGCAAAACGGGTGTCTTTCCAATGCACCAATGGTGTCCACTTTATAGTGATTCCATTGTATATTGAAGACAGCGTATTAAAGATCATTTCATGACGCTAATTGGATGTTTAAATAAGCTTAGCAGCAGACCTTATACCTTATCATTCAACTTTTATTTCTTTTGTCGTGTCGAAAAGTGTTTGCATTAGCCTAGTTTAATCACAGCTTTGGCGTATTTTTCACTCCAAGTTACAGTTGAATCTTTAGCGGAGCTCGACGCGTAATGCAAGCTGATCTCTGTTGGCTGTCTTTGCTTGAGAGATTTCGTAGACTCGTAGATATTACGAAGTTACGCCAGTGCAGTTGTATGTGAATTATCTTCAGCATCCTCTGTTAGACCAAATGTGAAAACTGACCAATGTTTATGTTCAAGTTCATAAATAAATTTTTATGTTTCGTATGAAATTAAAGTAAGAAAAAATAAATAAATTAAAAATGTACAATTTCTTAGAAAATTGCGCAAAACATAAAACAACCCTTAACAAAAATCCTGGGCTAATAATTCGTACATCCATTATATTTATAAAATAAAAACAGGCATTACTTTGTAAAGAAGCACGCCCGCAGCGCACTTTTGTCTTATGATACACTCAATTGTCCGAGATAAGGAGTGCATAGACCTCAAAGATCATTGATCAAACAATCCTTTCGAATTATTATAAAGGCCTCTATTTAGAGTCGTTGTTTTTGCATCGAAACTGTTTTTGGCCGTATTGTTATGCTCAGGAGAAACTTCCTCGCTGCTTTCGGTGTCCGTAGCTTTAACACAAGGCCAAGACAGTGAACGATTGAGTTCACGATCGTTCGATTTAAAAGGTTTGTGTTTGGGTGTGGTGCGTCTATAGCTTGCCATCTGTTTCAGTTTGGCGTGTTTCTTGAAGGCAATGCGCTTGTGGCTTGTGCTTGGCACATCGATAGAATAAAGAGGGGTGGTGGGCACGATGTGATAGAATGATTCAGGAGTGGGTGCTACATCTCTAACGTTCTTTTCTACCTCCAGGGGCGCTTGTTGTGTTTCTTCCAATTCTATTTCCTTTACCATCCATTCGGACGCCGGTAAATAACCGATGCTGTGCGAGCGTTTATCGTCGGTGAGTCTCGGTGAAAGTTCTTGTTGGCTGGCGCAACGTAACAGCGACATAGTGCTCATCGACAAAAAACGAGATTCTGGCTCCCATTTCAACGATTCTGTTGAGGACGTATGAGATTTTTCGCTGGGGTTGTCTTCAGCGAGTTCCTCGCATGAAATATTGTCCGGAGACAATTTTCTTACCTATAGGAAGGAAACAGAATGTTTTAAAGACATGTCCGTAAACAATTATCATTTTTATAAATATCTATAATTTTTTAAAATATATAAGTTTTAAATATATGAGTATATTTATAAATCATAGTTCTTTTAAATAAATATATATATATATATATATATATATATATATATATATATATATATATATATATATATATATATATATATATATATATATATATATACACGTACTGAAAATGGTTGCATGATATCTTTCACAAACACAACTTCCATTCCAGTCAGGATATCTTCTCCCATCTCCTCAGAAAGGTTTACTTCCACCAGACCAGAAACATATCTCCTGAACTGATCATCAAACGTATTGATGCGAAACTCCAGCGAGTGTGAAATCATCTGTTCTTGAGAAATAATGAAATAGTAAACCTGCTGCAAGCAAATGTCCAGTCGGGGTGGACATTTTAGATCTTCGTAGCTGGGGACAGCATTATGTTCTCCAATATACTTCAGTTGAACATCTACGTATGCAGAGTTTGGGGAGTAAATTTGATGGTTGACGGGTATACCTTCAATTTGAACAAGTCGCACCATAAGCTCTTCCCTAGAAATAAATATATATTAACAGAAAAACACAAAAATTGTACAAATTAGAAATTTAGGCACTCTTTTCAAGTAGGAAGTATATATATATATATATATATATATATATCATTAGCTCTATTAGCTTTGTTTAAAACATTGAGAAATAATCATAAGCCTGATTTTTTTGGAGTTGTTTATTTTCAGAAGTATTTTATTTTGTGTATTATCATAAGTTAAGTTAAACTCTGGAAATCAGATTTTGAGAATATATAATATATATAAATATATATTTATATATACCTTTTCTTTATGTACCGCATAACAAAAATTATTCTCCCAAGTGTGTTTTCTTGTTCATCAGCAGAGTAAAAATCTTCACCATCTAAGGAGTCAGCCTGTAAAATATATTCCTCATCATTATCATTGTTTAATGTCCATTTTCCATGCTAGCATCGGTTGGACGGGGTTTTCAACAGATGATATTCCCCACAATTTTGTACGTTTAATCATTTGATGATTTATTGGAGCAAATGTTTTTACAGCTAGAAGCCCTTCCTAACGCCAACCCCAGTGAGAGAAAAAAGGCGGTAAGTTAACCCACGCAAGATACCAACTTTGCATTTTAAACTCTGTGGCAGCAGTGCATAAAGGGCATGGGTACTTATGTCCATGAGGTCAAATATGTTACATAAATATTATATATATATAGAAATTCTTAATTTTATCTCTTTTATAACATAAGAATAATAAAAATCATAACAAACCCATAATAAATATATATATATATATACATTACCAAAAACAGACTGAGATATATTACGAAAATCACCTCATCTGGTTCACATGGTTGTATTGCCTCTGCATGAAATTGGCCAGGTATTAACGGCTTTCGTTCCAAATTTAACCAGCTCTCGCTGTAATCAGTTGGCAACTTTTGCTTATTGGTCTTCCATTGCACATAACAATACATAGACAAATATGCCACGAAAATCAAAAAGATGACAGAGAGCATAACCAGTATTGCTGTGGATACCACTTCATTATTTCCTTCCATTTTGATATATTTACCTTTACCTATTCCATTCTCAATAAACAACGAAAATATTATATATATATAAGACTTCTTCTAAACACAGCTTTATTTATGATATCTATATAATCTAACCGGCAAAAATATCACTTACTTTTTTAAAAACTTATGCATTATTAATGATCGAGGAAACGAGACACAAAAACTTTCGCTACGCGAGTTTAATCTTAATAAATTTTTCACCTGCCTTCCTTTATATGTTACCTTGTCCTGCTATATAGCTACAAAGGTTACACTGACTTTTAGGCCACATATTATATATAACTAACAACAAACCTAAGTCCATATTTTTAAATTAAAAGCCAGTCTTGAAAAGATTTTCATTCATTCATCTCTTTTTTTTGCATGCCCTTTGATTTTAAAACATTGCACACTATGACCAATATCTCCACGCATATCAAATGCTACAAAACAATAAAACAGTGTGACTTTATTTGACTTGACGTACGAGTAGTTTAATCAATGTTATCTGATTTTAACATGACAATCAATCTTTTATATATACAGTTCATCGCTTTTCATATAGGGATATTTGCATATTTTTTAGTGTTTATTTCTGTTTAAAGAATTATTTTTAGAGGGGACTAAAAATTCTGAACGTAGGTACTTTTTGAATGAGTGACCTTATGGCTATATTTGATCGGCTAAGTTTTGATGCAATACCGTCAATGACTCATTTTATGCTACTAATTATCCTGGAAGTTGCATCGGCAATTTGCATACCTTTTTTTTATAGCAATTCATAAATTCTTCAATAACGAAATACAACTATATACGAAATATTTATTAGGAAAATAATGAGAAAAAAATCAAAAAAATCTAATGTGCTGACTTTATGCCCGAACCAATGTATATATATATACTGTATTACAATTTTTCAGTAGAACATCTATATAAATATACGTTCACTGTATACATCTAACTCACTTAATAATACCAAAAATAATCTAAATTCTTCATCTACTTATTGAACGAAAAGCCATTCTTTCAAGTTATTAATTTGTTTTTCAACTGCAGATTTACTTGTGCCACCTGCCGAGGTATACTGTTCAACACTACTTTCATAATCCCAGACTTTCAAAACATCAGAATCAAACAATGGATGAATTTCTTTTAAATCCTCGCAACTTAGATCTCTTAATGTGACTTTCTTATCTTCAGCCAATGCCACAGCACTTCCAGAAATACAATGGGCATCTCGAAAAGGAACACCCTTTCTCACCAAGTAATTCGCCAAATCTGTTGACAACATGGCTGGTGTCAAAGCACCTAAACATCTATCTTTATTTACAGTTAATGTTCGCAAAGTACCTTCAGCAATCTGTAACACATCCTTAATCGAATCAACCGAATCAAAAAGTGGTTTTTTGTCTTCTTGTAGATCTTTATTGTATGTGCTTGGCAAACCTTTACAAGTCATCATAAAACCAGCAAGATTCCCAAAAAGTGAGCCAGCTTTCCCTCGTATCAACTCAAGACTGTCTGGATTCTTTTTCTGTGGCATCAAACTGCTACCAGTACTATAAGCATCTGAGAGAGTTACAAATCCGAATTCCTTAGTAGTGTAAATAATCAGATCTTCTGATAATTTACTTAAATGAGTCATTACAAATGACACCCAAAAAAGAAATTCAATGACAAAATCTCTCCCACTTGTTCCTTCTAAACTGTTTTCAGTAATGCCGCAAAAACCAAGTTCTTCAGCAAGAAACTGCCTATCAATTCCAAATGGATTTCCAGCTAAAGCGCCACTACCCAATGGCAAAACGTTTACTCTGTTGTATATTTCATTTAACCTAACTGTATCTGAACGTAAAGCCCAAGCATGACTTAAAAGCCAATGGCTCCATCTTATCGGTTGGGCACGTTGCAGATGGGTGTAACCAGGCATTAGAATGTCTATTTCATCAGCAGCTCGCTGTTGTATAGTTTCAATAAGTTTTTTCAAATGTATCTTGATGTTAGATATTTCTTTAGAAAGCCATAATCTTGTGTCAGTAGCAACTTGGTCATTACGACTGCGTCCAGTATGTAACTTTCCAGCCACCGGTCCAATAATCTCCTTTAAACGTCTTTCATTAGCTGTGTGGATGTCTTCATCAGTAGGTTTCAAAATAAAGTCATTTTCTTTCCACTCTTTTCTGACTTGATCTAACCCTTGTTGGATCAGTTCTTCTTCGACTTTGCTAATTATCTTAATCATTTCCAAACCTTTAGCGTACGCTTTACTTCCTAAAATATCTTCTTCCCACATTCTTTTATCAATGGAAATAGACGCATTAAATTTTTCCATGATAGGATCAGTCAAACCACTGAACCTTCCTCCCCATAACTTCTGCCCATTTGGTGTAATATTGTGATTAGACATCTGGAAGATTTACCCCGAAAAGGTCGAACAACTTTGCGACAGCAGAGGCCAGAAAACAACAACACTTAGTATTATAGTGCGTATAGCTAATCTGTGGAGGAGATTGGAGAGCATTTCCGAATTCAGTGAAACGTGTCAAGAAAAATCACATGATTAGAAATGTTATTCAAAGTAGATTCCATTAATGGTTTTGATCAGACAAAATAAATATTACGTCATGTCGAAGAGAACAAAACTGACAACAAGGAAAAGATATGTTTAAAAAACTAATTTGAAAATTATCTACATATTTCCAAAGCGTCCTCATTTCAAGCATAATAACCTAATTGAGACATTGTGTAAAAAAGTTAATATTATAAACCATATATTTCAAAAATTATATAAACAAAATATACATGTTGTTTTTCGCTACTCACTCGCACTCCATTCAAAAGTAAAAAATCTTTGCCAAAAACCCAATTTCTTCTATATATCGCACAAAAAAACTTTCACGGCATTTCAAATAATACCGGTTTTAAAATATTTTAGTAAGAAAACGTACATATAAATTATTTCTTGAAAAAAATAGTACAAATATCTATATCGCAGTAGACAAGGAGATATTTACTAATAAAGTATGATTATACAAAAATATTATAAAAGCACCGAGCTACTTTTTTAAATCTATAACTCATAAATTATTACAAATAAATGTATACAATTTTTAGTTAGGTCGAAATATAAAAGCCGTAAATTCTTGTTTACTAGGGGCAAACTCTTTTATCAGTTCTAGTTGGACCCCCTCTACGAAACCTTCAGTCAGAACCTCCGATAATTTAAACACAACCTCGCCGTCTACTTTAAGTCTGGAGAATGGGTCGTAACGCAATAAAAATAACAATAAATATGTGGTTTTTAACTCCATGCGATCTAGCCTAAACTCGATGTTTTTTTTTATAACAGCGCGTACAGGACGTCGGTAGCCGGGATTTCGGTAAGTTCTGAAGCGATACGCCGACACTTGAATGTCGATGTATGTTTCCGACGATCCGACGCGACTACGCGGTTTACCGTCGACGTGTTTTACGATCAGCTTCAAAATCGATCTATTGCAGTTGAAAAAAAACGACTCAAAAATCTTTCTACCAGCAAATTCATGAAATAGAAATAAACAGTTGTCCTCTGTTACAAAAGGTAGAACTTATAAAACTAAATTATATTGGCAGAAAAAATAATTCAATAACAATACTGTTGTACTGTCAATAAATGAGTAATCATGAAACAGCTACAACAACGATTACTAACATTGTACAAATATATATTTAGTATGAAATATTACTTGACGACAAGACCGATTTTAAAAACATTCGCGGGAATAAACTTTCGCGAGTGACTTTTCAAGATATTAAAATTAAAAAGAAAAAACAAACATAATTGATGTAAACGACAAAAGATACCATGTTTTTTTATCATATGACGAAAAATTCTGGAGGCCGATTTTGAAGAATGTAGTGTAGACTAGAGTATTACATCATCATACATAACAAGTAAACAAGGAGAAGACATTACCTCTGTTTGTCGTACTGAAGTAATATTTTGATGTTGTTTTTATTTTTCATTGAGTAAGATCGAGGAAACGGGTATTGATCGTTCCTTGATACCACTCCGTCAGATAGATCCTAGGAGATAAATCTTTTTGATTCACGCATGAACAGTGCTTCAATTAATAAACCGATTATGGTCATAGAATAATGAAACCATGGCTGAATAGTACAAAGCTTGCCCATGGCAGTATTTCTACAATCACAATATGATGGCCAGTTAGAAATTTAAAGGCATACCTTAACATCGGGCTGCACCACACTAATGTCAATCTCCTGCTTCCCCTGTATACCACCATCGTGGAGCAGCTCATAACTTTGTGCTTCACTAAGAAACGCTGGATCGACAGACTGCAAAGAGCTTTCTTTGGAGTCCGACGTTGCAGAAAGTAACTCTTGCTGTTCGGCAATGTCTTGCACAGATTTCACGTGGAGCTTGTAGATTTTGTAGAGCACAAAGAACAGCAACAAAATAACGATTACTAACACTGCTATTATAACACCAAAGTACACTTTCATGTTATGCAACAGTCGTTGGCTTGTTTCATACTTTGTGCTAAAATATATATATATATATATATATATATATATATATATATATATATATATATATATATATATATATATATATATATATATAGGGCAAATGATGAAAATTGCAAGTTTACACAGTACAATACAATAAAATCCAATAAAAATATACACGCAATGTCATATACTATATAACAAATTTTAAAAAAAAAACAACGAGAGTATTATAGAAATAACTTGTATTACAATAATTGTAAATAATAAATACTTTTAAAAATATAATAATAACTATAATAATAACGATAAATAAATATTAAAATTTGTAAAACTTATAAATTTTATAACCAATTTTATTCATAAACATAAAATATATAAAATAGTTAAAATGTAGAGTTGTTTTCGAAACTAAAGTTGAACTTCGTCATGACTTAAACTTATGTCACTGTTTATATTTGTCAATTTGTCAGCTCGGAGTGTTCTGCTTCCCCTGATGCATAATAGTGCTGAACGGAGAACCAAAAACGACAACTTGCATCTGATGAAAGTCAAAACTTTGACGTATTGTTCTGAAGTTCTAGCAGCAATTAATTCGGCTAGGTATGCGGAACATTCAGTACCAGTACCCCCAAGAAGTGTGAAAAATAATGGGGTAAAGGTACCATGTTCAAGTTTACACAGCATTGACTTATATACAACATATATTTATTTACTTTAGTATATAATTTAACGAATGATTAATATTAAAACTCAACAAATACAATAAAAGTATTTATAGACTATAAGCAACAACAAGAGGTTGGTCTACATCACCTCATAAAACGAATCATTCTAAGATTCATATAATGCTGAAATACACAAACAAAATTGACAGACATTTAAGATCCCAGCATCACAAACTTTTCTTGATATATCGTCAAGTAGGTAATGATGGCATTACAATGCAATCATCTGTGTGTTCACAAATTTCCCGTGAAAAGCCCACAGTGCTTAACATAAGTCTGCTAGAGGGTGAACCCACACCACCTTAAAAATTGATGCTCCTTAATTTATAGTACACTTGCGTACACTAACATATATACCCGTCCTACATTTTTACGCTCCTTTTCTTTATATATAAATGTTATTTTGCCTTGGGTTTTGTCTGCGCAGTATTTGAAAATACACATTCCAACTTTATGATAGAATTATGTCTCCATCAATTTTATACATAAAACAGGATAAGTTTTGACAAGCTTTTGGATGTCTCTACAATTCGTGCAACATAGTAATGCACAATTACCTACATCAATTGTATTAAAACAATAGGAGTAATATACCATCAAAACAGATACAATGGCGTTGATGTAATATTCTTAGAGGTGGTTTGTCACGCAAAATGAAAATATTTTCTTTAATTTCTAAACAGAAGTTGACTGAGTCATTAGATAGTACAGTGAAGTCATCAAGTGACAAAACATGATCTCTCTGTAAAATGTGATAACCGACTACCGAATGCGTGTATTTCAACGAACGTTTACCTGTGAGTGTGAAAATCGCAAGATGCTCAGAATCCCTCACTTTTAAGTGTTGATTTACCAATATAAGTAGCGCTGAGTTTGAATTTTAAAAGATTTAAGAATCACCTTTAGCTCCACACAAAGTAATTGTCTATGAAAAAAATTTGTTTTAATGAAAGGTAAACATATTTTATTCAAGAAACAATTGAAGAAAGAATCAAATATATACGTTGGTAAGAAAACCGTTTTTTATGTATATTATATATGTATATATGCGTGTTACATGTAGAAAAAAATTATATATATCATATATTATAGGCACAATGGGTTAATCAGACTTTTCCTACATAGGGAAACTACAAGCAACATTCTCCATACATATATGTCTTGACATAATAATTAAACAGAAGACCTTACATTAATAACACACAGTAAATAATAAACCACAGGAAACATGATCTATGATCCTTTTGGAAAACCTATACGTTATACATAAACGATTTTCACAAAAAAAATCACAAACAGATCCATAATAATAATTTTATATGTGAATCTTTATTTTTGAACATAACCTTATACAGTCATTACATATATTGACGTTGAATAAAACAAAACACTAAAGCCGCACGAATCAAATTATTTGCACAAACAACCTAACGCACAGACTAAAAAACAAATGTTATGCTTTGAAAACACAGCATAAACTGTTACAATCATCCACCAAATGTTTATCATTGCATCTGATTTAATTCTTGCATTGATCAAATATGAATAGATGAAAGATTAGCATTAGAGGAAGATTAAAAGGATTGATTACCTACCTTTGGTGCTAAAGTAAACAAATAGTTCACTCGTCAACTACTACAAAGTATATATCTATATATAGAAAAAAGATTTTATAAACATAGCTAAGCTATATTGATTGTTACACATGTACAGACAACTTGCAGTAAAACAACTCGCTCACAAAAGTTGACTTTTAAATATTTAATTAAAAAACAAACAAAGAAACAGAGCTAACTAATAGGACTTAGGTCACAGAATACAAATAAACAGCGAGAATTTTCAAAAAGGTACTCCACGTACTTTAGTAAAATTGCAAAACATGTATTGGAATTCTTTAAATACTTAGCGCTAAGTAAGCTAATTTATTTAATTTGACAGACCTCTTATCCTACCGATAGACCATCTATTGTGGCATACATCCTATATGTATAGATGTCGAACCAGAGAAGTCATCCTGCTGCTGAAAGCACACCATTTCTTCTATATTAGTTTTGTGTAATAGTTAATGTAATGGTTAGTGTCTACCATTTGTTTTTCATTTTGTTTTTTACATTGGCTAAAAAGTCGCCAACATCTCAATTCGTCATTTAGGCCGTTTGTGTATGATCTTTAAAAATGAAGTTTCATTTAACATATCTGGGAACGGAAAATTTTTTGTGGAAACTTCTTTTATATTTATAAAAGATTAATAAAAGAAAAAGTTTCCGCACCTGGGACCTGCAGTTATTGAGAAATTGGGCAAAAACTAATTGTGACGTCATGAAAAAAAAAAAATTCAAAATCGATCTAAAACTGTTGAAGTTATATTTTTCTGAACTGGAGTGAGATTTTAAGCATTTCTTCCGCTTGGACTATGTTTTGATTTTTATTCCTTTTCGAGTTATAGCTTATTTTCTTATATCACGTGACAGGGAGTATAAGCCGCTTTTTGGTCTATTTAACGAGTTTATTGTTTTCAAAGTACACTCATAAAAGTAATAAATATATTATTAATATTACATTGTTTTTTTTATAAATGATAATATAAAGAAGCTAAAAAGTTATATATATTATTTCTAGTATGTAAAATTTAAAAGTTCGAAAATGGTCGTTTCGGAATAAAAACATCCGAACATGAAATTGCAAAAACTAACATAACTACGACACTGTTCAGACATGTCAAACGATTGTGTGATACATTTTGAAGGCAAAGAAGGGACAATTCGCCAGTTTACTGCTAGCAGTTTAGAGTGTGTCAAGGAAAGGAGCAACGAATGGCTTGCTTTTGAAAAAGATTACGGAGAATTCTGTGAAGTTGCCAGAATATCGTTAAGTTTTTTCCCAGAAGTCGATCCAAATTCAATTTGGAAAATTTGCTTTAATCACGTCAACTGCTATAGCCTTTTAACAAACAAAGGGAAAATAGAACGAGCTAAAGCTGCTATAGTTATATAGAAAAAAAAATAACAGTCTCCGTCTCCCACGCCATCACCTGCACCTCCAGAACCTAAACGTTCCAAAAGAATTTCTACTACTCCTGCTCAAAAGTCTAGTTCAATTCTCTCGAAAATTTGTATAATCTGTAAAAAAGTTGAGCCTCTTTATTTAAACAAAAAGGTTAGGATCATCATTTTCTTATTGGTATTTTGGGATTTGAATTAAACAACATACATCAACAAAATATAATTAGAATAGATAATATAAATAGAGTTCTTCTAACTTAAATAACAACAACAAAACCCGACCTCCGGTCAGTCGATCGAAGGTAATTGTTTGTAAAAAAAATATAAAGTGAGTGGATTCGTTTGTTGGTGCTGGTGGTGGTAATAAAGCCGAAAAAAGTAATCATGTCGTCTTCGTTTTTCAATCTAATCTATATTCAATCAATTTTATATGTAATTTGTTTTTACCTGTGCAAATTGTTGTTTTATTACATCTGTAAATTTTTTTTACTATCCATAAAAGTTATCCAGAAGTTTTATCTTTTGTATTTACTATCCTCTTTAAGACTACTGCAAAAAGAGTACCCCAGTATCTTTCCTTCTTGCAGACTATAACTGCAGGTCGGCTGTTAGAATCAGCAGAGCTAAAGAAAGACGACTCGTTCAATTCTTATTGATATATAAATCAAAGTGAAATTGGGGAAGAAGGTATAGTTGCAACGTCTAAAAACGACTCGTTCACCGATGATACATACTCGGATGAAGATAACGTTGTTTCTGAATGGGATACTTCATCTTGCGAAGGTGAAGACAGCAATGATGATGATATAATGTCATAAACCATAATATATATGTATTACTTGGATGAAGGGTCGCGAAAACCGCGAAAATTAAACCATACGAAATGCATGAGCTTCGAGTACCACGATTTTGAATCCACGATATATTTAATACCATTAAACCGCGAAATAAAATCCACGCGAAAATGTATCCACGATCACGAAAGGTAACCTGGTCTCTATTATTCTTATTTTATTTTTTAATATTTTATCAATTTTTATCTTCTTGTTATACAAGTTTTTTAACCCTAACAGTTTTTACACCCTGTCACGTGACATAAGAAAATAAGCTATAACTCGAAAAGGAAAAAAATCAAAACACAGTCCAAGCGGAAGAAATGCTTAGAATCTCACTCCGGTTCAGAAAAATATCACTTCAATTGTTTTAGATCAATTTTGAATTATTTTTCTCTTTCATGACGTCACAATTAGTTTTTGCCCAATTTCTCAATAACTGCAGGTTCTAGGTGCGAAAACATTTTCTTTTTTTAATCTTCTATATATATAAAAGAAGTTTCCACAAAAAAATTTCAGTTCCCAGATATGTTAAATGAAAAGTTATTTCTAAGCATCTTTTTCAGCCATAACAAACGGCCTAATTTAGCAAAAGTAACGATTACGATTCTTCGAACTAAGGCGGAAGAGCGGCATAAATTTCACTTTGATTCTTAAAGTTCCACTTAAATTTGGGGGTTATTGTCAATAATATTAAGGAATATTATTATATAGGTGACACTTGTTTTGTGAAGTTGCTTTTCCTTTAGTTAGTATTTTAAATAATGGAAATGGTCTTCTGATGATGAATGCGGTAATACTAACGGCCAACAGACAAGTGATTCAAAATGATCGACAGGTAATATTTTAAAGGTGTGTTTAATGCGTTTATTTGTGTTGGCAGATCAAAGTCTATGCAAAATTTGGTAAATAATATAGTTTGAGTACACGTTGTTATTTTTTTTATAAGAAACCGCTTTATATGAAACCTTGTACTAGACCTTCCAAAATTTAAGAAACTTTTGGAACCAAGATTTACAGGCGATTTTTAGATAAGCAACTTGTATAGACGTAAATTGTTATTTTCCAATGATAAAACTTTCTCTTTTCACTGTTTATACACTATACTACTGCAGCTATGTATTTTTAACTGTGAAAACCGAACGTGTAATCGAACGAATATTTGTTATTTTCTTTTTTTCTGTTTTTTTCTTCGTAAACTAAACTATAGAATTAGTTAAGGAACTTTTAGGACTAAAACTTTAAAAAAATTAAGGAACTTTTGATACTAGGGCCTTCGCTAGGTTTCTTATATAAAAAAAACGTGTAATGTATTATTTTTTGTAAAGAGTCAGTAGCTGTTCCATAGCTTATAAATTGAATTCATCTATATTCACATCTGAAACCTAACCTTATCGTGACCTTTTTCATTATTATCATGTTTTGTAAATTTGATAAAAATCCTGTTTTTCCCTTATCTGCATACTCTTTATTCAACAAAATTGTAATGTTAAATACTTCGTTGTACCTTTGTATGAATGTTCATTTAAAAGTCGTTTAATGTTTTATAAAAACGATTAAAAGTTAATCCAAGAAGATTATAATTTGGTCGATGCCAAAAATCGCTATTATGACAAGTGATAGAAATCAGTAATCAGTTGCGTAGGTAATTACTGATATTGTGAACATTGTTGTCGTGTTGCTAACGACAGATAATTAATTGGCAAATGTACTAATTAAAAAGCCCTGAGGGTGTAGTCTTGGTCGTCTTCTCTGGTCGGAGAAGAAGTCGAAGAAAAGAGAAAGGTATGTATTTAGGCCAAGGTAAATTGATTTTCTGTTTAGCGTAACACGCGCACATGAGAAAAACCATCCCATTTCCCATCACATCACAAAAAGCATGTATCGTTTTTTCAGCAAATGTCCGCTTTTATCAATTTTTCCTGCTAATGCAATATTTTTCCGAGCCATTCATATTTCCAATAATTTGCCAACGCCTACTTTGGCGTGCGCTGCAATATAATTGCATTTTAAATCCTCGATAATTAAAAACCCGTGCGTCAAAGTCTTTGATGTGTTGAGCTCGCAGCCTATTGTTGTAACAACAAACTTTTGAATTATCTACATACGAAGAAGAAATGCGGTATCCCCGTGTTATGAAACTTAGTTTTTCAAGGAATTGGGAGTTGAAGAAAGTGTTGTTTGCAGAGCGGTACTGAGGTTTTGGCGGTTTGGTTGTTGTTGTTCGTAAACAGGCAGGGCGTGTAATATTTTGGGCGACACAATGCTTATTCGTGTACAGTTCAGGGACGTTGAAAGCAACAACATTGTTCAGACATAGAGTTTATCTGTGGTGCCAGATAACGTGACTTTACTGGACACATTTCATGGAATATGCTCTGAGAAATATTTCTGTGGTCGAAAAATAGATTTGAGTACCGTATTTACTGGAGTGAGCGCCCGGGGGCGCCTCGCTCATTCGAGAGAGGCGCTCATTAAATAAATCAATAAGACATCAAATCAATTTCAACTTTTCTCTTTAATAAAACAATAAGAACAGTAAAACAAGATAATAAAATAACAGATAATACTGAATACCTTTGTTGTAAAAAAACACTATTTACAAAGGAAAATAGCACTACATACAAGCTAAATTAGCTGTATTAAAGATTTTTTTTGTCTAATTCCCAAATGAGTGCCCCCTCTGAATACGTCTTTTTATATGAGTGCCCCTTTTGAGAAAGTAAAGGGGCGATAATTCGAGGGGGCGCTCATTAAATCATTCACGTTAAAAGTGGGGCGCTAAATCGAGGGGGGGGGGCGCTTTTTCGAGTAAATACGGTATTTATGATACGGAGAAAGTTGTTGCTTCCGTGGCAACATCAAAGAAGGTACCAACGAATTCGAGCGATCTATTGCCTTCCCTGACACTGAAACTATACGATGTAAAAGAGACTTCAGAAGGAAATGTAATCGAACAATCCGAATCCATTAGCGCTCCTCAAGATACGATTACGAATTTTCTGATGAACAGAAAAAGCTGCATGCCGTCCGATGTTTGCCACGAACTATCAGGATATGAAACAATTAAAAAAAACTCGCCTAAAGGCTCGTTAAATATTTTGAAAAACATAAAAAACTCCAAAAAATATTCGCCATATTTTTTTCGTATCTTGCGATAACTACTATTATTATTAAAGTAAATATTTATACAGGATAAACTGTTCAGTACTAAATACTGCAATCATACATGTACTATTGGTTAGTCCGGCGTACTTTGGACGCCCGTTTGCGCCTACGAAAATCGCTCAACCAGACAACTAACCTATTTAAGCTAGACTTGCATTACGCAAAGACTTTCGCTCAAGAACTCAACTGTAACTCAAAAATAAAGATTTGCCGGAGGTGAGATTCGAACCGGCGCTGTTCGGTTTCGTGAGCCGAAAAATTTATCCACTAAGCTACAGTGTCTAAAGCTTATCAACTAGCTTATCAACATGCTTACAATCGCTGATGACGAAAGCAACAAAGCTCTCAGTCTACGGCGAAAGAAAATTTATGTTCTCGCATCACATGAAACCAATCCTCGATATGATGTCATCCGTACTTCAATCTGTTTGTTTGTATCCTTTGTTTGTTGCAAGCACAAAATGTTCGAGTGTTAGAAAATCATGCTGATGGTGACGAAGAGGAGTCTGCGATGTATAATTACGCCGTGGCACTGTTGCAACAAATATTTGATCACACAGAAGCAATACATGAATCAACTTGCCCCGTTAAAATTGATCTTAGAAACATCGGATGTATACGCTCCAATTGTTGTTAGTGATATCGTAAGGCTTGACTGGAGCAAAGTCGCACTATTAAATTCCGCACTGTTTTCTTCGGCATTAATTTCTACCCTTAAGGTAGTTTGACAAAAAGAGGAGTTACAGAAACAAGTCTTGCACTTGAATCACATTTTCAGAGCGCAATTCTTCCATGCGTCTATTTGTATACTAGTGGAGCGGAAGATCGCAAAATACGAACTTTAAAGTACAGAAAGCTTTGACGTTGTATTTATAAAGCATGATCTCAATAAAGTCGTTGCAGCAATATTAGCAGTAAGATATATTAACACCCAAAAATTTTGGCGGAACAAATTTGAATGAATGAATCAAGAGAACCAATTTAAAATGTCATTATTAACCAGGCAACGATGTAGAGGAGAAGTTCCGTCTTTCAACCCATGAAGACGTCGAGTAAGGACCCCACAAATTCCTTTTTCTCCAACCGGTCAGACTGCAAAGAATGTTGGATTTGTCGTTTAATGTGAAGAGTGTAATAAATCCAATTGTTAAATTCAAAACACAAACTGAAAGCTTGTGATAAAAAGTGCAAATTTTTTTGAGGTATGAAATAAAAAATGAAATAAAATCCCGTATTCAGCAATCATTTAGCTTTTGGCTTTGTTACGCTAAACAAAAAATAAATTTACCTTATCTTATCTGTGTTTCAAAGTTAGAATTCTCTCAACGCTTTGGAGAAAGGACGAAGCCATGCACTTTTCAGAAGAGAAGAAAAAGCGACTGTTCACATCTGAGTTGAAAAAGAAGAATTGTTCATTGTTTTTGAAAAGAAGCGTTGCATACAACTGACCAAAACTAGGGCTTTCCTTGATAATTTTCATTAAATCTTTTTAAATTATGTATTTTTTGTTTTAGAATCATGCCATAAATATAGTGACAGGTATTTTTTCTCAATAAAGTATGTAATGTGTGCAATTTGTGAAGGGATATATAGTTAGCTATAATAATATATCAAGGAAATTTGAATGTTAATTCTTCATTCTATATTGTATCATTACATTCCATATAATGCCGATATGAGAATGAGAATGCCGATATAATGAAAAACATGGCGGACGTATCAACACAAGCGGAGAATGAGATTCTTGATACTGACGAATATTTACAACAATTCGCTTCATTTCTAGACAGTTTTTCCGAGAATAAAAGTGCAATATCGAAAGAGTACATTGAAGTTATTACGGATTCCATCGACATTTTACATAAACGTAAAAAAAGGGCTGATGTTCAAAGTATTTTTTACGAAGCTTCAAAACGTTTTAGCCGCGAACTTCAAAAGGATAAAGTAAGTGATTTTATTCATTATTTAGTCACCGAAGGAGTTTTGAAATGTACAGTTAGAGATGGAAAAGAATCGTACAAAACTAGTCTCGTTATTGAGAATAGCGCTAATGTAACCAACGATGCGCCTACCGCAGAAGTTTCCTTTGAGGACTTTAATTCTTTACAAATTCATTTGGAGCAGTTGAACAGGGAAATGCAGAATTTCAAACTCTGCCAGAGTAGTTTGGTCATTTTAAAAGAGGAAAATGAGTTTTTAAAATCTGAACTCACGGCAATGAGAAAAATGGTTTCATTTTTGATTGGAAACGACAAAGTCGCTGATAATTCCAGAATTAACTCAAGCGTGTCGGCAATAACATCGCCTTGTAAATCTGATCAAATTATAGATTCTGTTGTTAATTCGCCTGTAATCAGCTCGCAATTAAATAAACAAAATAAATCACAACAACAACTTCCTTTCATTAGCTCAGATTCAAACAATTTGCCAATAAATTCAAATAAATCGCAATTAAATAAATCACATCAACTTCCTGTTAATAGTACTGATTCCAACAATTTATCTATTATTGTTAATGTTCCTCTTGGTCATTGTTTTAATCCTAACACCATTAAATATAAAGAAACTCAAAACAAAGATAGAAATAAAATCCTCCCGGAAGTTATACAAGTTTTCGCCAGTCCAGATAAATCGATGAATAAAACTCCTCCAAATAAACACCCCTATAAGCCGAAACCGGAAGTGAATAATAATAATAATAATAACAACCGCACGATTCCGAAGCCAAAACCCCCATCAATACTTGATAGAGAGGGAAACGATTCCGAAAAAATATTTGTTCTCGGAGATAGTATGTTATCTGGAATTGAAGGCGCCGGTTTATCCAGCAACGGTAACTTTGTGTCTGTTAAAAGTTTCTCTGGGTCAAATTCTTCTGATTGGACTGATTTCATAAATCCATATGTCCGGAAGAAACCAAAAGCCATAGTCATGCATATTGGCACAAACGATATTCAACAGAATATTGACACGGCTATGAACCTGAAATCCATCGTCGAAAAAATCGATAAGGCTGGAATTGCCGTGGTTATTTCCAGTGTATGCCATCGACAAGATAAAGAGTTATTTGCATCCAAAGTAGTCCCTCTAAACAACGCTATTCGTAAACTCTGTTCTGATCTGAATGTCCCTTTTATCAAACATCAAAATGTGGAATCTAGTTGTCTGTCAAAAAAGGCTTACATTTGAATAGGAAAGGTTTAGCAACCTTGGCAAAAAATTTAAAAACATTTTTATCGAAATGACGGCAAATTATTAACGGAAGAGGGATCGATAAATTACGAAATATTAGACATAAATTTCCTACGAATGTTATTGTTTCATACATTAATGTTAATTCGATAAGGAATAAATTAAATTTCCTCCATGATATGTTACATAGTAGTGTGGACTTGTTAACTATTTCCGAGACTAAACTCGACTGTTCTTTCCCTGAAAGACAATTTGTTGTCGATGGGTTCAAGAAGCCATATCGGCTAGATGTCACTGGAAACAGCGGAGGACTACTCACCTATGTTAAAACGGACTTACCCAGCCGTCTCATGACAACTTTTAAATTTAATTTGGATATGCAGGTACTTCCTATTGAATTGAATCTTAGAAAACTAAAGTGGCTTATTTTCGTAATTTACCGACCACCTAGTCTTGACTTAAAATATTTCATATCAAATCTTTCAAAAGCTATTGATTTTTACTGTAAATCTTTTGATAATATGATCATAATTGGTGATTTTAATGCCAATCCACAGTCCGTTCACATTAAAGATTTTCTTTCCGAAAATTCTTTCTTTAATCATATGAAGGAAAACACGTGTTTTAAATCTGATAAGGGGACTTGTATTGACTTAATTCTTTCCAACAGAAAATATTCCCTTCAACACACTGGCACTGTGGACACTGGTATTAGTGATCATCATCACCTAGTTTACACGATGTTAAAAACGACATATGTGAAATTACCACCTAAACGTATATGTTACCGTGATTATAAACAATTTAATAATTATTCATTTTTGACAGATTTATAACGCAATTTAATATTTAGTACGAATTATAGCGATTTTGATAGAATTTTTTCGAAAACTTTGGATAAACATGCACCGCTGAAAACTAAATTTCTACGTGCCAATAACAAATCACATTTAACAAAAGATCTGAGAAAGGCTATTATGAAGAGAACTCGATTGAAAAATATAGCCAATAAGACAAAAAATCCTGATGATGTGGCTAGTTATCGGAAACAAAGAAATTTAGTTGTCAATATGAACAGGACTATTAAAACCTCTTTCTATAGTAGCATTAGTACGTTGTCTCAGAGTAAAAACTTCTGGAAAGCTTGTACACCCCTCTTTTCTAACAAAACGAATGCTATGGCAGAAAGGATTTTATTAGTTGAACATGAAAGAATTATTGATAAAGATTGTGACATTGCTGCAATCTTTAATGGATATTTTAATAGAATTACTGAAACTCTTGATGTTCCCTCTTGGAATATCGAATTCATACCGAAAAATGACGATAATATACGTAATGCTCTTGAAAAGTACGCGGACCATCCAAGTATTTGCGCTATAAAAAAACAGTGCGAAGTGAATCAGCGTTTTGAATTTTGTCACCTTTCTGTTGAGGACATATACCAGGAGATTCTAAATCTTGATAGTTCTAAGAAAGTAAGCGGTCATGTTCCCATAAAGATTCTTAAGTTGGGCGTAAATCAATGTGCTCCTATACTTCAGAAATGCCTAAATTCTTTCATAGACAAATGTGAGTTTCCTGACGAACTGAAATGGGCCGATATTATTTCAATTCACAAAAAAATAGCACTACTGACAAAGAAAACTATAGACCTATTAGCCTCCTTCCAGCTATTTCTAAAGTCTTTGAGAAAATCGTTTGTAGACAGCTAAGAGGTTTTATTGATATGAAACTTTCGAAATTTCTATGTGGGTTCAGAGAAGGGTATAGTTCCCAACATTCTCTATTGAATCTTTTAAATAGCTGGCAAAAATGCCTTCACAATAAAGGAAAGGTTGCCGCTGTTTTAATGGATTTATCAAAAGCTTTCGATTGTCTACTACACGATTTGTTAATTGCTAAACTAGAGGCTTATGGTCTTAGTGCTAAGAGTCTGAGTTTCATATACAACTACCTCAGAAACAGGAAACATCGCGTCCGTATCGGCTCGTCTTTTAGTGGTTGGTTAAATGTTTTATGTGGTGTCCCTCAAGGATCAATATTGGGGCCAATTCTTTTCAATATATTTATTAATGATTTACTGTTGCTGATACAGGATTGTGAAATTTGTAACTTTGCTGATGATAATACCATTTATGCTTGTGATAGTAGTATCGATAATGCCCTTATACGCCTTAACAATGATTTAACTAAAGCATTAAATTGGTTTAAATGTAATTTTATGGTCGCAAATCCAGCAAAGTTTCAGGTTATTTTCCTTGGTACCCATAACAGGGAATTAAGCCTTAATATTGATGGAAATACCATTTATGGCTCTGATCAAGTCAAGTTATTCGGTGTTATGCTGGATAATAAGTTAAACTTTTTACCACATATCAAAGAAATTTGTGCAAAAGCGAACTCCAAAACAAAAGGGCTTCTCCGAATTAGGACGTACTTAAACATCTCAAAAGCTAAAATTTTATGCAGCGCGTTCATTTTATCTTGTTTTAATTACTGTCCCATTGTCTGGATGTTTACAAACAAGGAGGGAAATTCGTTAATAAACACCTCGCATCGTAGGGCGTTGCGGGCTGTGGTTAATAATTTCTCACTGAGTTATGAAGATTTGGTAGAGCAAACAGGAGAATGTGAGTTGCACAAGAAAAATCTGCGATGTTTAGCTTTGGAGGTGTTTAAGTCTATACACAACTTGAATCCTGAGTTCATGAACGAGTTCTACTCATTTAAAAATTGCAATTTAAATCTAAGAGGAGGACAAATGTTAGCAATACCATCCTCAATGGGAGTAGACTCGTGGTTATACAGAAGTGTTTTGCTCTGGAATCATCTCCCAAAACATATCAAAGAAGAACCAACAAAGAGAAGCTTTAAAAGGGCAATCATTGCTCATGAATTATACTGCAAATGCAAAATATGCAGATAATTCGGCCTAGATAGTTCTTCATTTGATACCTGTTTTGATTTTAATGTTTACGTTGTTTGTTTGTTTTGTTGTTTTGTTTTATTTTTGTTAATATTAAGAAGGAATAAAGTTTTTTACGAGTTTTGTTGGTATAAATTAGTTCAAATCAACTATGTAAAAGAACCAACGTTAAATAAAGAATACATACATACATACATAACGTATTTTTATTATTACTAATGGAATCAGTCCTGGGGAATCGCCGTTCTTTTTGATGGAATTCTACTTGTTATAAACTCCGTGTAAATTGCATTTATCACTTCCAAAATAGATAACCACCCTGTCAACTTTCCTTGTGTATTATACATATACATACACCCGCCAATCTATATACATCGGAAAATTTCACCCGATATTTCATAAATTAGGAATAGCTGAGCAAAAAATTTTCTTTGAAACTGATGAAAGTTATTTTTAGAAACTTGTGGAAGTTATTATTAGAAACTCGTGGAAGTTATTTTTAGAATCTCGTAAAAAGTTATTTTTAGAAACTCGTCGAAGTTATTTTTAGAACCTCGTGGAAAATATTTTTAGAAACTGTTGAAAGGTTATTTTTAGAAACTTGTGAAAATATATTTTTAGAAACTCGTCGTAGTTATTTTTAGAAACTCGTGGAAGTTGTTTTTAAAAATCGGTGAAAAGTTATTTTTAGGAACTGGTGGAAAGTTATTCAAAGTCAAAAAGATTGATAATGTCGGCGAAGCGATCGGTCACGTTTTGGCCGCTCTTCGTGTTTTGTTATGTATTTGCTATTTTTATTGTGAAGAAGGTATCGTTCTGTTGCACTGACAGTTTTGGGTTGATATTACTAGGCAAGGACCTTAATGCTGGTGAATGTGAAAGCTTTGTTTACCAATGATTGTGGATTCAGTTAAGATTCGCAATTCACATCACGACTCAAGTCAACAAATCAAATCGCATTCTTGGATTGATCAGACGCACTTTCGTTTACTTCGACACAAAAATGTTCACGAAGCTTTTCATAGCACTTGTTCGCCCGCATCTAGAATATTGTGGTACGGTTATTAACCCAAGGTTGCTGAAAGACAAAAGGCAAATTGAAAACGTTCTTGGTCGTTCCTCAAAACTGTTGCCCGGTATGAAAAATCTATCCTACGAAAGCCGCCTTGTACGCTTAGGTCTTCCAAGTATGAATTACCGTTTCATAAGAGGCGATTTAATAGAAGTTTACAAATGGTTTCACAACTTCTATTTCTGTGAAACCAAACTGTTCGACATCGAAGGAAGATCACTGACGAGGACGAGAGGTCATTCATATAAATTGAAAAAACAATTCTGCAGACTCGACTTCAGGGGGCAATTCTTTACGATGAGAGTTGTAGACAGCTGGAACAGCCTCCCTAACGAAGTTGTTACTGCGGAGTCACTGAACATTTTCAAAAATCGATTGGATTTGTTCTTGAGAAACAAAAGATATTTGTATGTTTGATTATTTATTTACGATTATTTGTTTGATTATGTCTTTCTATGAAGCGTTACCAGCGATTTTTCGATTTATTTTTATTTTCTATTATTATCAATTTTTTATTCTCTTCGCATTTTTGTGCTTTTGCATGACTTTGCTTTGTTATAGGTTGACAGGCACAGTTTTATGCCTATACATTGAATTTTTGATGTAAACCTTATTTTATAATTATAATAAGGTTTTCTGGCGAACAATACAATATTGTTTTCTTCAGATGCTGTTGCTGTTAAGCGGTGATATCGAGACGCTACCAGGCCCATCTGCATGTAATAGCTGCTTAAAAACTATTCGCAAAAATCAAGGTGCGTTAGTGTGTGAGATATGTTTTAACACTTACCATCTTAAATGTTTACCAAATTCTGAGGTATGTGTCGCCTGCATCGATATTAACAGTCATGCCTCTGATTCTAATAACCTCTCTCAACCCGCTAACCCTAACGCTGACTTACTGAAAGCTGTACGTAGTAGGGGATTTAAATTATTTCATCAAAATATTCGGGGGTTAATAAATCATATCGCCGAAGTGACAATGTTTTTAAATTCGTATACTGGAATTCACATATTTTCTGTAAGCGAAACACACTTCAGTAACTCTACTCCCGAAAAGGTCTTAGATATTCCGGGGTACACATTTATCCAAAAAGACCGTTCAAAAGGCTCTTTTGGCGGTGTGGCAGCTTATATAAAAAACAGTGTTCCATATATTCGAAGATTCGACCTTGAAACAAAAAATCTTGAAGTTCTTTGAATTGAAATAATATTCCCTAAATCAAAAGGGTTACTTGTTGGTATTGTCTATCGACCCCCGTCTGGTTCAAAGCACTTACGAAGCGACTTTAATAGTTGTTTAGAGAGCGTATTACAATTGGTTGAAACAGAATCCAAGGAATGTATGCTTTTAGGAAATTTTAATTGCAACTATTTAAAAGAAGTGGACAACAAGCACTTAAAGGATGTGTTCAGTGCGTTTAATTTAAATCAGCTGATTAAAAAACCTATAAATATTTCTTTTTCTCCAACCGGTCAGACAGCAAAGAATCACTAAACAGAAAATCAATTTACCATGGTCTTATCTGTGTTTCAAAGTTAGAATTCTCTCAACGCTTTGGGGAAAGGACGAAGCCATGCACTTTTCAGAAGGCAAGAAAAAACGACTGTTGGCATCTGAGATAAAAAAGCAGAATTGTTCATTGTTTTTGAAAAGAAGCGTTGCATACAACTGACCAAAACTAGGGCTTTCCTTGATAATTTTTATTAAATCTTTTTAAATTATGTGATTTTTGTTTTAGAATCATGCCATAAATACACTGACAGGTATTTTTTCTCAACAAAGTATAAATGCGTACAATTTGTGAAGAGATATATAGTTAGCTATAATAATAATGCAAGGAAATTAGAAAGGTAATTCTTCATTCTGTATTGCATCATTACATACCATATAACGTGTTCTTATTATTACTCAAGTAATCAGTCCTGGGCAATCAACTTTTTTATTATGGAATTCTAATTGTTATAAACTCCGTGCAAATTGCACTTATCACTTCCAAAATTGATAATTCATAATTAGGAATAGCCGAGCGAAAATTTTTCTTCCAAACTGGTGAAAGTTATTTTTAGAAACTCGTGGAAGTTATTTTTAGAAACTACTGAAAAGTTACTTTTAGAAACTGGTGAAAAGTTATTTTTTTTAAAAGAATTTTTATTACCGCATTCATCATTAGAAGACCATTTCCATTATTATCCGTACTTCAATCTGTTTGTACGCACAAAATGTTCGAGTGTCAGATAATAATCCTGTTGGTGACAAAGAGGAGTCTGTGATGTATAATTACGCCGTGGCACTGCTGAAACAATTATTTGATCAACAGAAGCAATACATGAATCAACTAGCCCCGTTAAAATTGATATTGGAAACATCGGATCTATACGTTCCAACTGTTGTTAGTCATATAGTAAGGTTTGATTGAAGCAATTTCGTACTATTAAATTTCTCACTGTTTTCTTCCGCATTAATTTTTAGCCTTAAGGTAGTTTGGCAAAAAAGGAGATACAGAAACAAGTCTTGCACTTGAATCGCATTTCCAGAGCGCAATACTTCCATCCGTGTATTTGTATATTGGTGGAGCGGGAGATCGCAAATACGAACTTTAAAGTACAGAAAGCTTTGACGTTGTTATTTATAAAGCATGATCTCAATAATGCCCTCGCAGCAATATCAGCAGTAGGATACATTAACACCGAAAAATTTTGGCGTGACAAAATTGAACGAATGATTCAAGAGAACTTATTGAAAATGTCATTATTAACCAGGCAGTGATGTAGAGAGAAAGTTCTGTCTTTCAACCCAAGAAGACGTCGAGTAAGGATCCCACATATTCCTTTTTCTCCAACCGGTCAGACAGCCAATAATGTTGGATTTGTCGTTAAATGTGAAGAGTGTAATAAATCCAATTGTTAAATTCAAAGCACAATCTGAAAGCTGATGATAAAAAGTGCAAATCTTTTTTGTATGAAATAAAAAACAAAATCAAATCCCGCATTTAGCAATCATTTAGATTTTAGCTTTGTTACGCTAAACAGAAAATCAATTTAGCATTGTCTTATCTGTGTTTCAAACTTAGAATTGTCTCAACGATTTGGAGAAAGGACAAAGCCATGCACTTTTCAGAAGGAAAGAAAAAGCGACTGTTGGCATCTGAGATGAAAAAGCAAAATTGTTCAGTGTTTTTGAAAAGAAGCGTTGCATGCAACTGACCAAAACTAGGGCTTTCCTTGATAATTTTCATTAAATCTTTTTAAATTATGTGATTTTTGTTTTAGAATCATGCCATAAATACACTGACAGTTATTTTTTCTGAATAAAGTATTAATGCGTACAATTTGTGAAGGGATATATAATTAGCTATAATAAAAATGCAAGGAAATTAGAAAGTTAATTCTTCATTCTGTATTGCATCATTATATACCATATAACGTGTTCTTATTATTACTCAAGGAATCAGTCTTGGGCAATCAACTTTTTTTTTGATGGAATTCTACTTGTCATAAACTTCGTTCAAATTGCATTTATCACTTCCAAAATAGAGAACCACAGTGTCAACTTTCCTTGTGTATTATATATATATATACACCCGCCAATCTGTATACATCGGAAAATATCACGCGATATTTCATCAATTAGGAATAACCGAACGAAAATTTTTCTTCGAAACTGGTGAAAGTTATTTTTAGAAACTCGTGGAAGTTATTATTAGAAACTCGTGGAAGTTATTTTTAGAATCTCGTAAAAAGTTATTTTTAGAAACTAGTCTAAGTTATTTTTAGAACCTCGGGGAAGTTATTTTTAGAAACTGTTGAAAGTTTATTTTTAGAAAGTAGCGAAAAGATATTTTTAGAAACCTGTCTAAGTTATTTTTAGGATCTGGAGAAAAGATATTTCTAGAAACTGGTGAATTGTTATATTTAGAAACTGGTGGAAGTTATTTTTTGGAGACTGTTGAGAAGTTATGTTTAGGAACTAGTGGAAAGTTATTTTTTGAAACTGATGAAAAGTTATATTTGGAGAATGGTGGAAAGTTACTCTTAGAAACTCGTGAAAAGTTATCTTTAGAAACTCGTGTAAGATATTTTTAGAATCTCGTAAACAGTTATTTTTAGAAACTGGTGAAAAGTAACTTTTAGAAACTCGTCAAAGTTATATTGAGAAACTCGGGGAATTTAAAATTAGAACTTCGTGAAAAGTTATTTTTAGAAACTGGTGAAAGTTATTCTTAGAAACTCGTGGAAGTTGTTTTTAGAAACTCGTGAAAAGTTATTTTTAGAAACTCGTAATAAGTTATTTTTAGAAACTCGTAAAAAGTTATTTTTAGAAACTGGTGAAAAGTTATTTTTAGAAACTCGTCAAAGTAATTTTTAGAAACTCGTCAAAGTTGTTTTTATAAACTGGAAAAAAGTTAATTTTAGAATCTTGTGAAAGTTATTCTTAGAAAGTCGTGGAAGTTGTTTTTAGAAACTCGTGGAAGTTAGTTTTAGAAAGTCGTGAAAAGTTACTTTTTATAAACTGGTGAAAAGTTATTATTAAAAACTGGTGAAAAGTTATTTTTAGAAACTTGTGAATACTTATATTTAGAAACCGGTGGAAAGTTATTTTTAGAAACTCGTGAAAAGTTACTTTTAGAAACTGTTGAAAAGTTATTTTTAGAAACTCGTGGAAATTATTTTAGAATCTCGTCCAAATGATTTTTAGAGTGAAAAGAGAAAGTTCATTGGAAAATAATTATTTACGTCTATTCAAGTTGCTTATCTTAAAATAGTTGTTCATAATCGACGTTCTTTTTTATTCAATTTTTAGAAACTGGAGAAAGTAATTTTTAGAAACTCGTGGAAGTTATTATTAGAAACTTGTGGAAGTAATTTTTAGAATCTTGCAAAAAAGTTATTTTTAGAAACTCGTCGAAGTTATTATTAGAACCTCGTGGAAAATATTTTTAGAATCTGTTGAAAGGTTATTTTTAGAAACTTGTGAAAATATATTTTTAGAAACTCGTCGAAGTTATTTTTAGAAACTCGTGGAAGTTGTTTTTAGGAACTGGTGAAAAGTTATTTTTAGGAAGTGGTGGAAAGTTATTTTTAGAAACAGGTGAAAAGTTATTTTTAGAATGTCGTGGAAGTTATTTTTAGAAAGTCGTGGGAGTTGTTTTTAGAGACTGGTAAAAAGATATTTTTAGAAATTATTGAAAAGATAGTTTTAGGAACTACTGGAAAGTTATTTTTTGAAACTGTTGGAAAGTTATTCTTAGAAAATCGTCAAAGTTAATTTTAGAAAATCGTGGAAGTTAATTTTAGAACCTGTTCAAAAGTTATTTTTTGAAACTGGTGAAAAGTATTCTTAGAAACTCGTGGAAGTTGTGTTTAGAAACTGGTGAAAAGTATTCTTAGAAACTCGTGGAAGTTGTGTTTAGAAACTGGTGAAAAGTTATTTTTAGAAACTAGTGGAAACTTATTTTTACAAACTAGTAGAAAGTCTTTTTTAAAAACTCGTGGAAGTTGTTTTTAGAAACAGGTGGAAAGTTATTTTTTGGAAACTCGTGAAAAGTTATTTTTAGAAACTGGTGAAAAGATATTTTTAGAAACTGTTGAAAAGTTATTTTTAGAAACTAGTGGATAGTTATTTGTAGAAACTGGTGGAAAGTTATTTTTAGAAACTCGTGAAAAGTTACTTTTAGAAACTGGTGAAAAGTTATTTTTTTTAAAAGAATTTTTATTACCGCATTCATCATTAGAAGACCATTTCCATTATTATCCGTACTTCAATCTGTTTGTACGCACAAAATGTTTGAGTGTCAGAAAATCATGCTTATGGTGACGAAGAGGAGTCTGTGATGTATAATTACGCCGTGGCACTGTTGAAAAAATATTTGATCAACAGAAGCAATACATGAATCTACTAGCCCCGTTAAAATTGATATTGGAAACATCGGATCTATACGTTCCAACTGTTGTTAGTGATATGGTAAGGTTTGATTGAAGCAAGTTCGTACTATTAAATTCCGCACTGTTTTCTTCCGCATTAATTTCTACCCTTAAAGTAGTTCAGCAAAAGAGGAGATACAGAAACAAGTCTTGCACTTGAATCGCATTTTCAGAGCGCAATACTTTCATGCGTGTATTTGTATATTGGTGGAGCGTGAGATCGCAAAATACGAACTTTAAAGTACAGAAAGCTTTGACGTTGATATTTATAAAGTATGATCTCAATAATGCCGTCGCAGCAATATCAGCAGTAGGATACATTAACACCGAAAAATTTCGGCGTGACAAAATTGAATGAATGATTCAAGAGAACTTTTTGAAAATGTCATTATTAACCAGGCAGCAGTTTAGAGGAAAAGTTCTGTCTTTCAATCCATGAACACGTCGAGTAACGATCCCACATATTCCTTTTTTCCAACAGGTCAGACAGCAAATAATGTTGGATTTGTCGTTAAATGTGAAGAGTGTAATAAATCCAATTGTTAAGTTCAAAACACAATCTGAAAGCTGGTGATAAAAAGTGCAAATTTTTTTGAGGTATGAAATAAAAAACAAAATCAAATCCCGCAAGTAGGAATCATTTAGATTTTGGCTTTGTTACGCTAAACAGAAAATCAATTTACCATGGTCTTATCTGTGTTTCAAAGTTAGAATTCTCTTAACTCATTGGAGAAAGGACGAAGCCATGCACTTTTCAGAAGAGAAGAAAAAGCGACTGTTATAAAAAGTCATTTCAGTGGAAAGTTATTTTCAGAAACTCGTTGAAATTATTTTTAGAAACTCGTCGAAGTTATTTTCAGAGTGAAAAGACAAAGTTTTATCATTGGAAAATAATTATTTACGTCTATAAAATTTGATTATCTAAAAATAGCCTGTAAATCTTCCTTGGTTCCAAAGGTTTCTTAAATTTTGAAAGGTCTAGTACAAGGTTTCTTATAAAGTGGTTTATTATAGAAAAAAACGTGTACTCAAACTGTAGTATTTAGCAAATTTTGCATAGACTTTGATCTGCCAACGCAAAGAAACGCATTAAACATACCTTTAAAATAATACCGGACCATCATTTTGAATCACTTGTCTGTTGGCCATTAGTATTACCGCATTCATCACCAGAAGACCATTTCCATTATTATCCGTACTTCAATCTGTTTGTCTGCACAAAATGTTCGAGTGTCAACACAAGCATTACATGAATCAACTAGCCCCGTTAAAATTGACCTTGGAAACATCAGATGTATACGTTACAATCTGTGTCAGTGATATCCTAAGGCTTGATTGAAGCAAAGTCGCACTATTAAATTCTGCACTGTTTTCTTCCGCATTAATTTCTACAGAAACAATTCATGCCCTTGAATCGTCTTTTCAGAGCGCAATTCTTCCATGCGTGTATTTGTATATTGGTGGAGCTGGAGATCGCAAAATACGGAACTTTAAAGTACAGAAACCTTTGACGTTGTTATTTATAAAACATGATCTCAATAATGTCGTCGCAGCAATATCAGCAGTAGGATACATTAACACCCAAATATTTCGGCGGAACAAAATTGAATGAATGAGTCAAGAGAAACTATAGAAAATGTCATTATTAACCAGGCAGCAATGTAGTGGAGAAGTTCCGTCTTTCATCCCATGAAGACGTCGAGTAAGGACCCTACATAGTAGGACGTGTTCTTAAGAACTCTCAGTAAATTTTAATTTTCATTGGAAATTGCTGGTTAATTGTTGTTTATCTTAGTCGATGGTTGATATTGAAGTGTTTCGGTAGTGATTTTGTTGGTTTTGCACAAATGGTTAGACAAAGGCTTTGTTATTGAGTTAAAGTAAAGTTTTCACTGTTATTTCTGCACGGAATTGACTTTTAAATCTAGTTTCGAAAGCTCGAAAAACTTCCTGCCTCAATCACGCTCGCTTGTTCATTAATCACTTTCACCTCTCCATCGCAGCTATTTTTTATCTAACTTTCTGAACCTGTATAAATATTAACGCCTGACGGCTAGCCACCGGGCAAAGATTTTTATATAGAGCACTCATTATTATAACTTACATAATTAACTAGCTACTCATAATAAGTACTCATAGTAAGTTTTCAAAAACACCACCACTGATAAAAGCGCGACAAAATTTAAAGGATATTGATCTGGAAAGTGTAGGCGGAGCTGGTAATAGAATGTACATAAACGAAAGTTTATGTCCTCATTACAGAATGGTTTATGGAAAATTAAAGACCTTGCATAAAAAGAAATTAATTTTTGCTTTTTGGGTGTCGAATGGATCTTTACGATATAGAAAGACCGAAGATTCTCGCTACGTAATCGTACGCCACGTTGCTGAACTTCTCGACGAGTTTTACGACGAATTAAACTGAGGTATTCAAAGTTTTGAATTTATTATTTATGAATAATTATTAAGTTATGAAACTATTTTGAAGTTTGACTTTTCTAAAGAACATTGTATAAATTAAAACCACCATTTTGAACCTCTTTTTTAAAAAATATATAAGTGAAAAAAAAAGAAGTAAAGTCTGCGACCGCAGTCGAAGAAGACCCAAAAGGCTCCTTTTTCTAATGGCTACTACCACAAGGGTAGGGGAGGGCGCCACTCCTTTCCCAATCTTTACCCTAGTAAACTGGTACTCATTTTACAATATATATATATATATATTTAATAGTGCGACTTTGCTTCAATCAAGCCTTAGGATATCACTGACACAGATTGTAACGTATACATCCGATGTTACATATAATATATAATTTAATATATATATATAATTTTTTCTTGTTCTGCACCACAAGAAGGGTATATAATTATAAATCAATGAACGTTTGTTTATGTGATGTATGTTCTAAGACGGTAAGCTCGCGCCATCATGCAATGCAATGCGATATTTGCAACAAATGGACCCATAAAAAATGTAACAAATTAAATGACATTCATTATAAAAAATTGCAGACATCAACTGAACCTTGGTTCTGTATTTCATGCTTAAGTAATTTTCTTCCATTTTGTAATTTGAATAACGATCAATTTTTATCTCACTTATCTTTAAGCAAGAATATGAACTCTAATTCTTTTTCCAATAAATAAAAACATTTTATGAATTCTTCAAATCCTAAATTGATTAATTTTGACAACTTAATATATACTCAATCAAAATTTAACAAAAATGATAAATCAAACTTAATTAACTGTCAATACTATGACATTGATGAATATAATTCAAAAGTACTTTACAATAAAAATAATTTTTCCCTTTTTCATATGAATATTTTGTCTCTGCATGCACACTACGTTGAATTAAACGAACTATTGACAACTCTAACTTCTAGTTTTGATATTATTGGAATATCTGAATCGAGAATAAAATCAGATACCCCATTAACCAATATTGAAATAGAAGGTTATTCGATAGAATTCACTCCAACTAGTTCATCTTGTGGAGGAGCTCTGATTTATATTTCTACAAAGCTGAATTATAAACTACGGCAAGATCTAAATATGATTAACGATAAATCTATTGAATCAATTACTACTGAAATTGAACATGGAAAAAAATCTAATGTAATAATAAGTTGCATATACAAACATCCATTGATGGAAATAAAAGAGTTTAATGATGAATATTTAATACCTCTCCTGTAAAAATTATCTCTTGAAAATAAAACCATATTTTTGCTTGGACATTTTAATATTAATCTCTTAGAAAGCGACAAAAATCAAAACATTTCTAACTTTTTAAATTTATTATCATCGAATAACCCTTTACCGCGTATCACCCTACCAACTCAAATAACAAATACTTCCAAAACAATTATTGATAATATCTTTACCAACTCGATATCAGATGATCTGATCACAGGAAACATAATTTCATCCATATCCGATCACCTACCACAATTTGTAATTGTTCCAAATTTTAACAAAAAATTTTCTTCCAACCATCAAAATAATTTTAAGAAAAATATCAAATACATAAACGTGAATAAGTTTGAAAGAGATTTTGATAATATTAACTGGAACCATGTAATTGATATTAATAAGCAAGATGTCAATTACTCATTTAATTCTTTTTACCACAACTTTAACAGTTCATTAGACAAACATGCTCCTTTGAGAAAAATCAGTAACAGAAGATACAGACAGCAAATTAAACCATGGATAACTCCTGGGATTAGAAAATCTATAAAAAAAAACAAAATAAATTAAAAAACAAACTTAAAAGAGCAAAAGACAATAATAGGAAAAACAAACTAATTAAAGAATTTAAAACTTACAGAAATCTAATTGTTAAATTAATTCGTGAATCCAAAAAGAATTACTTTCAAACATTTTTTCAAAGAAATAATCTTAACCTCCGTGAAACCTGGAAGGGTATTAATAAATTAATCAACATCAAAACAAAAATTACAGCTGTACCTCTATCGGTATATAACAACAACTCCGATTCTATAATCACGGATTCAGTTGATGTTTGCAATTGTTTTAATGAGTTCTTTGTAAATATTGCACAGAAAATGCAATCTACCATACACTCATCCTACACTGACTTCAAAAAATTTCTAAAAACTCCAAACGAAAAGAGTATATTTCTTAATGCTATTGATCATATCATGAAGAAATATCGTCTATTTATTGAAACTAGATCGAGATAAGGCTTCAGGCCCTAATAGCATACCTACACCTATCCTTCAGTTACTAAATTCTAAAATTTCACTCATCCTTGCTGACCTATATAATTTTTCAATCTGTAATGGAATCTTTCCTGGTATTTTCAAATTATCCTCTGTTATGCCTATCTTCAAAAAAGGATCAAAATTATATTGCAATAATTATAGACCAATATCTCTATTATCCAATCTTGGGTAAAATATTTGAAAAACTTATTTATTCTAGAACCTACAAATTTTTAAATAGTCTTAACTCCTTCAGTAAGCAACAATTCGGATTTTGTTCAAAACATTCCACATCGCATTCTCTTTTATCGATTACAAGTAAAATCCAAAAAGCATTAGACGCGGGAAAGTTTGGATGTGGAGTCTTTATTGATTTGCAAAAAGCATTTGACACTGTTGATCATAAAATTCTTCTAAAAAAATTAGAATATTATGGTATTAGGGGTGTAGTCTTATCTTGGTTTAAATCATATCTCTCAAACCGCAAACAATTTGTAACAATAAGTGGCTTTAACTCGCATCATAAACAAATTTACTATGGCGTACCTCAAGGTTCAGTACTTGGTCCTCTTTTATTTTTAATTTACATAAATGATTTTCATGCCGCTGTAAAATACTCATCTGTATATTATTTTGCAGACGATACAAACTTACTGTACTGTGATGAATCATATGTGAAAGTAGCATATAAAATTAATTTGGATCTAAAAAAAATTACGGACTGGTTAATTGAAAATTGAATCTCGATGAATCTAAATAAAACGGAATACATATTATTTCATTCTCCAAATAAAACAATAGATTTGAATTTTAGAATTAAATTAAAAGGTAAAATAATTCATCCCTCAGCCGAAATTAAATACTTAGGGATGACTTTTGATAAACACCTGTCCTGGAAAAACCATGTAAATACCTTAACCAATAAACTAAGAAGAGCAAATGGCATGTTGAGTATCATACGTCATTACGTAAACAGAAAAACTTTAACCTCAATTTTCTATGCGATATTCTTCTCTCATCTCTCATATGGATCACTTGTCTGGGGACAGACAAAAAATCCAAACTTGAAAAAGGTTACTTCCCTTCAAAAAATCGCATTAAGAATAATGAATTTTTCTTCCCGTAAACAACCCTCGACAAAGATATTTAAAGACTTTTCAATTCTTAAATTCAAAGACCTGATTAAACTCAACAATTGTTTATTAATTCACGACGTTGTAAATGATTGCTTACCAACAGCCATATCGCATCTTTTTATTAAAACTTCTAATACTCATTCTTATGCTACAAGAAGTACAGCAAATTCAAAACTAGCTATTGATACGTTCAATACTGTTAGGTACGGAAAATCTTCAATCATTTACCAGTGTGTTAAAGACTGGAATGATATATATATAAATATATATATATATATAATATTGTTGCAATTCTTTACATATCAATTCATGCCATTCTACATCTTGTTTTCTTACCATGGCAACCCATAGCTTTACATCATTCATAAACTCATACGTGTCACATACTCAGCGTCCCACAGGTCTCATCAATCACCTCATTAATCTTTTGTTTATACGTTCACATTTTGTAGATATATTGAACGGCAGAAACTTCCTGTACCCCTTTTTAACCAAGAGACCGTCAAAGTAGCTTGAGCAAGGAAAGTCGCGGTGTTTCTATATTCAGAATTAAGAGTTCAAACAACGAAGCCTTTGAACTATTAATATATATATATATGATAAAAAAACATTGACTCGATTCTCAAGAACACTGAAAATATTGAAATGGTAAAAATTAATGAAATTCCTCGACATAAACTTAAAAAGTGTCTTTCTCAAAATATAATATCATCGTACGAGACTACCTTATCAATAATTATTGCCCTCTTTGAACATACATCTCAGTTTTAAATTATTATAATATGTTATATAGTTGTGGATATTTTTCTTATTAATACGCTATTTTATTTTTGCTAGTTTAAACAATTAATTAGACTATTTTTCTAATAGATTTTTTACTTGAATTGCTTTTGAAAATATGCTTACTCGCCTAATTCTTTATTTCAAAAAAGTGTCATTCCTTTGTCTAGTTAACCTATTGAATGACACCATCCAATTTGACAAATATAGATATTTCCTTTCATTGAAAATCAATCTTTTGTGTTGAAAAACTTTATATTATATTCAAGAGAGAAAATATGTATATTTGTTGTTCTTGGAAAAAAAAAAATTTTGCGGTTGATGTTGTTTCTCTCAAACCGGTCGGACACAAAGAATGTTGGATTTGTCGTTAACTGTGAAAAGTGTAATAAATCCAATTGTTAAATTCAAAACAAAAACACAAAGCTGATGATGAAAAGTGCAAATTTTGTTGAGGTATAAAATAATAAACAAAATCAAATCCGACATTTAGCAATTATTTATATTTTGGCTTTGTTACGCTAAACAGAAAATCAATTTACGATGGTCTTATCTGTGTTTCAAAGTTAGAATTCTCTAAACGCTTTGGAGAAAAGACGAAGCCATTCACTCTACAGAAGGAAAGAAAAAGCGACTGCTGGCATCTGAGTTGAAAAAGCAGAATTGTTCAGTGTTTTTGAAAAAAGAGTTGCATACAACTGACCAAAACTAGGGCTTTCCTTAATAATTTTCATTAAATCGTTTAAACTTATGTAATATTTGTTTTAGAATCATGCCATAAATATAGTGACAGGTATTTTTTCTTAATAAAATATATAATGCGTGCAATTTGTGAAGGGATATATAGTTAGTTACAATAATAATGCAAGGAAATTAGAAAGTAAATTCTTCATTCTGTATTGTATCATTATATACCATATAGCGTGGTCGTATTATTACTAAAGTAATCAGTCCTGGGCAATCTCTGTTTCTTTGATGGAATTCTACTTGTTTTAAACTCCGTGCAAAATGCATTTATCACTTCCTAAACAGAGACCCACCGTGGCAACTTTCCTTCTGTATTATATATATATATACACGCCAATCTGTATACATCGGAAAATTTTACCCGAAATTTCATATATTAGGTATAGCCGAGCGAAACTTTTTCTTTGAAACTGGTGAAAGTTATTTTTAGAATCTCGTGGAATTATTATTAGAAACTCGTGGAAGTTATTTTTAGAATCTCATAAAAAGTTATTTTTACAAACTCTTCAAAGTATTTTTAGAACCTTGTGGAAGTTATTTCTAGAAACTGTTGAAAGTTTACTTTTAAAAACTGGTAAAATATATTTTTAGAAACTTGTCGAAATTATTGTTAGAAACTCGTAGAAGTTGTTTTTAGAAACTGTTGAAAAGATATTTTTAGGAGCTGGTGGAAAGTTACTTTTATAAACTGGTGGAAAGTTATTCTTAGAAACTCGTGAAAAGTTATTTTTAGACACTCGTGGAAGTGGTTTTTAGAAACTGGTGAAAAGTTAATTGTAGAAACTGGTGAAAAGTTATTTTTAGAAACTCGTCGAAGTTATTTTTAGAAACTCGTGAAAAGTTCTTTTTAGAAACTGGTAAAAAGTTCTTTTTAGAAACTCGTCGAAATAATTTTTAGAAACTCGTTGAACTTATTTTTAGAGTGAAAAAAGAAAGTTCAGTGGAAAATAATTATTTACGTCTATACAAGTTGCTTATCTTAAAATAGTAGATCATAATCGTCATTCTTTTTAATTCAATTTTTAGAAACTGGTGAAAAGTTATTTTTATAAACTCATGAAAGTTATTTTTAGACACTTGTGGAAGTGGTTTTTAGAAACTGGTGAAAAGTTAATTGTAGAAACTGGTGAAAAGTTATTTTTAGAAACTCGTCGAAGTTATTTTAGAAACTCGTTGAACTTATTTTTAGAGTGAAAAGAGAAAGTTCATTGGAAAATAATTATTTACGTCTATACAAGTTGCTTATCTTAAAATAGAAGTTCATAATCGTCGTTCTTTTTTATTCAATTTTTAGAAACTGGTGGAAAGTTATTTTAGAAACTCGTAAAAAGTTATTTTTAGAAACGGGTGAAAAGTTATTTTTAGAAACTCGTCAAAGATATTTTTCGAAACTCGTGGAAGTTAATTTTAGAACCTGGTGAAAAGTTATTTTTAGAAACTGGCGAAAGTTATTCTTAGAAACTCGTGGAAGTTTTTTTTAGAAACTAGTTGAAAGTTATGTTTAAAAACTTGTGAAAAGGTATTTTTAGAAACTCGTAATAAGTTATTTTTAGAAACAGGTGAAAAGTTATTTTTAGAAACTCGTAAAAAGTTCTTTTTAGAAACTGGTAAAAAGTTATTTTTAGAAACTCGTCGAAATAATTTTTAGAAACTCGTCAAAATTATTTTTAGAATGAAAAGAGAAAGTTCATTGGAAAATAATTATTTACGTCTATACAAGTTGCTTAACTTAAAATAGTAGATCATAATCGTCATTCTTTTTAATTCAATTTTTAGAAACTGGTGAAAAGTTATTTTTATAAACTCATGGAAGTTCTTTTTAGACACTCGTGGAAGTGGTTTTTAGAAACGGGTGAAAAGTTAATTGTAGAAACTGGTGAAAAGTTATTTTTAGAAACTCGTCGAAGTTATTTTTAGAAACTCGTTAAACTTATTTTTAGAGTGAAAAGAGAAAGTTCAGTGGAAAATAATTATTTACGTCTATACAAGTTGCTTATCTTAAAATAGTAGATCATAATCGTCATTCTTTTTAATTCAATTTTTAGAAACTGGTGAAAAGTTATTTTTATAAACTCATGAAAGTTATTTTTAGAAACTTGTGGAAGTGGTTTTTAGAAACTGGTGAAAAGTTAATTGTAGAAACTGGTGAAAAGTTATTTTTAGAAACTCGTCGAAGTTATTTTAGAAACTCGTTGAACTTATTTTTAGAGTGAAAAGAGAAAGTTCATTGGAAAATAATTATTTACGTCTATACAAGTTGCTTATCTTAAAATAGAAGTTCATAATCGTCGTTCTTTTTTATTCAATTTTTAGAAACTGGTGGAAAGTTATTTTAGAAACTCGTAAAAAGTTATTTTTAGAAACGGGTGAAAAGTTATTTTTAGAAACTCGTCAAAGATACTTTTCGAAACTCGTGGAAGTTAATTTTAGAACCTGGTGAAAAGTTATTTTTAGAAACTGGCGAAAGTTATTCTTAGAAACTCGTGGAAGTTTTTTTTAGAAACTAGTTGAAAGTTATGTTTAAAAACTTGTGAAAAAGTATTTTTAGAAACTCGTAATAAGTTATTTTTAGAAACAGGTGAAAAGTTATTTTTAGAAACTCGTAAAAAGTTCTTTTTAGAAACTGGTAAAAAGTTATTTTTAGAAACTCGTCGAAATAATTTTTAGAAACTCGTCAAAATTATTTTTAGAATGAAAAGAGAAAGTTCATTGGAAAATAATTATTTACGTCTATACAAGTTGCTTAACTTAAAATAGTAGATCATAATCGTCATTCTTTTTAATTCAATTTTTAGAAACTGGTGAAAAGTTATTTTTATAAACTCATGGAAGTTCTTTTTAGACACTCGTGGAAGTGGTTTTTAGAAACGGGTGAAAAGTTAATTGTAGAAACTGGTGAAAAGTTATTTTTAGAAACTCGTCGAAGTTATTTTTAGAAACTCGTTAAACTTATTTTTAGAGTGAAAAGAGAAAGTTCAGTGGAAAATAATTATTTACGTCTATACAAGTTGCTTATCTTAAAATAGTAGTTCATAATCGTCGTTCTTTTTTATTCAATTTTTAGAAACTGGTGGAAAGTTATTTTAGAAACTCGTAAAAAGTTATTTTTAGAAACGGGTGAAAAGTTATTTTTAGAAACTCGTCAAAGATACTTTTCGAAACTCGTGGAAGTTAATTTTAGAACCTGGTGAAAAGTTATTTTTAGAAACTGGCGAAAGTTATTCTTAGAAACTCGTGGAAGTTTTTTTTAGAAACTAGTTGAAAGTTATGTTTAAAAACTTGTGAAAAGGTATTTTTAGAAACTCGTAATAAGTTATTTTTAGAAACAGGTGAAAAGTTATTTTTAGAAACTCGTAAAAAGTTCTTTTTAGAAACTCGTAAAAAGTTATTTTTAGAAACTCGTCGAAATAATTTTTAGAAACTCGTCAAAATTATTTTTAGAATGAAAAGAGAAAGTTCATTGGAAAATAATTATTTACGTCTATACAAGTTGCTTAACTTAAAATAGTAGATCATAATCGTCATTCTTTTTAATTCAATTTTTAGAAACTGGTGAAAAGTTATTTTTATAAACTCATGGAAGTTCTTTTTAGACACTCGTGGAAGTGGTTTTTAGAAACGGGTGAAAAGTTAATTGTAGAAACTGGTGAAAAGTTATTTTTAGAAACTCGTCGAAGTTATTTTTAGAAACTCGTTAAACTTATTTTTAGAGTGAAAAGAGAAAGTTCAGTGGAAAATAATTATTTACGTCTATACAAGTTGCTTATCTTAAAATAGTAGTTCATAATCGTCGTTCTTTTTTATTCAATTTTTAGAAACTGGTGGAAAGTTATTTTAGAAACTCGTGAAAAGTTAGTTTTAGAAACTCGTAAAGAGTTAGTTTTAGAAACTCGTCAAAGTTATTTTTAGAAACTCGTGGAATTTAATTTTAGAACCTGGTGAAAATTTATTTTTAGAAACTGGTGAAAGTTATTCTAAGAAACTCGTGAAAATTTATTTTTAGAAACTGGTGAAAAGTTATTTTAAAAAACTCGTGGAAGTTATTTTTTGAAACTCGTGAAAAGTTATTTTTAGTAACTCGTGGAAAGTTATTTTTAGAAACTCGTGGAAGTTATTTTTAATATCTCGTTGAAGTTTTTTTTAGAAACTTGTGAAAAATTATTTTTAGGAACTGGTGAAAAGTTATTTTTAGAAACTGGTGAAAAGTTATTTTTGGAAACTCGTAAAAATTTATTTTTAGTAACTCGTTGAAAGTTATTTTTAGAAACTTGTGGAAGTTATTTTTAGAAACTCGTGGAAGTTGTTTTTAGAAACTGTTGAAAAGATATTTTTAGGAGCTGGTGGAAAGTTACTTTTATAAACTGGTGGAAAGTTATTCTTAGAAACTCGTGAAAAGTTATTTTTAGACACTCGTGGAAGTGGTTTTTAGAAACTGGTGAAAAGTTAATTGTAGAAACTGGTGAAAAGTTATTTTTAGAAACTCGTCGAAGTTATTTTTAGAAACTCGTGAAAAGTTTTTTTTAGAAACTGGTAAAAAGTTATTTTTAGAAACTCGTCGAAATAATTTTTAGAAACTCGTTGAACTTATTGTTAGAGTGAAAAAAGAAAGTTCAGTGGAAAATAATTATTTACGTCTATACAAGTTGCTTATCTTAAAATAGTAGATCATAATCGTCATTCTTTTTAATTCAATTTTTAGAAACTGGTGAAAAGTTATTTTTATAAACTCATGAAAGTTATTTTTAGACACTCGTGGAAGTGGTTTTTAGAAACTGGTGAAAAGTTAATTGTAGAAACTGGTGAAAAGTTATTTTTAGAAACTCGTCGAAGTTATTTTAGAAACTCGTTGAACTTATTTTTAGAGTGAAAAGAGAAAGTTCATTGGAAAATAATTATTTACGTCTATACAAGTTGCTTATCTTAAAATAGAAGTTCATAATCGTCGTTCTTTTTTATTCAATTTTTAGAAACTGGTGGAATGTTATTTTAGAAACTCGTAAAAAGTTATTTTTAGAAACGGGTGAAAAGTTATTTTTAGAAACTCGTCAAAGATATTTTTCGAAACTCGTGGAAGTTAATTTTAGAACCTGGTGAAAAGTTATTTTTAGAAACTGGCGAAAGTTATTCTTAGAAACTCGTGGAAATTTTTTTTAGAAACTAGTTGAAAGTTATGTTTAAAAACTTGTGAAAAGGTATTTTTAGAAACTCGTAATAAGTTATTTTTAGAAACAGGTGAAAAGTTATTTTTAGAAACTCGTAAAAAGTTCTTTTTAGAAACTGGTAAAAAGTTATTTTTAGAAACTCGTCGAAATAATTTTTAGAAACTCGTCAAAATTATTTTTAGAATGAAAAGAGAAAGTTCATTGGAAAATAATTATTTACGTCTATACAAGTTGCTTAACTTAAAATAGTAGATCATAATCGTCATTCTTTTTAATTCAATTTTTAGAAACTGGTGAAAAGTTATTTTTATAAACTCATGGAAGTTCTTTTTAGACACTCGTGGAAGTAGTTTTTAGAAACGGGTGAAAAGTTAATTGTAGAAACTGGTGAAAAGTTATTTTTAGAAACTCGTCGAAGTTATTTTTAGAAACTCGTTAAACTTATTTTTAGAGTGAAAAGAGAAAGTTCAGTGGAAAATAATTATTTACGTCTATACAAGTTGCTTATCTTAAAATAGTAGTTCATAATCGTCGTTCTTTTTTATTCAATTTTTAGAAACTGGTGGAAAGTTATTTTAGAAACTCGTGAAAAGTTAGTTTTAGAAACTCGTAAAGAGTTAGTTTTAGAAACTCGTCAAAGTTATTTTTAGAAACTCGTGGAATTTAATTTTAGAACCTGGTGAAAATTTATTTTTAGAAACTGGTGAAAGTTATTCTAAGAAACTCGTGAAAATTTATTTTTAGAAACTGGTGAAAAGTTATTTTAAAAAACTCGTGGAAGTTATTTTTTGAAACTCGTGAAAAGTTATTTTTAGAAACTCGTCGAAGTTATTTTAGAAACTCGTTGAACTTATTTTTAGAGTGAAAAGAGAAAGTTCATTGGAAAATAATTATTTACGTCTATACAAGTTGCTTATCTTAAAATAGAAGTTCATAATCGTCGTTCTTTTTTATTCAATTTTTAGAAACTGGTGGAATGTTATTTTAGAAACTCGTAAAAAGTTATTTTTAGAAACGGGTGAAAAGTTATTTTTAGAAACTCGTCAAAGTTATTTTTAGAAATTCGTAGATGTTAATATTAGAACCTCGTGAAAAGTTATTTTTAGAAACTGTTGAAAGTTATTCTTAGAAAATTGTCGAAGTTGTTTTTAGACACTCATGAAAAGTTATTTTTTGAAACTCGTGAAAAGTTATTTTTAGAAACTCGTCGAAGTTATTTTAGAAACTCGTTGAACTTATTTTTAGAGTGAAAAGAGAAAGTTCATTGGAAAATAATTATTTACGTCTATACAAGTTGCTTATCTTAAAATAGTAGATCATAATCGTCATTCTTTTTAATTCAATTTTTAGAAACTGGTGAAAAGTTATTTTTATAAACTCATGAAAGTTATTTTTAGAAACTTGTGGAAGTGGTTTTTAGAAACTGGTGAAAAGTTAATTGTAGAAACTGGTGAAAAGTTATTTTTAGAAACTCGTCGAAGTTATTTTAGAAACTCGTTGAACTTATTTTTAGAGTGAAAAGAGAAAGTTCATTGGAAAATAATTATTTACGTCTATACAAGTTGCTTATCTTAAAATAGAAGTTCATAATCGTCGTTCTTTTTTATTCAATTTTTAGAAACTGGTGGAAAGTTATTTTAGAAACTCGTAAAAAGTTATTTTTAGAAACGGGTGAAAAGTTATTTTTAGAAACTCGTCAAAGATACTTTTCGAAACTCGTGGAAGTTAATTTTAGAACCTGGTGAAAAGTTATTTTTAGAAACTGGCGAAAGTTATTCTTAGAAACTCGTGGAAGTTTTTTTTAGAAACTAGTTGAAAGTTATGTTTAAAAACTTGTGAAAAGGTATTTTTAGAAACTCGTAATAAGTTATTTTTAGAAACAGGTGAAAAGTTATTTTTAGAAACTCGTAAAAAGTTCTTTTTAGAAACTGGTAAAAAGTTATTTTTAGAAACTCGTCGAAATAATTTTTAGAAACTCGTCAAAATTATTTTTAGAATGAAAAGAGAAAGTTCATTGGAAAATAATTATTTACGTCTATACAAGTTGCTTAACTTAAAATAGTAGATCATAATCGTCATTCTTTTTAATTCAATTTTTAGAAACTGGTGAAAAGTTATTTTTATAAACTCATGGAAGTTCTTTTTAGACACTCGTGGAAGTGGTTTTTAGAAACGGGTGAAAAGTTAATTGTAGAAACTGGTGAAAAGTTATTTTTAGAAACTTGTCGAAGTTATTTTTAGAAACTCGTTAAACTTATTTTTATAGTGAAAAGAGAAAGTTCAGTGGAAAATAATTATTTACGTCTATACAAGTTGCTTATCTTAAAATAGTAGTTCATAATCGTCGTTCTTTTTTATTCAATTTTTAGAAACTGGTGGAAAGTTATTTTAGAAACTCGTAAAAAGTTATTTTTAGAAACGGGTGAAAAGTTATTTTTAGAAACTCGTCAAAGATACTTTTCGAAACTCGTGGAAGTTAATTTTAGAACCTGGTGAAAAGTTATTTTTAGAAACTGGCGAAAGTTATTCTTAGAAACTCGTGGAAGTTTTTTTTAGAAACTAGTTGAAAGTTATGTTTAAAAACTTGTGAAAAGGTATTTTTAGAAACTCGTAATAAGTTATTTTTAGAAACAGGTGAAAAGTTATTTTTAGAAACTCGTAAAAAGTTCTTTTTAGAAACTCGTAAAAAGTTATTTTTAGAAACTCGTCGAAATAATTTTTAGAAACTCGTCAAAATTATTTTTAGAATGAAAAGAGAAAGTTCATTGGAAAATAATTATTTACGTCTATACAAGTTGCTTAACTTAAAATAGTAGATCATAATCGTCATTCTTTTTAATTCAATTTTTAGAAACTGGTGAAAAGTTATTTTTATAAACTCATGGAAGTTCTTTTTAGACACTCGTGGAAGTGGTTTTTAGAAACGGGTGAAAAGTTAATTGTAGAAACTGGTGAAAAGTTATTTTTAGAAACTCGTCGAAGTTATTTTTAGAAACTCGTTAAACTTATTTTTAGAGTGAAAAGAGAAAGTTCAGTGGAAAATAATTATTTACGTCTATACAAGTTGCTTATCTTAAAATAGTAGTTCATAATCGTCGTTCTTTTTTATTCAATTTTTAGAAACTGGTGGAAAGTTATTTTAGAAACTCGTGAAAAGTTAGTTTTAGAAACTCGTAAAGAGTTAGTTTTAGAAACTCGTCAAAGTTATTTTTAGAAACTCGTGGAAGTTAATTTTAGAACCTGGTGAAAATTTATTTTTAGAAACTGGTGAAAGTTATTCTAAGAAACTCGTGAAAATTTATTTTTAGAAACTGGTGAAAAGTTATTTTAAAAAACTCGTGGAAGTTATTTTTTGAAACTCGTGAAAAGTTATTTTTAGTAACTCGTGGAAAGTTATTTTTAGAAACTCGTGGAAGTTATTTTTAATATCTCGTTGAAGTTTTTTTTAGAAACTTGTGAAAAATTATTTTTAGGAACTGGTGAAAAGTTATTTTTAGAAACTGGTGAAAAGTTATTTTTGGAAACTCGTAAAAATTTATTTTTAGTAACTCGTTGAAAGTTATTTTTAGAAACTTGTGGAAGTTATTTTTAGAAACTCGTGGAAGTTGTTTTTAGAAACTGTTGAAAAGATATTTTTAGGAGCTGGTGGAAAGTTACTTTTATAAACTGGTGGAAAGTTATTCTTAGAAACTCGTGAAAAGTTATTTTTAGACACTCGTGGAAGTGGTTTTTAGAAACTGGTGAAAAGTTAATTGTAGAAACTGGTGAAAAGTTATTTTTAGAAACTCGTCGAAGTTATTTTTAGAAACTCGTGAAAAGTTTTTTTTAGAAACTGGTAAAAAGTTATTTTTAGAAACTCGTCGAAATAATTTTTAGAAACTCGTTGAACTTATTTTTAGAGTGAAAAAAGAAAGTTCAGTGGAAAATAATTATTTACGTCTATACAAGTTGCTTATCTTAAAATAGTAGATCATAATCGTCATTCTTTTTAATTCAATTTTTAGAAACTGGTGAAAAGTTATTTTTATAAACTCATGAAAGTTATTTTTAGACACTCGTGGAAGTGGTTTTTAGAAACTGGTGAAAAGTTAATTGTAGAAACTGGTGAAAAGTTATTTTCCGAAACTCGTCGAAGTTATTTTAGAAACTCGTTGAACTTATTTTTAGAGTGAAAAGAGAAAGTTCATTGGAAAATAATTATTTACGTCTATACAAGTTGCTTATCTTAAAATAGAAGTTCATAATCGTCGTTCTTTTTTATTCAATTTTTAGAAACTGGTGGAATGTTATTTTAGAAACTCGTAAAAAGTTATTTTTAGAAACGGGTGAAAAGTTATTTTTAGAAACTCGTCAAAGATATTTTTCGAAACTCGTGGAAGTTAATTTTAGAACCTGGTGAAAAGTTATTTTTAGAAACTAGTGGAAAGTTATTTTTAGAAACTCGTGAAAAGTTATTTTTAGAAACTGGTGAAAAGTTATTTTCATAAACTCATGAAAGTTATTTTTAGACACTCGTGGAAGTGGTTTTTAGAAACTGGTGAAAAGTTAATTGTAGAAACTGGTGAAAAGTTATTTTTAGAAACTCGTCGAAGTTATTTTAGAAACTCGTTGAACTTATTTTTAGAGTGAAAAGAGAAAGTTCATTGGAAAATAATTATTTACGTCTATACAAGTTGCTTATCTTAAAATAGAAGTTCATAATCGTCGTTCTTTTTTATTCAATTTTTAGAAACTGGTGGAAAGTTATTTTAGAAACTCGTAAAAAGTTATTTTTAGAAACGGGTGAAAAGTTATTTTTAGAAACTCGTCAAAGATATTTTTCGAAACTCGTGGAAGTTAATTTTAGAACCTGGTGAAAAGTTATTTTTAGAAACTGGCGAAAGTTATTCTTAGAAACTTGTGGAAGTTGTTTTTAGAAACTCGTAAAAAGTTTTTTTTAGAAACTAGTTAAAAGTTATGTTTAGAAACTTGTGAAAAGGTATTTTAAAAACTCTTAATAAGTTATTTTTAGAAACAGGTGAAAAGTTATTTTTAGAAACTGGTCAAAATTATTTTTAGAGTGAAAAGAGAAAGTTCATTGGAAAATAATTATTTAGGTCTATACAAGTTGCTTATCTTAAAATAGTAGTTCATAATCGTCGTTCGTTTTTATTCAATTTTTAGAACCAGGTGAAAAGTTATTATTAGAAACTCGTAAAAAGTTATTTTTAGAAAATCGTGAAAAGTTATTTTTAGAAACTAGTGGAAAGTTATTTTTAGAAACTCGTGAAAAGTTAGTTTTAGAAACTCGTAAAGAGTTAGTTTTAGAAACTCGTCAAAGTTATTTTTAGAAACTCGTGGAAGTTAATTTTAGAACCTGGTGAAAATTTATTTTTAGAAACTGGTGAAAGTTATTCTTAGAAACTCGTGAAAATTTATTTTTAGAAACTGGTGAAAAGTTATTTTAAAAAACTCGTGGAAGTTATTTTTTGAAACTCGTGAAAAGTTATTTTTAGTAACTCGTGGAAAGTTATTTTTAGAAACTCGTGGAAGTTATTTTTAATATCTCGTTGAAGTTTTTTTTAGAAACTTGTGAAAAATTATTTTTAGGAACTGGTGAAAAGTTATTTTTAGAAACTGGTGAAAAGTTATTTTTGGAAACTCGTAAAAATTTATTTTTAGTAACTCGTTGAAAGTTATTTTTAGAAACTTGTGGAAGTTATTTTTAGAAACTCGTAGATGTTGTTTTTAGAATCTTGTGAAAAGTTATTTTTAGGAACTGGTGAAAAGTTGATTTTAGAAACTAGTGAAAAGTTATTTTTTGAAACTCGTGAAAAGTTATTTTTAGAAACTAATGAAAAGTTAATTTTAGAAACTTGAGAAAAGTTATATTTAGAAGCTCGGAAAAAGTTATTTTTAGAAACTCGTAAAAAGTTATTTTTAGAAACTAGTGGAAAGTTATTTTTAGGAACATGCATGGTCATGGTATAGCAGTTTATATCAAGGAAACTTTACCAATATCTCGTGGAATTGATCTGGAAGACCCCAATCATCCTTTCATGTGTTTTCGTTTGTCTCTTCTACATTCAACTAGTTTTTTGTTCTTTCTCTATCGCTCTCCATTTTCTCAAGACTGTTCTGTTATCAAATCAGTTTCAAAGTCCGCTGACCTAGCTCTTCTTAATCATCGTTGAACCAACATCTTTGTATTTGGTGACTTTAACATTCACCATAAACAATGTCTAAGATTCTTGAATGGAACAAGTAGCTCTGGTGTCGACACCTATATCTCAGTCTCTCTCGCAATTGGTTGATTTTCCAACCCGCATTCCTGATCACTCAAGTCAATCGCCCTCCTTGTTGGATTTATTTTTAATCTATAACTCTGACATTTGTAAGATATCTCATAACGCTCCATTGGGTCGTTTTGACCTTGTTGTTTTGGAGGTCAAAATTAATTTCAATAGGCAAGTTTCCCATGAACATCCCATGCATAGATCCTTTTTTAGATATGATCTTGCGGATTGGCTAAGATTTCAAGCACACATTCAGTCTGTCCCTTGGGATAAAATTCTTTCCAACTCAGCTGATGATTGTGTTAATGTAACTACTTCAATAATATTTAAAGCAATACGATTATTTGTTCCGTCAGGGAAATATCAGTTAAAACCTCATTCTTCGTCATGGTTTTTTCCAGCTTGTGCTGCAGCCATAGCTCATTGTAATCATTTCTTTCATTGTTATTGTCGTGATGCGACTGATCATAACAGACAACTGTTTATTGCCTCGCGCAATAACTGTAAATATGTTGTTCGTAAAGCTAAAACTGTTTTTGCTGAAAGGACTAAAGATCTTATCAAATCCAAAGAAATAAGTTCTTGCAAATTTTGGCGTATTATCAAAACGTCCGGGGTAGTTCTAAAACATCTGTACCTCCACTTTTCAATGGTCCTGAAGTCATTAGTTTATCTAAGGATAAAGTTAAATTATTCGCTAAACTCTTCAGTTCTCATTCTACCCTCGATGATTCTGGTCATGATCTCCCTTATTTCTCCTCCAAAACTGTCCAAACTTTACATGATTGCTTTATATCCCTTGATAAGGTTTCTTACATTATTAACAAAATGGATTCTAATAAGGCTACTGGACTGGATGGCATTCCTGTTATTGTACTTCAAAGGTGTTCTACTGAGTTATCTTCCGTTTTTTGTGCTCTTTTCAAAAAGTGTTTGGATGAATCCTGTTTTCCTTCATCTTGGAAGTTTGCCTCTGTTCTTCCAATTTTTAAAAATAGTGGTGAGCGATCTAATCCTTCTAATTATAGACCGATCAGTCTCATTTCCATTTTAAGCAAAGTTTTCGAGACTTTAATTAACCTGAGCTTAGTTGAATTTATTGAAAAAATTAATTTGTTTTACAACTCCCAGTATGGGTTTCGTTCTGGGCGTTCCACTGCTGACGTTTTGACAGTTATACGTGAACGTTTTTATCGTGCCCTTGATGTCTCTGGTGAAGCGCGAGCAGTTGCCCTTGACATCTCCAAGGCATTTGATAAAGTCTGGCATAGGGGGTTACTGTACAAACGTAAAGCATATGGTTTAAAAGGTCCGTTTTTAAATATTATCTCCTCTTTCCTTTCCAATCGTAAACTCAAAGCGGTCCTTAGCGGTCATTCATCTTCCATTTTTTCCATCAATGCTGGTGTTCCTCAAGGTTCTGTTCTCGGTCCGTCTCTATTCCTACTGTACATTAACGATCTCCCAGACAATTTATTATCCAAAACCGGTATGTATGCTGATGATTCAACATTGTATTCCTGCCTTAATAGATCAGATGATTGTGATAAGGTTAGAATGGCCTCTGATCTGGAAAAAGATCTCAATACAGTAGTTGAATGGGGTAAGAATTAGCTTGTTAATTTTAATCCATCTAAAACTAATCTTCTTTCCATTAATCATCTCAATCAAGCTTATTTACCTCGAATTTTGATGAAAGGTTCTCATCTGCCTGTAAGGAATTCATTTCGCCTTTTTGGTCTTATATTTACCAGCGACCTCTCATGGCGATCTTATATTGAAAATATAGCTAAATCAACGGCCATGAAGGTTGGTTCTCTTTTACGAGAAATGAATTACCTCACTCCTGAATGTGTCCTTTACCTATACAAATCATCAATTCGTCCATGCATGGAATATATCAAGGAAATTTGAATGTTAATTCTTCATTCTATATTGTATCATTATATTCCATAAAACGTATTTTTATTATTACTAATGGAATCAGTCCTGGGCAATCGCCGTTCTTTTTGATGGAATTCTACTTGTTATAAACTCCGTGTATATTGCATTTATCACTTCCAAAATAGATAACCACCTTGTCAACTTTCCTTGTGTATTATACATATATGTACACCCGCCAATCTGTATACATCGGAAAATTTCACCCGATATTTTATAAATTAGGAATAGCTGAGCAAAAATTTTTCTTTGAAACTGATGAAAGTTATTTTTAGAAACTTGTGGAAGTTATTATTAGAACCTCGTGGAAAATATTTTTAGAAACTGTTGAAAGGTTATTTTTAGAAACTTGTGAAAATATATTATTAGAAACTCGTCGTAGTTATTTTTAGAAACTCGTGGAAGTTGTTTTTAGAAACTGGTAAAAAGTTATTTTTAGGAACTGGTGGAAAGTTATTCAAAGTCAAATAGATTGATAATGGCGGCGAAGCGATTGCGTTTTGGGTTGATATTACTAGGCAAGGACCTTAATGCTGGTGAATGTGAAAGCTTTGTTTACCAATGATTGTGGATTCGGTTAAGAGAGCATAAGGTTTTCTGGCGAACAATACAATATTGTTTTCTTCAGATGCTGTTGCTGTTAAGCGGTGATATTGAGACGCTACCAGGCCCATCTGCATGTAATAGCTGCTTGAAAACTATTCGCAAAAATCAAGGTGCGTTAGTGTGTGAGATATGTTTAAACACTTACCAGTTTAAATGTTTACCAAATTCTGAGGTATGTGTCGCCTGCATCGATATTAACAGTCATGCCCCTGATTCTAATAACCTCTCTCAACCCGCTAACCCTAACGCTGACTTACTGAAAGCTGTACGTAGTAGGGGATTTAAATTATTTCATCAAAATATTTAGGGCTTATTAAATCATATCGCCGAAGTGACAATGTTTTTAAATTCGTATACTGAAATTCACATATTTTCTGTAAGCGAAACACACTTCAGTAACTCTACTCCCGAAAAGGTCTTAGATATTCCGGGGTACACATTTATCCAAAAAGACCGTTCAAAAGGCTCTTTTGGCGGTGTGGCAGCTTATATAAAAAACAGTGTTCCATATATTCGAAGATTCGACCTTGAAACAAAAAATCTTGTTACAAAGTTCTTTGGATTGAAATAATATTCCCTAAATCAAAAGGGTTACTTGTTGGTATTGTCTATCGACCCCCGTCTAGTTCAAAGCTTTTACGAAGCGACTTTAATAGTTGTTTAGAGAGCGTATTACAATTGGTTGAAACAGAATCCAAGGAATGTATGCTTTTAGGAGATTTTAATTGCAACTATTTAAAAGAAGTGGACAACAAGCACTTAAAGGATGTGTTCAGTGCGTTTAATTTAAATCAGCTGATTAAAAAACCTACCCGATCAACATCCGATACAAGTACATTAATTGATTTTTACAAACCAGCCAAATAACATTATATCGTCGGATGTCTTCCCAATGAGTCCAAACGATCATGATCTTATTGGTTTGACGAGGAAACTTAATCATGCAAAAATAAAACCAAAGTCTGTCAAGTGTCGAAACTACCACTCATATAACCCAGCTAATCTAAACATTGACTTGTTAAATGCCGATTGGTCCACTGTTTATAATAGTACCAACCCGAATTCCGCGTGGATAGCAATGAAGGCACTATTATCGCACTACTTCGACAAACATGCTCCCATGGTTACAAAGAGGATTAGTTCGAAGGTTACTCTATGGTTAACTCCTGATCTGCAGTGTGAAATTAACTATCATGACACTCTCTTGCGGAAATACCGTAAATCGAAACTTGTTGAGCATTATTCGGCCCATAAACATTAGCGTAATAGAGTAACCAGTTCCATCAGAAAGGCCAAGGGTAACTATCACAGAACTGTTTTAAATGATTCCGTACATGAACCAGATAAATGTTGGAAGGCGTTAAAACAAGTTTATCCGAATAAAGTTACGGGGAACTCTTCAAATAAAAACTTTGAAATAGACGGTAAAATTACATCTTTGTCTGAATCCATTGTTAAGGGTTTTGGAAATTTTTTCTGTACTGTAGCCCATTCACTCCTAATTAAATACAATCCTGTTGTCGATTTTGTCTGGAAGCAACCACCTATCTTCAAATTGAGAACGGATAAACGGTTTATATTCAAAGTAATTACCAACAGTTCCGTCAAAGTAGAACTCCGGAAGCTTAAACGTAAAAAAGCTCCAGGACTCGATAATTTGCCATCTAACCTTATAAAAGATTGCACCTCGACCTTAATAGATCTGTTAACCATGATATTTAACATGTCACTAAAATCTGGTTGTGTGCCGAATGACTGGAAAGTTGGCAAAATCGTTCCTGTCTTCAAATCCGAAAACTCTGTCAAACTTGATAATTACAGACCGATATCAGTACTTTCTGTTATATTCAAGATTTTTGAGCGTCTTGTTCACAGACAGCTTATTATGTATCTCGAAGTAAACGATCTTCTGTGCCATTAACAATTCGGATTCCGTTCAAAACGATCAACTGAGACTGCTGTTACCTACTTCATCGATAACATCAAACGAGATATAGATAACGGTCAGTTAGTAGGAACTGTGTTTATAGACTTATCCAAAGCATTCGACACTGTCAGTCACGCCAGTCTACTGTCTAAACTCCCAGCATACGGCATTGAAGGAAACTCATTTGATTGGTTTTCGGACTACCTTTTTAATCGGAAACAAGTTGTATCGTACAATGACGCCATCTCTGATGCGTATCCCATTACTAAAGGAGTCCCCCAAGGTTCGATTCTTGGGCCTCTTTTGTTTCTGATTGAACTCAATGACATCACCAAGGTCCTCAAACACAGCAGAATCATTAAATACGCTGACGATACTGTTATTTATGTTGCAAGTGATAATTTCACTGAAATTGAAAATAAGCTGTGTAGTGATTTACATCACCTTTCACTTTGGTTTGACGAAAACGACCTACTGTTAAACCTGAAAAAGGGTAAAACTGAAGCGGTGTTATTCGGTACCTCGACGTCGCAGTAATAAAAGCAGAGGATACATTAACACCCAAATATTTCGTCGGGACAAAATCGAATGAATGAATCAAGAGAACCTATTGAAAATGTCATTATTAACCAGGCAGCGATGTAGAGGAGAAGTTCCGTCTTTCAACCCATGAAGACGTCGAGTAAGGACCCCATATATTCCTTTTTCTCCAACCGGTCAGACAGCAAAGAATCTTGGATTTGTCACCAAATGTGAAGAGTGTAATAAATCCAATTGTTAAATTCAAAGCACAATCTGAAAGCTGATGATAAAAAGTGCAATTTTTTTTTAGGTATGAAATAAAAAACAAAATCAAATCGAGCATTTAGCGATTTTTAAATCCCGCTAAACAGAAAATCAATTTACCATGGTCTTATCTGTGTTTCAAAGTTAGAATTCTCTCAACGCTTTGGGGAAAGGACGAAGCCATGCACTTTTCAGAAGGCAAGAAAAAACGACTGTTGGCATCTGAGATAAAAAAGCAGAATTGTTTATTGTTTTTGAAAAGAAGCGTTGCATACAACTGACCAAAACTAGGGCTTTCCTTGATAATTTTCATTAAATCTTTTTAAATTATGTGATTTTTGTTTTAGAATCATGCCATAAATACACTGACAGGTATTTTTTCTCAACAAAGTATAAATGCGTACAATTTGTGAAGAGATATATAGTTAACTATAATAATAATGCAAGGAAATTAGAAAGATAATTCTTCATTCTGTATTGCATCATTACATACCATATAACGTGTTCTTATTATTACTCAAGTAATCAGTCCTGGGCAATCAACTTTTTTATTATGGAATTCTAATTGTTATAAACTCCGTGCAAATTGCACTTATCACTTCCAAAATTGATAATTCATAATTAGGAATAGCCGAGCGAAAATTTTTCTTCCAAACTGGTGAAAGTTATTTTTAGAAACTCGTGGAAGTTATTTTTAGAAACTACTAAAAAGTTACTTTTAGAAACTGGTGAAAAGTTATTTTTTTTAAAAGAATTTTTATTACCGCATTCATGATTAGAAGACCATTTCCATTATTATCCGTACTTCAATCTGTTTGTACGCACAAAATGTTCGAGTGTCAGATAATAATCCTGTTGGTGACAAAGAGGAGTCTGTGATGTATAATTACGCCGTGGCACTGTTGAAACAATTATTTGATCAACAGAAGCAATACATGAATCAACTAGCCCCGTTAAAATTGATATTGGAAACATCGGATGTATACGTTCCAACTGTTGTTAGTCATATAGTAAGGTTTGATTGAAGCAATTTCGTACTATCAAATTTTGCACTGTTTTCTTCCGCATTAATTTTTAGCCTTAAGGTAGTTTGGCAAAAAAGGAGATACAGAAACAAGTCTTGCACTTGAATCGCATTTCCAGAGCGCAATACTTCCATGCGTGTATTTGTATATTGGTGGAGCGGGAGATCGCAAATACGAACTTTAAAGTACAGAAAGCTTTGACGTTGTTATTTATAAAGCATGATCTCAATAATGCCCTCGCAGCAATATCAGCAGTAGGATACATTAACACCGAAAAAATTTGGCGTGACAAAATTGAAGGAATGATTTAAGAGAACTTATTGAAAATGTCATTATTAACCAGGCAGTGATGTAGAGGGAAAGTTCTGTTATTCAACCCATGAAGACGTCGAATAAGGATCCCACATATTCCTTTTTCTCCAACCGGTCAGACAGCTAATAATGTTGGATTTGTCGTTAAATGTGAAGAGTGTAATAAATCCAATTGTTAAATTCAAAGCACAATCTGAAAGCTGATGATAAAAAGTGCAAATCTTTTTTAGGTATGAAATAAAAAACAAAATAAAATCCCGCATTTAGCAATCATTTAGATTTTAGCTTTGTTACGCTAAACAGAAAATCAATTTAGCATTGTCTTATCTGTGTTTCAAACTTAGAATTCTCTCAACGATTTGGAGAAAGGACAAAGCCATGCACTTTTCAGAAGGAAAGAAAAAGCGACTGTTGGCATCTGAGATGAAAAAGCAAAATTGTTCAGTGTTTTTGAAAAGAAGCGTTGCATGCAACTGACCAAAACTAGGGCTTTCCTTGATAATTTTCATTAAATCTTTTTAAATTATGTGATTTTTGTTTTAGAATCATGCCATAAATACACTGACAGTTATTTTTTCTGAATAAAGTATTAATGCGTACAATTTGTGAAGGGATATATAGTTAGCTATAATAAAAATGCAAGGAAATTAGAAAGTTAATTCTTTATTCTGTATTGCATCATTATATACCATATAACGTGTTCTTATTATTACTCAAGGAATCAGTCTTGGGCAATCAACTTTTTTTTTGATGGAATTCTACTTGTCATAAACTTCGTTCAAATTGCATTTATCACTTCCAAAATAGAGAACCACAGTGTCAACTTTCCTTGTGTATTATATATATATATACACCCGCCAATCTGTATACATCGGAAAATATCACGCGATATTTCATCAATTAGGAATAACCGAACAAAAATTTTTCTTCGAAACTGGTGAAAGTTATTTTTAGAAACTCGTGGAAGTTATTATTAGAAACTCGTGGAAGTTATTTTTAGAATCTCGTAAAAAGTTATTTTTAGAAACTAGTCTAAGTTATTTTTAGAACCTCGGGGAAGTTATTTTTAGAAACTGTTGAAAGTTTATTTTTAGAAAGTAGCGAAAAGATATTTTTAGAAACCTGTCTAAGTTATTTTTAGGATCTGGAGAAAAGATATTTCTAGAAACTGGTGAATTGTTATATTTAGAAACTGGTGGAAGTTATTTTTTGGAGACTGTTGAGAAGTTATGTTTAGGAACTAGTGGAAAGTTATTTTTTGAAACTGATGAAAAGTTATATTTGGAGAATGGTGGAAAGTAACTCTTAGAAACTCGTGTAAGATATTTTTAGAATCTCGTAAACAGTTATTTTTAGAAACTGGTGAAAAGTAACTTTTAGAAACTCGTCAAAGTTATATTGAGAAACTCGGGGAATTTAAAATTAGAACTTCGTGAAAAGTTATTTTTAGAAACTGGTGAAAGTTATTCTTAGAAACTCGTGAAAGTTGTTTTTAGAAATTCGTGAAAAGTTATTTTTAGAAACTAGTGAAAAGTTATTTTTAGAAACTTGTGAAAAGGTATTTTTAGAAACTCGTAATAAGTTATTTTTAAAAACTCGTAAAAAGTTATTTTTAGAAACAGGTGAAAAGTTATTTTTAGAAACTCGTCAAAGTTATTTTTAGAAACTCGTCGAAGTTGTTTTTATAAACTGGAGAAAAGTTAATTTTAGAATCTTGTGAAAGTTATTCTTAGAAAGTCGTGGAAGTTGTATTTAGAAACTCGTGGAAGTTATTTTTAGAAAGTTGTGAAAAGTTCCTTTTTATAAACTGGTGAAAAGTTATTATTAGAAACTGGTAAAAAGTTATTTTTAGAAACTTGTGAATACTTATATTTAGAAACCGGTGGAAAATTATTTTTAGAAACTCGTGAAAAGTTACTTTTAGAAACTGTTGAAAAGTTATTTTTAGAAACTCGTCGAAATTATTTTAGAATCTTGTTCAAATGATTTTTAGAGTGAAAAGAAAAAGTTCATTGGAAAATAATTATTTACGTCTATTCAAGTTGCTTATCTTAAAATAGTAGATCATAATCGTCGTTCCTTTTTATTCAATTTTTAGAAACTGGTGAAAAGTTATTTTTTGAAACTCGTGGAGGTAATTTTAAGAAACTAGTCGAAATTGTTTTTATAAACTCGTCAAAAATATTTTTAGAGTGAAAAGAGAAATTTCATTGGAAAGTAATTATTTAAGTCTACACAAGTTGCTTATCTTAAAATAATAGTTCATTTATCGTCGTTCTTTTTCATTCAATTTTTAGAAACTGGTGAAAAGTTAATTTTAGAAACTCGTGGAAGTTATTTTTAAAAAATCGTGAAAAGTTATTTTCAATTCATCATTTTCAATTGAAAATATCTTATCACCAGTTTCTAAAAATAACTTTTTACGAGATTCTAAAAATTGAATAAAATAGAACGACGATTATGAACAACTATTTTAAGATAAGCAACTTGTATAGACGTAAAAAATATTTTCCAATGAACTTTCTTTTTTCACTCTAAAAATAATTTTGACGAGTTTTTAAAAATAACTTTCCACCAGTTTCTAAAAACAACTTTTCACCTGTTTCTAAAAATAACTAAATTAATACGAGTTTCTAAAAATACCTATTCACAAGTTTTTAAAAATAACTTTGACGAGTTTCTAAAAATAACTTTTCACGAGTTTCTAAAAACAACTTTTTACGAGTTTCTAAAAATAACTTATCACCAGATTCTAAAAATAACATTTCACGAAGTTCTAATTTTAACTTCCACAAGTTTCAAAAATAAATTTGACGAGTTTCTAAAAGTAACTTTTCACCAGTTTCTAAAAATAACTGTTTACAAGTTTCTAAAAATAACTTTTCACCAGTTTATAAAAATTGAATAAAAAAGAACGAGGATTATGAACTACTATTTAAAGATAAGCAACTTGTATAGACGTAAATTAATATTTTCCAATGAAATTTCTTTTTTCACTCAAAAAATAATTTTGACGAGTTTCTTAAAATAATTTGGACGAGTTTCTAAAAATAACTTTCTACCAGTTTCTAAAAATAACTTTTCACCTGTTTCTAAAAATAACTACATTGTTACGAGTTTCTAAAAATACCTATTCACAAGTTTCTAAAAATAACTTTGACGAGATTCTAAAAATAAATTTTCACCAGTTTCTAAAAATAACTTTCCACCAGTTTCTAAAAATAATTTATCACCAGTTTCAAAAAATAACTGAATTATTACGAGTTTCTAAAAATACCTATTCACAAGTTTCTAAAAATAACTTTGACGAGTTTCTAAAAATAACTTTTCATGAGTTTCCAAAAACAGCTTTTTACGAGTTTCTAAAAATAACTTATCACCAGTTTCTAAAAATAACTTTTCACCAGTTTCTAAAAATTGAATAAAATAGAACGACGATTATGAACAACTATTTTAAGATAAGCAACTTGTATAGACGTAAAAAATATTTTCCAATAAACTTTCTCTTTTCACTCTAAAAATAATTTTGACGAGCTCCTAAAAATAATTTCGACGAATTACTAAAAATAACTTTCCACCAATTTCTAAAAATAACTTATTAAGAGATTCTAAAAATACCTTTTCACAAGTTTCTAATAATAATTTTCCACCAGTTTCTAAAAATAACTTTTCACGAGTTTCTAAAAACAACTTCCACGAATTTCTAACAATAACTTCCACGAGTTTCTAAAAATAAATTTGACGAGTTTCTAAAAATAACTTTTCACCAGTTTCTAAAAATAACTTTTTACGAGTTTCTAAAAATAACTTATCACCATTTTCTAAAAATAACTTTCACCAGTTTCAAAAAATTGACTAAAAAAAAACGAGGATTATGAACTACTATTTGAAGATAAGCAACTTGTATAGACGTAAATAAATATTTTCCAATGAACTTTCTCTTTTCACTCTAAAAATAATTTTGACGAGTTTCTAAAAATAATTTCGACGAGTTTCTAAATATAACTTTCCACCAGTTTCTAAAAATAACTTTTCACCTGTTTCTAAAAAAAACTTATTACGAGGTCCTAAAAATACCTTTTCACAAGTTTCTTAAAAATAACTTTCCACTAGTTTCTAAAAATAACTTTGACGAGTTTCTAAAAATAACTTTTCACGAGTTTCTAAAAACAGCTATTTGCGAGTTTCTAAAAATAACTTATCACCAGTTTCTAAAAATAACTTTTCACCAGTTTCTAAAAATTGAATAAAATAGAACGACGATTATGAACAACTATTTTAAGATAAGCAACTTGTATAGACGTAAAAAATATTTTCCAATGAACTTTCTTTTTTCACTCTAAAAATAATTTTGACGAGTTTTTAAAAATAATTTCGACGAGTTTCTAAAAATAACTTTCCACCAGTTTCTAAAAACAACTTTTCACCTGTTTCTAAAAATAACTAAATTAATACGAGTTTCTAAAAATACCTATTCACAAGTTTTTAAAAATAACTTTGACGAGTTTCTAAAAATAACTTTTCACGAGTTTCTAAAAACAACTTTTTACGAGTTTCTAAAAATAACTTATCACCAGATTCTAAAAATAACATTTCACGAAGTTCTAATTTTAACTTCCACAAGTTTCAAAAATAAATTTGACGAGTTTCTAAAAGTAACTTTTCACCAGTTTCTAAAAATAACTGTTTACAAGTTTCTAAAAATAACTTTTCACCAGTTTATAAAAATTGAATAAAAAAGAACGAGGATTATGAACTACTATTTAAAGATAAGCAACTTGTATAGACGTAAATTAATATTTTCCAATGAAATTTCTTTTTTCACTCAAAAAATAATTTTGACGAGTTTCTTAAAATAATTTGGACGAGTTTCTAAAAATAACTTTCTACCAGTTTCTAAAAATAACTTTTCACCTGTTTCTAAAAATAACTACATTGTTACGAGTTTCTAAAAATACCTATTCACAAGTTTCTAAAAATAACTTTGACGAGATTCTAAAAATAAATTTTCACCAGTTTCTAAAAATAACTTTCCACCAGTTTCTAAAAATAATTTATCACCAGTTTCAAAAAATAACTGAATTATTACGAGTTTCTAAAAATACCTATTCACAAGTTTCTAAAAATAACTTTGACGAGTTTCTAAAAATAACTTTTCATGAGTTTCCAAAAACAGCTTTTTACGAGTTTCTAAAAATAACTTATCACCAGTTTCTAAAAATAACTTTTCACCAGTTTCTAAAAATTGAATAAAATAGAACGACGATTATGAACAACTATTTTAAGATAAGCAACTTGTATAGACGTAAAAAATATTTTCCAATAAACTTTCTCTTTTCACTCTAAAAATAATTTTGACGAGCTCCTAAAAATAATTTCGACGAATTACTAAAAATAACTTTCCACCAATTTCTAAAAATAACTTATTAAGAGATTCTAAAAATACCTTTTCACAAGTTTCTAATAATAATTTTCCACCAGTTTCTAAAAATAACTTTTCACGAGTTTCTAAAAACAACTTCCACGAATTTCTAACAATAACTTCCACGAGTTTCTAAAAATAAATTTGACGAGTTTCTAAAAATAACTTTTCACCAGTTTCTAAAAATAACTTTTTACGAGTTTCTAAAAATAACTTATCACCATTTTCTAAAAATAACTTTCACCAGTTTCAAAAAATTGACTAAAAAAAAACGAGGATTATGAACTACTATTTGAAGATAAGCAACTTGTATAGACGTAAATAAATATTTTCCAATGAACTTTCTCTTTTCACTCTAAAAATAATTTCGACGAGTTTCTAAAAATAACTTTCCACCAGTTTCTAAAAATAACTTTTCACCTGTTTCTAAAAATAACTGAATTATTACGAGTTTCTAAAAATTCCTATTCACAAGTTTCTAAAAATAACTTTGACGAGTTTCTAAAAATAACTTTTCATGAGTTTCTAAAAACAGTTTTTACGAGTTTCTAAAAATAACTTATCACCAGTTTCTAAAAATAACTTTTCACCAGTTTCTAAATATTGAATAAAAAAGAACGACGATTATGAACTAATGTTTTAAGATAAGCAACTTGTATTGATGTCAATGATTATTTTCCAATGAACTTTCTCTTTTCACTCTAAAAATAATTTCGACGAGTTTCTAAAAATAATTTTGACAAGTTTCCAAAAATAACTTTCCACCAGTTTCTAAAAATAACTTATTACGAGGTTCTAAAAATACCTCTTCACAAGTTTCCAAAAATAACTTTCCACTAGTTTCTAAAAATACCTTTTCACGAGTTTCTAAAAACAACTTCCACGATTTTCTAAGAATAACTTTCACCAGTTTCAAAAATAACTTTCCACCAGTTTCTAAAAATAACTTATTACGAGGTTCTAAAAATACCTCTTCACAAGTTTCCAAAAATAACTTTCCACTAGTTTCTAAAAATACCTATTCACAAGTTTCTAAAAATAACTTTGACGAGTTTCTAAAAAATCCTCTTCACCAGTTCCTAAAAATAACTTTTCATCAGTTTCTAAAAATTGAATAAAATAGAACGACGATTATGAACAACTATTTTAAGATAAGCAACTTGTATAGACGTAAAAAATATTTTTCAATGAACTTTCTCTTTTCACTCTAAAAATAATTTTGACGAGCTCCTAAAAATAATTTCGACGAATTTCTAAAAATAACTTTCCACCAATTTCTAAAAATACCTTTTCACAAGTTTCTAAAAATAATTTTCCACTAGTTTCTAAAAATAACATTTCACGAAGTTCTAATTTTAACTTCCACAAGTTTCTAAAAATAAATTTGACGAGTTTCTAAAAGTAACTTTTCACCAGTTTCTAAAAATAACTGTTTACAAGTTTCTAAAAATAACTTTTCACCAGTTTATAAAAATTGAATAAAAAAGAACGAGGATTAAGAACTACTATTTTAAGATAAGCAACTTGTATAGACGTAAATTAATATTTTCCAATGAACTTTCTTTTTTCACTCAAAAAATAATTTTGACGAGTTTCTAAAAATAATTTGGACGAGTTTCTAAAAATAACTTTCTACCAGTTTCTAAAAATAACTTTTCACCTGTTTCTAAAAATAACTACATTATTACGAGTTTCTAAAAATACCTATTCACAAGTTTCTAAAAATAACTTTGACGAGATTCTAAAAATAAATTTTTACCAGTTTCTAAAAATAACTTTTTACGAGTTTCTAAAAATATTTTATCACCAGTTTCTATAAACACCTTTTCACCAGTTTCTAAATATTGAATAAAAAAGAACGACGATTATGAACTAATATTTTAAGATAAGCAACTTGTATTGACGTAAAAAATTATTTTCCAATGAACTTTCTCTTTTTACTCTAAAAATAATTACAACGAGTTTCTAAAAATAACTTCCACGAGTTTTTAAGAATAACCTATCACCAGTTCCTAAAAATAACTTTTCACGAAGTTCTAATTTTAACTTCCACGAGTTTCTAAAAATAAATTTGACGAGTTTCTAAAAGTAACTTTGACGAGTTTCTAAAAATAACTTTCCACCAATTTCTAAAAATACCTTTTCACAACTTTCTAAAAATAATTTTCCACTAGTTTCTAAAAATAACATTTCACGAAATTCTAATTTTAACTTCCACAAGTTTCTAAAAATAAATTTGACAAGTTTCTAAAAGTAACTTTTCACCAGTTTCTAAAAATAACTGTTTACAAGTTTCTAAAAATAACTTTTCACCAGTTTATAAAAATTGAATAAAAAAGAACGAGGATTATGAACTACTATTTTAAGATAAGCAACTTGTATAGACGTAAATTAATATTTTCCAATGAACTTTCTTTTTTCACTCAAAAAATAATTTTGACGAGTTTCTAAAAATAATTTGGACGAGTTTCTAAAAATAACTTTCTACCAGTTTCTAAAAATAACTTTTCACCTGTTTCTAAAAATAACTACAATATTACGAGTTTCTAAAAATACCTATTCACAAGTTTCTAAAAATAACTTTGACGAGATTCTAAAAATAAATTTTTACCAGTTTCTAAAAATAACTTTTTACGAGTTTCTAAAAATATTTTATCACCAGTTTCTATAAATACCTTTTCACCAGTTTCTAAATATTGAATAAAAAAGAACGACGATTATGAACTAATATTTTAAGATAAGCAACTTGTATTGACGTAAAAAATTATTTTCCAATGAACTTTCTCTTTTTACTCTAAAAATAATTACAACGAGTTTCTAAAAATAACTTCCACGAGTTTTTAAGAATAACCTATCACCAGTTCCTAAAAATAACTTTTCACGAAGTTCTAATTTTAACTTCCACGAGTTTCTAAAAATAAATTTGACGAGTTTCTAAAAGTAACTTTGACGAGTTTCTAAAAATAACTTTCCACCAATTTCTAAAAATACCTTTTCACAACTTTCTAAAAATAATTTTCCACTAGTTTCTAAAAATAACATTTCACGAAATTCTAATTTTAACTTCCACAAGTTTCTAAAAATAAATTTGACAAGTTTCTAAAAGTAACTTTTCACCAGTTTCTAAAAATAACTGTTTACAAGTTTCTAAAAATAACTTTTCACCAGTTTATAAAAATTGAATAAAAAAGAACGAGGATTATGAACTACTATTTTAAGATAAGCAACTTGTATAGACGTAAATTAATATTTTCCAATGAACTTTCTTTTTTCACTCAAAAAATAATTTTGACGAGTTTCTAAAAATAATTTGGACGAGTTTCTAAAAATAACTTTCTACCAGTTTCTAAAAATAACTTTTCACCTGTTTCTAAAAATAACTACATTATTACGAGTTTCTAAAAATACCTATTCACAAGTTTCTAAAAATAACTTTGACGAGATTCTAAAAATAAATTTTTACCAGTTTCTAAAAATAACTTTTTACGAGTTTCTAAAAATATTTTATCACCAGTTTCTATAAATACCTTTTCACCAGTTTCTAAATATTGAATAAAAAAGAACGACGATTATGAACTAATATTTTAAGATAAGCAACTTGTATTGACGTAAAAAATTATTTTCCAATGAACTTTCTTTTTTTACTCTAAAAATAATTACAACGAGTTTCTAAAAATAACTTCCACGAGTTTTTAAGAATAACCTATCACCAGTTCCTAAAAATAACTTTTCACGAAGTTCTAATTTTAACTTCCACGAATTTCTAAAAATAAATTTGACGAGTTTCTAAAAGTAACTTTGACGAGTTTCTAAAAATAACTTATCACCAGTTTCTAAAAATACATTTTCTCCAGTTTCTAAGAATTGAATAAAACAGAACGACGATTATAACCTACTATTTTAAGATAAGCAACTTGTATAGACGTAAAGAATTATTTTCCAATGTAATTTCTTTTTTCACTCTAAAAATAAATTTCCACCAGTTTCTAAATAACTTTTCACTCTTTTCTAAAAGTAACTTTTAACGAGTTTCTAAAAAAAAATTTTCAAGGGTTTCTAGAAACAACTTCCACGAGTTTCTAATAATAACTTTCTCCAGTTTCTAAAATTAACATTTCAACAGTTTATAATTACAACTTCAACGAGTTTCTAACAATAACTTTGACGAGTTTCTAATAATAACGTTTCACTAGTTTTGAAAAATAACTTTTCACCTGTTTCTAAAAATAACTTTTCACCTGTTTCTAAAAATAACTTAAAACGAATTTCTAAAAATACATTTTCACAAGTTTCTAAAAATAACTTTCCACTAGTTTATAAAAATAACTTTCCACGAGTTTCTAAAAATTGACTAAAAAAGAACGAGGATTAGGAACTACTATTTGAAGATAAGCAACTTGTATAGACGTAAATAAATATTTTCCAATGAACTTTCTCTTTTCACTCTAAAAATAATTTCGACGAGTTTCTAAAAATAACTTTCCACCAGTTTCTAAAAATAACTTTTCACCTGTTTCTAAAAATAACTGAATTATTACGAGTTTCTAAAAATACCTATTCACAAGTTTCTAAAAATAACTTTGACGAGTTTCTAAAAATAACTTTTCACGAGTTACTAAAAACAGCTATTTGCGAGTTTCTAAAAATAACTTATTACCAGTTTCTAAAAATAACTTTTTACCAGTTTTTAAATATTGAATAAAAAAGAACGACGATTTTGATCTACTATTTTAAGATAAGCAACTTGTATAGACGTAAATAATTATTTTCCACTGAACTTTCTTTTTTCACTCTAAAAATAAGTTCAACGAGTTTCTAAAAATAACTTCGACTTATATTTTTTAATGAACTTTCTCTTTTCACTCTAAAAATAATTTTGACGAGCTCCTAAAAACAATTTCGACGAATTTCTAAAAATAACTTTCTACAAATTTCTAAAAATACCTTTTCACAAGTTTCTAAAAATAATTTTCCACTAGTTTCTAAAAATAACATTTCACGAAGTTCTAATTTTAACTTCCACAAGTTTCTAAAAATAAATTTGACGAGTTTCTAAAAGTAACTTTTCACCAGTTTCCAAAAATAACTGTTTACAAGTTTCCAAAAATAACTTTTCACCAGTTTATAAAAATAACTTTTTACCAATTTCTAAAATTTGAATAAAATAGAACGACGATTATGAACAACTATTTGAAGATAAGCAACTTGTATAGACGTAAAAAATATTTTCCAATGAACTTTCTCTTTTCACTCTAAAAATAATTTTGACGAGCTCCTAAAAATAATTTCGACGAATTTCTAAAAATAACTTTCCACCAATTTCTAAAAATAACTTATTAAGAGATTCTAAAAATACCTTTTCACAAGTTCCTAAAAATAATTTTGACAAGTTTCCAAAAATAACTATCCAGCAGTTTCTAAAAATAACTTTTCACCTGATTCTAAAAAAAACTTATTACGAGGTCCTAAAAATACCTTTTCACAAGTTTCTTAAAAATAACTTTCCACTAGTTTATAAAAATAACTTTTCATGAGTGTCTAAAAACAACTTCGACAATTTTCTAAGAATAACTTTCAACAGTTTCTAAAAATAACTTTTCACGAGGTTCTAATATTAACATCTACGAATTTCTAAAAATAACTTTGACGAGTTTCTAAAAATAACTTTTCAACAGTTTCAAAAAATGACTTTTAACAAGTTTCTAAAATAACATTCCACCAGTTTCTAAAAATTGAATAAAAAAGAACGACGATTATGAACTACTATTTTAAGATAAGAAACTTATATAGACGTAAAAGATTATATTCCAATGAACTTTCTCTTTTCACTCTAATAGGAATTTCGACGAGTTTCTAAAAATAATTAAAACGAGTTTCTAAAAATAACTTCCAAGAATTTCTAAGAATAAATTTCACCAATTTCTAATAATAACGTTTCACAAAGTTCTAATTTTAACTTCCAAGAGTTTTTAAAAATAATTTTGACGAGCTCCTAAAAACAATTTCGACGAATTTCTAAAAATAACTTTCTACAAATTTCTAAAAATACCTTTTCACAAGTTTCTAAAAATAATTTTCCACTAGTTTCTAAAAATAACATTTCACGAAGTTCTAATTTTAACTTCCACAAGTTTCTAAAAATAAATTTGACGAGTTTCTAAAAATAATTTTGACAAGTGTCCAAAAATAACTATCCAGCAGTTTCTAAAAATAACTTTTTACCTGTTTCTAAAAATAACTTATTACGAGGTCTTAAAAATACCTATTCACAAGTTTCTTAAAAATAACTTTCCACTAGTTTCTAAAAATACCTTTGACGAGTTTCTAAAAATAACTTTTCACGAGTTTCTAAAAACAGCTATTTGCGAGTTTCTAAAAATAACTTATCACCAGTTTCTAAAAATAACTTTTCACCAGTTTCTAAAAATTGAATAAAATAGAACGACGATTATGAACAACTATTTTAAGATAAGCAACTTGTATAGACGTAAAAAATATTTTCCAATGAACTTTCTTTTTTCACTCTAAAAATAATTTTGACGAGTTTTTAAAAATAATTTCGACGAGTTTCTAAAAATAACTTTCCACCAGTTTCTAAAAACAACTTTTCACCTGTTTCTAAAAATAACTAAATTAATACGAGTTTCTAAAAATACCTATTCACAAGTTTTTAAAAATAACTTTGACGAGTTTCTAAAAATAACTTTTCACGAGTTTCTAAAAACAACTTTTTACGAGTTTCTAAAACTAACTTATCACCAGATTCTAAAAATAACATTTCACGAAGTTCTAATTTTAACTTCCACAAGTTTCAAAAATAAATTTGACGAGTTTCTAAAAGTAACTTTTCACCAGTTTCTAAAAATAACTGTTTACAAGTTTCTAAAAATAACTTTTCACCAGTTTATAAAAATTGAATAAAAAAGAACGAGGATTATGAACTACTATTTAAAGATAAGCAACTTGTATAGACGTAAATTAATATTTTCCAATGAACTTTCTTTTTTCACTCAAAAAATAATTTTGACGAGTTTCTTAAAATAATTTGGACGAGTTTCTAAAAATAACTTTCTACCAGTTTCTAAAAATAACTTTTCACCTGTTTCTAAAAATAACTACATTGTTACGAGTTTCTAAAAATACCTTTTCACCAGTTTCTAAATATTGAATAAAAAAGAACGACGATTATGAACTAATATTTTAAGATAAGCAACTTGTATTGACGTAAAAAATTATTTTCCAATGAACTTTCTTTTTTTACTCTAAAAATAATTACAACGAGTTTCTAAAAATAACTTCCACGAGTTTTTAAGAATAACCTATCACCAGTTCCTAAAAATAACTTTTCACGAAGTTCTAATTTTAACTTCCACGAATTTCTAAAAATAAATTTGACGAGTTTCTAAAAGTAACTTTGACGAGTTTCTAAAAATAACTTATCACCAGTTTCTAAAAATACATTTTCTCCAGTTTCTAAGAATTGAATAAAACAGAACGACGATTATAACCTACTATTTTAAGATAAGCAACTTGTATAGACGTAAAGAATTATTTTCCAATGTAATTTCTTTTTTCACTCTAAAAATAAATTTCCACCAGTTTCTAAATAACTTTTCACTCTTTTCTAAAAGTAACTTTTAACGAGTTTCTAAAAAAAAATTTTCAAGGGTTTCTAGAAACAACTTCCACGAGTTTCTAATAATAACTTTCTCCAGTTTCTAAAATTAACATTTCAACAGTTTATAATTACAACTTCAACGAGTTTCTAACAATAACTTTGACGAGTTTCTAATAATAACGTTTCACTAGTTTTGAAAAATAACTTTTCACCTGTTTCTAAAAATAACTTTTCACCTGTTTCTAAAAATAACTTAAAACGAATTTCTAAAAATACATTTTCACAAGTTTCTAAAAATAACTTTCCACTAGTTTATAAAAATAACTTTCCACGAGTTTCTAAAAATTGACTAAAAAAGAACGAGGATTAGGAACTACTATTTGAAGATAAGCAACTTGTATAGACGTAAATAAATATTTTCCAATGAACTTTCTCTTTTCACTCTAAAAATAATTTCGACGAGTTTCTAAAAATAACTTTCCACCAGTTTCTAAAAATAACTTTTCACCTGTTTCTAAAAATAACTGAATTATTACGAGTTTCTAAAAATACCTATTCACAAGTTTCTAAAAATAACTTTGACGAGTTTCTAAAAATAACTTTTCACGAGTTACTAAAAACAGCTATTTGCGAGTTTCTAAAAATAACTTATCACCAGTTTCTAAAAATAACTTTTTACCAGTTTTTAAATATTGAATAAAAAAGAACGACGATTTTGATCTACTATTTTAAGATAAGCAACTTGTATAGACGTAAATAATTATTTTCCACTGAACTTTCTTTTTTCACTCTAAAAATAAGTTCAACGAGTTTCTAAAAATAACTTCGACTTATATTTTTCAATGAACTTTCTCTTTTCACTCTAAAAATAATTTTGACGAGCTCCTAAAAACAATTTCGACGAATTTCTAAAAATAACTTTCTACAAATTTCTAAAAATACCTTTTCACAAGTTTCTAAAAATAATTTTCCACTAGTTTCTAAAAATAACATTTCACGAAGTTCTAATTTTAACTTCCACAAGTTTCTAAAAATAAATTTGACGAGTTTCTAAAAGTAACTTTTCACCAGTTTCCAAAAATAACTGTTTACAAGTTTCCAAAAATAACTTTTCACCAGTTTATAAAAATAACTTTTTACCAATTTCTAAAATTTGAATAAAATAGAACGACGATTATGAACAACTATTTGAAGATAAGCAACTTGTATAGACGTAAAAAATATTTTCCAATGAACTTTCTCTTTTCACTCTAAAAATAATTTTGACGAGCTCCTAAAAATAATTTCGACGAATTTCTAAAAATAACTTTCCACCAATTTCTAAAAATAACTTATTAAGAGATTCTAAAAATACCTTTTCACAAGTTCCTAAAAATAATTTTGACAAGTTTCCAAAAATAACTATCCAGCAGTTTCTAAAAATAACTTTTCACCTGATTCTAAAAAAAACTTATTACGAGGTCCTAAAAATACCTTTTCACAAGTTTCTTAAAAATAACTTTCCACTAGTTTATAAAAATAACTTTTCATGAGTGTCTAAAAACAACTTCGACAATTTTCTAAGAATAACTTTCAACAGTTTCTAAAAATAACTTTTCACGAGGTTCTAATATTAACATCTACGAATTTCTAAAAATAACTTTGACGAGTTTCTAAAAATAACTTTTCAACAGTTTCAAAAAATGACTTTTTACAAGTTTCTAAAATAACATTCCACCAGTTTCTAAAAATTGAATAAAAAAGAACGACGATTATGAACTACTATTTTAAGATAAGAAACTTATATAGACGTAAAAGATTTTATTCCAATGAACTTTCTCTTTTCACTCTAATAGGAATTTCGACGAGTTTCTAAAAATAATTAAAACGAGTTTCTAAAAATAACTTCCAAGAATTTCTAAGAATAAATTTCACCAATTTCTAATAATAACGTTTCACAAAGTTCTAATTTTAACTTCCAAGAGTTTTTAAAAATAAGTTTGACGAGTTTCTAAAAATAATTTCGACGAGTTTCTAAATATAACTTTCCACCAGTTTCTAAAAATAACTTTTCACCTGTTTCTAAAAATAACTAAATTATTACGAGTTTCTAAAAATACCTATTCACAAGTTTCTAAAAATAACTTTGACGAGTTTCTAAAAATAACTTTTCACGAGTTACTAAAAACAGCTATTTGCGAGTTTCTAAAAATTACTTATCACCAGTTTCTAAAAATAACTTTTTACCAGTTTTTAAATATTGAATGAAAAAGAACGACGATTTTGATCTACTATTTTAAGATAAGCAACTTGTATAGACGTAAATAATTATTTTCCACTGAACTTTCTTTTTTCACTCTAAAAATAAGTTCAACGAGTTTCTAAAAATAACTTCGTCTTATATTTTTCAATGAACTTTCTCTTTTCACTCTAAAAATAATTTTGACGAGCTCCTAAAAACAATTTCGACGAATTTCTAAAAATAACTTTCTACAAATTTCTAAAAATACCTTTTCACAAGTTTCTAAAAATAATTTTCCACTAGTTTCTAAAAATAACATTTCACGAAGTTCTAATTTTAACTTCCACAAGTTTCTAAAAATAAATTTGACGAGTTTCTAAAAGTAACTTTTCACCAGTTTCCAAAAATAACTGTTTACAAGTTTCTAAAAATAACTTTTCACCATTTTATAAAAATAACTTTTTACCAATTTCTAAAATTTGAATAAAATAGAACGACGATTATGAACAACTATTTGAAGATAAGCAACTTGTATAGACGTAAAAAATATTTTCCAATGAACTTTCTCTTTTCACTCTAAAAATAATTTTGACGAGCTCCTAAAAATAATTTCGACGAATTTCTAAAAATAACTTTCCACCAATTTCTAAAAATAACTTATTAAGAGATTCTAAAAATACCTTTTCACAAGTTCCTAAAAATAATTTTGACAAGTTTCCAAAAATAACTATCCAGCAGTTTCTAAAAATAACTTTTCACCTGATTCTAAAAAAAACTTATTACGAGGTCCTAAAAATACCTTTTCACAAGTTTCTTAAAAATAACTTTCCACTAGTTTATAAAAATAACTTTTCATGAGTGTCTAAAAACAACTTCGACAATTTTCTAAAAATAATTTATCACCAGTTTCTAAAAATACCTTTTCACCAGTTTCTAAATATTGAATAAAAAAGAACGACGATTATGAACTATTATTTTAAGATAAGCAACTTGTATTGACGTAAAAAATTATTTTCCAATGAACTTTCTCTTTTTACTCTAAAAATAATTACAACGAGTTTCTAAAAATAACTTCCACGAGTTTTTAAGAATAACCTATCACCAGTTTCTAAAAATAACTTTTCACGAAGTTCTAATTTTAACTTCCACGAGTTTCTAAAAATAAATTTGACGAGTTTCTAAAAGTAACTTTGACGAGTTTCTAAAAATAACTTATCACCAGTTTCTAAAAATACATTTTCTCCAGTTTCTAAGAATTGAATAAAACAGAACGACGATTATGACCTACAATTTTAAGATAAGCAACTTGTATAGACGTAAATAATTATTTTCCAATGTAATTTCTTTTTTCACTCTAAAAATAAATTTCCACCAGTTTCTAAATAACTTTTCACTGATTCTAAAAGTAATTTTTAACGAGTTTCTAAAAATAACTTTTCAAGAGTTTCTAAAAACAACTTCAACGAGTTTCTAAAATTAACTTTCTCCAGTTTCTAAAATTTACATTTCAACAGTTTATAATTACAACTTCAACGAGTTTCTAACAATAACTTTGACGAGTTTCTAATAATAACGTTTCACTAGTTTTGAAAAATAACTTTTCACCTGTTTCTAAAAAAAACTTTTCACCTGTTTCTAAAAATAACTTAAAACGAATTTCTAAAAAAACATTTTCACAAGTTTCTAAAAATAACTTTCCACTAGTTTATAAAAATAACTTTCCACGAGTCTCTAAAAACAACTTCCACGAGTTTCTAAGAATAACTTACTACCAGTTTCTAAAAATAAGTTTTCACGAAGTTCTAATTTTAACTTCGACGAGTTTCTAAAAATAAATTTGACGAGTTTCTAAAAATAACTTTTCACCAGTTTCTAAAATAATTTTTTACGAGTTTCTAAAAATAACTTATCACCATTTTCTAAAAATAACTTTCGACCAGTTTCAAAAAATTGACTAAAAAAGAACGAGGATTAGGTACTACTATTTGAAGATAAGCAACTTGTATAGACGTAAATAAATATTTTCCAATGAACTTTTTCTTTTCACTCTAAAAATAATTTTGACGAGTTTCTAAAAATAACTTTCCACCAGTTTATAAAAATTGAATAAAAAAGAACGACGATTATGAACAACTATTTTAAGATAAACAACTTGTATAGACGTAAAAAATATTTTTCAATGAACTTTCTCTTTTCACTCTAAAAATAATTTTGACGAGCTCCTAAAAACAATTTCGACGAATTTCTAAAAATAACTTTCTACAAATTTCTAAAAATACCTTTTCACAAGTTTCTAAAAATAATTTTCCACTAGTTTCTAAAAATAACATTTCACGAAGTTCTAATTTTAACTTCCACAAGTTTCTAAAAATAAATTTGACGAGTTTCTAAAAGTAACTTTTCACCAGTTTCTAAAAATAACTTTTTACGAGTTTCTAAAAACAACTTCCACGAGTTTCTAAGAATAACTTTCACGAGTTTCTAAAAACAACTTTTTACGAGTTTCTAAAAATAACTTTTCACCAGCTTGTAAAATTAACTTTTCAACAGTTTATAATTACAAATTCGACGAGTTTCTATCAATAACTTTGACGAGTTTCTAATAATAACATATCACCTGTTTCTAAAAATAACTTATTACAAGTTTCTAAAAATACCTTTTCACAAGTTTATAAAAATAACTTTCCACCAGTTTCTAAAAATAAGTTTTCACGAAGTTCTAATTTTAACTTCGACGAGTTTCTAAAAATAAGTTTGACGAGTTTCTGAAAATAACTTATTACGAGTTTCTAAAAATACCTTTTCACAAGTTTCTAAAAATAACTTTGACAAGTTTCTAAAAATAACTTTTCACGAGTTTCTAAAAACAACTTTTTACGAGTTTCTAAAAATAACTTTTCACCAGTTTCTAAAAATAAGTTTTCACCAGTTTCTAAATATTGAATAAAAAAGAACGACGATTATGAACTAATGTTTTAAGATAAGCAACTTGTATTGACGTAAATGATAATTTTCCAATAAACTTTTTCTTTTCACTCTAAAAATAATTTCGACGAGATTCTAAAAATAATTTTGACAAGTTTCCAAAAATAACTTTCCAGCAGTTTCTAAAAATAACTTTTCACCTGTTTCTAAAAATAACTTATTACGTGGTCCTAAAAATACCTCTTCACAAGTTTCTAGAAATAACTTTCCACTAGTTTCTAAAAATAAATTTTCACCAGTTTGTAAAATTAACTTTTCAACAGTTTATAATTACAAATTCGACGAGTTTCTAACAATAACTTTGACGAGTTTCTAACAATAACATATCACCTGTTTCTAAAAATAACTTATTACGAGTTTCTAAAAATACCTTTTCACAAGTTTATAAAAATAACTTTCCACCAGTTTCTAAAAATAAGTTTTCACGAAGTTCTAATTTTAACTTCGACGAGTTTCTAAAAATAAATTTGACGAGTTTCTAAAAATAACTTTTCACCATTTTCTAAAAATAATTTTCCACCAGTTTCAAAAAATTGACTAAAAAAGAACGAGGATTATGAACTACTATTTGAAGATAAGCAACTTGTATAGACGTAAATAAATATTTTCCAATGAACTTTCTTTTTTCACTCTAAAAATAATTTTGACGAGTTCCTAAAAATAATTTTGACAAGTTTCCAAAAATAACTATCCAGCAGTTTCTAAAAATAACTTTTCACCTGTTTCTAAAAAAAACTTATTACGAGGTCCTAAAAATACCTTTTCACAAGTTTCTTAAAAATAACTTTCCACTAGTTTATAAAAATAACTTTTCATGAGTGTCTAAAAACAACTTCGACAATTTTCTAAGAATAACTTTCAACAGTTTCTAAAAATAACTTTTCACGAGGTTCTAATATTAACATCTACGAATTTCTAAAAATAACTTTGACGAGTTTCTAAAAATAACTTTTCAACAGTTTCAAAAAATGACTTTTAACAAGTTTCTAAAATAACATTCCACCAGTTTCTAAAAATTGAATAAAAAAGAACGACGATTATGAACTACTATTTTAAGATAAGAAACTTATATAGACGTAAAAGATTATATTCCAATGAACTTTCTCTTTTCACTCTAATAGGAATTTCGACGAGTTTCTAAAAATAATTAAAACGAGTTTCTAAAAATAACTTCCAAGAATTTCTAAGAATAAATTTCACCAATTTCTAATAATAACGTTTCACAAAGTTCTAATTTTAACTTCCAAGAGTTTTTAAAAATAATTTTGACGAGCTCCTAAAAACAATTTCGACGAATTTCTAAAAATAACTTTCTACAAATTTCTAAAAATACCTTTTCACAAGTTTCTAAAAATAATTTTCCACTAGTTTCTAAAAATAACATTTCACGAAGTTCTAATTTTAACTTCCACAAGTTTCTAAAAATAAATTTGACGAGTTTCTAAAAATAATTTTGACAAGTGTCCAAAAATAACTATCCAGCAGTTTCTAAAAATAACTTTTTACCTGTTTCTAAAAATAACTTATTACGAGGTCTTAAAAATACCTATTCACAAGTTTCTTAAAAATAACTTTCCACTAGTTTCTAAAAATACCTTTGACGAGTTTCTAAAAATAACTTTTCACGAGTTTCTAAAAACAGCTATTTGCGAGTTTCTAAAAATAACTTATCACCAGTTTCTAAAAATAACTTTTCACCAGTTTCTAAAAATTGAATAAAATAGAACGACGATTATGAACAACTATTTTAAGATAAGCAACTTGTATAGACGTAAAAAATATTTTCCAATGAACTTTCTTTTTTCACTCTAAAAATAATTTTGACGAGTTTTTAAAAATAATTTCGACGAGTTTCTAAAAATAACTTTCCACCAGTTTCTAAAAACAACTTTTCACCTGTTTCTAAAAATAACTAAATTAATACGAGTTTCTAAAAATACCTATTCACAAGTTTTTAAAAATAACTTTGACGAGTTTCTAAAAATAACTTTTCACGAGTTTCTAAAAACAACTTTTTACGAGTTTCTAAAAATAACTTATCACCAGATTCTAAAAATAACATTTCACGAAGTTCTAATTTTAACTTCCACAAGTTTCAAAAATAAATTTGACGAGTTTCTAAAAGTAACTTTTCACCAGTTTCTAAAAATAACTGTTTACAAGTTTCTAAAAATAACTTTTCACCAGTTTATAAAAATTGAATAAAAAAGAACGAGGATTATGAACTACTATTTAAAGATAAGCAACTTGTATAGACGTAAATTAATATTTTCCAATGAACTTTCTTTTTTCACTCAAAAAATAATTTTGACGAGTTTCTTAAAATAATTTGGACGAGTTTCTAAAAATAACTTTCTACCAGTTTCTAAAAATAACTTTTCACCTGTTTCTAAAAATAACTACATTGTTACGAGTTTCTAAAAATACCTATTCACAAGTTTCTAAAAATAACTTTGACGAGATTCTAAAAATAAATTTTCACCAGTTTCTAAAAATAACTTTCCACCAGTTTCTAAAAATAATTTATCACCAGTTTCAAAAAATAACTGAATTATTACGAGTTTCTAAAAATACCTATTCACAAGTTTCTAAAAATAACTTTGACGAGTTTCTAAAAATAACTTTTCATGAGTTTCCAAAAACAGCTTTTTACGAGTTTCTAAAAATAACTTATCACCAGTTTCTAAAAATAACTTTTCACCAGTTTCTAAAAATTGAATAAAATAGAACGACGATTATGAACAACTATTTTAAGATAAGCAACTTGTATAGACGTAAAAAATATTTTCCAATAAACTTTCTCTTTTCACTCTAAAAATAATTTTGACGAGTTCCTAAAAATAATTTCGACGAATTACTAAAAATAACTTTCCACCAATTTCTAAAAATAACTTATTAAGAGATTCTAAAAATACCTTTTCACAAGTTTCTAATAATAATTTTTCACCAGTTTCTAAAAATAACTTTTCACGAGTTTCTAAAAACAACTTCCACGAATTTCTAACAATAACTTCCACGAGTTTCTAAAAATAAATTTGACGAGTTTCTAAAAATAACTTTTCACCAGTTTCTAAAAATAACTTTTTACGAGTTTCTAAAAATAACTTATCACCATTTTCTAAAAATAACTTTCACCAGTTTCAAAAAATTGACTAAAAAAGAACGAGGATTATGAACTACTATTTGAAGATAAGCAACTTGTATAGACGTAAATAAATATTTTCCAATGAACTTTCTCTTTTCACTCTAAAAATAATTTCGACGAGTTTCTAAAAATAACTTTCCACCAGTTTCTAAAAATAACTTTTCACCTGTTTCTAAATATAACTGAATTATTACGAGTTTCTAAAAATTCCTATTCACAAGTTTCTAAAAATAACTTTGACGAGTTTCTAAAAATAACTTTTCATGAGTTTCTAAAAACAGCTTTTTACGAGTTTCTAAAAATAACTTATCACCAGTTTCTAAAAATAACTTTTCACCAGTTTCTAAATATTGAATACAAAAGAACGACGATTATGAACTAATGTTTTAAGATAAGCAACTTGTATTGATGTCAATGATTATTTTCCAATGAACTTTCTCTTTTCACTCTAAAAATAATTTCGACGAGTTTCTAAAAATACCTCTTCACAAGTTTCCAAAAATAACTTTCCACTAGTTTCTAAAAATACCTTTTCACGAGTTTCTAAAAACAACTTCCACGATTTTCTAAGAATAACTTTCACCAGTTTCAAAAATAACTTTCCACCAGTTTCTAAAAATAACTTATTACGAGGTTCTAAAAATACCTCTTCACAAGTTTCCAAAAATAACTTTCCACTAGTTTCTAAAAATACCTATTGACAAGTTTCTAAAAATAACTTTGACGAGTTTCTAAAAAATCCTCTTCACCAGTTCCTAAAAATAACTTTTCATCAGTTTCTAAAAATTGAATAAAATAGAACGACGATTATGAACAACTATTTTAAGATAAGCAACTTGTATAGACGTAAAAAATATTTTTCAATGAACTTTCTCTTTTCACTCTAAAAATAATTTTGACGAGCTCCTAAAAATAATTTCGACGAATTTCTAAAAATAACTTTCCACCAATTTCTAAAAATACCTTTTCACAAGTTTCTAAAAATAATTTTCCACTAGTTTCTAAAAATAACATTTCACGAAGTTCTAATTTTAACTTCCACAAGTTTCTAAAAATAAATTTGACGAGTTTCTAAAAGTAACTTTTCACCAGTTTCTAAAAATAACTGTTTACAAGTTTCTAAAAATAACTTTTCACCAGTTTATAAAAATTGAATAAAAAAGAACGAGGATTAAGAACTACTATTTTAAGATAAGCAACTTGTATAGACGTAAATTAATATTTTCCAATGAACTTTCTTTTTTCACTCAAAAAATAATTTTGACGAGTTTCTAAAAATAATTTGGACGAGTTTCTAAAAATAACTTTCTACCAGTTTCTAAAAATAACTTTTCACCTGTTTCTAAAAATAACTACATTATTACGAGTTTCTAAAAATACCTATTCACAAGTTTCTAAAAATAACTTTGACGAGATTCTAAAAATAAATTTTTACCAGTTTCTAAAAATAACTTTTTACGAGTTTCTAAAAATATTTTATCACCAGTTTCTATAAACACCTTTTCACCAGTTTCTAAATATTGAATAAAAAAGAACGACGATTATGAACTAATATTTTAAGATAAGCAACTTGTATTGACGTAAAAAATTATTTTCCAATGAACTTTCTCTTTTTACTCTAAAAATAATTACAACGAGTTTCTAAAAATAACTTCCACGAGTTTTTAAGAATAACCTATCACCAGTTCCTAAAAATAACTTTTCACGAAGTTCTAATTTTAACTTCCACGAGTTTCTAAAAATAAATTTGACGAGTTTCTAAAAGTAACTTTGACGAGTTTCTAAAAATAACTTTCCACCAATTTCTAAAAATACCTTTTCACAACTTTCTAAAAATAATTTTCCACTAGTTTCTAAAAATAACATTTCACGAAATTCTAATTTTAACTTCCACAAGTTTCTAAAAATAAATTTGACAAGTTTCTAAAAGTAACTTTTCACCAGTTTCTAAAAATAACTGTTTACAAGTTTCTAAAAATAACTTTTCACCAGTTTATAAAAATTGAATAAAAAAGAACGAGGATTATGAACTACTATTTTAAGATAAGCAACTTGTATAGACGTAAATTAATATTTTCCAATGAACTTTCTTTTTTCACTCAAAAAATAATTTTGACGAGTTTCTAAAAATAATTTGGACGAGTTTCTAAAAATAACTTTCTACCAGTTTCTAAAAATAACTTTTCACCTGTTTCTAAAAATAACTACAATATTACGAGTTTCTAAAAATACCTATTCACAAGATTCTAAAAATAACTTTGACGAGATTCTAAAAATAAATTTTTACCAGTTTCTAAAAATAACTTTTTACGAGTTTCTAAAAATATTTTATCACCAGTTTCTATAAATACCTTTTCACCAGTTTCTAAATATTGAATAAAAAAGAACGACGATTATGAACTAATATTTTAAGATAAGCAACTTGTATTGACGTAAAAAATTATTTTCCAATGAACTTTCTCTTTTTACTCTAAAAATAATTACAACGAGTTTCTAAAAATAACTTCCACGAGTTTTTAAGAATAACCTATCACCAGTTCCTAAAAATAACTTTTCACGAAGTTCTAATTTTAACTTCCACGAGTTTCTAAAAATAAATTTGACGAGTTTCTAAAAGTAACTTTGACGAGTTTCTAAAAATAACTTTCCACCAATTTCTAAAAATATCTTTTCACAACTTTCTAAAAATAATTTTCCACTAGTTTCTAAAAATAACATTTCACGAAATTCTAATTTTAACTTCCACAAGTTTCTAAAAATAAATTTGACAAGTTTCTAAAAGTAACTTTTCACCAGTTTCTAAAAATAACTGTTTACAAGTTTCTAAAAATAACTTTTCACCAGTTTATAAAAATTGAATAAAAAAGAACGAGGATTATGAACTACTATTTTAAGATAAGCAACTTGTATAGACGTAAATTAATATTTTCCAATGAACTTTCTTTTTTCACTCAAAAAATAATTTTGACGAGTTTCTAAAAATAATTTGGACGAGTTTCTAAAAATAACTTTCTACCAGTTTCTAAAAATAACTTTTCACCTGTTTCTAAAAATAACTACATTATTACGAGTTTCTAAAAATACCTATTCACAAGTTTCTAAAAATAACTTTGACGAGATTCTAAAAATAAATTTTTACCAGTTTCTAAAAATAACTTTTTACGAGTTTCTAAAAATATTTTATCACCAGTTTCTATAAATACCTTTTCACCAGTTTCTAAATATTGAATAAAAAAGAACGACGATTATGAACTAATATTTTAAGATAAGCAACTTGTATTGACGTAAAAAATTATTTTCCAATGAACTTTCTTTTTTTACTCTAAAAATAATTACAACGAGTTTCTAAAAATAACTTCCACGAGTTTTTAAGAATAACCTATCACCAGTTCCTAAAAATAACTTTTCACGAAGTTCTAATTTTAACTTCCACGAATTTCTAAAAATAAATTTGACGAGTTTCTAAAAGTAACTTTGACGAGTTTCTAAAAATAACTTATCACCAGTTTCTAAAAATACATTTTCTCCAGTTTCTAAGAATTGAATAAAACAGAACGACGATTATAACCTACTATTTTAAGATAAGCAACTTGTATAGACGTAAATAATTATTTTCCAATGTAATTTCTTTTTTCACTCTAAAAATAAATTTCCACCAGTTTCTAAATAACTTTTCACTCTTTTCTAAAAGTAACTTTTAACGAGTTTCTAAAAAAAAATTTTCAAGGGTTTCTAGAAACAACTTCCACGAGTTTCTAATAATAACTTTCTCCAGTTTCTAAAATTAACATTTCAACAGTTTATAATTACAACTTCAACGAGTTTCTAACAATAACTTTGACGAGTTTCTAATAATAACGTTTCACTAGTTTTGAAAAATAACTTTTCACCTGTTTCTAAAAATAACTTTTCACCTGTTTCTAAAAATAACTTAAAACGAATTTCTAAAAATACATTTTCACAAGTTTCTAAAAATAACTTTCCACTAGTTTATAAAAATAACTTTCCACGAGTTTCTAAAAATTGACTAAAAAAGAACGAGGATTAGGAACTACTATTTGAAGATAAGCAACTTGTATAGACGTAAATAAATATTTTCCAATGAACTTTCTCTTTTCACTCTAAAAATAATTTCGACGAGTTTCTAAAAATAACTTTCCACCAGTTTCTAAAAATAACTTTTCACCTGTTTCTAAAAATAACTGAATTATTACGAGTTTCTAAAAATACCTATTCACAAGTTTCTAAAAATAACTTTGACGAGTTTCTAAAAATAACTTTTCACGAGTTACTAAAAACAGCTATTTGCGAGTTTCTAAAAATAACTTATCACCAGTTTCTAAAAATAACTTTTTACCAGTTTTTAAATATTGAATAAAAAAGAACGACGATTTTGATCTACTATTTTAAGATAAGCAACTTGTATAGACGTAAATAATTATTTTCCACTGAACTTTCTTTTTTCACTCTAAAAATAAGTTCAACGTGTTTCTAAAAATAACTTCGACTTATATTTTTCAATGAACTTTCTCTTTTCACTCTAAAAATAATTTTGACGAGCTCCTAAAAACAATTTCGACGAATTTCTAAAAATAACTTTCTACAAATTTCTAAAAATACCTTTTCACAAGTTTCTAAAAATAATTTTCCACTAGTTTCTAAAAATAACATTTCACGAAGTTCTAATTTTAACTTCCACAAGTTTCTAAAAATAAATTTGACGAGTTTCTAAAAGTAACTTTTCACCAGTTTCCAAAAATAACTGTTTACAAGTTTCCAAAAATAACTTTTCACCAGTTTATAAAAATAACTTTTTACCAATTTCTAAAATTTGAATAAAATAGAACGACGATTATGAACAACTATTTGAAGATAAGCAACTTGTATAGACGTAAAAAATATTTTCCAATGAACTTTCTCTTTTCACTCTAAAAATAATTTTGACGAGCTCCTAAAAATAATTTCGACGAATTTCTAAAAATAACTTTCCACCAATTTCTAAAAATAACTTATTAAGAGATTCTAAAAATACCTTTTCACAAGTTCCTAAAAATAATTTTGACAAGTTTCCAAAAATAACTATCCAGCAGTTTCTAAAAATAACTTTTCACCTGATTCTAAAAAAAACTTATTACGAGGTCCTAAAAATACCTTTTCACAAGTTTCTTAAAAATAACTTTCCACTAGTTTATAAAAATAACTTTTCATGAGTGTCTAAAAACAACTTCGACAATTTTCTAAGAATAACTTTCAACAGTTTCTAAAAATAACTTTTCACGAGGTTCTAATATTAACATCTACGAATTTCTAAAAATAACTTTGACGAGTTTCTAAAAATAACTTTTCAACAGTTTCAAAAAATGACTTTTTACAAGTTTCTAAAATAACATTCCACCAGTTTCTAAAAATTGAATAAAAAAGAACGACGATTATGAACTACTATTTTAAGATAAGAAACTTATATAGACGTAAAAGATTTTATTCCAATGAACTTTCTCTTTTCACTCTAATAGGAATTTCGACGAGTTTCTAAAAATAATTAAAACGAGTTTCTAAAAATAACTTCCAAGAATTTCTAAGAATAAATTTCACCAATTTCTAATAATAACGTTTCACAAAGTTCTAATTTTAACTTCCAAGAGTTTTTAAAAATAAGTTTGACGAGTTTCTAAAAATAATTTCGACGAGTTTCTAAATATAACTTTCCACCAGTTTCTAAAAATAACTTTTCACCTGTTTCTAAAAATAACTAAATTATTACGAGTTTCTAAAAATACCTATTCACAAGTTTCTAAAAATAACTTTGACGAGTTTCTAAAAATAACTTTTCACGAGTTACTAAAAACAGCTATTTGCGAGTTTCTAAAAATTACTTATCACCAGTTTCTAAAAATAACTTTTTACCAGTTTTTAAATATTGAATAAAAAAGAACGACGATTTTGATCTACTATTTTAAGATAAGCAACTTGTATAGACGTAAATAATTATTTTCCACTGAACTTTCTTTTTTCACTCTAAAAATAAGTTCAACGAGTTTCTAAAAATAACTTCGTCTTATATTTTTCAATGAACTTTCTCTTTTCACTCTAAAAATAATTTTGACGAGCTCCTAAAAACAATTTCGACGAATTTCTAAAAATAACTTTCTACAAATTTCTAAAAATACCTTTTCACAAGTTTCTAAAAATAATTTTCCACTAGTTTCTAAAAATAACATTTCACGAAGTTCTAATTTTAACTTCCACAAGTTTCTAAAAATAAATTTGACGAGTTTCTAAAAGTAACTTTTCACCAGTTTCCAAAAATAACTGTTTACAAGTTTCTAAAAATAACTTTTCACCATTTTATAAAAATAACTTTTTACCAATTTCTAAAATTTGAATAAAATAGAACGACGATTATGAACAACTATTTGAAGATAAGCAACTTGTATAGACGTAAAAAATATTTTCCAATGAACTTTCTCTTTTCACTCTAAAAATAATTTTGACGAGCTCCTAAAAATAATTTCGACGAATTTCTAAAAATAACTTTCCACCAATTTCTAAAAATAACTTATTAAGAGATTCTAAAAATACCTTTTCACAAGTTCCTAAAAATAATTTTGACAAGTTTCCAAAAATAACTATCCAGCAGTTTCTAAAAATAACTTTTCACCTGATTCTAAAAAAAACTTATTACGAGGTCCTAAAAATACCTTTTCACAAGTTTCTTAAAAATAACTTTCCACTAGTTTATAAAAATAACTTTTCATGAGTGTCTAAAAACAACTTCGACAATTTTCTAAAAATAATTTATCACCAGTTTCTAAAAATACCTTTTCACCAGTTTCTAAATATTGAATAAAAAAGAACGACGATTATGAACTATTATTTTAAGATAAGCAACTTGTATTGACGTAAAAAATTATTTTCCAATGAACTTTCTCTTTTTACTCTAAAAATAATTACAACGAGTTTCTAAAAATAACTTCCACGAGTTTTTAAGAATAACCTATCACCAGTTTCTAAAAATAACTTTTCACGAAGTTCTAATTTTAACTTCCACGAGTTTCTAAAAATAAATTTGACGAGTTTCTAAAAGTAACTTTGACGAGTTTCTAAAAATAACTTATCACCAGTTTCTAAAAATACATTTTCTCCAGTTTCTAAGAATTGAATAAAACAGAACGACGATTATGACCTACAATTTTAAGATAAGCAACTTGTATAGACGTAAATAATTATTTTCCAATGTAATTTCTTTTTTCACTCTAAAAATAAATTTCCACCAGTTTCTAAATAACTTTTCACTGATTCTAAAAGTAATTTTTAACGAGTTTCTAAAAATAACTTTTCAAGAGTTTCTAAAAACAACTTCCACGAGTTTCTAAAATTAACTTTCTCCAGTTTCTAAAATTTACATTTCAACAGTTTATAATTACAACTTCAACGAGTTTCTAACAATAACTTTGACGAGTTTCTAATAATAACGTTTCACTAGTTTTGAAAAATAACTTTTCACCTGTTTCTAAAAAAACTTTTCACCTGTTTCTAAAAATAACTTAAAACGAATTTCTAAAAAAACATTTTCACAAGTTTCTAAAAATAACTTTCCACTAGTTTATAAAAATAACTTTCCACGAGTCTCTAAAAACAACTTCCACGAGTTTCTAAGAATAACTTACTACCAGTTTCTAAAAATAAGTTTTCACGAAGTTCTAATTTTAACTTCGACGAGTTTCTAAAAATAAATTTGACGAGTTTCTAAAAATAACTTTTCACCAGTTTCTAAAATAATTTTTTACGAGTTTCTAAAAATAACTTATCACCATTTTCTAAAAATAACTTTCGACCAGTTTCAAAAAATTGACTAAAAAAGAACGAGGATTAGGTACTACTATTTGAAGATAAGCAACTTGTATAGACGTAAATAAATATTTTCCAATGAACTTTTTCTTTTCACTCTAAAAATAATTTTGACGAGTTTCTAAAAATAACTTTCCACCAGTTTATAAAAATTGAATAAAAAAGAACGACGATTATGAACAACTATTTTAAGATAAACAACTTGTATAGACGTAAAAAATATTTTTCAATGAACTTTCTCTTTTCACTCTAAAAATAATTTTGACGAGCTCCTAAAAACAATTTCGACGAATTTCTAAAAATAACTTTCTACAAATTTCTAAAAATACCTTTTCACAAGTTTCTAAAAATAATTTTCCACTAGTTTCTAAAAATAACATTTCACGAAGTTCTAATTTTAACTTCCACAAGTTTCTAAAAATAAATTTGACGAGTTTCTAAAAGTAACTTTTCACCAGTTTCTAAAAATAACTTTTTACGAGTTTCTAAAAACAACTTCCACGAGTTTCTAAGAATAACTTTCACGAGTTTCTAAAAACAACTTTTTACGAGTTTCTAAAAATAACTTTTCACCAGCTTGTAAAATTAACTTTTCAACAGTTTATAATTACAAATTCGACGAGTTTCTATCAATAACTTTGACGAGTTTCTAATAATAACATATCACCTGTTTCTAAAAATAACTTATTACAAGTTTCTAAAAATACCTTTTCACAAGTTTATAAAAATAACTTTCCACCAGTTTCTAAAAATAAGTTTTCACGAAGTTCTAATTTTAACTTCGACGAGTTTCTAAAAATAAGTTTGACGAGTTTCTGAAAATAACTTATTACGAGTTTCTAAAAATACCTTTTCACCAGTTTCTAAAAATAAGTTTTCACCAGTTTCTAAATATTGAATAAAAAAGAACGACGATTATGAACTAATGTTTTAAGATAAGCAACTTGTATTGACGTAAATGATAATTTTCCAATAAACTTTTTCTTTTCACTCTAAAAATAATTTCGACGAGATTCTAAAAATAATTTTGACAAGTTTCCAAAAATAACTTTCCAGCAGTTTCTAAAAATAACTTTTCACCTGTTTCTAAAAATAACTTATTACGTGGTCCTAAAAATACCTCTTCACAAGTTTCTAGAAATAACTTTCCACTAGTTTCTAAAAATAAATTTTCACCAGTTTGTAAAATTAACTTTTCAACAGTTTATAATTACAAATTCGACGAGTTTCTAACAATAACTTTGACGAGTTTCTAACAATAACATATCACCTGTTTCTAAAAATAACTTATTACGAGTTTCTAAAAATACCTTTTCACAAGTTTATAAAAATAACTTTCCACCAGTTTCTAAAAATAAGTTTTCACGAAGTTCTAATTTTAACTTCGACGAGTTTCTAAAAATAAATTTGACGAGTTTCTAAAAATAACTTTTCACCATTTTCTAAAAATAATTTTCCACCAGTTTCAAAAAATTGACTAAAAAAGAACGAGGATTATGAACTACTATTTGAAGATAAGCAACTTGTATAGACGTAAATAAATATTTTCCAATGAACTTTCTTTTTTCACTCTAAAAATAATTTTGACGAGTTCCTAAAAATAATTTTGACAAGTTTCCAAAAATAACTATCCAGCAGTTTCTAAAAATAACTTTTCACCTGTTTCTAAAAAAAACTTATTACGAGGTCCTAAAAATACCTTTTCACAAGTTTCTTAAAAATAACTTTCCACTAGTTTATAAAAATAACTTTTCATGAGTGTCTAAAAACAACTTCGACAATTTTCTAAGAATAACTTTCAACAGTTTCTAAAAATAACTTTTCACGAGGTTCTAATATTAACATCTACGAATTTCTAAAAATAACTTTGACGAGTTTCTAAAAATAACTTTTCAACAGTTTCAAAAAATGACTTTTAACAAGTTTCTAAAATAACATTCCACCAGTTTCTAAAAATTGAATAAAAAAGAACGACGATTATGAACTACTATTTTAAGATAAGAAACTTATATAGACGTAAAAGATTATATTCCAATGAACTTTCTCTTTTCACTCTAATAGGAATTTCGACGAGTTTCTAAAAATAATTAAAACGAGTTTCTAAAAATAACTTCCAAGAATTTCTAAGAATAAATTTCACCAATTTCTAATAATAACGTTTCACAAAGTTCTAATTTTAACTTCCAAGAGTTTTTAAAAATAATTTTGACGAGCTCCTAAAAACAATTTCGACGAATTTCTAAAAATAACTTTCTACAAATTTCTAAAAATACCTTTTCACAAGTTTCTAAAAATAATTTTCCACTAGTTTCTAAAAATAACATTTCACGAAGTTCTAATTTTAACTTCCACAAGTTTCTAAAAATAAATTTGACGAGTTTCTAAAAGTAACTTTTCACCAGTTTCTAAAAATAACTTTTTACGAGTTTCTAAAAACAACTTCCACGAGTTTCTAAGAATAACTTTCACGAGTTTCTAAAAACAACTTTTTACGAGTTTCTAAAAATAACTTTTCACCAGCTTGTAAAATTAACTTTTCAACAGTTTATAATTACAAATTCGACGAGTTTCTATCAATAACTTTGACGAGTTTCTAATAATAACATATCACCTGTTTCTAAAAATAACTTATTACAAGTTTCTAAAAATACCTTTTCACAAGTTTATAAAAATAACTTTCCACCAGTTTCTAAAAATAAGTTTTCACGAAGTTCTAATTTTAACTTCGACGAGTTTCTAAAAATAAGTTTGACGAGTTTCTGAAAATAACTTATTACGAGTTTCTAAAAATACCTTTTCACAAGTTTCTAAAAATAACTTTGACAAGTTTCTAAAAATAACTTTTCACGAGTTTCTAAAAACAACTTTTTACGAGTTTCTAAAAATAACTTTTCACCAGTTTCTAAAAATAAGTTTTCACCAGTTTCTAAATATTGAATAAAAAAGAACGACGATTATGAACTAATGTTTTAAGATAAGCAACTTGTATTAACGTAAATGATAATTTTCCAATAAACTTTTTCTTTTCACTCTAAAAATAATTTCGACGAGATTCTAAAAATAATTTTGACAAGTTTCCAAAAATAACTTTCCAGCAGTTTCTAAAAATAACTTTTCACCTGTTTCTAAAAATAACTTATTACGTGGTCCTAAAAATACCTCTTCACAAGTTTCTAGAAATAACTTTCCACTAGTTTCTAAAAATAACTTTGACGAGTTTCTAAAAATAACTTTTCAACAGTTTCAAAAAATGACTTTTAACAAGTTTCTAAAATAACATTCCACCAGTTTCTAAAAATTGAATAAAAAAGAACGACGATTATGAACTACTATTTTAAGATAAGAAACTTATATAGACGTAAAAGATTATATTCCAATGAACTTTCTCTTTTCACTCTAAAAATAATTTTGACGAGCTCCTAAAAATAATTTCGACGAATTTCTAAAAATAACTTTCCACCAATTTCTAAAAATAACTTATTAAGAGATTCTAAAAATACCTTTTCACAAGTTTCTAATAATAATTTTCCACGAGTTTCTAAAAATAACTTCCACAAGTTTCTAAAAATAACTTTCAACGAGTTACTAAAAATAACTTTTAACCAGTTTCTAAAAATAACTTTTTACGAGTTTCTAAAAATATCTTTTCAACAGTTTCTAAAAACAACTTCCACGAGTTTCTAACAATAATTTCGACAAGTTTCTAAAAATATATTTTACCAGTTTTTAAAAGTAAACTTTCAACAGTTTCTAGAAATAACTTCCACAAGGTTCTAAAAATACTTTGAAGAGTTTGTAAAAATAACTTTTTATGAGATTCTAAAAATAACTTCCACGAGTTTCTAATAATAACTTCCACGAGATTCTAAAAATAACTTTCACCAGTTTCAAAGAAAAAGTTTCGCTCGGCTATACCTAATTTATGAAATTTCGGGTAAAATTTTCCGATGTATACAGATTGGCGTGTATATATATATATAATACAGAAGGAAAGTTGCCACGGTGGGTCTCTGTTTAGGAAGTGATAAATGCATTTTGCACGGAGTTTAAAACAAGTAGAATTCCATCAAAGAAACAGCGATTGCCCAGGACTGATTACTTTAGTAATAATACGACCACGCTATATGGTATATAATGATACAATACAGAATGAAGAATTTACTTTCTAATTTCCTTGCATTATTATTGTAACTAACTATATATCCCTTCACAAATTGCACGCATTATATATTTTATTAAGAAAAAATACCTGTCACTATATTTATGGCATGATTCTAAAACAAATATTACATAAGTTTAAACGATTTAATGAAAATTATTAAGGAAAGCCCTAGTTTTGGTTCGTTGTATGCAACTCTTTTTTCAAAAACACTGAACAATTCTGCTTTTTCAACTCAGATGCCAGCAGTCGCTTTTTCTTTCCTTCTGTAGAGTGAATGGCTTCGTCTTTTCTCCAAAGCGTTTAGAGAATTCTAACTTTGAAACACAGATAAGACCATCGTAAATTGATTTTCTGTTTAGCGTAACAAAGCCAAAATATAAATAATTGCTAAATGTCGGATTTGATTTTGTTTATTATTTTATACCTCAACAAAATTTGCACTTTTCATCATCAGCTTTGTGTTTTTGTTTTGAATTTAACAATTGGATTTATTACACTCTTCACAGTTAACGACAAATCCAACATTCTTTGTGTCCGACCGGTTTAAGAGAAACAACATCAACCGCAAAATTTTTATTTTCCAAGAACAACAAATATACATATTTTCTCTCTTGAATATAATATAAAGTTTTTCAACACAAAAGATTGATTTTCAATGAAAGGAAATATCTATATTTGTCAAATTGGATGGTGTCATTCAATAGGTTAACTAGACAAAGGAATGACACTTTTTTGAAATAAAGAATTAGGCGAGTAAGCATATTTTCAAAAGCAATTCAAGTAAAAAATCTATTAGAAAAATAGTCTAATTAATTGTTTAAACTAGCAAAAATAAAATAGCGTATTAATAAGAAAAATATCCACAACTATATAACATATTATAATAATTTAAAACTGAGATGTATGTTCAAAGAGGGCAATAATTATTGATAAGGTAGTCTCGTACGATGATATTATATTTTGAGAAAGACACTTTTTAAGTTTATGTCGAGGAATTTCATTAATTTTTACCATTTCAATATTTTCAGTGTTCTTGAGAATCGAGTCAATGTTTTTTTATCATATATATATATATTAATAGTTCAAAGGCTTCGTTGTTTGAACTCTTAATTCTGAATATAGAAACACCAAAATACCTTTTCACAAGTTTCTTAAAAATAACTTTCCACTAGTTTATAAAAATAACTTTTCATGAGTGTCTAAAAACAACTTCGACAATTTTCTAAGAATAACTTTCAACAGTTTCTAAAAATAACTTTTCACGAGGTTCTAATATTAACATCTACGAATTTCTAAAAATAACTTTGACGAGTTTCTAAAAATAACTTTTCAACAGTTTCAAAAAATGACTTTTTACAAGTTTCTAAAATAACATTCCACCAGTTTCTAAAAATTGAATAAAAAAGAACGACGATTATGAACTACTATTTTAAGATAAGAAACTTATATAGACGTAAAAGATTATATTCCAATGAACTTTCTCTTTTCACTCTAATAGGAATTTCGACGAGTTTCTAAAAATAATTAAAACGAGTTTCTAAAAATAACTTCCAAGAATTTCTAAGAATAAATTTCACCAATTTCTAATAATAACGTTTCACAAAGTTCTAATTTTAACTTCCAAGAGTTTTTAAAAATAATTTTGACGAGCTCCTAAAAACAATTTCGACGAATTTCTAAAAATAACTTTCTACAAATTTCTAAAAATACCTTTTCACAAGTTTCTAAAAATAATTTTCCACTAGTTTCTAAAAATAACATTTCACGAAGTTCTAATTTTAACTTCCACAAGTTTCTAAAAATAAATTTGACGAGTTTCTAAAAGTAACTTTTCACCAGTTTCCAAAAATAACTGTTTACAAGTTTCCAAAAATAACTTTTCACCAGTTTATAAAAATAACTTTTTACCAATTTCTAAAATTTGAATAAAATAGAACGACGATTATGAACAACTATTTGAAGATAAGCAACTTGTATAGACGTAAAAAATATTTTCCAATGAACTTTCTCTTTTCACTCTAAAAATAATTTTGACGAGCTCCTAAAAATAATTTCGACGAATTTCTAAAAATAACTTTCCACCAATTTCTAAAAATAACTTATTAAGAGATTCTAAAAATACCTTTTCACAAGTTTCTAATAATAATTTTCCACGAGTTTCTAAAAATAACTTCCACAAGTTTCTAAAAATAACTTTCAACGAGTTACTAAAAATAACTTTTAACCAGTTTCTAAAAATAACTTTTTACGAGTTTCTAAATATAACTTATCACCATTTTCTAAAAATAACTTTTCACCAGTTTCAAAAAACTGACTAAAAAAGAACGAGGATTATGAACTACTATTTGAAGATAAGCAACTTGTATAGACGTAAATAATTATTTTCCACTGAACTTTCTTTTTTCACTCTAAAAATAAGTTCAACGAGTTTCTAAAAATAACTTCGACTTATATTTTTCAATGAACTTTCTCTTTTCACTCTAAAAATAATTTTGACGAGCTCCTAAAAACAATTTCGACGAATTTCTAAAAATAACTTTCTACAAATTTCTAAAAATACCTTTTCACAAGTTTCTAAAAATAATTTTCCACTAGTTTCTAAAAATAACATTTCACGAAGTTCTAATTTTAACTTCCACAAGTTTCTAAAAATAAATTTGACGAGTTTCTAAAAGTAACTTTTCACCAGTTTCCAAAAATAACTGTTTACAAGTTTCTAAAAATAACTTTCCACTAGTTTCTAAAAATAACTTTGACGAGTTTCTAAAATTAACTTTCTCCAGTTTCTAAAATTTACATTTCAACAGTTTATAATTACAACTTCAACGAGTTTCTAACAATAACTTTGACGAGTTTCTAATAATAACGTTTCACTAGTTTTGAAAAATAACTTTTCACCTGTTTCTAAAAAAAACTTTTCACCTGTTTCTAAAAATAACTTAAAACGAATTTCTAAAAATACATTTTCACAAGTTTCTAAAAATAACTTTCCACTAGTTTATAAAAATAACTTTCCACGAGTCTCTAAAAACAACTTCCACGAGTTTCTAAGAATAACTTACTACCAGTTTCTAAAAATAAGTTTTCACGAAGTTCTAATTTTAACTTCGGCGAGTTTCTAAAAATAAATTTGACGAGTTTCTAAAAATAACTTTTCAACAGTTTCTAAAATAATTTTTTACGAGTTTCTAAAAATAACTTATCACCATTTTCTAAAAATAACTTTCGACCAGTTTCAAAAAATTGACTAAAAAAGAACGAAGATTAGGTACTACTATTTGAAGATAAGCAACTTGTATAGACGTAAATAAATATTTTCCAATGAACTTTTTCTTTTCACTCTAAAAATAATTTTGACGAGTTTCTAAAAATAACTTTCCACCAGTTTATAAAAATTGAATAAAAAAGAACGACGATTATGAACTATTTTAAGTTAAACAACTTGTATAGACGTAAAAAATATTTTTCAATGAACTTTCTCTTTTCACTCTAAAAATAATTTTGACGAGCTCCTAAAAACAATTTCGACGAATTTCTAAAAATAACTTTCTACAAATTTCTAAAAATACCTTTTCACAAGTTTCTAAAAATAATTTTCCACTAGTTTCTAAAAATAACATTTCACGAAGTTCTAATTTTAACTTCCACAAGTTTCTAAAAATAAATTTGACGAGTTTCTAAAAGTAACTTTTCACCAGTTTCTAAAAATAACTTTTTACGAGTTTCTAAAAACAACTTCCACGAGTTTCTAAGAATAACTTTCACGAGTTTCTAAAAACAACTTTTTACGAGTTTCTAAAAATAACTTTTCACCAGCTTGTAAAATTAACTTTTCAACAGTTTATAATTACAAATTCGACGAGTTTCTATCAATAACTTTGACGAGTTTCTAATAATAACATATCACCTGTTTCTAAAAATAACTTATTACAAGTTTCTAAAAATACCTTTTCACAAGTTTATAAAAATAACTTTCCACCAGTTTCTAAAAATAAGTTTTCACGAAGTTCTAATTTTAACTTCGACGAGTTTCTAAAAATAAGTTTGACGAGTTTCTGAAAATAACTTATTACGAGTTTCTAAAAATACCTTTTCACCAGTTTCTAAAAATAAGTTTTCACCAGTTTCTAAATATTGAATAAAAAAGAACGACGATTATGAACTAATGTTTTAAGATAAGCAACTTGTATTGACGTAAATGATAATTTTCCAATAAACTTTTTCTTTTCACTCTAAAAATAATTTCGACGAGATTCTAAAAATAATTTTGACAAGTTTCCAAAAATAACTTTCCAGCAGTTTCTAAAAATAACTTTTCACCTGTTTCTAAAAATAACTTATTACGTGGTCCTAAAAATACCTCTTCACAAGTTTCTAGAAATAACTTTCCACTAGTTTCTAAAAATAAATTTTCACCAGTTTGTAAAATTAACTTTTCAACAGTTTATAATTACAAATTCGACGAGTTTCTAACAATAACTTTGACGAGTTTCTAATAATAACGTTTCACTAGTTTTGAAAAATAACTTTTCACCTGTTTCTAAAAAAAACTTTTCACCTGTTTCTAAAAATAACTTAAAACGAATTTCTAAAAATACATTTTCACAAGTTTCTAAAAATAACTTTCCACTAGTTTATAAAAATAACTTTCCACGAGTCTCTAAAAACAACTTCCACGAGTTTCTAAGAATAACTTACTACCAGTTTCTAAAAATAAGTTTTCACGAAGTTCTAATTTTAACTTCGGCGAGTTTCTAAAAATAAATTTGACGAGTTTCTAAAAATAACTTTTCAACAGTTTCTAAAATAATTTTTTACGAGTTTCTAAAAATAACTTATCACCATTTTCTAAAAATAACTTTCGACCAGTTTCAAAAAATTGACTAAAAAAGAACGAAGATTAGGTACTACTATTTGAAGATAAGCAACTTGTATAGACGTAAATAAATATTTTCCAATGAACTTTTTCTTTTCACTCTAAAAATAATTTTGACGAGTTTCTAAAAATAACTTTCCACCAGTTTATAAAAATTGAATAAAAAAGAACGACGATTATGAACTATTTTAAGTTAAACAACTTGTATAGACGTAAAAAATATTTTTCAATGAACTTTCTCTTTTCACTCTAAAAATAATTTTGACGAGCTCCTAAAAACAATTTCGACGAATTTCTAAAAATAACTTTCTACAAATTTCTAAAAATACCTTTTCACAAGTTTCTAAAAATAATTTTCCACTAGTTTCTAAAAATAACATTTCACGAAGTTCTAATTTTAACTTCCACAAGTTTCTAAAAATAAATTTGACGAGTTTCTAAAAGTAACTTTTCACCAGTTTCTAAAAATAACTTTTTACGAGTTTCTAAAAACAACTTCCACGAGTTTCTAAGAATAACTTTCACGAGTTTCTAAAAACAACTTTTTACGAGTTTCTAAAAATAACTTTTCACCAGCTTGTAAAATTAACTTTTCAACAGTTTATAATTACAAATTCGACGAGTTTCTATCAATAACTTTGACGAGTTTCTAATAATAACATATCACCTGTTTCTAAAAATAACTTATTACAAGTTTCTAAAAATACCTTTTCACAAGTTTATAAAAATAACTTTCCACCAGTTTCTAAAAATAAGTTTTCACGAAGTTCTAATTTTAACTTCGACGAGTTTCTAAAAATAAGTTTGACGAGTTTCTGAAAATAACTTATTACGAGTTTCTAAAAATACCTTTTCACCAGTTTCTAAAAATAAGTTTTCACCAGTTTCTAAATATTGAATAAAAAAGAACGACGATTATGAACTAATGTTTTAAGATAAGCAACTTGTATTGACGTAAATGATAATTTTCCAATAAACTTTTTCTTTTCACTCTAAAAATAATTTCGACGAGATTCTAAAAATAATTTTGACAAGTTTCCAAAAATAACTTTCCAGCAGTTTCTAAAAATAACTTTTCACCTGTTTCTAAAAATAACTTATTACGTGGTCCTAAAAATACCTCTTCACAAGTTTCTAGAAATAACTTTCCACTAGTTTCTAAAAATAAATTTTCACCAGTTTGTAAAATTAACTTTTCAACAGTTTATAATTACAAATTCGACGAGTTTCTAACAATAACTTTGACGAGTTTCTAACAATAACATATCACCTGTTTCTAAAAATAACTTATTACGAGTTTCTAAAAATACCTTTTCACAAGTTTATAAAAATAACTTTCCACCAGTTTCTAAAAATAAGTTTTCACGAAGTTCTAATTTTAACTTCGACGAGTTTCTAAAAATAAATTTGACGAGTTTCTAAAAATAACTTTTCACCATTTTCTAAAAATAATTTTCCACCAGTTTCAAAAAATTGACTAAAAAAGAACGAGGATTATGAACTACTATTTGAAGATAAGCAACTTGTATAGACGTAAATAAATATTTTCCAATGAACTTTCTTTTTTCACTCTAAAAATAATTTTGACGAGTTCCTAAAAATAATTTTGACAAGTTTCCAAAAATAACTATCCAGCAGTTTCTAAAAATAACTTTTCACCTGTTTCTAAAAAAAACTTATTACGAGGTCCTAAAAATACCTTTTCACAAGTTTCTTAAAAATAACTTTCCACTAGTTTATAAAAATAACTTTTCATGAGTGTCTAAAAACAACTTCGACAATTTTCTAAGAATAACTTTCAACAGTTTCTAAAAATAACTTTTCACGAGGTTCTAATATTAACATCTACGAATTTCTAAAAATAACTTTGACGAGTTTCTAAAAATAACTTTTCAACAGTTTCAAAAAATGACTTTTAACAAGTTTCTAAAATAACATTCCACCAGTTTCTAAAAATTGAATAAAAAAGAACGACGATTATGAACTACTATTTTAAGATAAGAAACTTATATAGACGTAAAAGATTATATTCCAATGAACTTTCTCTTTTCACTCTAATAGGAATTTCGACGAGTTTCTAAAAATAATTAAAACGAGTTTCTAAAAATAACTTCCAAGAATTTCTAAGAATAAATTTCACCAATTTCTAATAATAACGTTTCACAAAGTTCTAATTTTAACTTCCAAGAGTTTTTAAAAATAATTTTGACGAGCTCCTAAAAACAATTTCGACGAATTTCTAAAAATAACTTTCTACAAATTTCTAAAAATACCTTTTCACAAGTTTCTAAAAATAATTTTCCACTAGTTTCTAAAAATAACATTTCACGAAGTTCTAATTTTAACTTCCACAAGTTTCTAAAAATAAATTTGACGAGTTTCTAAAAGTAACTTTTCACCAGTTTCTAAAAATAACTTTTTACGAGTTTCTAAAAACAACTTCCACGAGTTTCTAAGAATAACTTTCACGAGTTTCTAAAAACAACTTTTTACGAGTTTCTAAAAATAACTTTTCACCAGCTTGTAAAATTAACTTTTCAACAGTTTATAATTACAAATTCGACGAGTTTCTATCAATAACTTTGACGAGTTTCTAATAATAACATATCACCTGTTTCTAAAAATAACTTATTACAAGTTTCTAAAAATACCTTTTCACAAGTTTATAAAAATAACTTTCCACCAGTTTCTAAAAATAAGTTTTCACGAAGTTCTAATTTTAACTTCGACGAGTTTCTAAAAATAAGTTTGACGAGTTTCTGAAAATAACTTATTACGAGTTTCTAAAAATACCTTTTCACAAGTTTCTAAAAATAACTTTGACAAGTTTCTAAAAATAACTTTTCACGAGTTTCTAAAAACAACTTTTTACGAGTTTCTAAAAATAACTTTTCACCAGTTTCTAAAAATAAGTTTTCACCAGTTTCTAAATATTGAATAAAAAAGAACGACGATTATGAACTAATGTTTTAAGATAAGCAACTTGTATTAACGTAAATGATAATTTTCCAATAAACTTTTTCTTTTCACTCTAAAAATAATTTCGACGAGATTCTAAAAATAATTTTGACAAGTTTCCAAAAATAACTTTCCAGCAGTTTCTAAAAATAACTTTTCACCTGTTTCTAAAAATAACTTATTACGTGGTCCTAAAAATACCTCTTCACAAGTTTCTAGAAATAACTTTCCACTAGTTTCTAAAAATAACTTTGACGAGTTTCTAAAAATAACTTTTCAACAGTTTCAAAAAATGACTTTTAACAAGTTTCTAAAATAACATTCCACCAGTTTCTAAAAATTGAATAAAAAAGAACGACGATTATGAACTACTATTTTAAGATAAGAAACTTATATAGACGTAAAAGATTATATTCCAATGAACTTTCTCTTTTCACTCTAATAGGAATTTCGACGAGTTTCTAAAAATAATTAAAACGAGTTTCTAAAAATAACTTCCAAGAATTTCTAAGAATAAATTTCACCAATTTCTAATAATAACGTTTCACAAAGTTCTAATTTTAACTTCCAAGAGTTTTTAAAAATAATTTTGACGAGCTCCTAAAAACAATTTCGACGAATTTCTAAAAATAACTTTCTACAAATTTCTAAAAATACCTTTTCACAAGTTTCTAAAAATAATTTTCCACTAGTTTCTAAAAATAACATTTCACGAAGTTCTAATTTTAACTTCCACAAGTTTCTAAAAATAAATTTGACGAGTTTCTAAAAGTAACTTTTCACCAGTTTCCAAAAATAACTGTTTACAAGTTTCCAAAAATAACTTTTCACCAGTTTATAAAAATAACTTTTTACCAATTTCTAAAATTTGAATAAAATAGAACGACGATTATGAACAACTATTTGAAGATAAGCAACTTGTATAGACGTAAAAAATATTTTCCAATGAACTTTCTCTTTTCACTCTAAAAATAATTTTGACGAGCTCCTAAAAATAATTTCGACGAATTTCTAAAAATAACTTTCCACCAATTTCTAAAAATAACTTATTAAGAGATTCTAAAAATACCTTTTCACAAGTTTCTAATAATAATTTTCCACGAGTTTCTAAAAATAACTTCCACAAGTTTCTAAAAATAACTTTCAACGAGTTACTAAAAATAACTTTTAACCAGTTTCTAAAAATAACTTTTTACGAGTTTCTAAATATAACTTATCACCATTTTCTAAAAATAACTTTTCACCAGTTTCAAAAAACTGACTAAAAAAGAATGAGGATTATGAACTACTATTTGAAGATAAGCAACTTGTATAGACGTAAATAAATATTTTCCAATGAACTTTCTCTTTTCACTGTAAAAATAATTTTGACGAGTTTCTAAAAATAATTTCGACGAGTTTCTAAATATAACTTTCCACCAGTTTCTAAAAATAACTTTTCACCTGTTTCTAAAAATAACTAAATTATTACGAGTTTTTAAAAATACCTATTCACAAGTTTCTAAAAATAACTTTGACGAGTTTCTAAAAATAACTTTTCACGAGTTTCTAAAAACAGCTATTTGCGAGTTTCTAAAAATAACTTATCACCAGTTTCTAAAAATAACTTTTTACCAGTTTTTAAATATTGAATAAAAAAGAACGACGATTTTGATCTACAATTTTAAGATAAGCAACTTGTATAGACGTAAATAATTATTTTCCACTGAACTTTCTTTTTTCACTCTAAAAATAAGTTCAACGAGTTTCTAAAAATAACTTCGACTTATATTTTTCAATGAACTTTCTCTTTTCACTCTAAAAATAATTTTGACGAGCTCCTAAAAACAATTTCGACGAATTTCTAAAAATAACTTTCTACAAATTTCTAAAAATACCTTTTCACAAGTTTCTAAAAATAATTTTCCACTAGTTTCTAAAAATAACATTTCACGAAGTTCTAATTTTAACTTCCACAAGTTTCTAAAAATAAATTTGACGAGTTTCTAAAAGTAACTTTTCACCAGTTTCCAAAAATAACTGTTTACAAGTTTCTAAAAATAACTTTCCACTAGTTTCTAAAAATAACTTTGACGAGTTTCTAAAATTAACTTTCTCCAGTTTCTAAAATTTACATTTCAACAGTTTATAATTACAACTTCAACGAGTTTCTAACAATAACTTTGACGAGTTTCTAATAATAACGTTTCACTAATTTTGAAAAATAACTTTTCACCTGTTTCTAAAAAAAACTTTTCACCTGTTTCTAAAAATAACTTAAAACGAATTTCTAAAAATACATTTTCACAAGTTTCTAAAAATAACTTTCCACTAGTTTATAAAAATAACTTTCCACGAGTCTCTAAAAACAACTTCCACGAGTTTCTAAGAATAACTTACTTCCAGTTTCTAAAAATAAGTTTTCACGAAGTTCTAATTTTAACTTCGGCGAGTTTCTAAAAATAAATTTGACGAGTTTCTAAAAATAACTTTTCAACAGTTTCTAAAATAATTTTTTACGAGTTTCTAAAAATAACTTATCACCATTTTCTAAAAATAACTTTCGACCAGTTTCAAAAAATTGACTAAAAAAGAACGAAGATTAGGTACTACTATTTGAAGATAAGCAACTTGTATAGACGTAAATAAATATTTTCCAATGAACTTTTTCTTTTCACTCTAAAAATAATTTTGACGAGTTTCTAAAAATAACTTTCCACCAGTTTATAAAAATTGAATAAAAAAGAACGACGATTATGAACTATTTTAAGTTAAACAACTTGTATAGACGTAAAAAATATTTTTCAATGAACTTTCTCTTTTCACTCTAAAAATAATTTTGACGAGCTCCTAAAAACAATTTCGACGAATTTCTAAAAATAACTTTCTACAAATTTCTAAAAATACCTTTTCACAAGTTTCTAAAAATAATTTTCCACTAGTTTCTAAAAATAACATTTCACGAAGTTCTAATTTTAACTTCCACAAGTTTCTAAAAATAAATTTGACGAGTTTCTAAAAGTAACTTTTCACCAGTTTCTAAAAATAACTTTTTACGAGTTTCTAAAAACAACTTCCACGAGTTTCTAAGAATAACTTTCACGAGTTTCTAAAAACAACTTTTTACGAGTTTCTAAAAATAATTTTTCACCAGCTTGTAAAATTAACTTTTCAACAGTTTATAATTACAAATTCGACGAGTTTCTATCAATAACTTTGACGAGTTTCTAATAATAACATATCACCTGTTTCTAAAAATAACTTATTACAAGTTTCTAAAAATACCTTTTCACAAGTTTATAAAAATAACTTTCCACCAGTTTCTAAAAATAAGTTTTCACGAAGTTCTAATTTTAACTTCGACGAGTTTCTAAAAATAAGTTTGACGAGTTTCTGAAAATAACTTATTACGAGTTTCTAAAAATACCTTTTCACAAGTTTCTAAAAATAACTTTGACAAGTTTCTAAAAATAACTTTTCACGAGTTTCTAAAAACAACTTTTTACGAGTTTCTAAAAATAACTTTTCACCAGTTTCTAAAAATAAGTTTTCACCAGTTTCTAAATATTGAATAAAAAAGAACGACGATTATGAACTAATGTTTTAAGATAAGCAACTTGTATTGACGTAAATGATAATTTTCCAATAAACTTTTTCTTTTCACTCTAAAAATAATTTCGACGAGATTCTAAAAATAATTTTGACAAGTTTCCAAAAATAACTTTCCAGCAGTTTCTAAAAATAACTTTTCACCTGTTTCTAAAAATAACTTATTACGTGGTCCTAAAAATACCTCTTCACAAGTTTCTAGAAATAACTTTCCACTAGTTTCTAAAAATAACTTTGACGAGTTTCTAAAAATAACTTTTCACGAGTTTCTAAAAACAGCTATTTGCGAGTTTCTAAAAATAACTTATCACCAGTTTCTAAAAATAACTTTTCACCAGTTTTTAAATATTGAATAAAAAAGAACGACGATTTTGATCTACTATTTTAAGATAAGCAACTTGTATAGACGTAAATAATTATTTTCCACTGGACTTTCTTTTTTCACTCTAAAAATAAGTTCAACGAGTTTCTAAAAATAACTTCGACGAGTTTCTAAAAATAACTTTTCACCAGTTTCTAAAAATGACTTTTTACAAGTTTCTAAAATAACATTCCACCAGTTTCTAAAAATTGAATAAAAAAGAACGACGATTATGAACTACTATTTTAAAATAAACAACTTATATAGACGTAAATGATTATATTCCAATGAACTTTCTCTTTTCACTCTAAAAAGAATTTCGACGAATTTCTAAAAATAATTACAACGAGTTTCTAAAAATAACTTCCACGAATTTCTAAGAATAAATTTCACCAATTTCTAATAATAACGTTTCACAAGGTTCTAATTGTAACTTCCAAGTGTTTTTAAAAATAAGTTTGACGAGTTTCTAAAAATTACTCTTCACCAGTTCCTAAAAATAATTTTTTACCAGTTTCTAAAAATTGAATAAAATAGAACGACGATTATGAACAACTATTTTAAGATAAACAACTTGTATAGACGTAAAAAATATTTTTCAATGAACTTTCTCTTTTCACTCTAAAAATAATTTTGACGAGCTCCTAAAAATAATTTCGACGAATTTCTAAAAATAACTTTGACGAGTTTCTAGAAAAACTTTCACCAGTTTCTAAAAGTAACTTTTTACGATTTTCTAAAAATAACTTCCACGAGTTTCTAGAATAAGTTTCACCAGTTTCTAAAAATAACTTTTCACGAGGTTCTAATTTTAACCTTCAAGAATTTCTAAAAATAACTTTGACGAGTTTCAAAAATGACTTTTCATTAGTTTCTAAAGATAACTTTTTACGAGTTTCTAAAAATAACTTATCACCAGTTCCTAAAAATAACTTTTCACCGGTTTCTAAAAATTGAATAAAAAAATAACGACGATTATGAACTACTATTTGAAGATAATCAACTTGTATAGACGGAAATAAATATTTTCCAACAAACTTTCTCTTTTCACTCTAAAAACAATTTTGACGAGATTCTAAAAATAATTTCGACGACTTTCTAAAAATAACTTATCACTAGGTTCTAAAATTAATTTTTCACCAATTTCTAATAATTAAATAAAAAAGATTGACGATTATGAACTGCTGTTTTAAGATAAGCATCTTGTATAGACGGAAATCATTATTTTCCAATGAACTTTCTCTTTTCACTTTAAAAGGAAATTCGAGGAGTTTCTAAAAATAATTAAAACGAGTTTCTAAAAGTTACTCCCACGAGTTTCTAAAAATAACTTTTCAACAGTTTCTAAAAATTAAATAAAAAAAAACGACGATTATGAAATACTATTTTAAGATAAGCAATTTGTATCGACGTAAATACTTATTTTCCAATGAACTTCCTCTTTTCACTCCAAAAATAATTTTGACGAGTTTCTAAAAATAACTTTTCAACAGTTTCAAAAAATGACTTTTTACAAGTTTCTAAAATAACATTCCACCAGTTTCTAAAAATTGAATAAAAAAGAACGACGATTATGAACTACTATTTTAAGATAAGAAACTTATATAGACGTAAAAGATTATATTCCAATGAACTTTCTCTTTTCACTCTAATAGGAATTTCGACGAGTTTCTAAAAATAATTAAAACGAGTTTCTAAAAATAACTTCCAAGAATTTCTAAGAATAAATTTCACCAATTTCTAATAATAACGTTTCACAAAGTTCTAATTTTAACTTCCAAGAGTTTTTAAAAATAATTTTGACGAGCTCCTAAAAACAATTTCGACGAATTTCTAAAAATAACTTTCTACAAATTTCTAAAAATACCTTTTCACAAGTTTCTAAAAATAATTTTCCACTAGTTTCTAAAAATAACGTTTCACGAAGTTCTAATTTTAACTTCCACAAGTTTCTAAAAATAAATTTGACGAGTTTCTAAAAGTAACTTTTCACCAGTTTCTAAAAATAACTGTTTACAAGTTTCTAAAAATAACTTTTCACCACTTTATAAAAATAACTTTTTACCAATTTCTAAAATTTGAATAAAATAGAACGACGATTATGAACAACTATTTGAAGATAAGCAACTTGTATAGACGTAAAAAATATTTTCCAATGAACTTTCTCTTTTCACTCTAAAAATAATTTTGACGAGCTCCTAAAAATAATTTCGACGAATTTCTAAAAATAACTTTCCACCAATTTCTAAAAATAACTTATTAAGAGATTCTAAAAATACCTTTTCACAAGTTTCTAATAATAATTTTCCACGAGTTTCTAAAAATAACTTCCACAAGTTTCTAAAAATAACTTTCAACGAGTTACTAAAAATAACTTTTAACCAGTTTCTAAAAATAACTTTTTACGAGTTTCTAAATATAACTTATCACCATTTTCTAAAAATAACTTTTCACCAGTTTCAAAAAACTGACTAAAAAAGAACGAGGATTATGAACTACTATTTGAAGATAAGCAACTTGTATAGACGTAAATAAATATTTTCCAATGAACTTTCTCTTTTCACTGTAAAAATAATTTTGACGAGTTTCTAAAAATAATTTCGACGAGTTTCTAAATATAACTTTCCACCAGTTTCTAAAAATAACTTTTCACCTGTTTCTAAAAATAACTAAATTATTACGAGTTTCTAAAAATACCTATTCACAAGTTTCTAAAAATAACTTTGACGAGTTTCTAAAAATAACTTTTCACGAGTTTCTAAAAACAGCTATTTGCGAGTTTCTAAAAATAACTTATCACCAGTTTCTAAAAATAACTTTTTACCAGGTTTTAAATATTGAATAAAAAAGAACGACGATTTTGATCTACAATTTTAAGATAAGCAACTTGTATAGACGTAAATAATTATTTTCCACTGAACTTTCTTTTTTCACTCTAAAAATAAGTTCAACGAGTTTCTAAAAATAACTTCGACTTATATTTTTCAATGAACTTTCTCTTTTCACTCTAAAAATAATTTTGACGAGCTCCTAAAAACAATTTCGACGAATTTCTAAAAATAACTTTCTACAAATTTCTAAAAATACCTTTTCACAAGTTTCTAAAAATAATTTTCCACTAGTTTCTAAAAATAACATTTCACGAAGTTCTAATTTTAACTTCCACAAGTTTCTAAAAATAAATTTGACGAGTTTCTAAAAGTAACTTTTCACCAGTTTCCAAAAATAACTGTTTACAAGTTTCTAAAAATAACTTTCCACTAGTTTCTAAAAATAACTTTGACGAGTTTCTAAAATTAACTTTCTCCAGTTTCTAAAATTTACATTTCAACAGTTTATAATTACAACTTCAACGAGTTTCTAACAATAACTTTGACGAGTTTCTAATAATAACGTTTCACTAGTTTTGAAAAATAACTTTTCACCTGTTTCTAAAAATAACTTTTCACTAGTTTCTAAAAATAACTTATTACGAGTTTCTAAAAATACCTTTTCACAAGTTTCTAAAAACAACTTTCCACGAGTTACTAAAAATAACTATTAACGAGCTTCTAAATATAACTTTTTACGAGTTTCTAAAAATAACTTATCACCAGTTTCTAAAAGTAACTTTTCACCAGTTTCTAAAAATTGAATAAGAAAGGACGACAATTATAAACTACTAATTTAAGATAAGCAACTTGAATAGACGTAAGTAAATCTTTTCCAGTGAACTTTCTCTTTTCACTCGAAAAAGAATTTCGACGAGTTTCTAAAAATAATTACAACGAGTTACTAAGAATAACATCCACGAGTTTCTAAGAATAACTTTCACCAATTCATAAAAATAACGTTTCACAAGGTTCTAATTTTAACTTCCAAGAGTTACTAAAAATAACTTTGACGAGTTTCTAAAAGTAACTTTGACGAGTTTCTAAAAATAACTTTTCACCAGTTCCTAAAAATAACTTTTCACCAGTTTCCAAAAATTGAATAAAAAAGAACGACGATTATGAACAACTATTTTAACATTAGCAACATGTATAGACGTAAATAAATATTTTCCAATGAACTTTCTCTTTTCACTCTAGAAATAATTTCGACGAGCTTCTAAAAATAATTTCGACGAGTTTCTAAAAATAACTTTCCACCAGTTTCTAAAAATAACTTTTCACCTGTTTCTAAAAATAACTTATTAAGAGATTCGAAAAGTACAATTTCACTAGTTTCTAAAAATAAATTTTCACTCGTTTCTAAAAATAACTTTTTACAAGTTCCTAAAAATACTTTTTCACAATTTTTTAAAAATAAATTTCCACTGTTATTTTTAGAAACTCGTAATGAGTTATTTTTTGAAACTGGTGAAAAGTTATTTTTAGAAACATGTAAAAAGTTATTTTTAGAAACTTGTAATAAGTTATTTTTAGAAACAGTGAAAAAATATTTTTAGAAACAGGTGAAAAGTTACTTTTAGAAAGTAGTGAAAAGTTATCATTAGAAACTCGTCAAAGTTACTGTTAGAAACTCGTCGAAGTTGTTTTTATAAACTGGTAAAAAGTTAATTTTAGAAACTAGTGAAAGTTATTCTTAGAAACTCGTGGAAGTTGTTTTTAGAAACTTTTGAAAATTTATTTTTAGAAACTCGTGAAAAGTTATTTTTTGAAACTCGTCGAAATTATTTTTAGAAACTCGTCGAAATTATTTTTAGAAACTCGTCAAAATTATTTTTGGAGTGAAAAGAGGAAGTTCATTGGAAAATAAGTATTTACGTCGATACAAATTGCTTATCTTAAAATAGTATTTCATAATCGTCGTTTTTTTTTATTTAATTTTTAGAAACTGTTGAAAAGTTATTTTTAGAAACTCGTGGGAGTAACTTTTAGAAACTCGTTTTAATTATTTTTAGAAACTCCTCGAATTTCCTTTTAAAGTGAAAAGAGAAAGTTCATTGGAAAATAATGATTTCCGTCTATACAAGATGCTTATCTTAAAACAGCAGTTCATAATCGTCAATCTTTTTTATTTAATTATTAGAAATTGGTGAAAAATTAATTTTAGAACCTAGTGATAAGTTATTTTTAGAAAGTCGTCGAAATTATTTTTAGAATCTCGTCAAAATTGTTTTTAGAGTGAAAAGAGAAAGTTTGTTGGAAAATATTTATTTCCGTCTATACAAGTTGATTATCTTCAAATAGTAGTTCATAATCGTCGTTATTTTTTTATTCAATTTTTAGAAACCGGTGAAAAGTTATTTTTAGGAACTGGTGATAAGTTATTTTTAGAAACTCGTAAAAAGTTATCTTTAGAAACTAATGAAAAGTCATTTTTGAAACTCGTCAAAGTTATTTTTAGAAATTCTTGAAGGTTAAAATTAGAACCTCGTGAAAAGTTATTTTTAGAAACTGGTGAAACTTATTCTAGAAACTCGTGGAAGTTATTTTTAGAAAATCGTAAAAAGTTACTTTTAGAAACTGGTGAAAGTTTTTCTAGAAACTCGTCAAAGTTATTTTTAGAAATTCGTCGAAATTATTTTTAGGAGCTCGTCAAAATTATTTTTAGAGTGAAAAGAGAAAGTTCATTGAAAAATATTTTTTACGTCTATACAAGTTGTTTATCTTAAAATAGTTGTTCATAATCGTCGTTCTATTTTATTCAATTTTTAGAAACTGGTAAAAAATTATTTTTAGGAACTGGTGAAGAGTAATTTTTAGAAACTCGTCAAACCTATTTTTAAAAACACTTGGAAGTTACAATTAGAACCTTGTGAAACGTTATTATTAGAAATTGGTGAAATTTATTCTTAGAAATTCGTGGAAGTTATTTTTAGAAACTCGTTGTAATTATTTTTAGAAATTCGTCGAAATTCTTTTTAGAGTGAAAAGAGAAAGTTCATTGGAATATAATCATTTACGTCTATATAAGTTGTTTATTTTAAAATAGTAGTTCATAATCGTCGTTCTTTTTTATTCAATTTTTAGAAACTGGTGGAATGTTATTTTAGAAACTTGTAAAAAGTCATTTTTAGAAACTGGTGAAAAGTTATTTTTAGAAACTCGTCGAAGTTATTTTTAGAAACTCGTTGAACTTATTTTTAGAGTGAAAAAAGAAAGTCCAGTGGAAAATAATTATTTACGTCTATACAAGTTGCTTATCTTAAAATAGTAGATCAAAATCGTCGTTCTTTTTTATTCAATATTTAAAAACTGGTGAAAAGTTATTTTTAGAAACTGGTGATAAGTTATTTTTAGAAACTCGCAAATAGCTGTTTTTAGAAACTCGTGAAAAGTTATTTTTAGAAACTCGTCAAAGTTATTTTTAGAAACTAGTGGAAAGTTATTTCTAGAAACTTGTGAAGAGGTATTTTTAGGACCACGTAATAAGTTATTTTTAGAAACAGGTGAAAAGTTATTTTTAGAAACTGCTGGAAAGTTATTTTTGGAAACTTGTCAAAATTATTTTTAGAATCTCGTCGAAATTATTTTTAGAGTGAAAAGAAAAAGTTTATTGGAAAATTATCATTTACGTCAATACAAGTTGCTTATCTTAAAACATTAGTTCATAATCGTCGTTCTTTTTTATTCAATATTTAGAAACTGGTGAAAACTTATTTTTAGAAACTGGTGAAAAGTTATTTTTAGAAACTCGTAAAAAGTTGTTTTTAGAAACTCGTGAAAAGTTATTTTTAGAAACTTGTCAAAGTTATTTTTAGAAACTTGTGAAAAGGTATTTTTAGAAACTCGTAATAAGTTATTTTCAGAAACTCGTCAAACTTATTTTTAGAAACTCGTCGAAGTTAAAATTAGAACTTCGTGAAAACTTATTTTTAGAAACTGGTGGAAAGTTATTTTTATAAACTTGTGAAAAGGTATTTTTAGAAACTTGTAATAAGTTATTTTTAGAAACAGGTGATATGTTATTATTAGAAACTCGTCAAAGTTATTGATAGAAACTCGTCGAATTTGTAATTATAAACTGTTGAAAAGTTAATTTTACAAGCTGGTGAAAAGTTATTTTTAGAAACTCGTAAAAAGTTGTTTTTAGAAACTCGTGAAAGTTATTCTTAGAAACTCGTGGAAGTTGTTTTTAGAAACTCGTAAAAAGTTATTTTTAGAAACTGGTGAAAAGTTACTTTTAGAAACTCGTCAAATTTATTTTTAGAAACTTGTGGAAGTTAAAATTAGAACTTCGTGAAATGTTATTTTTAGAAACTAGTGAAACGTTATTATTAGAAACTCGTCAAAGTTATTGTTAGAAACTCGTTGAAGTTGTAATTATTTTATTTTAATTATTTTTAGAAACTCCTTAAAGTTATTTTTAGAAACTCGTAAAAAGTTATTTTTAGAAAATCGTGAAAAGATACTTTTGGAAACTCGTAAAAAGTAATTTTTAGAAACTGTTGAAAAGTTATTTTTAGAAACTCGTCGAAGTTATTTTTAGAAACTCGTGAAAAGTTATTTTTAGAAACTCGTCGAAATTATATTTAGAAACTTGTCGAAATTATTTTTAGGGTGAAAAGAGAAAGTTCATTGGAAAATAATTATTTACGTCTGTACAAATTGCTTATCTTAAAATAGTAGTTCATAATCGTCGTTCTTTTTTATTCAATTTTTAGAAATTGGTGAAATGTTATTTTTAAAAACTGGTGATATGTTATTTTTAGAAACTCTTCAAATTTATTTTTAGAAACGCGTGGAAGTTAAAATTAGAATTTCGTGAAAAGTTGTTTTTAGAAACTGGTGAAAGTTATTCTTAGAAACTCGTGGAAGTTGTTTTTAGAGACTCGTGAAAAGTTATTTTTAGAAACTAGTGGAAAGTTATTTTTAGAAACTTGTGAAAACGTATTTTTAGAAACTCGTAATAAGTTATTTTTAGAAACAGGTGAAAAGTTATTTTTCGAAACTAGTAAAAAGTTATTATTAGAAAATCGTCAAAGTTATTGTTAGAAACTCGTCGAAGTTGTAATTATAAACTGGTGAAAAGTTAATTTTAGAAACTAGTGGAAAGTTATTTTTAGAAACTTGTGAAAACGTATTTTTAGAAACTCGTAATAAGTTATTTTTAGAAACAGGTGAAAAGTTATTTTTCGAAACTAGTAAAAAGTTATTATTAGAAAATCGTCAAAGTTATTGTTAGAAACTCGTCGAAGTTGTAATTATAAACTGGTGAAAAGTTAATTTTAGAAACTGGTGAAAGTTATTCTTAGAAACTCGTGGAAGTTGTTTTTAGAAACTTATGAAAAGTTATATTTAGAAACTCGTTAAAAGTTATTTTTAGAAAACAGTGAAAAGTTATTTTAGAAACTGGTGGAAATTTATTTTTAGAGTGAAAAAAGAAAGTACATTGGAAAATAATTATTTACATCTATACAAGTTGCTTATCTTAAAATAGTAGATCACAATCGTCGTTCTTTTTTATTCAATTTTTAGAAACTGGTGAAATGTTATTTTTAGAAACTAGTGAAAAGTTATTTTTAGAAACAGCTTAAAAGTTATATTTAGAAACTCGTCGAAGTTATTTTTAGAAACTGGTGAAATGTTATTTTTCGAAACTCATAAAATGTTATTATTAGAAACTTGTGAAAAGATATTTTTAGAGTGAAAAGAGAAAGTTTTATCATTGTGAAAAAATTATTTACGTCTATACAAGTTCTTTATCTAAAAATAGCCTGTCAATCTTGGTTCCAAAAGTTTTGCAAATTTTGGAAGGTCTAGTACAAGGTTTCATATAAAGCGGTTTCTTATGATAAAAAACAACGTGTACTCAAACTATATTATTTAGCAAATTTTGCATAGCCTTTGATCTGCCAACGCAAAAAAAACGCATTAAACACACCATTAAAATATTACGGGTCGATCACTTGTCTCTTGGCTATTAGTATTACCGCATTCATCATCAGAAGATCATTTCCGTTATTATCCGAACTTCAATCTGTTTGTCTATGCAAAAGTGTTTTAATGGCAGAAAATCATGTTGATGGTGACGAAGAGGTGTCTGCGATGTATAATTACGCCGTGGCACTGTTTTGATCGACAGAAGCAATACATGAATCAACTTGCCCCGTTAAATTTGAACTTGTAATCATCGGATGTATACGTTCCAACTGTTGTTAGTGATATTGTAAGGCTTGATTGAAGCATAGTCGCACTATTAAATTCCGCACTGTTTTCTTCCGTATTAATTTCTACCCTTAAAGTAGTTCGGCAAAAGGAGGAGTTATAGAAACAATTCTTGCACTTGAATCGCATTTTCAGAGCGCATTTCTTCCATGCGTGTATTTGTATACTGGTGGAGCGGGTGATCGCAAAATAGGAACATTAAAGTACAGAAAGCTTTGACGTTATTTATCAAGCATGATCTCGATAAAGTGGTCGTAGCAATATCAGCAGTAGGATACATTAATACCCAAAAATTTCTGCGGGTAAAAATTCAATGAATGAATCAAGAAAACTTATTGAAAATGTCATTATTAACCAGGCAGCGATGTAGAGGAGAAGTTCCGTCTTTCAACCCATGAAAACGTCGAGAAAGGACTCCACATATTCCTTTTTCTCCAACCGGTCAGGCAGCAAAGAATGTTGGATTTGTCGTTTAATGTGAAGAGTGTAATAAATCCAATTGTTAAATTCAAAACACAAACTGAAAGCTAATGATATAAAGTGCAAATTCTTTTGAGGTATGAAATAAAAAAGAAAATCAAATCCCGCATTTAGCAATCATTTAGATTTTGGCTTTGTTACGCTAAACAGAAAATCAATTTACCATGTTCTTATCTGTGTTTCAAAGTTAGAATTATATCAACGCTTTGGCGAAACGACGAAGTCATGCACTTTTCATAAGAGAAGAAAAAGAGAATGTTCACATCTGAGTTGAAAAAGCAGAATTGTTCAGTGTTTTTGAAAAGAAAACTTGCATACAACTGACCAAAACTAGGGCATTCCTTGATAATTTTTATTAAATCTTTTTAAATTAGGTAATTTTTGTTTTAGAATCATGCTATAAATATAGTGACAGGTATTTTTTCTCAATAAAGTATGTAATGCTTGCAATTTGTGAACGGATATATAGTTGGTATACGGACAAAACCCACCTAGGACAAACTCCCCTAGGACAAACCCCCTTAGGACAAAACCTCTCATAATCTCTGCAACATTAAAAACAACTCAGATAATGAAGTTTAAAATATTCCGTTTGCTTTGAAAATTGGTAGGTTTACTAATTAGAGGATGCTGATTTCAAATAAAGTTCTAGAATTTGGATATTTTTACCCCTAATACCTTATTTGGGCAAATTTGGGCCTAATGTTTAAAATATTCCGTTTGCTTTGAAAATTGGTAGATTTACTAATTAAATGATGGTGATTTTAGACCAAGTACCAGAAGTTGGATATTTTCACCCCTGATACCTTATTTGGGCAAATTTGAGCCCAATGTTGAAATGAGTTATGCATTTACGAAGTTGAAACCTAAGTCATGGGTAAAAGTCTAATAGATTACCCTCGAATGGATATCGGATGTACTCTCGAAAGAATTTTCTTTCAAAATAGTCGTATCGCGCTAAAATTTTGGGCATAGTTAGGGGACTATATAAGACCAATAATAGCCTTTAAAAAATCAAAAAAAATCTTGTGGTTAGCGTACCACGTGACTTTTAATTCCAGTTTTGATTATAAATAGTCATCACTTGATAACTCCGTCATTCCATTCCCTTTGAAAACCATTTTCATACTGAAGACACCTTAGATTAAGCCACATGTTGCGCTGTAAAGACATTCGTAAAATATATTTTATTTTTGGGGTTAGGGCTGCATAAGTAAAAAAGATTCTATCTTTTTCAACGATATCAAATCGATTTTTTATATGGGTTTTAGCTACATATAGAAGACCTCAAAAGTGCTATTAATTTTCGGATTTAGGCTATGGGGTCGGGGGTAATGACGGTTATATGTAAAAAGTGGGGTTGCCGTGTGGGACAATAACCCCGTAATTGTTACGAATTAGAATTCTGGCTTCTTATATCATGCCGAGAATGGCTTCTTCTTTCACATAGAAATTCACTAAGTTTTTATGGTCAAAATTACAGAAGTTATTCGCCTTTGCATTTGCGACTTTTTGGGAAAAAAATTTCTTTTTATGGGATCATCGCAGGTCCGAGCCAAAATGAGTAATCTAGTGCCATACCCCGAAAAACAAATTATGATAGTGATAATCTTCATTATTTACCGATATATTTCTAATATACTAGGGTTGGCAGCATTCCTTATACTTAAAAAATGGAACTTTGGGCCCAAATTTGCCCAAAAAGTGGTATTAGGGGTGAAAATATCCAAATTGTGGTACTTGATTTGAAATCAGCATCATTTAATTAGTAAACCTACCAATTTTCAAAGCAAACGGAATACTTTAAACATTGGGCCCAAATTTGCCCAAAAAATGGTATTAGGGATGAAAATATCCAAATTCTGGTACTTGATTTGAAATCAGCATCCCCTAATTAGTAAAGTTACCAATTTTCAAAGCAAACGGAATACTTTAAACTTTGGGCCCAAATTTGCCCAAAAAGAAGGTATTAGGGATGAAAATATCCGAATTCTGGTACTTGGTCTGAAATGAGCATCATTTAAATAAGTAAACTTACCAATTTTCAAAGCAAAAACAAAGATTGGCAATGGTACCATGAATCAAAATTTGTTTTTCTCAATTTCAATTTTCTACGCCAATTTAAAATTAATCAATATATATAAGGTACACCATTTTAAAAAGAGAAAATCTTGTAAATCGCAAAAACAATAATAACAATAATAAATAACTCAGAATAAGATAAATAAACTTTTTTAAAAAAAACACCATTAAAAAAAATCCAGGAAATTATTTGTAAAAAAAGAAAGAAGGGAAAACTGGAATTTCGTTAAAACAAACAGAGCTAAACATTTGAGATTATAACCTATTCATCTCTTTTCATATATATATATATATATATATATATGTATGTGCTCTTTTTTAAAGGGCGATTTCTAAAGGTTGTCAGGGAACTCTGCTTGAGAAGTTCTCAGGAAACACTCCCTTCAAGCCGTTCTTGTCAAGCACTCCCATCAACCAACCATCATCCTACAGTACAACCGTTAGATTGTTATCATGTAAAAGATTGCAGTTGTTACGACCGTAACAGTAACTCTATAACTACAAAAACCGTTGCAACATCACTTCACTTCACTGATCGAAAATGTAGGCAGAGACCTACGAAACATGGTGTCAGAAATTAAAACTTGTTTTTAATTATGCAGACAGGACATCGGCTTTGGAATTCAATCGGTTAGGGATGGCTAACGTGAATTTCCCCAGCGAATACACGAAAAGGGTTTTCTGGGCCAGTCAATAACTTACGAACAATACACTTGCGAAACAGTAAAACTGGACAGTAAAGAGAAACAGCATTCAGTACGATAGCCATGAAGAAGATCTCTAACCTGCTCATCCGGATCGTCATAGGAAACAACGTGGATTACATCTCCCCTCTCAAACGATAACTCGTCATCATCTTCTGGTGTGTAGCGGTGAGTGGCCATCACCTGTGAGGGGCAACTAATACTTCAGTAATTTAAGTTAAATTATTTACATATTTATAAGAACAAAGTCCAACATTGATATATAGAAGACATCGAAAGAAAGAGACCTTCCAGACTATCTACGTTGTTTAGAATTTCATAATGTCTACGCTCGCTATGATTTCAAAGCAAATAGTAAGATGCAGATGACAATGATGAAAATTTGTTTTATAAGAACTCTATGTAAAACGCTTTTTAGATTTTGCACGCAGGAATGTTCGTCGTCAAGCTTCGATATGCACGTGCAATTGCAAGGTTGACGACATACGTCATTACAAAACGTCATTACAGAATAGCATTTTTGTATTTTCATTCATGGATTTTGTCAGGAACGAATGTTTCCTTGAGAAATGTTTATAGCTTTTATGACAGCGCTATGGAGGACGTAGCAATATGAAAAATTCATGAAATCAGAAATTTTTCTTTGTTGTTAAAAAAACCCCGAATGTTTCTTACTAACGTACTATAAAATATTTGTGCGAAGTTTTATTGAAATCAGTCCAGTGTTCTAAGAGGAGTTGGTGATTTATTATTAGAACGTACATACCCATGAAATATAAGCGTTGTACCGTTGGGCTTTATATTTAATGATAAACAGAGAAGAAAGCCTTTCTACTGTCTCGCAATTGAAATTTCCTTCAAAGTGGCCCCACTTGTAATCCCACCTTGATTCGGAAAAGAAACAAGAAGGGAATTCATTGGTTCAATTTTATGACAGTGTTCTGACAAGTGATTCTAGAATCTTGAAAACACCGGTTGTACACATATGTATAGAAACCATTGTGAAAATGATGCGCGTTTCGTTACCTTGTAGAGGGATTTCGGCACTACTAAATTAGAGCGGTCGGAATTTTCGGGCGACAGGGTGTTTCGATACGCTATCACCTCCTCACTGTTGGCATCGGGCGGTTCGTGTGACGTCACATTCACAAGCTCAGTGCAGTGCTCCTCCTCTTCATCTTCATCTTCATCGTTTTCTTCTGTTCTTTCTTCATCTTCACCCTGCAAACGAAGGGAGGTTAGGTGCTGCCGATAAATTTTCTGATGCCCTGAAGCAACGGAGTAAAAAATCCTTTTACAAAAACTTTAACCTCTTAACTTAAAGGGAGATATAAACGTACCAGTATTCGTAAACTAGCAATGCTCTCAAATAGTAAAATTATGAAAAAACGTTTGTTGTGGTTAAATACAAACGAAAAAATAAAAATCATATGTCCATTATAAAACAACGCAAAAGAATTAGAGAATATAAGAGAGCTGGTGAACAATCTACACAAACAGAAAAAATAGATAAACCAATTCAGTGTTGTTGGGTGTGCTGAACAATTCCTGGTGATCATCCGGTAGATGTGGTGGTGTGGTGGGACGCAATGGGGGACAGGGCGCTGGCCGCACTGGTTGAATGGGAAGCTCTCCATCAGAATTGTCAACGTCTTCGCTATTATCATCGGCTGGCACCGCCACGTCATAGAACTGCGTGAGACTTCCACTTGACAGCTTTGTTTCGTTATCTTCCTTTTCGCTGTTGTTGGAAATCGTCTCTCTGGATGGAATTGTAGATTTGAAGAGTAACAAGAAAACTTAAATTTTATCACATCATTTCTGTTTATTATACAGCGCTGTTCTGTATTTTACCACTTACAGGCCTGCCGAGAACGGTTTCCTTGTGCTGAAAGTACCGGCTGAGAAATCCGTAATCAATTGATCCATCAAATCATTTAGCTCATGCTTCAACTGAATAAAAAACAGTATAAGAAAATAATAAAAGAAAATGATTCAATGAAGATGACATGAGGCTTTTCAATTCGTAGACAAAAGGGTAAACCTATAAGAGCTGATAAGAAAAAATGAAAATAAGACTCAGAAATAAAATAAATATTTCAATGCAGATATATAACAAATAACATGGTAATTACAACAATATATTGGTATTAATAATAACAAAATAATAAATAGAAATTAATGAATTTCAAAGTTAAGCAGAAAATATAGTTGCACCCATGTTTCTTTTCTCATATGCAGAACGGTCTGATTACAAGAAAATTTCTACCTTTGCTGATTCCCGATGAAAAACCTCCTCCAGTGTGAAGATGCTTTGAAAGCTTGTTGCATAAAACCCAATGCGACTAAAAATAGAAAAATTCCAAAATTTTCCGTACGACTAATAGTAACAGAACATAAAGACTTCAAATATATTTCGAAAAACCACTAAAAATATGTTAAAAATCACTAAAAACAAGAAAAAAATGTCAAGGTTTGATTTCCATATGGGATATGAACACTTTCATCTCATTTTCAAATCTGATATTTTTTGTGCTGATAGAAATCGTAAAACATCTTTTATGGTTAGTTCGTTCGTAATCGTTGCATTCGCGAGAAGTGAATTCTTTATCTGCTCTTACAAAAGCCCTGATCAGAAACAATCTCATAATAATCATTGCCTATGCCACAAATTTTAATTTTGTTTAATGCACCTGTCATAAAGCGCTGGTAGTTCATCATACAACTCCGAGGTCAACTCAATGAAAACTTCTTTCGCCTTTTGATAATCTTCCTCTGCCTGAAATCATAATGGCGTACACGCAACTATGTTAAAGACAGTTAAAGATGTTATTGGCAACAACATCGCCATCATCATCGTCATCATCGTCATCGTCATCATCATCATCGTCATCATCATCATCATCATCATCATCATCATCATCATCATCATCATCATCATCATCATCATCATCATCATCATCATCATCATCATCATCATCATCATCATCATCATCATCATCATCATCATCATCATCATCATCATCATCATCATCATCATCATCATCATCATCATCATCATCATCATCATCATCATCATCATCATCATCATCGTCATCATCATCATCATTTGTAGGTTTAATCATTTGATGATTCACTGGAGCAGATGTTTTTTACAGCTAGATGTCCTTCCTAATGCCAACCCCAGTGAGAGGTAAAACAGTGGTGAGTAAAACCCACGCAAGATACCAACTTTGCATTTTAAATTCCGTGGCAGCAGTGCATGGGTACTTATATCCATGAGGTCAAAGATGTTACATGACCGCATACCCGCAAACAACGACCACAAACTGACAGAAACCTTTTGCTTTTGTGAACAAGTTGATGATGACTGAATTAAAAGTTCAATGCAACATACCAGGTTCAGTTTCTTAGTGTCACTTGTTTTGGTAGCTCCCTTTGCACGCAGAGTCTGTAAAATCGAACTAACATTATTAGCAAACAAATAGTTTTTATTTGCATACCACCAGCTGTACAGAGTGGTAACAGATAACCGAGAGAGATTGACAAACTAAATCAACAAACTTGGAAATATGAAAACAAAAAACATCAGCTAACAGTCATTGAGTTTGAATTTGAACAGAATGAATTTGAGAAATCTCACCAGAAAAAGTTTCTATTAAGAAATAGGCACACAGAAAATTGACAAGAAAAAAAAATATTTTAAGCTACTGCAAATGTTTGTCAAATTAATTCAGAAAAAACGATAGACAATCGAATGATAACTAAGTGCTAAGTGTCAAACATCTGGCAAGTCAAAACGTACATCAACTGTATGCCTTGAATGATCATAATCGACAAGTTTTCGGGCTCGTTTCTGTATTTTTGTCTAAAAATCAAGAACACATAGGTTAATGTTTTTATACAAAAGCATTTATTGGAACAAGCTAGATACTACCGCCACATTATATCATTTCAAGTATCCTTTTTATTATGAAAATATTATTCAATCGCATTTCAATTTTCAATTTTCGTTTTAAAATTTTTTCAATATACTTTTGTCTTTGAACCTCCAGCGAATGCGGGGCCCACAAAAGCTAGTTTCTTAGAATCTGCGAGACAAAATTTCAAAGTTCAATATCCACCAAAAACGAGATATACTTTTATAATGACTGTAGACAATCAGTTTCAGGGAAAACAAAGTTGGAAAATTAGGATTAAATTTGAAAGGGGAATGACATGTCACTGGAGAGGGAAACATTTCAAAAACATTCTTCTCTGATGAAACATAAATGATATTTAACATTTGACTGAATAAGAAAACTGTGTATTACAAAACCCCACTACCTTCACTTCAGCAAATGGCTTTTGATAGGACATCAATGGCTCTAGAACTTCATCTTTCAACTTCTTACTGAGGTTCGTCCAGTTTGCATTGGATTGCTACAAAAACAACTCTGTCTTCTGCGTCATACATACAACAAAATAATATTTTAGTGTCTATGTGCTAGCAATTTTTTACACATACAAATATTTATACAATTTTGTTTGTTTCGATAGAAAATCTACTAATAATACTGCATCCATAGCAGAACATGCGTAGGTACAGTTTTGATTGGGTGTTGGAAAGGGCTCAATAAGAGGTCGTAATTTTAAAATTATGAATATCCGGAAAATTAAAAATTGTTGTTATCGTTTTGAACAGTTTTGGCACAATTAGTTGTAACTTTGTATGACTTGTGAAATTAGTGTGGTCTTGATGACTATTTGATCAAGATGAGATTTGTTAATCTATATGATAATGTTCCTGTTTCACACGCTACAGTCTTACCATTCAGATTAAAGGAAAATCCTACTGAAAAACATAAAAGGGTGCCAAACCAAAATATTTTTTAATAAAGATTTTACCCTAACCTTTTCCTTCTTATATTATTTTCAAATATAGTAGCATAAAAATATGGAAGAAAATCAGAAAAACACACTAAAATAGTTAAAAGGGGCATATGCAAAAAAACAAAATACATGCCATGTTTCTAATAAATATTAGATATATATTTTCAACACACAAAAACGGGATTACGCAACTAGCTATTCATTGCTTAAAAATACGTGAAAATTGCACGAGCAAATAGTTATATGAAAGCTTTCAAAATGTTTCTTACGGCTAGGTAATGTGTGCATGCGGCACAGGTTAAGATAACTAGTTTTGAATGCATCTTTATAAATACTTCAATATGCGCTTCCACATTCCTAACACAAATAATCAGTCCCTCCTCATATTGCGCTGCAAGCTATATTAGATAACAATAATCAAGTTTGACATTTTCACTTCAATTATCTTTGAGAATTGAATTTGACAGGTTACGAGAAAGAGACTAACATTTTTCAAGAGAATTTCAAGAGAATATTAGTAAATAATAAAGATACCTACTTTGAACAAGTCGAAAACAGATTCTCTTGAGCTCCATTCAGGTTCATAAACAGCTTTCATTGCACCTGCAAAGTTATCAGCAGCCACTTGCATTGCTGGAATGATCAGGAAAATTAAATCAGCCATTCTAAAGTTCTAAGTGCAATAGACCATTTGTGAGATAGCAAACTTTAAAAAAAACAAGGCTTTTTATGTTACGCTTCTTTTGTTAGTTACTAAGGTTGAGTTGTCAATTATTTGTTAGGAATGACCGTTAGGGAATTGCTTAAAAGTTTTACATTGCTATCTTGCAAGGAGTCTATTATACAAGAAACAATCTTAATTTCTGGGGTACCAAAGTGATAATTATGCGATTTTATTTAATTATGCTGTTTGTCTTTAGAAATGATCAGGAATTGAAATTGGAATATATACAAATTTATAAAAGAGAAATCATTTTACAAAGAAGTATAAAAATCAAATTAAAATTGTTGCAACTTTTATACGAAAATAGCAAACCATTCTTCAGGTCAAGTTCACTGGTATAATATTAATCTTTTCATATTTTTAAAATCAAGCCTTACCAGTAATACAACGCGAATAATTTGCAAGCTCTGTATTTAGGCAGTGCACTGCAGCCTATACGAGAAACAAACAACAAGTTACTTGACAACCAGTTGTTACCACACATAAAAACAAGATATAACCGTGTTATAGATGCTAACAATACAAGTACACTAGTCCCGTCAGACAGTTCGTAACATGTCTATTAAGTTTTTCACTCGTCCGCAAAAAATATTGACTGTTCGACGCAACAAAATATTACTAACAATTTCTTCGAAGTTTTTACGCGATATTCAGTTAATCCATTCACCCTCTTGTTTGTTGTCAATGTTTGCAGCATCACCAAAACCGAATAAAAGTAACTCTCCTCCTTCATTATCAGTAGTTTTCTTAGTTTTATTCCGAAGTTTAAAAAAATCCATTTTCAATTATAATTACTCTATTTTATATATCTCTTATTATCCTTTCGCTAACTTCTTTCACTGAATCTTTTTATTGGAGACAGCCGTTTATACTATATATATATTCATACTTTATTTTATTAAATTACCCACGCAAGAAATAGTTGCATGTTGCAATAAAGAAATATTGAATAAAAATATTTTAATGACATTACAGTTGACATTAAAGAAAATTAATGGCAGTATCAAAATCATTTGTTCCCACGCTACTCTGCACACATGTTCCTTAGGGTACTAGCAATCACCAGAAAAAAGCCCCATGAATCCCAAGTGGGGAACATGTATTTTTCAAACACTTTCTCAATGTCGTACAGCTCAAAGGTCGAAATTTTAATATCATCAATAAAAAAAAATAATTAAAAAATATATATATATATAAAAAAAAAACTTTGCCCAGAGAGATTGCCACCTTCTCCACAAGCAGCAAGTTTTCATTGACTCTGTGTTCACCTTTAATGATGTTGTGGAAAACACTTGAGCAAGAGGAAGAAATCACTTTCAAACCTGAGGATTGGGGTTGGAAAATGGTGGGTAACAGCTTTGTACCAGTACCAACAGATAAACCAGTGGCTCCTGACAACCTATTAAAAATTGTGTGCTGTAGCTGCAAAACAGACACAAACGCTCAACGAAATGTTGTACCCGCATCAAGAACCAACTAAAGTGCATGTCATCATGTGCAAACTGTTGTGGAAAAGACTGTAAGAATTCTGAGGTATTGGTTGTTTCATTTTCATCACCAGATATTTTGAGCCTACATGCAGCAATGACAAAATACCTTATTGTCAGAAAATTTTGCAAATCAAGCGTTTCGCGAAATTTTCTTGATTTCACAGGAATTTAATTTCGTGCATCAAGGAATAGGGAATTTAATTTCGCGAATGGCCAAAATCAATATCTTTTTTTCTTCCTTTTTTGGAAAAGAGAATCAATATTCAACATTGTAGTTTGTTTATTAACCAGATTTTTCTGTTCTTCATGTTGTATATAATACTAACATAACTAAATACTAACTATATTTTTAATGATATTGTTCAATGTCTTCAAGAATATCAAAAACATTACGATGATCATCTTCCGGTGCATAAATATCTTCATCATTGTCGCTATCGCTCTCATAAAAATCAAATGCAGGGTTAACAAAAGCCTCTCTTTCTTCCTCATTGATTTCCGCCATGTTGATGTTGTTCTCGTGTGTGACGTTGCCATTCTACGCTTGAAAACTTACAACAAACGCAATATCATAATAAGGAAAAATTGAAAATGATTGGAAAAATCGAAAAAAAAGTGCTAGAATTTAATTTCACGAACGAAGCGTGGGAATTTAATTTTGTGAATGAAAAGAAAAACCGTTTTTCGCGGGAATTTAATTTCGCAAATAAAGGGAAAAAACTTTTTCGCAGGAATTTAGGGCCAATTCACAAAATTTTCTTCCCGCAAAATTTTCTGACAATAAAGTAACCTCCTTCAGTCACCATTGACTATGATGAATGTCCTTTAATTCAATTGTCAGTCTATCTTGACCAAAGTTGCTGTTATAAAAGTGTCCTTTACTTTCAAGTTGATGAAATTTCCGAAAATAACATGCCAGAAGATGACAAGGAAAGCGATTTGGATGGAGAAGATAGAAATATATTTGATATATTTTCTTGATGAAAAAATAAAGAAATTGAGTTTTGAGTTAAAACTCAAATGTAATTTTAAAATTTCTGTAGTCCATGTTCTAAATTCCTGTTAGACATGTATCTAAAATCTAGTCTGACAAGATTTCTGCTCATTTTCAAACCCAAGTATTGATTTAAAAGTTAATTAGTATAAAATTATCTACAAAATGAGCTATATATCAGTGAAATTTGACGATATTGAAATTTCCACCTTTGAACTGTCTGAAATTGAGAAAGTGTCCGAAAAATACATGTTCCCCACACATTCATGGACTTTTTTCTGGTGATTGCGAGTACCCTAAGGAAAATCTGTGCCAATTTTCAGCTTGTTACTAATTTTTTCTAGGTATTGACCTATTACGACTGGACTATAGTCGGTTGCTAAGCGTTATATTATGGTTGAGTTATTTTACAAGCACATATAACATCCTCCAGCATGCAATCGCCAATGTCTGTATCAGATAAATCACTCAAACAATGTTTCAGTACATTTGTTTTTACGCTGTCCACTCTAAATAAATATTATTTGAAAAATTACTGACTGTCCCGTCGGACAGTTGGGATGTTACAGAATCAATTTTGCAGTCGTCCCGTACCGTCGGGCGACCCCAAATAATGATCTGACTTAATGATCAGTCCGTACACTAGGCCTAACACTAGGTCTGGTCGAAATATAACTATCTTGTGTATATTATTAATTATATAATAATACAGTAATACACTGGAAAAATTTTAAAAGACGTATGCCAAAAATATGGTATTTCTCAAAAAGATCTGCATAATAAACATACTCAAACAAGATGGTGCAACATTCACTCCTTGAAAAGAAATCATGTGTGAAATTTGCATATGTGTTGCGGACGAAAAGTGATGCAAGAACAATTAAAAGAGCATTTTATACAAAACTATAAGAAAGGCAAAGTTAAGCGTTTCAAAATATTTCAAGCCAAAAACTGACTCTCAAAGGTGTAAATACAGTGGACCCTTGTTTTAACTCTGAAGGGGCTGAGAAATTTTGTTCGATATAACTGGGTCGGAAAGTGAAGACAAGTTATTTTTTGATACCTATACACTTTCAAAAGAAATGACCCATCTATAATCGGCTGAAAAATTTATCTATCTTTGACTGCTGTTTCCTCGATTCTAAAGTTTTCTCAAATAACATACTGAACTTCTCTAGATGAGTTCTCAAGTGAGATGCTACTTGTTCCTACTCAAAGAAAGTGCAGTTTTGAAGCAATTCCAGAGCTGCAAATATTTCCGACCGTGCAGGTCTTTGAAGAGGTCCAGGTTCTTCACTGCTCTCTTCGTCATCGTTATCAGAGGTGACGTCAATGCTGCACCATTCTTGGTAGTGATTTAATATCTTGTCATTGTTTGTTGTTGCTGATTGCAGCGACTCCAATACGTTTCAAAACTGCTGATTCGAAACTAGCCGTTTTGAAATTGACAATTCGAAACAATATTTTATTTATGATTAGAATTATGTGTAGAAAACAATTTACTTTGGTGTCTGGTGCGTAATTCAAACAATTCACGTTAAAGTCACCAACAAAATAAATTGATTTTTTATCGCAGTTTATAAAATATCCAGAGAGAAATGAATAAATAGATTTCAACGGTATATTTGGAGGTCTATAAGAAATAGAGTAGATAACAGAGTGATTATTTTTGCCTCTGGACTTCAATAGTTAAAATTTAATTTAATAACCATTCATATCAGAGAGCTCATCACAAAATTTATATTGAACAAATACACACAAGCTCTGTCACATCAACGCGCGGAAACATTTCAATTGCACATCGTGTGGCCACCTAAAGGCCATTTTGCACAGATTTTATATTGCTAGTTGTCAATAATTTGCAAATCATTCAGAGAAACAGACAAATCTGACCATCAATATTTCTAAAGAACGTGACCAGATTGGAACGTTACTACAAAATGTAATAAGAAGACTGCTTGTGAGTTTGAAGTGGTTTTTCCATGACTATACAAATCTTCATGAAATTCATTCACACACTGTCTGCAAGGTTTGTAAACATACAAGTCACGAAAGACCATTCAGTACTTACAATGGTTTAAACATAACGTCACGTCGTATTAGAGTAACGAGTAAGCATCTTAGAGGGTTAGGATCAGTAGCCACCTCGTTGTGTTCTAAGTTTTTGTTGTTGTGTTTAAAATTTTGAGATCAAACATTTTTCGTAAATTTTTCTTTCTTTTCGTTAGGTTTATTATGGATTATAACTAACTCATTTTTGACGCAATAAATAGTTTAAAAAAATAATTGCTATTGCAAGCTTATCCAAAAGAGGGTTTCATTTAGTTTCACCATTTCATTTAGTTTTAAGTCTAAATGTGCACGTAAACTAATCAAGACAAATGCTTTTAAAGATGTGAAAATATATGTTAGAATATTCGCAATGTATCAACACACAATTGTTTTTTGCCATCTGCTAATTCAGAGGAATCTTTAAATCTTTTATTAATGAGAAATAATGATTGCTCTCTCTCAGAAAACAAACTAACATATATATATATATATTTATATACCTGTTGCTTGTTAAAGTTCTGCACAAACTCATCAAAAACTTCATCCTTAGTTTCGTCTCCTTTTCCAACTTTTTGCTTTAACTAAAACCATAATTAAACAAATTAAAGGAAGAACAGGTTGAGCCAAAAAACATATTATAATCATACTATGTACCTTTGTTTGCGCTCGTTTTGCTCTTTTAGTAGTGTACGTAGCCGTTCTTGCCAGTATGCCTTTTTCACCGCTAACCTTTTCATGCTTGTCTGCCATTTTCAAATTATAACTATTTCAATGAAAAGTTAATAGATATATATATAGTAGAAAACATACATCTCCATTCCTGATATGATGAATTCATAGATCGCAATAAAATTAATTTTGCTACAGGGACATGAATGTAGCAGCATACACTTTTTCCGAAAAAATGTTTCATAAATGCACATATGCAAATTTGAGTTGGTAATAGAAAAATTACTTGTCACTTGTTTATTTATTATGAGAATGCTTGATTATAACAAACTCATTTTTTATGCAATAAATATGTATATAGTTTAAGAAAAAAAATATTGTCTTGACATAGTATAGACTTTCAGGTAAAATTCTACTTTCTACAAATTCATACAAAACCCACAGTCAAAAGAGCCAGCAAAGGTTTCAATCCTTTTATCGAAAGGCAAGTTATTTGAAAAAGTTTAAAGATACAATTAGAGAGGATGGAAAGAAATTTCCATGTGAGATCTTTATTGACCTTAAAAAGGTTATATATATATATATATATATATTTGAAACTTCTGTTGACCATATACACTTTGAAAAAAACTTGAATATTAAAGGCATTACAGGTTCATCAACTGATGATTGGTCCTATCTTATGGGGAGAAAGCAGTATGTTTCAATTAATGGGTTTGACTGAAAGTTACTCATTCGGAATTCTATTGTATAATATACATTACCTTAACGGAAACAATTTTCCCGGGAAGAAACTTTCCCCAAATCGCAAAATTAAATTCCACAAAACTTAATAAAAATGCCTTATCCGTGAATAAATCCACGAAATTCAATTTTTCTCTAGTTTTTTTAGTGTCACTTAACATGCAATTAAAAATATAAGAAAATACAGTACTAAATATTCCCCTAAACTCTGCCCACCGCGAAAATAAATTCCACGAAATTCACAGTTTTTTAGACCTGTCAATCACGAAAATTTCTTCCCTTAAGGTATTCTGCAGTTAATTGAACTGCTTTTACATTGCTCATTGTTGATAAATCCCACTTTAATATATAGTTCAGAGCTTCGTTGGTTTGAACCATAGCATACTAGAAATATAAGGCCTTGACGCCGTGCAATGTCCCTAAAAAGATTTTTTTTAAATATATATATAGAGGAGATTCATATGTTGCAAATGGGAGCACTTCAGGAAACGTCAAAAACGTGAAGAAAAGAACTTAGTAAAAATGTCCAGATTGACCAATGTTGCAGCTAATCCAAAACCAATCAAGCAACAAAGAGTTGATCCTTTATTGAGGGTATTTTATGAAGAGACACAAAAAAAGACAACTGTGAAAAGACAACTGCTTTGATATGCCATCCGTCTTTGCACAATGACAATGTTGGTGTAACTGTAATGGGTCATTCCCTATCCATTCACCAAATGGATTTCTAAAAATATCAACACACTTGATGACTTTTTAATTGAAAATAAAAATATAAAATAATCTGAAGTATAAAAGGCACCTCAATACTATTTTACAGGAAAAATATGGATTATACACCGCTACATTAGATCGAGGTGGCTTGAACATTCTAAATGATACAGTTTGTCAATGGGTGTATTTCAGTTACTGTTTGGTTTGGTGGCACAAGATGTTTGCCGTACTTCACTTTGTGACATATTAATGGACATTTCATATATATAATTTTGGTATCAAAGAAAAACAATTGTGCTTGCAAATATTTTTGAATAGCTACTGCAATATGTCAAACCCGGTTTCCAGCAGCAAACCAAAGGTAAGTCATGAAATTGTCACAAAAGTAATACCAACTGAGATAATTTTGCAATAATTGAAACGGTTTGCTTTTGTTGGTATGTCATATAATTTTACAATATTACAGCTACAGGTAATATAATATTTAGTTTGTTTCGTCATTTCTACTCTTGTAAACTGCTATTCCTGGAGTGAAGGGATTTATCTTTATTTTTGGCCTTGTAGATTTTTGTTACGTTAATATTTTAGTTCTTGCTTTATTTCAGGTGTATATAATTCTGTTTATGTTGTTTTCCTCTTTGGAAGTATCATATGAAATTGTTGACATGTATTTAATTGTTACACTTCTAATCTCAATTCAGTTGTCACCATATAGCTCTAAGTCACAATTCTTTATTGGTCCTAGAAACTGTAGTTAAATAATTTTCTGATTTATCTGAAATCTCAAGCTTGAACATGATATATATATATACCTATTAACTTTTGTTCATGTGCATTTTGCTATTATGTTGTGTCTGTGGTGTAATGTGTTTGTCCAAATTTGTTGTGATTGTCCATGTCTCGATTACTTTGTAGTCCTAAGCTGGAGCCCTGAAAGGGCGAAACAATCACAGGTTTATCATAAATCTATTGTATATCTATTGTTTATTTTATCAAATCAAAATTTTGTCTGTACTTGTGTGCAAACTGAAAGGTATATCATCCCATATTCCACCAGATCTATTGAAAAACATATCTCAAAGTCTTCACCAAAGATACAATAACAATGCTGAATTTTCGCTACATTTATGAATGATTGCGGCCGTAGCATTTGTGCCTCCCAATGACACTGTTGAAGTCTTTGAAGAACTCGATATCAGAAGTAAACACAGCGCAGATGCAGATGGAATATTAGATTGAGGATTCATACATCAGCCTGTATTGGCGAAATGCACCACGCAGGCTTCCTTTATTTGCATTAGACATGTAGAATATGTACCACAGTACAGCTCAGGAAATACCACGTACAAACAATCACATTGAAGGCTGGCATCGCCGATTTCAATTCTCAGGGTGGCATCCTACATTTTGGAAGTTCGTTGACATGTTAAAGAAGGAGCAATCGGTCAATCGGGTAGAAAACCTTCAAGCCCAAGAAGAAAGAAGGACATTTACCTTATGATGTAGAGCAGAGGAAGAAAAGCTTTGGGACCAGTATGATAGCTACATCACAAGCATTTTTTTGAAAGATATCAGGTCGAGTTTATGTGGAGAGTCGTATTTACATAACAGATTTGCAGTATTTTTGTCACTTTTCAGACAAATATCCAGCCTGACTACAAATTATTTCTTTCTAAGGTAACAGACGTAACCAGATACTAATTTTAGATAATTGAATAAAATTTGTTAAAAGATCAAATCTGAATGGGTTCAAGAACAGATAGAAAACAAGACTGGAAGGTTTCCGACTTAATGTCCTAAAAACAAACAAGTTACATTTATATTCAGAACGTTATTCGTTATCCTTGGTCATACTAACATACGTTTTGACCCTACTTGCTCTGACCCTTTTAGGTCTCTCAATTGGCCGACGCGGGGTCAATGTGGCCCACACCTAATATGTTTTGATAGAAATGAGCTACTAACATCAAATTTGGACCAGAGTTACCTTGTTCTATTACAAATCGATAAAAAAAATTTCTAATTTTTTATTTGTTTTCATGTGATGACGTGAAAATTGAAGAATTATCGTGAAGGAAAGCAAAATCTGTTTAGCCTGGTCACAGAAATTTACAACTTTAGGATAATGTGAATTCAAAGGATTCAAAAAAACAAAACAGAATCCATCCTGAAGCAGTATTTTGGGCAAAGAAGAAGTGGACCGCAAACCCGGCCGTAAACAAAAAAACACACCGGTGAGTAAAGTATGTGAATGCGGTCAAAAATCGATTTCTGAATTCTCATAAAATTTCGGACCGTTCGACCAACCGGTTAAGTAAGCCACACGGGGAAAAAATCTAAGGGAGCGGGTCACATTGACCCCGCGTCAGAGCAAGTAGGGTCAAAAGACACAACACAGTTCCGATATAAGGCGTATAAAACGGGATATTACGGTAGCTATCTTCAAAGCAACGATTTCAAAGAGTTTGCAGAAAAAAGACAACTTACACAGTTTAATTTTTTTTTCCTAAAATGCAAATATTAAAATAAATAATAAAGTTAATAAATACTCTAAATAACGTAAATACCGGGGTTCATATACATTATATACAAAGGTTCGAGATTTGTCAAATACAAATATTATGGTTCGAGTTAATAACAAATATTATGGTTTGAAATTAAAATCTAAACAACCCGCAGGCAATTGGTTACTTCGCACGGAACCCACGTAACAAAACGAAGAAAAACGCCAACAGTCGATAAACAACCATTAAAAGAATCAACAAACAAATGTTGAGGAGCATGTTGTCCTGTGAAACATTAATATATATGTGTATATATATAGATATGTGAGGTGTTTTACGAAATACATAAATATAAGAATTGTTGCCAAGAACAATTTTGAATAGAAAATTCATATCATATATAAGATATACAGTACAATCCCGAAAACTCGAACCTCCAAGGGACCGAGTAAAATAGTTCGAGATATTCGAGTTATTGGGAGTTCTTATGAGAAAACATTTCGAGTTAACGCGAGTTCGAGTTATCAGGATTGTACTGTATATATAACCCGGTTATATACTTGTTTATCATTAAAGTCTGACGTTATATTAAAACGAAAAGATCTCTCTCTCACATGGTTTTCAACAATAATGCAACATCAAAAGTAAAAGAAACAATGAATCCTCGACAATAAGGAATTCCACTTACCGCAGAATAGTCGAAGCTTTTCAAAACCTGTTTTCCGTTTGAAAAGCAAACTGTTCCATTTGAACAACCGCCTATAAACGCAACAACAACAGAAATTATTATTATAAATTAATTCAAATTCATTTTATTTTGCGAAAGATAAAGTCTAGAAATTCTAGTTTCGCAGAAACATGAGCGTACACCCCAGAAGCACAGGTGGTAGAAATTGGTAGAAACAGGTACTGGCACTCGTAGAATAAAGTGTAATATACACACCTATCTTTCCGTAAGCATCCCATTGGTTCACTTGCAAGCATTCAGAAGCGTATTTGAACCAGGACAACCACTTCAACCATACGAAGTATACTGGTATAGACCTGAGACACAAAAACACCCACTCATATTCTCGAGATTCACACGTGAAACTCTTTCAAAATCACGTCGGTATTCAAACCGTTCTTATTTTGTGAACTGACTGGCGACAACAACAAAGACTTCAAGTTGCACAAAGTGCTTTATTCAACAATTTAAAGCTTAGGCAGTAAGATGAAATTGTACTTGTCCTTCAAAAAGAAGCCCCCAAATAAAAGAAAAGGCATCATCAGCGCCGGCCCAATGCTTGTCGCCACTTGCACAGAAGGGGAGATTGTTGATACGAGGTAGCCTAAACAAAATTCACTGGTATACAACAGGGAAAACTAAACAATGTTAATCAGGTGTTGTATTATTTTACTATCACGACCTCTATTTTATCCCTATGTATATTTGTATGCCAGGAATATAATTAGCCAAAATTTAACCCTACTTGCTCTGATCCTTTTTGGTCTCTCAATTGGCCGACGCGGGGTCAATGTGACCCACACCTAATATCTTTTGATAGGAATGAGTTACTAACATGAAATTTAGACCAGAGTTACCTTGTTCTATTACAAATTGATCGACAAAAAAAATTCTAAATTTGTTTTGCTTTCATGTGATGACGTCACGAAATATGTCAATGATTGGGAAAATTTCTACAATTGGGTGTTATAGTTAATTTGACTGAACTTGTTTGGAAAACCTATTTTTAGTTCTCTTTGCAGTTTTTGCTCGTTAATATAATCTATAACATGAAAATACTAAGACAAATATGATACTTACCAATAAATCCTAAAAATTAGCTCAAAGTTGGCAAAATTGAAAAAAAAATTCAAAAAACCGCGCAAAGCCCAAATTTTCAATATAAAGGCGCATAACTTCAGATTGGATGAGTATTTTCAAAAGAAATTTGGTACAGTTATACCTTGGCATAAGAAAAATAAGTCGGTGTAAAAAAATTTCACAATTTTAATGTATTCACGTGATGATGTCACTAATCATACTTGTCCAAAATATGATTTGAATGACCGCCGTCTACGTGGTAAATTGTTGTGGAGGAAAGCAAAATCTGTTTAGCTTGGTCACAGAAAGTTACAACTTTAGGATAATGTGAATTCAAATGATTCAAAGAAACAAAACAGAATCCATCCTGAAGCAGTATTTTGGGCAAAGAAGAAGTGGACCGCAAACCCAGCCGTAAACAAAAAAACACACCGGTGAGTAAAATATGTGAATGCGGTAAAAAATCTTTTTTTGATTTCTGATCCGGTATAAAATTTGAGGTTAAGCCACACCGGGAAAAAATCTAAGGTAGCGGGTCACATTGACCCCGCGTCAGAGCAAGTAGGGTTAACAGACTATTTAGAGCAATTGACTTACCAAATGACAAAGCACACTGGACAATAAGTTGGGTTATCCCAAAAAACACAAAGAAACCTTCCAGGCGAAAACCTAGAAAAAAAATCACAAGGTTCACGAAATAATATTAAAAGCACAACAACCTTGCAGTTAACATGTTGTAATTTGTTTCCCTGTTGTTTTTTTTGCAGCCAAATGTCTCCTTTTTTTGCGCGACGATTTTTTAGTATTTAAGTAAGAAAAACATTTTAGCAGTTTTTCGGTGTAAAATTCATTCCCTTGTCACTTTATAAAGCACATGGATATGATAGCTTAAAGTTAAGATTGATGGTTCTGCCTGAATTTTATCCGCAAACAGAAATAATTATGTTTCTTTGTACCTGCCATAAAGTAGAACACAACAGTGAACAATGCTGGAGCCAAAAAATACCATAGTAACTAAACAAAAACACTTAGGATGACGTCATATAACTCAGTTTATTTTGGTCAAGACCAAGTAAAACCAACATCACCGAAAGTGATATTATTATTCAAACCAAAAGTATTCAAGGATGACAGACAAGAATCATCGATCTATGAGCTACAGAGCAAAGTAGAATTAAATGAGATGAAATGTTACCTCCGCAAGAGTCTTACTAATGAAGTACACATCAGTGCGATACATTCCCAACTTGTGTTCTTTTAAAAATACGGCCAGCTCAGCCGGAAACACCTAAAAACGTAGAAGGTAGAAAAGGTCTAAATTGTTGATGAAAAAAGCTTAGTGTCCACTGAACGTTCCAAGTTTGAAAAGAAAACATGTCTTTTTTTAATGCACAATTTCCTTACAGACAAAGATGTTAACCAACAGTTTATTTTTGTTAATTAAAATGATTGGAATAGATTGATTGATGATTGGAAAAACCATCGAATTTACCATAGTGACCTAACATTATGTCGATTGGAGGAAATGATTTTACTCACAAAAAGAGATCCTGTTATGGAACTGAACGTTAATGATATGATGGCGAAAAAAATCCCTCCATTCACATTCCGGATCATATCTTGGTCATCGGTCCTTCCAGAATTAAAATAAACAAGTCCGGCAATCAAGGCTATGACCTAAAAGTAGATATGTTGATATTTATAAGCGGTTATACGGATCATAGAAAAGTTGATGTTTTGCTTTTGCTTTTAATAGGTAACTTTGAATAACTTCAAGTCCAGAAAGTGCTCTTAACAGTTCACAAATAGCAAATCTTATGGAAAAAACTTTTTTCAATTTCCTTCAATGACCACTTTTGTATATCGGCTTTGATGCAATATATTTTATGAATTCTAGAACTTCAAAATCTTTATAAGCTATTAAACTTACAAAACTCTGTAACATTCGCAACTTGCTAATGTAAGGTTCTCTTTGTGAAGATTTCCATGAACGCCATAAAGTTGCTCTCAGTTGCGAGAAGAAACCAACCTTGTATCTAACGAAAGGAAACATATGCATATTAACAAATGCACACCGCACAAAATTCATTTCAATCATGTAAAACCAGAGCAAGATTTTCGAATCATGGTTCAGCAAGACGTGAGGGTTGCGGATGAGGAGTAATAAGAGAAGAAATATGTACAGCGCAAGAATTTTGCATTTGAAATTACGTGGATTCAAGTAAAAAAAAGTTGGAATAATTTAGTACAAAACATGTTTCTTTCGCAGCGTAAAACTTGAGGTGGAGATAATTATTGATAAGTGTACACAGTGACACATTACAAAATGACACATACGTTGCCTGAGAGACATTCTGCTCAACCAGACTCGTCTAAATATACAAAATCAGTGAGGTTGCTTACACAATAAGCGTAGAATGATATCAAGGACGAGTGAAGATTAGATAAAACATCTATATCAAAGGATTTTTAGTTCTCATTTTTCCTACAAAAAGATTAACTGGTAAGCAACTTACACCAGATTCCAGCACAGTTCTGTCAATCTTTTGGTAAATTGCATCGAAAGAATTACAAATTTTCTACGAAAAAACAATTGTATCCAATGTATACATTTTACAGAAAATTACCAACTTTAGCCACTCAACTTTATTATAGAGGCAAAAGGTGGTGTTGTTAATATTAGTTTTCTAGATGTGACAATTACAACTGATGGAGGAAAACAGTTTTATTGAGATTGGTGCATTGTCGCCAACTTCAGGCATTGATATTAAATTTATACCTAAGTGAGCAAATTATTGACTGACTTTCAAAGGATTTTTTACTGTCATTTCGTAAAATGGAAATGGGTACCTCTGAGTTTATTTTGCACTCTTCAACGCGATCAGGTAGTATGGCAAGTGTATGCACATAGTGGTCAGCTGGGTTGTAATTCAGAGGGCACGGATAGCCTATTCTGTAGAAGCAAAGTTGGAACAATATAACATGTTAAGTGTATAAGAAGAGCTCTTTCGAGAAGAGAAATCTAAAATAGAAAATTGAGTAAGTAGTTGAAAGTAGAAAGTAGTAGTAGAAATTAAGTAGTAGAGTAGAAAATTGGCAAAGACACAGAAAACGAAGATAAAGATGTCCTAGGAGAAGAAAGTATATACAAGTAGTTTTTGCTGAAAAAGAAACAATGTCAGTGCTCACTTATTGAAAAAGTCAATAGCTCCTTCACGTGACCCATGGTAAGCTGTACGTCCTTCCGACAACAGCAACAGCCTAATAAAAGCACAAGTTCACCAGTATTAAATAGTTAAACAAAATAAACACAATAAAAGTAGACAATGGATGGTAGCAACACATGGCAATAACCAAGTAGAAACTATGATTTTGAAATTTTTGAAAGGTTTGACGTCAAATTTGGTTTGCAGTGATGATTTGAAAATGAGTAGTAAATAATAATAATATTGGCTGTGGTCAGCTTGCTTGGAACACATACCAAACAGCAGCATTATAGATGAAAATATGTTGTTTACCTATCAAAGAGCTGGAAAACCGCAGACGAAGGTTGGTGGATGGTAGCGATCACCGTTTTGCCTTCATCCACAATGTTATGTAAGCACGTGACCACATTCTCTGCCATGAATGAATCCAAACCTGATGTAGGTTCATCAACGAACATCAATTGAGGGTTGGTGATTATCTATGACGGAAACGGAACAAAAGAATGTAACAGTGACGAAACTTAGCAATCAACAACCAAGAGTGATAATACTGTTCTACAGGACAATTTAAAAGCATGGAATATGGAATAGATCTCTTTCGAGACAGCAATGCAAACCTTAAGCAATTCCCTAACAAATGATGCACAGCCTATCTCGCAAATGGTCTATTATAAAATAATTTTGATAATCAATTTTGAGATATTCAGTATTTATGAAGCCCTTTAAAGTTTACAAATATCTATTTAGAAATACCAGTTTATATTTCTAATAATGGATTAGATCAATTAAAACTCCTACCTCTGAAGCAAAGGAAAGTCTTTTTTTCTCTCCACCTGAGATCCCTCTTATTCTTCCGAGCACACCAATGATCGTGTTCTGGCACTCTCCCAAACTCAACTAAATGCCAGATTATAACAACTAGAATATAAACGATATAAAACAAAAGAAACAATAACGAAAACAAGAATGCAATTATAAATTATGTTGAACACAAGGTTTGAATTCTTTAGCTTTTTTGCATTTTTCATTACTAACGAATATTGCTATTAAATTATGACCCTGTAATAGAATATTTCTTCGCATTTAATTTCATTGTTTTTCAAAATCAAGAGCAAAGTGGCTCTACATACACTGTTTCATTTCAAAAGTAATAAAATTCTCCAAAACCGAAATTTGATATCAAGCACATATTTATATAAATACAGTGGACTCCAGATTACCATATATGATATTTATTTTATATATTTCATTGACAAAATGTTATATTTACAACATGGCAATTCTGACCTGTGCAATGACATCATCAACCCTTTGCTCCTTCTCTCTTCTTGTGTATGTTTCTGGCATTCGCAGCAAAGCCTGGTATCAAAACAGATAGTCTAAAACCACTCATGGTACAGTAAAATTATTTGAAATACTAAAAACTACACAAAAAAAGTAAATACAAGTTAAAAAATAATATTTATCAAACAGAAATTAATAAAAATTTGAAACCCTTATTCCTTATTGTCTAGTTTATCCTTTTTTGCCTTGAAGTTCAGCTATAGCAATCTCCTGTTTTCTTTGTTTTTTTAATGTTTATTTAATGTTTTCTAGTTATTTATTGAGATTTTAAAATCCACAAATACCTGCCATCATTAAATATTTTAAATAAAAAAAGTTTCATACTATACCAGAACCAAAAGTTAGAAAAAAAATTGGCTTCAACCATTTGGAGTTCAATATTTGGCTGTTGCTGTTGTATGCTTAACAAAGGAATTAGCTATTACAAAACATTGATCCTTGGGCGGGATATTACTTCCTTTTTCGTTTATATGGCCATATTTTCTTATTGTAGTTGTTGTGGATTCAAAAGTATGAAACCATTTAAAACATGAATTGAAAACTCCAGAGGGCGCATGCTTGAATTTTATTTGCATTGCTATCAATAAGTATCAAAGTAAGAATCACCTGAAAGAGCAGATGCTCCCGTACAGTTAACGTGCCAATGAAGAGCTCTTCCTGCTGGACATACGCAGATATCGACTTGATCTTTTGCTGCCTGTTATTCACTAAAACCTCTCCTGTGATGTCCAGTTGTGAATGGTTTTGCTGAGATAACACATTCAACAGTGTTGATTTCCCAGCACCGCTAAAACCATTAATAAAGAGGTAGCGTTATAAACACAAACCTGAGAAAAGATCCAGTGAGCTGTCAATCCTATTAATGCAGACATTGCTCAGCTATCCTACATTAAACCTTTATTATAATTCGTTAAACCAATAAGAAGTTTATTATGTAGCAAAAATCAATTATAATACAGAAGTAAAAAATCGTTCCAATTGTCCAATTACCTCGCACCCATAATGGCTAGCAACGTCCCTGGTTCTGCAGATCCTGTCACTTGATAAAACAAATAACATACATTAAAAAGAAAATTATAGAGAATAATTAGACTTTGTTGGCAAACAATAGAATCTCTTATAAAAATGTATTTCGATATTACAAAACGTAATTTATAAAAATGAATATAGACAATGAAAGTACAAACAAATTTGCAACTTTAGTAAAGATATTTCCAATAGGATAAAATGTTCATCATCTATTAATAAGAATGCTGGCCACGAAATTTGGGGGCAAAAATCGGTCTGTTACTCCATCGTTCGCCTTAACCCTTATTAGGGTGAACAATTTACGTAATTGTAAAATTCAAGATCTAATTGTTTTCTTTAAAGAAGTTTTACTTTTTCTTCATAGAGTCTGCAAAAACAGTTGAACTAGTATCGTTACAGAGATCGTCATTCACCCTAACAAAAACATACAGTCACAGTCATCGTTAGCCGCTGGTTAGATTTCATAATCTTGCATATATAGGCGCCACTCTGATATAGGAGCTGACGCCTTTATGTGAGATTATATGTGTTATTTTTTACGTTTCTATCAAGTGAGGAAGAATGTTCCAGGAAAGTGGTAGAAAGAGGGTTTATTTTATTTTTTTATCGTATTGCGTAAGATGGGTTTCATTCGTGCCACAACAAATCAGTTTCAAAAACATGGCTCAACATGGAAGTAACATTGCGAGTAACAGCCTTAATCAATGTTTCTCAGCATTTCCAACGTTTATAAATATATATATACATCATTTTGAAGTCCGATTATCATAAAAAAGTAAATTATTCTCACTGTTTCAAAATAATTTCAATGGGAATGCTTCCTAGTGATGAATTTTTGATGAATTAAAAAAAGTGTTTCAGTCTTGTGTTGCAATGTAGTAGTATTCATAACTCCTAATGTTCAACGTTAACCTGATATGGAAGATTGTTACTCGTACCATGGAATTGCAGTACCGGTATATCGTTCGTCATTTCCCTTACAGTAAAGTAAGGGTAACAGAGATCTGTTTCTCTTAATGGACGAAATTTCGTGGCCTGAGAATGCAATACAAATTCAAATAGAAAAACATGATAAAATAATATATTTCTCAGTAGAAGAACATAAAGAAGATCTTTACCATTGTTCAAAATCGTTTTTACTTTACTTTCACCAGACGACCCTCTGTTGCATATTTTACTGAACAAAGAAGCTTTTTTGGCTTTTATGTTCACTGTTAAGTTGTTCCAGTTTAGAGACACTCCACTTTTGCTATTTGTCTTTAAATCTGGGGACAAGCAACTTGTATTGACCTAAAATAAGTTTTTTTCATCAAAATAAATAAATGATGGGTGGCAGATTTTAAAATTAAACAAAGAAAAGGTCATGACAATAGCATGTATGAAACTCAAGGCCTTTTTCCTGAAACTGTCTTGAAACCTTTTGTTAACAAGTAACACATTTAGTTCTATTAATAAGTTTTTGTTACAGTTTTACTGTAAAATACAAAACTAAACTATATCATTCATTTCACATGAGAAGTTCAGTTTCGAAAAACTTCAAAGTAGAACACTTACAGTAACAACAATTCTTAGTGGAAATATTACAATTTCATTTATATCTTAACAATAGATTACGCTAGATAGAAACAGAGTCCGAATTAAGGGTTCGCGATTCGCGATTCGCGAACCGATTTCCAAATCTAGCGATCCATTTTTCGTGAACTTCAATAAAATCGCGAATCGATCATTTTATAAATTCCTGTGAAAAATATATATACTGAAACACAAAAAATCCAACTATCTAATTCCAACTAACCAAATCTGGATTTAAACAAAAAAGCAACAATATTATTTCCCTCTTGATTCAGCATGTTGTTATTTATGCGCCATTATTAAAAGTGTGTGTCTATTGCGGGACAGTTTAATTTATCCCGCGTAAACAAGAAAAAGTTCTTCAGTTTAATAAAGAATTAAAAATGGCAACTGCTAAACCTTCTTTGAAAAAAACATGCTCTCTAAAAACACTTATGAAATGGCAAAATGAATTTAAATGTAAGTTCAATTACACAATGGATAATGGGAAGGTTGTAAAACTTAAGTAAGTTAACATAACTCTTCTCTTTTAAAATCTTTTTTTTCACATTTGTTTTTTCTTTTCTTATCCTTGCGTAAAATGTCTGCTAACAGTTTCTTACACATTTTTTTAAATTGTTGCTATCAACTTGAGTATTCTTACGACAATGAATGAAAATTAACATCACTTTCTGTAAAAAGAAAGTAAACAATTCTTCGAAAACATCTGCACGATTCATTGAATCATATTTTTAAATTTCTAAACAAACATTGCTTTTGCATTGACATTACTTGATTGAGAAAGAATAGAATTTAAAAAACAAAACTTTAAGTTACCATTATTATAATTACAGATGCGTAGACTGTACTCGGTGGGAAGATCGAATTAAAACTGCTAAAAACTTTTCATCGGCCTGGATAAAAGGATCTGAAGTTGTTTCCAAGGATAGCGTAAAAAAACATGTCGAGGCAGAACAGCATGTCAAGGCTGTAAACTTAAAACAGCGAAGTGAAATGGGTGCATTGTCATACGAACAAAATGTAATAGCGGAAACACCTATTGGAAGAGGCATACGCAAAATGCGAATTAAAGATCGTGAGAATCTACGGCCTAAATTTAACACGATATACCATTTAGTAAAACAGGAGAGCCCCTTTAGTGATTACCCGCAAACTTTAGAGCTGTTAATTAAAAGCAAAGTTCCAGACTTTGGTAAAAGTTATATAAACGAACGTTCTGCTGCCATTTTCGTTGACTATATCGGCTTGGCTGAAAAAGAAAAGCTAGGTAAAAGTTTAGCTAAAGCTCGCTACTACTCAGTACTAAACGATGGCAGTGTAGACTCAAGTGTGCAGGAACAAGAGCTTGTCTATGTTTTGTTTTTAGATGATGGTTTACCAAAGGTTACATTTCTTGGTATTGAAACAACTAAGGATGCTACAGCTGCAGGTATACACGAGTCTATCACTGAAGCGTTTACAAGATTTGGCATCACGCCATTTACTGACAGACTAGCGGGCCTCAATGTTGATGGAGCAAGTGTCAACATGGGAGTTCAAACCGGTCTAGGTGCTCGACTCAGACGGTTAGCACCTTGGGTTGAAGTCATACATTGCTTCAACCACCGCCTGGAGCTTGCCGTAAAGGATGCATTTGAGCGCAATGACGGTTTTAAAACTGTTAATACCTTTATAACAACGTTGTATCATTTGTACGAAAAAAGTTCGAAACAGTTGCGTGGTTTGCGTACATTTGCAGAGGCGTACGAAGACTCTATTCCAAAGCTGACTAAAGTCGGTGGTACACGTTGGATAGACCACAAATACCGAGCCATTAAAAATGCTCTTGAAAACTTTGGAGTCTATATGGCACACGTTGAGGAACTGGCACAAACTGATAGCCAAGCAGAAAAACGAGCCGAATTACGGGGATTTCACAACAGATGGAAAAATGCCAGTCTTTGCATTGATATGGCAATTTACTTAGATGTATTATCCCCGTTACGACGTCTAAGTTTAGCAATGCAATCTAACGACCACAACCCTGTCAAACATGTTAGGAGATTGACTGAATTTGGTTGGTCAATGGCAAAATTAAAGATATATGCAGACGAAGCCTTGGAAAGTCAGGGAGAGAATGCTAAAAATCTCACACATTTCAATCGTTTTTATTCGGACGTTAAAAAAGATAACGAGGAATATGTATACCAAGACGTCAAATTGGCACGATTTCATGCTTCGTTTGATGCAATTACCTGGAAGTACACAGACATTATCGTACAATTAATGGACAAAATGAATGAACGATTCGAGAATCTTACCACATCCCCGATTTTTAAATCCATTGGCATTATTCTTGATGTCAGCACTTGGCCAAGCGACGAAGTACACTTGTTTGGTGACGGATCCATCATGGAACTTGGTGATTGTTACAAAGATCTCCTTACAAAAAATGGTTGCGATATTGTAGAGCTAGTTCCTGAGTGGAATACTTTAAAAGCATTTGTACTGCCTATCATACACAATAATCCCAAAGAGGATTACATTAAGATCTGGGAACGCGTATTCAAGTCGCCTGTCATTAAAGAAGAATGTTGCAATATATTACATATAATTGAGGTATTATTAATCACGCCATTTACCAACGCGAAACTTGAACGCATGTTTTCGCGCATGAACAGAGTTAAAACGGATTATCGAAACCGGTTAGGTCGCGAGCATCTTGAAGCATGTTTGCGTATCGGAGAAGAAGGACCTGCCCTACGTGATTATAACCCTGACGAAGCGATAGATTTATGGTACAACAAAAAAGTCCGAAGGCTTAATACTAAACCTCACAAATACCCATCAAAGCGAAAAAGCATCGCAACCAAAAACGGTGCTTTTAAGCAGGTAGTTGATCTTTCAGTAATAACTCTGTCAGATCTAGAGAATGACAGCGACGATGACCAGGTGGAAGAGTTTTTTAGATAGAGATAAACAATATTAATATTTTTTGTTATTGTATATGTAACTTAGGATTATCGTTGTCTTGATTTGAATGTTTATTAGTTTTAATGCTTCAAATAAAGCTTCTAAACTTTTGGTCCCATGTGAAAACATGAACAAACAATGCAAATGCTATTTAGAATATAAACCAACTGGCACTTGTAATTAATTGTGGCGTGGTAATACAAATATCCTGAAATTCGGTAATCACATAATTAACAGAGAACAGTTTTTGAACCAATCATATCTGAAATTTAATGATATGTGCCGTGACATATTTTCACTAACAAAATACAGCTTTAACAAGTTAAAATACGATGACTTCTTCAGTGATAACCATGTCTTCTTGAAATTAGGAAAAAGTGTGAAGTTAACCCGTTAAAACCTAGCTGTTATTTTCTTCAGTCTTCTGCATGTTTATTGGTTTTGTGAAAGTGTCTTTTCATTGTTTTTTGTAAACAAAACTAAACGTTTCTTTGTGGTTTGATCTTTTTTTCTTCCATTGAATGTGGCATAGTTCTTCTGCATTTGTTTGTCTATAAGATGAATGGAACTTTTAAACAACCTGAAGCATCGCGTGTAAATGTCTCTTTGAAGATCTTACATTTTTATATTTTACGTTACATAAAAAACTTTTTGTAACGTTTAATTTGTAACGTTAACTTTCCTGAATATGAAAACAAACGTAGTTTTCTTCACCTGATATTCCTACATGTAAAGTGATAAAATAAAATATAAATCAATAATGATATGGCCAGCATTGAAGAAAAAAGTCATCGCTCGTGAAAATTATAGCACGCGAGCGCCTAATCACTCGCAATATTCGATGATGGCGTCTGCCAACACAAGCGAGTACAATCGCACGCGATTCCTGACAAAGTCTGTAATTTATATTTTTAAATCGTTATTTTGATAAAAATCTGATCGCTAAAACAAAAAAAACGCGATCATAAAAAAAATTTTGCCTGCGGCGCCAAAAATAGCGAATCACTTTAGAAACGTTATTTCGGACCCTGAGAAATTTAAAAAACATTGAAAAACTAAACCATATAAACAAACATATAAGGCCTAAAATACTTGTTCATTCAAAGTATACAATTTAGTCTTCGTAAACTATTTGTACGTTTTAGAGTAAACACAGTCTGTTTCTTGAGTACGCGTGCGAAGCACGCGCACGCGCCCACACACGCCATAAATCGATTTGCGCGTGCTGTTAATCGCACATTATCGCACACCATAAAAATACATTGTACTGCTATTTTTTACAAAATTTTAAAATTCAGTCTCTACTCGTCAAACCAGCCATTAAAATAGCGGTAGAAATTGCCGTTGTTATCAAGTTTCAAGTTTCAAACTCACTCAGTAGACCTGGGGTTTTAATCGGCAGTGTAAACTAAAGTTTAAAATCCTTTTAAATGGTCAATTTTGGCTGGATAATAGCTGCTATGTAATTAGAAATTACTTTGCAAATATAAATTTTGACATAAAGTTAACGTTACCAATCATTTATAAAACGTTTGAAAAAGTTTGATATGTAACGTAAAATAGGAAAGAAGGAAAGCGACAGACATGTTTATACACGATGCCACAGGTTGTTTAAAAGTTCCATTCAACTTAGAGACAGATAAATGCAGAAGAACTATGCTGCATTTGATGGAAGAAAAAAAAGATCAATACACAAAGAAACAATCAGTTTTGTTTACAAAAAAGACTGAAAAGACACTTTAAAATGCAGAAGAATTATGCTGCAATCGATGGAAGAAAAAAATCAAAACACAAAACATTTAGTTTTGTTTACAAAAAATAATGAAGACGCTTTAAAATGCAGAAGAACTACTTTATTGTCAGAAAATTTCACGAAATTTTCTTGATTTCGAATTTAATTTCGAGAATCAAAACCGATAACTTTTTTTTTATTCAACATTTTAGTTTGTTTATTAACCAGATGTTTTTGTTCTTCACACTTTTACAACATGTCGTATATAATACTAATATAACTCTAAAGAAATACTAAGAAAAACTATATTTTTCATGATATCTAATGTTCAAATGCAGGGTTAACAAAAGCCTCTCTTTCTTCCTCATTGATTTCCGCCGTGTTGATGTTGTTCTCGTGCGTAACTTCGGAAATAAAAGGGTCGATATCGCTGAACGGATCCAAACTTTCCAGATTCGCAGGTTTGCTAGAAATTGATCGGAAAAATCGAAAAAAAGTACTAGCATTTAATTTCGCAAACGAAGAAAAAACTTTTTTCGCGGGAATTAAATTTTGCGAATGAAGGCAGGAAAGAATTTTCGCCGAAAGTTAATTTCGCAAATGAAGGGCCAATTCGCGAAATTCGCAAAATTTTCTGTCATTAAAGTATGTTGCAATCGATGAAAGAAAAAAATCAAAACATTCAGGTTTGTTTACAAAAAAGAATGAAAAGAGACTTTAAAATGCAGAAGGACTATTCTGCATTTGATTTGAGAAAAAAGATCAAAACTCAAAGAAACGATTTGTTTTATATATCTGTGAATTAAATTGTTTTCTTGTATACTGTAAGCGAACCTCATAAATCTCTATCTCTAAAAAGAAGTTATCAAATAAAGATTTAGTTATTGGTGAGGTGCAACACTCGTAGCTAGTAGTATAGAACACTTTTAAGGCAAATGACAAACCCCAATTTTTATTTTGAAAAATCGCACGCCATGGCTATTAAAATTTATTTATGGCGTGCGATTCACCACACGCAAACAAAATATTCAAGAAACAGACTGAAACAGCGAAGATTGTTCATGAAATATTTACTTTATGTCAAAAGGTAGTGAAGTATATATAGTCAAGGCACCTAAAATCTACGCATCAACAAAGTCCTTAAAAAAATTCGCGGCAAAATTTCACAATGAAAATGTAAAATATTCATTAAACTGTTAGTAGACTTAGAAAATATAGGCCTTTCTTTGTAACTCTAGCTAATCTTTATGATCATATGTGTTTATTCTTCATCAAAATAAGTGTCATGTTGAAACAACCTCATAAAACTGCTGTTACGAGTTCTTGACCGCGCCAAATAACTTTCTTGATTACAAGACATGTGTTTGACGTGGGTTTGAAATGAATGCATTGCCATATTCTGCGTGCTGCTTTTAGGAAATATAAAGGTTTTGATTGGTTCGTTTATAGAAATTGTGAAATAATGTTGCATAGGTCTTTGAGTCAAAATCTTAAGAAAATATTTTAAAAATACGCAGCATCATTTGCAACATAGAAGTTCAAGCAATAACAACGACCTTGCGAATTCTTTACTGTATCAAGAAGTAAATCGTTTCAAGATATCAAAAACCGTTTTTTTAAAAAACTCAACACGTACATCTCTACACGCTAAGTAAGTTTATACGTAAGAAGTTATTTATAAATATAGAAGACAATTTATTTACTTATTTTATACTTTAACATGAAAGATGAAAGTTTATGATGGCAATCTTCATTTTAACGATTTCTTTTAAGGAATGTATTTTACATGTGTACAGTATGCCGAACAAAAACAAGACTATGAAGAAGTGGACGGAAAGCGATATGCAAAGCGCTTTGAATGAAATTGATTTCGGAAAGCAGATTCGTCTGACAGCCACAAAATATGGGATGTCGGAAGGAGTTCTAAGACTTCGAATGAGAAAAGGAAAGCAGGTAATAACCTTTGATAGAGAGGAAAAGCTCACAAATTCAAGCAGTTTGTTGATGAAAAAATACGACGAAAGAAGAAGTATATTTTGTTTTGAGACGCACTTGCTATGCCCGTTTTGTAAAAAATTTTGAACATAAAATCAATGCGTTTTATAATTGCCGTGGATATTGTTTCGACCAGACATTTCAATGTAAATCAATTATTTACTTTCTGACTAAGAAACTTAACCTAACTTAACCCTAAACCTTTCCCTAACCCTTACTTTTAGAAGTATAAGATCCGAATGCAATACTAAGTTATATATATATATATACTTTTTCTTCAGGGCAAGTATTGGTTGGTTCTGGTCGGAAACCTGCTCTTGATGGAGATGAAGAGAAATCATTGGCAAGTTGCATTGCATCTCTCTGCAACCTCGGGTTTAGTCCAAGTACCGATGAAATAAAGGAGTTGGTCCATTAGTATGTTTCCAAACATGACTTGGAAACGCCTTTTCGAGATGGGAGGCCGGGAAAAAACTGGCTTGAAGCATTTATGAGGCGTCAAAACCTTAGCTTAAAAAAAGCTAACATGATATGCTCCGCAAGGAAGTCAGCGACAAGCAATTCGTTTGTAATATATGACTTTTTTGATGTTGTAGAAAAATAAATTCTACCAACAGTTTGTCATCCAAACAAATTTGGAATTGCGGCGAGTCAGGCTTCCCCACTGACCCAACAAAACGAAAGTCGTGGCACCTAGAGGAAAGATTGCCAACAAACTTACATGGGGAGCAGGCCGTGAAAATATTTCAACTCTTGCGGTCTGCAGTGCAGCAGGTGAGGTTTTAGACCCATTCATTATTTTCAAGGGGATTAATTTCCAAACCAACTGGAAAGGTTCATCGCCTCTTCCAAACACCTACTATGGCATCTCGAAAAATGGATGGATGACGACTGAAGTGTTTTTCAGTTGGTTTGAGAAGTTCATGAAACAAGTTAAAAAAAGACCGTTACTGTTGATGTATGATGGCCATTTGTCGCACATATCGATCAAGGTGATAGAAAAGGCACGAGAGGAAAACATTATACTTGTTAAACTCCCACCTCATTCAACGGACAAACTGCAACCGTTAGATGTTTGTGGTTTTGGGCCACTGAAACGTCTTTGGGCAGAGGAGCTCAACCACCGTGTAAACTCTGTTACTCTGTAAGTATCTGTCAAGTTGGGTTTTAAAACAGGCAACAGAACAGTTTGTGATTTCCCTAATGTCTTTTGGTAACACGTTAAAGATTGAGGGACCCTTGAATGAAATGCTGTTATAACGCAATGACTTTAGTTTACATGATGACGATGTGCTTAACTTGATAATGCATTTTCAACCATGTCTCCTTGATTTAGTGCATTCGATTTTTGTGGATTGGCTTTCACTTGTGCTGGGTACAATATTCTCAAGTACCTTTCACACATATATAATAATGTACCTTTCACGTCTACGTTCGAGGGAATATAGTTTGAGGTTTTGTAAGGATTCCCAATAGTTTTTTCCTTTTTTTCCCCTCAATTTTTTTTATAAACATAATTCTTTTGTAAGTAAAGCAATTGTAAATATATCATCTCTCATTAACACTGCAATATTCCTTTGATACGCGGTATCATAGTATAAAGAACCTTGAAAAAATAAACGGTTCAAACGCAACTGCAATTCTTTTCAATTCTTCAAGCAGTACGAAAACTTCAGTCTATAATCGGAATAATCTATGAATAAATTTCCATATCTGAAATGAAAACATTTTAAAATCGTTTTAAAAGCAAAAGAAAATGCTCAACAAGATTAATCATGAAACACTGCGTATGTTAAAAAGTCATGCCTCCAAAATATATGCATGCAAAATGGTTGCGTATTTTGAAAAGTGAAATGCGTATTTTTTCGTGGTTTTGGCATTTAAAATATACGCAGCATTATTCTATGATTCTGCAGCCAATTTCAAGTAATATGTAACTAAGGCAGTTGTTTTGGATTGCGTTTGACAACGGTAATCTACACTTTCAGTTTCAATCAACGAATATTGACAAAAATTAAATAAAAGCAAAGTTTATGCTAGATGCGTAGAATTTAGGTGCCTTGACTATACATAGAGTACTCAGATCTCAAATACCAATCCCAACATATATGTTCACCATTCCCAATTTGAACAATTGACTGCCGAATCTTCCATAAATAGATTGATGAATAGAAAACTTGCAATGACAATCGAAAACAAGCAGCAATTAAACACATTTGTTTTCTTTTGTAAGCTGCAATTTTTGTTTACATTTTGCAGTCAATTGTTTCCAAAGCTGCACAATTACGGTAAGATTGTACAAATTACAGAAACAACAGAATCCTAAGATTATTACTCTGTTTCTAATCTATTTGTAAGCTGGAGTAGGTGGGCAAGTTGGTTATTGAGTAAGTAACTGTTTACTCTTTTTGAAAAATAGTTCATGAATTAATGTAAGCAGGAGTTGACAAATTGTGTCGACAAAGCGATTACATACGTACATGCTTTTAAATTAGATGAGAGGGCACCATAAACATTCCATCCCCCATTAAAGTGCATTGAAATTAGAAATTAAACTAAATTGCTGCATTAAAAAAACATTGTAGTTTAAAGAAGTTAAAAAAGTTACATTAAACATTAAAGAAGTTTGGTTGTATTAACATTATCGCAAAATAATTTATAATTCCATTAACCCATATTAGTGATGGTCGCTCATTCATACTTCAGTTTTTGACAAGGTGTTTTTTGCGCTAACAGCCATCACAATAGAAAACCTTTCAAGCATTTTTTCTTATCAACTCAATCTTCTATAGAAAAAACGATTCAAGCTAAAACTGCATAGAATAATCCCGTATAATTCGTGAGTAATATTTTACAAGATTTGTTGATTCCACAACTGTGTTTTTGTGCAAGAATCAAAGAAAACTTTGATCTTGATTGAACAAAATATTCACAAATACTTCATCATTCATTTCCGGAGAATGAAAATGACTGTTGTAGTGCTTGGTGGTGATGAAACAGGAAAACCTCGTAGTAAACGCTTATCTCAAGATTTTGTCAATTAAGTAATCATTTATATAGTAAATGTAAATGTTTTTGTAAAGTTGTTGATTCCATTGCATTTGTAACTTTAAGACCCCATATTACAGAAGAATATTGAAAAATATTAGGAAGAATACCTAAATTTAGTATTAATCTTCCTGAATATTCTTCAGTGTAATTGGGCCTGTACGTGTTTGTATTTTTCTTTTGTTTGTAGATGTATTATGCAACTTATGGAGTAATAAGAACAGAATAAGAACAAATCGAGGCTAGAATCAGCTAAAAATTAAGAACAGCTAAGGCTGAACCCAATTTACCTGGTTCTTATTAAAAAAAGTATATATAATATATTTTATATTAATATTGTCAGTTCCATGATATAAAACCACCTAGTAAACCTTTCAGATTATCCACAGTTGGTTAAGTTAATTGCATATATACAACAACATACCTTATGATTGTCTCGCACATGGTCTGGACCATAGAGTTGTTCATCAAATCCCTGATTTTCAATGACAGGTCTATCAACGATTTCCACAGTGTAGTTTTGTAGACCATTCTCACTACGATTAAAGCTTTCAACCTCATTTGCTGCATCCTCACTCAACATATTGCATTAATACTAACCAACTGGAAGGATGTTGCTTTTTATGCCTGTTGTTATCATATGATTTGATGAGATAATGCAATGCGGGAAGTACATTGATAACAGATAACATCAGATAATTTTTAATCTTCAGTTTGAAATAGAAATATATCACCATTAAATAATTTTATAATCACATAATATTAACATTTTAAAATTCATTCAGAGGTAAATTAGATTTGTTAACAATACCACAACATTTTTCTAAACTACACCATAATTTTTTTTTCCATTTCATTATATATTAAGTTATTTTCAACGGCAACAATCAACCAATCAATCGATTTTATTTTCCAATCAACAATATGTACTGACAAAAAAATCTCTTATACAGTCAAAATTTCTTATTTTTGTTTTTCATGTGGTATACAGTGTGTGTTTACCATGTATAAACTTGTTTACTCTATATAAACAATATATATATTGGGTCACTGTAGCTTAGTGGTTAGTGCATTCAACCCACAAAATCAAACGGTGCTGGTTCAAAACCCAGCTCGGACATATTTTGATTTCTGAGTTACAGTTGAGTTATTGAGCGGAACTCATTGCGTAATGCAAGCCTAGCTCAAATGGTGGGTTGTCTGGTGAAGCAATTTCGTAGGCGCAAATAGGTGCCCTAAGTACGCCAGAGACTAAACCTTGGGATTAGAAGAGCCACTGTTATATGTGTAGAGTCCCGTAAAACTACATTATTATTATTATTATTATTATTATTATTATTATTGAACTTGATTTGGACTTTTTCATGAATGACAAAATAACACAGCAAAACTTTATAGACAATCTTGCAGAGCAATTTGGTAATTTTGATGCTATATTCAGTTGATGATACTGAGCTTGTTATTAAATAACTAAAGGAAATTGCTGAAAGTCAGATCTCCAGAGCATCATGAAATTAAAGCAACCCTCCCTGGCACAATGATTCTGAATTGAATGATCTTCTTCGACATTCTACGTGATAAAGTTTGTAAAAATGGTGACCCATCTACTATAAAGAGACTATCACGTAGAATTTTGAAGCGCCATAAAACTCTGAAAAATAACTTTTTCAAAGCTGAAGCTACAATGATTAATCTTCATGCCATCAATCATCAAATCGCTAAACCTTTTGCAAAAGCCACTCAAACCACAACGTTGAAAAATCCACCTTCATCATGTCCACCAGAAAAGCTCATTGATCACTTTACCAAACATTTTAATCCACCATTACCTTGGGAGAACCAAACACCAACAGAATTGACAATAGAAATCCCAGGATTTGTTAAAAACTTACAAGAACTTTCTTGACAACATCCATTTAATGGTGGCATCAGCAAAAAATGGCAAAAACAGAAACCATGACAACCAATCGCATGGAGAAGATGCTTTCGAAAAATGATTCGCAATGGTTTACGACGAAAGGATATTGCAGATGAAAATAACTATATATAAACCTTTTTATAGTAATAACGACATATACACCGAATCTGCGATACTTGTGATGTTTTAGAATTCATCAAAACCCAGTAGCGCAACTATGCCGCCCACCTGATAATGATCATATGACGAAAAAACTTCTCTTTCAAGATGACAAGTGCTTGGAAATCTTGACATTGAAAGACAAGCAGGTATGCAGGTATTCTGACCTCATGGGGGTAAGCACCCATGCCTTGCATAGCTTGTCACTGTGGGCTGGCAAACCAGGGACTAGGCCTCCGGGTCACAGCCACGAGAGTCAAAACTCGTTTCAAAGACTACCAATCATGAAGAAAAGTATACTACCAGGATCCATACTGGCTGAGACGTCGCCCAGGATAATAAGGTCTCCGTTCGTGGTGGATAACTCTCGCGCCACGTCCAAAAAATCCACGACGAGAGGGACTGATGTGGACAATACCATCAACGACAACACAGACCATACAACACCACTACTCTCTGAACAACCTGCATCCGTCAGTTCTGAATGGGTATATGTTCAGCCTCGCCGACCGATCATCAATCTTTGGGCTATGACAAAGCTGGCATCGTTCAACGTACGGACTCTTTCCGGTATCTGGAGAAAGGGAGAGTTAACCGCAGAGGCGGACAAGCTTGGGTTTGCTGCTGTTGGGATTCAGGAACACCGTATATGCAGCGACCAAATAAGGCATCTCGACATGGGAAAGGGTTGAAAGTTTGTACACGCGAGTGCAGATGAAGCTGGAGTTGGTGGAGTTGGTTTGCTCCTCAGCCCCGCATCATATGGTGCCCTGCAAAAGGTTGATCATGTATCTGACCGAGTGATTGCATGCCATTTTACCTCCGCCTCAAAGAACAAATCTTCTTTCCCCAAGGTAGTGTTGATATCATGCTACTCCCCAACGAGTCTTTCCGACGTACCCGTCATAGAGAAATTTTATGCTGATCTGCAGAAGGCCATTGACGGCGCAGGACTTCATCCATTTGTGAGCATCCTTGGTGACTTTAACGCCCGTCTACAACACTCTGCCACTAGTCCATGGGTCTATTCAGATGTCGCCAACCGCAACACAGACTACTTTGAGGACTTCTTACAGTCCAACTCTTTGTATTCCACAAACGCAACATTCCAGAAGAAACGTGGGCGATTGTACACTCACAAAGGTGTGCAGAGATACCTATCTCAGATTGACCATATACTCTTCCGTCTAAAAGACAAGAACTCAGTGAGAGACTGCGCGGCAATGACGTTTAGACTGTTTGAATCTGACCATCGGCTTGTTTCAGCAACAGTGCGGTTGAGCCTCCGAGCAAAACCAACATTTCGTAACACCGCCCCGCGATATGACTGGTCGATCCTGAAAGAAGAAACCATATCAACTGCCTTCCGACTGGTTTGTATGAACAGATATGCTGCATTAACCACCCCTGATTCGAATATACCAACGGATCATCATAGGAAATACACTGCCTTTGCGTCGGACGTGCAGGAAGCTGCAGCTGAAACCATTCCAAAGATCATGCCTCGTAAAAGTCGTTTTCCATGGGAAGACCAGCAAGTTATACAGGCGCGTGGTGCCCTCGAAGATGCCAAGAAACGGAACAGACTGATCAAATCCGAGTTGACGCAGGAGGCAGTTGAGAATTCTTCGCTGAATCTAGCGCGGGTGTACGCTACAAACCAGGCTGAATACATAGAGAAGCAGATGGCAGACAAGCCTCCGCAGATGAAAGTCGCCAACATGCAGTCGCTTGGAAGGTGGTCAACAACCTGAGTGGACGGAAGTCTAAAGCCACCGTGAAGATCAAGGCCGAAAGTCCACAGGACCGCATTGCTGGATGGAAAAACCACTTTGAGAAACTACTAAACAACCCACTCATTGGAGTGGATGAGGCGTTTGAACCCAAACAGATCGTCTCCGAACCGCTTGACATTTCCACAGGCGAGATTACATGGGATGAACTAACCGCTGCTGCTCGCCAGATGAAGAACGGGAAAGCCTGCGGTGTTGACTCGGTGCCGAACGAAGTGTTCAAGGATGACGAAATTCTGATGCTGCTCCACCCCATCATGAATGAAGTTCTGACCACTAAGTCTCCACCAGCCGAATTCCTCAAGAACAAGCTCATTGCGCTGCCGAAGAAGGGTGACCTATCCTCCTACGACAACTACAGAGGCATCACCCTAATGTCTTGTACCGCCAAACTCTTCAATCGAGTGATTTTGAACCGCATCCGAGACCCAGTGGAGAAACTTCTGCGCCCAAACCAAAACGGCTTCCGTCCATCTAGGAGCACCCTCGAGCCAATTCTGGCGCTACGTAGATTGATCAAAGAGATATCGGCAAAGAAGAACTTGTTGTTGTGCAGCGTGTTTGTAGACTTTCGGAAGGCTTTTGACTCCGTCTCACGCAAACGGTTGTTCCTTATCCTATCTGCGTACGGCATTCCTGATCCTCTCATTGCTGCGATGAAGTGCCTCTACAACAGTTCTACCAGCTTTGTTAGCACTGCTGATGGTGACTCAGACCCATTCCTTGTCACCACTGGTGTGTTGCAGGGTGACACACTCGCGCCATTCCTTTTCATCATCGTCTTGGACTATGTCACGTCCACCGTCGTGAATGCGTAAAAACTTCTCACAAACCTGGAAGAAGCCGCCGTCGAAGTTGGCCTGCTAATCAACCAGAAAAAGACGAAATACATATGTGTTGGCACTGCTGCTGCCTCGGGAATCCCTGTTCGGATAAGAAAAGGAGAAATCGACCAAGTTGATGACTTCTGCTACCTGGGATCATATGTGAGAACAAGCGAACGGGACATCAAGGCTAGGAAAGCACTTGCGTGGACTGCAGCTGACAAGATGTGGCGTATTTGGAAGTCCCCAATGATAACTCGCGAACTGAAGATACGCCTATTCAAGTCAACCGTTGAAGCAGTCCTGCTGTACGGCTCACCTTGTTGGTCACTTACAGCTAAGCAGAACAAGTCACTGGATGGCACGTACACACACCTATTGCAAAAGGTGACAGACACACACTACAGCGTGCATGTAACTAACCAAAACCTCTACGGAAGCCTTCCCCGCGTCAGTGATATCCTCTTAGAGAGAAGGCTACGGTTTGCTGGGCATTGTGCGCGTTGCATAGATCAGCCGGTGAGTGGGCTTGTTCTCTGGCAGCCAGTTGGAACTTTTGTCCAAGGTGGACATGCGCGCATGACGTTTCCACGCCGTCTGATGAAGGATACTGGGATGAACAACATCACCAAGCTTCATCGTTGCATGCTTGATCGAGATGGTTGGAAGTTGAGAATTCGGGCAGCGGTCGGTGTCGTTTAACAATGCGCAGAACAATGATGATGATTCATCAACAAAGCGAAGGCTCACAAATTTTGAATTGGCATTGTGTCATCTAGAACACTTTGTCGGAGTGACGAATTAAAACTATTTATTTTTTATTATATACATAGTCTTTTAATACAAGGAGCTGCATTTTGTCAAAAATAATTTGTGCAATTTTCAATGTAATGACTGGATTTAGATCCATTTAAAAGCAACAATTAAAAGTTATATATAAATGGGGATAAATGCAAAATAGAATTTTAAATAATTTACCATGCGAATTAGTTTCATGCTTTGGCAAAATAAAGTTAGATGCCTAATGTGGAACTTATATTTTTCATGAAAAATAATTTGAAAATATAAATAGATTCTTAAGACTCTTTACATGATTGACCACCTCAAAATAACAACACAATTCACTGTGTTGATCAAAGTGCACTAAATGTTACTTTCTTTTCAATCATCTAAGTTCTTAAATATTCTAATACTTTATCTTAGGCCAGCTACCAAATCAACCAGAATAAAAACAAAAGTTATATACAGTATATAATCAGAATATTTTATAATAGTGGAAATAAAAGTCACAGTATAGGTATATACATACTTTTAAAATATTACAAATCTCATTTGGGGCAAATATAATACCAGAGAACAACCTGTCGTTTCTCTATATCTAAAATTATATAACAAAAATTTTGCTCTCTTTGAAAAGCTTGAGGCAAAATGACTTGTAGGACTAGAGACCTGATTGTTAATTTTTGTGTAGTAGTGTCTCTAACAACTGTCATAAAATCTTTGTAGATGTGTTTTGTTAGATCTATATAAGTTTTAGCTTCATCTTCATACTGACAACAAACTCCACCAATTACTAAATGTTTAAATATATGAAAAATAAATTCATTTCGTTCACGGATGTCATATAAATCATTAAATTCAGAGTCTGGAGATAAAATCATTTTCCGCAGTTCATCAGATACTAGAACATCATTGACCATTTCATCAAAACATTTTTGTATGAAACCACATTCTCTAACTATTCCAGCTGAACGTAGTCGATCAAAAAACGACATGCTTTTGATCGTCTGTGCAACAATTTCAACTCGCCAAACATCATCATTAAATACATTCAAAACGTTTTTTGAAAGTGTTTTTGACACTGCGTAACTTGAGAAGAAATGCCTCACAAACTCGTTTATGTTGTTCTCAGAAACATATTCAGTGTAACTGAATATATGATAAGACATTGATTTAAGGCCCCATTTAGCGAAGTATTCTTGACTGGATTTAGCTTGAAATGAAGACAGTTGTCTCATCTCTAGAAACAAGATTTTCCCATTATATGATGCCATTTTATAAATGGTTAGCTATTTTTTCCATCCCTCAAAATGCAAAAATTAAACCTAGCGGGAGGAGTGTTGTAACTTATAATTTATTATCATACTTACCAACGCAGTGCTTTATTTTGTTTTCCATGTTCTTAAAGCCCTGCATAAACAATACATACATTAATTTTTTTTATAAGCAAGACAGCTATAAGCATCGTACGAACAAAAATTCCCAATTTTTTAAAAATGCCTTGTTTTAGAGGGTAAAATGGGCTTAGTGAGGACAATATTAAATGATCAGAAGATATGAGTAAATTTAAAACAAAGCAAAAAATAATACAAAAATAAGATTTTTTATATACTGTATATAATTTACATTTCAAGGGAAATTACCGGCATATGCATATAAGCATAGTTTCTAACCCTGGTTTCCCTATACATAGCATAGCTATAGGCATATTTTTATGGTAAAAATTGCAAAATTGCTAAGCATAGCTACCGTAAGGTCATTTCACAGTCTTGATGCTTATAAATAAAGTTAGTGTATAAGATGGTGTATAGGTGTAGAAACTTTCGCGCGAAGAGAAATGCTTACTTATTAAGCCATGTATGAATGTAGTGTAAACCTACCTTAACACCAAAAAAAATTCAAAACAAAAATGTTTATTTTTGAAAATTCTTTTTACGCATAATTATTACGTTTGTTGTAACATAAATTAACATGTTTTAACTTAAATATGTTTTCGCATTTTGAGGGATGGAAAAAAATAGCTAACCTTTATAAATCTAAGCTGAAACATCAAACCAATATAATGGTATCCGGGCAATTTTTATACGTTTTTCACATTCTTTCACTTCTTTTTTGCTATCACATAAAAAATGATACAATGTTTTTTATACCCAGTAAGCAGGGGCGGATACAGGATTTTGTCTCCTTAGTTTTCTTTTTGACTCACCCCTCACTTCCTAATTAAATTATTCAGATTTTAAGCAGGGCGTTTAATAGAAAAGGGCGTTAAAATACCTATATACGGTATGCGAACAGCGGCGGTTGTAGAGTGCGCAGGCCCTTGGGTAATTTTAATTTGCAGGGAAAATGTAGACCCATTTTCATCATTTTCTTGTGGTGTGAAATGAGGCAGATTCTTAATGAGAAAGAGAGAATCGTTTTCCCGAGTCATGTAATTAAAATAGAAGAGAATGGATAAAATTCATTGATGATATTTTTTAAAGGTGCATGAACTAACAAATAATTACTTATGTTAAACATTCTTTCACCGGTCTTTATCTTTGACAAATCCGTCTATTATTTCCCCCAAAATCTATATTTACTTCACTTCACTATTGCAGCATGTGTTCAACGTTGGCGATTGTTTCAATAGAAACCGTTTAATGCTCCATTGCGTTTTGAGAATGATTGTTCGCTTTTGCAGTTGGTGACGAATATACATATAAGTACGAACCATAATGCCCACATTTGGAAATGTTCCGCTTATCTCTTGGTACATGTTAATTTTGAAAGAATCAATAATCTCTGCATCAACAAGTCCTTTTAGGCCGTTTGCTATGGCTGAAAAGATGCTTAGAAATAACTTTTCATTTAACATATCTGGGAACTAAAAGTTTTTGTGGAAACTTCTTTTATATATATAGAAGATTAATATAAAAAAAAGTTTCCGCACCTGGGACATGCAGTTATTGAGAAATTGGGCAAAAACTAACTGTGACGTCATGAAAGAAAAAATAATTCAAAATTCATCTAAAACTGTTGAAGTGATATTTTAAGCATTTCTTCCGCTTGGACTACCTTATTAGTACAAATTTTGCGTGGAGAAAATTTGGCGAAATTGGCGATTTTGGTCTGAAATCTTTTTGAAATATGCAAAATACAGTGGAATCTCCCTAAAGCGGACACCATCGGTGCAAAAAAAAATTGTCCGCTTTATAGAGATGTCCGTTTTATAGAGATTTGACCAAAATTCACTTTTGGACGTAACTTTGAACAAAAAAAGGTTTTTCATACTTTTCTTTACGAGGATTGTAAATGAGAGACTAGGTACTTGTACACGTATAATAAAGTATTCTTTGACAAAGAATTGACTCTGAATTAAATTGAACTTTCGTAGCTTCATACACAAACATGGCTGTCATTCAAAAGATGTTGCTCAAAAACATTGATCAAGAGATTGAATTGATTCTTATAAAACAGAAACAATACGATTTAGATTCTTTGTCCGAGGTACCACACTTACATGGACACCCAAAGTTGGAAATTTTTGTTTGAAGTCAGAAAATGAAAATCAGCATGACAAGTTTGCAGTTGCTATTGTGTTGATAGAACGAATAGTTGGGCATATTCCTAAAAACTTGAGTAAAATATTCCATAAATTTATGAAAATTCCTAACTGTAGCTACCATTGGATGCAAAATAGGAAACGTGTACATCGTGGAGCAGGTTATGGTCTTGAGATTCCTGTCTAGTATAGATTTATTGGTGCCGAAAAAACAGTTGAATGGGCGGAAAAGAACATAAAAAAGTTTTTGAAAGCATAAATAAGAAAGTTAACAAATGTGTAAAAGAAAAAACTGTAAAAGAAAAAAAAATTGATAAATAATTTTTGTCGTCATGATATTTTTGCAGTGTCCGCTTTATCGAGAGTGTTTATAGTGAAAAATTTCATTTGGTGCAGAAAGAATTTTTCGCTTTATGGAGTGTCCGCTTTCTGATTGTCCGCTTTATAGAGATGTCCGTTATAAGAGTTTAACCTAAGATCCATCCGTTCCAAGCGCCACTGTCCGCCTTATAGAGGTGTCCGCTTTATACCGTATCCGCTTTATGGAGATTCCACTGTATAAATAATAATGAATGAAAATAATGATAATAAAATTAAACTAATCAATAGTTATAACACTCTGTTGTTCTTCTTCTTTCTTATCCTTGTTTGCCTCTTTACAACCTACGTTTGTACTTAGTGTTACTGCTCCGCCAAATTTAATCCACGCTAAATTAAAAACTTTTCGTCCATCGCCAAATTAAATCCACGTCAAAAAAATCATTTTGGTCCATCGCCAAATTTTCTCCACGCCAAAATTTGTACGAATAAGGTATGTTTTTTTTTTCATTTTCGAGTTATAGCTTACTTTCTTATATCACGTGACAGGGTGTTAAAACCGTTTTTAGTCTATTTAACGAGTTTATTGTTTTCAAAGTACACTTATAAAAGTAATAAATATATTATTAATATTACATTGTTGTTTTTTATGAATGATAATATAAACAAGCTAAAAGTGATATATATTATTTCTAGTGTGTAAAATTTAAAAGTTCGAAAATGGTCGTTTCGAAATAAAAACATTCCAACATGAAATTGCAAAAACTAAAATAACTACGACACTGTTCAGAAATGTCAAACGATTGTATGATACATTTGGAAGACAAAGAAGGGCCTATTTGCAAGTTCACTGCTAGCATAACAAACGGTCTATTTTGTGAAGTGAAAAAAGTGCGCAAGTTACGATTTGAGTTCGCCGTCGAAATCCTCTGGATAAATGTCGACCATGTTTCTTGTGGCGTCGCGTAATACGTTTTCTTTGAAACTTGCAATATTGGACAAAAAACAGAACCGCTCTCCCAGCCTTTTTTCGGCATTTATTTGACCAAGAAGTGCTGTGCAAAGATGGTCAATATTGGCAGGTAAATGTTGACTCAATATCCAACCCAACTAGTTTTTTAACTTTATAGAGTGTAAATAGTATCAATACCTGGTGAGGAGTTTGGTTCCGCTCAGCAAAAATAGCTTGACTAAAATAACTTTGGCTCTCGACCATCTTTCATACTAGCAACATGCGAGATATTTTCAAGTCAGCGCGAGAAGGTTTAGAGAAAAGCGACGGGCCTATGATGGATAGGATTTCTGAGGATCTATCTTTACAAATAGATTCCTTATGTTTTCTTTCCATCAAAGACCTTGTACTTTCAGGACACAACAGTTTTCTACAGCACAATTTTACGGCTGTAACCTATCTTAACGAAGATGCTAAAAAAAAGAATCTTCTACCTCTACAGTAAGTTCCATAGCATATAAATATTTAATTTGTTTGGTTATTTTAACTTAGTTTATTAAGTTACACTGATTATAATCAGGGACATCGAGAGGCAGCGCAGGCTCCGGGGTGCACAAGCTCTTGGAGAAGCAGCGCAGGTTCCGGGGTACACAAACTCCTGGAGAGGCAGCGCAGGTTCCGGGGTACACAAGCTCCTGGAGAGGCAGCGCAGGTTCCGGGGTACACAAGCTCCTGGAGAGGCAGCGCAGGTTCCGGGGTACACAAGCTCCTGGGCCACTCGTGCTCATATATACATACAGTCGACTCTCTCTAATTCTTTTTCAGGTCCCCTCAGCAAAATCCTCTCTGTAATTCGAATTTTCGAAATGTAAAACTAACCGTTAACACTTTCGAATGTTTTTTTTTCAACATTCATTTCTGTTTGAATGTTTTGATGTTTTGTAAATACACGTCTTTTGTATGAAGTTTGATCACATTGTCTTGTGACTATGGTTTGATGAACTGCGTTTTATTTCTCGTTCAAAATGGCTAAACAACTCCATATAGTTCGAAAGCTTGAGACAAAGTATAAAAGCTTTATTCGAGTTAGAGAAAGGGACATCCAATAAAGAAGTGACACAATCTTTGGTATCCCGCCTATACGCTTTCGACCTGGAAAAAAGTAGCTATCAAAGAAAACTCGATCATTCTTTTTTATTTTTCACCTTGATGATTTTTCTCAATTTTTCAAAACTTCCGATTTCTTTCTCTAATTCGAAATTTCACCCTTTAAACCTGAAAATTCGAATAAGAGAGACTTTCTACTATTCGAATCACTCTATAATTCGAACAAAATATTTTTCCCTTGGGATTCGAATTAGAGAGAGACAACTGTATACACACACACACACATATATATATATAGCACAAAAAAGCAAATATAGTAAATACAATAGATATATGTTATATTGAAAGAAAAGCATTTCATGTATTTTATAAAACAACTATTTATTAAACAATCAATTTATTTCCAAGAAATATCAAGCTTATTTTAGAGGTGCTTTACGGGCCTTCCGGCTTGCAAATAAATCTATAATGTTTTGAAAATCGAAAGTCCTAGCTAACGGGCTTCAACTGCAAGGCTCCCTAAACTTGTTAGTCTTCCTTGACACATGGTCGATCTCAACACATTTTTTACCCTTGCCAATGAGCTGAATGAACGCTCACCATGTGCAACTGTGACAGGAAAACAGTCAGTATATTACATCTAATTATTTCGCCGTTTGCTGTGGACTTTGGTCCGACTGATTCTCGTCGGATTTGGAGCAAAAATTGCTCATTTGTATCGCAATGTTGAAATTTACTGCGCCACTCAAGCTTTTCTGCTGTAACTATCACGTAACTTTTCCCTCTGTTTATCAAATAATTTTTGTAGTTGCCTTTCCATCTACTGATCTGCAAACGTTAGATGTAATAAACTGTTTAAAGGGCAGTAGTTTTCGTTTAACCCTAGTCACCGGAAGAACAGGTAGGCTAAAAGCTTTAGACTCATGGCTCCAGGTGAACAACTCTACTCCTTATTTAGGTACTTAGTTCACATTTAACTACTGATCAGGCCTAAGTTATTACAAAAGTATGATTAAGACTTCCAAGACCTCACTTCTGCTCTGCCGATCAGTTAAAATTACTCAAAACTTCTGTAGCGCTTACAGTTGTTGGAAAAACTAAACGCAGGTTAAACAGCCAAACAATGTTGCCAGAAATTTTGCAGTTTTTATAAATTATCAACAAGATCTTTTCAGGGGGCCAAAAAAATTCCAGGGGGTTTAGCTACCCGGTTACGGCCCTGATGTTATATAAATGTATTCGTATGATATTATAAACATATTTAAATACTTTATTCGATTTTTATTTTATTTTATTTAGATCTTTAAGCATATGGTGATGCTATGTTCAATAAAGTTGAAAAGGATTATCAATAAGCTTGAAAAACCATATCAATAAGGTCGTAAAACCCTCTCGGATGACACAAAATAATCACACAAAAATGACATTGGAAAGCAATTTACTAACGTGTGTTTTAAATTAACTGTTTAGAAAATAATATTGAGCTAAAAAAACATAAAAAACACCCAAACAGATTCATATGTTGATCGAAATTTAACAATAAATTTGTTTTACTCTCGCTAGTTTAAAATGAGTGAAGTTTTTAAGGCTTTTACACTTACAAGCTTATGAGAAAGCCGATTAGCTGGAAGTGTTAAAAGGGATTAGCAAGTCTATTGAAAACTTATATACTCATACTAACTTCGTTCAGGGGCGGATCCAGGATTTTTGTCAAGGTCAGCCAAAATGTGGAGCAGTCCATCTAGGGTAGGGGTTTGTGGGGCACAGATCTGAAGCCTTCTCTTGGAAACTGGTGCAGATTGGATTGAATGGAAACATAACCCACCTGCAGCAAGCCAGTTTGGTGGAGTGTAGGAGAGGTAGATACGACTGCACGCACAATACTGTCTGCATAGCTTGGTACCCACTCGAAGAGTTTGGATGACGAATCATTTCGAACACTGTTAGTCGAAGTCGAAGTGGTGATCAACTCACGACCACTTACTTCAGACACCTACGAGTGAACGACCGCTTTCTCCTAATGAAATACTGACAACCAAGTCAAAAGTCGTTCTTCCTCCGTTTGACGTCTTCCAAAGAGCTGACTTGTACAGTCGAAAGCGTTGGCGCAGAGTGCAGCACATTACGGACGAGTTTTGAAGACGGTTCGCTTCTCGTGAAATCTAAAAATCCAGCGAAATAACGATTCCCCGTCGAGGAGCCATTAGTGAACAGTTGTGTCATGTTTGGGAAATGCTAACCTTTTAAGAATCAACCAGCTCATCATCAAAGAAGGTTATTTATTGGTTATATGTTAAAAATTTTCAAAATAATTATCATTTCTTGAGGGGAGCCAGATGTAGCCTGGTGTAGGCCAGATGTAGCCTGGTGTAGGCCAGATGTAGCTTGGTGTAGGCCAGATGTAGCCTGGTGTAAGCCAGATGTAGCCTGGTGTAGGCCAGGCTGTGGTATCTGCGTCTGATTCCTCTCGAGAACAACTTTGTGTTTTATGGGCTTCTGTTTACGTTTCAATTCATTCAGTTTTCGTCTCCGTGTATTTCCCTTGTGTTTCTCCATTGTCTCTACGTGTTAGTTTATTGCCATTTGTTGAATTGGAATCAATTGATGTACATGAAACTGAGAAGCACAGAACATTCGACAAATTGTTAAAATGGTTCTTACTTACTAACTTGTGAAATATTGGATGTTTGCAGTAATAAATTGCATTGAGAAACAATTCTAGAGATGCCAATACCCTTAACAAAGAAACTAAGCTATTGTTACCTACCAATGAAAGTGATTCTGAGCTAAAAAGACAACCGCTTTTTGACATTGACCTAAAAGAAAGAGTTCGAATTTATGCAAATATATGCATTTATGCATTTATTTTTTTCAAAATAATTTGAAGCAATTATCTTCTTGTTGCTATATAATGCAACTTCGTCATTATATATATATCAACAAATTTGAAAACAAACAATCTTCCATAATTGACCAATTTATATCAAAAGAAAATGCTCAGCAGCTCTACTTTATCTCTTATAATTATTTAAGTTTCCATCAGAAAATGCCAGAAACGCCTACCTTATAACCACAACAGTTTTGTTACCAGTTATACATGATGGTAAAAAACATAATAATTTATCTTCTCTTAGAGATGAATTCTGGTGAAAATGCAAAGAAATTGCTCCTTTACATTTAAACGAAATGGAATTATTGAATTCACTATAATATTTAACTGTTATCTAAGTTATTGCTTTCAAAATATTTTAAGATCTCTTTCGCATGGCAGCCATTTTGAACTTCATAATAAAATTAAGAACAAGACAGAAAATGAAAATGAAAATATATGGTCTTCAGCGATATCAGCAAGCCAATCATCTTCGAACATTAAAACACAGCAAGCCAATCATATGATCTCTCAATCTCAGCAAACCAATGATATTATCTTCAAAACTCAGCAAGCCAATAAGAACAGATTACCATCTCTTTGCGTTCACTTTTGCTCCCGCGGCAAGTTTCATCTGTAGGCGGACTCTTTACGCCAGTCAATAATAAGCGCGCGCGCCGTAATATAAAGTTAGGTTCACGGAATGATTGATGTTGTCCCCGCGGGGAGACTTTTGTTTTGGCAAAAATGTAATGATCCGGTTGAGCTACTTGATTTATTAGTTGATCTCTTAGGTAGTGATGGACTTGGAATCATATTTTTTTGCAACATTGACTTTGACAGGTTGGTATCCTGCTGGAAAATGTTTTTCACAAACAACTGGAACCTTTTCATTCTGTCCCAAATAGTTTGATTTGCCAGTTACACAACACATCTTAACCATTTTGCTTCTGTGCACATGCTCTCTGCATCAACTTATGAAAAAATCGGCCCCCACATTTTTACGGAGATTGCGCGGTGTTAAGGCCTGTTATTTCTAGTACGCCATGGTTTGAACATTTCCACTACGTTTCATACAATATTTCTTATCTTTCACTTTTCACTAAATTCATCAACTGTGGAGTTGTCCTGAATTTTTAGATCACCTAAGCATTAATAATCTTATAATCTAGCGCCTGCCATAAAACTGCTGATTTCCGCTCTTTCCTGAATATCTTCCAGCTTTATTCAATCGATTAGCTTCCAGACTGTCAGATGGTGATGCCCCACGACATGCAATATTCTAAATGTTAGATTAATTTCCGTAGAAAAATGCTAACTTCGAACAATCAAACAAAAGCTTTCATGGACTGGTTTCTATAACTCATAAAAATAAAATGCATCATACATTTCACAGATTAAAAAAAAAGGTTATCTTGAGTTCCAGGACTCACACAAGTTGTTTGTGCAAGCTCCGCCAGCTAACGTCGCGTGTCTGACATTCCAAACCGCTGGTGGAAATTCCTATCTCCCATTGCTTGGCGTCTCCCAGTGACAAACATCGAATCGAAATATTCAACTCGGACCTCTGCATCTATATTAAAATATAAATGAATTTCCAGAAATTCAAACCATGAACCCAGGTTGAACAGGTTTCTGTATCTTTTGTTTTTATTCTGGTTGATTTGGTAGCTGGCCTAAGATAAAGTATTAGAATATTTAAGAACTTAGATGATTGAAAAGAAAGTAACATTTAGTGCACTTTGATCAACACAGTGAATTGTGTTGTTATTTTGAGGTGGTCAATCATGTAAAGAGTCTTAAGAATCTATTTATATTTTCAAATTATTTTTCATGAAAAATATAAGTTCCACATTAGGCATCTAACTGTATTTTGCCAAAGCATGAAACTAATTCGCATGGTAAAGTATTTAAAATTCTATTTATCCCTATTTATAACTTGAAAATTCAATTGCACAAATTATTCTTGACAAAATGCAGCTTCTTGCATTAAGACTATGTAAACAAATTTATGCATTGAACATAATCATTTTATCTTCTTAAATAAATCGGATAAAGCAAAATGCAAGCCAACAAACTAAGAAAACATTGTTAACATCAGTAAATATAAAATTGGTACAACTCTTTATTGACGAATTAAAGGTTTTGGTGTGCGATACATTGCAACACGGGATATTTTGTGATCCTTCAAAATTGAATGAATGGGGACAATTTCATGAAAGAGTCTGATCTTTTCAAACTTTGAAAAATGATTTCTTTCTAAAAACAAAAAGTAGTCATATATAATATAAAAAAATTCACTTATTTCACTTTATTTCATACGAATTGATTAAATTATATGGTAACGGCACACTGCATGCCACAAGAAGAACAAAAAAAATTATTTTTGACTGTATATATATATATTATATATGTTATTTTACTAATATTGAGATGTAATTTATTATTCATTACGTTTCTTAAAGAGATTTTTTTTGTACATATTGTTGATTGGAAAATCTGGTGATAGGATCAATGGAAATGGCGTTCGGCTCTTTACCGAAATGTTCTGGGTTTGAGACCATCACAAAGTTGTTTAGCTGGCGGTTCTCATCAAAAACGCCATATTTCGTCAAAAATAACCGTAACACAAATGGGAGCAGTTAAATACACTAAACCTCCGGATCGAGGTGTTCACGATCATGCTGAATGATTTTTCTGGAAGGAAGGCTCGTTAAAAAACAAACAAACAAAAAACAAAATATAATTAATTGTTTGATGCCATTGAAAACTTAGTAGTTTAAAAAAATTTGCCAGTGTAGTTTAGAAAAATGTTGTGGTATTGTTAACCAATCTAATTTACGTAAACAATTTTATTACAGAAATGAATTTTCAAATGTTAAAATTATGTGATTATTAAAATATTTAAGACTGGAGATTAAAATTTAATAGCATCTGTTGTCAACGTACTTCTCGCGTTGCATTATCTAATCAGATCTATAATAACAATATGCATAAAAAACAACACCCTTCCAGTTGTCAGTGTTAATGCAATATGTCGAGTGAGGTTGGAAACTTTCGTCGTAGTGGTCTACAAAACTACGCTATGGGCATCGCTGATGGACATGTCATTGAAAATCAGGGATTTGATGAACAACTGTGTGGTCCCGACCATGTGCGAGATAATCACAAGGTATGTGTTGTATATATGCAATTAACTTAACCAAACGTGGAAAATCTGAAAAGTTTACACCATGTTCATACTATATCCGGAAGATTTTGTTGCGCTTAGTTTAGGTGCGCTTAGGTGAGTGAATTCTTATTTTATTTGAAAATCTTTTAAATCTGTTTTAGCTACCCTGCTGTCATAGATATACTTTTATTGTTGGTACTCTTGTTTATGTGTATATCCATATTGTTATCCATAATGATAAGTGTTTTTGGGCGCCGAAATTCTTCACTCCAAATTCAGAAAATTGAGGAAAATAATTGTATGTTGCATTAAAAATTTGCTTGCAAAAAAAAGGAAACCAGGAGACTTAACGTTACCAATTATTAAACGTTTTGAAAAGTTTGTTACGTAAAGTAAACTGTGACAAGTAGAAGGATTTCAAAGAAAATGGACAGACATGTTCACACACCATGCTACAGGTTGTTTAAAAGTTCCATTCAACTTATAGACAAACAAATGCAGAAGACTTATGCTGCATTTCCGTAGAAAAAGAAAACATCAAACAAAGAAACATTCAAAGTTCAAAGTTTAACAAAACTAATAAACATGCAGTAGACACTAAAGAAGAAAATAAATATGACTGCTCAGTTTTCTTCAACACCTTTAAAGGTTTTTCAACTTCACACTATCTCCTAATTTCAAAGAATAAGCTATCCACTGAAAAAGTCGTCACTTGATAAAACTGTATTTGGCTAGTGAAAATATGTCCCGTGACATTTTATAGAATACAAAGTCACACAAGTGCAGTAATCTCCTTCGCATGACTCAAAAGATTGTAAGGTTTATTAAAAATACTAATCTGCGTGCAAGTACAGACGCAAAACTCACTGAAAGATAACCAGTAACATGGACAGGAACTTTTATGCTATTTTTCTGGAGTGACTACCTTTAGTAATGAACTAGCGCAACCAATGTATTTTACGTTTTTACTTCATGATTGTATTAGAAATAATGATCGAAATTATACTATGAAATGAGAATTTCTCTCAAAAAAAAATATTTCCAGTAAAAACAATATATTACAAATGTAAACGAATCTATAGCAATTAAACATTTTTACTAATTAACACGTTTGTTGGTAAACAAACGTTTGACGTAAATCTTTTTTTAACCAATTAGATTAAATATCACTCGCGCGCCTCTCTCGAAACAGTATGCAGGTTTTATATCATGGGACTGACAATATTACTATAAAAATATATATATAAGTTGAGTACGAGCCCCAAGAAACACTATACTTTTATTAAACAACTTACTTGCTCTTGCGTGCGGGAAGGACTTTAAAGATTCGATTTAACCCTATTTCAACCGTACCCGGAAATAGCACGTATCAAATTACCCGGTTGAAATAGGGTTAAAAGAGATTGTTAGTGTTTAGAAATTCATCACCCTAAATGACAAGTCTTCATTCTTCAAGTCTTCATACTTCGAGGATTTCCTTGAATATTTTTTTTTTCAAACAAGATTAAAGATTACTTTATTTCTCGCACAAAAAAACACAGGTGTGGATGAAAAAATCTTGTAAAATATTACTCAAGCATTAAATTTTAATCGCTAATTAATTATTTTAGATCAGCTTGAGGAGATGATCTAGCGGAATTATCGTAGGTGATAAGCGATAGTAATGCTTCTATGTCTGCTTCAACCAAAGCTTTTTTTCGCGGAAAAATTATCTTAAAGCAGGGTGGATGTTTTCAATTATCTCCTGTTGCTTCACAGACTTTTCAATTCCATACAGAACCTCTAAATTCGATTTGTCTAGAGCTTCAACAGTATGAGTTCTACAAAGCAAATGAAGTGGTTTGTGGAGTGAGTCTAAAGCTTTCTATCCCTTTTATCTACACCATCAGTCATTATGGCATCGATTTTCTCCCATTACGTATTAGGTTGAATGCTTTGGTCATAACACATGCTTAATGTTGCACATAGTTTGGTAAATGTTTCAACAAACTCTCGGTCTTCATAGGTAAATAATAGTGGTCTAAGTCTATATTTATACCCATCTGAAAATTTAAGAATGATGGATGGCCATTCTCTATCAATTGAACTGCGTCCAGTACTATAAAAGTAAACTGTTGCTCTTGTAATGGGTAATGCTCTTGTAAGGAGTAGAAAAGACTCCAGTCATTTGACAAAGCCGCGGTGAAGGAAACCTTTGTAGGAGATGGAAAACTCTGAATTCAAACCAGGGTGGAAGGAACTCCTCAGTATTAGTTTACAATCCTTCTAGAGATGGTAGCTCGATAATACTACCAAATAACATAACATATGAAATGTCGACTTCACAAATTCCATACCGCATCGATCGTCGCGTGGGTTACCAAGGATCGCGTCCCTCAGAGAGACGCCAGGCTGAGGTAGAAAAGTATGTTACTGGCTGTGACAGTTTGTCCCTGGCCTCCAATTCCATCAAGTTACAAGAAACAACGTCTTCGGACCAAAGTTTCTAGCATAGAACTCCTAATGTCAGGTTCGAAAACATGAACATTGCAACACTAAACATTCGAACATTATTATGTGACATATAATTAGCCAACTCAATCCAAGAAGCCAAAAATCTCAATCTCGAGTCCTAGCTTTGCAAGAAGTAAGGCGTCACAGAAGTGATACTTTTGAAATTGATAGCGGTGATATTAGGGGATGGCAGTTAATTTGGAAGGGCTTCAAATATAAATCAGAAGCAGGTGTAGCTTTTATTCTTGCACCACACGTGAAGTTAATTGAAACTCACGTGCATTGTGCCGCTAGAATTATGTACGGGTCATCATCTATGGCCTCTGCTTGACATTGACTTGTGCATATGGTCCTACTGAGAACGGTTCTGAATCTTCTAAAACTTTGTTTTATCGTGAATTCAGGAAAGCGACCTCTGATATGCTAAAATATAACCGTTTCAAGTTGATTATTCTGGGAGATTTAAATGCTATCATAGGAATAGATTAAAAATAGCAGTGCATGGGATGATGTTTTTGGATTTAATAACTCTTCCATTGTACACCCCAATGCTAATGGTGAACTATTTCTAAGGTTTTGTTCTGAGAAGTAGTTGAAAATTATAAACAGTATGTTTTGTTCAAAACGGATACATGGCTTCATACTACAACTGGTCAAGTAAAAAGACTCGACTATATTCTGACAAGGAAGTATATCTCCAGATTTATCACCTCTTGTAGAACATACAGTAAAGTCATCCCTTTTTGACACAGATCACTACATGGTTAACATGACCCTTAGCTACCCCACCACCCAAAAAAAACTTTTTACACCAATTTTTAAGCCACGGCACAAACCTAAAACTATTGTGTCAACCCTTCATCAAAATAATGACATTGCTAAACGTTATTCTGATCATCTTGATTCCTTACTCGACCCTGAAAATATCCCATCTGAAATGGATACATTATGTCGGCAAATCAATTTTTCCCTTAGTGAAGCAATAGATTCCACCTGTCCGAAGTCTTTCCATTCTAAAGCTGAGGAAACTTGGCTGAATTCCAATTTCAAGATTTGATGACTAAACTGCGGAAAGATAAAAAAATAATTTAGCCCTCAAGAAGCAGATTAGAGACAAACGTAAATCGCTGAAGAATCTTTATTACCATCAGAAGGCCTTAGAAATTAATATTGCTGCAGAAACAAGGCAGGCGGAGAAAGAGTTCCACCTTGCTAAAAATTTCATCCACTAAGATTGATACTTCTAAGGAGAAGTTAACTGAGCATTTTAAAGACAATTTTTCCAAAACGGAACTTGAATTACCACCTGACTTGGCTGACCTAGAATTTTGAATTCCTTAAAGACTTACAAATTGAGGTTAACCAAGACCCGCCGCCTTTGGAAGAGATAAAAGATGCATCTAAAACTTTCAAAAATAATAAATCATTTGGTACAGATTAACATTCCTACTGAGGGTGTCAAATACAACTCAAGTAAAAATCTTTTTATTGTTCTAACTGTATTAATTTCCCTTTTATGGCTTAATATTACAGTTCCAAAGTCTTGGCTCGAACTCAAAATTGTTTGTTTATACAAAAAGGGATTGAAATCTCTGGCTGCAAACTATCGCGCATTGTCCATCGGTTCCAATTTAAGTAAACTGATTCCACGTATTATTTTAAATCGTTTGCAGAAAACGTATGAATATAATATGTCTGACGCCCAATTCAGTTTTCGGAAAGGGCGTTCCACATGCGATGCCATTTTTACAACAAAGTAAAGAGAAAAAACTCAAACTTTTTATAGTACTCTGAGTTTCGTGCGTTCACACTCTTCAGCTATATTCCAATGAAAAAATTGTTACAAAAACATATTATCTACAAACAAAATTCACAAGGGAGTGCAGAAATTGTTACAAATGCGTATAGGAACCTAATCTTTTGATTTATAATTGACTAATAAAAATTTATTAGTATGACGACATTTTGATATTAATTCACTACGCTTGTTAAGAAGGCTTTGTTTATCAGGGTAATTTAAAATTTCGTATTTCTCCTGTAAACAAAGGGCACAGGTTCGTGCGTTGATAGAATAACTTTTTGCGTGCTTTATCACAGACCATTTCAAAACAGGCACTACCCTGTGGATTTCTTTTAGCTCCCAGACGTGGGTCGACAATGACGTGCTGTTCTTGTATTTCTCATTGTTTAAAGAAAGTTTATGACTATTCCACCGTGTTTTAAAGGCTTTTTCTGTCAATTCGATATAGACTTTATCGGGAAGGTTAGGTGCTGAGACATCGCATTTGTAGACCACCGACGCCTGTTGGCAGTTACCATTGAGTGGGCACTCTTCTTTTTTCCTGCAGTTGCACTTTGGTGTTGGTTGGCTCCTTGGCTTGATTACCCTCGCGTTGTGGCGGTTGATTATAGTGCGCATGTTGTCAGTGCAACTATAACTAACTTTCACATTGTTTTTGTTAAACAGCTTTTTCAAATGGTTGCTCTTGAAATGCTTTGCAATTAGCAACAAAAACTTTTTCGCGACGTTGGTAGACACATTTTTCGAAAAAGGTGGGTTGAACCAAATGATGTTACGGTCTCAATTTCTTCTTCGCGGTGCCGGAGTGCACCGCGAAATGAATGCCATTTTTATCATAAAGAATGTCATACAAAAACACTCTGGTCTAGGTATATTACGTATTGTACGATTGTACGATGCACAGCGTTTATTTCGGGTACCAAAGTCCGTTTTGATTTACATATTGGTTGTCGCCAAGGAGACTTAGAAAGTCCAACTTTATTCAATTATTATTTCGATTTTGTTTTGAAAGTGTGCGCAGAAGAGATAGATCGTAAGTACCCTAATGGATAGGGCATACCATTTGATTATAGAATTCCTGGTGAATGCACCAATAGGGGACAACGCCAAGAGAAAAAGATGCACGGAACAGAATTCATCAAATGGCTTTTGTATGCTAACGATCTCATCCTTTGTTGCCCTAAAATGGATAAGGCCCAAGACACAATTAATATAATGAATAATGTGTGCAAACGTTTCGGTTTCAATATTTCCTTAAAAAAACTAAGGACATGCAGTTTAGCACCGGTACCAATGATGTAACGATCTCTGTAGGTAATACAGTTCTTGAGAATGTTTATAAATTTTGTTATCTTGGACATATAATCTTTAATGATGATAGGAATTCCATTGCTCTCAGAACAAAATTTCAGGGGCTTGGTAATGTTTTCCATGATCATGATATTCATCTTTAGATCCGTAAAAGGTTGCTAGAGGCTTGTGTGAGACCCAGGCTAACATATGCAGCCCAGTCCTGGAGACATTCCGTAAATGAACTTAAAATACTGGTGACGTGTTGGTGTGGTTTTCTCCGAAGAATGGTGAATGGTGGCTTCCGGATAAAACCATCAGAAGATGGCAACGACACTACTTTTTCTCTCGTCTATACTAATAGCGATATTCTTCGTATAACTAAATGTCAACATCTGAGAGTTTTTATCAATCATCAATATCTAAAGTATATTGCCCATCTTTGCCGTCGTCCAAATACTAACCTGACTAAATTAAGCCTTTTTATGATACCAAAAGCTAGCTATTATTGAGACCCATGGGTCAATATTTCTAAACTTTTAGGGAGCATTAGCATACAGCAAGCCAAGCAAGAAACGCAATCAAAGTCTGGTTTTTTCAGACTCCTCAATACAAATTATACATGTGAGGAGCTCTGACTCATTAAATTTGAATGCATACAATTGAGTACATATATACATAATGGTTTTTTTGTTAAAAAGTGCTGCTTCTCGTTCCATTTATGATGCTTAGAATTGTTTCAACTCTGTAACAGTTCAGACTGATGGTATAAAATAAGAATGGTTATCATAAGTTGAAGACTTCACTTCCACCCCTTCATTTTCAGCTTGCTCTTCCGATGACAAATAAACATGGTAGTTATATAAAACGTTACATACAATCTTAATTGCTTTTCTTGATGTTTCAACAGATACACCACAAACAGATGATATACGTGGTATAAGTTAATTTAATCTGATTTGTTGCATATCTCTTATTGACACGTTGTTTAGAACGATTAGGTACAGCAGGATCAGTTTGGATTCCGGTCTTAACCCAATTGTTTATAACACAAAAATGTCCAGATATATTAAGACTAATATTAAACGAAAAATCCGTTTGGTTTTCAGTACATTTCAGTACAGGGTCACTGGACCTGCTTCCTCATTCATCATTATGAATCCATACTCTGCCTCAGTTTGCTGCTGCTGTTGTAATGCTATTTCGTGCAAAACTTCTCTGGCTTGCTCATAGTCTTCATCAATTTTTTCAGTAAAGCGACATTTCCTAGTAGTTTGCTGGTCAGTGTAAAATTCTTTTTCATTCCCTGTGATGCTTTCCATGTCTCTACCAATATCCAAAAGATCATTAACTGAAAAGTGAATAAACAGTTTCTTAAAGTTTGTTATGTTATAAAAATATACTTTGATAAAAACAATGTTGGTATATGACATTGGCAAAAATATGTTTAGATTGACAAGATACCATATTAGCATACCTAATATTAAAAAGGACACACCTCTTGACAGGGGCGGAGCTAGAGAAAAATATTGGGGGTGCAAGGGTCATAAAGGCCGAATTTGCCGACAAGAATTTTTTTATTCAATAAACACAAAAAACTGAACAATAGATAAAAACTAGACCAAAGGATATATGAAATGTGTGTTTATTTGTTCGATATTAAGACTCTTCTGGTCTTAAGTGTAGCCCAAATGGTGGCTAGTTTTTCAACACGTACATTATCGGTGACGTTTCTCTTACAAGCCATTAACATTAACTGTTCAAGTCTGTCGTCAAGCATTTTTGATCTGGCTACCATTTGTGTTCGTTCGATTGAGATTACTCAATAAAATAGTTTGAAATGTATGCTGCATGTCATTGTTTCATCATTTGAATTAGTTTCATGTGAAAATGTTTTGGTTTTAGATTTATTCTATGATAGATTTGAATTTGTTAAATCTCGCATAATTGTTACATTTTTCAAGCAATTAAATCCGTCACAACGTCGACGACAATGAGAGTGAATGAATGATGATTCACTCACTCTGGTTGTCAACGTCAGTCCATGAAAATTGCGTAATGAGCATACACAAAGTAGAAATCAAAAGTTATTGGTCCAATGATAACATATAATGACGACGCTTTTTGTTCAGCATTACAACAGAAGAAAGAAGGTAGAAAACAGGAAATTTTCATTTTGCCGACAGGGTTTGGGAATTTGCCGACAAACAAAATGTTGGGGGGGTGCCGCACCCCCCCCCCCCGCACCCCCCTTTGGCTACGCCCCTGCCTCTTGACATACAATGCAAATATGTTGTAGGGAAAATTGTTTCAAGATATCAGTTAGCATTTTCGTCCAAACATAATTAAGAATCTTTATGAGGCAAGAAAACAATGTGTATTAAAAAAGCCAAAACAAAATCTAGATACTTACTTGTATTCCGCCATTCTTTGTTCAACTTTCGAAGTGACTACCTTGGCTCTTTTAAATTTGACACTTTCTTTTTCTTGGATTTTTGATGAGCTGAAATGAAGAAAATACACGTTTTGACGTCTTTTTGTATCCATGCATGTATTCAAAAGTTGTGTTAAAATCAAACATGGCATGGCAATAAAAAAATGTCAGAGAGTATATTAAAATTTTATTATTATTATTAAAATTTTCCTCGTCTTAATTTTAAACAAAACAAGCTCCATACATTTCAGGTTTCAGACAGAATACATTTGTTTTACCTGTAGTGTATACTTTATTGTAATAATCTTTGGTAATTTTCTTCAACCTTTTAACAACAGAATTTCGTTGCATAACATGGAAAGTTCCATGTTTACCTTTAGTAATAACATATTAAAATTCCACCAAAATCCCAATGGTGAAACACCGCTATTTTGGCACGCAAAGTCACGTGACTCGGTCGCAAATCACCAAAAATTTAACTTTAACAAATTTAAAAACCATTTATACCATTTGATAGATCTTTTGTTTCTGAACAAAAAATGTTATTAAAACTTTTTTTGAAAATCAATATTTTTAGATTTACAGTTGAAATATATGCGAACCAGGGGGTAAAAATTCAATATAATTCAGGTTTTTCATAAAACTCTGAAAAATAATTTATTTTTTACTTTTCTTTCTTAAATACACGAATGTGTGGCATAAATAAAGTGAGTTAGGCCATGTCAAAATTGACAAAAGTATCACTTTTTTCTAGACTTTAGTGCACCTATATAAAAATGTTGCTGTATGTATCAGCTTCCAGGAATGGGATGGTAAACGGCCTCTATCGTAATGTAAGGGGTTGTTTCAAGGGGTAAAACAGGGGGTATTGCCAATTTTTTTACAATTTCCAAAATTTCATTGATTGACATGTTTTTGACAATATGAGAAGAATTTAGTGGTATTCTTGGCTAAATTGTCACTGTGTGGTTGTCAGATGACCCATTAAACATTTTAAATTTTTTTGGAGGGATATCAGGTGGTAAATTTGGTTATAAATTACAAAAGTTAGGCGCATTTATCTACTGAAAACAATTTAAAAAGTATTGCTGTTTTCAAAACTTTAGTGCACCCATAAGAAAATGTTAATATCCATCAGCTTTCAGGAATGGACTGATAAATGCCCTCTATTGGTATGTAAGAGGCATTATAGGGGGTAAAACTTAGGGTACTGTACATCTGCAGATATTCTAAATTTCCATTGATTTCGAGTATTTCTCAATTTCAAATTGTAAATCTTATTTTTTTTGGCTGAATTAAGACTCTAAGGTTGAGAGCTGAAATTCTTTTGAGATTTGTGACAAAATCAGGGGTAAAATTTATTAAATATTGCAATATTTCCTCCCTAATTAACAACTACACTTGTAATCACTGCTGCAATATCATAGTTTCAACTTTGAAATGTTAGTTAATTACGGCATCAGTAGTAGGATTGCAAAAAGGAAAGACTTTCATTTTAAAGGGTGACTTTTAGCTAAGCAGGTGGTAAATTATATAAAATTTTGAAAAATTCGGGGGCAATATTCTAAGAGTACGGACTAAAATTGTGTGCCATTGTAAATTTTTCCATCCTTGAATCTTCTTCAAATCCTAAATAGGTTTAAAATTATGAATTTTACAACAAACTAGAGAGGGCAGATTCTAACCTGGGATAGTAAAGCTGTCTAAGTAATATAAAAAACATATTCAAAAGCATAGTGGTATAATGTTCAGTGTCTCTTTACTCGATATTATTTTCAATATCACTTATCGTATTAACACCGTATTCCTCATCACCACAGTCATCTGCGGCATCATCATCATAGAGGAGAATTTCCTCAACACTCAATCAATCAACGTCACACGTCACTGGCGCCTTTAGACTATGACTGCACAACATCATTGAAGATTTTGCCGGCTGTTTTTTTTATAGGACGGGCGAGCGGGCCGTCGCCTCGTCAACCAGAGTGACTGCTGTGGAGCCCGTCCAACAGCGTAGGCCATCTACCCAGCAAAGTCGTGCCCTCCCCCTGGGGTGCATTGTGAACCGGTTGACTGTCTGTTGACTAGAGTTGTATGGTTGCTTCCGGTCGCTTACGAGGTGCCTCAACATTCTCTGTTGAAGAAATAGTTAGGCAGCGACATTTTCCTTCTGATAACAGGAATACTTCAGGGGATCTCAGTTGGTTCAGCACTTTGGTTTTGTTTTTTTCAATCATAAGGAATATCAACTCGATCATGCGATTCTTGTTGTCACTGTCTGAAAGGAACCCATGAAAGTCTGCTGGTACTCTTAACCTCTCAGACTTAACAATTACTTGACGATTCTTGAAGGATATCCCACGTTCTCTCCTTGTACTAGCATCTTTGATAGAGTTTTCTCAGTAGCTGTCAGCAATGAGATTAACTCGGCCATACCCTGAAGGAATTATCTTTAACAGTTGAAATAGAAAGGGCTTTTTGTCAACTGTAACAAAACCAAATTCATGATTTCTGGTAGTCGTTTCGGGTCATTACGTGACTCCGGTGCTCTTCCTTGTGGTGTTTGCGGACGTGGTGTGAGCGTCAAATCTATTATGTGTTCACAGTGCTTCTGTTGGATACACAAGCGGTGCAGTGGCATTAAGGGGAAGTTGAAAGAAGATCCTAACTAGGTGTGTCCTCGATGTTGCGGTATAGTCAGACCTATTGATGGTCGGCCACTTGAGGAAGTTGATGTTGACGATGTGAAGATTTGTGTGGACCCCTCCTTCTGTTACCTTGGTGACATGTTATGTGCGGGTGGTGGATGTGACCTTGCTGCCACAACTAGGTGCTTGGCAGCATGGGGAAAATTCAAAAAACTTCTGCCTTTGCTTACGTCGAAACATATCTCGCTTAAAACCCTTGGAAAGATCTTCTCTGCTTGTGTCCGTTCAGTGATGTTGTATGGTTGTGAAACCTGGGCTCCTACAGTAACTGTACTCCAACGTCTGCAAAGAACCGATCGTGCCATGATTCGGTGGATCTGTCGTACAAAACCTAGTGACTCCGCTTCATCTGCGAAGCTATTGACCAAACTTAGTGTCGCTGACATTTTAAGTGAGCTTCGTTTGCGCCGCCTTCGCTGGTATGGACATGTACTGCGTTCATCTCAGTACATCAAAGAGGTAATTGACATTCTACTCCCTGAACGACGTGACCGTGGACGACTAATCAAATCTTGGCAAAGCTGCATTGACGCTGATGTTCGTGATTGCAACCTTACCCGGATAAGCCCGCTCAACCGAGAAGACTGGCGATGTGCTTGCCGACTGCTGTCTACCCCAGCTGCTGGGACACAGACAACAGGATAATCTAAGCTCCGGATATGATGATGATGATGATGATTGCCATGTAAGTGCCTCAAAGGTCTCAGGCACCTTGAATTAATTTGATACCAGCCGTGACATCGAACAAGTATGCAGAGTTAGAGTTGGCACCATGGAGTGAATGGTTGTCATCGCAGGGCACTAGCAAAGGAACTAACTCTGCCTTGTAACATTTACGTTTTTCTCCAACTGGATGGTATATGCTAAATAGTATTAGTGATAAAGGATACCTCAAAACTTCCTCATAGTCAATCACACTCCTTGTGGTTGATAAGTAGGAGATCAGTTTTCCAAGGACATTTATGCTAATGCTGACAGACTTTACTTTACTTCCAGCTGGTACACTTGGCTCCCTTTTATTGTAGATAACTTTGAGGAAATTCTCCTCAATGATGATGATGCCGCAGAAGACTGTGGTGATACGATAAGTGATATTGAAGCAGAAGACTGTGGTGATACGATAAGTGATATTGAAAATGATACCGAATAAAGAGACGCTGAACATTATCACTATCACACAATGGTTTTGAATATGTTCTGTTTTTATATCATTTAGACAGCTTTACTATCTCAGGTTAGAATCTGACCCCTTTCGTTTGTTGTAAAATTCATAATCTTATTTAGGATTTGAACAAGATTCAACAATGTAAAAATTAACAATGGCACACCAGCAAGAGAAAATTTTAGTCCATACTCTTAGAATATTTCCGAATTTTTCAAAAATTCCTGCTGAGCTAAAAGTCCCCCTTTAAAATAAAAGTCTTTTTGCACGTTTTACTGTGATTATTTTTAGATTCTTATTTTTATTTTGTAAATATTATTACTAATGGGAAAAAATAATCTTGTGTGTCCAAAAATTTTCTTTTGATAAAAAGCGTGTTTGGAAATCCCAATTCTCCACAATGGCGTGTTTATTTATCTATTTTTATGCTCCGATGATTCGCCCACTTAATTTGTATAGTTAGCGAAATTTTATTGTAAATTTTACCCGCGCGTAATTAAAAAACCATGTTGTCGATTATTACGCATAAAAATTAATCACAGTGTTACTTGGACTTTATTGTTGCCGTATGATGTGCCAGCACTTTGTATAAAAGAGAAGACTTTGTAATACACGTTGTTTCTTTTATAAGAAAGCCACTTTTTTGCCTGAGCCTCAATTTTCTTAAATTATCCCTGAAATGAGATTGAGAATTTCTTAAGATTTCTTAACTTTTACTGGCATAAACTGGCTAAAACGGGCGACCCTGTCTTTGTTAATCTTTTAAATTTGCAAACTTAAATTTTATCCTTAACATTTCAAATGTATTGAAGCCATTGCAAACTTAAATTTTTATGGTTTCCCCATTACATGTATTTGATATAAAAAATTTGATCTTTGTTATCACAAAAAGCTTACAAAGAATGAGGTAATGTCGATTTTTGGCATGCGAACTTTGCAACTTGAGCCTCGTGATTTTCTTAAGATGTTCTTAAGATTTTGGCCTTTTGAGCCTCATTTTCTTATAAACTTTTTTCTTATAAAGAAAAACAACGTGTAAATGTGCAAAATTCACAAGTGAATTCACACGTGCAGAAAGCGGCCTAGGTTGTATTTATTTTTATATGTATTTGATGTTATACGAGATTTTATACACAATTTGTTGTTTTTGAAAACGGTTTTTATACCAAAATGTTAATTTAATTAGGTTAGGAAATTGGAATTAATATGTTTATCTCCGTCTCAATTAGTTGGCATGTTCCTTTAACCATCGAAATAATCATGTTTGCTCAAACAAAGTGTCGTAATGAGAATCAAAAATGTTCCTACAGTAGACAAAAAATAACAAAGTCAATTATATTTACAGCATGCATATATATATATATGTATAGCTAGACATCTGTTATATACCTAGGCTATTTTTTAGCCTAAAGGAGGTTCAGGTATTACATATTTATTTTGTAGTTGAAAAATGAACTACATTACAAACAACAAAGGTGGGAGGAATCTATGCTATAATGGATACATGTTAAAGCTACAACGAATACTTCAGTTCGATGGCAATGTTCACAAAAGACAGCTTTCCGTTGCAACAGGCTTTTGAGGGTTGATATCAATGATCCTGAGTTAATTTTATCACAAACACCTCACAGTCATGCTGGTAGCAATGTTGATATAGATGTAGCAGAAGCAAAACAAGCTATAAAAGCCGTTTTAACACAAACATCAGCTGCTGGAGGTTCAACCCATCAAGTTCTTGTTAATAACTTATGTAGACTTACTCACGAAGAAAGAACAGCTTTTGGTAATGTGAACTCCAACAATCAAACATGTGGTTTATTTTTATTTTATTATTTTTTTACATTTAAAGTGGCGCCAACTCTTTTTGAACAAATATATGTTATTCGTGCTCCTCTTGATGAGTCTGCCATTTCATCAGTTTACGCATTCATGACTCGCAAAACTCAAAAAAGTTACTGTGAACTCTTTACGATCATCACAGATAAGTGCAACGAATTGAATCTCCATTTAGATCCAACTTCAATAATGCTTGATTTTGAAAAAGGAGCCATGAATGCGATTGTCGAAGTGTTTGGTCGCCATGTACAAACGAAGGGATGCTCTTTTCACCTGTGTCAAAGCTCATGGCAAAAGATTCAAGAGCTCGGTTTTTCTCAGCGATACGTTGACGATGACGAAGTCAAGTTAATTTGTGGAATGGTAGATGGTCTTGCTTTCCTTCCTGTTGAAAGCATCCCTGGTGCAATGCAATTATTAATTTATGAAACACCAGCTGGGTTTGAACTTTTCGTCGAATACTTTGACAGAATTTATGTTTCTGGAACAATTCGTCGTATAGCACGACCCGGTCAGAATTATTATTATTATTATTATTATTATTATTATTATTATTATTATTATTATTATTATTATTATTATTATTATTATTATTATTATTATTATTATTATTATTATTATTATTATTATTATTATTATTATTATTATTATTATTATTATTATTATTATTATTATTATTATTATTATTATTATTATTATTATTATTATTATTATTATTATTATTATTATTATTATTATTATTATTATTATTATTATTATTATTATTATTATTATTATTATTATTATTATTATTATTATTATTATTATTATTATTATTATTATTATTATTATTATTATTATTATTATTATTATTATTATTATTATTATTATTATTATTATTATTATTATTATTATTATTATTATTATTATTATTATTATTAGCGAATATTTATACAGGATAAAAACATCAGTTTCTACATTTAAAAAAACTGTTCTCAGTGTTTGTCCTGTTATAAGCTTAAAAATGAAACAAAATATTAAATAGGTTAGAAAAGTCTGAAATGTTGTATGTTGTATGTTGTATGTTGTATGAAATGTCTGAAATCATGTTTTGCTTTAAAAAACTCCCAAATAGGTGTCCCCCTAATGAAAAGGGTCCATAAGAAGACCGAAGAATTGCAAAGTCGTCTTAAATTATTATGCAATAGACTCAATGATGAAAACATTGAAGAAGCCCAATTTTTAAGAGATATTGGGCATAACATTAGATATAAGATTTAAAAACCGATGTAATCTATCTACTTTACAGGGAAAAAGTTTCGCGTTTTTGGTCATTTTCGCGAAAGAAAATCCTTGCAAAAAGAACTGACATGCGAATTCGCGAAAGTTTATCCCACGAGAAATGGCTTAAGAAGAATGTTTTTCACGTTTTTTCTTTAGTCAAAACATGTAAAGGCCCATTTCCACTTCAAACGCAATTCGCAAATCGCATGCGATCCTTTGTTTAAAATTCGCTTACGGTTGATCGTAAATCGCATGCGGTTGTTCGCAATGCGATTTTGAACTGTTCGCAATGTTTGATTTTTTGCGAACATTCGGATGCGGACGAGAGACACGTGTTAAAGAGTAACCAATCATAACTCAGCTTTACCAAACACAACCGCCAAAATTTAAAGACTTTATTTGGTTTCAGAATGTGATTATGTACACATGCCATACGATTTGTATTTTCCAAGTGTGCAAAAGGATCTAGGCAAACGAATCTGCAAGGGTTGACACGTTTATTTTTCTAGTATGGCTGCTGTTACACGTCACACTAAAGGTGATGGATGTCCTGGAAATACACTGGTAGTTTGGAAGTAGATACCGTAAAACAAGCGGAAGAATCAATACCAGTCAAATTTTCAGCACTTTTTTGTGGACGTCATAAATGTATGGCCCCTAAACAAAGGTTAACGAGGTGATAATGAGACCTGTGGAACGCTGAGCATATGACACGTATCAGTTTGTGAATGATGTAAAAGTCCGCTACCTTTTGATTGCGCTGTTCAATTTCAACAAATGACCCCACGTTTTGCTTCTTTTTTTGTATATTTTCTATACAATAATAACCATGATAGTATATCTTTAATTTGAAAAATCTTCCGCAATCCCTATCAATGTCAAAAATATCAAATAGAATCTTTTCGAACAGCTTTAAACGAACTGAACATTGTGGACATTTCCATCGTTTGGAATCAATCCCATCAACCCGAAAGGCGTTTAAAGTATAATGTACCTCGCAGCTGTTGGAAACTTTAGGGTTTTTATTAATCGTTGACTTCCGGGATCAATAACAACAATCTCCACTCTTCATTAATTATGGCATGTAATGACAAGACATCAGCAGGAACAATTTCAGTTGCATCCTCTAATTAGTAAACCTACCAATTTTCAAAGCCAACGGAATACATTAATTTTTTACATTTTTTTAATTTTTATGATATTATTTATAGGCCGCTAAAATATTGTTTTACCAAAAAGTACTATTTTGGGGTATTTTGACTTGGGGTGTTTTGTCTCGGGAAGTTTTGTCTTGGGGTGTTTTGTCTGTACACCATGGTCAATGGCTGCACTGTCTGTATGTGGTAGATTTTCCGGCTTTACGTCTCCTTTCGTTGCCATTTCCATAAACTTAGTGTACCCGAAGACTGTAAGAATATTTGTAATGTGCTAGTTTATAAAAAAGGGATATAAAAGTACATTTATTTATAGCACACGTCAAAAGTCGAAAATTAAAGTATTATTTTTGTATGTGTTAAAGGTGGTATACATTATTAGCTATTGATACCTTTCCACCATACATTTGAACAAACAGTTCAATCCCAACGATGCCAACCTCAATTTGATCTGCATATGTATCTGTGATTTTGTCCAACATCCGACGAAGTTGCAAGGACGTTTCAATTTTCTTGTGCAGTGAGGCCTTTCATGTGGATAGCAGACGTTGTATCACGACCAGTCCATGAATGCAATACGACAATGTATAGCTTGATTACGCTAGGATGACTTTTGATCGAAAATTTGATACCAAATGTTGCTTTCGTCTCTCGGAATTGAGTGAAATACCTGCCATGGTGTCGTTCCAATGGTAGAGCAGCAAGAGAGCAACTTCAGTATAATTTGCAACAACGTTGACGTGAACACCTGTAGTCGTTAATTCCAATGCACATTTAGCAATTTGTGTCTTCGTCGCATGCGACAACTTTGTTACCTGTGAGTTACCTGTTTATGAAGGACCTAGTGTTGATGTGACGATAGTAATTGGTGCTGCATTTATTAACATGAATCCGCCAAAAACACCCTTTAATATTTTAGAGCGCTAGCACATGGATTAAGCAGACTGGATCTTGTTTTCGACACTTATATACCTAACAGTATCAAGTCTGAAACTGGAGAAAGGGTCATGATGCTAACTCGGCGCTAGAAGATGTAAGTGCACTTCAACCCTGCAACCATGAAGAACCTAATACTCAACTGCTACTACATGCTTATGATGCATCATCTAAGGGTTTGAAGAAGATATCAATTCTTACAGTTGATACTGATGTGGTCATCATAGTTCTCTATCACTTCTTTTCCTTTAATCCTATCCGAATGCTACGAAGTCTTTTGTAAGGTGAGAGTAACTACTAATGCAGATGGGACTTTTATTTTCATGTTTTTATTACAACGTTTTACATATCTGTCATTACATATTGTGTCAGATATATTTCTACTTGACTTTTACTAGTTTTAAACGTAGAAGCAACCAAATAATTAATTATTGTTTTTTTTTTAATTTTTACAGGATATCTACAACGGAAACATTAACAGAAGAAGTCATGTTGGTCGTTGAACGTTTCTTTGTTCTTCTTTATGATCATGCGAGACTATCCATGGATGTTAATGAATGTTGTCGTTGTCTGTTTACAAAGAAAGGACGTTCTGTTTAATCTATGCCACTAACAAAAGATTCTCTATAACAACACATTAAAACATCGATGTTACAAACCAGGTAATCAAGTTCGTAATGCAATGAGAATGTAAAAGACTCATAATCCTATTTTTTCACCTTGTTATTCCGATAACTTCATCATGTTAAATTAAGTAATGTTGTGAGAACTTAACAAAGGCATATAGTAACTAAGAGTATTTGGGCATTTTTCAAAATAGAATTTTTGGTAATGGACGGCCATAGATACCTATTAAGAGTTAGAAAAAGCCAGCTAAAACGCAAATGAAGAAATCTTTGGTGTCATTTAAAGAGTCTTACTAAGGGCAACAACTAGGGACAACGTGAGTTTCAAGTAATCGATATTTAAGTTGAAAATATTTGGTATTTGATATTTGAGTTGTAAAAATTTGGTAACGGACGGACAAAATAAAACAGGAGATTTTTTAACTTGAACTTTGGAATAATATTCTATCTAAACTAAAAAGATATCAAGCAAAAACTCCTTTTACATGTATAAAGCAATAATCTATGGTCAATATACAAATGGTTCTGATAAAAAAAAAGAAAATTTATCAGTAAGATATCGATCCTTGAAGAAAAGCAGAATTGGTAACGGACGGATATTTGATTAAGTAACAAACAGACATCATATATTTGTATGACAGTAGAAGTCAAATCACAAAAATAGAACACAAAAATCATTCGTTACAGGTCGCTACTTTTTTTCTTTTAGATGTCTCAAGGATTTTTTCGAGTATTTGTTATAAGAAACATCATTATAAGAAATTTCTAAAGATTCTCTAGTTGTGCAAGGAAAAAATCAATTTGTGAAACCTATGGAAAAAAATTGTTAACAGTGAATGTAAAAATACTATTTGTACAAATAGTCAAGTTCAGCAACTCTGACCAGAAGGTTGTAAATCGATCCCTGGACAGCTGCCTTTTGTAGACATTTTACTTTCAATCTATTTCGTTCCACCTTTGCTATCTGTCCAGGCCAGAGTTCCCCTTCATATCGAACCAAAACATAACTTTCCTAACACAGTGAACTTGTAAGATTCCTTTAACTTTTTTTCCTTTTCTCAATATTTTGATTGATATACAAGCTCTATTGATTTGTTCTCCACATATGGAACAGTAATTTTGGCAAGATTTAATTTGCATACTCGGCAAACTGCTTTAGGGATTTGATGACTATTCTATTTGTAAGCACATGATAGTAAACAGCATGCTTCACAGTGCCACCAATCCCATCTACAGCATTCTTTCCATGGTTTGCTTCAAAATAATTTCTTTCAATCAAAAATGATGAATAGTTAGAAAATAAAATCATTTTCTTACTTTAAAAACAACCAAAATAATATTTTTTTAAGAGTTTCATAAAAACAACACATAAGAAACTGCAGAAATACTAGGATACTCATTTTCAGTTCCTCCCGATCCTTATTGGAATATGGTAACGGACGGAAAAATTTTTGAACCGGTATAATTAAGATCGGAAATGTTATTGATGTTATTTTTTCATGTAACTGTCATATTTGCAATCCAATTTGATAGTGTGAATGGATTTAAATACCCCTATTGACTGCAGGGTAGTCTGATTAATCTGAAAATCTTTCTTGACTAAATACAGTAACAGACAGACAACCAAATCCAGCTCCAGAGAATCTACAATATTTGCACTGTCATCTACTTTAAGCTATCTAAACTATATGTACATTGCTTAAAGTATCCCTTTTCTGAGATTGAAACACAAAAGTTGTCCATCTGAAATTAAATGGTTGTTTCAGACTCTTAGAACCTTTTAGTGACCCAGAGAACATATTTTAAGCCATGATAATGCTGATTTAATTTTTGTTCCAAATGTCATACTATTTTGAAAAATGCCCATTTGTTGTTAGACTGCTAAAGTTTAATAAAAGCTACTTTCATTTTGTTTAGTATTGGGTGCAGAGCAATCGGGCAACAACTACCGGAGTACGATTTTTCGCAATAGGAATGGAAGCAAACTGATAGCTCTGTTATTCCATTTTGGATAACCCTTCCACAAGCATCAAAGGCATGCAAAAAGTTGATACAATGTAAATGCAAGGTGAAATACGCGACAAGATGTCGATGTAAATCAGAACTTGCGTGCACAGGGTTGTGTGGATGTGGTGGTGGATGCGCAAAAATGTCCTAATTTTGGTTATATTGTTATTTAGTTTTTTTTAACAAACATTAAAATTTACAAAAGAAAACAAGTGTGTCTAATTACTTCCCGTTTTTGATTGTCATTGCAAGTTTTTTTATTCTTTAATCTATTTATGGAAGATTCGGCGGTCAAAGTTTTGCTCCATTTTAACTGGTACTGCACAAATATTTTTGGATTGGAGAACATATATGTTTGGACTGGTATTTGAGATCTGAGTACTCTATGTATATACTTCACCACCTTTTGACATAAAGTAATTATTTCATGAAGTATCTGCACTGATTACTCTAAAACGTACAAATGGTTTACGAAGAATAAATTGTATACTTTTAATGAACAAGTATTTTAGGCCTTATAAATTTATTTCTAACATTTGTATCATTCAATTGAATCTACTGTTAAGATATAATGAAATTGTGCTGTTTCCACTAAGAATTGTTGTTAAGTGTTCTATTTTGAAGTGTTTCGGAACTGAACTTCACTTTAGCAGTCTAACAACAAATGGGCATTTTTCAAAATAGTATGACATTTGGAACAAAAATCAAATCAGCATTATCATGGCTTAAAATATGTAGTAAAGCTCTAGCAAAAACTTATTAACAGGGCCCCCAATGATAGCAATTTATTTTATAAGTTGAAGGGGCCACCTTGTATAAATATGTTTTAAATAAATAAATAAATAAATAATAGAACTAAATGAGTTATATTTTAACAAAAAGTTTCAAGACAGTTTCAGAGAAATAGCCCTGTGTTTCATACACGTATTTTTATGACCTTTATTTGTTTTATTTTAAAATCTGCCACCCATCATTTATTTATTTTTATAAAAAACTTATTTTAGGTCAATCCAAGTTGCTTGTCCCCAAATTTAAAGACAAATTGCACAAGTGGAGTGTCTTTAAACTGGAACAACTTAACAGTGAACATAAAAGCCAAAAAAGCTTCTTTGTTCAGTAAAATATGCAACAGAGGGTCGTCTGGTGAAAGTAAAGTAAAAACGATTTTGAACAATGGTAAAGATCTGCTTTATGTTCTTCTACTGAGAAATATATTATTTTATCATGTTTTTCTATTTGAATCTGTATTGCATTCTCAGGCCACGAAATTTCGTCCCTGAAGGGAAACAGATCTCCGTTACTTTACTGTTAGGGAAATGACAAACGATTTACCGGTACTGCAATTCCATGGTACTAGTAACAATCTTCCATATCAGGTTAACGATGAACATTAGGAGTACGAATACTGCTACATTGCAACACAAGACTGAAACACTTTTTTTAATTCATCAAAAATTCATCACTGGGAAGCATTCCCATTGAAATTATTTTGAAACAGTGAGAATAATTTACTTTTTTATGATAATCGGACTTCAAAATGATGTATATATATATTTATAAACGTTGGAAATGCTGAGAAACATTGATTAAGGCTGTTACTCGCAATGTTACTTCCATGTTGAGCCATGTTTTTGAAACTGATTTGTTGTGGCACGAATGAAACCCATCTTACGCAATACGATAAAAAAATAAAATAAACCCTCTTTCTACCACTTTCCTGGAACATTCTTCCTCACTTGATAGAAACGTAAAATATAACACATATAATCTCGCATAAAGGCGTCAGCTCCTATATCAGAGTGGCGCCTATATATGCAAGATTAGGAAATCTAAACTAATACCAGTGGCTATCGATGGAATTGAAGACACCCTTACACAAAGTCATTCCACTAAAGAAGTGAATTTTTTGTTAGAGTGAATGAAATTTTAGTAACGATACTAGTTCCACTGTTTTTGCAGAGACTTCATGAAGAAAAGTAAACCTTCTTTAAAGAAAACGATTATTAATCGTGATATTTACCCTAATAAAGGTTAAGGCAAGCGATGGAATGACAGACCGATTGTTACCCCCAAATTTTGTGGCCAGCATTCTTGTTAATAGATGATGAACATTTTATCCCATTGAAAATATCTTTACTAAAGTTTCAAATTTGCACTTTCATTGTCTATATTCAATTTTATAAACTACGTTTTGTAAAATCGAAATACAATTTTATAAGAGATTCTATTGTTTGCCAACAAATACAGTCTAATTATTCTCAATAATTTTCTTTTTAATGTATGTTATTTGTTTTATCAAGTGACAGGATCTGCAGAACCAGGGACATTGCTAGCCATTATGGGTGCGAGGTAATTGGACAATTGGAACGATTTTTTACTTCTGCATTATAATTGATCTTTGCTACATAATAAACTTCTTTTTGGTTTAACGAATTATAATAAAGGTTTAATGTAGGATAGCTTAGCAATGTCTGCATTAATAGGATTGACAGCTCACTGGATCTTTTCTATGGTTTGTGTTTATATTGTTACCTCTTTATTAATGGTTTTAGCGGTGCTGGGAAATCAACACTGTTGAATGTGTTATCTCAGCAAAACCATTCACAACTGGACATCACAGGAGAGGTTTTAGTGAATAACAGGCAGCAAAAGATCAAGTCGATATCTGCGTATGTCCAGCAGGAAGATATATTCATTGGCACGTTAACTGTACGAGAGCATCTGCTCTTTCAGGTAATTCTTACTTTGATACTTATTGATAGCAATGTAAATTCAAGCATGCGCCCTCTGGAGTTTGCAATTTATGTTTTAAATGGTTTACCTTAAGGGAATTAATTTTAGCCGCAACTTAATTTTGCGGGGTTTTTTATTAGAAAATTTCGCGGAAAGAAGGGAATTTAATTTCGCGGATCAACATGATTCGGAAATTTCGCGGAAATTTAATTTCGCGAACAAAGTGTATCAAAAAATTTTGCGAATCCAAATTTTGTAAAATTTTAAAAGTAAGAAAGAAGTTATAATCGGGTTTTTTTGGAGGGAGTTGATGTTGTTGATGCTGCTTGAGCTGTACCACCAAAAAAAGCAAAAGAAAACACAAATCAAGGAAAAACCAGCTCCACGATGTAAAGACATTAGAACCCTTTTTAATAGAAACAATGTACGAACTGAAAATGAAGAATCCACTTTGTTATTGATTAACCATTGTTAAACTAAAAGTAGTGTTTTCATTGTATTGACCAAAAGCCGCCAAATCCGCAAAATTTAAGGTAGTACGTTTGAATCCACGACAACTACAATAAGAATATACGGCCATATAAACGAAAAAGAAGTAATATACCAACCAGGGATCAATGTTTTGTAATAGCCAATTCCTTTGTTAAAGCATACAACAGCAACAGCCAAATATTGACCTCTAATTGGTTGATGCACATTTACGACAATTTTTTTTTTCTAACTTGGTTCAGGTGTCTTAAGAAATTTTTTAAATCTAAGATATTTAATGATGGCAGGTATTTGTGAATTTTAAAATCTCAATTAAAAACTAGAAAACATTAAAAAACAAAGAAAACAGGAGATCGCTTTGGCCAAAATTTTCTTTTTAGCGGCAAAAAAGTATAAACTAGAAAATAAGCAATAACGAATAAGGGTTTCAAATTTTTATTAATTTCTGTTTAAAAAATATCATTTTCCTTTTTTGTATATGTATAGTTTTTAGTATTTCAAATAATTTTACTGTACCATGAGTGGTTTTAGACTATCTATCAGTTTTGATACCAGGCTTGGCTGCGAATGCCAGAAACATACACAAGAAGAGAGAAGGAGCAAAGGGTTGATGGTGTCATTGCACAGGTCAGAAGATATAAAACAAATATCATATATGGTGTCCACTGTATTTATATAAATATGTGCTTGATATTAAATTTCGGTTTTGGAGAATTTTATTACTTTTGAAATGAAACATTGTATGTAGAGCCACTTTGCTCTTGATTTTGAAAAACAATGAAATTAAATGCGAAGAAATATTCTATAACAGGGTTATAATTTAATAGCAATATTCGTTAGTAATGAAAAATGCAAAAAAGCTAAAGAATTCAAACCTTGTGTTCAAAATAATGTATAATTGCATTCTTGTTTTCGTTATTAATGCTTCTTTTGTTTTATATCGTTTATATTCTAGTTGTTATAATCTGGCATTTAGTTGAGTTTGGTAGAGTGCAAGAACACAATCATTGGTGTGCCCGGCAGAATAAGAGGAATCTCAGGTGGAGAGGAGAAAAGACTTTCCTTTGCTTCAGAGGTAGGAGTTTTAATTGATCTAATCTATTATTAGAAATATAAACTGGTATTTCTAAATAGATATTTGTAAACTTTAAAGGGCTTCATAAATACCGAATATCTCAAAATTGATTATCAAAATTATTTTATAATAGACCATTTGCGAGATAGGCTGTGCATCATTTGTTAGGGAATTGCTTAAGGTTTGCATTGCTGTCTCAAAAGAGATCTATTCCATATTCCATGCTTTTAAATTGTCCTGTAGAACAGTATTATCACTCTTGGTTGTTGATTGGTAAGTTACGTCACTGTTACATTCTTTTGTTCCGTTTCCGTCACAGATAATCACCAACCCTCAATTGCTGTTCGTAGATGAACCTACATCAGGTTTGGATTCATTCATGACGGAGAATGTGATCACGTGCTTACGTAATATCGCGGATGAAGGCAAAACGGTGATCGCTACCATCCACCAACCTTCGTCTGCGGTTTTCCAGCTCTTTGATAGGTAAACAACATATTTTCATCTATAATGCTGCTGTTTGGTATGTGCTCCAAGCAAGCTGACCACAGCCAATATTATTATTATTTACTACTCATTTTCAAATCATCAAACCAAATTTAACGTCAAACCTTTCAAAAATTTTGAAATCTTTCTCGAAGCATTCTACGTAGTTTTTACTTCTTTAATGATATGGTCTATGGTTTGCCTTGTGTTGTTAACTTCCATTGTCTACTTTTGTTGTGTTTATATTGTTTAACTTTTTAATGCAAACAAAAGCTTTTTTCAGTTTGGCTATATAACTGTTCTCAAGGGTTCCGGCAGTTAAAATAGAAACAATTCTACTACGTTTCCAAACTGCAGATTCAAAACTGGCCATTTCGAAATTGATGATTCGAAACCGGACGGTTCGTAACAATATTAAAAGATTTTTTAAATTTTCTAAATTTGCCTATAGATATGTTTTTATTTAAGAATAAATAAATAAAATATTTCTTATCTTTCACTTTTCACTATATACATCAATTGTGGTGTTTAGTTTATTTAAGGTTCGTTTGTCGCGGAGATTGTACTCCTAACACTCACACGACATATATAAAGATAGCTGTTTTGCTAATTTTTTTCATATGGAAGTTTATTATTTATAGAAGAAATTGTAAAATGGTCCCAATTTACAAATGTTCTTGTCGCCCTCGTTGCACGCGTAATTACACATGACGTAGGAGAATAATATGTGTAGAAAGCAATTACTTACAACTTTTCATTTAACATATCTGGGAACTGAAAATTTTTTGTGGAAACTTCTTTTATATATATAGAAGATTAAAAAAAGAAAAAGTTTCCGCACCTGGGACCTGCAGTTATTGAGAAATTGGGCAAAAACTAATTGTGACGTCATAAAAGAGAAAAATTATTTAAAATTGATCTAAAACTATTGAAGTGATATTTTTCTGAACCGGAGGGAGATTTTAAGCATTTCTTCCGCTTGGACTATGTTTTGATTTTTTTCCTTTTCGAGTTATAGCTTATTTTCTTATGTCACGTGACAGGGTGTAAAAGCCGTTAGGGTCAAAAAAACTGTTTTTAACTCATATTGCAACTAAATTAAAAAATGAAATAAGAATAATAGAGACCAGGTTACCTTTCGTGATCGTGGATACATTTTCGCGTGGATTTTATTTCGCGGTTTTAATGGTATTAAATATATCGTGGATTCAATTCCGCGGTGCTGAGAAAAAAAGGTAACTTGAAGCTCATGCATTTCGTATGGTTTAATTTTCGCGGTTTTCGCGACCCTTCATGCAAGTAATACATATATATTATGGTTTATGACATTATATCATCATCATCGCTGTCTTCACCTTCGCAAGATGAAGTTTCCTATTCAAAAACAACGTCATCTTCATCCGAGTAGGTATCATCGGTGAACGAGTCGTTTTCAGACGTCGTAACTATACCTTCTTCCCTAATTTCACTTTGATTTATATATCAATAAGAATTGAACGAGTCGTCTTTCTTTATCTCTGCTGCTTCTAACAGTCGACCTGCAGTTATAGTCTGCAAGAAGGAAAGATACTGGGGTACTCTTTTTGCAGTAGTGTTAAAGAGGATAGTAAATACAAAAGATAAATCTTCTGGATAACTTTAATGGATAGTAATAAAGTTTACACATGTAATAAAACAACAATTTTGCACAAGTAAAAACAAATTACATATAAAATAGATTGAATATAAAATAGATTGAAAAACGAAGACTACGTGATTATTTTTCCGGCATTATTACCACCACCAGCACCACTACCACCACTACCACCACCACCACTACCACCACTACCACCACCACCACTACCACCACCACCACCACTACTACCACCACCACCACCACCGCCACCACCAACAAACGAATCCACTCACTTTATATTTTTTTTACAAACAATTACCTTCGATCGACTGACTTTCCGGATGTCGGGTTTTGTTGTTGTTATTTAAGTTAGAAGAACTCTATTTATATTATCTATTCTAATTATATTTTGTTGATGTAGGTTCTTTAATTCAAATTCAAAAATACCAACAAGAAAGTGATGATCGTAACTTTTTTGTTTAAATAAAGAGGCCCAGCTTTTTTTCAGATTATACAAATTTACGAGAGAATTGAACTAGATTTTTGAGCAGGAGTAGTAAAAGAAATTCTTTTGGAACGTTTAGGTTCTGGAGGTGCTGGTGATGGCGGGGGAGGCGTAGGCTGTTTTTTTCTATATAATTATAGCAGCTTTAGCTCGTTCATTGCTTTTTTCCTTGTCACGCTCTAAACTGCTTGCAGTAAACTGGCGAATAGACCCTTCTTTGCCTTCAAAATGTATCACACAATCGTTTGACATGTCTGAACAGTGTCGTAGTTATTTTAGTTTTTGCAATTTCATGTTCGAATATATTTATTTCGAAACGACCATTTTCGAACTTTTAAATTTTACATACTAGAAATAATATATATTTTTTTTTAGCTTGTTTGTATTATCATTTATAAAAAAACAACAATGTAATGTTAATAATATATTTATTACTTTACTGAGTGTACTTTGAAAACAATAAACGCGTTAAATAGACCAAAAAGCGGCTTTTACACCCTGTCACGTGATATAGAAAATTAGCTATAACTCGAAAATGAAAAAAAATCAAAACATAGTCCAAGCGGAAGAAATGCTTAAAATCTACCTTCGGTTCAGAAAAATATTACTTCAATAGTTTTAGATCACTTTTGAATTATTTTTCTCTTTTATGACGTCACAATTAGTTTTTGCCCAATTTCTCAATAACTGTAGGTCCCAGGTGCGGAAACTTTTTTTATTAATCTTCATATAAAAGAAGTTTCCACAAAAAAATTTCAGTTCCCAGATATGTTAAATGAAACTTCATTTTTAAAGATCATAACAAACGGCCTACGGTGTCTGTTGCGTAAATTGATTTTTTATCGCAACTTTTAAAAGATCTGGAAATAAATAAATATTGATTCTTTTCAACATCGTATTTCTGGATTTCACTAGTTAAACTAGTTAGACTTCAATACTTAAAATTTCATTTACTAATCATTCATATCAGAGAGGTCAGCAAAAAAATTATATTGAACAAATACACACAAGCTCCCTTACATGAACATGCGGAAACATTTCAAATGCATATTGCGTCGCCGCAACCGTAATAACGTTCCAAGATAAACCACCACTTGATTGATTCGCGAATTTAAAAAACGTTATAAAGTTTTAAAAACGTAACAAAATTGTTTCAAACATTAAAAGAATTTTCAAAAACGAAAAACAAAATGATTTCGAAAATTAAAAAAAGTTACAAAAACGTAAAACAATATTGTTTCGAACTGTCAGTATCGATCCGTCTGTACACCAATAGAAACAGACTTGCGAAAACAAAACATGATAAATATTTGCTGAAAATGCTAGCTATTTTTTATTTGTCTTCTTGGTGATACCTTTAAGTCCAATTTGTTGATTTTAAACAAACCATCATGCAACACAATTATTAAAAAGAAGTATCTTGGCGATTTTGTGCTTTTATTAGGCTGTTGCTGTTGTCGGAAGGACGTACTGCTTACCACGGATCACGTGAAGGAGCTGTTGACTTTTTCAATAAGTGAGCACATGACATTTCTTTCCCTAGGATATCTTTATCTTGGTTTTCTGCGTCTTTTTCTCAATGAATTTTTCTTCTAGAAAGAACTCTCCTTATACATTTAACATGTTATATTAGCCTTTTCAATACGCATAATTATATCACGTGACAAATTTTCTGTCGGGGAAAACAAACTACATGAGCACGTTAGTTTCTTAGGTTTTTTTAAGAGAAAAGCTGCGTTTTCAAAGTAAAAACAAGAAAAATGCCAAAGTGTTGCGTCGTTGTTGACTGTTCTAATCACAGTTATCAAGTGGAGAAGAAGTTGTCTTTTTTATGTTTCCAAACAAAATAAAGTACCAAGAAAGGTATGAAAAGTGGGTCCAACTGTAAAAAGAATTAATGCAGGTGGAACAAGATGGGAACCTAAAAGTAAATACGCGGTGGTATGTTCAGAGCATTTTATAAAAGGTAAGCTGTTTTTTTTTCATTTATATATATATATATATATATATATATATATATATATATATATATATATATATATATATATATATATATATATATATATATATATATAAATATATATATAGCTAGGTTTTTTGAGAAATGAAATATAATAAGTATAAGAAGTATAATTTTTTCATCAGTACATTTGCCACCCACCCCTCCCTCACAATCATAAAATCTACGACTATCTATCTACAACACTATATATACACTCATACTTTTGTTGTTGTTACATGCAAGATATTTGTTTCTTTCCAATTTATTTAGGTATTATTTGCGAAGTATGACACTGATGTTTTGTGTGGAAATGACACATTATATATGTACTTTACTGGTCTTTTCACATTTGCATTTACCTACCTATGCAATTCTAAGTTTACCACAACCATGCATGTAATCCACTTGGAGCTATTACTTTTGTTTTGAAAGGATATGGTGGTGTGCGACCGATAAAAAGATTGTGAGAGAATCTGGTTACATCAGCTCTAATGTACATCATCCAGGAGACCAAATTTCAGCAGATAGACGTTTTACACTAGTTGATGATTTTGCAGCAGTCTGTTCTGTAGAGTTAGTCATCCCAGCATTCATAAAAGGGAGCTTCCCCAGTTATCATGTGAAAAGGAAAATTGCTGGTATTTGAATACACATTGAAAGAGTTATTGGGCTCATGAAAAATAGGTACAAGCTTTTGGAGGGCCCTTTGCTTATAGTATTTATAAAATCAAAATCCAATGAATCATATGAGAATGAAGTTCCCACTAAATTGATAAAATTGTTAATGTGTGTGCAATATTGGTGAATCCGGCTAGTGGAATTGTGTACAGTGAAAACTGACAAAATTTTGTTTTCATTGATACTTAGTTATTTTTTTATTTATATATGTGCGTGTGTAGTATTGTTATCACAATGTTGTAGTTGATATGAAAAAGAAAGAAATATTTTTTATGAAAGGTATATACCCAGCCGGCACAAGAGGTTTTAAAAACCTCTTTTTTTGTTTGGTTTTTTTGGTTTTCGAAAAACCGTTTCCAAAAGAGTTCTTAAAAACGTTTGAAAAGCGGTTTTAAAAAGAGCGCTTTCCAAAAACTTCTTTTATTCCTCTTTTTCCGGGTTAAAAAAAACCACGGATTTTTTAAGCTGAAAAAAGAGGTTTTTTAGAGGTTTTTTTTACGCTGCAATAAAACGGTATTATAAAAAACCTTTAAAAAACCTTAAAAAAGCTGTCGTGTGTGATTGGCCTATTTAATGACCGGAGGTTATAAGTGTATACACAATGAGTTTTATAGTTAGTTAATATTTTACATTGTTTTTGTTCTTTTACACTCCCTGCAATACCATGCTCCTTTATGTGGTCTTTTAATTTTTACGCACGAAAGATGAAACCATTTGTATTTGCAATTGTTCTTGTCGCATCCAATCATTACTTTGTTGTCTTGTGTTTTTTAACAGATGCAATAAAAACTTAAGTGTTCTTCAAGTTCCATCACCTGTTCATCTTCTTTAAAATCTACCTTGAGTCTTCTTGTCATTAACTCAGTAGCAATGTGCCTGCGATGAAATGTCACTAATTTATCGACAACAACGTCTTTAAAACTCTCATCGCGTTCAACAATTTTGCAAAAGTATGGGTTCCAAATTGCGAAATAGCAAAGATTTGTTTCAAAAATGTACATTTGCACTTGAGTCATATGGCTGGGTTTTAACCAAAAGAATTGGGCGGATGGTTAACAAGATCGTTAGACAGAAATATGATACTGGTTAACTTTAAATGAGAAATAGCGCGTCACCATTTTAACAATAACTATGAATTAATATTTGACATGTTAGTCGCATATATATTTCTTAAAAGATAATTTTTGTTTAAAAAAACAACCAGCAAACATCAAATTAACGCCCTTTAATTTAAAAACATATTTTTTCTTTTGTGTTTTTAAGTAAAAATATTGGTTTGTTTTCCCCGGCGCGCTTTTTGCGCATATTTCTGTGACGTCGTATTGAAAAGGCTAATTGTTCCATCTTTGCTTCTACAGAATAGGCTATCCGTGCCCTCAGAATTACAACCCAGCTGACCACTATGTGCATACACTTGGCATACTACCTGATCGCGTCGAAGAGTCCAGAAAAAGATCAAGGGTACCCATTTCTCGTTTGCGAAATGACAGTAAATAATCCTTTGAAATTCAGTCAATAATTTGCACACTCAGGTATAGATTTATAGACAACGCACCAATCTCAATAAAACTGTTTTCCTCCATCAGTTGGAATTGTCACATCTAAAAAAAACTAATATTAACAACAGCACCTTTTGCCTCTATAATGAAGTTGAGTGGCTAAAGTTATTTTTCTGTAAAACATATACATTGGGTACAATTGGTTTTTCGTAGAGAATTAGCATTTCTTTCGATGCAATTTTCCAAAAGAATGATGGAACTGTTCTGGAATCTGATGTAAGTCGCTTACCATTTAATCTTTTTGAGGGAAAAATGAGAACTAAAAATCTTTTGATATAGATGTTTTATCTAATTTTTCATTTATTCTTGATATCATTGTAGGCTTATTGTGTAAGCAACCTCACTGGTTTTGTATATTTAGACGAGTCTGGTTGACCAGAATGTTTCTCAGGCGACGTATGTCTCATTTTGTAATGTGTCACTGTGTACAATTATCAATAATCTCCCCCTCAAGCATTATGCTGTGAAAGAAACACATTTTGTATTGTTTTGGACGCAGTAGCAATACACAGTTTCACTGAACAAGGATGGAAGCAACGAGGGGCTAGCTAGTCGTTCTCTACTAAATTATTTTAAATCTTTTTTTTACTTGAATCGCACGTAATTTCAAATGTAAAATTATTGCGCTGTACATTTTTTTTCTCTTACGCCTCTTATTACGTTATTGTTTTTACATGATTGAAATGAATTTGGTGCGGTGTGCATTTGTTAATATGCATAATGTTTCCTTTCGTTAGATATAAGGTTGGTTTCTTCTTGCAACTGAGAGCAACTTTATGGCGTTCATGGAAATCTTCACAAAGAGAACCTTACATTAGCAAGTTCCAGATGTTACAGAGTTTCGTAAGTCCAATAGCCTATAAAGATTTTGAAGTTCTAGAATTTATAAAATATATTGCATCAAAGCCGATATACAAAAGTGGTCATTGAAGGAAATTATCAGTTTTCCCACAAGATTTTTTGAAGTGTTAAGTGTACTTTGGACTTGTTATTCAAAGTTCAAAGTTCTCTATTCAAAGCAAAAGCAAAGGAAGACATGAAATTTTACAAAAGTTTTTGCAAACTCTTTTATGACCCTAATAACCATTTATAAATATCAACATATCTACTTTTAGCTTGTTGGCTTGGTTGCCGGATTCGTTTATTTGAATTCTGGAAGGATCGATGACCAAGATATGATCTGGAATGTGAATGGAGGGATTTTTTTGGCCATCGTTTCATTATCATTCTCTACTGTAAATGGATGCCTTTATGTGAGTAAAATCATTTCCTCCAATCAACATAATGTTAGGTCACTATGGTAACTTTGATGGCTTTTCCAATCATTAATCAAACTATTCCGATCATTATAATTAACAAAAATAAACTGTTGGTTAACATCTTTGTCTGTGAGCAAATTGTGCATTAAAAAAAGACATGTTTTCTTTTAAAACTCAGAACGTTCAGTGGACACTAAGCTTTTTTCATCAACAATTTCGACCTTTTCTACCTTCTACATTTTTAGGTGTTTCCGGCTGAGCTGGCTGTATTTTTAAAAGAACACAAGTTGGGAATGTATCGCACTGATGTGTACTTGATTAGTAAGACTCTTGCGGAGGTAACATTTCATCTCATTTAATTCTACTTTGTTCTGTAGCTCATAAATCGATGATTCTTGTCTGTCATCCTTGAATACTTTTGGTTTGAATAATAATATCACTTTCGGTGATGTTGGTTTTACTTGGTCTTGACCAAAATAAACTGACTTATATGACGTCATCCTAAGTGTTTTTGTTTAGTTACTATGGTATATTTTGGCTCCAGCATTGTTCACTGTTGTGTTCTACTTTATGGCAGGTACAATGAAACATAATTATTTCTGTTTACGGATAAAATCAGGGCAGAACCATCAATCTTAACTTTAAGCTATCATATCCATGTAAAGTGAAAAGAGAATGAATTTAACACTGAAAAACATGGCAAATTGCTAAAATGTTTTTCTTACATAAATACTAAAAAATAGTCACCCAGAAAGAGACATTTGGCTGCAAAAAACATTAGGGAAACAAATTACAACATGTTAACTGCAAGGTTGTTGGGCGTTTGTTATTATTTCGCAAACCTTGTAATTTTTTTTCTAGGTTTTCGCCTGGAAGGTTTCTTTGTGTTTTTTGGGATTATCCAACTTATTGTCCAGTGTGCTGTGTCATTTGGTAAGTCAATTGCTCTAAATAATCCGTTAAATGTTGGCTAATTATATTCCTGGAATGCAAATATACATAGGGCTGAAATAGAGGTCGTGATAGTAAAATATTACAACACTTGATTACTTGATTTAGTCCAACTCTTGCTTCAAGGAAAAAGAGACTTTAAATCGAATATATATATATACATATATATATTTATTATCATTGTTTAGTTTTCCTTATTGTATACCAGTGAATTTTGTTTAGGCTACCTCGTATCAACAATCTCCCCTTCTGTGCAAGTGGCAACAAGCATAGGGCCTACGCTGATGATGCCTCTTTTTTTATTTGGGGGCTTCTTCTTGCAGGACAAGTACAATTTCATATTACTGCCTAAGCTTTAAATTGTTGAATAAGGCACTTTGTGCAACTTGTAGTCTTTTTTATTGGGGCCAGTCAGTTTGCAAAATAAGAAAGGTTTGAATACCGACGTGATTTTGAAAGAGTTTCACGTGTGAATCTCGAAAATATGAGTGGGTGTTTTTGTGTCTCAGGTCTATACCAGTATACTTCGTATGGTTGAAGTGGTTGTCCTGGTTCAAATACGCTGCTGAATGCTTGCAAGTGAACCAATGGGATGTTTACGGGAAGATCGGTGTGTATATTACACTTTATTGGAATCATTCAAAAAGTACGTAACTGTTAGGGGGTACGGGGTGTGTCCCTTTTTCGTGACAAGCCGTTACGAAATTTTCAAGGGGTGGGAGGGGGTGTCAAGCTGACTTCGTTACGTAACGCAGAAAAGAAAGTTTCTATTCATTTGATTACAAAGCTGACGAATATTTGGTGAATTGTCTACATATTGTTTTGAATAAGGTCTTTTTAGGCTTGTTGCCCTGACCCTTTGCAAAATCTCTCTATGTTTATTTATTATTGGGATTTTTTAGTGATTTCTCTCTAAATTCTATTTGATTAGAAAATGAAAAATTCTTTAAGTTTTGACCTCTCGCTTTCTTCTGCTGTCTATCACACCTTCCAAAGTTTCCGTCGCTTTCGCACGTACAACCGACTTTAGATAATTATGTCATAGTTAAGAGCTTTATTGTTTCATATTCGAAAATCTAAATCTTCAGGCCGGATATCTTGCCTTTGCGTCAAAAAAATAGTAGGACAACATTTTAGCGGATGAACATTTGCTCCACAAATTCGCGCTCATCCGTGGTCGATTCTACACAGATAATAATAAAAATTAAAATCTTTACGGAATTTTTCTTTAAGTAAGTGCGAGCCAAAATCTAAGATTATAAGAATATAAGATATCAACTCAATCGTGACAGGCAGTTACATGCCGGGGGGGTGGTAGGGGGTTTAAAATGCTCTTTTTTCCGTTACGTACTTTTTGAATGATCCCATTCTACAAATGCCAGTATCTGTTTCTACCAGTTTGTACCACCTGTGCTACTGCGGGTGTACGCGCATGTTTCTGCAAAACTGGAATTTCTAGACTTTCTTTATCTTTCAAAAAATAAAATGAATTTGAATTAATTTATAATAGAAATAATAAATTCTGTTGTTATTGTTTTTAAAGGCGGTTGTACAAATGGAACAAATTGCTTTTCAAACGGAAAACAGGTTTTAAAAAGCTACGACTATTCTGCGGTAAGTGGAATTCCTTATTGTCGGAGATTCATTGTTTCATTTTAATGATAAACAAGTATATAACCGGTGTTGCAATTAGTTGAAATGCGCTGAGTTCCGATGGTTGGAGGAAGGATTGTGTTTGTTCTCTTACGGGCTAATAATTTTCTATTCAAAATTGTTCTTGGCAACAATTCTTATATTTATGTATTTCGTAAAACACCTCACATATCTATATATATACATTATATATTAATGTTTCACAGGACAACATGCTCCTCAACATTTGTTTGTTGATTCTTTTAATGGTTGTTTATCGACTGTTGGCGTTTTTTATCGTTTTGTTCCGCGGGTTCCGTGCGAAGTAACCAATTGCCTGCGGGTTGTTTAGATTTTAATTTCAAACCATAATATTTGTTATTAACTCGAACCATAATATTTGTATTTAACTCGAACCATAATATTTGTATTTAACTCGAACCATAATATTTGTTATTAACTCGAACCATAATATTTGTTATTAACTCGAACCTATGTATATAATGTATACGAACACCGGTATTTACGTTATTTAAAGTATTGACCGCATTTATTGTCTTTTTGTAATTCATTTAATATTTGCATTTTAGCTGAGGAAAAAACTTGAAACTGTGTAAGTTGTCTTTTTTCTGCAAACTCTTTGCTCTGAAGATAGCTACCGTAACAGGGGCGGATCCAGGGTTACGAGTTTACCCCTGCCGAAAAAGGCAAGCGAAACAATCTGATTTTAAAATGGGGTCCGGGGGAAGGCCCTGGAAGCAATCGATTTTAAACGTTTCATTTGCCTATAGAGTGTTTTCAGTCACGTGAACAAAATAAAGGTTATCTTTGTTGGGAGCCATGTTGGACACTGGTTGCAGTGAAAGTTGAACATCCTAATTTTGAAAACTTGAGAGTTTTGTTTTATATGCGGCAAGATGGTATTTTGTATGATAGTTGTCAAAATAAAAGTGAAGATGTACTAGTACACTATTGTAAAGTTTCCGCGGTTATAGAAAATCAACTTGAAGCGTATGAGGAGTTAACGATCGAGCGACGAAGAAGATAGATTGCCGGTATCAATAGAATTGGCCTAACTGATAATACCATTCGGAACGAGCGGGTCTGCTGGCACTTAGTTTCAGGGATGGCTCAGACACATATAAGGAAATAATTGTAAATTGAGAGTTATTATAGAGTTGGAAACAATACAAGATATAAGACTTTCGATACAATACAATAAGGTTTTCAGCTTCATTAAGTATCTTGTTCTTCACGATCGAAATGTTTCGACGTTCCAGCCATGCCAATGCAGTGATAATCACGATGGAACACCAACCTCGTTTTCAAACATTGTGACGTCAGATGAAAAACCCTATATCACCCCATTGTAAACACTAATGCTCTATTGCATCTGAAAGACAAAGCACCCCAGATAACCAAAGACGGATTGGTGTGCTTTTAACAGTTCTGATGCGATGTGTAGACCATGCTGAACTCCATATATCGCTAGCTTTTCGTTAATCCTTGATAGATGCACAAAATGAAGAGCTGTCAAGTGTGAGCTGTTAGAAGGATCCAACAGTCCTTCATCTTCCATGAGATGAAACAAGTTGTAAAAGTAGGAAAGAGCACCACAATAGACATCCCTCCATAGTCTTTCAATTCGTTGATTGTGTGTGCTCTTTCCTGTGATCATACTTCCGTAATTAGGTCCTCTCTGCGATATCATGTAATCAGCTACAGATGTATTTTCCCTTCCTTTGTCCGAACGGACTCTACTAGGCAAAACATAATTGTCAACAGCATCTATAAAACATCTTAACACAGTAGCTGATTTATTGTTTACTGCCAAATTTTACAAACATATCAGACGTACTAATTGTAAGAAATAAACTGAAACAACTTCTTAAAAAAAATTGTTTATCATCTTACAAATACTAACTTTTAATTCCGCGATTATTCGGTAACTCGCTCAGGATTGCTGTTCTTGTTGTCATGTTTGTATTATTCTTGTTGTTCTTTAATATTTCCAGGATTATCCAAGCATATATGAATTTAATAACTGTATGTTGTATACATATATATACATGTTTAAAATGTCGGCGGAATTTCATACGCACACACACACACACCACACATATATATTGCGTTTGAGTTGCTCCTTTTCTCTTTTATAATTAAAGCTTTAAGGTGTCATTCCTTTGCCTAGTTTTACTATTGAATGACACCCTCCAATCACAATTTGTTTCTTGTTTAAAAACCCGAAATTTTGACTGTATATATATACGTTATTTTGCTAATACTGAAATGTATTTATTATTCATTTTATTTCTTAAACAGTTTTTTTTTTATGTACATATTGTTGATTGGAGAATAAAATTGATTGATTGATTGATTGTTATCAAAACACACCAAACAAACTGGTAGACGGCTAAATCCATCAACTGCACCTATAATTATGAAGTGCCATCTAATTAACTTATGATTGGTGTCTAAATGCCATAAGTGATTAGCTCCCTGAACGTTATAGACACGTCAGTGTAAACGGTTGATCCTTCTAATGTTCTTCATCTACCCTATGCAAGCTATCTCAAAGTGTCGTTGGATAACAATACCACGTCCTTTCAATATTTCTTTAATCATAACCTCCCTACATGAAGGAATTCAGCAACAATTGTTTGCACCTCTCTATCAAGGTCTACTTGTGAAATGTCAGAAAATACTTTCTTGGAAAGTCCATATTCGTGCATTCTCCTATACACAGTTTGCTCGGAAACACACAATAACTTCGAAATCTCACTAATTAGAAACCCATTTTCCACCAAGTGTTCCAAAATCTCACTTGGAATGCAGAATTTTGGTGCACCATTTTCCCTGATTTTGTGAGGCTGATTACTTCATAAAATGAACATTCTGTTCTTAAAATCATCATAACACGATTATCGGTAACACCTAGTTCATTAAACTCATTAGTCGCACGTTTTGGTACTATATCTATAGTTATTTTTTGTTCTTCAAATGTTTTGATTAAATGCTTTAGTCCATGTTTATCTAACAACGCACATGTGTGTTCGTCCGCCATTTTCGATTAAACTGCTCAGGATGTATGACATCTGTTAAATTAGCGGAGATAATTTATAAAGGAGATAACTATGTTGTAATGGGTACCACCACCTAATGATCCTACCACCACCTAATGATTTTACCACCACCTAATGATTTTGCACCACCTAATGATTTTACCACCACCTAATGAATTTTGAACCACCTAATGATTTTTGAACCACCTAATGATTTTACCACCACCAATGATTTTTGAACCACCTAATCATTTTTCACTGCCTCTTAATGAAAATATACCACCATTTAATAAAATGTGAACCAAAAAGACAGCCCATGCGACCAATAGTCATCGTGTACGAACCAAAGGTAAATGTTTCATAACTCTTCATGGGTCTATTTCAACCAAATCTATTATTGATAGACCGAATCACCATACAAGAACACCAAAAGTACAGTTGGATAAACCACACGTAACTGTAAATTGACTAAACGTCACAAAGTAATTAAACTTATGTCAGTTCTGGCGTTCCATAGCTAATTATCAGCCAAAATCTCTTGTTCAAAAAGATTTTGTCATTTTGAATGCCAAATTTCAATTCCGCTCCGTGGCAGTAAATCAAACTATATTTCAGAACATTGGCGAAAAGTCTTACATTTTTATTTTCGTATAAACTTTTCATAGCGGTTTTATCGTTGCGTGCCGGTGTCGCGAAAAATTAGGGAGATTAAGAAACAAATCTACAACGGGAAAGGCAACGGCAGAAATCGAAAACGAGACGTCTTGTGTTCCGATTGACGTTTTCTTATAAAATAAGGGAGATTAAGAAGCAAATCTACAACGGGGACGGCAACGGCGAAAGTCGAAAACGAGATGTTCTTGTGTTGACGTTTTCTTATAAAATAGTTAAGTTACAAAAACGACAACAACAAAACAATTCTTGTTTGTTGATTTTTCTACAAAAGACAAAAAGTTATTGAAAGATAAAAAATAACGTTTTTTATTGTTCTATTACAATTAAAATCGCACGCAGAATGTAATTAATTCATCAAATGTAATAACAAACGTAAAAACAGATATATCTGAAAGGTAAAAAGAAACGATTTTAATTACGAGTTGTAATAGAAAACGCAAACACTATTATTGTGGCCTCAAGTAAATAAATAAACAAATAAATATAGAAAAATAAAACAAATTAATCAAAAATATTATTTATTGTCAGCCATTTTATTTTCAAATCACACGTCTTAACAAAACGCCAATTTTGTTGATTTGAGATTGTCCACTAAGCACGCATGCGCAGTTAGATTGTTTACATCACGCGCGTTGCAGTCCCGTCTCAGGTTTTATTTCTTAATCTCCCTATTTACTCCGTAAAATAAGTATCGATTTTTTTACTGCGCATGTGCAAACCAGAGTTTTATAGCTTTGGTGCATGCTGTTATCTTTTCGATTTTTACTGTAATAAAGTAGGGATATGTTCCATTTATTATGTAAAATATTTTGTCACTTTTATGAGCATATAATCATTGTGTTTGTAGAATTAGATAGCGTAATAGCACAATCAAATGTTAAAATGTTCTGTAGTTAATATTGTAGATGGGTTGAGTATATTTTCCCAAGTTTGCAAATTTATTAGTGTATAACTAGCTACCATAGCTAGTTTTAGCAACGAATAACTTTTGTTTGTTTTTTTTACTTTATAAATTTAACTTGTACAGTTTATATTTATATGGTATAACTAAAAGACAGCAGTTATCTTTATTCAAATAATACACAATGGCGAATGGTTCATACTTAAACCAAGTTGCTTGGTGCTTAACCAATTCCAATTGTTCTCATTCTAGTGTTCAATCAGTGAAAGAACAGCAAAAAATAGGAAAGCATCTGCTAATTTCGTATAGTGTATAGCGTTTTCATAGCGTATTTTTTAATAAAAAACCTGTTTATGCTTTTTACACACGGATCACTTTCTTTACTGAAACTGTAGAGTGTGAGCAGTAGCTTGTTAACCCTTGCCAGCTTAGTGTTTTACTGTGGAATGAAGGATATGGATGCTTAGCCAATGAGCTCAAAGATGTTACATAACTTGCATAGCATACATTGCTTCTAAGTGTTATGTTTAGGTGCTATGTTGGGTAGTGAAGGGGTGAAAAGGAGCGCTCTCTGTAAGTTAATTTCTTTGTTACTTACAGTAAAGTTTTGTAGATTCACGAGGTAGAAGTCTTTTTACGTTGTTTGTGTGGAATTTAGACATGGACATATATAACGTGCTATGACATTGATTGCTGACTACTCAACCCTACAACCAAATGCTAACAATACTTTTTCATGTGAGATGGAAGAACCTTGTCGTGGTTCACATGCTTAATTTAAATACAGTGCCATTTACATGGGCTGTCTTAAAAACAAATACCTTCCTTTTTTGAAAAAAATAAAACTTCAAGCATCAAATATTGTTTTTTTTTTAATTTTTACACCTCAAGGTCCCTAAAACCCCGTTCACCATGACCACATATCTCAATACCTTTGAGCAATTTCTTCAAAAAGCATTTTCAGACATTAACTTTTTATTGTTTTTAAACTTTAGTTTTTACTTTTGATTGTTATTATAGACTGAAATTAAATAAAGCACTTTTTCGAAAAATTTCAACGTCATTAATGAAACCAAAAATTTGTTTGAATTTTACGTTTTTTGCATCACCTTAAAAACGCCCCCAAACCCTCTCCTGAACCCACCCCCAGCTGTATACGCGCTTAGTCCTGAGAACCCTAGTTAACAAAACCTATCTACGCCCCTGCTACAAAAATATTTCCTAAGAAACCCATTAGTCTGGTTTTCAATAGCGTCGTAAACATGCTAACTTGTTATCGAATGTTTTAACGGGATGAGCAGACATTGTTGTCTGAATAATATAAGTATAAGGTACGTAGTAAGTATAAGGTGCATTCCTTTTAAAACCTTATACTTTTACAACGACTTAGTGGTAAGACTTCGAATCAGTGGCATGAATTATTTGTCTAAGAAATCTATGACAATCACGACATTTAGAATTCCGCCATAATTGAAAATAGAAACTGACAGAAAATGTAAATTGTCCGCCACTGTTTATGACTAGAATTAAACGGTTTGCAGTAATGGATAAAATAAATAATATGAAAAAATGTTATTTTGTACACAAATTGATTCTATTTGTGTGTTTAATACTCTCATTGGTAGCCGCAGGGATATTTTATGGAGTAATTATTCTACAGCATACTATGAAATAAGTATCGTTAATGGTGTAAAAGGCGCGCACGCGCAGTAAAGAAATCGAAACTTATTTTACGGAGTAATTATTTTACAGCATACGGTGTAAAATAAGTATCGCTAAAATGTTCTGAAATGCGCGCATGCGCAGTAAATAAATCGATACTTATTAAGTAAATTTAATACTTCGATACTTCGAATTCGATACTTGTAAATTTATTGCTGACGAACACCAAGTACTACTTGTCTCCATATTTCCCAATTGTTTATGGTTAATTTCCCAATCCCATCACAGCCAAAAATGATAATTTGAGCACAATCCCTGCACAGCCAAAAATAAAACATTTATACACTCCTAGTACAGTCAAAAATCTAAATTTTACAAGCAAACTAATACAAAATTTATTCCCAGGACAGCCATAATACAATTCAAACCCAGCAAAAACACACAACAAATTTTACAATCTCTACACAGCCAATAATACATTTCTAGTACTACGGTCACATTCTCAGTATAGAAATAAAGGTGTAAAAACAAATCAAATTTTTTTATAAATATCTTTATAATAATTTATTTATTCGAGCAAATAAAAAGCGCAACTCTTTAACAACTTCTTATATCGGGTCTTGAAATTACGTAATATATTCCATCAATGTCGAGACTGATTGGATTTATAACATCGCAACTTTTTGTGACTACCATTTTTAAATACATAGTTCAAGCATGCGCACTAGGTAAATGGTCTAGTCGCATTTATTTTCTTGTCTTTTCTCGATCAACTCGCAACAGAAATGGCTGGATTTACATTTTGATCAACTTTAAAATCTCTGGAAGAAAATGTTCAAGGTTTTGAAGTCATGGAACTGCCTATAAATATGGCTTCAGGAATTATTGGAGAAGGCTCTTCAGCTATTGTCTTCAAGTATCACATGAAAGAGAAGCCAGCTGCAGTCAAAAAATTTAAGATTCAAATGTCTAAGAAGTCCATCTTAAAAGCTGCAGATGCATTAGCAAAACTAAGGCACAAAAATGTTGTGAGGTTTCTTGGGTATTCATGTAAGCCATCTGCAATTTTATTTGAATATTTCAAGGTAAAGTTTTTTGATCACGACAACAATCATGCAGTTCATTCGTTAAAAGATCTTATAGACCTTTTTAACGATAATGAATATTTTAATCTAGAAGAACGTGCAGGATATTGTGCACAAGCCTGCGAAGGTCTTTCCTATCTCCTTTAAAGATAATCCACAAGGATATCAAACCAAGTAACATGTTATAGTGTCATCTGGAACAAAAGGAAATAGAGTTGTAAAGATATCTGATTTTAATGAAATGGCTACATTCAAATACACTTGCACCACTTCCACAACAACTGGAAATAATTTAAAAGGTAAGATAAAAATTACTTTATTAATGGCGTTTTTTACGATTCCACTACGTTTTGAAACTGGCCGTTTCGAAATTGATGATTCGAAACCATATTAAAATATTTAAAACGCGTTTCCTATAAAGCAAAATGCGTGTATATGTAATGAGACTTTGATATATTCTATTTGTTTCTATGGTTATTGTAAGGGTACAGAAATCTATGTAGTAATGTGTATTAAGGAATTTTGGCATTGTTTACATTGTTACAAATTTATGCTACTGTTTCACTCACACATATATAAAGGTGTTTCACATTGAGGTTTATTATTTATATAAGAAATTGTATAATGGTTCTGAATAAAATATGCAATTTACAGATGTTCTTGTGGTTGCACGTATAATTACACATGACTAGGAGAATGACATGTGTAGAAAGCAATTTACTTATGGTGTCTGTTGCCTAATTCAAACAATTCACGTTGGTTGGGGTTGAAGTCGGCAACAAAAAAAAATTTATTTTTTATCGCTGCTTTTAAAATGTCCGGAGAGAAATGAATAAATAGATTTAAACGGTTTAATTGGATGTCTATAAGAAATAGAGTAGATAATAGAGCGTTTCTTTTCGCCATCATTTCTGCACTTCAATTCTTAAAATTTAATTATCATTATCATTCATATCAGAGAGCTCATCACAAAATTTATATTGAACAAATACACACAAGCTCCATCACATGAACGTGCGGAAATGTTTCAAATGCATATCGCATGGCCGCAATCGTAATAACGCTCCAAGATAAACCATTTCATTGATTCGTGTCTCAATTTGTGAATTTAAAAACATTAATAGAAGTTTAAAAAACGTGAAACAAAATTGTTTCAAAAATTTATAAAAGTTTAAAAAACGTAAAACAATATTGTTTCGAAACCTCTGTACATCGTTTTTTACTGAGCTGAGTTTGCAACATCCAAGCACTCGTACACATTTTATATGGAAAATAATGATTAAATAATAACTATATATTTACATCACTCTATGTTTTACTTCAGGAACTACAAAAATATATTCATATATATTCCACCAGAAATTGCCTCAGGAAGCAACCAATCTTTCACCGTGAATACAGATGTGTACAGCCTTGGCATGTCTATGTATGAGGTAAGTAGAAAAATGAGTTATGAAGAAATATCAAGTCTAAACTCATAGATAACAAAATAAATCATTAACAATTATTAACAGAACTAATTTCATTGTAATCCCTCGGTATACAAGAATAAAATAGGAGGGCTATTTTAGACAAAACCTTTTGGTTTCTAAACTTTATATTTAACTCTCTTTAGCAATTCCAGTTTCCTGAATTTATGATGGGATTTTTCAATGCCGTCGCAAATGCCATACAACTAAATTTTGATGGTGGCGGGTATGCAGGTCATGTAACATCTTTGACCTCATGGATATAAGCACCCATGCCCTTTATGCACTGCTGCCACGGAGTTTAAAGTACAAAATTGGTATCTTGCGTGGGTTAACTTGCCACTGTTTTCCCTCTTCCTGGGGTTGGCGTTAGGAAGGGCATCCAGCTGTAAAAACATCTGCTTCAATAAACCATCAGATGATTAAACCTACACAATTGTGGGGAATATCATCTTTTGATAACATGCAACCCACTCTGAGTGGAAAAGGCCACGTAAAAACGAATGATGATGTTGATGGCATCATTTTGCCATACACATTTTTGTTGTTAAAACTTTAATGGAAATGTGTTTCTTTTCACCTTGTTAGGCCGATTTCCGATCAATCCTTTAGTTCATTGTCTTATTTTGCTTTGTAAACATAAATGTGTAGCTACAAAAACTGTTTTATATACCGTAAATCCTCAAATTGGCCCCCTGGGGGCTAATTAATTTATGATTTTTTAAAGTGGGGGTTTATTCGAGGGGGTGGGGGGATTAATAAAAAAATGTGGTATGTCTAACCCAGAGAAAAGATATATGCATATGTTCATCAATACTTGTTCGGTACGTGGCACGTGTTCAGTTCAAAATATCAATGTCCTCGGCATCATCGAGGATCAAGTAAGGAGGGCAAGCCTCTTGTATATCTGTCTCATCAGGAACGAACGGATTTTTTTCTGTGCTGTCGAGCAATTGTAACTGGGCATTTTATAGCATTAGCTTTTTAGCTGTACTCTGGTTGTATATTCTTACTTGTGTTTTATTTTACAATTTTATTAAAGTTATAAGATTTATAATACAGCCCAGAACTGTCTATTCTTCTGTAATTCTAGCAAAAGATTATGGGTGTTTATAATGAACCATAAATTCATGATATAATATGTTTCCGATTTACCCCCCATGAGGGTTTAAGTAAACACGAAATTTGAGCGGAGGGGGGGTGGGCTAACAAAAAAATTTAGATTCAATGATGGGGCTTATTCCAGGATTTACGGTAATCTAGCTCTAGCAACAAATAAAGTTGTTCTATTAAAAATCTGTTTATATAACCTTAATCTACCAACATAAGTTCTGTTATAAACTTCAATACCGCTAAACGAAAAAATACTAAAAGTAAAAAACATATTTTTAAAACGTTTTCCTACACTAGAAAGTAATATTTAAATATTTAGCATTGTTTTGATCAAAATATTTCAAAATGCGTCATTATTTGAATAAATAAACAAGATATACGCGGCTGACAAGGAATATAAGGATTATAATTGGTGTTACTTATTTTAAAGTTTATTCCGGGTATGCAATTTATAAAACTCTCTTCCGTTAGCTTACTTTTGTTTTAAAGATCAATAATTTTAATTTAAGAGTTATTTTTTTCCACTAGAATTATTTTAAATTGAATTGAGTTATGCAATCATTTTCTTTCAGTGATTATGCTTACTCATTTACTTACTTAGATTTTTAGCAACTTGAGCTCAGCTTGGGAAAAACGATCCCTCTCGAATCCTTAGTTAAAGATGCTTTGCGAAGAGGATTAAGACCCAATATGGATAACCTGACAACAATATACAAAATCGGAATCAACCATGTTACTGAGGCAATTAAACTATGTTGGCATGAGGATGTTGGTTCTCGGCCAAGTCTATCAAAGGTGAAAATTCAGATCAGTATTAAATATTTAACTTTTCTCAACATTTCTGACATAAAAGAACAGAGTAAAATTATGTTTCCGCTTTCAACAATTACTACATTCAAAGTTTTGTCATTAAGTCTCTGGTGCAATATTGCTGAGATTAATGATCAAAATTTTAAATGTATGATTTCTAAAGTTTATGATGACAAATGATGAGGACCTGCTTTTTAGAAACATCTAACCCATATGTCAAGTCGCATGACATAAATTGTTAATTTATTGGCCATTTATCAGTGTGTTTTGCAAGGCATATCAACTCATCTAACCTCTCCTTCAAACTATATTTCTTCTTTCTCTAGGTTATTCAATTACTGGAAGGAAATGAACCAATATGTCAAAAGAAAGAAAGAAATGCAGAAGAGAAGCTTCAAAATGTTGAGGTGAAAATCTGATTCCCTAAATATTATGCTAATACAAACAGTATTTTTGTGAGATAAATCTTTGATTTTAACTTTTTCCGTGAACATATTAAAAGTTATTATGAAAATAAATTTAAAATATAATTTTAAAATAAATCTATAGTTTATTTTTTTTATAAACTACACATACAATCTATTATTTGTTCCATTGATTTGATCTCTCGTCTGTAGCTACGGCAATATAGAAAATTTAAAGCCACTTGAGATTATCCAGACAACTTTAAACAAACATCAAAAGAAGAGTTTCTTTTTTTCATGATTCTTTTTACCAATAAAAATGTCTTGTTCGGGCTTTCTTTGCGTTTAAAAGCACACTCCGAATTATTTTCTTCCTGTAAGGCGATTATTTGCATGCCTCATCGCGTTTGTTGTTGTTGTAATTTTCAACTTATTTTGTACTTAACACTAAACGTTCCGAATATCTAAAAAATTATCAAGTTAAGTCGAAACAAATTTAGAAGTTGTTTTACGTGCCCGACCGAATCTAACTTTCACAAAATGGAATAACAATATTGTTGGCACTTTGTCTGAAAAAATTTTCTGTACAATACAGAAATGTGTTTTTTTTCTTCAACCAGTTTCTTTGCGGCTTAATATTTTTTCTTCCAGCGAATGCAGCATAATTCTTCGTGTCTAAGTTGAATGGAACTTTTAAAAAGCCTGTAGCATCGCGTGTAAACATGTCTTTCGGTTCTCTTTGAAAATCTCCATCCTTTGTTTATGTTAGGTAACATTTATAATTATCGCACGCCTTCACATGCCTAGGCAAGTTCAGGCCTAATTTTTTCTTATGAGAAAGCCTGCTTGTTATTCACTTTTGCTCGTGTAAATTCGCAATAATATTAGATCCATGTAAATCGGGCATTATATCGGCTTTCGTAAATTAATCTGCTTTGGTCACGTTACGCTTGGCCGGTTAGGGTTAGTTGACCTGTTTATTTCTTGTATCTATAATATACTATCTCAACAAATCCTTCACCATGCATATAAAAATTAAAGCAATACAGGCATATAATGCACAAGAAAGAAAGGACTTGCAAATGTAAAGAAATGTTTTGGCGATCATATGCTCGTCTAGAGCTATGACAATGCTTGCCTAATTTTGGGCTTGCCATTACTCTGGAGGCGATACTTTTGGTGATGGCCTGCCTCATTTCATAATGACAACACTGTGCATCATCATATATTTTTGTATAATACATATATTTTAGGATTCAAATTGCAAATACAATCCAGATTTTAAAAGGGAATCTGCCAAACACGCCACTAAGGTATTAGAAAATGAATTTGATCAATTTTCTTTTTTTATTATTTTTATTAAGTAATTAAAAGTAAAATGTGTATATTTTAACACAATAACTACAGTATTCCTGTAAATATTAAAACAAAGAAAGGTTTTTAGTGCAGTCGTACATAAAGCAATGGCTTAAAGGAATGACTCCTGATCATATAGTACTATAACAATATTAAAGGCACACATACATGTTGTATTAAATCATTTAAAGTATTATCGTATTTTATTGATCTTGTTTTGTTTTTGCTTTAATTCTGCTGCTATACCTTTAATATTATTAGACTTTCAAAATATTTGGGATATTAATGTTGGTCATGAAGATGAAGACTCTGCTAGTGATATTACTTGATGTGGCTCCTGAAAATACTTGTAATATCGAAAATTATTGATTTCAATATTACCGAAAAAAACGATGATGTTAACGATGATGCTTGTTTGGATGAGAAAGAAATTGTAAGTATTTTTGATAATAATTTTATTAGTTTTTCTGGCGTAATTGTTTTTATGCAGACAACTTAAATGCATGAAAACAGTTCTCTGAGTTTTAAAAGAAAATAACTTATTAATTCTCTTAAATTACCTTAAGAGTAGAAATTTTTGCAAGATATTCTGTGGAATTCAGTATATTTTGCTATTATGATTTACCATGGGTTAAATTTTGCACTGGATTATAAAAACATAGTTTTGCATATAAATCACCATCAGTTAGTCCAATCACGAAAATTAATTACACTGTTATTGCTCCAAATTTTGCATTTAATTTACAGTAGATTTTAGCGATTGTTAACTGTTATTAAGGAAGCTGATTCTACTGATGATGAGGACGTTGATGATAACAATGATTATGTTGGTGGCAGTGACAAAGTATAATTATAATTTGCTAACAAAATGACATGATTTTATTTATTATATCGGAGCAATTGGTCCCCTGTCCTGACCAAAATCATAGAAACAAAAGTTTCTTCTTTACTCCATATCTAAACTGATTGTTATTAGATGTTATTATTTTAGAAGAATCCATACAAAAAACCTTATAGGTTATGTATCTTCTGTGGCAAGTCGTGCGGTAAACTGACATGGCACATTCAACATTGCCATAAGGATCACGAGAGGGCGAAAGACGCTATGAAAATGAAGAAAAAAGACCGAATTAAAGCATTCAGGAGAGAGGGTATTATTGAATATAATAAAAGCGAAGCGAGAAAAGAAATATCGAAATATCAATGTGAGAGAAAAGGCCGGAAATATTTCGAAATTGTTCTATGCAGTTTCTGTTCAGCGTTTATTTTAAAACAATTTTTTTATACACACAGAAGATATTGTTCCGAACATTCTGATGCTCCTTCTCTCCCAATACCACTATACGTCCAGTCCTTGCCTAATGACATTAAACTTTCGGATAACTTTATATCGAAAGTTTTAACGAAGGTAAGGGACGATGACATTGGGAGAATAGTTCGAAAAGGTGAGTACATTCTGTACTTGGGGCACAAATCTTTTAAAAAGGTGTCACATAAAAAGGAAAAAATCGAATCCGTTTTAAAATCTGCGAGAAGTGACATGAGATTGCTGGCGACGTTGTTTCAAACATTTTGTGAGCTGGAAGGCGTCGCCCAATGCTCAAACATTTTGGATATTCTGAACAGGAATTTCCATGATTTATGCGACGCTGTGAATATAATCACAACTAAGGAAAATAGAGAAATGAAAGCGGGACTTCGCCAGAAGATTTATTATTTGCTCCTGAAATCGTGCAAGCATTTTTGCGATAGATTTTTTATAGAAAATAAGGAAGAGGAATCAAAAGAAATGGACGGATTTTTGAGAGCAATAAAATCGAACGAGGATGAGTTTCTCTCAAGTGCTCTGTATCATCTATAAAACAACAGGCTTAAAAAAGTAGGAAGCCGTGCAACTTGCCTTTGGAAAAAAATATACAAAAAATTTACAGCCACATTTGTAAGAGGATAAAAAATCTCACCACAGGTTTTGAGTTAATAACCGCGCAAGAATTCATTGAGCTACGAAATATTACCATGGCACGCCTCACATTACTCAATGCCCGACGAGGAGGCGAAGTAAGTCGACTTCTATTATCAGATTGGTTGAAAGCTGAAAGAGGCGGTTGGATGGACCAACAACAGATTAAAAAGTTTTCAAAAGCTGATCAAATTCTAGTTGCTGCTCACAAGATGGCATTTCAGACGGGAAAAGGCAATAAACATTTGGTTTCGATCATCATTCCCAATGACACAGTAAATGCCATGCGCATTTTGTCGAACAAGAGCATTCGGAAAATTTGTAACGTTGTCAACACAAACATTTTTGTGTTTGCTAGCACGCAATCATCGAAACTACTGTTTTCTGGGTGGCATTCATTGAGAGAGGCTTTCAAAAATTTAAATCTCTTGAAAGCCAACTTAATTAATGCCACCAATAATCAACATCGAGCTAGTACGCATTACGCCGCTCTGGATATTCCAGAAAATGAAAGACGCTTTTTTTACAAGCACATGGACCATTCTTCAGAAATGGTATACCAAACGCCGTTAGCCCTGATGGGAATGACCAAGGTTGGAAGGAATCTTTTCAATATGGAACCAGGTTAGAAAGGTTTACAATGCTTAAATTCTTTAAAATATTTGTATAAATCCACCACAGGAACTGTAAATTAACTTGCTGAAAATTCTTACATATAAGCAAAACAAAGCAAGTGACTTCTTCTCTGATTGAAAATTTCTCTGGGCATTTTGCATTAAGTAAAGTCCATACTATGCAAAATCAATTTTTTGTAAAGGTGAAAGTTCAAAGTCATTTGATAACTCTTCTTCCGTTCTTACCACTGAGCAAACTACGTCTCTTAAAGGTATTTTTATATTTTTACCCCTATTTATGCCATTGCATGGCAAGTGAGTTGACTATTTGGTTCCCTGACTGTAAAGCAGTTTGATTAAAGGTCACCAAACCTACATGGTTAGCTCTATGTTTTCTGTACGAGTATGCAGTATTTTTTTTCATTGTCCCGTATGCTTTGTCACAATATATCGACTGTTTAATTCTTTTAAAGGTGAATGTTCAAAAACAATTGATAATGCTTCTTCCGTTCTTACCACTGAGCAAACTGCATCCTGTAAAGGTAAATTGAAATTTCTTTGTTAGGGTACCAGTCTAGTATATTTTTCCTTACCATATAATAAATCCGTTCATATACAGAGGAATAATAAACTGATACAAAGCACCTCAAATGTGTAATCTATAGCCGTAACACCTTTTCATCTTCTTTCCACAAAGAAAGTATAAAGTCACAAAAAGCTTTTATTTCCTAACCATTAAAAAAAGTAACTATTGTTGGTTTGCTGTAAAACTAATTTTATACATTATATATGTGTTTCATCTGCGTGAAAGTGTGATAAGATAACCATGATATGATAAGTAATGATAACTTTAAGTTTTCCAACCAAATTAATACAAATTGCTTGATTTTAAAATCGCTTTGCTAGGTATCCAGTCTTACACACACTAGGAGAAACGCTTAAAATTTGAAAGTGTGCATATTATTTGCTGCAATGCACTCTTAAAGCTAAGCGACCAGTATTTTCCACTAAAAACTATTTAAAACATTGGTTACTTAAGTATATATAAACATGAAATGTATCAATACTTTGTTTGTTTTTTACAGATAAAACTAAAAAGCATGCTTTGAGAAAAGGTATGAATAAATTTCATTTCGTGGTGTGTATTAAGTATTTTTTATCACATGAGCGCAAGGGCAGTAAACCTGTCTTAGAATCAATCTTTAAAATGTTTGATTGACGCTCAATAACCATTAGCAACAGTCGGATATAAATCCCACACTTTTATTAATAACACTTTCATTTGTGAATAAAACATTAAATCATAATCACAAAAATAACAGTGATAATAATTATGAAAATAATTTAGTAAATCCATCACACTTGCCATTTTTTAAATAAATGTTTAACTATCTATTAAACCATCTCCTTGAGCAATACCGGAAAATAGTGACATTTCAGTCAATAAAAACAATTCTAATTCCGTTCTAATCAATATGTTACATAATAAAATTATTTCCACATTTTCGTAACGATAACAAGAAATGAATATAATTACGCTAACAACAAAAAGGTTAACAAAAATGCTTGTGTTTTCATAATATAAAACATTGAGTTTTTGCCATGAAAGAAAAAATTAAAAATAATTTAAAAGTCGTATAACAAAGCAATAGAAAAAAACTTATGAATATAATAGAGATAGCTCCTGGAAATTAATGGCAGGGATAGCACTAAAATGGCTAATGGCTATATTTTCATTGTGGTCCATCTGTATTTTAATTAGTATGTGTTTATGTATGTGACCTTGTTTTCTTTTTTTATGGCAAAAGTTGCTAAAAAGTACAAGTTTCTTGATTCGGATGAAAGTGACACTTCGAATGAAAGTGACACTTCGAATGAAAGTAACAATGCACGTAAAATTTCATTACAGACAGATTAAAATATCAATGCAAATGATCAACAATTGCATTATATCAGTAAGTATCAAATCTTCCTGTAGTTATTTCTTGCAAGAATAAAATTTCATGGTTGACAAGCGCGGTTATCAGAAAAATTAGAATCACGTCAAAGAGAGATACTTCATCTAACTTTCTGATAACAACGCAAATGTTTACATGGTTAAGGTTAATAAATTCGCCATTATTAAATTATATTGATGAACAACATTTTATTTAAAATTTTATTTATTTTCAAAAGCTTTTCAATATTTCTTTTCTTTATAATATTCTTTTTAAATAAAATGTTGTTTATCATTATAAAATATAGTGTATATATATATAGTTTCTCACTGACTTTCTCTGAATTTAATTTTAGAAAAAGAGAAAAAAAGTTCAAAATGGACGCCGGAGTTGAACAAAACATTCTTCCTTGCTTTTGACAGATATGTCTGGAAGGAAGATATTACTTGGATATGTCAAAACCATTTCCCAGTAAGTTATTGTCTAATCATTAACAAAAATAAGGTTGCGGATACCATTTTTTTCTGTCATAACCTACGAATGAATCATTTTGACGTTGTATCTTTTTACATGGAATAATAGCTCTGTCGCCTGCACCAGCTTGTTGTGTTTTATTTTAAGTTTTCTATTTATTTGCATTAAAAAGCGTATAGTAGCGTTTTATGCGAGAGCTCTATTTTGCATAACCGTCCTTAACATATTAGGTTCTGACTAAACTTTCCTCGCTCATTTAGTACCTAACTCTATGTAATTGAGCTACTTCATACAAAATTCATATTACTAAATCAATGCTATACAAATATCTTTGCTAGCCTCTAGCCTCTTTTTTATGCGATCACCTTTTTTGTATATATTATATGTAGATTGTCAGTTTGTACTTAGTTTATGCTCCGAACTAATAACTCCATTCTTACAATTTACTACTTACAAGCTTTTTCTTTTGATAATGATACGGAACTTGGACTTTCTTTAGAATGCGTTTTTAGTTCTAATTTTTGTCTTAACACTTCCTCATTATTAAAGGTCTTTACTGATTTTTAGCCTGCATCCTTATGTGTATTCTTCCCGTGTCTAACAATTTCAGGCTTACTAACAACGACCGATTGAAGACTATAGCCCGTTGCCACCTTTATCACTACCTTGTTAACCTTTTGCATGACTATTTCAAATAATTTTTTAATTGATTTTAAGGTAAATCTGAAATGACGGAATTTGCTGCCGAGGCCGGAGCATCGTTCACAGCATTCCAAGTGCGAACAAAGATTAACAATGAAAGGAAGAAGTTTCTTTCTTTAACGTGTGAGAGACTAGATGCTATCGGCATCGGGACATAATGTGAAATATACAATACCGTATTATGTTGTTTGTTTTTCTATGTTTAAAAAAAAATAAATGTTGCGGTAATAATTTCACTGAAAATGTTTAATTGATAAAACTGTAGCATTGTTATAAATGGAAAGATGTCGTTAATGTTTCACTTTGTATTTCTCGGATCTAAACTTTTCGCTATTTCATTTCCATTTCTGCTAAAATTCTGTGTCAGTATAAATAAGGCAATTCTACAGCCTTGTATGATTTTTGCTATTGGTCACTGTTCAAGTAGACCAGGCATATTTTGAGAGGATGACTACCTTGACATATAATTTTTGCCATATGTTTTTTTGTGATCCTTAGGCCTTCCCAAGAAAGAATTTTTTTGGTTGACGGGCCAAATAGGTGGCATTAAGTTTTTCTCGGGGAGGTAGGTGGTGATAGACTACGAAAATTTTACTTCTGTCTCGAAAATAAGAAAATCTTAATTAATTTTGATTCAATTAATAAAAACTTATGAAACTTGGTACACGAGACCTACTTTAGATGCCATTTATCAAAGTATAGCTGACGTCATCAAAAAATTTTGCTGACGTCAGCATTTTTTTAAAAAATCGTATTTTTCAAACAAAAATCATCCTTATTGCAAATATCCACATATTTTGATATTTTCTGTTTAAACAGTGTATTGGTATGTTAACTAGGACGTAATGGAGTCCTGAAAGGGTTTATTTGGGCTTCATTGGAATGAAAACTATGTAATTACGACTAGTCTTAAAAACACGTTTTGTTTGCAGGGGAGTTATCCTTAATTTCTCTAATAATGTAATGATACATATGCTAAGCTGTTTATTTTCTTTAATTTTATATTTATATAAATAAATGGAGCAATGTATTGTGCACTACCCGCATTTGGCAGGGTATACAATTAAAGGTATTTCAGACAATATAATCAATCGTCTTAATTTGGCTAAGGAGAAAAGAGTGAACCTTAGAGGGTTACATCATCATTCACAACGCGACAAACTCCCCGTTTTTAATTGAGAAAACTAACCATAAAATTCATTTATTTATTTATAACAAATATTTATACAGGATAGTCATTTCAAAATTTTTTAAATTCTGTTTTTAATATGAGTCCTGTTAAAATAAAAATTAAGATACCTAAAATATTACAATCATTAAAATCGTCGGGATAATAAATACTATACATATAAACAAATTAGTCTTAGGGAGTGCAAATGGGGGTTAGGATGTAAGTTACAAAATAGGGATTACGCCCATTATGGGCACAAAATGCGATACAGTGTGTAAGACCTATATGCTATAATTTCACTTAAAATGTTCTTTCAACTCGTTTCCAAACTTATTAAAATTAGTTTCTTTCCTAATACAAAAAGGCAAGTCATTATAAAATTTTGATCCTATAAATTTAACTGATCTTTTGCCATCTTCCGTTCTCACTTTTGGTAGCTTAAGCGACGCATTGTTGTTTCGAGTGTTTAATGAGTGTTGCAAGAGATCAGTATCCTTGGAGGTTCTCAGGGAGCTTTCCGTCCAAGCAGTTGCGTACAAGAATACATAGCTGTCGTTTCGCGAGATTTTCCAGTGGAGTCAAACATATGTTTTTGTTTGAATTATTCTTGATGATTTTAGGAGCACGCTTGACGAATGAATCAAGCGTTCTTTTCGTGGTAATTTTCTCCTCAACTTGGTTAAAGTTGAAAAAAGTTAGGAGGGGGACAATCATTGTAGTGTAGATTGCTTGGGCTGTTTTTAGGTCTATTTGGTGTCGTAGTTTAGCAAGGAGTTTCAGTCTGTTTGAAGCTTTTTAGTAGACGTTCTCTAAATGTGTATTCAGGTTTAGAGTGGAGTCAATCTGAATTCCAAGATATTTGTACTCCATAGTGACATTGATGTTATTTCCACGATATGAGATATTCAGTGAATCATCTAGCTTCGACAGTTTTTGAGGTGTCCCGAACAGCATCACCTCAGATTTTCCTTGTTTTAAATTCATAATTAGCTCGTTCTCTTCAAACCAGTCAGTAAGTAGAGTAACATCGTTGGTTAGCTTCGATCTCATTGATTGATTTACCGGGTAGGAATAACACGGTGTCATCAGCATACATGACAATGACATGTTTGAATTTTCAATACAATCGGCTATGTCGTTAAAATAAATCAAGAATAGCAAAGGGCCTAATATTGACCCTTGTGGTGCACCTGTGAATAGGTACTGAGTTTCCGACAAGCTATCTCCATACGAAACAGTGATTTTGCGCTGGAAAAGATAGTCTGTAAACCACATTAATTCTGCACCTTGGATTCCATACGCTTTCAGTTTTATTAATAGCTTTGCATGGCTTAGAGTGTCAAAGGCTTTGCTTAGGTCGATAAACAATGCTCTAACAAGGGAACCTTTATCTACTTGATGTCTTATGCCGTCGAAGAAGGCGGTAGCAGCAAGTTGAGTTGAACGTTTCGCTCTGAAGCCAAACTGAGACGAGGTAAGTAGCTTTTGTGATTCAAGGTGTGAAATGAGCTGTTTATGAACTGCTTTTTCTAAAATTTTCGACATTGTTGATAAAACAGAAATCGGTGGGTAGTTTTCAAATGAGTTTCTCGGGCCAGTTTTATATATGGGTGTCACTCTAGCCTCTTTCCAATTGGATGGTATTGTCCCTGTTTGCAGGGAAAGGTTAACAATGTAAGATAGAGGGCTCGAGATCACAGGAGCCATATCTTTAATCATACCTGGGGGTAGCCCATCACTTGTTGCTTTCTTTCTTTGCAATTTCTGGAGTTGATGTTTGATTTCAGTTTTTGAGACATATTGAAATTTGAACTTGGTTTCGGTTTTTGTTGGGATGGGTGTTTGTTTTCTCCAGACAAAGTCTCGAAGCTTGAATGTTGCAGACTTTAATTTCATAACGACTGACATAAAATATGAGCAAAAACCATTTGCAACCTCAGAGTTTGTTTTGAAGATTTCAGAGTTTTGGAATGCTACAAAACGTAAGTGGGATAATGTTTACTTCTTCCATTTGAATTCATGAAAAAAATCAAACTTTTCTATTCGTTACCAATGGAACTGATTTGAATTATTGGTAAATAATCTGAGTAGTAGGAAAAATAATAACAATAAATATCAATTTCCTCAAGGTTGAATTAAAAGCTAGCGGAAAATTTAGCTTCACGTCAATCATTGGAAGCAAAAAGTATAGCGAATCCAATGAATCTGCCGATCGACGTCAATCCGATCATCTGCAATCACTATTGTCATCACCTTCATCAGCAGCCTGGGTTTACCCAAAGGAATGTAATTTATGTCAAAGATTTAGAGTTCAGCATAACAGGCGTAAATACGAACCTTATTTGATTTCAACGCATGATGCTGAACAAACCATCAAAGCTGTTGCAAAAGACAAAGATCTGAAATTTTTTCAAGAAATTCAACATCTTGACCTAATCGCCAAAGAATTCAAATATCATAAACATTGTTATCAACAGCTAACCTCTGGAAACGCCCTCAGTGCACGTTTAGCTAAAGAAAGAACTGCGCAACAACCTGATAAACAAAGCTCTTATGATCACGGAAAATTTTGGTCACCCAGTTTGTCGAGGATGAAATAATTGGCAAAGCTGTTTCTATGAAAGTGATTCATGAGATTTATGAATTAGGTTTATGAATTTCAAGGATATAATATATTTTCTGACTGCAAAGGAAAAAGCTTGTGATATCGTGGTTCCGAAATCTTGCTTGGATGCAAGTGTTATTCATTATGATATATTAAAGACTAAAAGTCGCTGCAACATACATCAGAGAAGAGATTTTTAAAAAAACTAAAGACCTTCCAGAAGTAACTTGGCCCGCATCTGTAGAAGGACTATCTAATCCAGATCTTAACCCTGTCAAGCCTTTGATCACGTTTTTAGAAACGTTAATCTATCTCTAGGAGGCTCAGAAAAAGTCGTCCATGCCAATCGAGAAGTCTTAAGTAAGCTCTTGTCAGTGTCAGCAAAGTTTGGGAAACCAATCGATTTCAAACATGCTTTGGCATATCCCTTATACCCTTATCCTTTGAGCGTGGCATTTCCTGATGGCACAAAGAGAGAAACGTCGAAGAGTCAGCTTTTACACGAGATAATTCCAGATATTCAGGATGAAAACCTTGAAGAACTTGGTGTCATCTCATCAAGATGTGGCTACGTCATTGATATGATCGCTCATTTAAGAATTTGTCTCGTCTCCGTCACTGAAACCTTTGAACAACCTTCGATGAAGTTTTTACAATCGCTCCCAAAAGGGTACAGAAGAATAGACATACTTATTGAAAAGCAAGCATCAAGTCATCTGAAAGAAGAAACCGTGGAAGCTCAGCTAAAATACTGATTGGCTCCATCAAGAGTAAAGTTCCACGTGACATGAACAAGTTTATGGTGAATGACGAAAATAAAACATCACTCATAAAATTGATATTCGACTTTATCATCGACCAAAAAGAACAGGTGTTACATATGCTACAGGCAGAAAAGTTGATCTTATCTGGCGACGATGAAAGCTTTACCGTCACTGTCAATATGGTTCGAAAAAAAACAGGAGTTGAAGAGCAATCAAGAAGAAGCAGATACGAAAGTCATTCTGCACACAATGGATATTCTTGAAGAAAGCTTTGATGTGGTTCTGCGATCCCCTTCAGGAGATACTGATATAATGGTATTAGCCCTTGCACTAATCAATGATTTGACAAAAGTTTTCATTGATTACGGGAATGGCAAGAACAGAAAGCAATTGCCACTTGAGGAGATCCAATTACTGGAAAATGAGAAAAAAGCTCTTGTTGGATTCCATTCTTTCACAGGGAATGACTATATCCCTTCCATATTCCGAAAGGGCAAGAAGCATTGTTGGTCAGTTGCCAAAAGCAGTTAATCATTTCTCGATGCTTTCAATCAACTTGGAACTGACTGGGTATCGACGAATGTTTGTGCCTTATATGGATCTAAAAGAGACTCAGTTAACGAATTACGGTATGAGCTTTTCCTCAAGAAGCAAAAAAAAAGAGGGTAATGTGATAGACCTCACAACAGTACCACCCTGTTTTTCGTCACTTTATCTTCAAATCAAGCGAGCTAATTACGTAAGTAAAATATGGAAGAGTACGTCAACTCCACAGTTATCCTTACCACCTATGGAGGAGCATGGCTGGAATGCTGAAGGTAGCATTGTATGGATTGCAGAGCTCTATCCTGAGGATGTCTTGGATTTGGTAATAAATGATGAGGACGATAAAACTCCTAACTTAACATATTTGGTATCAAAAGAAGCGGAATTTAATGGAGAACAAGATATAGTAGGGGCCCAAATGTCATCCCGTTACATTAAACGTGCTACAAGCAAACTTTTTGTTTGGGGATGTATCTCATGGAAAGAGGGTGCAAAAAATCCATGGTTACATTTTTGTACCCTCCCTGGTCACGTGGTATGACGTCATCAATACGCTAAGCCAAGAAAAATTTGATGTAAGAAAAAAGCAGATACCTTGGTGTCGTTTGAAAGAGCATTTAAAACAGTCAAAATCATATAGAAACCGTATGCTCAAAATTGATTCCAAAAGAGATATAGGGCTCCAAAGATTTAGGAAACCAGGGGGTAAACATAAAAACTTGTCATCGATTTTTCACGGTTGAAATAAAGATAAGGTAAAAATTGTGATTCTGTTCACCATAAAATCAATCGGAATTATTATGAATAAGATTTGATGAGAAAATAACTATAATTTTAATACCTAACTATTAAACGTGGGGTTAAATTTTTGGTATTTTACCCCCTGGAAATGTAAAAAAGTCTATATTTCGATGTATTTTCTCGAGAAATGCATAAAACCTACCTCTTCCGGTAAAATGTTTTTAGACTATTCCACAATACACAATTTTATGTACATGATTCACTATTTTCAGAACTATTGATGAACCAGATGGTAAAATATGAGTTTTACACCCCCAGAAATTAGAAAAAGACTTTATTTGGTCAAATAATTTCTACTTCATATTAAAAATGGAATCCATATTTGCTCAAGCATGTTTGTGGGAACAAAAGATATATATATATATATATTCCTCAAAATTGTCAGAAAGCATTTTACAAAAACTCAGTACTAAGTACTACAAAATACTTAACAAAAACACGCTCAAACTAAGTTATTGTTGTATGACAAATGTACAGAACTTTATAAAACAGCACAACACTAAAGTTCTAAACAAACAAACACCTACACAGCGACCATGTAATTGTCGAGACAAAGGAAATTGCCCTCTAAACGGTGATTGTCTTGCAACCAGCATTGTGTATAAAGCGGACGTCACATACAGCGACATGACGGCCACATATTATGGACTGTGTGAAGGAGAATTTAAAACTAGACACAATAACCATACGAAATCATTCCGGCACAAAAAATACCATAAAGAAACTACCCTATCAGAACTCGTTTGGAAATTGAAAGATGAGGGGAAGACAGAGGGGGTCGATTACCATATAACATGGAGTATTGCGTCACGTGCTTGTCCATACAAACCTGGCTCAAGAGTCTGCAACTTATGCTTGGCAGAAAAAGTTTGTATTGTCCGTGCAGAACCCAGGGGATTGTTGAATAAACGAACCGAATTAATCAGCAAGTGTCGCCATAGAAACAAACACTCGCTGCGCTCGTTAAAGTGATTATAAACGTTTAAAATCCATTTTACAGAAGTGATTGTAAACATTTATCATCATAGTGTATAGCTTGAAAAACGCTTCACGCAAGAAACTTTAAGTTGCTATAATGGTGTAGTTTTACTTGGAGATACTATACATATATATATATATATATATATATATTTACTCCTTTTAAATATAAAATATAACAAATATAATAAGGGAATAATATGTAATCACAAAGGTAATAAATATATCTCATGGCGACGACACTTTTCTTCACAACAACGTAAACATTCCTGTGTAATAATGTCATATAATTCATTAGTTAAACCAGGCTGGACATGATCAGTTTATACAGTGTAAAATAGTTTGTCAGAAAGAAATAGGAAAAGGAAGAAAGTTATAGTCTTTACAAAATGTATTGTTTGTCAGGAAGTTGACCAGAAAAACGGGTAAGGCTTTTCCATTTACTATGTTTCTTTTAGAAAATGTTTCGTTGAATGTTAATGAATCCCACTTTTGAGTTTGATTAATAAAGTGGTATTGACTATTTCGAATTAAAGAATATTAAAATGTGAAAGAGGGGTCATTTCTTCCTTCTTTCAGATTGTTAAAGAGCGAAAAAAGGAAAGTTTCCAGAAAATAAAAGATGCTGAATCTGTTTGTTTGAGTGTTGTGGAGGGAATCACTGTAGACCTTTTCCAACAGAAAGCATAGCAAACGATGTTAGATACTATTTAACAATGCTGGGTATCCGCTCAGAGAATCGCAAAAAAAAATCGAGAACGAGACCAATACGTTGAACATTGAACAAACCGAGGATATAACACGTATATTAGCTGACATTGAGATTATTCATATGGTGGAGAAGAAATTGAAAGAATCACCGGATGAGCCAAAAACAATGAATGAAATCAACGCTGCATACAATAGTGAAATTAATGAAGGCAACAATCTTGTGAATTATAAATACTATCTGAAGCAACTGCTTCAGGACAATGTCTCTAACATCACGTTTACCCGACCAAAGACGCGAAATGAATCAAAACGAGTCTGTACCAAAAGGAATCCTTCAGATGCTGTTGACCAACAAATGAACACTAAGACAGATGAATACTGCATTTTTGAAAGTGGTAAACTGGTGCGGCATAAAATTATGAAGGCCGATGAATGGAAATTTACAGGCAGCTTTGATGGATTTACAGCACCAAAATCACTACGATGCTTGATAAAGTGGATCATAGCTGGTGGGACGCATCTAAACCAGCGCAATTTTAAGAAAGTTGACGTGGCTGTGTACAACATCTGCCAGATTATTATAAAATCTACAAAAAAACCCAGGTAGGTTAATTACAAACCCGTTGACCCTTCGAACACCATTTTCAAGTCGAGGTCACATTCAGAGACACCTTTTTCAGTCGGGCTTGCTCTGCTTTTTCATAAAAAGAAAAGAAGCAAAAAAATGATCAACTGCTTGCCTGAGTTAGGCCTTTCAATTGACTATGACAAAGTAATAAGATCGAGACTGAAATTGCTAATACTGTAATAATGTGATTAGTGAAAACAACGGAGTGTATGCTCCTTCGACCATCATAAAAGGAAGACCAATCCACTGTGCGGTCGACAACACGAACTTCCACAATGACACACCAGTCGGAAAGTCTCAGTTCCATGGTACAGGGCAAATAGTATTTCAAAAGGAGGATGCAAACAGCAGCACACCAGGAAGATTGGAGTTCGCACGACACAATAAGTACAAGCACAATCCATTCACAAACCACAACCCAGGGGCGTATTGACGGGTGATCAAACGGATCGCGTGATCATGCATGAATTTCGAGTAAGCACAGCGGCGCCCGGCACTTAGATTACTTAGATATTTATTTTTCATCCATTTTTCATCATTCATTTTCATTTTATGATTTTTGTGATGTTATGATATATGGTAAACAAATAAATAAATAATAAAAAAATCCGAGCGCTGTTCCCTGCGGCCCGTTGCACATGGCGTAGTCTCTACAATACACTCTACAACACGCACAATGATATTTACGCGCGCGCGACGTTTCACTTTCATGATCTGTCTGAGACAAATTTCCGATACCGAAAAACTGTTATTCTCAAATTTTGAAGCAAAATGCCTGTGGTAGTGTTCTTTCGGATGCCGTTAGAAAATGATTTTGATTACCCATGATCACCCAAAAATAAATACCCGAGACCGAAAAGGTTTTATTTTGGTATTCTTGCCGTTAGAAAGTACTAATAATCTATCTTCGGATCCGGTACACTGGTTTACTATGATCAAGCGAGAAATGTTTTTGCTGAAATATGTGCGCGTGCTTGTTTAATGACGGCCCTCATTTTTTTAAGTTATGATTGTGTCTGTAAAAATTTAGAATAAATTGAGTCCGAGCAAACGACAAAAATGGGACGCGAAGCTTTCTCGTGGTAAATACGTCTTTTTACTTCAAAGGTCGTAAGCTAACTGACCACACACGTGGTCACAAAATACAATACAATAAAAGATCTAGTAACGAGTGCGCCTATACGAGGCGCCTATTACAACAAAACAATAAGAAATGACGTAATCTTTTACACTCCCCCCCGTTGACTAGTCAACATATTTCTCCTTTAATCTTCTTATTAATTGTCCCTCGCGTGCCGCGTGCCGTTTTGGTCTACCATTACTTATACAAGTGTCCTCGGTATTTGTGTTGGAATTGACGTCATCGGAGATGTTTTCTTGTTCGGAGACTTCTAAGGGAATGATCTTTTGAAGCGGACGGCAGCACGATTAATTCCCTTGACTTTCTGAAGCGACGATTAATTTAACACCTCTGACATTACCATCGCTGCCGGTGACCAATTGTGTGATTTTACCTAAGCGCCAACGTTGACGAGGTAACGGAACATCATCTCGAATTAAAACTACGTCACCAATTACGGGCGGGGGTGATGATCTCTTGGCTGATTTGCGGTTTAGGTGCTGTTCTCGAAGTTCATTCAAGTATAATGAGTTGAACGATTCCCAGTATTTACAAATGAGCAGTCGCATGTATTTCGCTCTTTTGATGACGTCATTCTTCGAAAAATTCACAATAACATTAATGTTTACGGAATCAGAGGTGTAGGAAACATTTCTGCCGAAAAGTAAATGAAATGGTGTCAACGCTTCTTCCAGATCGTCGGACGAGACGTACGTTAAAGGTCGGCCATTGATGACGAATTCGCTTTTGCATAAAACAGTTTCCAATTGTTCATAGGTTAAAAGTGATCTCCCGAGAGATTTCTTCAACGATAACTTGACGGAACGAACAAGACGTTCATAAAATCCGCCCCACCAAGGTGAAGCGGGTAGAATAAAACTCTGCTGAATGCCGTGTTGAGAAAGAAAACGTTTCACTTGACTTGATTTGAATGTTTTAAAATTATCACTGATAACAAACTTTGGTATTCCCTTTCTTGACATCAGCCTTTCGAATGCGCGTATACATGCGGGGGATTTCATATCCGGAACTAATTCTAAGTGTACGGCTCTACTAGAGGCACAGGTAAAAAGCAAAATGTAAACCTTTTTGGCATCGGCTCTAGCGGTTTCACGGACAAATAACGGTCCGGCATAATCTATTCCTATGTTACAAAAACTAAAACAATCATAAAAACGAAAATTAGGAAGATCAGGAGAATCTGGGGAGTTCATAGTACGTCCTTGAAATTTCTTGAAAATTACGCATTTTCTAAGAATTGTCTTTACGTATTGACGTCCTTTCACAATCCAGAATCTTCTTCGCAATTGGTTCAACGTCGCCTCCACTCCAGTGTGCATCACTCGAAGATGACAGTCGCGTACGAGCAGTTCAGCAAAATATCGTCCATTTCCAGCAAGCAAGATCGGATGCCTCACGTCGTAGTTGAAACTTGAGCTACCGAAACGTCCCTTCAGTCGAGCAATGCTATTTACGTCGTCGAATATTTTCAGGGAATTGCAAAGTTTTTGGTAGCTAGACTCACGTTGGGTACGGATATTCTTCTGTTCAGCCCTGATCCATAACATCAAAGCGTTCTCTCTTTCATCGGCCGTGACACATTCGTCGCTATTTTCTTCTTTTGACGATATCCTTGCTTTCAAATTGTCGATGAAACGAATAACGTAGGCAGTCGTGTTGAGCAGTTTGTCAAGGTTCCCAAATCGAGTACAGTCTATAACATTTGCCACACTGCACTGTTCTGCTACATTGTCATTGTTAATCTCCGTCTGTGTTGTTACAGCGCAAGCCATTGTTTGTTTCTGCCGTGACTCGACAAGAACATCTGGCTCATTCAACCTGGCATCTACATCAAAGTTTTCTCCTTCAAAATCTTTGTCCAACAAAAAAATAGGTCCTCGAAACCACCTGTCAAAGTCAGCCAACTCGCACACTCGCGTAGGAATATCAGCTGGGTTCTCTTCTCCAGCAATAAACGACCAATTCTCCGAATCAACTACCTTGCGTATTTTAACTACACGATTCTCAACCCAAGGTCTCCACGCCTTTGTTTTTCCTCTAAGCCAACAAAGAGCCACCTGCGAATCAGACCAGCATTTCACATTTTTCAAAATAATTCGATTATTTAAGGCATTTAAAACCTGTTCAACCAGCTTGCCTAAAAGAACACAACCTAAAAGCTCTAAACGCGCAATACTTATTTGTTTTAACGGAGCAACTTTAGTTTTAGCTGTTAGAAATCGCACTCGCATACCAAGGGAAGTTTTTTTTTGCAAATACAAAACCGCTGCATAACAAGACAGCGAACTGTCACAGAACCCATGTATTGTGGCAGATTCAAAATTTTCATTCATCTCAATAAATGCGAAACGTTCAACACGCAAAACTCCAAAACGTTCTATGTCCTCTAAAAACTTATTCCAAACATTTAAAATCTCAGTATTCGCTTCTGAATCCCAGTCGTTCTTGTCCTTGCATAAAAGTTGGAAAATAGACTTTACGCGCGCAGTAATAGGTGAAATAAATCCCAACGGGTCGAAAAAGGTAGCCGCAATCTTTAAAACATTACGCTTTGTGGCGGGCAGAGTTCTAGCTAACTGAATAATTTTATCAAAACAGAATACGAATTTGTCTGATTCTAGATCCCATTCTACCCCCAAGACTTTCTTAGAACAAACATCACTCTCATTTCCCTCTCTTTCATTAAAAAACTTCTGTAACTCCTTACAATTAGTTACCCACTTTCGCAATACAAAACCACCAGCAGACAATATCGACATACTCTTCTCGTAAAACATTTTTGCTTCTTCTACAGTCGAGCAGCCAGAAATAGAATCATCAACATATAAATCATCGAGAAATCCTTCAACAAATAACAAATTATCAGATCTAAACTTTTCCAAGTGATGTCGAATAGTTGCATTTAAAATGAATGGGGAACTAGTAAGACCAAAAACTAGACGCACAAAACGATAAGCCACAACCTCCGAACAGTTGTCAAGTTCCCGATACCAAAGAAAACGTAGAAAGTCCTGATGTTCCTGATCAATCTCGATGTTTAAAAAGGCTTGCTTTATAACCGAAAGCGTTGCAATAGGGTTGATGCGAAATCTCAAAAGAATATCAAATATCTTAGAAATAAGATTAGGACCTGAGTAGAGACAATTGTTTAATGACGGGCCATTACTTGAACACGATGCATCGAACACAACTCTCAACTTAGTTGTTTCTTTGTTTTCTCTACGAACACCACGATGAGGCAGATAATGAACACTCTCACAACATAATTCATTTTCAGGTACCTTTTCAATAATTCCATCTTTCTCATAGGTTTTAAGTACATCATTATACTCCGACATTAAAGAATCCTTTTCTAACCGCCGTCTCAAACTACTCAATCTCGCCTTAGATATCTCAAGGTTACTAGGTAAAGTCAAATGGTCAGGTCTAAACGGAAGTTTTGTTACATATCGCTCGCCATTAAATCTTATGTCTTTCTCAAATTGATGTATTACGCAATCTTGCTCACTATTCAGATTTTCTACTTCCCAAAATCTATTTAAATCATTTCTCAAAGGATCACCAATAGAAGAATCAGCTGGCTCAAAAGCGCACCTCATCACATGAGAGGTAGTACAAAGATTAGAAAATGACGTGTTAGTTTTATTCGAAGAGATGGGACCACTCAACACCCAGCCGAGAATAGTTTCGCTCGCAGTTGGCCCACCGACTGTCTTTAAGATTTTTCCGGAAAAGAATGCATGATAAAAGTCAAGACCTATAAGAATGTCAACATCAACGTCAGAGCGAGAATCAAAATCAGCAAGCTTCAAAGAGTTTAACACAGGATATTTATTTGCTGCCGTAGAAATATTTTGAGAGGTTAAAGGATCACAAATGAAGGGAACACAAAGAACTTCAACACACAACTTCTTATTGTTTCCGTATTTGATAAACAAACAAACGACATCTAGTTTCTTAGTGACATTTTCAGACTTACCAAACGTTTTCAACAGCAAATTCTCAGTACGAATAGTTTTAAGAGAGAGCCTTTTTCTAAGATTGTCAGAAATATAAGATCTTTGAGATCCATTATCGAAAAGAATTCTTGCAAATTGGGAAGCACCAGAGAAGGAATTAGACACTTCAGAAAAAGCAGTTTGTAAAAGAATTCCATTAGCAACGCCTACATGATTCGAACACGTGATACCTGAAGCCGACTCAGAAGTTGCCTGATGTTTCTTTAAAACAAAGAGATATGTGATGTTTTGCGTCACACTTTCGGCAAACATAAGACGATCTACAATTTCTTACACAATGACCTCCTTTTAGGCACAGAAAACATTTTCGGGATCTCTTGACAATATCTTTTCGAGCATTGACGTCAATAACTTTATCACACCTCGACGACGCGTGTTTTCCAGAACAAAAGACACAATTAGAAGCCTCACTTTGCACATGCAAATTACCAGCTGACGTAAAACTATCACGCGTGTTCAACGAACCATCGCCCCTGTTATCTCTTGTCTTAAAAGACAAACAACTTTCCTTTGCTTCAAGCTCCTTATTAAAATGTGCCATGAATTCGTCAAGTATCCAAACATTACTTCCAAAACCTCTCGAAATCACCATTAGCATGTCTTCCGGTATTTTTTCCTTCAAGATAGGAATTAATAGACAACCATAAGTACTTGTCTCAACTTTCAAACTTCTTAAATTTCTCACGCACGTTCAACCTCGTTAAATAAATTTCTTAGCCCCTCGATGTTTTCAATACTTTTAACCCTTTTAACCTTAATTAATTTGTCTAAATGCGCTGAAATTAAGACTTGAGGATTACCAAATCTTTTTTCCAAAATATTTACCGTCGCCTGTTTGTAATTATCTGCTGAGAGAACCATTCCTTTCACGGATTCTAACGCTTTACCCGACAAAAACCTCAGTAAATAGTTAAACTTATCTATCTCACTTAATCCGTCATTTGCGTTTATTGAAACTTCAAATCTATTCCAAAAACCTTGCCACTCAAGAGGATCTCCTGAAAACACAGACAATTCTAGCTTAGGTAATTTACAGTTTAACTTCGCGCTTGTTGAAGTCGCACTTTCACTCGGCGTAATTGAAGTAGTCTCTCGCGCAGCACTAATCTTAACTTCAGCCAACCTAACAACAATCTCAGCAAACACGTCATGAGAACTCTCAAAAAACAATAAACAATCTTCTACTTCTCTTTCAACCTTATCTACTTCTATCAATTCTTGTATTTCTTCGTCAAGACGTCTCAAATTATCTCTCTTCTCTCTCAAGCTTGTGTCTAATCCTGCTAGACGTGCTTCCAAAATATTTTCTTCTTTTAAATAGCGTTTAGCCTGATCTAAAACCTTACCAAATTGTGTTCGAAATCCTTTCCGTTTATTTATTTTCCGAGTCAAACTTTCATTAGTGGTAGCCATCTTCTCAAAACCAATCCAATTCCAAACAAATTTTCAACAATCAATATCCACAATATCTCACAAACCAACAACTTTTTCAACAACCAAATGTAGTATTCTCTCAGCAACTAATTAATTGTAATTCTTCACGTCCCTCATCGGGCGCCATGTAAAAATTTAGAATAAATTGAGTCCGAGCAAACGACAAAAATGGGACGCGAAGCTTTCTCGTGGTAAATACGACTTTTTACTTCAAAGGTCGTAAGCTAACTGACCACACACGTGGTCACAAAATACAATACAATAAAAGATCTAGTAACGAGTGCGCCTATACGAGGCGCCTATTACAACAAAACAATAAAAAATGACGTAATCTTTTACAGTGTCAACAGTTCTTGAGTAAACTCGTCTGGCGTTAGAATCCAATTCTATTGAGGAATTGAGGAAAACTATTTTTTTCGATGAAGAATCGATGGTTCAAAACAATTGTCCTCTTAACTTGCCTTTAAAAGGCTTTCTTCTAAAGTGGGCACTACTGTTCTTCCAAGACATAGAAATGCTGAGATGTTCCTCCCTGCAGAAAATCTAAAGAAGGTATTTATAACAATATGTTTATTAGTGTACTATCAAACAATTATTTGTTTATCAAACAGTTTAGCTTAGTTTTTACAAGACTGCTGATTTTACTCTGAGAATTGAAAGGAATGGTAATATGTTATTTAATTGACTTAATAAAAACGTAAACAATGTGTCTCCTTGACATTATTTATTACGTATGAATGAAAACAAAAAGAGATGTGTGGTTAGCGGCTGGTAGACTATCATCATCATCGCTCATTTTACGTGGCGTTTCCCCTTGAAGGGGGTTGCATATTTCACAAATGGCAAAGTAATAGAAAATAACCTTTCATGCCTATTCGAGGACATTCCTGTATATATATAATATATATACTCTGTTTTGTTGTCAATGATTGTGTCTTTTATTCAAGAAAAAATGGTTTCAAAAACTATTTTTGTTGAATGGTAGCTAGCTAGAGTATTTTATGCAAATTATTTTAAAAAAACAACTCTTAAAGGTAATTAATCATTCTACCTGTGCAATTTCATCTAATTGAAAGCTTAAATTAATAATAATAATAGTATTTTGATAGGTATCACGCCACGTTTATAATATTATAGGGGTTGACATGATTCTGATTTCAAATAAGGAAATTTCTATGCATTTTTCTTTCTTATTTCCATTCATTGTCATTCAACGTCTATTAACTAATATATAACATTTTAGCATATAGCGTTTTTTTCCAACAAACAAATTTTGAAGAATTTTTAATATATATATATATATACAATTAATTTTGAAAGATAGTTGTTTGATGGTTTTATTCTATCTGTTAAAGAATGGTGTAGTTAATGAGTAGTCTTGAATCTAAATTGCATATTTGCCATTATTTGGTCAAAATTAATTTAAAAAACAACAACAATTTTTATCGGTCTCTCTGAAAACAGCTAAATTCTAAAACTCGTGCAGTAGAATTAAAATTTAACTTTTGTTGCTATATGAATTCCATCATCATAAAAGCCTGAAAGCATGACTATGCAAGTTCGAAGTCAAAATCTTTATTTCATGAGGGTTATAATGTTTATTAACTGGTGCAATTTGCAGATTGGCTATCTTATTTATTTTATTTAAAGTGATTCCGAGGTCTAAAAACATGCAAACTTATTTTGTTAAGCACAAAAAATGAAAACTAATTGCTTTTTCATTTTTTTGCAATGCCAAACCATTCGTTGGCAAACAGCTTTTTAAAAACAAATTTTCGACATTTTTCTAACTGTTCTCAAATGTTGTTTGCGGCCCGATTTTCAAATTAGTGTTCAGACCTTTTTAAACTGTGACGTAGTTATGGAGTAACAACAAATTGATTGTAATGAATTTTTTTACAAAATCTTGGTTTATATCGCGAAATAACTCTTTTTGAAGACGTTTCACAGTAAGATCTCTTGTAAACCACACTTGTTTGAACCGAAAGGAAGAGCTAAAATGTTTTGAAAATAGTGAGCATGCAGGACGAATGCGAGGAAGAGATGGTTGGTCCAAGGACAAGCGAGCGAGTGACTGAGTGGTTGGTGTAAGTGTGGAATGTTTCAAACGATTGAAATGAGCAGGGAGTGTTTGTGTTGTGTAGAACTTAATCAGGTTCGCATTCAACTTCCAGAAGGTTAGTTTTATTCTTTGCTATTTTCTGTTTCTTTATAGCTAGGTTCAAATTTGCTCATACAATTACTTAACTGGATTAAGTTTTTATTTTATATTATAGCTGCAAGCCGTGTGGAACTGGAAGATTTCCAACCTGTATGCTTAAAAAATATTCTATGAAAGTTTGATTGGTTGGTGCGTAACGAAAACTTTCAAGTATACATTTAGATAGACTCAGTTTCTTTTTATGTGATTGAAACTGCTGACTTTGGCTTTTTTACGGACGATATTAGTGTCTGACATGAAACACAGTCAGTTGTGGAGTTCACCAATGTTATTGTGGATGTGGAAGCGTAACAATCTGGTTTGGACTTCGGTTTGAGATGCTTGTTCACATTTTACATCCACAGTTTCAGTGGCAAAATCAACAAATAACTCATCAGTTTGTAAATCTGAATTGGAAACTTGCAAATCTTTGGAATAATTTAATTGTTTCAAATCTAATCAAAACAAATATTTCTTTTTCCAATTTTAAAACCCTTGTTAAAAGTATTTCAATTTCACTGGATAATGATATATATAAATATTTTTAAATTATCTTTTGTTATTTTTCTGTTCTGTTTGTTTGTTTTCCAAGAATTTTTATTTGTATATCATATATTTCTTGTATCCATAGATAAATTAACGATTTTTGATTTTTTTATAAACTTATATTAATGGATAAATAATAATTTTAACCCAATTTCTCAATACTGCTAATTTTCTCAATAATTCTAATTAGTCAAATTTGGCCTTCTATGAGTTTCCACTTTTTCTTTGATC